>OY728152.1:1426988049-1429488049 GCA_963277665.1 Viscum album
ATCATCTTGAAGGTTCTATCGTGAAAGGTTACTTGGCTCAAGAATGTATAGATTTCTCCTTTGTGTATTTGTCTGATCTTACTAAAAGAATGAACAGACCAATGAGAAATGAAGAAGAATAGTATGAGAAAATTGAACCCAGTTTTCCATCACTTCCTCAAATAGGAGGAATTCCTGGATCATATACATTGACGACATTAAACCTTCAAGAGCGGGAGATGGCACATCGCACAGGTTTGTTCAATTGAAAATTGTTCGATGACTATATCTTGTAAGTAAATTGAATATGTATATCTTATATATATATATCTGTTAAACTATTCATATTTTTATCTATAGGGAACATAAAGCAATGATAAATAGAAATCATTGTTCTTTATCTTCGAGAAGAAGGGAGACTTTGCATAACAAATAGTTTTATGCTTGGTTAAAATTGAAGGTAATAATATTTTTGTTTAAAATAATTAAAACTATAATTAATTAAGTTTAATATTGATTTATATTTCAGGTATTGAGTTTTCCTTCTGAATCTGTCTCTAAGGAAATAAGAGCTTTGGATTTTGATCCTAATACCGTGGTTCATGACTGTAAATCAATTGTTATCAATGGGTACAGATTTATTATCACTGAACAAGAAAAGACCATGAGAACACAACATGATGGTGTTATGGTTATTGCCACAACAGACTGTTATGCTAGTGAATTAGATAGTAGATCGCGATTTGAAAATGTAGGTTATTATAGAGTCACTGAAAAAATAATAATATTGGACTATTATTCTCATGGATAAGTCATGATGATAAAATGCTAGTGGTTTGATTTAATGATGAGGCATGGCACATTTATTGATGATTGTGGATTTCGAGTAATTGATATGACTCGCACTCTTGCTACTGATGAACCATATGTATTGGCATCAATGGAGAAACAAGTTTTTTATGTCAAGGACAATATTTGACCTGAATTTGGTTTCATTATTGATGTAATTTCAAGACATATGTTTGATGATGGTGATTATGGAATTGACACCATCCCTAATGCTATTGAAAATTAGCCATTTATTACTTTTGATGAATCTGATAGCTCAATTTTTAGAGTTGACTGTGAACATGAAGTTGTGGTGGGAAATATATAAAATTATCCATTCATGTTCTCAATTATTTTGGTTTACCTTGACTTAGGTTTTTAAGGTTGGTACTATTCAAATTGATTTAATATTGATTACAAATATGTTCTATTCGACTAGACCGTTATGTGAATTTTCAATGTTTATTAGTTTCAATTTTATTTGAATTTCATTTTCTAATTTAGAATTGAACTGTATTCAAACCTACAAAACCAACATTTCTAACTTGATGAACATTTTAATGCTTCAAATGTGATTTTTATAAAAAGATTTAAAACTCTAAGACCTCTCTTTAACATTTTACTAGGTAATGAACATGATGGTTTTTATTCTTCTGCAAAACATGTATTGAAACCTATATCATCTACTTGGGCTAAAGATATTAAATTTTTCCTTAATTTTGACAAATGATTTACCCCTTATGAATATGGTAGAATCAATGTTCCGTTATTTTAATAGACTGACGACACTTAGTAAATAACCATCCTACTAAAAATTAAATTTCTTTATTACATCTTGTATGATTTATTAACTTCATTATATATCTATTCAAGCTCACCTAAAACAATGCATAGTTAAATTATCCATGAATCCCCCTATTACCTCTAATTTATTTTGTTTTTTTGTTACATGTTAGTTATCCTTTTCTATTTACGTCCCTATTTGTTTTCAAATGCAAGAAATGAAGCCAATTGAAGAGAGGCGGTGAAAAAAGATTATGGACAACAATCATCGCATGACTGAGCTGGGCATTCCACCACTAGTGTCTGCTGTGAGTATTTTATTTCAAATATATATATATATATATATATAATATATAATTTCATGTGATTAATTTTCTTTTAAACATTTTTTCAGGATCCATCTATTAGGTGACAGTTATTTGATGAGAAGCCTAGTAGTGGTCCCGGTACTCAGGGTGTTCATACGAGGGGGGGTGGAACGAGAGTTAGACAATCTGGTCGGCATACCCGATTAGACCATGCCCCTCCCACTGACATACCACCCATCCCACATTCTAATCCTGGTGTGTAGTTAGGGACTCACAGGATATTTAGGCCTCCCATGTTTTCACCACCCTTTATATCTGAGCCCCCTTGCTCATCTGTACCGTATCCGATGATGATTCCCACTCCCCATCCAGTATTCGGCCAGCCATCCCTGTCATCTTCTTTTACTTATGCTTCCTTCTCTCTTGGATTTTATATTCCATCTTCTTAGACTCTTGCTCCACCTGATTTTGTCTCTACGGAGCATACATTGGGATCCACTCCATCTGTATAGGGTGTTCCTTCAGTTTCTGTGGATCCAGCGGCACCCATTGATCAGACTACCGCAGGTATACTTATACAACTTGAACAAATTTTTACACCATTATTTATTTTCATTATAACATTCATTGATAAAATATTTAATTTTCTTTCATAACAGACACATCTACTGATATGAGGAGGGGTCGGGGCCATACACGCATGTGTGTGGTGTGGAACCTCCACACACAGTTGATGGTGGACTACAATGAAGATAGTCAAATGATTGAAAAATCAGGGCAGCAATGTTGGAGTTTTTTTGTGGCACTTGCCAAATACTCCGACATCATTCCTGTGAGCCCGCTATCATGGAGACAGCTGCCAAATGAAGTCAAGGATAAATCTTGGGCATATATATGGGTAAAAAATCTTTTGTATTTTATGAAATATATTACTATTTTTTATTTATATGAATTAATATTTTGGTGTCAGCTACGGTTTAATTTCCCCGATGGTGAGGGTGCATGACCATCACGTCTAAAGAATTTAGGCGAGCTTTGGAGAGATTATAAACATGAGTCATACATTGGATGGAATTATAGAGTGGTCAAAGAGTTGGAGGAGGTCCCTAACATGGAGTATTGTCCGTTAGAACAGTATTGAAAGATTATTACTCATTGGATGATAAGACAATTTAAGTTCTTAATCACATTAGAGGTATTTAAATGAAAATTTTCATGTTTGTCATTAATACTAATTGTTGAATTTTATTTAGGATTAATCAAGAAGAAATAAAAAAATATTGATGCTAAAAAATACATCCACACATTGGGACATACTACGATGCCAGATCATGAGATGCAGCAGATATGATAGTTTATAATTTTTATTTACAAATTGCAGTTTCTATTGTTACCTCCATAATTAATTTGATTGTTAAAGTTGTTATATAATTTTAGTTATTCAATTATTTATTGGTATACTATTTTTAATTATGGTTTTCTACATTAAATGTCATTTTAGAGGCATAAATTGAATACAAAAGGACGTGTGCCTCAAGCAAAACTGTTTTGCTCAAGTAGAAGGAATAAAGATAGACGTGCGGTTAGTGAACTGACTCAGCAGAAAATTGTAAGTTTTACTTTGTTGATTTAAAATTTTAGTCTCTATTTTGTAACTTAATAATATATTTATATTTGTAACATGCTACTTTAGAGGCCCTTTATGCCCAGGAACCTGACAATTTTGGGCCAAACAATCACTTATATCAGGTGTTGGGAGAGGAGCACCCTGGTAGAGTACGCTGCTGACCTGGGAACAGTATAGTTTAGTCAAGGTATTGTCCCTCCCCAAGTATGAATTGTAGTTCCACTGAGTTCCAGAAGGTTAAGGAATAGGCATAATAGGTTGAAAAAAGGTTCATGGAGACGGCAGAATAGTCTACTAGGGAAAACACTGTATTTATGAAACCAATGGAAGTTTTACATCCAAAACTTCTTCCAAAGGCTAGCATAGCTTGTGATGAATATATTTCGTTGATGTTTTCTATATATGGTGCACCAAGTGCAAGATATAGTGGCGGTTGAGAAGATGGAAAGGAGGCCGAGGCGGAGGAGGAGGAGGGCGAGGAGGAGGCCAAGGCTGAGTGTGAGGGTGAGGAGGAGGGCGAGGCGAAGGAGGGTGATGAGGAGGTCGAGGCTAAGTATGAGGAAGAGGAGGAGGGCATTGATGAGGGAAAGGATGATGATGGGGACAACGATGTGGACGAGGGTGAGGCTGATGATGAAGGTGATGATAGTGATGGTGATGAGGAACAAATTGATCTGTTACATTTTTTATTGATATTACTGACCTTTGATGCTTATTCATTTGTTGTTCCAGAATATATGTGTGATTAAGTATGTCAGATTATCTTTATTTTTTATCTATAAATAATAAAACTTGACTTAATGATTTGTTTTGACTAATTCACTCCTCCCCTGGATAGCCCCCACCCCCGTCGACAGCCCGTCCACCCCCCTGGACACCTCGTACCCCCCTAGACAGCCCTGCCACCCCTATCAATAGCCTGCCCACCCCCCTGGATAGCCCCTCCTCTTGTGGACATCCCCCCACTCCTGTGGAAACCCCCCCCCCCCCACCACCTTCATGGACATCCCACCCACCCCCGTGGACATGCCGCTCACCCCCTTGGACAACCCCTACTCCCTTGAGAACCCTCCCACCCCCATGGATAGCCAGCCCACCCCGCTGGACACCCCGTACCCTCTGGATAGCCCCACCCACCCCCTGGACACCCCCGACCTCCCTAGACACCCCCCCCCCCCATTCCCCTAGATAGCCCTGTCCACCCCCCTAGACACCCCCTACCCCTATGGACAGCCCCCCCCCCACCCCCGTGGACAGCCCCCCACCCCCCTTGACAGCCCACCCACCCCCCTGGACACCCCCTACCCCCGTGGACAGCCCTGCCACCCCCGTGGACTGCCTGCCCACCCCCCTAGACACCTCATACCCCCTGAACAACCCCGCCCACCCCCCTACACACCCCCAACCCCCCTGGACATCCCCCCATGGATAGCCTCGCCCACCCCCTGGTTTATAAAAATCCCTTTTAAGGTTCCATTTCAAAAATCATTGAGTATTTTTGTTCCACAATAAAAATGAAATTGAAAACCATTTTAAAAATACCAATGATCTTAAAATCCATGAAATTAATTCCATTAAAACCATTACATCCTCCCCACCCCTCTAAGACACCACCCCACCACCTGGACACCCCCACCCCCCATGGACACCCCCACCCCCATGGACAACCCCGCCCCCTTGGACACCACCCCACCCCCTTGGATAGCCACTCCAACACCATGGACTTCCCCCACCCCCCTAGACTCCCCCACCCCCATGGACAGCCCCCCTAACCCCTGGAAAACTCACCCACCCTCGTGGATAGCCCTCCCACCCCCGTGGATAACCCGCCCACCCCCGTGGATAGCCCACCCACCCCACTAGACACCTCGTACCCCCTGGACAGCTCAGCCCACCCCCTGGACACCTTCGACTCCTTGGATGTCCCCCCACCCTTGTGGACATCCCCTCCCACCCCCTAGACACCTCCTTCCCCCGTGGACAGCCCCCACCCCCGTGGACAGCCCGCCCACCCCCGTGGACATCCTTCCCATCCCCTAGACACCCCCTCCCCCTGTAGACAGCTCACCCACCCCTATAGACAACCCGTCCACCCCCCTGGACACCCCCTCCCCCCGTGGACACCCCCCCCCCCCACCCCCGTGGACAGCCCGCCCACCCCCCTGGACACCCCTAACTCCCGTGGACAGCCCGCCGACCCCCCTGGACACCCCCTACTCCCCTAGACAGTCCAGCCACACTCATGGACAGCTCGTCCACCCCACTAGACACCCTGTACCCCCTGGACAGCCCTGCCCACCCCATGGACACCCCCGACCCCCCTAGATAGCCCCCACCCTCGTGGATGCTCCCCCCCCCCCCCCCCCCCGCACCCCCCCCCACCCCCCCCCCCCCCCATAAACACCCCTAACCCCCGTGGACAGCACCCACCCCCCGTGGACATCCCCCCACCCCCCAACCCCATGGACACCCCCCTAGATATCCCCCACCCCCTGGATAGCCCCCCACCCCTGTGGACAGCCCACCCACCCCCCTGGACACCCCCTCCCCCCATGGACAACCCCTCCCCCCCACCCCCACCCCCATGAACAGCCCGCCCACCCCACCCACCCCCCTGGACAGCCCTACCCCCTGGACAACCCTTCCACCCTGGTGGATAGCCCGCCCGCCCCACTAGACACCTCGTACCCCCATGGACACCCCAACCCCCCTAGATATCCCCCACCCTCGTGGATAACACCGCCCACCCCCTGGACACCCCCTACCCATGTGGATATCCCCCCACCCCCATGGAAAGCCCCCCCTGGACAGCCCCCACCCCTGTGGATTATAGGGTTCCTATAACTCAAAGATCCCATTAATCATAGACACCCACTAGGTTGCCTCCTGGGATCCTTGATCACCAATAAAAAATAGTGGATGGTATTTTAGAAACTCCCATGCATAATAAATGATCTGAGAAGAATATGTTTATTCCACTTCCACAAGAGTTTGAGTAGAGACCAAGGCACAATAATGACTACCTGAGATATCCCCTTATGGACTTTTTGATTCATTTATAGTGGTCATATTCTAAAGAATTGTAAAAAATAAAACCTTTATTAAAACAATCTGATGTTCTAAAACAAGGGACACAAAATCAAAATTCCCATAAGGATACATCATAAATAATTCTTCATAAAACCCTTTCAAAATCACATAATAGAGACTTCTTTCTATTTAAAACTCCCAAATTGTTTATAAAATTCCCTTTTAAGGTTTCATTTCAAAAATCATATAGTATTTTTTTTCCACAATAAAAATGAAATCCTTTTCCTAATAACCAAATCCCCCTACCTACCATACACACCAAAAGCATTCATTTTTTCCTAAAGAAACACATACTATTAAAATAAACACTATTCCAAAACCATTTTAAAAATACCAATGATCTTAAAATTCATAAAATTAATTCCATTAAAACCATTACAGACCCCCCCCCCCAACCCCTCCTAGACACCACCCCACCACCTAGACAGCCCCCCCCCCCACCCCCCTGAACACCCCCACCCCCATGGACACCCCCCCACCCCTCTAGACACCACCCCACCCCCTTGGACAGACCCTCCAACCCCCTAGACCTCCCCCACACCCTGGACACCCCACCCCCATGGATATCCCCCCTACCCCCTAGACATCTCCACAACCCCCTGGACGGCCCCCACCCCTCCTAGACACCACCCCACCACATAGACACCCCCACCCCCTAGACACCCCCACCCCACCCCCTAGACACCCCCACCCCCATAGATAGCCACCCCCACCCCCTGGACACCACCCCACCACCATTGGATAGCCCCCCAACCCCTGGACCGCCCCCACCCCCTGGACACCACCACACCCCTAGACACCCCCACCCCCTAGAAAGCCTCCTCAACACCCTGGACACCACCCCACACCCATGGACACCCCCCAGACATCACCCCACCACCTGGACACCCCCCCACCCCCACCCCCTTGGACACCCCCACCCCTATGGACAGCCACCCCTACCCCCCTTGGACAGCCCCCAACCCCCTGGACAACACCCCCACCCCACTTGGACATCCCCCCCAACCCCCTGGACACCACCCCACCCCCTGGACACCCCCACCCCCAGGACACCCCCACCCCCTGGACACCACTCCACCCCCTAGAAGCCCCCGTGGACAGCCCCCCCCCCCCCCCCCCGGACACCCCCATCCTCTCGGACACCCCCATCCCTCCGAACACCCCCACCCCCCAGACAGCCCCTACCCCCCTTGGATAGCCACCCCAAACCCCTCAACAGCCCCCCAACCCCTGAATTCTGAATTAAATTATTTATGTATTTAATTAACTTATGAATTATGTGTCAATGGTGTATGGGTATACTTATCGTATGTGTATACTTGATATAATTACCTTATGAATTATGTGTTAATTCTATTAATGGTGTATGTTGTAAATATTAAAATGGGGAAAAATATATTTTGGTACATGTCATGGTTGGAAGAGTGTGGTGTTTTTATGTGCTATTGCAGGTTGTTTTTTGTTATATTATAAGTGTTTTTTGGAGGTGTGTTTTTAGGTGTATCCAATGGAGGGGATGGGTGGCTGTTGTGCAAGCTGTTATTCTGATTTTTGGAAAGGTACTATACCAACTATTTTAAACCATTGGAAAAGTGTATTTTGAGAATTTTTTTACCAACGGTTTGTTCAAACCATTGGTAAAACACTATAACAACAATTTTGGACCGTTAGTAATTGTATTTCCAGAATATTTGTACCAACAATTTTAAAGAACCGCTGGTAATAATATATACCAACGGTTTCTAAACTATTGGTAAACTGCATATAAACTATATATACCAATAGTTAATAAAACGTTGGTATAAATATACACCAACGGTTTCAAGAAAACTGTTGGCATAATGAAGATTAAACTTCCATATACCAACGGTTAGAGAAAAACCATTGGTATAAGCCTTTTGCAACAGCTTACTAACCAACGGTTTGCAAAACCATTTCTATATAGTATACCAACGGTTTTGATGCCTATACCAATGGTTTCAAACCGTTGGTATATATTGTATTTATAGTAGTGTATATTATTTTACGTAGACTCCAGATACACTTAGTGTGTGGCCTGCTGGGCCTCTTTCTCAGTGACATTAGGTGAAGAAGCTTAAAGTCCCTAGTTAGCATCTTGAAACATGCCAAGGCACCCATAGAGAAAGAAGTTAATGAAATAATGATATAATAACTCATATGTACATTGTGTAATATAATCTCTTTTTCATAATATCTCTAATCAAGAAGGTTTCATGTTGGTTCCATCAACCTATGTGTTCGATGTCTCTTTCTTTGAATTTCCAAAAATCAAACTTTCTTATAAAACCCCATTACCATGGATTTATTTTGGCTATATAATTTTCATCAAAGGGAAAGAGATATCATCTTTCGTTAAATAATAGAAGAATAAAATCCTTTCTAACATTGTTTATTAATGAAATATTACTTGTGACGCACCCAATGTATCCAAACTCACTTTGAAAATATGTCATCATTATTTTTATCAATATATAAAATTAATCAACTTATAACACTCATTAATAATAATATTAAATTCTTAAGATTAATAAACACATCTACATATAGTAACATCCAATGATACATATAAATGTGGATTTCCTACTAGAGGTTCTTGTTCTCATAATATCCCACATTGGATATTACCCAGGGCATACACCATTAGAAGGTGCCTCAAAGTCCTATGAGTCTCCACCCCTAATAGCCTTAATCATTTGTATCCCCTAAATGATTTCATCTAGCTATAGATTATTTATTTAAGAATGTTGTTGTGGAACTTATAGGTTCTCATCATAGTAGGGAACTGTTATAACTTTTTAGTGTGATAGAAACTCTTAGGACATTATGACATACTACATCATATAGAAGAACAATCATGATTTGTTAAGCAGTTTATTAATATTTAAAATAATTAATACAAGTTATCATAAAGTACATAGAAGACAGTTATTTGGAACTAACTCCAGCAACATTAACAAATAAGTATTTCCTCATTTCTTACCTCTTCAAGTTTTTCATTTTACTTGTTTTGAAAAAACACTGTTTGTTATGATCACATCTTTTTGTTCTAGATTTGGTAAAAGTTCGTATGTCTCATTTTTTTCCATCTGATTTAATTCTTCATTTATGGAATCAGTCCACTATTGATTATCCAAATCATCTTCAACATCACTTGTCTCAAATTGTGAATATAAAAAGGTATGTGAAACTATCCTCAACGTTCTTCTACTTTGAAACTACTGTCCTTGATCTCTAATGATGTTTTGGGCCTCCACTTAAATTCTCATCCAGGTATGAGATTAACTCACTTGTTTCTCATCAATTGAAATTTCTGAGTCAACATCTTTATTTTCAAAACCTCTATATCATCACTTATTTTATAACCTTTTCCATGTCCTTTAAAGGTAAAAACTTTATCTTTGATTCCTCTTATATCTATAGCAGATTTTGAACCATTTATATCAGAGTGTTCCAACACTTTCATATATGTAGAGTTAAAAATATTTCTATTCTCCTTATTATAACACTCATATCCTATATCATTAGGAGGTTAGCTAAGTAATATACCATAACTACTGGAAATTAATCCTTTACCAATGATTCCAAACCATTGGTAAAGGCTGGATAACTATTGGTATAATATATACCAATAGTTATCCAAACCGTAGGGAAGTAAGCCGTAGGGAAACACATATGCCAACGGTTTCTGGAAAACCATTGTTATATGTTAGGAAATATTCATTATACCAACGGTTATGTCAAACTGTTGGTATAACTTTTCACCAACGGTTTAAAACTATTGGTAAAATTTCTATTCTGATGGTTTCAAACCTTTGGAATATAGTTCTGTATAGCCTTTTACCAACAGTTTGTGTAAACTGTTGGTAAAGGCTGGACATTTCACTATATCCCAACAGTTTTTAAACTGTTGGGAAAGTGTTTTTACCAATGGTGATCTAGAACCATTGGTATAAAACACATTAACATCTATATTCCAATAGTTTACAGCCATTGTCATAGGCTTTACTGTGCAATGGCAGCAGCCTGTGGTAGGCTGCCCTTTCTGCATTTCCAGGTTCCCCCTTTCTGCATTTTCAGGTTCCCAACTCCAATTGCCTATAATAACCAACTATAACACATACATATACACAATTAATTCATATATATTTAACAAATAATTCACCCTGCAACTATACACATACATAATTAAAACATAATTCATAAGGTAATTATAAACATACATAATTGATTTAGAATTCAATTCTGAATTGAGATGACAATTACATGTGCAATACGTAATTCAATTCATAATTGAAAACTGAATTGAATACATACATAATTTAATTATCAATTATGAAAACAATACATAAAAAAATGAATACGTAATTATATGAGTTATACAAAATTAAGAATACATATAAAATTTAATTTTGTATAACATCTACACGATTGAATTCAGAAATTAGAAGCTAATAAACCCAAAATAATAAAATATATAAATGACTTCAACAAAACATAAATATATTGTCCCATGGTTTGGTGTCGGTGTCTTTGAACTTAGAGATGATGATAATGGGTGTGTATTAATGAGATTGTGTTACTTAGGGAATGCAGTTGTCCTTAGCGTATTAAATGTCATGTGTTTTAGAATAGGGGTAGGAGTTACTCACATGAGAAGTGGATTGTGTGAGGCTAGACCATGGATCCTTGTGTCAAAGTATCAACACAATCTGAATATGTTTGGTCAGTTTTTCATATGCCAGTTGTTTTCACTTAAATGTTGTCCATTTTAAACAAAATATAGACACTTTGAGTGATACTAGCCACACCATACCTCAAATTGAGGCGGGGTTGACTCATACACATCACATATGACCCATGGATCATTGTCCTAAATTATCAAGACAATACGAAGGCGTTTGGTCAGTTTTCCATATGCTAGTTGTTGATTTCACTTAAAATGATGTCCATTTCAAATAAAAGTGAGACACTTTGAGTGGTACTGTCCACACCATGCCTTGGATTGAGGTGGGGGTATACTTTTACACGTCACAAATGACCCATGGATCATTGTGATAAAGTATCAACACAATCTAAATATGTTTGGTCGGTTTTCTGTATGCCAGTTGTTTTTACTTAAAAGATTATCCATTTAAAAAAAAGAAAGAAACTTTAAGTGATACCGGACACACCATGCCTAGGATTGAGGCAGTTTTGACTCGTACACATCACAAATGAACCATGGATAATTTTACTAAAGTATCAATAGAATCCCAATCCGTTTGGTCAGTTTTCTGTATTCCAGTTGTTGTTTTCACTTAAAATGTTGTCCATCTCAAATAAAAGGCAGACACTTTGAGTGGTACCAGTTACACCATGCCTTGGATTGAGGCGTGGTTTACTCATACATGTCAAAAATGACCCATGTATCATTTTTCTAAAGTATCAACACAATCCTAATATGTTTGGTCATTTTTTCATATGCATGTTGTTGTTTTAACGTAAAATGTTGTCCATTTCAAATAAAAGTGAGACACTTTGAGTGGTATCGGCCGTATCGTGCCTCAGATTGAGGTGCGGTTGACTCGTACATGTAAAAAATAACCCATGGATTCTTTTTCTAAAGTATCAACATAATCTGAATACATTTGGTCAGTTTTCCGTATGCCAGTTGTTTTTACTTAAAAGTGTGTCCATTTTATACAAAAGAAAGACACTAAAAGTGATACCGGCCACACTATGCCTCAAATTGAGGTTGGGTTGACTTTTACACATCAGAAATGACCCATATATCCTTTTTCTAAAGTATCAACACAATATGAATGTGTTAGGTTAGTTTTTTGTATGCCAGTTGTTGTTTTTACTTAAAATGTTGTCCATTTAAAATAAAGGTGAGACACTTTGAGTGGTACCAGCCACATTGTACCTCAGATTGAGGCACGGTTGACTCTTACACATCACAAATGACCCATGGATCCTTTTTCTAAAGTATCAACACAATCCAAATGCATTACATTGGTTTTAGTATGCCAGTTGTTGTTTTTACTTAAAATTTTGTCCATTTCAAACAAAAGAAAGGCACTTTGAGAGATACCGGCCACCCCGTGCCTTGGATTGAGGCAGGGTTGAGTTGTACACATCTCATATGATACATGCATCGTTTTCCTAAAGTTTCAATAGAATATGAAAGCATTTGGTCTGTTTTCTGTATGCCAGTTGTTGTTTTCACATAAAATGTTGTCCATTTCAAATAAAAGTGAGATACTTTGAGTGGTATCAGCCACACCATGCCTCGGATTGAGGTCGGGTTGACTCGTACACATCAAAAATGACCCATGGGTCTTTGTGCTAAAGTATCAACATAATCCTAATTCGTTTGGTCAGTTTTCCGTATGCCAGTTGTTTTTTTCACTTTAAATGTTGTCCATTTCAAATAAAAGTGAGACACTTTGAGTGGTACCGGCCACACCGTGCCTCAGATTGAGGCGGGGTTGACTCTTACATGTCAAAAATGACCTATGGATCTTTATTCTAGTATCAACACAATTTGAATACATTTTTTCAGTTTTCTGTATGCTAGTTGTTTTTACTTAAAAGGGGGTCCATTTTAAACAAAAGAAAGACACTACAAGTGATACCGGCCACACCGTGCCTCATATTGAGGCGTGGTTAACTCATACACGTCACAAATGACCCATGGATCCTTTTTCTAAAGTATTAACACAATCCTAAAGTTTAGGTCAGTTTTCTGTATGCCAGTTGTTTTTTACTTAAAATGTTGTCCATTTCAAATAAGGGTGAGACACTTTGAGTGGTACCGGCCACACTATGCCTCATATTGAGGTGTGGTTGAATCATTCACGTCACAAATTACCCATGGATAATTTTTCTAAAGTATCAACACAATCCTAATGTGTTAGTTCAGTTTTTCTTATGCCATTTGTTGTTTTTACTTAAAATGTTGTCCATTTCAAACAAAAGAAAGACACATCAGGTGATACCGGCCACACCATGCCTCGGATTGAGGCAGGGATGGCTCATACATGTCCCATATGACCCATGGATCGTTTTCCTAAAGTATCAACAGAATCCAAAAGCGTTTGGTTAGTTTTCTGTATGCCAGTTGTTGTTTTCACTTAAAATGTTGTCCATTTCAAATAAAAGTGGGACACTCTGAGTGGTACCAGCCACACCGTGCCTCATATTGAGGTGGGGTTGACTTGTACACATAAAAAATGATCCATGTATTTTTTTTCTAAAGTATCGACACAATTTTAAAACGTTTGGTCAGTTTTCCGTATGCCCATTGTTGTTTTCACTTAAAATGTTGTCCATTTAAAATAAAAGTGAGACACTTTGAGTGGTACCGATCACACTATGCTTCGTATTTAGGGGGGGTTGCCTTTTACACATCAAAAATGACCCATGTATCCTTTTTCTAAAGTATCAACACAATCCGAATAAGTTTGTTCGGTTTTCTATATGCCAGTTGTTTTTACTTAAAAGGGTGTCCATTTTAAACAAAAGAAAGACACTATGAGTGATACCAGCCACACCATCCCTCGAATTAAGGCAGGGTGGACTCGTACACATCAAAAATGAATCATGGATCATTGTGATAAAATATCAACACAATCCTAATACATTTGGTTGATTTTCGATATGCCATTTGTTGTTTTCACGTAAAATGTTGTCCATTTCAAATAAAAGTGAGATAATCTGAGTGGTACCGGCCACACCGTGCCTCGGATTGAGGCAGGGTAGATTATTAAACATCAAAAATGACCCATGGATCCTTGTTCTAAAGTATCAACACAGTCTGAATACGTTTGGTCAGTTTTCAGTATGCAAGTTGTTTTTACTAAAAAGGGTGTCCATTTTAAACAAAAGAAAGACACTACGAGTGATACCAGCCATACCGTGCCTCAGATTGAGTCGGGATTGACTAGTACATATCAAAAATGATACATGTATCGTTGTGCTAAAGTAACAACACAATCTGAGTACTTTTGTTGGTTTTATGTATGTCAGTTGTTGTTTTCACTTAAAATATTGTCCATTTCAAATAAAAGTGAGACACTTTGAGTGGTACCGGCCACACCGTGCCTCGTATTGAGGAGGGGTTGACTCGTACACATCACAAGTGACTAATGGATCCTTTTTCTAAAGTATCAACACAATATAAATGTGTTAGGTTAGTTTTTCGTATACCAGCTGTTGTTTTTACTTAAAATGTTGTCCATTTCAAATAAAGGTGAGCCACTTTGAGTGGTACTGGCCACACCGTCCATCATATTGAGGTGAGGTTGACTCATACACATTAAAAATGACCCTTGGATCCTTGTGATAAAGTATCAACATAATACGAATGTGTTAGGTCTATTTTCCGTAAGCCAGTTGTTTTTTGTACTTAAAATGTTGTCCATTTCAAACAAAAGAAAGACACTTTGAGTGATACAGGTAACACTGTGCCTCGGATTGAGGTGGGGTTGACTCATAAACGTCAAAAATTACCCATGGATCTTTGTTCTAAAGTATCAACACAATCCGAATACGTTTGGTTGGTTTTCCATATTATAGTTGTTGTTTTCACTGAAAATGTTGTCCATTTCAAATAAAAGTTAGACACTTTGAGTGGTACCGGCCACACTGTGCCTCTTATTGATGCGGGGTTGACTCGTACATGTCCAAAATGATCCATGGATCCTTTTTATAAAGTATCAACACATTCCGAATACGTTTGGTTTGTTTTCCATATGCCTGTTGTTTTTACTTAAAAGGATGTCCATTTTAAACAAAAGAAAGACACTATGAGTGATACCAGCCACATCGTGCCTTGGATTGAGGTGGGGTTGACTCATACACGTCAAAAATGACCCATGTATCATTTTGATAAAGTATCAACACAATCTGAATACATTTGGTCAGTTTTCTGTATGTCAGCTGTTGTTTTCACTTAAAATGTTGTCCATTTCAAATAAAAGTGAGACACTTTGAGTGGTACCGGTCATGTCGTGCCTCGGATTGAGGCGGGGTTGACTCATACATGTCAAAAATGAACCCTGGATCCTTATTCTAAAGTATCAACACAAACTGAATAAGTTTGGTCGGTTTTCCATATTCCAGTTATTTTTACTTTAATGGGTGTCTATTTTAAGCAAAATAAAGACACTATGAGTGATACCGGCCACACCCTGCCTCAGATTTAGGCGGGGTTGACTCGTACACATCAAAAATAACCCATAGATCATTTTTCTAAAGTATCAACACAATAAAAATCTCCCAAGATCTCTTAAGGGCAGATATCCTTTGATCCTTGTGATCCGAGATGCCGAATTAAGAGTGTGATTGTCTCCGGAATCAAGGTAGGTGGCCGGTGCTTCGTACTGAAGTAATAGTAATGGAATGTTAATTAAATTGGGATTTAGGGTGAATCTTGAATAGAGATTAGATTGGGATTAATGAACTTATGATGTAGTGATTGGTGTGATGTTGTCGGTGATACACAGTTGTGTGAGGTACCCAATGGAGGACAAGGAAATATGTGGTGGGGGTTATGCATTTTAGGAAGAGGGTGGGGGTTGTCCAGGGTCCAGGAAGGAGGGGGGTTATCTGGGGTCTAGGGAGGAGGGTGGGGGCTATCCGGGGGGGCTGTCTGGGGTCTAGGGAGGAGGGTGGGGGGGTTGTCCGGGGGGCTATCTAGGGGGGGCTATTTGAGGGGCTGCCTAGGTTCCAGGGAGGAGGGTGGGGGTGTTTGGGGGGTTGTACGGGGCCAAGGAACGAGGGTGGGGAGGCTGTTTGGGGGGGCTGTCTGGGGTCCAAGGAGGAGGGTGGGGGCTGTCCAGGGGGGATGTCTGGGGGCTGTCTGGGGTCCAGGAAGGAGGGTGGGGTGGGGGTGTCTAGGGTCCATGGAAGAGGGTGGGGGCTATCCAGGGTCCAGGGAGGAGGGGGATGTCCGAGGGGCTGTATGGGGTCTAGGGGGAGTGGGGGAATTCCAAGGTCTAGGAAGGGGGGGATTTTCAGGATCCATAGAGGAGGGTGGGGGGCTATCCGGGGTCTAGGGAGGAGGTGGGGGGCTGTCTGGGGGGTTGTATAAGGGGCTTTCTGGGGTCTAGGGAGGAGGCTGGGGTTGTCTGGGGTCTAGGAAGGAGGGTGGGGGTTGTTCGGGGGGTTGTTCGGGGTCTAGGTAGGAGGGGTGGGAGGGGGTTGTCCAGGGTACAGGAAGGAGGGCGGCTGTCTGGGGTCTAGGGTGGCGGGTGGGGGCTGTCCGGGGTCCCGGAAGGAGGCTGGGGGATATCTGGGGGGTTGTCCGGGGTCCAGGGAGGAGGGGCGATGTCTGGGGGGAGGTCTGGGGGGGGGGGGTTCAGGGGTCCAGGGAGGATGGTGGGGGGATTTCTGAGGGTATTTCCTAGGTCTAGGGAGGAGGTTGGGGGATATCCAGGGAGCAGCAATGAGGGGGTTGTCTGGGGTCCATGGAGGAGGGTGGGGGATGTCTGGGGTCCAGGGAGGAGGGTGGGGGGTCTGGCCGGGGGGCTGTCTAGGGGGCTATCTGGGTGGCTGTCAGGGGGGCTTTCCGGGGTCCAGGGAGGAGGGGGGCTGTTTGGGGGGGCTATCCGAGGTCCATGGAGGAGGGTGGGGGGCTGTCTATGGGGCTATCTGGGGGGCTGTCTCAGGTTCATGGGATGGTATTTATATATTTTCTAAGCAAATTCTTTCAAGGTTAAAAAAAAATTTCATTATATCAACATCTAATAGGACAACCAATTTTCTAAATTCCACTAAAAATTTACCATTTCATTAAAATAGGGGGATTTCATAGAAAATCATCAAATCAAGTTTTATTATTTATAGATAAATAAATAAATATAATGTGACCTACCTAATCACACATATATTCAGGCATAACAAATCAATCAACATTAAAGGTCAGTAATATTAGTTAAAAATGTAATGGATCAATCTGTCCCTCATCACCATAACTATCATCATCATCATCTTCATCCTCACCCTCATCCTCATCGTCATCCTTATCATCATCCCCACCCTCCTCCTCTCCCCCATACTCAGCCTCGGTCTCCTCATCACCCTCCTCTTCCACCTCGGCCTCCTCCTCTCCCTCCTCCTCCACCTCGGCCTCCTCCCCGGCCTCCTCCTCGGCCTCCCCTCTTCATCCTCAGCCTCCTCCTCGCCATCATCTCGACTACCACTAGAACTTCCACCTGTTGCACCATATATAGAATGCATCTATGACATATATTCATCACAAGAAATGCTGACCTCTCGTGGAAGTGTTGGACGTAAATCTTCCATCAATTTCATAAATGCAGTGTTTTCCACAGCAGACTATTCTTCCATCTCTGTGGCCCTTTTTTTAGCATGTTATGCATGTGAATTAACCTGATACAACTCGGTGGTACTAAAACTCATACCTGAGGAGGTCCAATACCTCATTGGAACTATACTCTTCCCAGGTCGGCAGCATACTCTACCAGGGTTCTCATCTCCCAACACTTGATGTAAGTGATCATTTGGCCCAAAATTGTTAGGTTCTTGGGCATAAAGGGCCTCTAAAGAAGCCTCTTACAAATATAAATAGATTATTAAGTTACAAAATAGAGATTAAAATTGTAAATCTACAAAGTAAAACTTAAAATCTACAGCTGAGTCGGTTCATTGACCGCACTCCCATCTTTCTTCTTTATACATGAGAAAAACAGTTTTGCTCGAGGCACACATCCTTATATATTCAATTTATGCCTCTAAAATGACATTTAATCTAGGAAACCATAATTAAAAATAGGATACCAAAAAAATACTAATTCCATAACTAAAATTATATAACAACTTTAACAATCGAATAAATTATGGAGGAAGCAATAGAAAGTGAAAGTCGTAAATAAAGATTATAAATTGTCATACTTGTTGTCTCTCATGATCTGGCATCATAGTAAGTCCCAATGTGTGAACGTATTTATTAGCATCAATGTTTTTTTATTTATTCCAGATGCATCCTAAACAAAATTCAATAATTAGTATTAACAAAAAACATGAAAATTTTCTTTTAAATACCTCTAATTTTATTAATACCGTAAATTGGATAGTCATCCAATGACTAATCATCTGTTGGTACTATTCTAAAGGAAAATCATCCACGACAGGGACCGCCTCTAACACTGTTCCCACTCTATCATGCCAGCCAATGTATAACTCGTGCTTATAAGCTCTTCAAAGCTCGCCTAAATCCTTTAGACGTGCTGGTCGTGCACCCTCACCATCGGGGAAATTAAACCGTAGCTGACACCAAAATATTAATTCATATAATTACAAAAATTAATATATAGCATTAAATACAACATATTTTTGTACCCATATCTCTACCTAGTCTTTATCCTCGACTTCATTTGGCAGTTGTCTCTATGAAAGCGGGCTGACAGGAATGATGTCGGAGTATTTTTCAAGCGTCTCCAAAAAACTCTGACATTGCTACCCCTATTTTTTGATCATCTGACTATCTTCATTGTAGTCCACCATCAATAGTGTGTGGCGGTTCCACACCGCACGCATGTGGGTACGCCTCCGCCCCTGCCTACTATCAGTAGATGTATCTGTTATGAAAGAAAAACAAATATTTTATCAATACATATTAGAATGAAAATAAATACTGGTGTAACAATTTATTAGGGTTTTATAAGTATACCTACGGTAGTCTGATCAGTGGGCATTGTTGGATCCGCAGAAACTAAAGCAACACCCTGTACAGATGGAGTGAGTCCCAATGTATGCTCTGCAGGGACAAAATCTGGAAGAGAACGAGTCTAAGAAGATGGAATATGAAATCCCGGATTGATAGAAGTAGTAGTAAAAGAAGATGACAGGGATGACTGGAAAAATTTTGGATGGGGAGTGGGAATCATCATCGGATATGGTACAGATGGGTGAGGAGGGTCAGATGTAAAGGGTGGTGAAAATATGGGTTGCCTAAATATCCCGTGTGTCCCTAACGGCACACCAGGATCAGAATGTGGGATGGATGGTATGTTAGTGGGAGGGGAAGGGTCTAATCAGGTATGCTGACTAGATTTTCTAGCTCCCGTACCACCCCCCCCCCCTCCCTCATATAAACACCATGAGTACTGGGACCACTACTCGGCTGCTCATCAAATAATTGTCACCTAATAGATGGATCTTGAAAAAATGTTTAAAAAAACTAATCGCATGACATTATATATAATTTAAATAAATATATTTAAAATAAAATACTCACTATAGGCACTAGTGGTGGAATTCCCACCTCGGTCATGCAACGATTGTTGTCCATAATCTATTTTCATCGCCTCTCTTCAATTGGTTTCATTTCCTACATTTGGAAACAAATATGGAAGTAAATAGAAAAGGATAACTAATGTGTAACCCAAAAAAACAAAATAAATGAGAGGGAATAGAGGGATTCATGGATAATTTAACTAACTATTGTTTTAGGTGAGCTTGAAAAAATATATAATGAAGCCAATAAATTGTACAAGATGTTATAAAGAAATTTAATTTTTAGTAGGATGATTATTTACTAAGTGTCATCTGTCTATTAAAATCATGGAACATTGATTCTGCCATATTTAGAAGTGTAAAAGCAATTGTCAAAATTAAGTAAAAATTTAATTTCTTTATCTCAGGTAGATGATGTAGGTTTCAATACATATATTTCATAATAATACAAACCATCATGTTCATTACATGGTAAAATGTTAAAGAGAGGTCATAGAGTCATAAAAAATTTATACAAATCACATTTGAAGCATTGAAATGTTCACCAAGTTATAAATGTTAGTTTTGTAGGTTTAAATACTGTTCAATTCAAACTTAGAAAATGAAATTCAAATAAAAATTTCAACCAATAAACATTGAAAATTCACATAAGAGTCAAGCCGGATACAACATATTGGTAATCAATATTAAATCAATTTGAATAGAACCAACCTTAACAACCCAACTCGAGGTAAACAAAAATAATTGAGAACATGAATGGATGATTTTATATATTTCCCACCACAACTTCAGGTTCACAGTCAACTCTGACAATTGAGATACTGGAGTCATCAAAAGAAATAAATGGATTGGTTCCAATTTCAGTAGGGATGGTGTCAATTCCATCATCACCATCATAAAAAATATGTCTTGGAATTACTTCAACAATGACACCAAATTCTGGTCGAAGTTGGTCTCTGAAAAAAAAAACTTGTTTACCCATTGATTCCAATACATATGGTTCTTCGGTAGCAAGAGTGTGAGTCATATTAATTACTTAAAATCCACAATCATCAATAAATGTGTCATGTCTCATCATTGAATCAAACTAATGGCATTTCATCATCGTGACTCATCCATGAGAGTAATAATACAACATTTTTATTTTTTTCAACGACTCCATAATAACACACATTTTCAAATCGTGGTCTACTATATGATGCATTGGCATAACAATATGGTGTGGAAGTAACCATAACAACATCATGTCATGTTCTTATGTTCTTTTCTCGTTCAGTAACAATATATTTTTACCCATTGATAAAAATTGATT
This sequence comes from Viscum album, assembly GCA_963277665.1. NCBI lineage: Eukaryota > Viridiplantae > Streptophyta > Magnoliopsida > Santalales > Viscaceae > Viscum > Viscum album. Next base: position 1,427,009,240 of record OY728152.1, read on the forward strand.
TACAGTCACGAACCATAGTATTAGGACCAAAATCTAAAGCTCTTATTTCCTCAGAGACAGAGTCTGCAATGTGCCATCTCCCACTCTTTAAGGATTAATGTCTTCAATGTATATGATCGGGGAATTCCTCTTTTTTGAGGAAGTGATGGAAAGTTGGGTTTAATTTTCTTATATAGATCTTCTTCATTTCTCATTGGTTTGTTCATTCTTGTAGTAAGATCAGACAAATACATTGAGCAGAAATCCATACATTCTTGATCCATGTAACCGTTCATGATAGAACCTTCAGGATTATTCATATTTAGGACATAAGACATTAATTTTTACATATTTCATTCAGTTGGATACATCCAACGAAAAGAAACAGGTCCTCTGATAAGTATTTCAGTGGGAATATGGATAGTCATATGTAGCATGCATGTGAAAAATGATGGAGGAAATATTTTCTTCAACTCACACAAAATTAATGGGGCATCTGTCAACATTTTTTGCAAGAAAGACTTGAAAAACTTCTTAGCACAAAGATCTCTAAAAAAATGACACAATCGAATAATTGTCACCCTTACATTATTGGAAAAAATATGACGGATTTCTATTGGAATCAACTCATGCAGAAGAACTTGATAATCAAGAGTCTTAAAAGATTTTAGATTCAACTCTCTTCAGTTGACCCATTTAGATATGTTTCTTTAATATCCATTAGGAACTATAATAGTCTCTAATACTTCTAGAAAAAAAAATTTGTAGGTGTCATCATTTAAGAATCACATGGAACTTGCCATTTATTTTCACTGATACACACAAGATGCAATTCTGGTCTGATGCCCCAATCCACAAAGTCATGCCAAGACCGTAAATCATCTTCTGTCTTTACCTTAACATTTTGAATTATCAAAAGAAAAATTTCTCATATATTATTTTTAATATGAATTACGTTTAATCAATGATGTAACAAATTGGTTGACCAATAAGGAAAATCAAAAAAGATACTCATCTTCCTCCAATTGTAACAGGTTTCAGTGGAAACATTCTTTCTCTTTTCAGATTTAATATGACCCTTTCCAAATGAAAAACTAAAATCTTTCAATTCATAAATCACATCAGTTCCAGAAATATGCTGAGGTGGATCATCGGTCTCTATGGTATTATCAAATCTTCGACAATTATCTCTGTATGGATGGTCCATTGGAAACAATCACCGATATACCATAAATCTGAAACAACAGCGATGTTTCATTCGTATGGATCATATATTCTTCATACAAATAGTACATGACAGTTTTCCCTTCGTGCTCCATCTAGAAATCATTGCATAAGCTAGAAAATCATTAATCATCCACATAATCACACCACGCATCTGAAATATGTCTTTCGAATATGCATCGTATGTGCGCACACCCACTTCCCAAATAAGTTTTAACTCTTTTATTAAATGTTGAATGTATACGTCAATATCAGTGTTGGGATCAGAAGGTCCAGATATGAGTATACTCATGAAAGTGAAAGGTTTTTTCATACACAACCATGGGGGAAGATTATAAATGTGTACAAAAACCGGTCATGTGCTCTGTGAAGTAAGCATCTTCCCAAATTGATTAAAACCGTCGCATGAAAGACCCAGCCTCACATTACGCATGTTATCTACAAAATCAAGATATCGATCATCAAATCTATGCCATAAAAATCCATATTTTGGGTGAACCAAACCATCATTAGTCTTCTTTCTCTCAGTGTCATGCCATCTCATTTTTATTGATATTTCATCAGACATAAAAAGATTATGGAGTATGGGGATGAATGGAAAGTGAAAAATTACTTTATGTGGCATGCGGGATGGTGTTCCATTAGATTTTGACTTCTAGAGGGATGTTCCACATTTTATACAATCATTTATTTCAGCAGTTTCCTCCCAGAATAAACTGCAATATTTTGGGCAAGCATGAGTTTTGTTTCTTGAAAATCCAAGTTCCTCAACTAACTTCCATGTCATATAGCGGTTTGAGGGAATATCTACATCATATAGAAGTAAATCCTTAAAATCATGTAAGAATTTAATCAATTGTTGTATTATAAATCCCATACATAGTTTTCTAATGAAAGAATCAGATTAAAAATTACAGCTTTTTCATTTTATCGCACTGTCGATATACTGGAGTCGTGGCAGCATCATTCAATTTTTTCACCCTGACAATATCATCATTTTCATTAGATGCATCATATTTCCTCATATTGAAGTCTTCTTTAGTAGAAATCCTTTATTTTTTATGATGACGAATAAACGGAAACAGGTCATCTAACAAATTCTCCCATCCAGTCCTTTCATTTCGATCATCAATAATTTGAGATTTCATTTTCTCCCCATTGTGATACCACACATAGTAGTTTTATTGAAAACCATATTTGGTTATGTGGTAGGTGACTTCTTCACGGCTCAAACAAGGTCTACCAACACAATTGGAACATGGGAAGTGTATGTGACCACTATCTGAAGCATTTTTAAATGAAAAATCTAAAAAGCTCTCCAAATTGTTTTGAAAATCACTTGAGATCTGATCGATTTCATACGTCCAACTTCTATCTATTCTGTAAAAAGAATTTTTATAAGTTGTTTGGTTATAATAAATTCAATAATATTGAAGTTTAATAGAAAATATATTTTATTAAACAATAAAGGATTGAGTTTCTAGTTGATGTAGTGAACTATTAAAACAATGTAAAGATATACTAATTCAGTTATGTGTGCATAAATTTGTGGTGATATGTGTTTTGTAAATTTTTTCATTTATCACATACAAGAAGAAAATATAGACCTGAGAGAACATTGTTCAAGATATTACAAAGTTAAGGATTTTCATGAAATATAAATAATGTGTAAAGAGAGTTTTTTAAATAATTTATTGATGCTAAAAATGGAAATATTTTGAAAAGTTAGTACATTTCAGAACACCCAAACTAAAGTCCACAGAAAGTACAATATCACCCCACTAAAAAAGGAAAACTAGGAACACCACTACCCTAACCATACCTAATCCCTTCACATGGATCATCCTTATATCCACCACCCACCTCGAGAAAATATGACTAAACAAACCGTTTACCATCTTTGAGTGGGGATACATCTCACTAGAACCTCCATTAGTTGATATAATTCACTAACTATATAAAAGGAGTGGCTATGAAGACTTCAAATCAAGTTGATTAATATAATCATGACACTTGAATTGTAAAACTACAATAGAAAATAAATCAAACTACACTTATTGGGTATGTCATGCCACACAAGTCACCCCCTGTTTTAGGTCAAATCAAAATAGAAACAAAGAATAATAGATGAAAAACATTAAAACTATGTTAATCCTTACATATTTGGAGTGTAGAACTAAAAAATTGATTGACTTCAGATGGATTTATTAGGAGGAAGGAGTTCACAGCCTTTGTAAAGAGAGAGGCCTCTAGTTTAGAATCCAAGGGGGACTTCCCCAAGGCTTCCTAAATCATAATCACTATGAATCCAAGGTAGATTTCCCCAAGGTATTATAAATAGAATCATAATGAATCTAAGGGGGTTTCCAAAAGGAATTAAAAGCTATGTTTTTAATATGAATCCTTTGTTGTTTTCCTCAAGTAATTCCAAATCATTAATCAAAGAACAAGTAATAAAAAATTAACTTAAAATTTATTTATATTCATTTTCAATAGGTATCATATAAGAGGCACATGCATCAGGTCCCATTATGTGTTATCGGAATCCCAAATCATTCACTCATGTTCAATAACTCATTCTTGGCACCCCTATGGTCATACCTTTCATTACCCAATTAGTTCCCCAAGTCAAGCGCACCCCTCGGGTTAGGGTTCACCTGCGTGGGGGCTTCTGGAAATCGAAGGAATTGTAGAGTTATCTACTTCTGTGTAATCGGGGGAGGGCTTTCCACGGGGGTGGTGGGCTTTTCCAGGGGGTACAGGGTGTCTAGGGGGTGGGCATTCTATCCAAGAGGGTGGCGGGGCTGTCCAGGGGAGAGGGGGTGTCCAGGGGGGTGGGCGAGCTGTCTATGGGGGTGGGGGCTGTCTAGGGGGTACGAGGTGTCCATGGGTGGGGGTGTCCAGGGGTGGGGGAGTGTTCAGGGGGGTGGGCGGGCTGTCCACGGGGTTGGGGGCTGTCCAGGGGGTAGGGGTGTCCAGGGGGTGGGCGGACTATCCACGGGGGTGGCGGGGTTGTCCAGGGGGAACAGGGTGTCTAGGGGAGGGCGGACTTTCCACGAGGGTGGCAGGGCTGTCTAGGGAGTAGGGGTGTCCAGGGGGTGGGCGGGCTATCCATGGTGGTGTGACTGAGAGCTATGAGATTTAATTGGGTTTTCATTTATGTTATGAAAAACAAACAATGGGTGTTAAGGATTAAAATAGTATTTTTAAGTGAAAATCCAATTTGGTGGGATTAGTGACTTGATAACATGATGGTATAAATTTTTCAATTAGGAAAATGTTGGGGCATTGGATTCTAAATGGATCCTACAACCTTCCAAGGATATATTATTTCTAGAAAAATGTGTTGTGGGATAAGGAATTAATCCTATATAGTTGATGTCGCTTTTAGATCATGTGATGCCTTACTCGTCAAGATGACTAGACAAGAACCAAAACCAAAGAGGCCTCAAACCTATCCAAGTATCTAGAAGTGATGAATTCATAGTGCTTATTGGTGATCTATGGAAGTGATGACTTCCCACTTTCACCCCCCCCCCTCTCCACTGCACCCCCAGCAGAATCCACCTGCACAACCCCCCTCCCATCCACTGACTGCACACCCCCCCCCCAACCTACACCCCCCCACATGCACACCCCCCACCCCCACCCCCACCTGTACAACCCCCTCCCATCCACCAACTTCACACCCCCCCACCACCCACCTCCACATCCCCCTCCCCCCACCATCACCCCCACCTGTACACCCCCCACCTCACCCCCAAACATACTCCCACCATCCCTGTCCACCCCCCCCCCCCCCCAACCCGCACACTCTCCTCCCCACACCCACTTCCACAGCCCCCCCCCCCCCACCTACACCCCCCCCCCCCACTTGCACAGCCCCCCCCCCACCACCTACACAGCCCCCTTCCCCCCACTTCCACCTGTACACCCCACCACCACCACACCCCCCAAAAGACTCCCACCTTCCCAGCCCACCCCCCAACCTGCACACTTCCCTCCCCCCACCCACTTTCACAGCACCACCCCTCCACCTGCACCCCCCACTTGAACAACCCCCCTCTCCTCACCCCCACCTTCACAGCCCACCCCTCACACCCACCAATACAACCCCCCCCCCCCCCCCCACCTTACCCACAACATACTCCCCCCACTACACACCCCCACCTATACATCCCACTTCACTCATTGCACCCCCCCCCCCACCTAAACACTCCCATCATCACACCCCCTCCCCCCACCTGCTGCACTCCCAACCACTGCACCTCCCACCACCTGCACCCCCTCACTTCAAATAAATTGATTGACACATGACAGCAGAACAAAAACAAAAAAAAAATAAAATTGAAATTATTGGGTAGCAAACTCCACGAACCTTAGGTTTAAGCAAAATCAAAACAAAAAACAAAAAAAATAGATACAAAACATTAAACATAAGGTACTACTTACAGATTTTAAGTGTAGAACAAATCAACTTTGTGAATGAAGATGGATCTGGTGGAAATTTTTCGAGTGAGAGAGGTATTAGGTCTCGGCTTTAGCACTTAAATCACGTGGATGGGAGATCGGGTTTGCTAGAAATTTAGGGGAAAACATTCCCAGTGGTTTTAAAAACCTGTTGGGAAAGGTACGCGTGACCAAAAGTTTAGAAAAACCGTTGGGAAATCCTTCCTAAGTCATTTAATTTACCAACGTTTTGTACAAATCGTTGGTAAGGGGAGAATAATTTGTAGATTTCCCAACGGTTTCTTCAAACCATTGGGAAACACTTCACTAACTCAACCTTTACCAACAGTTTGAATAAACAGTTGGTAAAGGACCCCTATGCCAATGGTTCTATTGAACTGTTGGTATAAAAGTTTTGGGAAAAACCATCTTCTTAGTAGTGCATCAACAAATCTTTGATCAAACTCCCTAATATTCCAACCTTTAACTTTGATGATACAAGGGATACCAAACACCCTTCATCATTTCAAACCTGGAGTCTCTTTGTAATACATCTCATATGAAGTGAATTTACATGGTTAAACCATACAAGTAAGATATGATCTAGGTTTAAAGTGGATATACATGGTTTTGTAATTTATTAAGTGTTTATAAATTATAAAATAAGATAAAAATATAAATCTATTTATAATTATTTTTGAATTATATATAAATGTAAATATAAAATTTTTATATTAAGGCCTTATTTCAATAATTTATTAATGTAATTTCAAAAAAGTATTTTGGAAGTTGATATGATCACTAGTTTAAATTAAATTAAATATATGATTGATTTAATTATATAAATTGTTTACCTAAAATATGAATTATTTATTATTCAATAAAAAAATTGTTTATAAAATATTTCAAATTTGAATATGAAGGGGTTCATATTAAAACCATGCACCTAAATTATAAAGTGATTATAGTTTATTTATTTGTTAATTGTTTAAAAATTGTTAATTTCATGCTTAAATATATGAATTATCCATTTATTTATTTATTACTTGATTTATTCATGTTTGTAAACTATTTATATTCTAAATTGTGATGTATTTTTTAGTTTAAAGTGTTACATTTCTTATATAAATTTTTATACATTCATATAAGGGATCACATGTCGGGTATATTGATGGATTTAGTTTTCATCTATCTTGACTTTGGCTTGTACAATGTTTTGATATTGAATTAAGTAGGTAATTATAGTTTATACATATTAATTGTTAAGATAATTATGGAATCAAGGCCTTAGTTTAGTAAAGTATCTTAGGATATATGTACTTTGGGTTAGAATACTCACTAACTTATATATTCTTTGTCTATAAAAAGTGGGGGATATCCATAGGTCACTCCAAGTTTACCCTTTTGGGGATTGATGATTTAATATGATTCTAAGATTTTACAAGAATAATCTTTATGTACCTTATGCATGAGATACATTTGGATATGTATGAATATAGTTGGATTTTAATTTTATTTAGTAAAAAAATGTTTTGAGTTGCGAAGTTACACATCAATATGGTTTGAACATATTGATTTAGTGGAAATAATATGATTCCAAACTAAATCACTAGAATCATGCATATACATAAATGGAATAACATGAGATAATATAGAGAGATTAAATCACCTTTAAAATACAAAGTGTCATATTCCTTCCAAAGTGGAAATTATCACGACATCGATCATCCGACCGGGTGGGTTATTCTAAAGATGGGTACCCCTAAATTATCTCATGTGAGGAAAACAAGTAATGGGAAAAGTTAATAGGACCATATTCCCACTATTGGACTATTCTTTATGCTTTACATAGCTGGGAGATCCTATAAGGATTAGATTCCAATGAAGAAAAGATTTTTTTACATCTATCTACCAAATCACATAGTCATGACAAACTGTAATGAAAAATATAATTTTAAGGGATTTCAACATAACAACTAGTGAATTTGTTTCTTCCTAATAAATGTCTTGAATCTTTTTATACCCTTTTTCAACCAATAATACCTTATAGATAATGCATTTTCCATGAAAATTTACTTTCTTCTTGAATATCCATTTACAACCAATAGAATTTACATCCACTAGAGGATATATCAAAATATAGAAGTGGTTTTGGTACATAGAATGCATTTTAGAATTAATGGATTCTTTACATTTGGAATCTTATGTTCCACTTACTACTTTTCTGTATGTTACATAATCATTTTTATCAACTAACAATGAGTCACCATCCCCAGTGACTAGAAGACCATATTTTTCAATTTATATAACCTCTCTTGTACTCCTATGCAATATTTATGTATCTGAAATATGCTCTTCCATGGGGCCTTATGAAATCTATTCCTATATTAACTTTTTTGTATCTTTTCCATGACATTAACATCAATTTTATTTTGTGAAATTTTTTCTTGAAGAAATATATAATGCTAAAAATATATTTTTCAAAAACAAGTTTGTAAATATATTTATATTGGACATTTTTTAAATTAAAAATACAATGTGAGTTTAAAAAAATAATTTTGTTGTTGTCTTGATATCAAGGAAAAAATTAAGAACCTTAAAAGGTTTCAATTCATTCATATTAATGTGTTTTTATAGTTTTTATGTGTAAATTTATTGATACAAAAATATATTTTTTGGTAGATGGTCAATTTTCAAAAAAAAATTGGTTTCTCACAATTTCTCCATTACTTCATTGATCTCATAAATATTATAAATGATATTTAGATCACCAACGTATATGAAAATCATTTTAAATGCATATGTTGATTTTTTAATAGAAAAAATGGTTATATAGGATCATTTACAAATATTCTATTCTTTAAATATTTTCTTAAATAATTATAACACATACTCTAATATTTATTAAATACATACAGATATTTTTGAAATTTAATTAAATATAGGCCTTGAAATAATCATTTTAATGTTTTAAACATTTAAAATGGTTTAAGATTTTCATTGATATATAAACTATCAAAGTACTCATATAATTTAATAGTAAAAATATCCATAGCATTCATTTTAGCCTTTCAATGGTGGATTAAATAGTAAAATGTAATTGAATCTATAATAGAATAATATGTATCCTTATAATCAATGTTACATTTCAAGGAAAAAAATTTTAGGATGAAATTAAGGTTGAATCTAACAACTCAGAAACATTTCAAAATTCCCAATTCAAAAAAAATATCAAAATTCTAATAATCATTATTTATAAAAATAAATATCCAAAGAGTTGGTACTAACAAAATTCAATTTAAACAATCATTTTTTATATTACTTCAAAATTAAAATTTTTCATTGTAAAAATGTTAGGAATATAAAATATTTTACAAAATCTCTTCTAAATCATTAAAAATAAACATTATAATGAAAAATATGATGTAATTTTGATAAATTATTATGAAATTAAAAAATTAAAAGGATACATGCTTCTTGTTTTGACAAAGGAATTATTTTTAATTAATTTTTCATAATAATTAAGATTATCATCATTTATATAATATACCAATAACATATATTGTTTGAGAATCTATTCATTATGTCAACACTGAGTCATAAATGAAAAAATTATAACTATCATACCCATCAATGTAATATTAATTATTATAGCAATGACTAAAATACAATGAAAAACAATTAAACATAAAATTGAGTATTCATAAACCCAAGACCTCCTCAAACCATCACCGGATGCATCCACTATGTTTCACATCATGGGGATAATATAATATTTATATTTGACATAAATAAAATTATTATTTTTAAATTTCTAATAATGATTTCTAATTACTATTTTTTTTAAATGTTCTATTTATGTGTGATATATTATTAATATTTTATTAATTTATACTGGATTTACTCCATTCCATTCATTTTATTTTAAACTTTAGGGATATTAAGGGGACACACCATCAAAATACGACTACCGACCATTCCACTGCATTTTCTTATTGGGATGCCACTTTCCATGTGTCATATCCAACATCCTCCCACCCCTCTATAATGGTGGAACATTGTGACTCCATCGCTGATGAGTGGGATTCACTCATGGTCTTAACCAGTGGCGGAACCCCCACCTTACGAGTTACACACTTCCTCATACCCCCCCCCAACCACCTCCTCCTCTACTGAGCCTCATTCTCCTCATAGCCCATCCATCCATGGATGGTTTACTCACAATGTGACCTTCCCTAGATGGAATAATCCTCTGATGGCATGGAAATAATGGTTGTACCAAATGTGCATCTTGTACCAGTGTTCTTGGAGGAAGAGGAGGATACATGACGCCATTATGGGGTGTGCCTACAACATCGGGAGCTACAATGAGTTGGTATTGTATCTCTTCTATAGGTGGTGCTCGAAAACCATCACCTTAATATTTCCCAAGGGAGATGCCTCTATCATGCTGGAAGATGGGATGGCCTTTGGGGGGTAACCTATTCTTGATGGAGTTATCATGCTACCCACCACCATTTTTTAAAGATGGTTGGTGCACCAACTCCACCCACCATGGTAGGTGGATTCCATTTTGGAAGTCCAATGGTTTGTGAGGGTTGGTGGGAGTTGTTTCAAACTTGATACCTCCAACCGTGCCTATTTTAGAAGGCCATATGGATCTTCCTAAGATCATCAGTTCTAATTTAAGAGAGCTCTTCTCATTGGGAGAACCTTGAGAGTTCCATGTGATAACGAAACGGATGTGTGGGAGGGGTATTTTGTAACCTTTGTTCTTGGTGAAATAAAAGGCATGTTTCCTCTTCCATTCATCTCTCTTTGTCATAAAATAATCCCTAAAAGTGGTATCGTATCCATTTGGGGTGAAACAACGGTGAACCATGGACTTTTTATGGGGAAAATAAAATTAATGTTTCCCCAAATCATGTTTTAAAGGAATATTCTAAAATTCCATGTTGAGATAATTCAAACATCATAAATAGCATAAAAACGGAGCAAAATTGAGCTTCTTATGATCAGTCAATGTTTGGTCAAATTTTGGGTGTTACAGTAACCCCTTACCGTAGAGGAAGGTATTGTTCTGGCATTAGTGACTTTTCCAATGATATTCTTATAGCTACTTCAGTGGGCCACATTAGTTCCATTTCATTGGTCAATCTTGGACATTAAAAATAATTTGGTCATATTTTGATTAATCAGTGTCTAATTTCGACAATCCAAGAGTCGATATCACAATTTTCGATCATTCTAAATGAAACTTTGAGCTCCATTTTTCTAGATTCTTCACCATTTTTCAAAATTAAAATTAAATGGAGGTACTATACAAGGAAAGTATTATCATATTGTCTTGTTCAACTACTCCATTTGGAAGTCTTGAATAGAATATCTCCTTAATACAAAGTATTTTTTTACCCCATTCAGAACAAGGGATTCAACCATGATGCCACCAAGGAAGCGAAGTGGAAGAAGCTAAACAAGATGATGATCAATCAAATCCTTCAATGGATCAATCAAAATATCTACCACCATGTTGCACAAGAGACTGGTGTGTATGAACTTTGGATGAAGTGGTAAAATATTTACTAGTAAAAGACCTCTCAAAACAAGATCATCTTGTTGAAGTAGTTGATGAATCTTTGACTATAGAGTAGAATCAATATATCCAAACATAGCAATGAGTTTCAAAGCTTGGTGAACCAATTAGTGGTTTTGGGTGAGACTCTAAATGATGAATATTAGGAGAACAACCTACTCTACACACAACCCAATAGCTGGGATATGCTTGTGGTCTCACTCAGAAACTCGGTTCCCAGAGGCAAACTTGCCCTAGAAATTGTAAAGGATGCATTGGTCAATGAGGAGGACCAAAGGAAGGATAGGAGTTACAACCATACACAAAATATCATCCTATAGAAGCAAGGGAGACAACAAGGAGGAGGTAGTGGGTCAAGAAGTAGGGGTCAAAGTAAGAGTATAGGAAGGTCCCCAAATTGAAGGAGTCCAATATACAAATTCTACCATTTTGGCATGGAGGTACATATGAAGAAGAAATTATAAACATTACTACAAGAAAAGGGATAAAGTAGTAAACAACAAAAATAAATGAAGACATGCATGTGAGCATAATCGGAAAAGGTGTTCTTTGCTGCAAAGATAAATAAGATACATTATTTCATAAATCATTCTAGGACATGGAATGGGTTGTCGATACTATAGCATCATTCCACGTCACTCTGCATCGTGAGTATTTCTTGACTTATCAAGCTGGTGACTTTGGTGTAGTCAAGATGGGGAATACCAGTTTGGTGAATATTTTTGGCATGGGTGATATCCACGTCAAGATGTACGTTGGATACATAATCACCCAAAAGGATGTTCGTCATGTTCTAAGCCTTCATCTCAACCTATTATTCGAAATAGCCTTTGACTGACAGGGCTATGAAAATATCTTCAGTAATGGAACATGAAAGATAAAAAAATTATCCATTGTCATCACCTAAGGACATGTATACAATATGTTGTACAAAAATCATGTGAAGATATGTGTAAACAACCTCTACAGGGTATAAGGATAGACATTATCTAATATTTGTCATAGGAGACTCGTCCATATGAGTGAAAGAGGGTTATTAGCCTTGAAAAAGAATAAGTAAATTATTTTTAACAAGGATGCATCACTTGATCCTTGTAAATACTTGTTTAATGGGAAGAAAAATAGAGTCTCATTCAACACTACTTAATTAAGAGATCATATTTGTTGGATCTGGTACACTTCTATGTATGCGGATTCATGGAGGTTTATTCCCTAGGATGTAACAAATATTTCTTATCCTTTATTGATGATTCATATTAAAGTGTGTGGGTATATTTCTTGTGGATTAAGGGACAAGTACTAGACTATTTCAAGATGTTCCACACCATGGTGGAGTGTGAATCTGTAAGGAAGATGAAATTTATTCATTAAGACAATGGAGGAGAGTACACATACAAGTAATTTTATGCCTATGGAAGGAGTCAGGGTATCCAATATGATGGGACGGTCCCACACACCCCATAACACAACGAAGTTGTAGAAAGGATGAACAAAACCATCATGGAGAAGGTAAAAACCATGATGAGTTTGGATAAGCTACCTAAACTATTCTAGGAAGAATCTGTTTGGGTTTCATGATACCTCATCAATAGATCACCATTGGTCCCACCGAATTTTGAGATTCCACATAAGATATGGTCTGGTAAACATCCCTCTTACTACCATTTATGAGTATTTGGATGTTTGGAATTTTTAAATGTATCAAAGGAGTTAAAGAATAATATAGATGAGAGATCTAATCCATGAATATTCATTGGCTATGTAGATGAGGAGTTCGGATACATGTTATAGGACTCGAATGAGAAGAAGTTGATCAGAAGAATAGATTTTTTATTCCAAGAGAACTATAAGATCTTGGACATTCAAAATCCACTAATTTCTTGAAGGGTGGGTTTTGAGGAATCAATTCATGATCCAAAACTTCTACTGACACTACCTGTCAATAAAGAGGATGAGGTTATATAAGACTCATCGGAATTGGACCAGGAGGTAGTGGAGGAGGATATTGAGTAGGGGGAGACTCAATAATCTCCATAAGAAGTTGTACAACCTTCAAAAGAGATAGGTGATTTTGTGCCTCCCAAACCTAACATTTCATAGGTTCAAATCTCTTCACAATGAAGGATTCCATCAACTAAATATTTGGAGTCAGAGTACCTATTTTTTAATGATGAGGGGGAGATGGAAGGATACCCAGAAGTGGTTTCTATTCCTAAAAAACACAATTGGATACATTCAATGGAGGATGAGATGGATTCTTTGAAGAAGAATCATACCTATGATTTGGGGGAACAACCCAAAGGTAAGAATGAACTAAGACACAAATGGGTGTTCAGGATGACGAATGATGGAAGAAAAAATGAGGTCAAGCATAAAGCTTAGTTAGTAGTCAAGGGATTCCTTCATAAGAAAGGAGTTTACTTTGATGATATTTTTTCACCTGTCATGACAATGTCTTAAATCCAAGTCATTTTCAGGCTAGTGGATAGCTTGGACTTGGATCCTGAACAAATGGATGTCAAGATAGCTTTTCTTCATGGTGACCCCTCTGAGGGGGTCTATATGAATAATCATAAGGTTTTTGAGGTTTTTGGACAAGAAAATCATGTCTAAAAATTGAAGAAGAGCTTGTAAAGATTGAAATAAGCTCTCAGATAGCGGTATAATAAGTTTGACTCATTCATGATGGGTCATGTTACAAGAAGATAGAGGCAGACTAGTGTGTTTACTTCCAAATATTTTAGGATGGTAACTATTTTTCTCTTCTGTTTTATGTTGTTGATATGTTGATCATTGGGAAGGATGCAGTGAATATCAGCTAGTTGAAGAAGGAGTTATCCATGTCTTTTGATATGAAGAACATGGGATAAGCTCAATAGATTTTGGAGATGCAAATCATTCATGATATAAATAGGAGTTTGTTAAGGGTATCTTAGGAGAATTATGTTGAATGTGTTCTGAAACGTTCCAACATGGAAGTAATTCTCCTCCAACTGATTCATTCTCCATCCAACAAGGTAAGTCGAGCTTCTTGGATAAATTATATAACTGAAATAGAGAGCCCAATGGAGCATGAGGATTTCCTCTCCCTGTGGATGTGCAGGTACATATTCCCTCCCAAGAAATAGTATGCCATTATCCTGAGACCTATCTTCCCTATGATAGTGATCCTAGATAAAGTAACCCCACTCACATTCACCCTGTCGGTACTCGCACACATTTACCGGGATCTAGTTTTTCTCCACATTCATTTCCTAAAGGGAATTTTGGTACCACTTTGGCCATATGGTCACCCTTCTAATTGGTTCATATCAATGAATTTGAGATATTCCCCATGTTGTGCCCGTACCCAAATTTGATAGGAGCTGAAAAACCAATTTTCACTCAATAGGATGAGATGAAGAAGCTACCAAGAGCCATGGATATAGGATTGGATATAGATTTAGCCATGGAGATTTTACAAAGGTGGCCCTATGGTATTCTTCCTCTGTTAAATCTATCATTATCATTGTGGTCTATGATTGCATCCAGCAATACCTTCTGATTCGAGTGTCCATATAATTCGGGTTGGATCAAGATATTCCTCCACACATCTCTAGATCTAATGAAACTAGTGAGCATGTATGGAACCATTGATCCAGACGCATAGGCACAAAAGGAAAGAATAAAGTCTTCTTGGACTGAACATGGAGTCAGAGATGATTATTGTTCCCCTGTTTCACTAGGGTTTCATTCACACGATGTCAGTACTAATGAAATAGAACCATCCACATTGAGTCCAGAAGTGGGTGATGCTCAAATTATGAAATCACTTGTAGATATTTATGAGAACAATGAAGGTTTTGATGAATATAAGGATTTGAGTGAAGCAAAGAGTTTGGGTATAAATGGAAATAAGAATAGTGGAATAGTAATGTAGTGGTGGAAGAATATAAAGTCATTTTAAGATATCAAAGATATAAATGACAAGAGAAGTGGAAAAACAACCCTATCTAGGAGTAGAACAAGTTGAGAATTGTGGATTTTGAAGGATGGTGTACATGAAGAACATGGCACCTTGGAGAGGAAATCTGCAGTGGGAGATGAATATAAAGTTCATATTAAAATAATGTACCAAAATCATAAAGTGTTTATAAATTATTTATTTTTGAATTGTTCATAAATTTTTTATATCATGCTTAAATATATTAATTTTTTATTTAATTATTTATTACTTGATTTATTCGTAGATTTAAATTGTTTATATTATGAATTGTGAAGTATTTTTTAGTTTAAAGTGATGAAATTTTTCTATAAATTGGCATACATGCATATAAGAGGTCACATACATGGTATAATAATGGATATATTTTTCTTCTATATTTAATTTGTCTTGTACTACGTTATGATCATGAATTAAGGAGGAAATTATAGTTTATACATATTAAGGTAAAATGCAGATTCTACTGGCTATAAGGGAAGCGGCTAAGATCCAAAAGGATTGTTGTGACAATTCTGTCATAGATTTTGAAACCCTCCGCCGGATTGGTGTCAAAGGTATTTTCCTGAAACCTCGTTACACAATTGAAGCTTTCTGGCAGGCACCCCCTCCGGGTTGGATTAAAGTAAATGTGGACGGAGCTTCAAAGGGCAACCCTGGTCTTGCTAGATGCGGGGGAATTTTTAGATATCATCAAGACCGGATCCTTGGATGTTTCCTTGGAAGCTGCGGAATTGCTTCTGCGCTAGAGTCCGAGATGCTTGCTACCATTCATGTTGTATCCTTTGCAAAGCGCCTCAACTGGAAGAATATCTGGATCGAGAGTGACTCCACTACCATTGTTCAAGCCATCTGGAAGGGTGATGTACATTTGGCATGGCCTCTCACCCCCAGATGGATGGATTGCCTCGCTACGCTCAGTGACCTCAATGTTATTTCCACACATACCTATCGAGAGGCTAATATGGCCGTGGATGGGCCTGCCAACATGGGTGTATCTCATGAGATCACTTGGATGAATGAACTCCCGCCAGAGTTTATTCCTTCTTTCATTAAAGATTATAGAAAATTGCCCTCTTTCCGTCTGTTGTAACTCGTTTTTGACTTTCTCTTTTGAATAAAATTCCTGGTTCTGGTCTTTTGACCACAACCCACCTTCAAGAAAAACATATTAAGTGTTAGAATTATGATGTAATTGAGGACTTATATGAGTAAAATATCTTGGGGTGGGGGTTATTTGGCTTATTCAATGTTATGTATCATAGTAATATGTTTGAAGTTATTTTTATTATTATTTCATGAAATAATATGAGAAGATTTTTTACTTTATCTAATACAAATTAGAAAAATAAATAAATATTATATTTATTAATCTCCCACTATTTTATTGAAACCCAATAGCCCTCACCATTGGCTTAAAAATATTAGGTTTCTTTGAAATTATAGTGGTAAGGATCCATATTACCCTTCCCATCACCCTAACTTTGGTTTTTCAAGTAATTTGAAGGGTTTTAGATAGGAATTCTCTCATAGTTCTTTGATCTATTGAGTGGACTCCACAATCCTGAAATTCTTAAATAGAATTTCCTCAACCCTTTACTTCTCAGTTACACTGAACCCTGTTATGGAAGTCAACCCTTGATGTGAACTATGTTAATTCAGCCCAAAACTTAAAGTTAAAACTCCCTAATAATTGAAATAACCCCAACTTTGATTAGTCAATCACTTTGAACTATGGTTTGATTTTAACTGAATTAGTTGAAGGTTATACCAACTTAATATATATAATTTAGGGGTTTTATCTTTATACTTAAATTTACAATTATTATCTTTATTATAGTCTTGTTAATATTAAGTTTATTTTCATAAGTGATTAATCGTTATGGCATCCCGCCTTTTTATTACATAACTATTCATTACATTTTACAAACAGAGGATCTTTAAAGTATAATGTCTTAGAAATAAGGAACATAAAACATGAAAAATTAACCAAATTATTTTAAATACCCTTGAAAATATTCTTTAAAATTTCATCCTATATAAAATTATTTCATCTCATAACCTGGATACATACACCAATGGAAAGGGTGAGTAGAAGGCCTGGTAAGGAAAGCAACTGAAATAGTTTACATGTGAACTTGAGCAATATCAATAAGAACATGTAGATAAAGAGGAATATAAAAATAATAATAAATTTAAAAATAACTTGAAAATTTTTCTACAAATTTTAATTTATATATTCATGAACATATCACCAAGGTTCATCCCCAAGGTTTCATAAAAATTACCAAGGTTATTCCCCAAGGTATCATGAAACTTGTCATCTCTAGATATTAAATTATTTACCCAATTAATTGGATAACTATCAGGTTTCAACCTTAATATGTATTTATTTTCATGTGATCCACATATATCATAATCATACATATCATAAATAATCCAAATTGAATAAAATAAATGGGTTTCATGTCAAAATCGTGATGTTTTTAAAAAGTGTTTAAAAACAAGATCATTATGTCATTTAGAACCCATGGAAAGGGAATGAGGGTTTTATGTATGTCAATTATAGAATAAAATATATCATTTTTATTCCTTGATTGATACCCCTATAAAATAAATATGTTTTGGTATTCACAAAAATAAAATAATAGAATTTCTTCAGAAAAAGAGTGAGATATTTTGAGATGAAAATTTTACAGCATAACGGTTATACAACATGGTTTTAGAAAAAATTAAAAAGATAGAGGAAAAGGGTGAAACTCTAATAAATAACTCATAATACAGTATAGGTACAGAATAATATAGAAATAATATCATTGTATGGATATTTCAATGACATACCACATGAAAAGGAAACTTGAAAGAGAAGATGTGATTTCTTTTACAAAAATTGGGCAGCCCAATAGCGTCACATAAAATTTTAGAAAATCAGTTGATAAGTGCAGAAAAGGTCTCTCATAATTTATAAATTAAATGGAAATTAATAAAGATATATAATAACATACCCCTAAATAATAAAATGGAAACTAGAATACATAACATAAAGGAATCCATGACTAAAAAGGCGAGTGAAAGGTTCCCTTACCTTGAAGAGTAAATTAAAAAACATTAAGGTTGAGACCTTCATGTACTTGAGGGAACCTTGAGAGGACTTCTTGGGAGTTAAAATAACCATATATTCTTTTAGGAGGAATTTTGAATGAAATGAATGAAGTAATGGGTTGGTATTTATAGAAAAAATGAGGGAATATTTTATTAATTTCCAAGGGACGCCTCATTAGTGGTATTTGAAAAACCTTGGGATTTACCATAGTATTCTCCCATGGTATTGGATACTTGGGAGACCTCATAACATATCTTACCATACACAAATCTACCATAATTATTACATCATTAATTATGTCATTAAACACACCAAAACTCAAAACTGTATTTTTATGATTCACCGAAAAACAAAACATTTTATAAAAATCTCATAAAATCACCCTAACCTAATATTGATGCTATAAATTCAAAAATGAACTCTATTTTATGAAAATAATTTTATAATTATAATATGATTAATTTTTAAGTAAACACACTATTTACTAGAAAAAAAATACTAATACTTAACTAATAATTTCTGAAACAGTTATTTACTAATGCTATTATACAACATTACTAATCAAGATGCCTAAATTATATTTATACTTTATTAAGTGAGGTTACTATTCCATTGGTCACATTACAATTCATAAGGGTAATATTACTATATATAATTTACTATTCACCAAAAATTAAGTTAATCTTATTAGAATCTAATTTTCTCACCGGTCACAACTGTAGAAGACCACTTTTAGAAAATTATTTCAAATTATTAATTACTTAAAGTATAAAAAATATTTTAAAATAATTTTTTCCAATATTCATCAATAATATGGAACTTCTATTAATTCATCCTACATTTATCTGGACATTTTAAATTCAAAAAATTTACCATAATAAGAAATAACAATTTTATTTATACAAAAGGATTACACAAAGTAACTAAGGTCTTGTTACCTAGCCTCTTATAACACGTGCATTGGACCTAAGAGAAAGCTATGCTATGGTGATAGAATCTTGGAGTGGCTTGGACATCATTTCTAAAGTTGTGATTTCTATCAGCTTTAACTTCTCTTGTAAGAAATTATGTTCCAACTTAACGTGTTAGAGTTCAGTTTGGGCTTGGTCTATAGCAAATCCTAGTGATGCTACCTCCTTCCCAAGCTCTGACAGATGGGATTTGTATGGCCCGAGTCTACTAGATGAGGCCATTGAATCTTCTTTCTATATTATTTAACCAAGATCGTTTGTAATTATAAATAATAATCATAACATTAAGAGTATAGTTTACAATATTAATATTGACCAACGGTCATATAAAAGTTGAAACCCAATTTTCTCATTTCAATTATACTCACTTCATTAGTTAAAAGGATATTTTTTTTTTGAGTACACACAATATTAAGAAACAAAAATTATTCAAAAGTTCGGGTTATTACATTCTTCCCCCCTTAATAAATTTTGTCCCTGAAATTTCAACTCGTATCCTCAGAAGAGAAAAGGTGTGGGTACTTCTACCTCATAGAATCCTCTGGTTCCCACGTGGCTTCTTCACATTTGTGGTTCCTCTACAACACCTTAACTAGGTGGGTAGTATTGTTGTGTAGAACCTTGTCTCTACGATCTAAGATCTCCATCGGCTGCTCCTCATAAGAGAGTTCATGTCCCTATTGTACCACCTCTGGATTTAGTACATTTGAAGGGTCAGGTATGTACTTATTTAAGAGTGGTACATGGAAGACATTATGAACTTCTTCTAGATTTGGAGGAAGTTCAAGCCGATAGTCCATTACTCCTAT
This sequence comes from Viscum album, assembly GCA_963277665.1. NCBI lineage: Eukaryota > Viridiplantae > Streptophyta > Magnoliopsida > Santalales > Viscaceae > Viscum > Viscum album. The sequence goes on from OY728152.1 coordinate 1,427,029,347, forward strand.
GTGATCAAGGATTTCATTGGGGCCAATTTACCTCTGGGTGAGCTATCCTATCCTCCCAAAAATCATGACTCCCTTCCAAGGTGAAATTAAAATAAATAATTTTTCACCAACATAAAACTCCAAGTCACTTAGACGGTTGTCAGTATAGCTATTTTTTCGACTCTGAGAAGCCTTAATGTGTTGCTGGATGGCATGAACTTTTTCTGTCATCTCTTGTACAAGATCAATCCCAAGAAGCTTTCTCTCACCAGCTTCATCCTAACAAGTAGAATTTCTACATCACTTCCCATATAGAGATTCATAGGGTGCTATTTGAATTCTTGAATGGAATATTTTTTTGTAAGAGAACTCAACTAATAATATGTGTTGATCTCATCCTCCTTTAAATTCCATTGAGCAAGTTCTCAGCATGTCCTAGAGTGTTTTAATATTCCTTTTAGATTACACATCAGTTTGGGGGTGATAGTCCATACTGAAATTCAATTCAGTACTCAGATCATGTTGAATACTTCTCTAGAATTTTGATGTGAACCTTGGATCATGATCAGATACGATAAAAAGTATAACTCCATGTAGCCTTACAACTACCTTCACATAAATCATGGAAAGTTGATCAAGATAGAAATATTCCCTAATAGAGATAAAATTGGTAGTCTTAGTGATATGATCCATAATAACCCATATCTCATTATTTCCTTTTAAAGTTATTGAGAGGTTAGTGAAAAGGTCCATAGTGATATTGTCTCACTTTTATGATAGTATGGGCAGTGGTTGTAATACCCTTCCATAATTTGTCTCTCTATCTTCACTTACTGACATACCAGGCACCTAGTAGTGTAGTCAATAATATGCCTTTTCATATTATCTCACTAATAATGATCACGAATGTCCCTAAAAAATTTTGTGCTTCTATGATGTATAGAGAAAGTAGTGTTATGAGCTTCATCCATCATCTCCTTATTTATTTCCAAAATATATGGAACTCATAGTCTTGTATGAAATTTCAGTACACCTTCTTGATCAATATTGAACTCAAGAAATTTTACATCCTTCACAGTCTAAAACTTATTCTGTAATAAAGGATCTTCTTTATAAGCTTTCTTGACATTCTCTAGAAATGACAGTTATGAAATCATTTGGGATAGGGTTGATGATGTCCCTTCCCTTATAATTCCCATTTCCATTTTCACTAGGACTTGGATCAAGGTATCTCTTTGAATCTACATCATAAAAAGAATAGTTGGGTCTTTCCTAATTAATGCATGAGAAAATTTGTTTGCTCTTTCGAGATGATAATGAATTGAACAATCATAGTCTTTAAGAAGTTACAACCATATCCTTTGTCTCATGTTCAATTTTTTTTGCATGAAAATATACTTCAAACTTTGATGGTCTATGTATATATCACATTTCTCCCCATAAAGATAGTGTCTCCATATCTTTAGATCAAAAAAAAGTGGAACCATATCTAGATCATGTGTAGGATAGTTAAACTCATGAGTCTTCAACTATTGATATGCATAAACAATCACCTTATCATTTTTCATGAGGATTCACCCAAGCCCTTTTAGATATGCATCGCCAAAAATAGAAAATCCTTCTCCACTTGAGGGAAAGTTAGAACGGGTGCCGTAACCAATCTATTTTCAGATCTTAGAAACTTTCCTCACACTCCTTTGTCCAGATGAACTTGACCACTTTTCGAGATAACTTGGTTAATGGATTAGAATGTCATGAAAATTTTTTCACAAACCTCCTATAATATCCGGCTAATCCAAGGAAACTATGAATATCCGTTTTTATTTTAGTACAAGGCCACTCCTCTAAAACATTTTTATTTCCATGGTCAACTATTATTCCTTCATTAGTTACAATGTTCCCCAAGAAAGAAACTTGTTGTAACAAAAATTCACATTTTATGAAATTTCCAAAATTCCTCTCCTTTTGTAGAGTTTGAAAAATAACCCTTAGATGATCCTCATGCTCCTCGTGACTTTTATAATATATCAGAATATCATCAATAAAAACTACCTAAAATTTATCAAGGTAGTCCTTAAGGACTCTATTCATCAAATCCATAAAAATTGTAGGTGCATTAGTCAATCCAAAGGGCATAACAACAAACTCATAATGTCCATATCTTGATCAGAAGGTAGTTTTTGGAATATCTTCCTTCTTCACCCTCAATTAATGATAACCAAATAAAACATCAATCTTAGAGAAGAATTGAGCCCCACAAAGTTAGTAAAATAAGTCATCAATTCTTGGAAGAGGGTATTTGTTCTTCATTGTGATCTTGTTCAATTATTTATAATCAATGCATAGTTGCATTGATCCATCCTTTTTATTTACAAATAGAACATGATCTCTCCAAGGATACACACTCAATCAGATAAACCCCTTCTCCAAAAGATCTTAGAGTTGTTTCTTTAATTCCTTGAACTCCACATCTTCCGTTCTATATGGGGTATTTGATATTGGATGAGATCCAGGTACGAGTTCAATGGATAACTCTACCTCTCTTTCTGTGGGAGGTTGGGGTAACTCCTCAAGAAATATATAAATGTATTCTAGGATTATGGGGACATTTTCTATCCTTATACTCTCATTTACTTATTCTTCTCCACCAATTAACTCCATAAATAAGGATATAGGAGATTATTATAGACAAATATTAGGTAGAGATATCTCTCCTTGGAAGATAATTGTAGGTTTCCCATTCAAGAATACTGATATTTTCTTGCTTCTGCATTTGATCTTAGAATTATAAATTGAGAACTGGTCCTTACCTACTATAATATCAAATTCCAAAATGGGAATGACTATTAGATTTGAGATAAGATTGAGCTGACAAAAGTAAATACTCTATTTTCTAAACACTGATGATGCTTGTATAATCCCACCAAGCATCTTGACTGATAACTCTACTTTTAGAAATTTATGGGTTGATTATAAATTCTTTGTAAATTTAGAGGAAATAAAGGAATGTGTAGAACCCAAATCAAACAAAGTACTTGTTATAATTAAGATAACAACAAGAGTAATAGCACCACATCATTTGGAGCTTCAACATCAGTTGTTGTGATAGAAAAATCATGACCTTGGTCCCATGGCCTTTGCTAAAGTTGATGGTGGTTCTCCTCCACTTCCCTCAGATTTGGACATTGATTGAAAAATTGCCCAAGCTTTTCACACTTATAGCATTGGGCATCAGGTAGGGCCTGCACCATCTTCCCCTTGTCGTTAGTGTTGGGTAGTTGAGGTTTCACCTCACTATGACAACTCTGCGCAATATGGTCATCTCTTCCACACTTGTAGCACTTTCTTCTCCCAAGAAGAAAGTTCCCAAAATGATTATTCCCTCATTTATTACACATGGGGAATTTTACTTTCTTTCCTCCTCTTCCTTGATCAAAGGTCCTCCTTAAGATCAACTCCATTTTTCTCTTCTTTTCATTGGATTTATGAGACCAATACATCTCACCAAACACTATTTCAAATTTCATCACACTCTGCACAATCTTCTCATAGTTATCATAGTCTCTGTTGGGTAGATTCTTCCACAGATGAGATATTAGTCCAGAAAAGAATATATAAACCTTCCCATTAGTATCTATAACAAAGATTTAGGTGTAACAAGAAATTCTTGTGAAGTTCATCTTGTAGTTTCCAATAGATTCATTCTCCTTCTACTTCAGCTAGAGAAACTCCTTCTCCATTTTTGTTCTCATAGAACGAGGGAAATACTTATTCATGAAGATCCCTATAAACTCTTCCCACTCCATAGCTTCAACCTCCACCCTTGGACTCATGTTTTTAATCAGTTCCCACCACTGATCCGCTTCTGCCTTTAAGAGGTAAACAACCAGGGTGACATTCTCCTGTTTTTAACAGCAGCGCATAGAAAATATCTTCTTGATAGAGTTGATCCATTGATCAGAAATCAATGGATCGGTAGATCCACTAAAGCTTATTGGTATTTTACGCATAAAGCACTCAAAAGGATGTTGTTACCTTCATGGTGAGAATGGAATCTCATATTGATTCATGTTATTTCCCATAACTTGACTTAGTTGGTTCATCATTTTCATGAAAGTTACCATTTTAGCTTCCATCGAAGGTTCATCGTCACATGGTCCATTGCAGTCACCATTTGCACGGTTCCTTCTATTTCCCACTATTTTCTAAAAGAATAAAAACTTAGTTATAATATTATTTCATTTATGAATCTTTTAACAATAAAGGATTTTAATTCATAAAAAATCAGGCTTATATAATTATATTTCTCTATAAATCCTTTATAATGATTCATAAAAAGATTTTGATTAACCAAACATATCCCATGGGTGTGTCAAACCAGGAGTGAAGTAAGACCCTTTTTCATATACTAGGATACCCTGAGTAAAACCCAAAACTCAATGTCAGAGTTTTCACTCCTAGGTACATCTATGTTGTAGCCACATCCACTTATTCGTATCGAGATATGGATTTATTTTTTCGGAAACCACTTAATTAATATTTTGATAAAATAATAGGATTTTTTCATATATTTAAACATTTATATAGGGTTATTCCTAATTTTTTCATAGCCTAATTTCCCCAAATAACTAAACTATCCTTTGATACCAACTATGGAAGTCGGCCTTTTTTTTACATAACTTTTCATTACATTTTACAAATAGTGGATCTTTAATGTCTAATGTCTTGGAAATAAGGAATATGAAACATTAAAACTTAAAAAATTATTTTAAATCCCATTGAAAAGATTCTTGAAAATTTAATTCTATGTACAATTACTGCATCTTATAACCTGGAGACATACATCAAAGTAAAGGGTGAGGAGAAGTCCCGGTAAGAAAAGAAAGTGAAACTGTTTACATGTGAACTTGAGAGATATCAATACGAACATGTATATAAAGAGGAATATCATAATAATAATAAATTTAAACATAACTTAAAAATGTGGATACAACATTTAATTTATTTATTCATGAACATATCACCAAAGTTTATCCCCAAGGTTTCATAAATATTACTAAGGTTATTCACCAAGGTATCGTGAAACTTGTTATCTCTAGAGATTAAATTATTTACCCAATGCATTAGAGCGCTATTAAGGAACACCCTTAATATGTATTTATTTTCATGTGATCCACATATATCATAATCATACATATCATAAATAACCCAAATAGAATAAAATAAATGGGTTACATGTCAAAATCATGACGTTTTTAAAAGGTGCTTAAAAACAAGATCATTATATCATTTATAACCCCTGGAAAAGGAATGAGGGTTTTATGTATGTCAATTACCAAATAAAATATATAATTTTAATGTATTTATTAATACCCCATGAAATAAAATTGTTTTGGGTATTCAAAAAAATAAAATAATAGAATTTCTTGAGAAAAAGGGAGAGATTTCAAGATGAAAATTCTGTAGCATAATAGTTATGCAACATGGTTTTAGAAAACATTTAAAAGAGGGGTGAAATGGGTCACCCACTCATAAATAACCCATAATAAAGTATAGGGACAGAATAAAATAGAAATAAGATCACGGTATGGATATTTTAATGACATACCACATGAAAAAAAAACTTGAAAGAGAATATGTGATTTCTTTTACAAAAATTTGGCAGCCTAACGACATCACTTAATAATTCAGAAAATCAGGTGATAAGAGTGTAAAAGGTATATAATAATTTTGAAATTAAATGGATATAAATAGGGACATAGAATAACATACCCCCAAATAATAAAATGGAAACTAGAAGACATAACAAAAAGGAAGTCATGACTAAAAGAGGAGGGTGAAAGGTTCCCTTACCTTGAAGAGTAACTTCATAAACGTGAAGGTTGGGACCTTGTGGGACATGAGGGCACCTTGGGAGGACTCTTTGGGAGGTAAAAATACCATATCTTCATTGAGGAGGAATTTGGAATGAATATAATAAAGGAATTGGTTGGTAATTAGAGAAAAAATGAGGGAATATTTTATTAATTTCCAAGGGACGCCTCATTAGTGGTATTTGAAAAACCATGGGATTGACCATGGTATTGGATACTTGGGAAACCTCATAAAATATATTAATTTACACAAGTCACCAAGAATTATTACATCATTATTACATCATTAATGATGTCATTAAACACACCCAAACTCAAAACTCTATTTTTAATATTCACCGAAAAACCAAACATTTTATAAAAATTTCATAAATTTACCCTAACCTAATATCTATGTTCTGAATTCAAAAATTAAATCTATTTTATGAAAATAAATTTCTAATTATGAGATATTTAATTTTTAAGTAAAAAAACTATTTAACCCAAAAAATAATAATACTTACCTAGTAATTTCTGAAACATTTATTTATTAATGCTATTATATCACATTAACAATCAAGATGTATAAATTATATTTATACATTCTTAAGTGATGTTACTATTTCATTGTTCACAATAATATTCATAAGGATAATATTACTATTTATACTTTACTATTCACTAAAAATTAAGTTGATCTTATTATAATATAATTTTCTCATTGATCACAATAGTATAAGACAATTTTTGGAAAATAATTTCACATTATTAATTACTTAAAGTATAAAAAATATTTAAAAATACTTTTTTTCCAATATTCATCAATAATATGGGAACTTTTATAAATTAATCTAACATTTATCTGGAAATTTTAAATTCAAAAATTTTACCATAATAAGAAATAACAATTTTATGTATGCAAAAGGATTACACAAAGTAACTAAGGCCTTGTTACATAGCCTCTTATAACACTTACATAGGAAAAAAGAGTAAGGTGTTTGATGGTGATTGAATCCTGGGGTGGCTCAGAAAATATTTCCCGAGTGGTGATTTCTATCATCTTGAACTTCTCTCGTAAGCAATTTGGTTCAAGCTTAATGTGTTGGAGTTCAACATGGGCTTGGTCCAGAAAAAATCCCAGTGATGCTACCTCCATCCCAAGCTCCGACAGAAGGGCTTCGTATTACCCGAGTCTACTGGATGAAGATATTGACTCTTCTTTCTATATTATTTAACCATGATTGTTTATATTTATAAAAAATAGTCATAATGTTAAGAGTATAGTTTCCAACAGTCATATTGACCAACGGTCATATAACAGTCAAAACCCAACATTCTCATTTTAACTATACTCACTTAAATAATTAAAAGGATATAGTTTTTTTGAGTACACACAAAATTAGTAAAGAAATTATTCAAATTTTTGGTTCGTTACAACTATGCCTTAGATAATAATTACGCATAATATATTTTATTTTAGTTCAATTTGCATTCTTGTTAATTCAATAACTAATGTGATCATGAAAAAACATCCAAAATGAAATAACCATGAAACTTTATAGAAATAAAATAAAAAAATTGGATGATCATGATATTTTACTAATATTTAGTTTATCTAGAGGATGGTAAACTAATCGCCAACCTAGGGGGAAACACCTAGAACCATTTATGGTTCGTGCGGCAGCTTTCCACCTATAGACACCTAGATAATCGACATGTAACTTTTCCATGGAAATTTTTTGAGTACACTGAGTATACAAGGGAAACATGGTGCATGGTCTCTGAGTTACATGGCCACCAGTCATGTAGGTCATATAAGAGAATACATGGCCCATCTGTGACTAAGGGACTGCATGTTGTGTACTAAAGTTACATGATGTGTACTCCAAATAACCATGCATCAGGCTGGCCTAGTTAACATGTGATGTATAATTAAATTAACCACATGTAATAAATACGCACAACTTGAATTAATTATTGGTGTATTAAACACTTCTACGTGATGTGTACCTCTAGGTTACACAACATGTAATCTTGTGTTATCTGGCCAAAATTATTGGCACCTCCAGATGAGATATTAAAATTAATTTATTTTAAAAAATCAATCGATTTGATTATATTTAGGAGAAAATAAAAGAAAAAAAGTAGATATCACAATTCATATTAAATTATGATTAAACTGGAATTGAAAAAAATGTGTAAATAAATCAATGATATTCAAATAATTATAAATAATTATGAGACCCTCTTTCATAAAACTTGAAGGTTTTGAGAGTAAAAAAGCCAATGATGGGTTGTGCCTAAATTTTCATTTTTTCATGATCGATCATTAATATTATATTTACACGAAGATAAATTCCATGATCAATTGAATTGAATTAAATAATAAATCAAATGAATAATTAAGGAAACCAATTATAGGATCGTCACATATTATTTATAATTAATTTAAGATATTAAATAACTACCTTGCATGAAATTATTTTTCATTGATGTTTTTAACAAAAAATCTATGATGTTTTATTGTTGAATTGTGAGAATCAAGAATAAATTCCCTCTAGTGGTGATCAACACGTGTTTAAAAAATCATTGAACATCATTGTGAGAATCTTCTAGTGCTAGAACGGATGATTTAATTGATTGCATTGTTCTCATTTGATTTCCCAGATAATCGCTTTTAAAGGATTCTCCTATATCTATCTAGAATCGAGAGTGGAAGGTGAATGAATATTTCTTTCCATTATTGTGATATTTCTTAGAGAAGGGGTCTCTCTGGGTCTTCGAGAGGATTCTGTGGATTTCATTCTGCACAATAAAAGAAATGAATTGGATCTCTTGAAAAATAATATGATTGTGTTTATATATAGCTAAAATTAGAAATAAATAATTAAAAAAGTTATTTTTATTATTTATTTATTTCCTATAGAACCCCATTTCTATAATAATAATATAATTATTATTTCACTGCTACTAAATAGGTCTTTAAAATTGTTAAGATTTTCCTTTATCTGTGCTAGAAAACTGTTAACTAATGGTGTGTGATTAAAATCCCTGGGATTTTATGTGTGCTAGAAAATCACTTATAAAGGGTCATTATATTAGTGCTAAAAAAGTATTGGAAAAGGGTTCCTTTATTAGAACTGATAAAAGACCCCTTTATTAGTGATTTTATTTAGTTCTCATAAATAAGTCCTTTATCATCACTAATAAATGGGTATATTATAGTGTGTGGTTAAATTTATAACACATTACAAAACTTGAAAGAAACAAAAATAGGTACAAATACATATTTTAAATGAAATAAAATTGACAAAAAAATAAAAGAAAACAAATCTATTTTATAAACATTAAAAACATTGGTTTATACAATTACATGAGTGGGTACAAATTATCATAGACATTAAAAAACATCAATGTTCCTGTTTCTTTGGCCCCTAACCCCAACTCATACTATTTCCGAACAAACCACCCCTTCTCGAGAAAAATAACTAACTGGTATAAGAAAACAATTCTTATGTTAGTAATAATGTAAATAAATAAATTAAACAAAATGGGTTAATTTTAAACCAAACTTGGAGTCATCCCAAGAACACAATGTGTCAGATTGAGTTGCGGTTGATTCTTGAACATCACACCATTTATTATTTGTATCCAGGAATTTTCTTTGTGAAAATTAACTAAATTAGTAAAAGATAAAAATTATAAGTAAATTAATTAATTAATAGCAGATAGAATTATGAGAAAACAATTTGGGCTTGTTTTCTCAGTTTTGAAGATGTGTTGTGTGTTTTAAACTAAAATGACACTTCAATATTGAAAACACACATATAGAGTCATACCGATCACACCATACATCGTATTAAGTTGTGACCGATTCCTACACATCCAAAATGACTTATAGAACATTTTACTAATGTATCAAAACAACCTGAATTTTTTTCAGGGTTTTGAGTAAGTCACTTTTATTTTTTATTAAAATTTTATTTTAAACCGGAAACACACACTTTGAGTAATATTGTTCACATAATGTATCGGTTTGATGTGAAACTGATTCCTACGCATCAAAAATGACTTTTGAATCATTTTCCTAAATTATCAGTACAATCCAAGTGTGTTTTATTAGTTTTTATTGAGTGACACTTTTTAAACTAAATTTTAAATTTTAAAATGATAACAGACACTTTGAGTTATACCGGACACATCCTACATCATATTGAGGAGAGGATAATTCATAAATATCAAAAAGGACTTATAAAATTCCTTCCTTAAGTATCAAAAAAATCTGAATATTTTTTCTCAGTTTTGAGTATGTTAGTTGTTTTTTAACTAAAATTAATGTCAATTTTAAATAAAAAAGACACATTTTGAGTCATATTGGTAAAACTTTGAGTCATATTGACGGGTGGATGATTCTTACACATACCAAATGAATTATGGATTATTTTAATAATTTATCAAAATAATCCAAATGTGTTTCCTGGGTTTTGAGAACTCAAGTTGAGTTTTTTACAAAAATGTTATTTTAAACCAAAAACATGCACTTTGAGTCATACCAATTGTATCGTGTGTAAATTTTACATGAGAATGATTTTTACAATTTTAAAATTACTTATGAATAATTTTCCTAAATTATAAATACAATCTGAGTATGTTTTCTTAGTTTTTAATGAGTGAAATATTTTGAACGAAAATGTCAATTTTGAACTGATAACGGACACATTGAGTCATAACGGGAACATCGTGTATTATATTAAGGTGATGATGATTGCTATAGGTCATAAATTACTTATGCATAATTTTCCTAAATCATTAAAACAATATGAATGCGTTTACTTGGTTTTGAGTATGTCAGCTGTCTTTTTTACTAAAATTTACGCTCGTTTTAAATAAAAAAAAACACACTTTGAGTCATATCGATTACACTGCGTGTCAGATTAGGGTGAGAATAATTCCTAAACATCCCAAATTAAAAATGGATTTTTTTAATAAATTATTAAAATAATCCAAAAGAATTTTCACTATTTGGATTATGCCACTTTTTTTTACTAAAATGTCAATTTAAACAAAAAACATGCACATTGAGTTGTTCCGGTCATATCATGTGTTAGTTTGACATGAGATAGATTCCTATACTTTAAAAATTTATTATTAATCATTTTTCGAAATTTCCAAGATAATTTGAGTCTGTTATGTCAATTTTATGTCAGTGACACATTTTGAACTAAAATGTAAATTTTTATACTGATAATGGATACTTTGAGTCATACCAGAACATTGTGTATCAGATTTTTGTGTGGATGATTCCTACACATTAAAAATGACTTATGGATTTTTTTTTACTGAAGTATCAAAACAATCTGAATTTTTTTCTTGATTTTGAGTATGTCAGTTTTCTTTTTTACTAAAATTTATGTCAATTTTAAATAAAAAGACACAGTTAGAGTCATATCGGTCACACTGTTCATTTTATTGAGGTGAGGATGATTCCCACAAGTCCCAAATGGATTATTTATTTTTTTCCTAATTTATCAAGATAATATGAATTTTTTCTCTCAGTTTTCAGTACATCACTTCTTTTTTTTACTAAAATGTCTTTTTAAATTAGAAACACATTCTTTGAGTCATATTGGTCACATCACATGTTGGTTTTACATATGGATAGTTACTAAAATTTAAAAATTACTTATAAATAATTTAATTAATTATCAATAAAATCTGAGTGTGTTTTCCCAGTTTTTAGTGAGTGACACTTTTTATTCTAAAATGTAAATTTTAGATTGATAATGGACACTTTAAGTTATAATAGGTATATCGTGTATCATTTTGAAATGTTCCTGATTCCTATACATCAAAAATTACTTATGGGTAATTTTAAAAAAAACATCAAAACAATATAAATTCATTTTCTCAATTTTTGAGTATGTCAGTTGCCTTTTTTATAAAATTTATTCAATTTTAAATAAAAAGTCACACTTAGAGTCATACCAGTCACACCGTGCATCAAATTGAGGTTAGGATAATTACTACACATACAAAATGAATTATGGATCATTTAAATAAAGTACCAAAACAATCCAAATGAATTTTCTTAGTTTTGAGTATGTCACTTGTGTTTTTTACTAAAATATCATTTTAAACTAAAAACTTCCACTTTGAGTCTTACCGATCACATATTGTGTCAGTTTGATGTGAGAATAATTTTTAAATATAAAAAAATGATTATGAATTGTTTTCCAAAATTATCAAGACAATCCAAGCATGTTTACTCAATTTTCAGTGAGTGGCGCTTTTTAAATTACAATGTCAATTTTACACTCATAACAGATACTTTGACTCATAACAGGAACATTGTTTATTAGATTGAGGTTAATATGATTCATACACATCAAAAATAATTTTTGGATCGTTTTAATAAAATATAAAAAGAATATTAATTAATTTTCTTGGTTTTGAGTATGTTAGTTGTCTATTTTACTAAAAAAATTATTTTAAATAAAAACACACTTGGAGTCGTATTGGTAACGTCATGCATTGTATTGAGGTGATACTAATTCATACAAGTCCCAAATGACTTATGGATCATTTCCATAAAGTATAAAAAAATTATGAATGAGTTTTCTGAGTTTTGATTACATCACTTTTGTTTTTTACTAAAATGTCATTTTTAACAGGAAACGTGTACTTTGAATCATACTAGACACATCATGTGAAAGATTGACATGAGAATAATTCCTAAACATCACAAATGGCTTATAAATTTTATTACAAAACTATCAAGACAATATCACTGTTTTTTCTTTGTTTTCAGTGAGTGAAACTTTTTGAACTAAAATGTTCATTTTAAACTCATAACAAACACTTTGAGTTATATCGGGAACATTATGTATCGGATTAAGGATATGATGATTCTTATAAGTGGAAAATTACTTATGTATCTTTTTCTTAAAGTATACAATAAATATGAATTTTTTTTCTTAGTTTTGAGTATGTCATATGTCTTTTTTAATAAAATTAATGTCAATATTAAATAAAAAGACACACTTTGAGTTATATCAGTCACACCATGCATCGAATTAAGGTTTGGATGATTCATAAACATAAAAAATTAGATATGGATCATATTAATCAAGTATAAAAATAAAAAAAATTAATTTTTATAGTTTTGAGTATGACATTTTTCTTTTTTACTAAAATGTCATTTTATACTAGAAGCATGAACTTTGAGTCATACTGGCCACATAGTGTGTCTGTTTGATATGAGAATAATATATAAACATAAAAAATTATTTATGAATAATTTTACTATATAATAAAGATATTACAAGAATTTTTTCTTGGTTTTGAGTGAGTGACACTTTTTAAACTAAAATGTCAATTTTAAAGAGATAACAGACACTTTGAGTCATATCGGTAAAATTGTGTATCAGATTGAGGTACAGCTAATTCCTACATGCCAAAAATGAATTATGGATCATTTTTATCATGTATAAAAACAATAAAAAAAATTATTGGTTTCTAGTATGTCAACTACCTTTTTTAGAAAACACTATAGGAAATGTGGGCTATACCGATGGGGTTATATAAATGTTTTTCAAAAACCATTGGTATAGCCTACCCTCTCACAACATTTTAGCTTAACCATTTGGATATAATGATTATATGAAGCCTATAACTATGGTTTTTTTAAAACCATTTGGATAGCTGATATTTATTCCATTGATTTTAGAAAACATTTGGCATAACACTTCCCCAAATACACAACATGGGTGCCCCTCCCCTCCTCCCATCGAGTTATAATCCAAAACCCTAGTAGAAGTGTTGGTATTCCACTTTCTTCAAAACCAAATATGAGATGATATCTCATATCTTCTTGATTTAATTTAATTATTCTAAAATGTTAAATCAGTGGGTTCCGAATCATTCAAGTATTCTATTAACCACCAATTTCATTTTTATATTTAGTCTAAAACACCATGGAATACTCTTTTTTATGGGAATTTTAATTATTTTGATCCTGATTAATCTAGTTTTATTTAGGATTTATTATATTCAGATCATATGTGTTTGGGTTAGTTCAGACCAGTTTGGTTTGGTTTGGGTTGGTTATGTTCAATTTTGGACTGGTTCGTTATTGTTTATTTTTTTTATTTCATTTCAGTTTATTTCCAGTTTGTTTACTCCAATATTTATATTTCTATTTTAAATACATACAGCTACAACATTATTAGGTATAGAACATCCCATTTTAGCATGAAATCATCAAAACAATTACTACTAAATCAATCTTATGTCAATAAAACTTAGATCACATCTCACCATACTTTTATTTCATTTCATCAAGGATCAAAAATCCATTTAGATATTAAATTCCATTAATTACTACACAACTATATTCATATTTAATTTCTAGATTCAATTAATCATTAGTTTCTTAATTTTAAGCTTTATATATTTATGAACTATTCATCCAACAATGATCCTCATTTTATCCAGGTGAAGATACTCTTTATAATTCTTCAATAAGGAATCAAATATTATTTTTTGATAGTAAAAACACTTGAGAACATACCAAGAATTGAATAGATTATTAAATACATTGTTCACAAATGTTGATTTTTATTTATTCTCATTAAAAAATCATAGTTTAATAAAATAAGGACATCATACAACTCATCTCATGTCAACTTCATCAAATCATGTCTTAAATAATGGATATAAAATGAATAATGATATTTTTATTTTAGAAACATGGCATAAGAATCGTTTGATATAAATTTCATATTTGGAATATAAATTGTAGATGTTTGGTCATTCACCTTTAGAATTATAAAAATTTAATAAAGTGGTGAATTAGATGGTAGTTTAGATTACTCATTCAAAACATTAAATAATATATACACATATTACTTAAATTTAACATTAATGTATCATATACAGCTTTAAATCGGTCAAATATAGATGACTCGTTGAGTCCAACTGGATATTTTGAAGGTACCTAATGACTTGTACATTTAGTCAAATGACTCATAAACATATCTATTCTTAGAAACATTTTATCCATCATCATTATCATATATTATAGATTTAAACTAAACTAATCCAACCAAAAAAATAGAAAAGAAAATATTTGAACTAAACTAATCCAAAATGACCAAACATGAATAGAACCAAGTTGTGCTGAATTGAACTGAACCATATCAAACAGCACCAAACCAAATCAAATAGAATTGATTTGAGCCAAATGAAACAGAACTGATTTGAACCAAGCTAACCCACTTTGAATCAAACTATCTCAAATTGAAACAGATGAAATTGAACCAAACCAGATGCACTTGAACTAAAGATACACAACCCCAACCAAATCAAACTAGACCAAAACTAACATAACCAAATTAGACTAAACCTGAATTTTAATAAATCTAATTAAATTTAATATACCAAAACAAAACTAAACTGAATCAAATGAACTTGATCTAGACCAAATTGAAGGGGGTCAGTAAGGAACCTATCTAAAGGTCCTTTATGCCTCATCAATTTATTCACTCAATTACATATCATTTAAATAACACATCTATGTATTTATATTACATAAGACACATTATAATGATTAAATACTTGATCATCAATGCATTTGTCACATTATTCTATTCAACACCATATATATCATCATAAAAAATATAATTCATTAATTTTGATAAGGGTCAATTACACAATGTGGAGAGACCACACATATCAGAATAAATATAAAAACATGTATAATACTAAGGGGTTAGATTTGAAGGAAAAATTACCTTATAAGAGAAGAAATTACCTCTTTAAGTACCACCTCATTATCACTATGTAGGCATGTCCAAGTGTATAGGTTATTTACCTCATACATGGGGCCATATCTCATGCTAAGAACTACTAAAAACCCAATTAGAACATTTATAGTGGCTAGTAAATTTATTTTAAATTTTTGTAAATACAGATTAAGACACTGAATTAGTGTACTACATAGAAGATGGTTACCTAGAAATAGTAATATTTTATACATGAATTTATTGAATAAGAATAACATTAGTTAAAAAGTGAATATAATAAGAGAAAAAAAATAAAAATAGAAATTATAAACACACTTTTGTGTAGTTTTATGGATAGCTATTACACATTTATATAATTAAATTCAATATCATGGTTTTATATATATAATATTTTTATATATATTATATTTTTTAGTCTTTTATATTATGATTCTCATATACATTAGTGTGTCAATTATGGTTTCAAATAAAGAAAACAATTATTGTTTCCTTAAATATATTTTCAATTTAACTTCGACCTTATTTCATTGCTTTTACAACATGACATATAACATTTATTTGTAGAATGGATAGAAGTTGGATGTATGAAATTGATCAGATATCAAGTGATTTTCCAAACAAGTTGGATATCTTTTTATATTTTTCATTTATCAATGATTTAGATAGTGTTCACATACACTTCCCATGTTATAATTGCATTGGAAGACCTTGGTTGATTTATGAAGAAGTTAGGTACCATATAAGAAAATATGGTTTTCAGACAAACTACTGTGTGGTATCATAATAGGGAGAAAATGAAATCTCAAACTGTTTATAATCCAAATGAGGGGACCGGATTGGAGAATTTATTATATGATCAATTTCCATTTATTCAACATCATGAGAAAAAATAGATGTCGACCCAAGAAGACTTCAATATGATCATACATAATGCATGTAATGAAAATGATAATGTTGACAGGGTGAAAATATGAATTATGTTTCCATGAATTTGGTATATCAATAATTTGGTAAAATGAAAAATTTGGAATTTTTAATCTCATTATTTCATAGAAAAATCATGTATGAGATCTCCAATACTTCAATCGATTACATTATTACCATTTTGAAGGACTTAATTCCAGATGATGTAGATATTCCCCCAAAACATTATAGGGCATGGAAGTTAATTGAAGAACTTATATTTTCAAGAAAACAAAATTCATGATTTCTTGAAAGAATACAACTTATTCTTGGAGGAAAGTACTAAAAAAATGATTGTATAAAATGTGGCACATCCTAATGGAATAAAATAACTGATGGAACACCAAATTGTGTTTCATAGAAAGTAGTGTGGAACTTTAAATTGATGACTAGACTCCATAATCTTTTCATGTTGTATGAAATATCAAAAAAATGTGAGGGAATGATATTGAGATAAAACAGGATAATGATGAGTTAGTTAATCCTGTAGATGTATTTTCATAGAAGAAATTTGATGCTCAATATTCTGATTTTTTAGTTGACGTGCATAATGTGAGTATGATATTATATTTGATAGTTTTAATCCATTAGGGTAGATGATTACTTCACAAAAAACATGGCTGGTTTTCATACACATTTATAACCTTACTCTATGGATGTGTATGAAAAAATGTTTCACTCTCATGAGTATACTCATATATGGACCTTCTTATCCTAGAAAATATATATATGTATACATGTATCCATTAATAAAAGAGTTGAAACTTATTTGGAATGTGGGAGTTCACACATAAAATTAATGTTTGAAAGACATATTTTAGATGCGTGGTGTTCTTATGTGGTCAATAAATTATTTTCATGCTTTTGCAACGATGTTTGGATAGAGAATGAAGGGAAAATTATCATTTACCATAAGACTTAAATATCTATGTAGTTTTAGTTTTATGGGACATCAAATATTATATCCAATGTACCCTCCAGATAGGAATAATCGTTCAAAGTTTGACAATATTATGGAGACTGAAAATCCACCTTAGTGTATTTCTAGGAAAGATGTGATTAATGAATTATAAGATATCAATTTTTCATTTGGGAAGGGTCAGATAAAATCTAGAAAGATGAAGAATGTTTCCACTGAAACCGATTATAATTGGAAGAAGAAAAGTGTCTTTGATGAGTTACCTTGTTTGTCAAACAATTTTTTAGGTCATTTCTTAGATGTAATTCCAATTTAAAAGAATATATGTGAAATGTTTCAATTAATTCTTCTAAATTTAAAGGGAAAGAAAAAAGATAATTTAATATCTCAGAGTGACTTGGTTTATTGGGGTAACAGACTATAATTGCATCCTATGTGTATCAGTGAAAATAAATGTAAAGTTCTATGTGCTTCATATGTGATGAAACCTGTATAAAAAATTGACTTTTGGAAAATATAGAGACTATTATAGTTTTTAATGGATATGTAAGAAACACATCAAAATGGTTCAATAGAAGAGTGTTAAAGCTGAAATCTTTAAAGACTTATAATTATCACATCCTTGTACTTGAGTTGATTCCAATAGAAAAATGTCATCTAATTTCCCAAAATCTAAGCGTTTCAGTTATTCAGTTGTTCCATTTTTATATATATCTTTGTTCTAATATGTTTTCCAAGTCATTCTTGAAAAAAAAGTTGGCAGATGCACCATTAATTTTGTATGAGTTATAGAATAGATTTCCTCCATCATTTTTTACATGCATGTTGCATCTAACTTTACATATTCCAACTAAAATACTTCATGGAGAAATTTTTTATTTTTTATGTGTCCAGCTAAAATAAATATGTATACATTTAATTATTATTTCCAGAATAAGAATAATTAGGAAGGTTCTATTATGAAATGTTACTTAGCTCAAGAATGTATGGATTTATTTCCAATGTATTTGTCTGATGTGACTATGAGATGGAACAGAACAATGAGAAATGAATAAGAAAAGTATGGAAAATTTGAACCCAGTTTTCCATCACTTCCCCAAATAAGGGTAATTCTTAAATCATATACATTGACCGAATTAAGTATTGAAGAGTGGAAGATTGTACATATCACAATTTTATTTAACTATGATTTTCTTTATGAATACATCAAGTAAGTAAATTGAACATGTATATATTCTCTCTTCTCATGTAGTTATTTATATCTGTTAAATTATTACTATTTTTTCTACAGGGAAAATAAAAAAATGATAAATAGAAAGCATCATCATTTTTCTTTGATAAGTTGATAGACTCTTCATAGAAAAGTTTTTCTTTCTTGGTTGAAATTTAAGGTAAATTATTACTATAATAAATTAATAAAATTAATATTTAATTGATTTTAATATTCATTTATATTTCAAGAATTGATTTTTCCTACTAACTTTATCTCTGAGGAAAAAAGATCTTTGTATTTTGGTCCTAATTATGTGGTTCTTGACTGCAAATCAGTTGGGATCAATGGGTATAAATTTATTATCATTGAATGAGAAATTAACATGAGAATAAAACATAATAATTTTATCGTAACTTCCAAAATAGACTGTTAAGTCAGTTCATCGAATAGTAGACCTCATTTGAAAATTTATCTTATTATGGAGTCATTGATAAAATATTAATATTAGATTATTATTTTCATGGTCGAGTCACTATGATGAAATACAAGTGGTTTGATTCAATGAAGAGGCATGGAACATTTATTGATGATTGTATATTTTGAGTTATGGACATGACTCCCACTCTTACTATCGATGAGACATATATAATGGCCTCAATAGAGAAACATGTTTTTTATGTGAAAGATAATCCATGATCTGAATTTGGTTTCATTATTGAAGTAATCTCAAAACATATTTTTTTGTGATGGAATTGACACCATCCGTGCTTCCATTAGTCCCTGTTAATTAAATACTTATGATGACTCCAATAGTTCAATTTTCAGAGTTGATTATGAACCTGAAGTTTTGGTTGGAAATATATATAATCATCCCTATGTGTTCTCATTTTTTGGTTTAAATAAACTTGGTTTATTAAGGTTGGTACTCTTAAAATTGCTTTAAAATTAATTATAAATATTTTTATCCAAATTGAAATTCATGTGAATTTTCAATTTATATTGGTTTATGTTTTATTGAGTTGAATTTTAAAATATTATATTAAACTATATTAGAACCTACCAAACCAAAAAAAACTGAAGTAATTAAATTGGAACAAGAAACAAGATGAATTTAATTAAAACATACTAAACTAATTAAAAGTAAAATAAAAAGAAATGAAAATAATTACCTAACCAAAAAGATGGACAAATGAAATAACCCAAAATATGAACCGAATGAACTAAGATAAATAAAAATATAAAAATAACCTAATCAATTAACCAAAATTAACTAAATGAGATAACAAAAATTTAATTGGATTGAATTGAAAATAGAATAATACCATATAATACCTTTCTAAACATGATAATTTGAACATATTAATTTTTCTATGAAATGAAATTTATGTTTTGATATTATTCCCACTAAATATAAAATTATTTTGTTATATCACTATATATACTTTATTTGGTTTGAAAATTTGTATTCCTCAATTAATCCATGTATCATCTTCTTTATTGTTTGTCTTATACATTATTTATGAATTTATAAATAATTCCATAATTGTTTTCAATTCTAATAAATGAAAAGAATTGAAGAGATATGAATAAAATGGATTACAGACAATAATCATTGAATGAAAGAAATGGGAATCCCTCCTTTGGTACCTGTGTTGAGTATTTTATTTAAAATATATATATATATAACATAAAATTTCATGTGATTAATTTTTTTAACTTTTAATCTGGATCCACCACCTAGGTGGCAGTTATTCTCCGACCAGCCTTGTGGTACCACTACTCATCCAGACAATATAAGGGGGTGGTATTAGATCAATACACACCACTCAGTGTACCTGACCACACCCAATCCCTTCCTATGACGTGCCATATATCACACCTTCTGATCCCACGGTGTCATTAGAGGGACCTATTATATTTAGACCACCTATATTTTTTCCACCATTTGCACCTAATCCTCTATTATCTTTCCCTAATTTGATGATGGCTCCTACTCCCCATCCATATTATGAATTTAAAAATACTTTTATGCCATCTTATTTTTCTTCTTCTTCCTTATACCTCAGCTTCTATATTCATGCTCCTCCAAATTCTACTACGACATATTCTGAACCTCCAAATTAGACATTGATTCCTACTCCTTCTCTATAGGTAGACATTCCATTGGAGCATAGGGATCCAATGATACCCATTGATCAGGCTACATCAGGTATATTTAGGGAACCCTAGTAATTTTTTACCATAATTTATTTTCATTATAAGATGTATTGATATATTATTTTTTTATTTAATTATTGGATATTTTGAGAGGCATCGTGGGAATACACACATGTGTGTAGTGTGAAACTGCGACACA
The DNA here is from genome assembly GCA_963277665.1 of Viscum album. Lineage (NCBI taxonomy): Eukaryota > Viridiplantae > Streptophyta > Magnoliopsida > Santalales > Viscaceae > Viscum > Viscum album. The sequence continues at coordinate 1,427,050,432 of OY728152.1, forward strand.
TATATGATGGTGGAGTAAAATTAAGACAATCAAATTATTAGAAAAACAAGGCCATAATGTAGAAGTTTTATGGAAACACTTTTAAAATAATCTGACATCATTCCAGTCAAGACACTCTCCTAAAGATATCTACCAAATTAAATAAAGGATAATGTTTGGGTGAAAATATGGGTAGGAAAATTAATTGTATTTAATATTATATTATTATCATGATTATGTGAATTAATATTTTGGTTTCAGGTACATTATAATTTTCCTGATGGTGGGGCTATAACGATAGAATGACTCATGGAATTAGGAGATATGTGGAGAGAATATAAGAATGAGTTGTATAGTGGAAGGCCTGTTATAGTTGGTATGGATTTAGAGGCCACACTTGTGATGAATGACTATCTGATAGAATATTATCAGGAAATTTTTTCTTATTGGATGAGTAATAAGTTCAGGGTATTAATAAAATTTAATTTTTTTGAATTTAAATTATAATTATTATCATTAAGATTTTTTTTCTATTATTGGAGATTATTTTTTTGGAATTTTAAAAAAAATAAAAATAGCATGCTATAAAAGACCTCCACACTTTGGGGAGGACTAAAATGCCAAACCAAGAGATGAATAAGGTATAAAACTCATTTATAATTTTTCTTTAGGACATACACTCTATTTTTTTCCTCCATATTCCATTCCATTCCTAATTGGTATAGACAAATGATAATGTGTTATTTTGTTTATTATTGAATGTATTTAGTGTGTACTAAAATTTATGTATTAATATCATTATGTTTATGAGAATTTCATGAACTTATACAACCACTGATCATTTTATTAAATTTATATCCTTATAATAGGATATATGACCATTACAGTTGAGTGAATAATCATGTCTTTTTTGAGATCATGTTGATTTCAATAGAGTTCTCCAACCTATGTGACATATACTTGGAATAAATTATTTCATAATATGAAAATATAGTGAAGGGGAGTATTGAAAAAACATAATAGGTAAGAATAAAAATATAGTGTATGGGGAATAGAATCATCATCACATCTAACCAGTTTGAGTACACACAACTGTAACTTAAAATGAAAACAAAAAAAAGTTGATAAAGATATTAAAAACTCAATCAAAAAGCATTGGTTTATTTCCCCTCAAATCAAAACGAAATTTATTTCTCCATAAAGAGAGAGAAATAATTATAGTGCATAAAAACACAAAGTAAATGAAAGATGAAATTTAAAAAACACTACTATTATATTAAAATTCTTGAAAGGTATGACAACAAAAAATATGGAAGCCTAAATTACAATTAGTTGGAACTAAATAAAATTATAGTGAAATAAGGATAATTTAAATAGGTATGAGTGTCTTTAGTAGGATTTATTATAATTTTATCAGTGCATGAGATCCCTCCACACTAGAAGCATCAACAACCATAATTTCCTATGTGGTGGTAATTATCCATAATTTTCTCTAGATTTAAAGTCAATAAAATATTATCTTAATCCCCAATTAACGTCCCTTTAAATTTTCTTTTATAATGTTTCATTATTATTCATAAAAAAATATGGAAATTATTTGAAATATAAAATAATGTTAGGAATATTCCATGTTATAAAAATACATTTAATTCTATCATGTTGTGAAGGGGTTATGTTCATGATGTGGTCTTTAAATATTTCTCTATATCATCACATTTCATTACCTTATCGATGATAATTCCATTTTCATAACATGATATTTGAATTTGAATCTTCATTTATTCAATACCTTTTCATAATTTATCAATTTATAGTTTAAAAATTATCCTCATATATTTTGAAATATCTTTTTCAAAGTATCCTCATATAATTTTCAAAGTTTCTTTTTAAAAGTATCCTCATATAGTTTGAAAAGTATCCTTATATATTTGTAACGGTATCCTAATATATTTTGATATATCTTTTTACTTGTTTTAATATATTAACTAATAAAAACTATGATTCTAATTCATATGAATATTTCAAAAGGCTAGGCAATGATTGAACAACTAATTCAAAGTATTTAATATATATATATATATTATTATGGATTGGGTTGAGTGATTTTATGTATTCATATTCTAATTTAATTTTATACTAACATTACTTATGTTTAATATTTTTTGGAATATGACAAGATAGATAATGATACATAATTTTTTGAGGGATAATAGTTTTTAAATAGATTATTTAATCATTCAATGTATTTCAAAGTCCAATGGATGTAAGATATTTTTCCTGAAAGGTTTCAAATTAATTGAATGAATTAGAAAACACAAAATTTTATTGGTGGGATAAATAATACCAAATGGTATTTGGTCAGTCTAATGGTGGTAAAATATCTACTATATAAGAAACTGCATAAAAGATTGTTGAAAATTTTCATTCTTACCATATATATCTATGTTGATATTTGGGGATGATTTATACTAAAAATGTTAGATAGTGTCATTATAAATGGTATTTAGGGTTCTACTAATAGTTATGATGTTTCATTTCTTTTTAGATAGACACTATATATATTGATCTATACTAAAGATATCAAGGTATATTTACTTATGAACAATTATAGATTATTAAATTGTAAGATAAATATGAAACCTATGATGCACATGTTTAGGGTCACTTAATCAATGATTTAATGAATCCAAAATTGGTTATTCAGGAAAAAAATTCATTATAATTAAAATTATACCATTGATATGGGGTTCAAAGATGAAAGAAGGACAACATAAACTTGCTAGAAATATTCATCAAGAGTTATAATATATTCCAATCCCCAAGTAATTGGTATGTATTGGAAGTTGAGGAATGTGGATTTTTTCCACTAATAGTGTTTGATACATGATATATATTCAAATTTTTATAGTTTGATAAGGATATATTGTTGAGTTTCATAAGGAAAAAATAATTTTTAAATTTTCATTATAATTCATCAAACATATGTTTTTATTTTCAATTTACTTTATAATTAATATTCATTTGGTTTTAGTTATGAAATTAATTATTAATAATCTATTTTAAATTTTGTTTCTCTATATTAAATGTCATTGAAAAGAGTAATTTTGAATATTAAAGGATGTGTGCCTCGAGAAAAATTGTTTTTCTCGACCAGAAAGAAAAAAGATAGTAGTGCGGTAAACGAACTGACACGGCACCAGATTGTAAGTTTTAATTTGTTGATTTCAAATTTTTAATATCTATTTTTTCACTTAAAAGTACATTTATATTTTTATTAGTGTTATTTGTGGCCTATTTATAAGCAATAATCTGACAACATTGGTCCAAATGATCACTTACATCAGGTTTTGGGAGACGAGAACCACGATTGAGTATGATATTCTACCAAGGAATAATATTGTATTGATGAGATATTGGCCCACTTCAGGTGCCAATTCTGGTATTACCAAGTTGGAAAAAGATGATTCATGGGTAGAACAGGCTCATTATGAGGCAGAAGAGGCCAAAAAAATGATCATATAGTAGCATAAAAGGAATAAATTGGGTAATAATGAATTTATTAAATTTATGGCAGTATTATATCCATCGCTTCCACCAGATAATTTTTTGGCTTATAATGCATATATGTTGATGATTCATATGTTATGTAGTTCACCGGTCAATGGTACTAGTTTTGGTTGGTACAATGAAATTCTTAGAGATGATGATAGTGACGATAATGGTGAGGAAGAGGGTGAAGAAGAGGGTGATGATAAGGATTGGGATGAGGTTGGGGATGGGGATGAGGATGAAGATGATGATATTGATGGTGATGAGGGACATATTATTACTTTACATTTTTTATTTATATTTATTCCATTTGATGTTTCATGATTTTTTTTGAATGAATATATGTGATTTTTTTATTATGTGTGATCACTGGTTGAATTAATTAATTATTTTCTTTTGTTACCATTATTTGTTTATTGTTGGTGATGTCTATTTGTAGGAAATTGACTAAGGTGGGGTGATGGTGTGGATTCTAATGGATATTTGAGTAGGTTTTTTTTCAGGTTCTATTTATTGTTTTGTAGGTTCAATGGGATGGGTGGGGGTTCTTTGGGTCTGAGAACTAAGGGGCTATACTAACTATTTACATGGAACCATTGGGTAAACCAAAAATCTGTCAACCCTATACCAATGGTTCACAAAAAAACCATTTTTATAGTAGTTTCCCAATATGAATATACCCAATGGATTAGAGAACCATTAGTATAGGATAAACAGATGGTCCTCTAGTTAATACCAACAGTTTTGAATCATTGGTATAGGCTCGAATTCCATCATTGAAAATTTATGTTAATTTTAAATAAAAACACACCCTTGGAGTCTAGACAATCCAAGTGTGTTTTCTTTGTTTTTAGTGACTGAAAATTTTTTATCTAAAATTTCAGTTTTAAACTGATAACATCCATTTTGATTCATTCTAATCGCATCATGTATCATATTGAGGTGAAGATGAGTCATACACATCACAAATTACTTATGGATCATTTTTATAAACTATCAAAATAATCCTTTTTTGTTTTCATACTTTTGAGTATGTCACTTGTATTTTTTACTAAAATGTAATTTTAAACTAGAAACACCAACTTTGAGTCATACTGGTCACATAGTGTGTTGGTTTGACATGAGGATGATTCTTATATGTCTCAAATAACTTAGGAATATTTTTACTAAATTATTAATAAAATATTAATGCTTTTCTCAGTTTTCAGAATGTGATGTTTTTTTAACTAACATATAAATTATAAACTAAAAATATACAGTCAGAGTCATACTAAGAACACTATTTATCATATTCAGGTGTGGATTATTGAGTATGTGATATGTTTTTTTCTTCAACTGTCTAGAAAAATATGTAAAACAGAGACCATGTTCCATTCTAAGGGAAGAGGAAACATTATTCTTCCCTAAACACTTCATATTTTAGGAGGCATGCGTTTTCCTCTTCCATCATAAAAGAACAAGATCTCTCTTTTTTGGATTTTTTCAAATATTTGAAAGAAAAATATAACTTTTTAAAATATCTAAAAAAAACTAAATAAGTGTTAGATAAAAATGATAAGGAAATTAACTTGAAAATAGTAGATAAAATGATGAAAAATTAATTAAATTAGCTGTATGAATTCACATTCTTGTGCTGGTTGTATACATACTTGACTAATTTCCTTGTTGTCATTATTGCAGTTATATCCTTGAATTATAATCTCTCATGAGCATGAGCAGTCTCGAACAATCCAACCCAACATGAACAAAATAATCCAATAGAATATTCAAATAATTCTTATGTTATTAATAATAAAATAAAATTAATTAAACATAAATATGAAAAAATACATTACTTCTATAAAAAATGATGTTACTATGAAAACATCAATATTAGAAAGCTTGTGAAAGAAAAGAATTTTTCTAAATATTTTTAAAGAACCAACCAACCAAGTTGTATTTTAACTAACTAAATTTCATCATTAAAATATAGATATAGGCCAATGTAGTTTTTTTGGGGAATATGTTTTCTCAGTATTGAGTATGTGATGTGTGTTTTGAACTAAAATGTAAATTATAAACAAAAAATCATACAATTTGAGTAATACCAAGTATATTGTGTATCAGATTGGGGTGTGGCTGATTGATTATGTTATTTGTGTTTTTATTTTAACCATCTACACCATGCCATAAAAGAAAGAACTGTTCCATTTAGATGGAAGAAGAAACCCCATGCTACCTAAAATGCCTCATCCAAAATAAAAATGTTCTCTCTTTTATGGATTGTTGTAGAAAATTGAAGGAAAAATATACCCTCCAAAAAGATCTATTAAAAAATTATTAGAAAAAAAATTATAAGGAAATTAACATTAAAGTGGTAGATAAAACAGTGAAAAAAATTAAATAAATAAGTAGAAGGAATTCACCTTTTCATGATATCTATATACATTCTTGACCTATTTTCTTATTGATGAATAAATTTCTTCATGATATCTGTGAAAATTATAAAAAAAAGTATTAGATAAAAATGATGAGGAAATTAACTAAAAAATTATAAAAAATGAAGATAAAATAAACTAAAAGGCAGTTTGTTCTAGTTGTATATCATTAAAATATAATATATTTATTCTTTCTCATATGAAACTAAAATACATGAAATTAATTCAATCTTACATGACCCTAAAAGAAAATATTTTAGAAGCTCAATCCCAAAATCATGATATATTTAACCACTTTACCATAACATATCATTCACGTATTATAAAAAATTTCCATAAAACTTTTATCTTTTGGGTTGGTGTAAAACTCATAGATAAACATTTTCCTTTAATTTTCTACAAAAAACTAACATAACACATTATATATTCCTAAATTATACTAAAAATTAGTGTATCCCTTTATTTATTCCTAGAAAACATTAACCATTAGAGTAAACCTATTAGTGTTCATTGATTGAACTAAAATATATATTTTCATTTGAGTTATTTGGAACATGATAAAATATATATTTCCATTTCACCATCATAGAGAGTACAAACTCCATAATATACCATTTACCTAATTTTATGGAAAAAACATCATTATGACTCATTATGTATTTTCAGAAGACACTAAACTCCATTATAAATTATTTACCCCTTTTTGATAGTATTAATCAACAGTATTTCCCTTTATATCATCCAAATGACACTAAAATCTAGAGCATCCATTAAGTGTTCCTGAATTGTGAAATAGATTAGTATATCCTTTTCAATATTATGAGTGATGAAAAAAATTAACATAATATCATCATTATTTGTTCATCAAAATGGGAACATCCGTGTTCTAATGTATTTTTTATTTAGAATGATGATGAGTCTTTTATTAATGATCATGTGAACATGGATCATTTTACATAATGAATGTGCACATGCATATTAGTGATGAACCAGTGGACACGTTTTTTTATGGTGAGTCCATGAAGAAGTATCTATATTCATAACAAGGATAGGTTAAAAACCTATATTCGTGTAATGATTGTGATATTCAATGTGATATAATGGGGGTGATGTAATTTTACATCATGTGTTTTCAAAAGAATCAATTTTAGTCAATGAATTTCACTAATGTAAACTTGAAGTGTTACTTGTATGGATTTTATTAGAATTTTTAATATTATATCATGCATCTAATTTATGATCAAATAGTCCAAATAATTCCACCATCCACCAAAGTGAAACCAGTGTATGGTTCTTTTCTTCTATCATTTACCACCACCCATGATGGAACCCTGGAGAAATAATTAGTCTAATTTTATTCTAAAAATGATAAGGAAATTAACATTAAAAAGTAAATAAAATTATAAGATATTTAACTAAATAAGCAATAGGAAGTCACCTCTTCATGATTCCTGTATACATTATAACACCATGTATTTTTTAAATTTATTTTTAAACAAATTGATTTCCTCTATTATACTTATCCATGAGAAACATGTCAAAAATAATATATAAGCATTCGGATACTAATGATTAACACCGCAAATATATTTCTAAGTTCATAGACCATAATAGATCACAAACATAGTAGGTAATCACCAAAAATTGTTATTGTAAAACATTTTAACACCATGTATGCTTCCCACTCATCTATAAAAAAAATTACATCTTCTATTGAGTATGAAGGTTGTTGGCAATCTTGGTAGTACTAAGAAAATATGGACAAACAAATGATTAAAAAATATTTTTAATGAAATTTTAATTACCTTTTAAAATTATCCATTCAAGGATGTTTTACTTTTCTTAGTTTATGATATCTCTCATAAATTTTCAAACATAATATCCACAATGATTTCCATTATCTTCTTCAGACAATGTAGAAACATTGAACAAAATAAGTAAATTGTTTTGAAATATGTTCTGGTAGTTAAATATTTTTATATATTCCTTAATTTGATTCCATTTGAAGTAATTAACAAGATTTTTATGTCCAGTCACTGAATTCATGCCATGAATTAGACTATATTTAGTGACCACCATATCATAACAAAATTCTTGATAAAACATGAACTAAAATTAATCATTCGATGTGGATTTTAGTGTATTAAAAATTCACAATACACATCATGTGTGGTCGGTTTTTTGGATATCCATGCATTGGATCTAGAAAATAAATATTTGGGGTATCCATATTGGCTGTGACCAGCATCCGTTACTACCTAAAAAAACAAAGACAAATAAATAACGAAAAAAAATAAAAATATATTTTATGTGATTTGATTGTAGAGTTCTACCCCCGCATTATAGGCATCAAAAAGAGTTTCTCATCGATTATTTTTTTCTTAATCTCATTATATAGCTCATGTTTATTCTTGTTAATTTCTTATTTCTCTAAAAAAATTTATAAATGATATGGGTGTCAATTAATCCAAATTGTGTTTGACACGATTTTCCCTTTATATAGTAGTAATATAAATTCCTATAGAAAATATAAATATTATTAAATTTAATGAACATTTTATATCACTATTTTGATACAAGTATTATGAAAATGTACCTTATGTATGTATTCACAACTAAGGCTCCCAGTAATTCAAACATTAGAACCTTATTTATACTCTTGAGGCCAACTGCGTCTGTACTAAAATTTCCCAATAGTTCTTCTTCATAGAGAATGTAAGATATATTTGCATCTTTAAATATGGTCTATGTAACACCACAAGAATTTGAAATATTTTTTATTTTTAAATAAATTAAATATATTCTATATCTTATAATACATGTAGCACTGAGTTATCTTGTGTTACACTTAAGATTTACATTCTTCGATACCTTGCGCTATATGTAAGACCGAGGTTTACCGAACAACAATATATTATTAAAATATTATTATTTAAGATAATAAGATATAATTATCCATTAAATTAGTTATTATGAATAGTAGTAACTAACTTATAAAAATATAGGATTTATAAAAATATAAGATGAATTCGTTGGTAACCAATAAATTATAAATGAAAATACAAACAAATTAAAGGAAATATTTTTATTTTATGTTTCAAAAGGAATTTTCTAATAAATTAAATTAATTAATGTTATTGAATGATATTAAAGAAATATATGTGTTATATATTCAATAAAATATTTCTGATAATTATCCAATATATTTTATAGGCATAAAATTTGAACAAACCCAATTTTATGCATAAAAATCTATATTTTTCTAAAGGCAGTTTTACATCCTTTTAATGGAGAACCCATTTGGAATATAATTTTGGATGAATTTTGAATTTTTAAATTATTAAATAAAAATATTATTTGAAATTGGGATAATAAAATTTAATTTGGATGAATTTTTGGTATTTTTCTAATAAGTTATATGATTTGATAAATAATGGAAAATACTAAATTTTAATTAACAATAACTTTTTTATCAAAATAATTTATATAGTTAAATTATATTTTTGATTTTTTTTTAAATTATAACTATATTTTTTTATCAATTAATCTAATTTATTTCATTTACATCAATTTTACATTGAATTTAGATATAAAAATGTTTCAATCTTTTGCATGTTTAAACTTTAATAACCCATTTTCTCACCCCCATCAATGGGATTAATTTTAAAATAATTACAAAAACTTATGGTATTTTAATTTTTAAAAATGTTCTCTATATTTAGAATCAGTGGATATAAATTATTTAAATAGGTTTATTTTAATTTTTGGCATATTAATAGTAAATTTAGTAATATTTTAATTACCATGGTTAAGGGTAAATCAGGTAATTAAGGGTAAAAATAATATTATAGAATTACCCTAAGACTTTAACTAATTTTATTATATGATTATTGTTTCTACATAATAATTAAAGGATTGGTTATTATAATATTTATGACCTTTTTTATTAGAATAAAACCTTATTACTATTATATTCAAAGAAAGTCAATTTTTTCATACTTTTGTTTTTAAAAGATAAATATTTTTAATATGGGGTTATATAAAGGATATGTTTGAATATGAATATTATTTGGAAATATAAAACTTTTATATGCATCATGTTAATTTATTTATAATTTTTAGTGATAAAAAATTACCTTAAATGGTGACACAATAATGATGTAATAATTGTTTAATTAATGGAAAAATCAAATAAATGATATTAAAATTTTTAAAATAAATATAATTTGATATAATTAATTTCATACACTAATTTTATAGATTACTTTGATATATTAGTGATTATTTAAAATTGTTTTTTATAAAATATCATGTTTTTATGATATTTTTAAAAACTCAAGTAATGAATAGTGTCAAAATTGATACTAATGATATTTTAAAATAAATAATTTTTTATTAAATGATAAAAATTTAATAAAATTATAAAATTTGGTATAATTATTTTAATCAAGCTAAATATTTCATCAATAACTCATTTAGTGGTCTTTTTTTAGTTTATTGTAATTATATTAACCCTCAAAGTGTAACTTACATGATATCACAGTATGAGTTAAAAGGATTAAAATAAAAGTATAAGGATTAAAAAAATAAAAAATTATCTAATTTTCATTGTATTATTTTATTTTTAACCATAATCATCTTATACTCTGAATAACTCAATTTTTATCCATTTTAAATTTAATGTTAATTTATATTAATTTAATATTTTGAGAGTTCCCAAAAGTGCTCCTTACCTCAATTATAAAATGGCACATCCTCCCATACTTCATCACACCACATTGAGCCATATAGATTGACTAAACCCTACTTATTTCTCCTCATAAAATTATTATCCAATTTTTGGAGACCTGGGTATTCCAAAAATACCAACTCTATATCCCTTAAGAAGAGATATAAGGGAATTTCGTCGAAGAAGAGGTAATCGTTATTACTAACTCATCCAAGTTCATTTCTTCTTCTACTTAATATTTATGTGTTGTTTACATTATAAAGTAATAACTATAGTATCATATATATTCTTATATGTTATTATTATTATTATGGTACAACCATATTCAACCATTTATCCATCTAATAACAAAATAAAATTATCGAGTGTGCATACGTACGCCTTACCGTCTCTACATCGTGGTGTAATTTTTTTCATCACCACTTTATTTGAATGTGTATAGTTATGGACATAAAGTAAAAACATAATAAATATTATATGATATTTATTCCTTATAATAAACATACAATGAAATTCTTTACTCTTTCATCATTAAGGGAATGATATTGTCACTCCTACGTATGTACGGTCTACTTTCTCCACGACATGATGAGATTCATTTTTCATATTAACCATATAATAATGATTATAAAAAATTTATATAATGAGTAAATATATTATATATTAACTTATTATTATTTTGTAGATGAAATATATATATGTTATGCCTAATAAATAGGTATTGCAGTACAAAACATGCATAGGAAATTGAAGCAGTTAACACTTGAGACAAGGGTAATAACGGAATATTTGTAACAAAATGATATAAGAAGATTATATATGATATCATAAATATTTATATGTTTTGGTATAAATTAATAACATGTTTTAACAATTATATAGGAGGATAATTCACATTAAACAAAATTAAAGTACAAGATAAGGGTTAATTTCACAATCTCATTATTATTTGGGATTGTCTTTATGTAAGTATGTACTGGAGAATATTTATCATCCATGTACATGTTTAATAAAAATGTTTTTAAAAATATTTAACTATTATCCTAAAAAAATTAAATTATTTTTACCCATGTTTAACTTTTTATAAAATGGTTAAAAAGGAATAATTTTTTCGTTTTCCAAATGAGGTACTTTATGAATGTTTTGACAAAAATATAGAAGGAATGTTTTTAAACTTATATGGAATGAGAGTAATTTTCTTCCATAATAACACCTCATTGTATTAAAGCTTCAATTAAAATTTTACAACATTATTATCAATGAAAAAATTTACTTTACAAATTACACAGCCTTTTAAATAAACGATTTCAAAGTAAAAATTGAGTATTTCCCTCAAGAAATTTTTGATAATTTTATTAGAGCACTTTAAACTATGTCAACATCAATTTTTATATCTTATAATTGATTGAGGTTGGTCTATTATGATACCATATACCTTATTTTATTTAAGTGTTTATGTTTATCTTGACTATGGATGTTTTATTTTGATACTATTCATGGTTTGTGGTTAAAGTATTCCCATTTCATATGCTGGTTTTTCAATATGAATGTTTATGTTGTTTATGTTTTTATATGAGAAATTAATTGGACTTTTTAAGTGATGTTTTGGGACTATTATATCCCCTTGATGTATCGGTATGTCTTATGATACAAACTAGTTTGGGTATTGGCTAAGGCATTACCTGTTTTTGTATGGTGTCTTGGAAGAAGTTTTGACGGTATGTTTATGATGTCTGGCATTATGAATTCTCTCATTATGATATTATATATTAATATTCCATGTGATTATTTGATTATAACAATATCCATGTGATTATTTATATGTAATTATATGATTTTCATTTTTTTGTTCCATATTATTCTCAAGATAATGTTTAAATGGATTGTGTTTTATTTATATAACATGCATTAATGTTTATGCTTACTATTCATAACATCTTCAATAATACGCTTACCCTTATTGAACATCTGATTTCACCCCTTTCTTATGTTTTATTTTTTCCAAGTATTCTGAGATGTGTATTATGACTAATATGCATGTTTAAGATATGGGAATATTAATTCTCTCAAATAATTGACTATATTATATTTTATAGTTTCAATTGTAATGAAAGGTTCATGTATGTAATTGAGTTTCCCAAACTACTAAATTGATCGATCCTTTTGTATTCAAGTCTTTTATCTATTCCAATGTAATAAAGCGATGCACTAGCTCCAAGCTACTAGGGTTGGGGTTTCTATTGTTGGTATCAGATAAATTTTAGTAGAAACCTTGGAAACTAGATTTAGAAATCAAATATAATGGAACATAACCCTAAGATATATTTTTTAGGATAATAATAGAATAAAATCCTATAATTTTAGTAAGTTAGATATTATTTGGTATTCATATCAATACATTCATGTCTAGATACTACAAGTGGATGTGGTTTTGGCACAGATGTGCCTAGGGGTAACAACTCCAACAAGGTTCATCAGTCCTGACTCGGCATAACCTGGTAAATGAAAACGAGTCTTACTGTGCACCTAGTTTTACACTCTTAGGGTATATACTTAGTATAATTCACATTTTCTTTACAAACCATTATAAAGGATTTAAAAGTAAATATATCCCCAAATAAACTACGTTTATGATTATGAGATTTTGTATGCATAAATTTCTCAATTTATATTAAGTGTTACTAGTTAGAAATTATGAATTATGATTCATAACCTAATATAATGTATTCCATAGTTTAGATATTTAACTTAGTTGAAGGAATGAAAATCATATCAACGCACATAATCCATGTATGGATTAATCTCTGGTGAAAGATAATGATGTTGGGGTTAGAGCTGCAATTGGTGTTGAGTAACTTATAACTATACAAGGACAACTGACTCAAGTTATGAATAATAAAATTACCCATATGGAGAATCCTAATCCAAAATTTGGAGTAACAATGTTATATCTATTTATGATACATCAACCTCCAGAATTAAATAGAACTACAAATCCATGTATAGTGGAATAATGGGAATGTTCTTTGGAGAATATATTTATTGTTTTGGGAAGCAACGAAAGAGATAAGTTTTTTATGGAAGTTTATAATATCTCAGAAGATGAAAATAAATGGTGGTCTCTGATTCAAAACACTAAGGATTAGGAAGAAATAGAAAACATGGAATGGAAGGATTTTAAGGAACTTTTCTTGGAAAAATATATCCATCCCAAACCCCGAGTGGATATAGAGAGATAATTCTTGAATACTATATAAAAGGAGGATGTAAATATTGTTAAATATAAGGCCAACTTTACAAGGTTTTCAAGTCATTATATAAACTACTTATGTAACCCAAGGAGTAATATTGATTGTTTCTTTGATGGTTTAAATCCATTCCTCTGAAAGGCTTTGGTCTCCCAAAAATTACCATTATATGAAGATATAATATCATGTGATATCAAGGCAGAGAAAGAATAATATAAGTCTTATGACTTTGAGGAAAATAAAGAGAAGAATATAATGGTGGAACAAGATATGGATAAAAGGAAAATGGGGAAGAAGGATATTCCCACAAGTGGTAATTTTGGGAAGAAACTCACTGATACTTTCTTGGAGGGAATGGGAGTTTGTTATAAGTATAGTGAGAAAGTTCACCAAACTCGCTATTATAAGGGAAAGAAACAATCAATAAATGTGAAATGTTTCAACTATAAATATATAGGTAACTTCACAAATTAATCTCCCAAGAATCAAGGAAATATAGCTCAGAAAAAGTAAAGGGATCAAGGTCAAGCTTATGTTGTTAGTATATTTAAATTTGAATAATAATTGTTTTTTTTTATTCAATAATTATGTTATGATATTTTGGTTTTAAGATTCATAAAATACTTAAGGATTTTACTACAGTACTATTTCATTAAGTATTTTTTATTGTATGTTGAATGGTACTAAGAAAAGTAACTCAATTGAAATTTATTATTTTTAGAGAACATATGGTTGGGGGAAATATAACCCTTAATATGTTCTTAATATCGAGATAATTATGTCAGAAAAAACAGATGATTGATTTTGATAAAGTAAATTGTATAGTGCTGACTTCATTGGTACTGATTAATGGTTTGTTGAAAAACTATATTTATGTCATCATTGATGGAGTTTACAAAATTTTTGGATTTAAGGATTATATACAATAATCTATGTTATATTTTAGGAATATAGAAATATTCATGTTTTCAATAAAGTTTAATTATAATTAAATTTATTACCATGTTTCAAGGGAATACATGATGAATTTGTTCATAGGTTTGGAATGTAACAAATAAGATCCATTTCATATTACAGAAATATTAATGATAAGTTCATTTTGTAAATGTTAACCATTTATGAAATTGTTTAATTTTATCTTTGGAAAATGTTTTATAGGTTAATGTATTACTTCACTATATGATACAACTTGAACTATGAAATGAAGTATAAATATTTCAAGGCACAACCAAAGGTTAATATTGTGCTTATATAAATGTATCAAGTAATTATATTTTTTTATATTCCTTTAGAGTGAAACAATTCCTCAACTCTAGGAAAGGGATCTAAAAATGAAAAAAATGTTAATTTTTATTAAACCAATGGTATTTTAAATCATCATTGACTTATGACTTTAAGGGCCTCAATTTTTAATTGATCATTCTCCTATTTGTGATTGATGAACTCAATCACACTCTACAAATATTTATGATTTTCCTCCACATATGTATCTCTACTTACCAATAATGTTATCCTATTCAAAATCCTGGTTTTTTGGTGAGCTTCAAATTTCCATTTCCTACTTATTAATAATACGTTTTATTAACCCTATTTAAAATTTGGTTTCTTACGCAATAGTATTTTCAAATATCTAACTATTGATTACTGATATCAAGTTTAAATTGGGAGGACCTAATTTAATTAATGTGGGGAGAATGTAAAACCACAATAATTTAAAATATTTTTTATTTTTAAAAAAATTAATATATTCTATATATTTTAATACATGATGCACTAAGTTATATTTTGTTACATTCAAGAGAAACTTTCTTCAATAGGTTGTGTTATACGCAATACCAAGTTTTACCGAACAATGACATATAATTAAAATATTGTTATTTAATATAATAAGATATAATTATCCATTAAATTAGTAGTTATGATTTTTATTAACTAACTTGTAAAAACATATGGTTTATAAAAATATAATATGAATTCAATGGTTACCAATAAATTAGAAATGAAAATATAAACAAATGAATGGAAATATTTTTTATTTTATGATTCTAAATGCATTTTTTTAATAAATGAAATTAATTGAAGTAATTTATTGATATTAATGAAATATATATATTATATATTTCATAAAATGCTTTATATAATAATCCAATTGATTTTATAGGCAAAAGATATGAACAAACCTAATTTTAAACATAAAAACCTATATTTTTCTAAAGGTAGTTTTACCGGATTTTAACGGATAACCCATTTTAAATCTAATTTTGGAAATTTTTAGAATTTTTATATAAAAAAATAAAATTATTATTTTAAATTAGGATATTAAAATTTACTTTGGATGAATTTTTGGTATTTTTCTAATAAGTTACATGTTTTGATGAATAATAGAAAATACTAAATTTTAATTAAAAACAAATTTTTTAGTCAAAATAATTTATACTATTAAATTATATTATTGATTTTTTAAAATTATAAATAGATAATTCTTATAATTTAATACAATTTATTTCATTGGCGTCAATTTTTTATTTAATTTAGATATAAAAATGTTTCAAACTTTTGCATGTTTAAACATTAATAACATGTTTTCTCACCCCATCAATAAGATTAATTTTAAATTAATTATTGGAAATTATGGGTTTTAAATTTTTTTAAAAGGTTTCCATATTTATAATAATTTTTTCTAAATTATTTAAATATTTTTCTTTTATTTTTGGGCATATTAATAATAAATTCAGTGATATTTTGATTATCATGGTTAATGGTAAATCAAGTAATTAAAGGTAAACATAATATTATAAAATTTCCCAAACACTTGTAATGATATTATTGGATGAGTATTATCTGTCCCTAATAACTAAAGGATCTTTTATGAGACCATTAATGTCTTTTTTGTGAGGAAATAATCATATTAGTATTATATTCAAAGGAAAGTCAATTTTGTAATACTTTTGTCTTTGACAAGTGAAATATTCTTACTACGGGGTTATATAAGGGATATGTTTGAATATAAATATTATTTATAAATATAAAATTTATATATACATAATGGTAATTTACTTATAATTTCTAGTTACAAAATATTTACCTAAAATGGTGACACAATTATGATGCAGTAATTGTTTAATTAATAGAAGAATCAAATAAATGATATTAAAAATATTAAAATAAATAAAATTTTATATAATTAATGTCATCCATAAATTTTATATATTAATTTGACATATTATTGATTATTTAAAATATATTTTTCAAAAATATCATGTTGTTATGATATTTTTAAAAATTCATGTAATGAATAGTGTCAGAATTGACACTAATGATATTTTAAAATAAATAATATTTTATTAAATGAAATAATATTCAAAAAAATATAAATTTTACCAAATTATTTTTATAAAGTTAAATATTTCATAAATGACACATTTATTGGTTTTTTGATAGTTAGTAGTAATTATATTAACCCTCAAAGTGTAACTTACATGATATCACGGTAAGAGTTGAAAGGGTTAAATAAGGGTTAAAACAAAAAGATAAGGATTAAAAAAATAATCAAAAGTTATCTAATTTTTATTGAATTAATTGATTTATAAATATAGTAATTTTATATTTTAAACAACTCACTTTATATCCATTTTAAATAGAAAATTATTTTATATTAATTTAATATTTTTGAGAGTTCACAAAAGTGCCCTTCACCTCAATTATAAAAGTGCACCTCCTCCCTCACTTACTCACAACAATTTGAGCCTTATATATCAATCAAAACCTACAAATGTATCCTCAAAAAATTATTACAGTGGTTCTGTAGTTTCTATTGTTCCAAAAATACCAACTCTAGATCCCTTGAGAAGATATCTAAAGCCAGTCCAAAGAATAGGTAATCATTTTTCTAACTCATCCAAGTTAATCTATTCTTATACTTCCTCTTTAGGTGTTGTTTATATTATAAAGTAATAACTATAATATATATTTTTTTATATGTTTATATGTTATTATGATTATGTTAAAACCATATTCCACCTCGTATCCATCTAATAAAAAATTGAAATCACCGTGCATACATATGTATGACTTACCATCTCCACCCTGTGGTGTAATTTTTTTTCATTAAAACTTTATTTGGATGGGTATACTGAAGAAAATAATGGATATAAATAATAAATATGAGATGATATTTATTATTTATAATTAAAATACCCTAAAATTCCTTACTATTTCACCATTAATGGAATGATATCATCACTCGTGCATACGGACGACCCACTGTCTCCATGGCGTGATGAGATTCATTTTACACATTAACCATTTCAGAATGATTAAAAAAATATATAATGAGTAAATATAATATCTATGAACTTAATATCATTATTTTTATGATATATATATATATATACTATTCATAATAAATCGGAATTACATGGCAAAGCATGCATAGAAAATGAATCAGTTAACACCTAAAAAAAGGGCAATAGCATAATATTATTAACAAAACAATATAATAAGATCATATATGATGTCATAAATATAAAAATTGTTTTGGTATAAATTAATAACAAGTTTTTAAACATTTTACTAGAGGATAAATCACATTCAACTATAGTAAAGTACAAGGTAAGGCTTAATTTCATAATCTCATTATTATTTGGGATTGTTTGTACATAAGTATTTACTTGGGAATATTTATCTTCTATGTCTGGGTTTCTTAAGAAAATCCAAAATATTTTTACTATTATCTTGAAGTTGTTTAAATTATTTTTAAATATGTTATAACTTTTATAAAATGGTTTTAAAGTAATCTATTTTTCATTTTACAGATGCGGTACTTTGCGAACTTTTTGACAAAAATACAGAAGGAATGTTTTTTTAAATTACACAGAATGAGAAAAAAAATTATTGTCATAACACCTCAATGTCTTGAAGATTTATTTGCAAGTTTAAAAGATTATTTTCAATGAAAATTCTTTCTTTTAAAATTGTGTGTCTTTTTAAATAAATGATTTCAATGAAAAAAAGGAGTATTTCTCTCAAGAAATTTTTGATGATTTTATTAGATCGTTTTCATCTATGTTAACATCATGTTTTGTATCTTATGATTGATTGAGTTTACTCCCTTATGATACCATATAACTTATTTTATTGAATTTTTTATGATACTTTTGACTGTGTATGTTCTATTTTGATACCATTCAGGCTTTATGGTTAAAGTATTCACATTTCATATGCTAGTTTTTCAATATGAATGTTTATATTGTTTATGTTTTCATTTGAGGAATGTGTTGGACTTAGTAAGTGATGGTGGGGCCTGATATAGCCCCTCGATGCATCGGTAGGTCTCATGAGACAAACAAGTTGGGGTATGGGATAAGGCCTTACCTATTTATGTATGGTTCCTTGGACGAAGCCTTCACTATATGTCTATGATGTCTGGAATTATTTATTCCCTCATTATGAGATTAGTTATTGATATTTCATGTGATTATTTGATTAGTAGAATATACATGTGATTATTTTTATGTAATTATATTGTTTTTATTTTTTTACATATTATTCTCAAGATAATGTTTAAATGGATTGTGTTTCAGTTATAAACCTTTCATTAATGTTTATGATTATTATTCATAATAGATTATGTTGTACTCTTACCCTTACTGAGCATCTGAGCTCACCCATTTCTTCTGTTTTATTTTTTCCTAGGATTCCATGGTGTGTATTATGATTGATATGTATGGTTAATCTAGTAGTATATTAATTCTCTCAAAGAATTTACTATATTGTATTATATAGTTTCAATTATAATATAAGGTTCATGTATATAATCTGGTTTTCAAAATTGATAAATTGGTCAGTCCTTTAAGATTCAAGTCTTTTATCTATTCCAATGCAATAAAGTGAGGCACCAACTCTGAGATACTATGGTCAGGGTCATTATAGTCTCTTCATGAAGTTGTAATGATAATAAATTTTGATTTAGAACTGGTAGGGAGAAGGTACTTTCGAAAGGTCCTTTTGATTTCTTCATTTATTCACTAGATTGTCTTGATTAAACCTTTTGTTTCTCCATTGCTTTATCTGTTTATAACACTATAACTCACATCAAACCTTTTTTCATCAACTATTAAAGTATTTTCATAAGATGTTTTTTAAATACGTACCACACGTATCTTTATAAGATTAAATTTCCATGTTAAGAAAGTTCCAATAGCATCATTGACCATTTTAATATTTGGATCATTGAGTGGAATAGGAAACTCCGTAATCAGCTCTATAGCTACCTCAATCCCCACTATCATGTTATCTTTTTCGATTTATTTATTTTGTGGCTTGTTTCCCAGTATATTATACATTATAACATTCACAACATGGTGGAGTGTGGGTGTTTACAAATAGAAATCACAAACAACTTTACCCGGTCTAATTTTAGTAATATAAATTTATCAAAATTTGATTGATTTACATTTAGGATAAATAGTAATGAAAAAATTGATTACCTCTAGTAAGGTATGTAGTTTAGGGGAATGACTAACCTTAAAATTAATTGGGTTATTTGGTTCTCCATGTGTGGATATTTTTTCTATTCTCAATTCTCTTTGATCTTTTCTCATATATTAGTCCTCCAAACCAGACCAGAAAATAATATATTGTAAATCATATACTCATGAATAAAATACTTTCATCATATTATATGAATCTTCATGTGGTTTTATCTTCTCAAAATATATTCAAGGAGACATTACAAATACCACTCCTTTAACGAGGCCATATTGTTTTGGTTGCTTCGAAGCTACTGAAAGTAGTTTCCTTCTAGGATGGTCATTGTCGATTCTAGTGTCTAAACCGTATAAAAAACATATGAATATAAATTGATATTTTTATGTAATACAACTACAAATAATAAAAAATTACTATTATTTAATACTACTACAAATAATAAAAAATTAATATCTTGTCATACTTACACATGTTTTCCAAAAAATTTATGAGTTTTCATTAACTAGTTTTCCCTCATTATTTACATGATCCTCATTCCACAACACATGACATGGGTTGGAAGTGGATTAATGTTTTGATTTATTGATATGTATAGAAACAAATTAACGTATGTTGTTTCATATCACATAAAACGTTTATTACTGATTTAATATACATACCATTTTCTTCTCTAGTAAAGCATACCCCATCCTTGATTTACAATAGGGGTACATTGGTTTTGATGCATGTTATTTATTTTAAAAACTATTTTGTTGTTTCATAAATAAAAAAAATTGAATAAAATTGGATAAAATAAATAATATCAAATAATATATTATCAACTAAAATGAACCTAAAATGATTTCTCGTCATGATGAATAATAAATGAATTCCATGTTTCTTGCTTTATAATGTTTGAAAAACTAACTGGTGGGTGGAGATTTAAATTCCCCTTAGTATACCAAAGGTGTAACTTGGTAAGAAGAGTATGGAAGCCTTTATGGTATTTTCAAGTGGCTATTAAGACATGTTTGTTGTGAAAAAAATTCTAAAATAAATGAACTCTGAAAGGAATAATGAAAATTAAATAAATTTTTTAATATATAATTTTTAGCTAAAATAGAGAAAGTATATGGTAACATTACCTTTATATCTTCCCAGAGGGTTTCCTTCATTACGGGTTGGACGTGGCACTAAGAATCTATATCAATTGGAACATTCATCTTTATTGTGACCTCACCATAACTAATGAACATTGAATTTTCTGAGGCCAATGGGTTGGCCATATTGATTCTAACCAACCTAAAATTTTATACCCTTACTTATTACCTTGATAATTTTATTCAACGATGTGATGTTACATCATTCTTATTTTTTTCATCAAAATATTGTTGATCCCATAATAATTATATAGTTTCATCATAAATAGTCCATTCTTCCCCAGGATTCATAACATAATCATGTAAAAAATAAATTGTTTGTTTGCATGAGTAGTCAAATATTTAATTTAGATTATATTAATGTAGTAGATAATATATAATGTTACGAGTAAAATCATAATATATTAAAAAAATAACTTAACCTTCTCATTTTACTCTCTTTTTTTAAAAGGCCAAAGGAATTTATCTCCTCTATCAAGAATCCAAATACACTATTTTTGGTCCCCTATAACGTATAATACATTGTCCACATTGGGACCATCATGAACTGATTGAGATCTCCCAATGAAAGGGTCATCCATGATTAAATTTTCAGCTGACCCTACAGTTGTTTTAGAAGCTAGTTGGACAATCAACCAATTCTTTTTTATTGGATCTAATATATAAAATACTTTTAATAATTGTGATGAAATTATGAATAACTCATCATTTTCCCTTCCTTACTAAAATTCACCTTCACAAAACCTGTTTCATCAACATTCACTACACTCCTATTTTTAATCCATTTGTAATAGAAAATCCGAACTTGAAATTTTGTATAATCAAACTCATATATCTATTTGACAATGCCAAAATATAACATATTCGTAAAAATTAGATTTCTATACTTGGAACTATATTTGTTCATTGCTTCCACCATAAGAATAACTCCACTTTTTTTCATTGTATTGCAGTCATCAAGTTATTTTGTATAGAATGTATAACCACTGATAACAAAACTAGTGTAAGATATTACATTTTCATTTAGTCCCCAAGCTATCCATCAAAGATGTTCGACAATTTAATTCAAATTTTCAGATAACTCTTTATAAATTTAATCTCATAACCATCCTATAAGCTATTGATTATGTGTATTTGATATCCATCCTTCATCCCTTTATGGATTAAAATATCTAATAATTTATTTGTTTACTTTAACATATGGATCAACATCTTCACCATTATGTAAAATGAAAAGGTGAACGTTTTCCTGCTCTATGATGGTAATTGTAACAACATATATTTCAGAAATACCTTTACCCATAAGGCATCCTCTATGATGAGACTTTTGGATAATGATGTTCTCAACATCTAATAGGTAATTGGTTCATAGTTTTATAGTTTATTCAACAATATGTCAATATTCAATACAACCTTCATTCTAATTTTAATTCTTGGAATACCCTTTAAAATTTTTCATATACCATTCAATGGGGTACATCCATTTGTAATAGATAGTACCACATAGTTGAAATTATTTAACCAAGTGAACCATCATGTGTACCATTATATCAAAGAATAATGGTGGGAAGAACTTCCCTAATTCACATAATATGACTATAACCTCATTATTCATGATTGTAAACTTCACTGGGTCTATAAATTTACTACATGTGGCTTTGAAAATGAAGCATAGTCTAGTTAATATATGTTATACATTTTTATATAGAATTTAATGTAAAGAAACGGGCATCTAATATTGCATCAAATCATTAAAATAGTGTGATTTCAGTCCCTATACCATTAAATTAGTCATTTATATGACATTCTTGATATTTTAGTAATAACTAACTGTAAATTTTACCCAATTAAGGAAAATGAAAATTTTTCATTTTTCATTTCTATATAGATTTTAAGAAGATAGAGGAAGAAAATTACACCCTTTACTCTTCTCCAGTTACAAATCATCCCTTATCCCCATTTCAATCATATCCAACATAGCCATGATTCCATTGTAACTACTGGAACTTTTAGAATAATATTTTTTTTCTAAAAATGTGTGTTATATTATTTTGAACTCAAAAAAAATATATCTATTTAATAATGAAGTGAGTATAATTTGAAATTTTTCCATTGGGTTTCGATCATTATATGACCATTGGTCAACTATGATCATTGGTCAATATGAAAATTGCAAACTATACTCTTAATAATAAGTTTAATGTTGTAATTATTTTTTTAAGTATAAATTAAATAGGAAAATTATTGTAGAAAGAAGATTTGATGACCTCATCCAGTAGATTCATATCATACGAAGCCAATTTTTCATAGATTGGGAAAGAGGTAGTGTTACTGGGATTTGTTCTCGGCCAAGCCCAAGCCAATCTTTAACATGTTAAGATTTAATTAAATCACCTATGGGAGAAGTTCAAGTTAGTGGAGATTACCACTTGGGTGATGTTAGTCGATCCACCCCATGAGTCTATCACTATCACACACCTCACCAATAGGTTATATGTGGGTGTTATAAGGGGTTATGTTTCGAGGCCTCAGTTACTTAAAATTTAATCTCTTTTTTAAAAAAATTATTTCATCATTTCTATTTTAAGAATAGTGTTTCTTAAAAATTGAGATAGAATTTGATAAATTTATTTCTTAGGTAAAAATTGTACTTTTCAAAGAGTTATAAATCATTATGTTAAACTAAGGTTTTATTAATGTTTATTATAATGAAATTTTTTTATCCAAACACTCTTATTTAATTAAAAATGATAAAATAATTTTATTTTTTTCAAGTTTGAAAATTTTACTATGCATTTTACTATGCATTTTCTATCTTCTATTATTTTTAATAAATAAATATTTTTATAATTAAAAGTTAAATTTATAATATTTATATAATTATTATGATAAAATAAATTTCATTTTTTAAATCATAATTTCGATATTAGGTTAGGGTAAATTTATGAGAATTTTATAAAATACTTAAATTTTTCATGAATAGTAAAAAAATATAGTTTGATTTTTACAACATGTTTAATGAAATCATAACTATGTGATAATTATGTAATGATTAATATAAAATTTTGTTCAACTATTTTGGATTAAAATAATGTAATAGTGTCCCACATGGCCAATACCATGGTTAAGCACATGGTTTTTTTAAATACCACTATGGAGGTGTCCAAGGAAATTATAAAAAAACTCCCTCACTTTTTCTATAAATACCCACCCATTTATCCATTTTATTTCATTAAAATTTAATTATATAAGAAACTATTATATTATTACCTCGCAAGGAGTCCTACGAAAGTGTCTTCAATCCCCCAAGGTCCCGATCTTCAAATTTTTCAAGTCACACATCAAGGTAAGGGAAATCTCCACCTCTACTTTCCTTTCAGTTCTCTTTTTATGTGGTATATCTTAAAATTTTGAATTATATGTTCTTATGTCCATTTTATTCTGTCCCTTTACTATATTTAGAGTCTTTTATTAGTATGATTCCTTTTTTCCCTCTCTTTTTAATGTTTTCTAAAACCATGTTTTATAGTCATTATGCTCCTGATTTTACTTCTCAGATTTTATCTCTTTTCTCAAGAAATTATTTTATTTCTTTTGTGAATACCCAAACATCTATCTTCTCTAGGGGTATTCACATAAATGAAAAAATGATCTATTTAATTATTTTATTTATATACATGAAACCTACCGACCATTTTCTATGGGTTTAAAATGACAAAAGGATCTTGATTATAAGCACATTCCAAAGCATCATGATTTTGATTTGAAATTCATTTATTTTTTTATCCACGAGTTATTTATGAAATTTTTTATTATAATATATGTGGCTCAAATTAATTAATACATATTAATGGTGTTCCCTGAAAACTCTAAATGTATCGGGTAAAGAATTTAATCTCTGGATATGACATCTTTTAGGATACCTTGGTGAACAACCTTTGTAATTTTTATGACACCTCGGTGAAAAACCTTGGTGATATACTTATGAATGACTCAAGTAAATTTTTTAGCCACATTTCCAAGTCATTATTACTTTTATTATTATTATTATATGCCTCTTTCTCACACCTTTATGATATTCCTTAAGTTTTTATTGATATTCCCCAAGATTACAAGTAAATTGCTTCCTTGTTTTCCCTTACTGGGCCTTATGCTCACCCATTCCTTTGATGTATTTCCCCAAGTTATGTGATATAATAAATGTATTTAGGATAAACCTTTAATAATACTATTAAGTGGAATATAATAATTTTTTAAGTTTTCATGTATTATGTATATTTTTTTATGACACTAAACTTTAAAAGATCCCCTATTTGTAAAATTTAATGAAAGTTTATGTAATAAAAAGGAGGGATTCCATAGTTGGTATAAAATGAAGGTTTAGTTATTATTGGAAATTAGGATTTGAAAACTTTAGGAATTACATTAGGGGAAAGTTAAAATATAGGAAAACAACCTGGTATTTTGGTGAAATATTAAGTAAGTGGTTTTTAAGAATAGAAATCCATATCTGGATATAAACAAGTGGATGTGTCTCAAGAATAGATGTATCTAGGGGTAAAACCTAAAAAACCACTCTGAGATAGACTCAAATGGGAACTAGTGCATGACAACAGGCCTTGTTTTACTCATAGTTTGACACTCTTAGTTTATATTTTTGGTTAATCACAAGTTTTTTATGAACCATTATGAAGAATTTATAGAAAATATAATTTTTGTTAAAGAATAACATATTTAAGAATGATGTTTTAAGACATGAAATTCCCTTAGAGTAATAATATTATTAAATGAAATATGTTTCTGACTAATGGTTTATTATTTTATAAAACGGAGGAAAATATGAGAAACCTCATAAATAGTGAGCACAATAGACCAGGTACTGATGGACTTCATATGGAAGATGGAATGGAAAAATTCATGATAATGATGAATCAACAAACTCATGTTATGAGAAATAACTTGAATCAAGTAAAGAGACTGAATTCAACTCGAAGGGAACAACTTTTTGTTGAGTCATTTATGTATCAATGAACATTTTACTTTAGTATATCTATTGATCCACTAATTTCTAAATAGTGGATAAGATCTATCAAAAATATATTTTCTATAATCCATTGTTCAGAACAAGAGAAAGTAACCCTTGTTGTGTACTGCTTGGAGGGAGAATCTGATCAGTGGTGGAAACTAGTAAAAAACATCAAGACAAGAGGGGATATTGAATTTATGTAGTGGTATGAGTTTAGAGGAACTTTTTTCAAAAAATATTTCCCCCATTCAATGTAAATGCAAATGGATAAGTAATTACTAAAGTAGAAGTACAAGGAAAATAAATATGTGGGAATCTATGAGATAAACTTCATAAGAATTCCCCATTACACCTCTTGATTTTTCATGGATCCAAATGGGGAGGTTGATATATTCTTCTATAGACTAATACATCTTCTATGAAATAATATTTCCAAGTGAGACTATAAAAACTATGAGGAGATCATGAGGAGTGTTATGAAAGTTGAACTATAGTTGGTTAGATGCAATGTTCTCACAAATTGAATGAAAATAAGATATATTTGGAGCAAAAAAAGAGGAGGATCATTGACCAAGGAAGATGAGGAAAGTAAGTGAAACTTCCCACATGAAACAAATGTGAGAATAGGAATTCAGTGAACTTCCTACTCATGAGTATGAAGTGTTACAAGTGTGGAAGAGAAGGCTATATTTCATAGAAATTTCATAGTGAGGTGAAGCCTAAACTTCTCAACACTAATGAAAAAGAGAATATAGTTTAGTTTCTAACTAAACTCCAATACTTCAAGTGAGGATAGCATGGACACTTTTCCAATAACTATCCAAATATGAGGGTAGTCTAGGGGAATCACCATTAACCTCAGTATAGGCTAAGGGATCAAGGTTGTGATTTTTCTATCACAAAGGCTGAAGTTAAAGCTCCAAATGATGTAGTGATAGGTACTATTGTTGTTCTCTTGAAGCTAGAAAGTAATTTGTTTGATTATGGTTTTACACATTTCTTTATTTCCACCAAGTTTGAAAATAATATAGAATCAATCCCAGAACTTCTATAAGTAGAACTGTGATTCAAGACTCTTGGAGGGATTATCCAAGCATCAACAGTGTATAAAAACTCAAGTTTTTAATTTGGTGAGAAAAATCTCATCGCCAATCTAGTAGTCATTCACATGCTATAATTTGACATTATACTAGGTATGGATTGGCTCTCAATGTATAATTCTAAGATCAAATTCAGAAGAAAGGAAATGTTAGTTGTCTTGACTGGAAAACCTATAGTTTTTTTCAAATGAGAGATATATTAACCCAATATTTGTCTAGAAGCACCACCCATAGCCTTCTTTATGGAAATTATCAGTGAATATGAAAAGGGAAATGAAATTATATGAATAGAAAATTTCCCCATAATTCAAGAATACATTTATGTATTTCCTAAGAAGTTACTTGGTCCTACCCTAGAAATAGAGGTAGAGTTATCCATTGAACTTATTCCTAGATCCAAGCCAATATTAAAGGCCCTATATAGAATGGAAAATGTGTAGGTGGAGGAATTAAAGAATAAACTCCATGATCTTTTGGATAAGGGTTTTATCCAGTCAAGTGTGTCTCCTTGGGGAGCACATATTCTCTTTGTGAAGAATAAAGATTGATCGATGCGATTATGCATTGATTATAGAGAACTTAATGGGATCACGGTGAATAACAAGTACCATCTTCTAAGAATTGATAATTTATTTGACCATATTTATGGAGCTTAATTATTCTCCAAGATTGATCTTTGATATGGTTATCAACAATTGAGGGTGAATAAAGAATATATTATAAAGACCACCTTTCAATCAAGATATGGTCATTAAGAGTTTGTTGTTATTCACTTCATCTTGACAAATTATCTTGCTATTTTTATGGATTTGATGAACAGAGTCTTTAAGGACTACCTTGATAACTTTGTGGTAGTTTTTATTGATGGTATTTTGATATATTAAAAAAGTCATGAAGATAATTAGGATCATCTAAGGGTTATATTGAAAACCCTGAGGAATGATAGGTTATTTGGAAAGTTCATAATATGTTATTTTTTTGTTACAACAAGTTGCTTTACTAGGTCACATTATAACCAATGAATTAATCTCAGTTGACCCTGCAAAGACCAAGGTTATGGAGGAGTGGCCTCATCCTACAATAGTAAATGAGATTCATAGTTTCCTTGGTTTATCCAGATATTATAGAAGGTTTGTGAAAAACCTTTCACAAATTTCTAATCCACTAACCAAGTTAACTCGAAAAGGGGTCAATTTCATCTCAAAAAATTAGTGTGAATAAAGTTTCCAAGAGATGAAGAAGATATCGGTTACTGCACTCATATTAACTCTACCCTCTATTAGAGAAGGATTTTTTTTAGTAATGCATCTCTGAAAGGGATTGGGTGTTCCCTTGTGAAAAATGAAAAGGTGGTTGCTAATGCATCTCAACAGTCGAATCCTTGTGAGCCGAACTATCTTACACATGACCTGGGGATGGATGTAGTTGTTTTTTCTCTGATGATATGGAGGCACTATCTTTATAGGGATAAATTTGATATATACACAGACCATCAAAGTTCAAAGTTTATTTTCATGCAAAGGGAATTGAAAATGAGATATACGATATGGTTGGAACTTCATAAAGACTATGATTTTTCAATTCATTATCATCCCTAAAGATCAAAAAAATTGTTCATGCATTAAGTAGGAAAGACCCTGTTGTTTTGGAAATGATTAGGATTCAAAGAGATCATTTGATCAAAAAATGAGTAAAAATGGACATGGGATTCATAAGGAAAGGTGCATCATCAAACCTATCCAAAATGATTTCTCAACCATCATTACTAGAGAATATCAAGAAATCTCAAAGATAATATCCTTTGTTATAGAATAAGACAGAGGCTTTGAAGAATGGGAGGTTTCTAGAGTTCAATATTGATCGAGAAGGTGTACTAAAATTTTTTACAAGACTATATTTTCCATATATTCTAGAAATAAAGAATTATCTAATGGATGAAGCTCATAGATCTACTATATCTATACATCCTAGAAGCACTAAAATGTATAGGAACTTTCATGATCATTATTGGTGGGATAACATGAAAAGGGAGATTTCTGACTACACTACAAGGTTCTTGGTGTGTCCATAAGTGAAAGTAGAGTGAAAACTTACTAAAGGGGTATTAAAACCACTAACCATACCAGCATGAAAGTGGGGTAATATAACTATATACTTTCTCATTGGTCTCCTAAAAACATACAAAGGAAATAATGTAATATAGGTTAGTGGAACATCTCCCCAAGATTTTCCATTTATCTCTATTCGTGGAGATTTATCTATTGACCAACTCACCAAGATATATGTGAAGAAAGTGGTAAGGCTGTATGGAGTTCCACTTTCTATCATATATGATCATGATCCAAGGTTCACATCAAAATTTTGTAGAAGTCTTCAACATTCTCTGTGTACTAAATTGAATTTCGGTATGGCCAATCACCCCCAAATCGATGGATAGTCTAAAAGGACTATTCATACACTCAAAGACATACTGATAACATGTTCAAGGGAATTAACTATTGGATTGGATCAATATCTCCCATTATTTGAGTTCTCATATGACAAAAAAAATCCATTTGAGTATTCAACTAGCACGATATGAAGATCTCTATGGAAGGTGATGTATAACTCATGCTTGTTGGGATGAAGCTTGTGAGAGAAATATTATTGGGCCTCAACTTGTGTAAGAGATAACAGAAAAGGATCATTCCATCCAACAACACATAAAGTCTTACCAAAGTGGGAAGAATATATATGCTGACAATATTTTAAGGAACTTGGAGTTTGATGTTAGCGACAAACTTTTCCTCTGAATTTCACCTTGGAAGAGAGTCATGTGGTTTGAGAAGAAAGAAAATCTCAGCCCCAGGTACATTGGCCCCTATGAAATCATTGATTTCATATAAGCAGTGGCCTATCTTCTTGCACTTCCTCCAAATCTAACTCAATTTTTTGATGTATTCCATGTATCCCTCTTGAGGAATTATATACCTAACCCTTCACATTTACTGAATCCTAAAGTGGTACAACTGGAACATGACCTCTCTTCTAAGGAGCAGTCGGTGGAAATATTAGACTGTTGAGACAAGGTCATATGAAGTAAGACTACCCACCTCATTAAATTGTTGTATGGGAACCACAAATATGAAGAATCTAGGTGGGAACTATAGAAGAAAATAAAGAAAAAGTACCCACACATTTTCTCAAAATAGGTAATGAGTATAAATTTGGAGGATGAAATTTATTAAATGGGGGATAATGTAATGACCCAAAATTTTTGAATAATATTTGTTTCTTGAAAATGGTTTATATTATTTTGTACTCAATATAAATATATCTTTTTAATAATGAAATTAGTATAATTTGAAATGTGATCATTGGGTTTTGACCATTATATGACCATTGTTTAATTATAATTGTTGGTCAATATGAACATTTGTCAATATGACCGTTGGTCAATATTACCATTGGAAACTATACTCTTAAAAATATGTTTAATGTTATAATTATTGTTTATAAGTAGAAATTATAAATGAAAATTAACGTAGAAAGAAGAATCAATGGCCTCATCTAGTAGAGTCGTATCGTACGAAGCCCATTTGTAATACCATGGGAAGGAGGTATCATCACTGGGATTTGTTCTAGACCAAGATAAATATGAGCTTCAACATGTTAAACTTGAATGAAATTTCCTACATTAGAAGTTCAAGTTAATGGAGATTACCAATCGGGTGATGTTAGTCAAGCTGCCCCATGAGTCTATCATTATCGTGCACCTCACCCTTAGTTCATATGTGGGTGTTATAAAACGTTATGTGTCAAGTTCCTAGTTACATAAAATTTTATCCATTTTTTTAATAAAATTTTTAATTCATAATTTACATTTTAAGAATAGTCTGGCTTAAAAATTGAGATGGAATCTGATAAATTTATTTTTGGGGTAATAATTGTACATTTCATAGATATATAAATAATTATTTTAAAATAAGGTTTTATTAATTTCTATTATAATGAAATATTATTATCAAAACACTCTTATTTAATTATAAATGATTAAATAATTTTATTTTTTCAAGTGTCAAAAAATGTATTATTCATTTTCAATCAGCTATTATTTTTAATAAATAATTATTTTTATAGTTGAAATTAAAATATATCATATTTAGAGAATTATTATGATAAAATAAATTTTATTTCTTAAATCAGAATGATGATATTAGGTTAGTGTGAATTTATGATAATTTTATAAAATACTTTAGTTTTTCATGAATTGTAAAAATATCGTTTGAGTTTTTATGTATGTTTAATGACATCATAATTGTTCCATAATGATGTAATGATTAATATAAAATTATATTAGACTCTTTTGGATTAAAATAATTTAATAGGTTTCCCAAGTGGCCAATACCGTGAGAAAATACCATGGGAAAGCCCATGGTTTTGCAAATACCACTACTGAGGTGTCTAAGGAAATTAATAAAAAACTCTATCACTTTTTCTATAAATACCCACCCATTTATCCATTATATTTCATTCCAAATTCATTATCCACGAATCTATGATAGTATTACCTCCCAATTATTCCTCCTAAGGTGTCCTAAATCACCCAAAGTCCTGATGTTCAAGTTTTAGGAGTCACTCTTCAAGGAAAGAGAAATCTCCACTTCTATTTTCTATCAAGTTCTCTTTTTATGGGGTGTGTCTTTAAAATTTCCAAACTATGTTCTTATAAAAAATTTATTATATCCCTTTAATATTTTACGATTATTTTTTTGTTGGATACACTTTTCCCTTATCTTTTTAATGTTTTCTAAAACAATGTTTTATAGCCGTTATGATGCCGATTTTACTTCTCAAAATTTCTCTCTTCTATTAAGAAATTATTTTATTTTATTTTGTGAATACCCATGCCTCTTTATTATCTAGGGGTATTCACATAGATTTAAAAATTATCTATATAATTTTGGGATTTAAAAACATGAAACTCACCTCCCTTTTTCCATGGGTTTGAAATAACAAAAGGATCTTATTTTAAGAACTTTCTAAAACACCATGATTTTGATATAAAACCTGTTTATTTTATTATCCATGAGTTATTTATGAAATTTTTTATTAGGATATATGTTTCTCACATTAATTAATACATATTAATGGTTTACCTTGATAGTTATCCAATTCATTGGGTAAATAATTTAATTTCTATAGAAGACATGTTTTTGATACCTTGGTAAATAGCATAGGTAATTTTTATGACACCTCAATGATAAACCATGATGATATCCATATGAATGAATCAATTAAATTTTTT
This sequence comes from Viscum album, assembly GCA_963277665.1. Classification (NCBI taxonomy): domain Eukaryota; kingdom Viridiplantae; phylum Streptophyta; class Magnoliopsida; order Santalales; family Viscaceae; genus Viscum; species Viscum album. The sequence continues at coordinate 1,427,083,395 of OY728152.1, forward strand.
AGCAACACTACCAAGTTAAGAATAATTTTCTTATTATTATTTTTATATGAATATTTCTCATGCCATTATGATATTCCTTAATTTATTATTGATATTCCTCAAGATCACAAGTAAACAATTTCCCTTGTTTTCTCTTATGAGGCCTTATACTCACCCTTTAATTTGATGTTTTTCACCTTGTTATGAGATTTAATAAATTCACTTAGGATGAACCATTAAAATACTTTCAAGTAAAATAGAATAATTTGTTAATTTTTCATCTATTATGTAGATTTTTTTTCAAGACACTAAACTTTAAAAGATCCTCTCTTTGTAAAATGTAATGAAAAGTTGTATAATAAAAATGCGGAATTCCATTTTTATATTTTTTTTTCTCAGGAACATTTAATAACATTCCAATAACACTGTCAAATAATTTTTTTCTACATTAATTACATTAATAAAATGTTTTACGTCCAAAAAATTCTAATATGGTAATTCAAAGAAAATTGATCTATTTTTCTAACTTGGTTTCATAAGGTTTTTAGAAAATGGTTTACCAAAAATAGTGTCAATATATTTTAATTTATTAAGCAATTGATCACTATTTAGTGGAGATGGTTTTGTTCCTTATTCAGTATTCCAATTTAATGGTGTTATCTAGGATTATTATTTATGACATTGAGGTAAAAAATTCGGATTTCCTAAAAACAAAATCTTCGCTGAATGTTTTAACTGAACTGAGTGTGTGCATTCTTCACAAATGGGATAACCCGGTATTCCTTTAATTATATACCATGAAAAACTTCTATAATAAGTAAATTCATTTATCATCCCATACAACATGGCCCTCAATGTGAATTCTTCACTTCTATGAGCATCATTCATTATAACACATATATCCCACATCAATTTCAGATCATCAATCAACAGAGCCAAATAGAAATAAATATCATTACCATGTTTATTGTGTCTAGATATTAGCAAAGAAAACATAATTTATTTTCAAATCATGAATAACCATGGCAGAAAATTATAATTTACCAACATGATGGGTTATATCCTATGAGTACTACTATATAAACCAAAAGGATTTATTCTATCTGTAGATAAACCAAGATGAAATTTTCTCCACTGATTTCCAAATTTAGGATGCTTGTAATCAATTTTATTCCACAAGGAAGAATATGTCAGATAATATAGGTTCCCATAATTAATTATTGTGTCTGTATTCTATATTAATTGTCTTACAGTTTCTTGAAATCCATATAGTCTTATAAATAGTGGAATAATAGGAAAGTACCATACAAGATTCAAAGGACTTGATTCATTTTTATTGAATTAATTTGTTCCACTATTAGGGAATTTTATGAGTGATTCTTGGTCCTTACAAAATAATATAAAATCATTTAGACATGTATGTATTTTTTAGAGAACATGAAAATTGAATGTATCATTCGTTTATCATTATATGTTCAACATGGAAGTTTATTTTCATATGGTAGCATGTCATTCAGAAGAAAAATTGGTCTTGTAAAGCCGGTATCACTCAATTTACTGTTATCTTTCAAATTATATAACTTCAGCACAGCTAAAAATTTTGTGTATTTAGTACAACCGGTATAAAATGGTATCTTATCATATCCATTTAACTTCTCAAATAACTTTAGTAAATTAATAAATCCATCTTCAATTTCCATTTTCATTTATTCCATGTGATATCCATCATCATTTACACTAGTATTCATATAAAATGATCCATAAACCACAGTATCATCCCAAGAATTGTGCATGTTTAGTTTTTTCCCATGTTTAGTCTAATATTTATAGCTATGATCTATTTCATGACAAATGAAATTATCTTCCAACTCATCCAAACTAATTTGTCTTGAATTAAAATAATATAAACATGGACAAATGATTTTATAAGGGTCGTATGCATGATATATTAAAAACCTAATGAACTCTTTAACTCCATCTTCAAATTTTTTTGTCATACAATTAGCATGTATCCATTTTTAATTCACATTCATCCAATTTGGTTTAAAAAATATTCATTTAGAACAAAAAAATAATTGCATATAATATATTCATTATCAAAGGTGAAAGTAATAGATCATTCTAATAAGGGGAACCAAATGTTTGATTGTTTCAAATAATTTAAATATTATTTGAAGGAAATGGGTAATTGAATTTAAGAAAATAATTACTCCACTATGGTAGGTGTTATAATTTGAATTCAACCAAAATGATCATCGATATTTAGTATGATATGACTACTTCTCAGAGTATTTCAAGAAATATAGGTGTATGTACATAAGATATGGGGGATGAGTCTTAATCCACAAAATGAAATAATAATTGTTTGAGAGACGAAGTTGTTGCAGATAGAAGTTGTCTCCTTAAAACATTTTAAATTACCACATATTAAGTTAAAATTTAAAATATCATATCAAACCCACTTTCAAAATTCAAAAGGATACTTTTTAAATTTTTAAAACCCCTCTTGAAATCCATTTTTTAATTCCATGTGAAAATTGACCAATTTTTTTTAAAACACATAATGGGATACGAACCCCCTTTTATACAAAAAAAATTTAGAATCAAGTGAAAATTTTTAAAATCATATTCAAAAACCATTAATAATAAGTTAAAGTTTAAAACTATTTCTAGTCAAATATGTACACTTTTAACAGTTAAAACTTTATAGGTTCACTTTGAAATCACTTCGTGAGTTTCAAAGCACCAAATCCATTTTAGTTCATTTTAAGGGAAAACGTATTTTTTTAATTTCAAACCCCACTTTAACATTCTAGACCAATTTTCATCTCTCCAAAATAAAATTTAAAATAGGAATGACCATAAAAATTCCTAGTAGGCCACCACCTAGTCTAAAGTAAATCTGGATTATTAAAATTTTCAGAAAAATTTTATAAATCCAACATTAATAAAACAATTTTTTAAATATATTAGTAAATTAAAAATGTAAATCCTCACATTATTGACCTATAATACCCACCTAAATACCAAGGTTCTGATGGGATTCCTCAAAAATTCAACCAAGGGACTAATCATTTATCAAAAACAAGTTTCATTAAATATTTCTCAAGAACAAAAAATATATATGCTTTCACATTCCATAAAATTTATTCAAGAATCAATATCAAGAAGGTTTTAAAAATATTAATGACATTGAAAACAATTTTCCAAAATATCATGAGGTGTTAAATGAAGTATTTGTGTGATTTTGAGCTTAGATTTTATTTTAATTTATCTAAGTGTGAGTTGAATTGGAGGTTCTCTAGTACCTGAGGTGAGAGAATGATAGTGGATTTGGTTTTTGTTGGAAAGGATCCAACCATGAAGTTACACCAAGTAATAAGTTTTTACATTGTTGTGGGTGTTTATAATATCATGGGATGATTTAGGTTGTTAAGGAATTATAATAGAATGATGATATAGCACATCAACAGGTAAAACTGAGCATTTTCAATGAAAATTTAGCCATAGGAGGACTGAATAATGCTTTTGTATCATATTGGGTGTGGTGAGATGGAAACCACATCACGCATGTTTTCAAATTTTATATTTATGATTAGTATATTGTGTAAAGTATATTAAACATGTTTACTTGTTTTAAAATTATTTATTCTATGAAATTAAACATTGGAATTGTGTTCTTTAATTATTTACATTATTTCATTTATATAAGTCTCTACTTAGAAATTATATAATATCCAAATCAATTAAATATCCATAAAGGAATATAGATATCATATGTTTGGGTTATGTTACCACACTTTATTTTGATAAAGCTACCAGAATATTCACATGTCTTAGACCTTTTTTCAAAAAAGTAAATTACTCTTTGGTACATATTTATGTTCTGATGCCTTGAGTACTTTTATTAAACCTGAATTTAGTTTTAAATCATGATTTTAAATGGTATGAATATACTTAGTTTAGTATTACCTATTATACCATGAAATCATAACCTCGAATGGATGAAAATCTTGTCACAAAACCATTATTTTTATAAACTAAGGATTTCATTTATAAATTAATAAGAAAGCTAGTTAGAATTACATATAGAGAATATGTTTTTATTTTTTTAAGAAAATATAACCATGAGTATTTCCTGACATTGATCTTTAAAAATGAATAATATTTTAAACCAGAATTTAGAAAACTTTATTAAAATATTTTTTTTTCTTTTTAAAAGAAAATAATCACTAGAAAATAATTTTACTTGGCCCAATCCTCATTTATTAAAAACACACATTTATAAATCCCTTATGGATTTGTTTTTAAAGAAATGGGACTAAGAAGGAAAACTTAGTAAAACAATATTTAACTAAAATGAAATAAATAAATAAATAAAATCCAAATAAGAAACTAAAGTGTAGAAGATGTAAGAAATAAAATTAAATAATGGTGATGATTATAACCTTCAATAAAAGTGAAAGTGGGTACCAAACAATATATATAATAGCACAATTATAAGCCACAAAATATGGGGAGGACCTATGACCTGTATGTTCTAAAGGTAATTGACTCCCTCATAGAATATTATCCAACTATGTGACCAAAACAAGTAATGCAACTGGTGACTCTTGAGAAAATAGAAAGAAAACCCTAGATAATACCTCAATTAAACTATAGAAACACCCATCTGTTTACCATCCTATCTACAGTTTCCCATGTGAAAACCACAAAACAATCCACATAGAAATTATCAATTCCATGAACAATAACAACCCATAATAAATAACGCAATTGAAACCATGCCTCTTTTATAAAACTCATTTTAAATCTCACTAGAAAATAATCCTTTTCCTTGAGGCCATTTTAACAAAATTTGGGCAGCTCAAAATTGCTATTAAATGAAAAAAAACATTTAAAAATCCCTATTTAAAAACCTACATAAGAAAACCAAATTTAATCAATATGTTTAAATTTTAAAACTTATATTTAAATGTTATAAACATATTTAATTACATACATACATATTTGAATATCCCTCAATAAAAACATTCACATATTTTCATGTGAATATGTGTATGTGTCTAATATATATATACACACCAATAAATATGTGTGTAAGTGTAAAACATGAAAAGAGGAATCCATAACTTTGGGGGAAAAAATAAATAACACAAAAACAAAATATATAAATTAGGTGCTTGAGGGTATAATTACATTAAACACACATACATTCCAAAAAGGTAAGCCATATCCCCCCCCCACCCAAGGGATAGCTAACTTATCAAGCCTTATTTATTCACTACATAGACTAAAGGCCAAGTGGGCATGAAAACATTACATGGTCCAAAGTCCCAGTGGTAATGAAACCCATTACATGTCCCAAAGGACTACAAAATGGCCTAAAGGCCCAATGTAGCATCATACCTACATCATGTCTGCATCACCTTATGTATGTGTCATGTCTCTGTTGCCACGTGATTGCATCATGCCTGTGTCCCCACCTTCCATTGTCGCCACCTGCCAACGTAAATTCTCTCCCACTTAGATTTGAACTTGGATCTAATGTAGGATTATAAGGAGCCTTTATCACTCAGGAAATCCCCCAAATGAACCCAAGAACAAAATAAAACATAAGAAAAATTATCAAACAAGGAATACCCAACTAATCAATGCCATGAAGACATGTATTACACAAATAGATTTCATAAACAGCCTAAAATAATTTAAAAACACCGAATTACTTTATTAAAACCATCATAAACATTTTATTGGCCAAAAATATAATTTATCCTTTGAATGCAGATAAAAACAAGGCCATATCCATAAGAACCCAATTGGAGATGAATTATAATCCCTTAAAAACTAGAAGTAATAAGCATATTTAAATCCAATTAAACCCAAATAACAATTATAATTTTAGATAAACCAATTTCAGACATCCAAGAACATGAAAAAAATTAGGGAATAGAAAAGGCATAAAGACATCTATATAGGGGTATCATAGATGATGAAAAACCTTCAGTAATAGTGAGTGGAAGGCTTAAAGAAGGGAAAGTAATGATAGAACCAGAGTGGAAAAAATATAACGAATAGATAAATAGAATGAACAAAATAATCAAAAAAAAATAAAAAGTTTAAACTCCTAAATCACCCGAATGTTGAAAAATATATAGTCAAAAACACCTTATGTGGAACCCAAACAAGCAATCAACGAGTGAGGAGGAGAAGGAAATAACATACATTGGATTCAAGATTTGATTCATCAGAGATAAATTTGATATATCATGAAAGATTTCATTCATTCGAGCCTTGGATTTGTTTGATCCTTGATTCGTTTGAGCCTTGGATTCATTCGATACGTGATTCAAACCTTGATTTGAGCCTGGACTCAAGGAGGAGGAGCACCGACAATAGGGGAGTTACATGAAAGCTTGAGATATTGCGACTGAATCAGTCATAGTTAGAGTTATTTAAATTGATCAGGGAGAATTTTATCAGCACTTCTAAAAAATTAATGATAAATATACCTTTTATCAGCACTTCTAAAAAAAGTAATGATAGATATACCTTTTATCAGTCCTAAGTTAATAAACAAGGATAAAATATATTCTTATCTGTGCTAAAGAAGCACCGATAAAAGGCATCTTTATCAGTGATAAAACTTTAGTGCTAATAAAGAATTTATAATTATAATTATAGATAAAAAATTGTAAATATATTTATATAATTATTTTTTTATTTATTGTAATTTTATAATTATCTATATATATAATTATTTATATATAATTATATAAATACTTTTTAAAAAATTAAATTTTTTATTTATAATTATAAATATATAGTTTTATAAATATAATAAATATATTTGTAGATAGATTTATAATTATTTATATATAATTACTTATTTATAATTACTTATTTATAATTATAAATATATTTATATCATTATATATATTTATATAATTATATAAATTTATATAATTATATATATATATATAATAAATATATATAAATATAAATATAGTAAATATATTCATTATTTAAATATATTTATTATAATTTTATAATTATAAATATATTTATATCATTATATATATTTAAATAATTATGTACATTTAATAATTAAATATAAATATAGTTAATATATTAAATATTTAAATATATTTTTTATAATTTTATAATTATTTATTTATAATTATGTATTTATAATTATTTATTTATAATTATTTATTTATAACTATTTATTTATAATTATTTATTTATAATTATATAAATACTTTTTAAAAATAAAATATTTATATATTTATATCATTATATATATTTATATGTATATAATATATAAATATGAATTTATATATGTATATATATATTAAATATATTCATTATTTAAATAATTTTATTATAATTATATAATTATTTAAATATATATAATTAATTATTTATAATTATATAAATAATGTCTAAAAAACTAATATTTATTTATTTATAATTATAAATATATAAATTTATAAATGTTGTAAATATACTTTTATAAATATATTTATTTATAAATAATTATTTATAAATACATTTTTAACATTATTAATGAATATATAATCCTAAATTCATGCTTGTTAAAAATGACTGAAATCGAATAATTAAAAATGATTACAGTTTAAAAATATTGAAAAATGGATAAGTTTTATTAATTAAAAATAAGTTATTTACAAAATATGGATATCTATTGAAATAAATATGAATACCTGTAGAAAATATTAAGACATATTAAATAAATATATAAAAACAAATAATAGAAAATGATTAAATCCAAAAAAAATGAAAAACAAAAAACAAAAAATATTAAAAATGAATTAATACTTAACTGTAATAATATTCAGAACGATGCAAACCATGGGTGAAAACCCATGGTCGAAGAAAATTTATTAATAAAAATAAAGTACATAAGACATGGAAAGTGAGGGGAAGGAATATAATAAAATTTGCACCACCACTAAAGAACAAAAGATAATTTAGTCACCTCCTTTTATTTCAGTCGCCCCTTCCTCAGGAGCCACCCCTTCATCTCAAATCTCTACCTTTCTTTCATTACTTAGGAGACTTCCAAGTGTTATAATGAACATCCACTCTCATTGAATCATCATACTCAATATAAGGCTCAATGTCTTGAGCTCCAATGGAAACATTTTCTAAAAGCAAACCAGAGTCATCCTACGAGTTACTCGTTTTTTTAAGAATTGTACCAAATTCTTCACATAACACTTTCCTTCTCATGGACCTGTTTAAAATTTCAAGAAAATATAATTTACTAGGATTAGGATTTGGTGGGATAGTGGCAACCTCCTTAGTTGTCACCTTCCCTCCCAGCGTATCACCAAATACTAAGTCGCTCGATGCATCCTCGGTAGCAGCTTCTTAATCCATTCCCATTCCCTTGCATATAAAGGATGATCATAGACTGGATTTCTTATGGGTGATCATCTGATAGCCCTCATCATCCACTAAAAAAATTTCTTTATTAATAGATCACTCCTTTCGCATTTCCTTAGCCATTGTATCCTACACAGGTACATTTTCTAAGTGATTAACATCCACAGGTGCCCTAACATCATAATCATCGATGGGTTCCTTTCCCAAATGATTAGCAGTAGTATCTACTTGAGAAATTTTCACACCCTAGGAGTTCATAGAAACATTGGTATGAAGCTATGGGGAAACCACTTGTAGTGTCCACCACATGATTCCAGCATATGGGGATTCTAGGTAGGATTCTATAGCACTGTTCCCCCTACCTTCAACCTCCATCAGAGAACCAAGGAAAGCACCTTTAGATACCTCATTTTGGTTCCCATTACTAACCTTGTTGCCACCAAAGACCACATCAGAAAAGGAAGCCACAAGTCGATGGGAACCTATTGAAGGATCATGTCCACTTCCTTTCACAGGACTATAAATCAGTGATGGAAGAGGAGTATATCACAAAAACCATCCTTCCCTGCATTCTCATCCATGGGTTTTTCTGCATCAAGAATAACTGATTTATGCTTCAATTTTCACCCAGATGACCATACTTTTTACAGTTATCACATCTCAACCCTCTACAAAAGATTTCATTAATATTATAAATACATAAGCAATTAGAACAAATCCCAAGCATGTACTCATATTCAATATCAATCTTGGATTTAAAGTCCCCAACGACCAAATAAATAGTTTCAACTAATGTTGACTTAAGATCTAATTCAACCAAGATCCGGGCATAGTGAACATACTTGACCACCTTGGTTTCCTTATCAAATTTAATTTTTGTACTTAGACCCCAAGCATCATCCCAGAGAATAATTTGATGCTAAAAAAGTAGTTTAGTCACCTCACCTGAATCCAGGACTGAACAACACATTTCTTAGCCTGATACAAATCAAACCATGGGTCTCGGTCCAGAAATATAAGGAACCCTGGATTGAGATTAACATACTTAAAGCTCCACACCTTTATCATAAGCAATCATGAATCGAAGTTAATGTGGAAAAATCCCATCCCGATCGACATAATATTCCCATCATGGAAATTCCAAACCTTAACCAATTGATTCCTCAGATCTTCCAGCTTCTGGGGTTCTCTCTTCATCTATGGAGTGAGTCATGCAATATTCGAATGTTGGTAAGCCTAAGTCCGCTCCTCAAAGATCTTAGGGGTAGCTTTGACAAAGGAAACAATTCCATTCTTCTATATCCACCTATTCATAGTATAATATAAAAGGTAGAAGGAAAGAATATAACAGATGGAGCATTCACAGCCCATATTGTGAACACTGCCTTTAGGGCATCGTGAATCTAAGGATCCACAAGCGTTGAGGTGGGATTATCCATCTTCAGACCTAGATCCCCATCTGAGGAGCACAACAGTAATGCACATGAGACAGAACCAACCTCCACCACCATTTAGCGATCAATAAGAACCTCTACTGGAGGATTTAAAATTGAGATCATTGTAAAAAAACCCTAATTTTCATTCTCGCAGGAAGAGGAACACTCAATCCAAATCACCATCCAACTATAATAATATTAAAAATAAATAAATAAAATTTATAGTTTAAAAACATAATATATTAAATTTATCATGTTATAATTAAATTATAAAATGAATACTAAAATTTAATAAATTACATAAATATTAGGTGTATGTGTTTCTATATAAGATTTTATTAATTACGCAAATGTGTGTGTGTGTTGTATATAAAATTTCATTAATTACATATATGTATGTGAAATCGATGTAACACACATTTTATATATGTCAAGTATATTGAAAAATAAAATGAAATTTAATTATGTCCATATGCAATTATTCGGTATTTTTAATTAATATTAATTTTTAATTATATATCATTATTCTCTAAATATATGACTTATTTAATGTAACTATAAATATTTTGTATTAAATAAATCATATTTTAGAAAATATTATATAATTTACATATACATATATATAATTATATATGAATATATTTCTATATTAAATTTATTAATGAATAATTATATATAAAACCATTAAAAAATAATAATACATTAATATGTTTTTAATTTTTTTTAATTTTCTATATTTGTATTTAATATATACTATTTATTACTATATATAATTAATATAAATATATATTAGTCTTATTTACTTTTATTAATAATTGTTTCATTAATAAGTTTTCTAATAATTTTGTAATTTACTCTTTTTTTAACTATTACAATTTATTCATTTTAAATTATTTTGTTTAATAATTAAAAATTATTCATTTTATATATAAATATTTAATATATACTATTTATTAATATTTATAATCTATATATATGTATATTAAATTTATTCATTTTTATCAATAATTATTTAATGAATAAAAAGTATAAAATTTTTCTTAAATTACTCATTTTTAATTTTTATTTGTCTAATTATTTAATTTTATTCGTTTTAAATATCTATATATTTAATATATACTATTTATTAATATTTATAATTTATATATATATGTATATTAAATTTATTCATTTTTATCAATAATTATCTAATAAATAAAACTTTTAATATTTTTATTAAAATTTCATTTTTAATTTCTATTTGTTTAATTGTTTCATTTTATTTGGGACCATTATTAGTGCTAAAAAAATGCTAATATAGAATACCATTTATCAGTGCTAAAAATAAAGTGCGTATAAAGGGTACCATTTATCTATGCTAAAAATAAAGCATGGAAAAAGGGTACCTTTTATCAGCATTACAGAAAAAGCACTAATAAAGGTCATTGCTATTAAAGTCCTATTTTGTAGTAGAGTTTCTTGATATGTGATAAACTCATGAATTAAAATTAAAATTTATTTATTCAATTAATATTCAATATATATCATTTCTCACTCCACCATTAAACTTAGGTTCATCATTCCTCTATAATATTTATCGGACCTTGAATAATGACTATTTATTTATTAATAAATATCACTGTATTATTCACAAATAAATAAATAAATATTATATCCACTAAATAACAAATAAATATTTATTAAATATACCACTTATATAATATTCTTTCAAATAACTCATGAGAGAATATATGCAATCAAGAAAACATGAATAATTATTAAACCACATGTGAAAATAATATTTACTCAGCTTGTTAAATAATAAATAATTATATATTATTTAACTGAGATTCTGGATACACCTTGTGTGTGATCCTCTAGGTATCTTTCTCAATGGAATTAGAATAATGAGCCTAAAGTCTAAGGTTAGCATCTAGAAACACACTAAGTCACCCATAGAGAAGGAAGTTAATGTCGCAATGATATAATACCTCATATGGACACTTACTATGTAATATAATCTCTTTATCGTGATTTCCCTAATCAAGAAGGTTGCATGTCGATGCCATCAACCAATGTGCTAGAAATCTTTTCTTTGACTTAATGTAAATTGAACATTCCTATAGAACATTATGACCACGGATTTATTTTGGATATATCATTTCCATAAAAGGGACTGAGATATCAACTTCTGTTAAAGAACATAGGAAACAAATCCTTTCTTGAATTATTCATTAATGAAATATTACTTGTGACGCACCCAATGAATTCTACCTCACTAAGAAAATATGTTATCATGATTTTTTTCAATATATAAAAGTACATGACTTATAACACTCATTAATTATAATCATAAATTCTAAGTATCAATACATATGTAGGTGGATAGGAACATCCAATAACACATATTAATGTGTATTTCCTACTGGTGGGTCTCATTCTCATAGTATCCAAAACTAGATATTACCAAGAGCGTACACCATGAAAAGGTGCCTCAAAGTCCTATGAGTATCCACCCCTGATAGTCTAATTCATTTGTGTCCCTCAAATGATTTCATCTGAATATAAAACATATATTTAAGAATTTTTCCATGACACTTCTGGGTTCTCATCATAGTGAGGAACTACTATGACCTTTTAGTGTGACAGCTACTCTTAGGACATTATAACATTCTATATCATGTAGAATAACAGTCATGATTTGATAAAAAGTTTATTAATATTAAAAAAAATGAATACAGGTTATCATAAAGTACACAGAAGTTGGTTCTAAGGCATCAACTCCAACATCATTTACAAATGAGTCTTGCCTCATTTCTTACCACTTTACCTTTTTCATTCAACTTGTTTTGGAAAACTCACTTTGTTCTAATCAAATTTTTATCTTATGGATTGGGTACAAGTTATCATGTCTCGTTTTTATCAATTTTATTGAATTATTCATTTATCAAATCAATCCACTATTGATTCTCCAAATATTCTTCAACGTCTCTTGGCTCAATGAATAAAAATAGGTATGTCAAACTACCTCAATGTTCTTCTAATTTGAACTCTTTGTCCTTGATCCCCAACATTCTTTTAGACCACAACTTTCTTTCTCAGCCTTGGATGAGATGAACATTCATGTTTCTCATCCATTGAAATGGTTTAATCAACATCTTTATTTTTACAGCCTCTATATCATCACTTATTTCAGAACCTTCTCCATGTTTTTTAACAGTAACAACTTTATCTTCACTACCTCTTGTATCTATAGCTCATTGTGAACCTTTTCTATCAGAGAGTTCCATAACTTTCATATATACAGATTCAACAATATTTCTAGTTTCCTTGTTATAACACTTATATTCTCTATCATTAGGGGATATATAAGTAAGATACCATCAACACTTGTTTTATCAAACTTCCCAATATTCCCACCTTTAACTTTGATAAAACAGGGGATACCAAGCACCCTTAATCATTCCAAACTTGGAGGCTCATTGTAATACATCTTGTATGAAGTGGATTTACATGGTTAAACCATACAAATTTTTTTTTAAGATATGATCTAGGTTTAAAGTGGATATACATGGTTGTAAAATTTATAAAGTGTTTATAAATTATAAAATAAGATAAACATATAAGTGTGTTTTTATTTATTTATAAATTTTTCATAAATGTAAATAAAAAATGTTTATATTAAATCCTTATTTCGATAATTTATTAAAGGTATTTTAAAATTGTTTTGGATGTTGATAAGATCATTAGTTTAAATTAAATTAAATATGTTATATTTTTAATTCATGTAAATTTTTTACATAAAATATTAAATATTAATTATTCAATAATAAAAAACAATTTATAAAATATATATCATATTTTAATATGAAGGATTTCATATTAAAACCATGAACATAAATTATAAAGTTTTTATTGTTTATTTATTGGTAAATTGTTCATAAATTATTAATTTCATGCTTAAATATATGAATTATCCATTTATTTATTTATTCCATGATTTTTCATGGTTTTAAACTGTTTATATTCTGAATTGTGGGGCATGTTTTATTTTAAAGTGTTATATTTCTTCTATAAATTGTCATACATGCATATAAGGGGTCACATGCTAGGTATAATGATGGATTTATTTTTCATCTATATTAAATTTGTCTTGTACTAGGTTATGAGATTGAATTATGTTGATAATTATAGTTTATACATATTAACTATTAGAATTATAATGGAATTGAGTCCTTATTTGGGTAACATATCTTAGGATAGAGGTACTTTGGGTAAGGCTACTCACTGACCTATATATGCCTTATCTAGAAAAGTGGGGGTTAACCATCTGTCACTCCAAGGTTACACTTTTGGGGATTGATGATTTCATATAATTATAAGACTTTACATGAGAGAGTTTTATATCCATTATACATGATATTAATTTGGATATGTATGAATATAGTTGGATTTCAATTTGGTTTAGTATCACAAGTTTTGTGTTGTGTTAAAAGTTACACATCAATATGGTTTGAACATATTGATTTAGTGGAAAGAATATGATTCCAAACTAAATCACTATAATAATGCATATACATAAATGGAATGACTTGAGATAATATGGTGAGATTAAATCAACTTTAAAATACAAAGTGTTAGATTCCTTCCAAAGTGGCACTTGTCACGACCTTGATCATCCAACTAGGTGGTTCGGGCCAGAGATGGGTGCCCCTGTATTATCTTGTGTAAGGAAAACAATTAATGGGAAAATATAATATGATTATATGCCCATTATTGGCCTTTTCTTTATATTTCACATAGTCAGGATATCCTAATACGATTAGGTTCCCGTAAAGGAAATATGTTTTCACATCCATCTACCAAATCTCATAGTCATGATAAAATTATATAGAAAATATAATTCTAATAGATTTCAGCATAACAACTAGTCAAAATGTTTCATCATAATCAATGTCTTGATGATTTTTATACCCTTTTGCAACCAGTCATGCATTATAGGTATTGACTTGTCCATCAACTTCTAATTTCTTCTTGAATACCCATTTACAACCAATAGACTTTACATCCACTAGTGGATCTACAAAAATATTTAAGTGGTTTTGGTACATGGAATACATTTTATAATTCATCGCTTCTTTAAATTTGGAATCTTATGTTTCCCATATTACTTCCTTGTAAGTTACATGATCATTGTTATCAAATAATAATGAGTCACAATACCCAATGACTAGAAAACCATATCTTTCAGTTTCTCTAACCTCTCTTATAATCCTATGAAATATTTATGTCTCTAGAATATCCTCTTACATAGGGCTTTGTGAAGTATGTTCCTATTTCAACTTCCATCTATCTTTATCCATGACATTTACCTTAATTTTATTGAGCAGAATTTTTCATTGAATAAACATATAATTCTAAAAATATAATTAAATTGTATATTTTTTAAATTACTAATACAATTTTGGATTTAAATTAAAATTAATAAAATCTTTTTGTCATTATTTTGGTATCAAGGTAATAATTAAGAACCTTCAAAGGCTTCACTTCATTCATATTAAAAAAATAAGACCTTTTTTGTATAAATTAATTGATACAAAAATTTAGTTTTTGGAATATGGTAAATTTTCAAACCGAAACAGTATTTGGTTTCTCACAAGTTCCCCACTACTTCATGGATCTCATAAGGAGTCCCAATGATATTTACATCACCATCGTACATGAAAATGATTGTAAATGCATATGTTATTTTATTTAATAGAAACAAATGATTATATAGGATCGTTTACATATCTTTTATTCCATAAATATTTTATTTATAAATTATAACACATACTCTGATATTTCTTTAATACATATAGATATTTTTTTATTTAATTAAATAGAGGTCCCAGAACATTTATTTTAATCTTTCAAACATTTGAAACGGTTATGGATTTTTATCTATGTATAAACTATAAAGACACTTATATAAGTTAATAATAACAATATCCACAAGATAAATTTATCCTTTACAAGACTGATTAAATACTTAAATGTAATTTCATCCATAATAGAAGAATATGTATCCTTATAATCAATTTCAGATATCAAGGAAAGAATTTGTAGTATAAGATTAAGGTTGAATCTAATATTTCAAGAACATTTCAACATTCCCAATTCTAAAAAATAAATCTCAAAATTTTGCTAACTATTGTTTATAAAAATAAATAAATAAAATATTTCATACAAGTAAAATTAAATTTAAACAAACATATAGTTTTTAATATTACTTAAAAACTAAAAAATTTAATGTCAAAATATTAGGCAAGGAAAATATTTGTCAACATCTCACTTAAAATTATAAAAAAAATACATGATAATAAAAACCTTGAATTCATGTTGATAACTTATTATGAAATTAAAAAATTAAATGGAGACATGTTTATGGTTATGACTATTGAATTTTTTCCCATTAATTATGAATAATAATTATGTTGAGCATCATTTATATAACATACCGAGAGCATCTATTATTTTAGAATTTATTCATTGGGTCAAAATTAAGTATTAATTATTAAAATTATAACTGTGATACCAATCAATATAATACTTATTGTTACAAGAATGACTAAAAGAAAAAAAAATTAGACACGCAATTTAGTATTCATGAACTCAATACCTCCTCAAACCACTGTTGGATACGACCACTAGGTTTTACATCATAGGGAAAATATAATATTTATATTTAACATAAATAAAATTAATATTTTTTATTTTTTATTTTAAAATTTCTGAATCTTAAGGGGATCCACCATCCAAATATGACTACCATCCAACCTGATCTATATCTATATTGGCCTACTGCTTTCCATGTGTCTTTTGCAACCTCCTCCCACCCCTCTCAATGAAATTTGGGTATTTAAATTTCTATTTTCATATTGAAACTTGATATCATATTATTTATTCCATTCTAATTTCATTTTAATACATTCGTCCAATTTATTATTATCATTTTATAATTTTATTATATTGGTTATGAGAATTCATTATGGGGATTATAACTTTGTTTGGACCAGTTTGTTTGGGATGTGTATTTAGCTCATTTGGTTTATCCTTTTTATTTCCATGCTACCCACCTTCGAAATCTGGTTACTTTTATTTTATGGCCATTCATCTTGTTCACCACCCATTTTATCATGGTCATCCGATTGATTAAGCGGTTTCATGGACTACTAGAAGGGTTATTTGTTTTTGGCCTCATGGAATTATATCCTTGGTTGAGTATTTGAGCCATTCATCCTTGGAATTGGGATTGGTAACCCCCTATGAAAGATTTCATTTAAACAGGTTTTAGAAAGTCCCTTCTCTCTCCATCGCTAGTATGAATCTTCCTCCTCACACTAAATCCTATTGTAACTAGTGGTTTTCTACCTCGAAAGAGGTTTTAGATCCTTGGCATGCTGACCTCCTTATATACCATTGGTGTGTGGTTACTAGTGGAGCTCTTCATCATCCTTCCTCGATGAAGAAGTTTATCATAATTCAAATCTAAATACCATGACTTTGGATCTGGTGAGATCCTCCTACGATGAGTTCAAAGTAAGCAGTGGTGTCAAAGTTAATAGTGAGAGAAGATAGCTAGATATCCAAATGTTTTTCAGGAATTTTGAGTCTCCTTATAACCCCAATTCTTTTATTGTTGTTTTTTAGTTACTAAGCCTTCATTCCTATTTCTATTTCTTTTATTCCTTTTGTATTTTTTTCTTTTTGTTTCACCTATTATTATTATTTATTGTAACATGTTCCTATTTATTTGAGAATAAAACAAAATTTTTTGTGTGTGTGGTGTTATTGTCGTAGACGTAGGTCCCAAAGGGACCTAAGAACATAAATTATACATTCAATTTCTCTATTTTACTTTATTTCATCATTGTGGATCCACTAGTTTGTTAATTCATTGTTATTTTGTCAATAAATCAATCGTTCCTTTTTTGGAATTGTTTTTTTCAACTGTATGAGCACCCTAACTTCCATCACATGTGGTATCAGAGCTAACTTGATTTTATTTTTCCCTAAATTTTTAATTTTATTTCTCCTATTTTACAGTTCTTCTACTCATGTTTTACAATTCTGTTACTCCTATTTTGAAGTTCTTCTGCTTCTGTTTTACATTTTTTCTTGTCTTGTTTTACAATTTAGTATATTTGGTTTATTTCCACACAATTAACTTAGTCTTAAACTGTCATATTTTATTAATAGCATTTATTTAAATCCATTATCCCATTATTGTTTCTCCACATTTCATAACCCTTCAATAAAGCATCATTTCCCCAAGGGATTGGTATGTTTTTTGGGGCGTACTCTTAGAGTTGTCTAAAAGAACTCATCATCTACATTATGGGTAAAAAATTCCTTGATGAGGTATGAAATTGATAAATTAGATGGTGATAATGACTTTAACCTATGGTGGATTTATATGAGAGCCTTGATTATATAGTAAGTCCTAACATATGCCCTTTGTGGGCCCACTAAACAAACTATCACTCTAATTGAGACTAGGAAAACCACTACTGAATACGTAGATATTCCCTATAATGTGATAGTCAGAGCACATAGCTCTCTTTTATTGTCTTTAGAAGATAATGTTCTGAGAGAGTTTTATTTTTTATCTACTTACGCCAGCCTTTGGCTAGAACTAGAAATATTGTATATAATTACTTATCCTGTTGATAGGATTTGCAAAAAACATGTTGTATGTTAACTTTTAAAATGAATCATGGTAGTTATATTAAATACCATCTTGATGAATTTAACAAATTCATGTTAGATATTTCCAGCATTAACATAACAGTCGATGATGAGGATCGATAAATGATCCTCATCATTTCCCTTGATAACAATTATAGTTCTTTAATTGAAACAGTGATGTATAGAAGAGACTCACTAACCCTGAAAGTGGTTAAGCTGGAACTCCTATCTAAATAACTACACTCCAAATCGATAGTTAAAGGTGAGGAAGATATCCTATTCACAAGGAGTAAACCTCAAGGAAAAGGTAAAAATAAAAAATTTACTAAGAATAAAGATAAGAACAATAAACACTATAAACCAAAAAATGTCTCTAAGGAAAGAAAAATCACTTGTTTCCATTGTGTAAAACTAGGGAATACTAAGCCTAAATGTAGGAAAATCAAACGTTAGTTATAATCCAAACAACCCACTAACCAGTAACTTCTAGTTGAATCAGAATATGAAATTTCTGATTTTTTAAATGTGTATAGCCATACACTCAATCAACAGTGGGTCCTTGACTCACATTATTCCTTTCACATGTGTCCCTATAGAGAGTTATTTCTAGAACTGGTTGAAAAGTTAGAATGGTATGTCCTTTTAGGAAATAATAAGAGGTTCAAGGTTGAGGGTAGAGGATCTGTTATTATAGAGCTAGATGAAAATTCCATCATCACCTTACTCTATGTAAGGTAAGTACCCAAAATTAAAATAAATTTAATCTCTTTAGGGGACCTGGATCAAATGGATTCAACTTTAGATCAGAAACAAATTGTATCATGATCTCTAAAGGTTCATGAATGATCATAAATGGATCTCTTAAAAATGGGTTGTATGTATTTAATTGAAATACTAATTCATGGAAATTGGGTAGTTTCTACAACACAAACACTGACAATACTATGCTATGGAATAGAAGATTGGGGCATGTTAGATCCAAGGTCTTAGAAGAACTCAGAAAGCAAGGGTTGTTGAGTGAAATCACACCTACTAATATCTCATTCTGTGATGATTATGTAATGGGTAATGTTAATAGGGTGAGTTTCAATTTGTCCTCCTTTAAAGATATAATTCCCCTGGAATACATCCATTCAGATTTTTGGGGTCCATCTAGGACCACCTGTCATGGTAGAGGCTCCTGTTTTATCACATTTATATATGAATTCTCCAGGAAAGTTTGGATTTACATTTTAAAAAATAAGTATGATGTTTACAAAACCTTTAAAACCTGGAAAGCCTCAGTTGAAAATCAAACTGTAAATAAAATAAAAACCATGAGAACTAAAAATATGTTGGAGTACCTATCCATATAATTCATTCAGTTCTATGAGTCTAAGAGAATTAAGAGGTGTAGGAATTTTAGAAAAACTCCCCAATAGAATGGCCCTATAGTGAGGATGAAAAAAACTATATTAGAGAGAGTATGAAGCATTATAACATGCTCAGGTCTCCCTAAATATTTCTGGGTAGATGATTTTAGCATTTTCATCTACCTCATTAATAGGTGTACCTTATCTATAAATCAATTTAAAACACCTAAGGAATTATGGAATGGTAAGCCACCATCCTATACCTACATGAGTGTCTTTGGTTGTACGTCTTATGATCTTGTAAAAAATGATAATCTAGAACCAAAAGCAATCAAAGGAATATTTTTTGGTTATCCTAAGGGATTTATGGGATATAAACTTTGGGTTGAAAAACCAGGTTACTAGAAGTGCATCATAAGTAGAGATTTAGTCTTCCACTAATATTATTCTCCTAAAAGTAAGGATTCCATATCTTGTTGTTGTGATCCAGACCTTTATAAGGCTGGTAAAGATGAGCCTCCATCTCACTTTGATGCTGATGTTCATCCCACTCCACCTATTTCTCATCCCAATTATGTAGATAATCATGATTCTAGATCTATTTCAGATTCTAAGTCTATACCTTCTCCTAGTAATAGGGATTATCAATTAACCCAAGATAGATAAAGGAGAGTCCCTAGACCTCCTGCTTGGTTCATCCTTCATGGTATGGCTTCATATTCCTTTCATGTAGCCCAGGATCTCATTGATGGTGATCCTCAAACATATAGGAAGGATTTAAATAATAAATACTCAAAACATTAGATCTTTTCCATGAATGAAGATATGAAATCTCTAAGAAAAAAACAACACATGGATCATTGTCAACAAAACAAATAATGCTAAGGTGATTGGTTCTAAGTGGATTTATAAGAGAGAGAAAGACAACACCAAGGGAAAAAATTAAGTATAAATCAAGTTTAGTCACCAAGGGATTCCTTTAAAGAGAAGTTATTGACTATGTTGAAATTTTTTCTCCAGTCACTATGAACTCTTATATCAGGATCTTACTAGATTTTTCTACCTATCTTGATCTACACACCAACAATTGGATGTTAAAATTTTCTTTCTTACATGGAGGTTTAAATGAAACCTATATATGAAACCTCGTGATAATTATTCTAAAGAATTAAAATAAAATCAAGTTTTCCTATTAAATATATCATTGTATGGTTTAAAGAAAACATCTAGGAAATGGTATAAAAAATGTGATTCCTTCATGTTAGATAACTAATTTATTAGGATCCAATATTATACATGTATTTATTTCAAATTAAATCAAAATTTCATGATTTATCTCTTTCTTTATGTTGATGACATGCTAATCATATGTAAAAATATGAGTTTAATCTCTACTATTAAATCTCAATTAAAAGGAAAATTTGAAATGAAAGACTTAGGTGCATTGATATAGATATTTGGTGTTGAAATAATTTGAGATATACCAAATAATTTGCTTTAATTATCTCATCACACTTATATTTTAAAGATTCTAAAGAGATACATGTTTGAATCTATCAAACCTGTCAATGTACCTCTTGGATAGAACATTAAATTTTATTTGGAATAAGAACACATTGTTGAATATGATGCTCAATTTATGACTAAAATACCTTATGCTAATATTATTGGTAGAATGATGTACTCTATGATTCTCACCAGGCCTAACATTGCTTTTTAAATCTTCAATTTAAGAAGATTTATGGTCTCACTTGGGAATCCTCATTGGAATGCCCTTAAGTGTCTTCTTTATTATCTCTCATGTAGTTCTAATTTATCTTTATGTTATTCTAAAAATATTGATTCTTATGAAATTCTAGTAAGATATATAGATACTCACTATGAAGCTAATGTTGACACCGAAAAATTTTTAATTGGATATGTGTTCACTCCCTATGGTGGCCCTATCTCTTGGAAGTGAAACATATAGTCCATGGTTTCCCTTTCAACCACAGAATCTGAGTGCATTTCCCTTTCCAAGGTAGTAAAGGAAGATTTATGTTTTAAAAGCTTATCATCTAAACTTAAAATTTTAAATTTAGTTATTCATGAATATTTTGAAAGTGAATAAGCACTCCATTTACCCAAAAATTTAGTTTTTCATGATAAATCAAAGTACATAGATATTATACTACACTTAATTAGATATATTATAGAATCAGGAACTGTGTGTTTCAATAAGATACACACTAATAAAAACCTGGATGATAATTTGACTAAATATGTGATGTTATCTAGTTAATTTTTTTGTTTAGAAAGGATGAAATTGGTTCATATTCTATAACCACGGGTACAAGAACATCTCCAATTTCAATTGAAATGGTGGAGATTTATGAAATTTGGGTATTTAAATTTTTATTTTCATATTGAAATCTGATATCATATTATTCCTTCCATTATAATTTCATTTTAATACATGCATGAAATTTATTATTATCATTTTCTTATTTTATTATACTAGTTATGCATATTCATTGTTGGTCCTATTCCTTTGTTTAGACCTATTTATTTGGGTTGTGTATTTATCAGGTTTGGTTTAGCCTGCTTGTTTCCACACCGGCCACCTTGGAAATTTGGTTCCGTTAATTTTATGGTTGTTCATCTTGTCCACCGACTACTTGATCATGGTCATCCGATTGATTAAGCAGTTTCATGGACCACTGGAAAGGATGTTTGGATAGGCCTCATGGCACAAACTTCTTGGTTGAGTAGTTTCATCATTCTACTTTGGTTGGGGGATTTATGACCCCTTGCAGTGGATTTTATTCAAAAATATTTTAGAAATTACCTTAGCTCTCTATCACTAGTGTGAATCTTCTTCCTCTCCCTAGATCATATTATTTTTGGTGTCTTTCAACCTAGATAGAGGTTTCTGATCCTTAGCTTGTTGAACTCCCTACACACCATTGGTCAGCGGTTCCTGGTGGAGCTCATCGGTATCCTTCCTCGGTGAAGATGTGTAGCATCATTCAAATATAAAGACCACAGCTCCAAATTTGAAGATATCCTTCTACGAAGAGTTCAGAGGAAGCAGTGGGGTCAATGTTAAGAGAGTGGGAAAATATCTAGACAACTAAATTTTTTCCAGTATTGAAATTCTCCTTCTAACCTTTGTTCTTTGATTATTGTATTTTAGTTACTAATCCTTCATTCATGTTTCTGTTTTTTCAATTCCTTCTATATTTGATGCTTTCAGTTTCATCGATTCTTGCGGTATCATTTAACCTGTTCTAATTTCTTTGAGCATCTAATAAAATTTTGTGTGTGGGTCGTGTTCTTTTAAAGCACATAGGTCCCCAAGGGATAGAAGCACATAAATTCGGTGTTCTTGTTATCTATTTTACTTTCCTATATCATTTTTGATCCACTAGTTGTTAATGTATAGTTTTGTTGGAAATAAATGAATCATTCATATTTTTGCATTGTTTTTTTTTTGTTGCTTTTCGAGCACCCTACTTTCCTTCACACTCGCCAATAGTGGAACACCATGACTCCATTGTCAAATAATGTGTTGCGTTCATGGTCTCAACTAGCAGTGGAAACCCCACCCTATGAGTTGCACACTTCCTCAGACCCTCTGTAGCCCCACCCCTCCCCCCTGCCTTCGTTGATCCCCATTCTCCTCATCATCCCTCTGACCACATCAAGTTTCCTCACAATGTCAACTTCCCCAGCTAGAAGCAGCCACAGATGGCCTGGCAATCATGGCTTCACCAGATGCGTTCCTCACACTTGAATTTATGGAGGAAGTATAGGATCCATGATTCCATCATGGGGTGTGCCTGCAACATTATGAGGTGAAATGATCAGGTATTGGAGGTCTCCTGGAGGTGGTTCCTGGAAAACAACACCTTCGTCTTCCCCTGGGGAGAGGCCTCCTTCACATTGAAAGATGTGATGGCCACTAGGGGGTACCCTATTCTCAAATACCCTTTCTGGAACCCCCTTAGGAAGTAAGAATAGAAAATGGTTGAGGTCGAACTAGAAGCAGAGTTCCTCCAACTAGTTTGGCCTCCATCCAACAAGGATTCAAAATCTTCTTTGATTAATTATTTCACTGAAATAGAGAGATTCCTAGAGTACAAGGCCTTCCTCTCCCTGTGGTTGTATAGTTACATATTCCCTCCCAAAAAATTATGTTGTGATCTTAAGATCTGTCTTCCCCATGGCATTCCTCTAAGATGCAGGAACCCCACTCACATTCACCTCAGAGGTGCTCACATAGATTTACCAGGATCTGGGTTTTCTTTGCCTACATTTACCTAGTGGGAATGGTGGGTTCGCTTTGGCCATATGGTTTCCATTCTAATTGGTTCAGATCTCGAATTTCATGAGGTTCCCCACATTGTTCTTAGACCCAAATTAGATAGTATCTGGAGAACCAATTTTCACTTGATGGAATGAGATTAAGAAGATCCTGAGACCTGTGGATGTGGGCTTGGTAATGGATTCAGCAGTGGAGAATTCCTAATGGTAGGCCTATGGTTTTCATCCTATTTTGAATCTATCATCAGCATAGTCCCTACAAATTCATAGATAAAAATAAATTTTGGGTATCATTTAATGATCTGGATGAAAATATGAAGTCATTGGTGTGACTCTTGAGGGTATCTAAGCTCATGGTCTATTATTTCATACAGTAATACCTTCTGATTCGCGTGTCTATTTCTTCATGTTTATTATCTCTAGAGTTGATAGAGACTAACAAATTATCTCCTACAAAGAATATAAAATATTTGATTATTGATTTTGATTCAATAAGATAAAAAATCCATGGGATTTGGATATGTTCATAATGGCTCTTACTCAAACTGAACTATATCCAATCTTCGTATCTAAACAATGATTCCTCAAATGCTTTCATGATAGGTCATGTAGTCTAGTGACCTAGGTACAAGTTATATAGCACAATTAATGTGTATACTAGTCTGATAGGTTTGATATGTGAAACCCTCCATAAAAAACATGGAAATGAATTATTTAGAACCGTTATCACCATCTTTAGTACCTGATTGAATGTGTAATTTATTTTCTTAAATCCCAATAATTTTACTACACACATTTGGAAAGATTCTAGAATTCAATGAACTCTTCTGGTTCTAATATCATATCTGGTGTATGGAGTTTCATAATATGTGTTCCTAAAATTCTCCAAAATATTTTTAAGAACTATATATTCTTTCACTCAAATCTCTTTGATCCTTTTAACTTTTTCAAGAAGACCAAAAACTTGGATAGTCCACCTGATATCTTCAGTGATGATCGTACTAATCATATCTTGATCAATATTTTTATAATCCACCGTAAGGTCTTAATATTTCTCAATAATGTACAAAACCTGGTTCGAACCTCTCTTGAATACCTAGTCATTTTTTTATAGATCATATTATAGATAGGTGTGGATTTAGTCCTTGAAATATTTGGAATCCTTTGCAAATATCTCCATATTTCCTTTGCTATATTAGGCTCCTCATCTAGCTCATCATCCAAACTCTCTTGTTCTTATTGAACATTTTTTCGATGGAATTATTTATTGAACCTTTTGATTATTTTCAAATTCCTATTTTACTTAATAAATCTAGATTTTGGAAATATTATTCTCTTTTCCCTTTGAGATCCCATATGTTTCTACCTTCTAGTTCTTCCGAGCCTTCCTATTTCTTGGATTTTCTGCACATTTGGTGATGTAATGGCCTTTTTACCACATATAAATCATTCAATGTGAATTTTATCCTTATAATTTCTATCTATGGATATCTTTGAATCATTTCTTGGATTTTTCACCTTTTTTAATGAGGAACCCGTTCTTTATGATCTTTCAACCTTAATGGATAAATATCCCTACTTCTAAAGGATATTCTCTACTAGAATCCCTTTTCTTTTCTTGAGTATATGATTCACTACTTTGATAACTAAGAATTATACCACGTAATGATTATCAATGAAAACATGACATCTCATTGATTTTCTACCTTCTTTCATTGCACCTACAAGAGTAAAAGTAGTGTGTTAGTGCATCTAGAATGACATTATATATTCTCCTTTAATATTTTCTATATTAAATTTAAAGTATTTCAATTAATTCCTCCATTATACAAGTCATGCCTAGGTAAACCTTTTTAATTTAATTCTCATGAAATTATTTATATAATAACTATCTATTCTTATAGTAAATGTTTTTTCCCCAATAAAATCATATTAGGCCTAATTTATTTAAGGAATGCAGGCAATTATCATTCATGGACATGATAATTATTCTCTTAAATATTAAATCACTCACCCCAATATCTACTAATAATTTCATTATGGTTTTTCTTATCTTTTAGATACATCCCAATGTTAAGTCTGATGCATCTGTTTCTAAAATAATTTGATCTTCACTCTTGTCTGGATACTCAAATTCTGGGAGGTTCTAAGATTTTTTCTTTAAAATTTGGATTACATAAAAATCTTATTCTATCCAATTCTATGGTATATTACTAGATAATTCTCTCTAAATTGGGCCTGAGATCTTTTTTAAATCCCTGATTTATTATCTAGAATAACTCAATATACTAATAAACACATATATCTTCTTAAAATTAGTAATATCATCAGGGAAAGTTCCTAAATTCTATGAAATATGAAGTTGAAGGTTTTATATACTTACTTTGATTTTAAATCTCAAGAATTATATCTTTGGTTCCATCCAAATGATATTTCCTTCTGTAATTATCATCCCTTCTTCTTTGACCACCTCATCCACTTGTTGTAAATGTTTTATATACTCTTATGTATTTCTACTAAATATTAACATATCATCAATATAGACTACCATGATATGTGATAATAGACTAAATTCCTTTTCCATTATCCTATGGAATATTCTTGGAGAATTCTTAGGTCCAAATGGAATAACTAGCTATTCAAACAAGCCAACTGGAATTACAGATGTTGTTAGAGGTATAGTCTCCTTATTTATCTTTATCTTATAATATATTGACTAGAGATAAAACATAGAATATACAATTGGCCTTTCATTCCTAATACTACTTCTTAAATCTTATTGATTAGGAATATTTTAGACATCAACCTTTGTGGCACAAATAAGACCACGATAATCAATAACCATTTAGGCCATACCACACTATTTTTATACATGATTAATTGCAATGAATTTTTCACTCCAATGATAAATTTCACTATGCTTGATTAATCCAAGACTAATTAGTTTTGTAATTTTTTTATCGAATTCCTCAACCATATTATCTATATAGGAAATTCCCTTACTTTTGATCACTTTACTAGGATCATTAAGGGTAATTCTAGCCCCTAACATTGCCTTCTTCTGTAGTTTCAGAGATTTTTTTGACCAATTTTTTGATAAATAATATTTTATATTGTCCAATGCCTCTTCTTCATTACTCTTAAGAACTTTCAATACAACCAGTTCTCTCCATTAATCAATATTTCTATTGTATTATCTATCCTAATTTAGATAGTTCTCCATTTCAACAACAGATAATTACTTTTATAAAATCATTCTATATTTTTCGAAAGTAATTATAATTAGATAATTTTTTAGGATAATTCCTTCAAAAAAATTGTTACAGGATGATATATTATAAGAATTTATTTCCAATCAAGAATGCATCTGGAAATTGAGGAATAAAACCAATCTTTTGCTCTGCAAATATTCTTCCATTGAGTTTAATCTGAACATCCTTTGTTACTTCTTGTATCAGAACTATTTTATTATTACCAAATATAACTTACAACTCTATGGATTCTTAGGTTACTCCTGAAAATCGGATTCTTATGCAAGATAATGAACATCCTTTATCAATTAGGTAAATAAATGTAGTTTCATTAAAACTTAATTTTAGTAATGTTGCTCATTCATCTATATTTTCACTGAGTAATGAAGATCCCATATAACCTAAATGAGTTTCTTCATCCTCATAGATATGTAATTGAATAGTTCTTTGTCTAAAAATATTTCTAGAAATTGATATTCTAGGTGATTATACTAAAGTACCTTCATATTTTCCAATTGAGATCTGTGGATTTCCAATGGGTTATACCATATTTATGATTTAAAATCTTCCATATTCAAATATAATCTTCCTAATATTAATATTTCTTATATAAGATCAACTTCATCTTCTCTTATCTCAGAGATGACAAGTTTATTTCTGACTTTTTTAATAACATTTGGAAGAAGTAGCTTCTGCCTTCATTCTTCTTATAGATCTGGTGAAACCCATTCTCTAGGATAAGTGATCCTCCTAGGATTTACCCCCTATTGTTTTACTGCACAAATTTATGTTCCTTAATCTTGTAAAATATGTAAAAAAAATTCCACACCCTTCCTTAGAGATGGCCTTCTAGTATTTTAAAACTTTACATAAAGATGAGTAATTACTCTAACATATCTTCTATTGGGTGGAAATATAAATTCATTTTTTTAGTTACTTGTGTTGATATTTATTTCAAGATTTATACTAATACATCTATCCATAAGAACTATATCAATTTCTGGGATCACCTTTACCCTAGATTCTCCTTCACACATATTTTTTGATGCTCCTCTAAATAGTGCATTAGAGAAATCGGCTAAATTGTCATCCACTACTGCAATTAGGATTGGTATATCTTTCCTTTTTTGACTAGTATATATATTCCGAAGTGGATTATTACAAACATAACATAGTTAGAATTTTTCTAGATATCCATATTAATAGTTTCTTATTTTATCAAAGGCATTGTAAATAATCCTCTTTCTATTTTATAGACTTCATTTGTATATTCATCCTCAAAAATCTTGGACATTTTTTTATATGGTACCCAAGACTTATAGTATAACTTAGACCAATAAACTCTAGGAATCATCCATTCTTGGAAATATCTTCCTTCTAAAGGGATTTCAGTTTATGAAGAATCCACCAGATCACCTTTCATGTCCTCTAGTTTTACTAGTTCTGAATAGTCTTCTGGTTCAATAGCCCTTATTCAAGTCATGGTTATTCGAAGGTGGCTCAAAATAGGGTTATTTAATGCTTCCTCATCTAAGTTATAATATTCTTCCTTGAAGTACGCTGAATATGAAAAATATAAACTTTCATAATCTGGGTCTATATCTTCTCCCCAAATAGGCTTAAAGAATATTTCTGGTGAGTCTTCCATCATTATTTCTTTGATACTTAATCTTATACTATCATCATCTTGGAAACTATCAGCTCTATGACCTTTCTTTCCATAGAACCAACAACAATCACAACAGGATAGATATTTTCCTTTAGGGAATCTGGGATACTTCTCATATTTATCCTTAAATTTTTCTCTCATGTTTTTCTAGATTCTATTTAGTCTAATAAATCACTTATATTTTTTTGGCTATCTCCCAGAAAATCTACTTGATGATTTTATTTTTTCAAATAATTTCCAGATTTTCTTATTTAATTTATTTTGTTCAAATTTTCCATCTTGAAATTCTGTTATGAATTATCTTTGTTGGGTTGTTCCAATCTCCTACCGGGTTGGACTACACCCATATCTTCCTACAATACCCTCTACTTTTGGGAAACAAAAATAACTCATATATAGAATATTTCTTATATCCTACAAAATATACCTCTACAAACAATAGAGTTATATAACCTAACTAATTATTTATACTTTAACTCCTAGAGTATCCAACAAATATGCACATTAGGAATAAAGAGTCTTCAATTCTTTTTTGAACAATTTTAGGCTAACTTTCTATAAGTTTTTGGATAAAGACATCTGGAGAATATTCTTCATATCCTAGTCCAAGAAGATAATTCCAATTTTAAACTCGCAAATATATTATTCAAAGTTAAATATGTCATGGATTTGGATCTTGGTTAAAGATTTTTTAGATTTTTCTACCAATTCTCTCTCCTAATAGACCAATGAATTTCCTGAAAACGATTGTTTAAGTAAATCTGTTAATATCATTACAACCTCAATTGGGAATGCACCATATTCCTGGATAGCTACTCTCACTTTTGAGTGTCTTATAAACATATCCCAAAATATCCCTAAATTACCTATCAAGGTAACTCTTGTAAAATTGATTACACTATCTATGTTCCATGACTATAAACCAACTGATAACATGTAATATCGAAGATCTAGAGCCCATTAATCTATGGCCTCTCTAGGATCCTTTTCTCAATATAGATTCAAGATCATACCATGTTGAGGAACACCTTATGGATGTGTTTTACTTGGCCTATATTCTTTCATAATATATCTGGGATGTGAGGGATTGACTTCCCTATATATCTTATAAAAAAATCCTTGAATGTAACTTTCTGTCATTCCTAAGGGATTGGTTTCTGGGATATTGTCTTCCATACTGGCTTGACTTCCCAAGGTTTTACACCAAGTCCTTTAGTGGGAGATGAATTAGTATGTTTATTTTTCTTCTTCTATTTGGTTTTTTTTTGTAGGTATTCTACTTTATTGATATTTTCATTTAGTTTTTTAGAGACTCATTCAATATCCACAAGTTCTCATTTTTCTGAGTAATAGTATCATGGATCTGTTTCTGGTATTATATGATACTCTGAGGAATACTAGAAACTTATTCCTAATTTTCTTGAGCTTATCCTACTAAAGGTGTCATGAACTTCCTTCAAAAAAAGTAGAGAATGGACAAAAAACTTTCAGACCCTTCCTTCTTCAAGTTGAAGGAGAGATAATAACCACAGAGTCCCGCCTTCAATAGGCCCCGGAGTGGAGACTAGCACCAAGGGTATAGAATCACACATAATATGTAAGTAATTACCCTTTTTATTTAGTAGGATCAGGATATAATATGTTAAAAACCCAAAAAAATCTAAAAATGAAGGTAAAAGTAAATCCAAAACCCATTCCCATAAGCATGTTCAAAGATAAACCCATAAAAAGTACAATAAAACTCCAAAGGAAAAGTAACAAAAGAAAAAAAAACAACAACAACAATTTTCCCAATGTTCGATCTAGTATGGTCCCACATGGTCCCTGAAGTCCTCCTAGAAACTTGAAATTAGTTTTATATAGGTAGGGAGAGTATACAGGTATACTCAGTAGGGGAAACCAAAAGCTGTTGGGAATAAGTGGGGAAGAATTCTAATGTCCCATGAGAAAGTAGAGGTAACCAAAACACCTTGCAAGGAAACTATCCACCCAAACTCACCAAGGTTCACTCCCTAAATAATTCAAGTCAAGTAAATTAATAGTAATAGCACATCGATATTTGGGTACTCTGCACCACTTTCCCACTATTTATTGAAGACTTCCTATGCGCCAGACCTCCACCGCCATTTTCACTGCAGTCCCACTACCACCCCAACAATAACCTTATGGGACACCTCAACCATGTATCCCACTTGCAGACACCTTTTCCACTATAGCTATATGTAACCACACCCGTAGAAACTTGGTCTATCACAACCACTCGTCCCGCCCACAGACACCTAGGCCACCACAACCATACGTAACCACACCCATAGACACCTGGTCCAGAACAACTACCGCCACACCTGAAGACACCTGGTCCTCATCTTGAAGACACTTGGGAAACAAACTAACCACACACACCTGATCCAACCACCACAATGTACCCTTACCAAAGAGTCTAGGGTTTTAATGGACCCCAGGCCATCACAACCTGCATGAAGAGTCTTGGGATACCCAAGAAAGGGAGAAAAAAGGAAGTTATCAACCAGCCACTCATAGTAATGCTGGGAAAAACACCCACCCCATTAAATGGGGGTGTTCAGCACAAAGTGCTCAATATGGTTGGGGTGTGTATAAGAAACACAAAACTAATTTATACATATAGTTGAACAAGAACTCATCCCAACCTAAGGGTTCCAAAACCAGACTATACACAAATACCCTTGTCCCTATTCATTCATGCAAAAAAGAACAATATCCACAACTAGAGAACCACCCATTCTTGTTATCAGGTTCAAGTGGTTTCATCATAAATTAATTCTTCACTATCGGTCAACTAACAGGAACATCCACAAGTCAAAACAACTCTGAAGGAGAAAACAGCCAAACAGAAATTTAAGCATTCACACCCAGTTCTCTTGTAAAGTCACAACTTTAAAAGGGATCTATGAGATCCCTCAAAGTAATGGAACCAAACCAAGCCCCAACACACGGGCACATATCCACAAGCCAACTTCCCATCCACATCACCCCACAAGTAGCAACCACACAAAGAATTTTCCTTATTTTTCCACACCATTCATTAAGTTCCTTTATATTATTTGGTTAACATGGGTGATCACACAAGTATTCTTATTCATTGGGTATCCATTTAATCAATAGAGTTTACATGATTAACCATTTCCCATGTTACGGCTATTCATTCACAAGTTAATACATAAAACAGAGTTTCATTAGTGTGCAAGAAAGTAGCAACAACATCTATGATTTTCAGTGAGCATAATCCCATACAATTCACAACATATGAATGAAAAAAAAGAGTACAGCATTATCATCATCAAAAACACCCCTTCATTCTTTAGAATCCATTTATTATCTTCATTAAGGTTTGGTTTCATCCACGCCCCGAGGAAACATTATAATACCCACCCTGCATGATACATGGTAAAGGCAGACGAATGAAGACCCTACCTAGATGATCAATGATCGAGGTTTTCTCCTCATGCCAAGAAATGGGGATGTGTAACTTACAGGAGACTCCAAGTCACCAAGGGTGAGTGAAAAAGGATCTAGCACGGCACACGATTTCTCTGTGGAAGAGGGACTTTAAACACACCAAGAGAGAGAGAAATGAAAAGATGACATGATCTCATCTTAAGAAAAATCCAGATCCTAAAATCATGGATACAATTTTGAAGTACTTAAAAGTCGTATCGTGGCTCGACCATGCAGTTGGGAAGTTTCACATGT
Organism: Viscum album; assembly: GCA_963277665.1. Lineage (NCBI taxonomy): Eukaryota > Viridiplantae > Streptophyta > Magnoliopsida > Santalales > Viscaceae > Viscum > Viscum album. The sequence goes on from OY728152.1 coordinate 1,427,116,240, forward strand.
TATTATTTATTAGGATTTAATAATTATCCTTAGATATGGTGGTGATAAAATCTATGAGAAAAAGGGTTTCCTTTAAATGGAGGAAAACGTGCAATAGGGGAATTATGTAAAACACGAAAAGGTGTGACACCAAGGAAAAAGGACACATGTTTTGATAACCCAAGTTTTTCCTAAATAATGTGGGTTTAAAATATCTTTCACTGGCTTTAAATTACTTTTAAAGGGGTATTAAAATTCTTTTACGTCAAAAGATATGTCACCGGGGCAAAACTGGAAGGTCCTGGAAAAACTGGGAAGGACTCACTATTAGGTGAGTCACCATCGCCATGGCACCATTTCCCTGGCACTGTCTCCCTAGCACTGGTGTTGATTGGTTCTATGGATGACCCATCGGTGCCACCATTCGTCAAATCTTAAAATTTGGAAAACTCCTTAATCAGTCACTGATGGTCCCCATGACACCCCAAACACCAAAACATTTCATAGTAATGGAATTGGAAGGTCCAGTCCATTACATTAGACACCACTCAAACTATTCTCATCCTTAAGAATTTAAGGATAAACTCAAAGAAAAGAGAGGGGTCTGAACAACCACCTCACAAGATACCTCTAATGGATGACCCACCCTATATTTGTTCGAAAGCCGGAACAAACCTCAATATTTTGGAACACCTCTACCTCATCTATCTCATGAACAACTATGGATACGCTACCTCTCCTCTCCCCCAAGAATCCACAGAAACATATTAGGTCTCACCGTCTAGACATATGGGTTAGGGAGTCCCTTCCTCCATGTCAACATATTATCCCCTTTGGGTGGCACAGACTCGCCCGCATGGGTTTAATCGCATCCTCCTTAATGCGTCTTGATTAGGGATCAATTCCTCCCCTCCCTAGACTGAGGAATTTTCACACACATTTAGAGAACAAGTAAAATAGCCCATCTCATAGTTAATAAGGTCTAGAACTACATCACAGTCAAGTACTAAACAACACATAACAAAACTCAAAACAGTTTTGGGTACTGGGCATGAATCTATGACTACTATTCCCAGGTACTCTCCTCGAGGACACCATGACTCCACAACACACAAACGAAGGGAATGGTTCATCTACAAAGAACCTTCTCCTGACAGTCCTTGATCCTCCCTGGTTTCTCCATGAACATTGCATCATTCGATATCCATCACTCCCCAGTTGAGGATGTGCGAGTCATCATGTAGATATCAACAGAGCCGGGATAAATGGAAGACATCGTGCACACTCAGTAGCGGCGGTGGTAGCGCCAACTGATAATCCACATCGTCGACCCACCACAACACCTCAAAGGGTATGACAAACTTGGGAGAGAGCATACTCCCCCTATCGAACATATATTTCCCACGCAGAGGGGATACCTTCAAGAACATGTGGTCCCCAACCTTGAACTCCAAGTTTCTCCTCCTATGATTGGCATATGAATCCTACTGGTCCTGAACTACCTTCATCCTTTAACCCACAAGTTGGACCTTTTTTGTTGTACTCTACACCACCTCTGAGCCAAGAACACCTATCTCCTCAACCTCTGTCCAGCACACAAGTGAACGACATGGCCTTCCGTACAAGGCTTAGAATGGAGCCATTCCAATGGTATAGTGGTTGATATTGTTTTAGGTAAACTCTACCAGAGGAAAGTTTTGTACCCACAATCCCCTAAAGTTCAAAACACATGCCCGTAACATATCCTTTAACGTAGGGATGGTCCTCTCTGTCTTCCCATCGGTCTAAGGGTGGAATGCAGTGCTGAGGCATAGATGGGTTCCAAAAGCATATTTCAATCCTTTACAGACTCTTGAGGTAAACAGTGTATCCCAATCTAGGAATATGGACCTCAAAACTCCATGAAACTGCACCACCTCCTCTACGTACCTCTGTGGTAAGTCATCCACCGCACTCACCTCCTTGACTGCCAGGAAGTGAGCTGATTTCGTCAACTGGTCCACCGCTACCCATATAGAATCATAGACTCTGTTAACCCTAGGTGTTCCTATGAAGAAATCCATCAAGATGTCATCCCACTTCCACTCCAGGACATTTAAGGGCTGAAACAGACCGCCCAGAACACGATGCTTAGCCTTTACCTGCTGGCACATGAGGCACTTTTCCAAAAACTCTACCATTGCCTATTTCACCTCGGGCCACAAAAACTGACTCCTCAAGCCTCGGTAAATCTTGGAAACTCCTGAGTGTACCTCCAGGGGTGATTTATGGAACTTACTGAGAACTTTCTTGCACATAGTCTCTGGGACAAACAACTTATGGCATAAAAGAATATGATTTTGACCATCTTCCAACCATATTTTCATAGCATTTCACTGGCCAACACGATCGCGCATCACTTCAACCTCTAATTCTCCCCAATAAGACTCCTCTACATATTGTGCCAAGGAAGACTGCACTTTCATTTAGAACAAATAGCCTCTACCATCCTCCACTTTTTCATCCAGGTATAAGGCAGCTAACTCCTCCATCGTCTTCTAAGAATATGTTGATTCTCGAACCACATCCTTCTACGACTTCCTTCTCAACGCATCGGCCACCACGTTTCCCTTTCCATAGGTTTAGGAAATATCGAAGTCATAGTATTGAAGAAACTTCATCCACCTCAACTGCCACAAGTTTAGGTCTTGCTAGGAGAATACATACCTCAATATCTTGTGATCTGTGAAGACCACGAAGTATTCCATGATGAGGTAATGTAGCCACAACTTCAACGTGAACACAACCGCTGAAAGCTCCAATTCATGAGTGGCATAGTAAAATTCAAGAGAACATAACTTCCTAGATCTATAAGATATCACTCTCCGCTATTGCATCAGCACACACACCAAGCCTAGGCCTGAAGCATCCAAGAACACTTCAAACATCACCCCTTTTTCAAGAAGCCTCAGCATTGGGGCACTAACCATCTTCCCCTTTAGATAACAGAAATCTTCTTGGCACTACTAATTCCATACAAAATCCTAGTCTTTCTTGTACAAGGATGTAAAAGGTTCTACAACTCAAGGGAAGTTGGGAAAAAAATCTTTGTTAGTAGCCTTCTAGACCTAGGAAACTATGAATCTCTACCATGTTCTTGGGTTCTTCCCAATAAACAACTACCTCAACCTTCGACGGGTCCACTTCTATTCCCTCCTAGGACACCACATGTTCAAATAAGTTCACCTCTCGTGTCTAGAAAATACACTTGGACAACTTCTCATAGAACTGGTGATGTTAGAGGACCTCTAAAACCGTCCTCAGATGCTCGGTGTGATCCTCCTCTGATATTGAGTAGATCCGGATGTCGTCAATAAACACGACTACAAACCGGTCCAGATATTCCTAGAAGATGAAGTTCATGAGCCCCATGAACATGGCTAGTGCATTCATAAAGCTGAATGGCAGGAACACAAACTCAAATTTCCCATATCTACACTTGAAAGTAGTCTTCAAGATGTCACCATCCTTCACCCTCAAGTGGTTATATCCCTGCTGTAGGTAGATCTTAGAGAACCAACTTGATCCCTTTAACTGGTCAAAAGGTTCGTGATCCATGGTAGGGGGTAATGGTTCTTGACCATCGCCTAATTCAGCCTTAGGTATTATATACACAGCCAGATACCACTATCTTCCTTCTTTGCGAACAAGACTGGAGCACCCCATAGTGACACGCTCGGTCGGATGAAATCCTTCTTCATTAGGTCATCAAATAGGATCTGAAACTCCTGCAACTCAGAAGGTGTCATATAATAGGGAGCCATCTAAATTAGACAGGCATTGGGTTACAATTCTATCCTAAACTCAACATCACGTCGAGGAGGTAGAGTCACCACCTATCTAGGGAAGACATCCGGGAACTCACTGAAAATCCCTGGGACTTCCACCATCTCTGAATCTACCAATTCCACTGACTGTTTGGCTAATAAAGAAAGAAGCGGCTCCACTCACTGGCTACCCTCTTGGAACCCCCGCTCGCCGACAGAAGATACACTCTGGCCTCCTGTATCAGAGAACAAAACCCTACTTAGGAAGCATTTTATAAAAGAGCATAGGTAAAACAGCTAGTCGACACCTAGGATGATATCGTATGGATTTATTTCCAGAATAAAGATATCCCCACTAGACTAATACGGCCTCAAAATCAGTATGCATCCTCTAAAAAGATCAAATAGGGTAGTTCAACCTCCAACTAGCGTACTCAAAACTAGGGGTATGGAGAGTCTCCCTACATCTATACCCAAGGCATGGGCTAGACCGAGTACAATAAAGGAGTGAAAATCTCCCGAATCAAATAAGGAACATGCAAGAGTACTAAATAAGTTGATCGTACCATGAATGACCTCTGTCCATGCAGGAACTGCTACCTTTGTGGCATGAAACTGCCCATGCCCAACTCCTCAACCCCTCAACTATTTGCTTTCTCCCCGACCATGCCCTGGTTGAGGTCCCAGAGGATCTCACTGAGGCTGGCCTCCACCTGCAACGTTTGCTCTCAGAGGAGCGGGAGCTTGCAATCCCTGCTGCGACTGCTGAAAAGGCCTGGCTGGAAATTGTTGTTGCAAAGGTGGGAACTAAACCTTCCCTCCTCCACTATACTGCACTCGGTCTGGGCACTGATTTCGAATATTCCCACAGCTAGAAAGATAAATTACCTCAGTCTTGGTCCCGTAAAAAAAGGGTGAGGACCGAGAGATCGAAACTTGAATTGTTGAAGCCTGCTCCCCACCAAACGGAACCTAGATGGCCCTAATGCTGGATGTCTGCTGCTAATGGACTTTCCCTTTGACTAGATCAACCGAATACCCTCACTTTTCACACCTCCTAGCATGTACATCCTCTCCACCACTTCATCCTTCTTCGGAATCTCCATGTATGTCGGTAGAGTGAAGGGAGTAACAACATACTAAAGAGAAGGTCGGATTTCCTCCTCTAAACATCTTGCCCAAGACTCCTCATCTGGAAAGAGGTCTAGAGAAAAACAGAGGAGATCCTTGAAATTGATCCCCAACTCCCTTACCGTCATACTCCCTTGATGGAGGGAGAGCAGCTCTTGCCTCTTCTTAGCCTTCATCATGGAAGAAAGGAATTCCACCCGGAACTCCTTCTCGAAGTCAGTCCACGAAACATCATCTTCCCTCTTCTCCCTGAGGTAGAGCGTACACCACTAACATGATAATCCACACATTTAGTTCACAGCCAAAGGAACCCAGTACTTAGCCAGAGCACAGATCAAGCTAAAACCAATCACCAACTCCTCGATCCATCTTTCTATCTCTGTGTCTGAGATGCTACCCTCATACTTACTGAGGGTCTACAGTTGAAAGTCACAAAGTGTCTTCTACCTCTAGTCATCCTCCTCCTCTCAATCATCCCTCTTATCATCATCCAAATTATCCTATTATGATTTTATCTCCCACACTACACATGGTCATCATTTGGGTTCCATAGCTGCAAGGCAAACAAATAATGCATAAGCCCGAATAGTGTAGAGGATTTATTTTAAATTTTTCTTAAACTTGTTATTCATTTTCAATTCACAAAACCCCCAGAACACACATGAACACAAGTCATTATGATGAATTGACCTTTCCTGGGGTCTCTACACTATAATTAGTGTAGCCTCACCTGGTCATTCGGTAGGTCTAGAGTCCTTGCATCGGATCACAGGGGGGGATAAAATCTTGTGTCCTATCCGATCTTCCCTAAATTATTTCATGAACCAAGATTTACTAACACTATTTCCCTACCATCCCGTGAAATACTAACTATTCATAATCCCAATAACCATCCTATCTCTCAACCATAACCTTTGATACCATTCTGTCACAACAAGCCTTCACCAAGATGAGGGAAAGGACAACAAACTGCCAGACCCTTCCATCTTCTAGTTGAAGGAGATATAATAACCTTCAAGCCCCACCTTCAATAGGCCCCGGAGTGGAAACTAGAACCAAGGGTATAGAATCACACATAATATGAAAGTAATTACCCTTTTTATTTAGTAATATCAAGAGATAAGATGGTAAAAACTCAAACAAGTCCAAAGTTTAAGGTCAAAGTAAATCCAAAACCCATTCCTATATGCATGTTCAAAGATAAACCCATACAAAGTACAAGAAACCTCCAAAGTAAAAGTACCGAAATAAAAAGAAAATTTAAATAGAAAATGTCCCAACGTTCGAGATAGTACGGTCCCACATGGTCCCCGAAGTCCTCCTAGAAACCTGAAAGCAGTTTTATATAAGTACGGTGAGTATACTGGTATACTCAGTAGGTAAAACAAAAAAACTCTTGTGCACAAGTGGGGAGTAATTCTAATGCCCCGTGAGAAATTAGAGGTAACCAAAACACCTAGCAAGGAAACTATCCATCCAACCTTACCAAGGCTCACTCCCCAAATAACGCAATTTAGGTAAAGTGATCATAATAGCACATCGATATTTTGGAACCCCACACCACTTTCCCCCTGGTTATTGAAGACTTCCTACATGTTAGAACCCCCCACCATTTTCACATCAGTCCCACTACCGCCCCAACAACAACCTTATGGGAAACCTCAACCACGTATCCCACTCATAGACACCTGGTCCACCACAGCCATATGTAACCATGCCCACAGATACTTGGTCCATCACAACCATGTATCCCACCCATAAACACCTAGGCCACCACAACTGTATGTAACCACGCCCATAGACACCTAGGCCAGAACAACTACCGCCATGCCTAAAGACACCTGGGCCTTATCCAGAAGACACTTGGGAAAAAAACTGCCTGGACACACTTGTTCTAACCACCACAACATACCCTACCCAAATATTCTTGGGCTATAATGTACCTCAGGACATTATAGCCTGCCGAAATAGTCTTGGGCTACCCGAGAGAGGGAGAAGAAAGGAAGCAAACAACTAGCCACTCATACTAATTTTGGGGAAAAAATCATCCCCCATTAATGGGGGTGTTTGGAACGAAGTACTCAATATGGGTGGGGTACATATAAGAGACAAAAAAACTAATTTATACATATAGTTGAACAAGCACTCATCCCAACCTAACGGTTCTGAAACCAGCCTATACACAAACACCCTCATCCATATTCATTCATGAAAAAAAGTACAACAGACTTAACTAGAGAACCACCCATTCTTGTTATCATGTTCAAGTGGTTTCATCAAAAATTAATTCTTCACTACTGGCTGACTAATAGGAACATCTATAAGTCAAAATGACTCTAAAGGAGAAAACAGCCAAATAGTAATTTAATCATTCAAACCTGATTCCCTTTTAAAGTCACAACGTCAAAAGGGATCTATGAGATCCCTCAAAGTACTAGAACCAAACCAAGACCCAACACATGGGCACATATCCACAAGACAACTGAACAAAAGGATATCACATCCCCATCCACATCATCCCACAAGAAGAAACCACACAAAAAAGTTTCTAGATTTGTCCACACCATTCATTAAGTTCCTTTCTACAGTTTGGTTAACAGGGGTGATCACACAAGGATTATTATTCATTGGTCATCCATTTAATCAACTAATTTTATGTGATTAACCATTTCCTATGTTATGGCTATTCAATCACAAGTTCATACATAAAACAGAGGTTCATTAGTGTGCAAGGAAGTACCACCAACGACCACAATTTTCTATGGTCATAAGCCCATACAATTCAAAACATATGAATGAAAATAAAATAGTACAATTGAATAATCATCAAACACACCCATTCAATCTTTAGAATCTGTTTATTATCTTCGTTAATGTTCAGTTTCATCCATACCTCAAGGAAACATTATCATACCCACCCCACATGATATAAAGTAAAGGGGGATGAAGGAAGACCCTACATGGATTATCAATGATCGAAGTTTTCTCCTCGCACCAAGAACTAGAGATGAGCCACTTGAAGGAGACTCCAAGGATCCAAGGGTGAGCGGAAAGGGATCTAGCATGGTGCACAATTTTTCTATGGAATAGGAAATCTAAACACACCAAGAGAGAGCGAAAGGAAAAAATAGATGAACTAGATTTAAGAAAAAGGCTAGATCCTAAAATCAGAGAGACAATTTAGAAGTAATTAAAAGTAGGATTAGGGATCGACCACATGGTTGTCCAATTTCAAACATTAGAATTTATTGGGATTTAATAATTATTCTTGGAGATGGTGGAGATAACAGCTGTGAGACAATGGGTTTCCTTTAAATAGAGGAAATGTGAAAAAGGGGCAAAACTATAAAACACAACAAGGTGTGACACCGAGGAAAAAGGACACACATTTTTATAACCCAAGGGTCACCCAAATAATGGGGGTTTAAAACATATTTCACTGGATTTAAATGGTTTTGAAAGGGGTATTAAAACGTTTTTATGTCGAAAGATATGTCACTAGGGAAAAATTGGAAGGTCCTCAAAAAGTAGGTAAGGACTCACCATTAGGTGAGTCACCATCACCCAAGCACTGTCACCCTAGCACCATCGCTCGGGCACTGTCACCCTAGCACCAGTGCTGATTGGTGCTATGGATGACCCATCTGTTCCACCGATAACCATCAATGCCACCAACTCCCATCGGTGCCACTGACACCCGTCCTTGTCATCGACGCTCATCGGTGCCACTAACGCCCATTGGTGCCACCGATTCTCATCGGTGCCACCGTTCATCAAATCTTGAAATTTGGAAAACTTTTTAATGAGTCATTGATGGTCCCCAGGACACTCGAAACACCAGAACTTAGAAAAGTAATGGACCAGGAAGGTCCGAGCCATTACAAAAGGCCATGTGTAATAATCTATAGTATATCAATCTGATATAATTTCCCTTTAAGTATCTCTATGTGGATTCATATCAGAGAAAGTTTCTTCTATATGATTGGAAGCTTCTATTGAAGCTTTCCCTTCAAGCCGCTAAAAAATATCTCGAATATTTGGTCCAAGACCAGATCCTCCTCTAGCCATATTTTACTATTCAAATAAAAATACTTTTCTTTATGTATATATAAATGTCCTTTCTAGATTTTGAACTGACCACATGGCTTGTCAAAGTTGAGATTTAGTACGCCTCACTTATACCTCTAACTCCTTGAGCTTGTCCCAAGTTTCCTAGGCTTTCTTCCTTAACTCGATTACTTTGGATTAATTTTCATAGGATACTCTAGATCCTAGAATTTTATTATACCTTCTAATTCAAATATAACTATATTTGTTCTCATAATACCTTATCATTCCTTCTAAATATTTATTCTCATAATAAAGACCTTTATCTAAGGAATATATCAATTTCTTACTGGAAACTCTGCTAAAGTAGTGATCTAGTTATCTTCATCCCCCCAACATTGATACCACTAGTGGGTGAAGTCTCTAATGATTTATCCCAATAAATCCCACTTTGGGAGTCCAAAAAGGCTACAAAACCACTCACAAGAACTGCATCACAATAATATCTATGAAAAGGATAAGTGGATTTCCTATCGTCAACTTCACGGGATCATTTTTGGGATTATTTTTCACAAAGAACAAAAAGTCTTAGAGAGATTGTAGAGAGAGATTTCCTAAAATAATTCTGATTTCTATTCAAATCACTTCCCTGAAAAATGGGTTGGAGGTCCCTTATATAGGCCTCTAGGATTAACTTTCTTAAGAAGTTTACTTGAATATAACTTACAATGCACACTTTCAACAAACACAAAATAAAACCAAAATAAAAAGGTAGATCACAAAAATGTGAAACTTCCACCACACACTACAGAATAAAAACAAACTATAAAATTGATATTTCTGATTTGATATGATTGTCCATGCCTGATATGATGCGTGTCTGGATCATCGATCATTTCACCAATTGTTACTTCTTTTTAGGACTCTTTAATTTCCATTAATTATTTTATGGCTAATTGTATTTGGTCTTTGAAAATAAAGATATCTTCTTTATGTCCCTTATAAATCATGAGTTCTTCAAGAATTGTATCTTCCTCCACCGCAAAGTCTGTCAGATGTTCCATTTCTACATGTTACATGTGTCTAGAGTTAATAGAGACTAGAACATTGTTTTCTGGAAATGATATACAATATTTTCTTATTGATTTTGATTCAATAAGATAAACACTCCATGAAATTTGGATACATTCATAATGGCTCTTATTCAAACTGTACTCTAGACAATCTTCATTACTAAACTGTGAGTCCTCAAATTCTTTCTAGACAGGTCCTTTACTCTAGTGCCCCGGGTACAAGGTCCATAGTAAAATTAATTTTTCTACTAGTCTGATAGGTTTGGTATGTTTAAACCACCATAGAAAACTTGTAAATTAATTTTTTAGAATTGTTCTCAATATTTTTGGTGCCCAATTGAATATGGAATTTATCTTCTTAAATCCCAAGAATTTTACTTCTCCCATTAGTAAATCATTCTAGTATTAAATGAATACTTATAGTTCTAATTTTGTATCTGGTATATGGAGTTTCAGAATCCATATTCCTAAAATTATTCAAAACCTTTTCAGAATTGGATATTTTTCCACTCCCATCACTTTGATCCTTTTAAGTTTGTCAAGAAGACTGGAAACTTGTAATTTCATCCTGATCTCTTTAGTGATGATCATACTGATCATATCTCGATCAATATTTTTTATGGATCATATTATAGATCATTTTGGATTTATTCCTTGAAATATTTGGAATCCTTTGAAAATATCTCCATATTTCCTTTACTGGATTAGGATCCCCATTTAGCTCATCATCCTAACTCTCTTGTTCCTACTGAACATTCTGTTGATGGATTTCTTTCTATAACTTTTGTTGATTTTCAAATTCTTCTTCTACTTGATCATCCCAGATTTTATAAATAGCCTTTTATTTTACTTTTCAAGTCTATTATATTTTTACCTTCAGTTTCTTCCAATCCTTCTTATTTCTCATATTTTCTACACATTAACTGTTTTAATTACCTTTTTGAACAAATAAAAAGCATTCAATATGGGTTTTATCCTTAGAATTTCTATCTAGGGATCTCTTTGAAATATTTCCTAATTTTTCATCCATTTTGATTGAGTAACCCATGATTTATGATCTTTCAACCTCACTGGATGAAGATACATGCTTCTGAAGGAGATTCTATACTAGAATCCCTTTTCTTTTATCAAGTATTTCATTCATTGCTTTGATAATTATAAATTATACCACATAATTATTATCAATGAAAATAGTATATCTCCCTAATTTTCTACCTTATTCCATTCCACTTGAAAGAGTCAAAGTATCATGTTAGTGAATCTAGAATGACATTATCTTTTCCTTTAATATTTTCTATATTAAAGTTATAGTATTTCAATTCATTACTATACCACACAAGTCATGTATGGTTAAACCTTTTTTATTTAATTCTCATGAAATTATTTTTATAAGAACTATCTATTCTTATATTAAAAGGTTTTCTTGAAAAAATATCATTATCCCTAATTCCTTTAAGGACTGTAAGAAATTATCATTCATGGAGAGGATAATTCTTATCTACCTTATTAAATAAACCACTACAATATATACTAATAATTTTATTATGGTTTTCCCTTATATTTTGGATACATCTATATCCAGAGTTTGATGCATCTATTTCTAAGATAATTTGATGTTAAATCTTATCTATATACTCCAATTCTGGGAGGTTCTGAAATTTTTTCTTTAAAATTATGATTACTTCATAATCTTCTTCTATCCAATCTGAGGGTACTTTTCTAGACACTTTTCTCTAAATTGGGCTTGAGATCTTTGCTAAATTCTTGATCTATGCTCTGTTATAATTGAATATATCAAGAAACACTTGTATCTACTTATGATATATAAGATCATCTCATAAATTTTCTAGCTTCTCTACAATATGTGGTTAAATATTTTCTCTAATTTCTTGTATTTTCAAAACAAGAATTATATATTTGGTTTTATCCAAATGTTTTTTCATTATGAAAGTATAATCCCTTCTTCTATGAACACTTCATCCACTTGTTTTAAATGTTTTATATGCTCTTCTATATTTTTACTAAATACGATCACATTATAAATATAGAATATCACAAAATTTTCTAATCTACTAAATACCTTCTCCATTCTCCTCTGGAATATTCATGGTGCATTTTTAACTCCAAATAGAATAATTATCCTTTCAAACAAGCCAAATGGAATTATAAATGATTTTAGTGGTATAACCTCCTCCTTAATCTTTATATACCAATATACTAACTTGAGATCAAACTTAGAACATACCATTGGTATGTCATTCATAACCCTTCATCTTAAAGCTTCTTAATTAGGAATATTGTAGCTATCATCCTTTATGGAACAATTAAGATCATGATAATCAATAAGAATTTTAGCCTTACCAAGCTGTTTTTCTACCTGATTCATTACCATGAATACTACACTCTTTTGAGGAATTTCATTATGCCTGATTAATACTATACTAATAAGTTTTGTAATTTTTTTTCTCAAATTCCTTATTCATCTCATCTGGATATGCAATTACCTTACTTATGATCACTATACTAGGATCTTTTATGGTGATCATAGCATATGGAATTGCCTTTTTCCGTAGTTTTAGAGTGTTTTTTACCAATTTTAGGATAAATAATCTTTTGTATTATCTAATGCCTCTTATTTAATAATCTTAAGAACTTTCAATCCAACCAATTTTATCCACTGCTCAATATTTCGATGGTATTCTCTATCCTCATCTAGATAGTTATCCATTTTAACTATAAATACTTTATTTTATAAAAGCATTATGGTTTTTTCAAAAGTAGTTGGAATAAGATAATTATTGATGATAATTCCTTATAAAAATATCATTACAATATGAAATCTTCTAAGGAATCAATTTCCAATCAGAAAAGTCATCTGGGAATTGAGGGATAAAATAAAGAATATGCTCTACAAATATTCTGACCTTGAGTTCAATCAGAACCTACTTTACTGCTTCTTGAATTAGAACAATTACATTATTACCTAATGTAACTTGCAACTCTTTGTATTCCTAGGTTACTCCAAAAAATCTGATTCTTGTGCTAGAGAAGGTATATCCTATATCAATTATGGAAAAACATGCATTTTCATCAGTATTTAATTTTACTAATGTATCCCATTCCTTTATCTTTCCACTGTGTATTGAAGATCCCATATATCTTATATAATTTTATTCAACCTCATAGATAGGTAATCGAACAGCCCTTTATCTGACTATATTTCTAGAGATTGATGTTCTAGTTGCTTCTATTAAAGTACCTTTATCTTTTACAATTGAGATCCTTGGATTTCCCAAAGGGTTCTCTAGTATTTATAATTTTAAATATAATATATTTAAATCTAATATTTTTGATATAAACCTTCTAATATAAGATCATATTCATCATCTCTGATATCAGAGATGAAAATTCTATTTTTTACTTATTTAATAACATCTGGAAGATGTGACGTTTTCCTTGATTCATCCTCTAGATCTGGTGAAACCCATTCTCTAGGCCATGTGAACCTCTTAGGTTTTACCACCTATAGTGTCATTTCTCTAATTGATGTTACTTATTCTTGGAAAATATTTTTAAATCTTTCCACACCCTTCCTTATTGATGGCCTTCCAGTATTTTAGAACTTTACATAAATATGAGTAATTACTCTAACACATATTCTGTTGGGTGGACATCCCAATATCTTTTTCCAGATCCTCGTGTTAACTATTACTTCAAGATTTCTATTAATATTTCTATCCATAACCACTGCATGAAATCACGGGATCACCTTTACCCATGCTCCTCCTCTATGCATATTTTCTCATGCTCCTTCTAAAAGTGAATTAGAGAAATTGGATAAAATGTCATCCACTACTGTAATTAGGATTGGTAGATCTTGTGATTTTATTAATAAGGGATCTCCTTTGATCTGGATTATTCTAAAATGATCATACTTATCATTTGTCGGGATATCCTTATTGATCTGTTCTAGTTTTATCAAATTAATTGTAAACAATACTCTATCTTTTTTATAGACTTTGGTTGTCTCTTTATCTTTGAAGATATTTTTCATTTCTCAATATGGTACCCAAGACTTTTGTTATACCTCAAACCAATAAACTCTTAGCATCTTCCATTATTGGAAATCTCTTCTTTCTAAAGGTATTTCAGTTTCTCGAGAATGCACCAGATCACATTCCATCTCCTCTAGTTTTACTAGTTTTTTAGAGTCTTTAGGTTCACTAGACCTTGTTCAAATCATGGATATTTGAAGTTAGATCAAAATAGGGTTATTTCTTTCTTCCTCATTTGATTTAGATTCTTCTTCCTCTAAGTAATTTTAATATAAATAATATAAAATTTCATCATCCGAGTTTAATCATCTCCCCAAATAGGATCACACAATATTTTTGATGAATCTTCAATCATTATTACTTTGATACTTCCTCTTATTCTATCAATATTTGGGAAATAGTTGTCTTTGTGACCTTTCTTTCCACAAAACCAATAAAAATCACAACTAGATAGATATTTTCCTTTAGGGAATCTAGGATACTTCTCACATTTATCCTTAATGTTTTCTCTCATGTCCTTATAGATTCTATTTGGTCTAAGAAATCACTTATATTTTTCTATCTTTCTACCTAAAAATCTACTTGATGGTTTTATTTTTACAAATAATTTACAAATTTTCTTGTGTGATTTATTTCATTCACACTAACCATCCTAAAACTGTGTTCTAAATGATCATTTTTTGGTTTTTACAAGATACTTCCCAGTTGTACCACACCTATATATTACTGAAATACCCTCTACTTTTGGGAAACATGAATAAATCATATTTTTCATATTTTTTACATCCTTCAAAACATTTCTATACATATAATAGATTCATATTACCTACCTTAATTTTTCTACTCACACTCCTAGTGTATCCCAAAAATATAAACTTTGGAAAAGATTAGTCTTAAATGCTTGGTGAACAATTTTAAGCTAAATTCTTAGATAGTTTTAGATAAATATATCTAGAGAATATGATTGATCTCCTAATCCAAGAAGATAATACCAATGATAAAACTTGTAAATATATTCTTTAAAATAACACATTTCACATATTTGGATCTTGGTTAAAGTTGTTATATATTTTTCTACTAATTCTTCTTCCTGATCAACTAGTGAATTTTTCACAAACTCCTATTTAAGTGAATCATCTACTACCAGTATAACCTCAATTAGGAATGTAACATGTTCTTGGATAGCTACTCTCACTTATAAGTGTCTTAAAATTATATACCAAAATCACCCTATATTACCTCTCAAGGTAAATCATGTGAAATTGAGTGATAATATGTAATATAAAAGGTCTAGATCCCATTCATCTAGGTATTCAATATGATCTATTTTTAAATATAGCTTTAGGATCATCCCATGTTGAGTAACTCCTTTTGGATATATTTTCCTTGGCCTATATTCTTCTTGAATATAGCTAGGATATGAGGGATTGGATTTCCTATTGATATTATGAAACCAATCCTTGAATGGCCCTTTTTATCATTCCCAAGGGATTGGTTTTTGGGAGATTTCTTTCTGTACTAGCTTGGCTTCCCAAAGGTTTTACACCAAGTCCTTTGGAGGGATATAACTTATTCTATTTGTTTTTATTATTCTCTTTGAGTTTGTCTTGTAGGTATTCTACTTTATTGACCTTTTCATTTATTATTTTGGAGGCACATTCAATATCCTCAAGTTAATATTTCTCTTGAGTAATAATATCATGGATCTGTTTCTAGTATTCCAGGATACCCTGAGGAATACTTGAAACTTCTTCATGATATTATAGAGCTTCTTATGATAAAGTCCATACATAATATTATGCAGTATATCATCTTGGTATACTTTCCCTATTAGTATATCTGTGTGGATTCATATCATAGATAGTGTCTTTTGGATGATTGGAAGCTTCTCCCGAAGCTTTACCTTCAAGCCTCTTCAAAATATCTTGAATATTTTTTTTCCAAGACCAAATCCTCTTCTGGCCATATTTTACCAGTTTTCAACATCACAAAATCATTTTTGGGATCACTTCACAGAAAGAACATAAAATATTATAGATAATGTAGAGAGAGAATTTCAGAAATAGTTATGATTTATATTCAAATCACCTCCCTAAGAAAATGGGTCATAGGTCCTTTATATAGTCCTCTGGGTTTAACTTACCCGATAAGATGACTCGACTGTGACTTACAATGCACACTTTCAAAAAAGAAAAAAATAAAAGGAAATAAGAAAAAGGTGGAGAACACAACTATAAAACTTCCACCACACACTTCACAATAAAAACCAAATACATAATTTCTATGTATGATTTGATCTGATCATCCATGTCAAAAATGATGTGTTTCTGGATTAGTGCCTAGAATCCCTCCAAATCTTACAGATCATTGATCATTTCACTAGCCAACACTTCTATTTATGACTATTTCATTTCCCTAAATTATTTTATGGTGTATTTTATTTGGTATTTGACAATAAATATATCTTCTTTATGTACCTTACATATCTTGAGTTCTTCAAGAATTTTTTTGCCTCCACTGTGAAGTCTATCATATGTGTTATTTCTATATGTTGCAGGTCTCTAGAGTTGATAGAGACTAGCACATTTTCTCCTACAAAGAATATACAATATTTTATTGTTTATTTTGATTCAATAAGATAAAAACTCCATTTTATTTGGATATGTTCATAATAACTATTATTCAAACTAAACTCCATCCAATCTTTATCACTAAACTGAGATTCCTCAAACGCTTTCTAGATGGGTCCATTATTTCAGTTCTCTTGGAACAAGTTCCATAGAAAAATTAATTTTTCTTCTAGTATGATAGGTTATAAATATTAAAAACACCATATAAAACTTTTAAATTTATTTTTTATAACCACTCTCACTGTTTTTGGTACCCAATTGAATGTGTAATTTATCTTCTTAAATCCCAAGAATTGTACTGCTCCCATTCAAAAAGATTTCTTCCATTAAATGAACTCTTCTAGTTTTGATGCCACATCTGGTATATGAATTTTATGAATCCTTATTCCTTAAATTCTCCAAAACATTTTCATAACTAGATATTATTACACTCTCGTATCTTTGATACATTTAACTTTTTAAAAAAGATCATAAACTTGTAATTTCAGCCTCATATCTCCAGTGATGATCATACTAATCATATCTCGATCAATTTTTTTATAATCCTTCATAAGGTCTTCGAATTATTCAAGCATGTATAAAATATGGTTCAGAACCCTCTTGAATACTTGGTCATCTTTCTTCTAGATTGGATTATAGAGAT
The DNA here is from genome assembly GCA_963277665.1 of Viscum album. Taxonomy (NCBI): domain Eukaryota; kingdom Viridiplantae; phylum Streptophyta; class Magnoliopsida; order Santalales; family Viscaceae; genus Viscum; species Viscum album. The sequence goes on from OY728152.1 coordinate 1,427,133,604, forward strand.
TTATGGTTTTATTTCTTGAAATATGTGGAATCCTTTTCAAATATCACCATTTTTTTATAGATTGGGTTACTTGTATAGCTCATCATCCAAACTCTCTCATTCCTACTGAAAATACTCTTGATGGAGTTCTTTATGAACCTTTTGATGATTTTCATATTTTTATTCTACTTGATCATCCCAACTTTTAGAAATACCCTTCTCTTTTCCTTTTGAGCTCCCATCTATTTCTACCTTCTAGTTCTTCCAAGCCTTTATGTTTCTAAAATTTTATACACATTAGGTGTCGTAATGGCCTTTATGACCACATAAAAATCATTCAATGTGAATTTTATCCTAAGAATTTATATCTACGGATCTCTTTGAAACATTTCCAGATTTTTCATCCCTTATGAATGAGGAACCCATGCTTTCTAATCTTTCAAGCATATTGGATGAAGATCCCTTCTTCTGAAGAAGATTATCTACTAGAATCCCTTTTATTTTATCAAGTCTATCATTCATTAATTTGATAACTGGGAATTATTCCATAGAATTATTATCAATGAAAATAGGACAAGTGAGCCTCTTGGGGTTTACCACCTGTGGTTTCATTTATTTGATTGATATTGCTTTTTATTGGAAATAATGTGTAAATATTTCCATATCCTTATTTATATTTGGTATTATAGTATTTTATAACTCTACATAAAGACAAGTAATTACTCTAGAACATATTATATCGGGTGGGCATCCCAATGTCTTCTTCCAATTATTCATGTTGATCTTTACTTAGAGAGTTTTACTAATTCTTTTTTCCATAATCACTACATGCAATTCTGGGATCATCTTTACCCATGATGCTTCTGCAAGCATATTTTCTCAAGCTATTCCAAATAATGCATTAGATAAATTGGGTAAAAATCCATCCACTATTGTAATTAGGATTGGTAGATATTGTCATTTTCTAGCTATGGGATCTACTCCAATCTAAATTATTCCAAAATGCACATACTTATAATTTTTTTAGATAGCCTTATTAACCATTTATGGTATTAAAAATGGCATTTTAAATAATCCTATATCTATTTTATAAACTTAATTTGTATCTTCATCTTCGAGATCTTGGTCATTTCTTGATATGGTACCCAATCATTCTGGTATACCTCGGACCAATCAAATTCAAGCATATTCCATTATTTGAAATCTCTTCCTTCAGAAGGGATTTTAGTTTCCAAATAATGCACCAGATCAGCTTCCATATCCTCTAGTTTTATTATTTTTTGAGAGTCTTCAGGTGCATTATCCCATGTTCAAGTCATTACTATTTGAATCTGGAACAAAATAGTGTTATTTCATACTTCCACATCTAAGTTATAATATTTTTCCTCTAAGTAATCTTAATCTAATGAATATAAACTATCATCATATGAATCTGTATCTTCTGCCCAAATAGAATCAAACAATATTTATTATGAATCTTCAACCATTATTTCTTTGAGACTTCCTATTCTCCTATCTACATCTAGGAAACTATCAAATCTATGACCTTTATTTCCTAAGAATCAATAATAATCACAACTTGATAAATATTTTCCTTTAGGGAATCAGGGATACTTCTCATATTTGGCCTTAAAATTTCTCATGTCCTTATAGATTATATTTGATCCAGGAAATTGCTTAGATTTTTCTATCTCTCTTCCTAAAAATCTACTTGATGATTTTATTCTTCCAAATTGTTTCTATATTTTCTTGTGCAATTTATTTTGTTCTCATTGGTCATCCTGACACTATGTTCTGAATAATCTTTTTTTGGTTTTTCTATGATCCTACCTGGTTATACCACACCCATATCTTCCTATAAAACCCTCTAATTTTAGGCAACAAAAAGAACTCATATATGGAATATTTATTACATCCTGTAAAACATTCCTCTCCATACAATAGAGTTTTATCACTTTACTTATTGTTTCTTATCACACTCCTAAAGGATCCAGAAAATATGCACATTGGGAAAGATGAGTCTTCAATGTTTGGTGAAAAATTTCAGGCCAAATACCTAAAATTTTCTGGATAATTACATCTAGAGAATATGCTTGATCTCCTTGTCCAATAAGATATTAAAAATTCTAAAACTAAAAAATATATTCTTAAAAGTAACACATGTTACAGATTTGGATCTTGTTTAAAGTTGTAATAGCTTTTTATAACAATTATCTATCCCGATCAACCAATTAATTTGACACAAACTCCTATTTAAGAAAATCAACTACTACCAGTATAACCTCAATTGGGAAAAACACCTTGAACCATTTATGGTCCATACTGTAGATTTCCACCATTCCACCAAAATATATTTCTTAGATTGGTTTTTCCTCAACTCTAAACTTGAACCACCTCCACTAGCTTGGTATTTTTATCCATTACATATGATTTTACTCATACGCAGGTGACGGGAACCAAAGGATTGTTTAATGGGCTTACATAAAATAAACCATGGGTATGAAATCCATTACATAATGAGCAGAGAAATGAAAAATAGGCCAATAATTTAATTTAACAACAAATTAAATGAAACCAATTATATACCAAGGTATGGACTAGGATCATGATCATACACATGCATGCAATGAATTACGCATTTAACAAAATTAGCATTCAATTCTAATCATTCTTATTTATGAAAAATAATCGAATCAATTAATTATATTATTTAATTGATGAATTATTTTATCTTAATTCTCATCTAAATTTCCTTGTGATTCTCATCCATTTTAATTTTAAAAAAATTAAATAAATTTATTTAAAAATAACTATGTACAAAAAAATTGTAACGTGGAGGAAACATGGTGAGTACCCATATGAACTACCAAATGTGTATTATACTCATATATTGTTTACTCTTGAGACATGTGGCATACACAAATTATCATTTAATATCATGATGTGTACAATAAAATTAATGATCACACAATTTACATGATTTTTTATTTTATTTTTATGTAGTGTGTAATGATGCAATGGGCGTATAGTAAAAATTTTAATATGACTTATAAATGATATGTAGATTCAAACATTACGTGGAAATTAATTAAAATTTTATATATAAAAAATTTCACATGCATGTCCTATCAACTTAATGAACACACACAAGCATATATTGATAATGTTTCAATAGTATAATAAATTAATTTTAATTCTATGTAATTTGGATAAAGTACACAGCATATACATTGGAGATGCACGAAGTGTATTTTTTTCACCATTTAACCACAACACATGCCTAGGTACTCGACATGTAGCCATGTCAAGAAAAATTTTGGATTACATGGTGTATATATGGGATACACCGTGTGTGGTCTCTGATTTACACAGCCACCAGTCATATAGGTCATGTAAGAGAATACATGGCTTATCAGTGACTAATGGATTGCACATCATGTACTGAAGTTACACAGTGTGTACTCCAGATAACCATGAATTAGGATGGCCCATTAAACATGAAGTGTATAATTAAATTCACTACATGTAATAAGTGAACAGAAATTAAATTAATTATGAATTGATTATTGGTTCACTAAACACTAGTACATGATGTGTACCTTTGGGTTACACTATGTGTACTCTCGTGTTATCAAAACAAATTTATTGGAACATCCAAATGAGATCTTCAAATTTATTTCATTCATAAAATTAGTCAATTTGATTATATTTATGAGAAATGAAGATGAATAAATTAGATCTCACAATTCAAATTTAAGAATGATTAAACTAGAATTAAAAATCCATAATAAATGTGTAAATCAATCAATGATATTTAAATAATTATAAATAACTATATGACCCGCTCAGAAACCTTGTGAAGGTTCTGAGTGCAGAAAAAGCATGTGATGGGTAGTTCCTAACCTTATTTTTTGTCATGATCGATCATTAATCTGATATTTACACGGTGATAAATACTATGATCAATGGAATTGAATCATAGAATAAAGATAATGAATAATAATTGAAACCAAGTACAGGATCATCACATATTATTTATAATTAATTTAAGAAATTAAGGAATTACCTTGTGTGAAATTATTTCTTTATTGATGGATATGACAATGGATATATGTTATAATATTTTCATGTTGTAGGAATCAAGAATAAATTCCTTCTAGTGGTGATTCACATGGGTTCCATGAATCTCTGAACATCACTGTAGGAATCTCCAGGTGCTAGCACAAAAGATCCTATTGCTTGCATCGTTCAAATTTGATCTCCCTAATAATATCTTCCAAAAGATTCTCTTATATCTATCTAGACTCGAGAGTGGAAGGTGTACAAAGATTTTTCTCCATTCTTGGGAGTGTTCTTAGAGAAGGGGGCTCTCTAGGGATTTGAGAGGATTCTCTGAATTTTGTTGTGCACAACAAAAGAAATGAATTGGCTCTCTAGAAAAATAATATGATTGGGTTTATATACCACTAGGATTGGAAATTAATAATTGAACAAGTTCCTTTTATTATTTATTTAATCCCTATGTAAACCCTTATCTATAATAATATTATTATTATTATTTAACTACTACAATACAAGCCTTTAATTGTGCAAAAGAGCAGCCTTTATCAGCACTAGAAAGGCACAAACTATTGGAGCACGATTAAAATATCTAGGATTTTAGCAGAACTGATAAAAGACTACTTTATCAGTGCATTTATTTACCACTCATAAAGAGGTCCTTTATCAATGCAAAAAAAGCGCTGATAAATGACCCATTTATCAGTACTTTTAGAATCACTAATAAAGGATACCTTTATCAGGGCATTTATTAACACTGATAAAGGGGCATACTATAGTGTGCTATTAAATTTGAAGCGCACTGCAGCACCAAAAAGCAGGAAAAACATGTACAAATAAAGATTTTAAATGAAATAAATTTTAAAACACAAATACAAAAAACACTATATTATAGACATTTTAAACATTTTTTTCTACAATTACATGAGTGAGTACAAATTATCACTGACATTCGAGAAAAAAAATGTTCCTTTGTATTTGGAACCAAACCTCGAATCATGCTATTTCTAAAAAAACCACACCTCATCAAGAAAAAGAATGAACCTGTATAAGAAAAAAATTATTATGTTAGTAATAATATAAAGAAATAAATTAAACAGAAAGTGTTAATTTTAAACTAAACTTTGAGTCATACCAGGAACACTGTGTATCAGATTTAGTTGTGGTAGATTCTTTCATGTCACACCATTTATTGTTCTTCAAGCATTATCTCTATGAAAAATAACTAAATAATTCTAAGATAAAAATTATAAGGAAATTAATTGATTAATAGTAGATAGAATGATGAGAAACAATCTAGGTTTTTTTGCTTAGTTTACACTACGTGATGTGCATTTTAAACTAAAATGAAACTTATATATTGAAAATACACAATGGATTCATACCAGTCACACAATTATTAGGATTAAGGTGAGGATAATTCTTAAACATCCAAAATGACTTATGGATAATTTCCCTAAATTATCAAAAAAAAAATTGAATGTGTTTTCTCGTTTTTTAGTACATCACTATTATTTTCTACCAAAATGTAATTTTAAACTGGAAACATGTACTTTGAGTCATACCAGTCATATAATATATCAAATTGACATGATAATTATTCCTACACATCATAAATGAATTATTAATCATTTTCCCAAATTATCAAGACAACCCGAGTGTGTTTGCTTAGTTTTTAGTGAGTGACATTTTTTGAACTAAAATGCCAATTTTAAACTGATAACGGATATTTTGAGTAATAACAGGAACATCATGTATCATATTAAGGTGTGGTCACAAATGACTTATGGATCATTTTCCTAAAGTTTCAAAATAATCTGAATGTTTTTTCTCAATTTTGAGTACGTCAATTGTTTTCTTTACAAAAATTAATGTTAATTTTAAATTAAAAGACACACTTGGATTCATACTGGCCACACCGTGCATCAGATTTAGTTATGATAAATTTCTAAACATCCTAAATGACATATGAATCATTTTAATAAAGTATAAAAACAATAATAATGTGTTTTCTTGGTTTTGAATACATCACTTGTTTTTTTTTTACTAAAATGTCATTTTATACTGGAAACATGCACTCTGAGACATACTGGTCACATTGTGTTTCTTTTTGATTTGAGACTAATTTAAAAATGTCAAAAATTACATATAAATAAATATAATAAATTATAAATATAATATGAGCATGTTTTCTTAGTTTTCAGTGAGTTCTATTTTTTGAACTAAAATGTCGATTTTAAATTGATAACAGACACTTTGAGTAATATCATGAACATTGTGTATCAGATTGAGGTGAGGATGATTTATAAATGTCCCAAATGACATATGGGTCATTATCCTAAAGTATCAAAATAATATGAATGTGTTTTATTGGTTTTGAGCATGTCATTTTTCTTTTTTACTAAAATTTATGTTAATTTTAAATAAAAAGTCACACTTTGAGTCATACCAGTCACACCCTGCATCAGATTGAGGTGAGTATGAATATTAAACATTATAGATGACTTATATATAATTTTAATAAATTATAAAAACAATATAAATTCATTTTCTATATTTTGAGTGTGTCACTTTTCTTTTTTACTAACATATCATTTTAGACTAGAAACATTAACTTTGAGTCATATCGGTCACATTGTGTATCAATTTGACATGAAAATGATTTATACACCTCCAAAATTACTTATGAATCATTTTCCTAAATTATCAATACAATCCTAGAATGTTTTACTAATTTTCTCTAAGTGGAACCTTTTGAACTAAAATACAAATTTTAAACTGGTAACAGATAGTTTGAGACATACCAGGAACATAGTGTATCAGATTGATGTGAGGATTATTCTCACACATAAAAAATGACTTATGTATTTTTTTCCTAAAGTATCAAAATAATATGAATGATTTTTCTCATTTTTGAGTATGTCAGTTTTCTTTTTACTAAAATTTATGTCAATTTTAAATAAAAATACAAAAAATTGAGTCATATCAGTCACACCATGTTTCATATTGAGGTGAGACTGATTCTTACATTTCACACATTACTTATGGATCATTTTAATAAATTATAAAAATAAAATTACTATGTTTTCTCATTTTTGATTATTTCACTTGTGTTTTTTACTAAACTGTCATTTTATGGAAACATGCACTTTAAGTCACACCGGTCACATCATGTGTCAATTTGATGTGAGGATGATTCCTACTTGTAAAAAATTACTTATAAATCACTTTCCTAAATTATAAATACAATATGAGCATGTTTTCTCATTTTTCATAGAGTGTCACTTTTTGAACTAAAATATCAATTTTAATATAATAACGAACACTATGAGTTATAACAATAACATCTTGTATCAGATTGAGGTGAGGCTAATTCCTACATATAAAAAATTAATTATGGATCATTTTCCAAAATTATAAAATTAATCTAAAATATTTTTCTCAATTTTGAGTATGTCAGATATCCTTTTTAGTAATATTTAAGTCAATTTTAAATAAAAAGACACACTCTGAGTCATACCTATCACAACGTACATCAGATTGAAGTTCAGATGATTCCTAAATGTCCCAAATGAATTTTGGATCATTTTAATAAATTATCAAAACAATAAAAATTTGTTTTGTTGGTTTTCAGTACGTTAGTTGTGTTTTTTACTAAATTTTAAACTAGAAACATGCACTTTGAGTCATACTAGTCATATCTTGTGTCAATTTGATGTGAGAATGATTTTTAAACATAAAAATTACTTATGAATCATTTTCATAGATTATTAAGACAATTCGATCACATTTTCTTGGTTTTCAATGAGTGAAACGTTTTAAACTAAAATGTCGATTTTAAACTAATAATGGACACTTTAACTCATGTCGGGAACATCATGTATTAGATTGAGGTTCAGATAATTCCTAAACATAAAAAATAACTTATGGATAATTTTACTAAACTATAAAAACAATATAATTGTTTTTTCTCGATTTTGAGTATGTCGGTTGTCTTTTTACTAAAATATAGGTCAGTTTAAAATAAAAAAACACATTTGGAGTCATACTGGTCACACTGTGCAACTGATTGAGGTGAGGATAACTCATAAATATCCCAAATGAATTATGGATCATTTTAATAAATTATAAAAACAATTCTAACTCATTTTTTTGGTTTCAAGTATGTCACTTGTGTTTTTACTAAAATGTCATTTAAAATTAGAAACGCGCACTTTGAATCATATCAGTCACGTCATGTGTCGGTTTGATGTGAGACTAATTCATACACATAAAAATGACTTATGAATTGTTTTCATAAATTATTAAGATAATCTAAGTATGTTTTCTCATTTTTTAGTGAGTTACACTTTTTGAACTAAAATTTTAATTTTAATTTGATAACAGATACTTTGAGTTATATCGGGCACATCATATATCGGATTGATGTGTGGATGATTCCTACACATAAAAAATACTTATGGGTCATTTTCTTCAAGTATAAAACCAATATGAATGTTTTTTCTCAGTTTTGAGTATGTCAATTTTCTTTTTTACTAAAATTAATGTCAAATTTAAATAAAAAGACACACTTGGAGTCATATCAGTCACACCATGCGTTGAATTGAGTTTTGGATGATTCTTATGAATCCCAAATGACTTATGGATAATTTTTATAAAGTATCAAAATAATAATGTGTTTTACTATTTTTGAGTAGGCCACTTGACTTTTTTACCAAAATTTCATTTTATACTAGAAACATGTACTTTGAGTCATACTGGTCATATAGTGTGTCCATTTGATGTGAGACTAATTACTACACATAAAAATGACTTATGAATAGTTTTCCTAAATTATCAAGACAATATGATAATATTTTCTTAGTTTTCTATGAGTGAAAATTTTTTAACTAAAATGATAATTTTAAACTAAGAAGAGACACTTTGAGTAATACTGGGCACATCGTGTATTAGATTGAGGTGCATCTATTTTCAACACATCTCAAATTACTTATGGATCATTTTCCTAAAGTATTGAAACAATACGAATGCATTTTTATTTGTTTTTAGTAGGTTAGTTGTCTTTATTACTATACACTAGTGGAAATGTGGGCTATACCCATGAGACTATACCAACAGTTTGAAGAAATTGTTGGTATTTCTTACCCTATCACAATGGTTTTGATTAACTGTTAGGATAGATTGACTATATAAATCATATCCCAAAAAAATTTAAACCATTTGGATAGTTGATATCTATTCGAGTAGTTTTAAAAAAAATCATTGGCAAAACTCTTCCCCAAATATATAGTGTGGGCACCCCTCCACTCCCCCCATCAAGTTCTAATCCTAAAACCTAGAAGAATCATTGGAATTCCACTTTCTTCCCAACCCATGATGCACCAATATCTCATCTATTCTTTATTTCATTTCATTATTCTTAAATATTAAATTAGTGGGTTTCGAATCATTTAGGTATTCTACCAACCATCTATTTAATTTTTATTTTTGATCTAAAACACCATGAAAAAATATATTTTTTGTGGTAATTTAATTTATTTTTTTACTGATTAATATGATTTGATTTAGGTTTTCTAATATTTGGTTCATCTCTATTTAGGTTAGTTCAAACCAGTTTGGTTTGGTTTGGGTTCAATCTATTCAATTTTTGTGTTGGTTAATTATTGTTTGTTATACTTCATTTTGGTTTAGTTTGGTTCCAGTTAGGTTAGTACAATCTCAATATTTCAATTTTAAATTCATACAGCTATAAAATTATTAGTATGGAACATACCCTTGTAGCATGAAATTATCAAAAAAATTACTACAAAATCAATATTATGTCTATAAAACTTAGATAACATCGCAACAAACTCTATTTAATTTTCAACAAGTTTCAAAAATCTATTTTTATATTCAATTATGTCAATAACTAAAAAATCATATTCATATTTAATTTATAGATTTAGTTAATCGATAATTTCTTAATTTTTATCTTTATATATTTTTGAACCATTCATCCTACATTGATCCTAATTTTCTCTAGGTAAAGATACTCATTATAATTCTTCTAGATGGAATTAAATATCATTTTGTGATTTAAAAAACACTTGAGAACATATTAGGAATCGACTGAATTATTATAGATGTTGTTCACAAATATTGATTTTTATATATTCTCATTTGAAAATCCTAGTTTAATAAAATGAGGACATCATATAACTCATCTCATGTTAGCTTCATCAAATCATAGCTTAAATAAAGTATATAAAATGAAAAAAATGATATTTTGATCTTGGAAGCACGTCATAAGAATCATTTGATATGAATTTCATATTTAGAATATAAATTATAGATATTTTTTATTCACTTTTAGAATTATAAAAAAATCATAAAGGCATGACTCAGATTCTAGTTTAGATTACTCACATGAAACATTAAATAATATGTAAACATATTACTCAAATGTAACATTAATGGCTCATATACAATTTTAAATCAGTCAAACATAGATGACTCATTGAGTCCAATTAGATCTTTTGAAGGTACCTAATGACTTGTTCATTTAGTCAGATGAATCATACACATCTCCAATATAATCCACATTTTATCCATCATCATTATCATATACTATAGATTTAAACCAAACTAACCCAACCAACAAAACTAGAAAAGAAAATATTTGAACTAAACCAATCCAAAATGACAAAACTAGAATAAAACTAAGCTATACCAAATTAAAACAAACTATATAAAACAAAATCAAACCAAACCAAATAGAATTGATTTGAACCAAACCAAATAGAATTTATTTGAACCAAATGAAATAGAACTGTTTTGAACTAAACTAACCCATTTTGAATCAAACTATCACAAATTGAATCAAATGAAATTAAACCAAACCACATGCACTTAAACTAAAGATACACAACCCCGACTAAATAAAACATGACCAAATCAACAGTAAATGACCAAAATTAATCGAAATAAAACCAAATTTAAATAAACCTAATTAAATAATATTAACCAAAAAAAATAAACTAAATAAAATAAACCTGAACCAGAAACAATTGAAGGGGGGATTTAGTAATGCACCAATCTAAATTTGTTTATGCCTTATCAATTTATTCACTCAATTACATCTCATTTTAATAACACCCATATGTATTTAGATTCCATAATATAAATTATCATAATTAAATTCTTGACCCTCAATGGATTTGGAACATTATCCTATTCCACACCATATATATCATCATAAAATATATAATTCATTGATTTTAAAAATTGTCAATTGCATAATGTGGAGGACTACAATTATCACAATCAATATAAAAAATGTATAATACTAAGGGGTTAGGTTTTAAGGACTACTTATCCTATAACTGATGTAATTCCCTCTTTAAGCGCCACCTTATCATCGCTTTTTTGGCCTATCCAAGTGTACAGGTTCTTTACCTCACACATGGGGCCCTGTCCCATGCTAAGAACTACTAAAAAATGTCATGGCCCATCCCCTAGGGAGCATGTTGTGACTACCCCAAGCTTGCCTTTTATAGGCCAGGGGTTGGCGACTAGCACCAAGTAGGCATATCCCAAAAAGGGAAGGCATTGCCTTTCAACCTATAGACATGCACGGAGCTCAAACTTTGGAGCAGGAAATACAAAGTAAACCACAACTTTCACTGAGATAACTACTGAGACTATAATGAAAACTAAAAGTACAAAGGGGATAGAATACAAGCCCAAACCATAAATTAAAGTAAAAATTCTATGTTCCGTCTTCTAAAGACCCTGCCTAAAGGGTGGGTGAAGGGTAGTTTCCTATAGGCATATAAGTACGACCATCTATCTCGTCTCACTGGGCACCACCTGGTGCGGGACCACCAAGGTCTTCGTTGAATCATCGATCACCTGCATGAGACATGACACATGCAGGCGAAGCCTTTGAAGGGGTGAGTACCACAATACTCAGTGGGGACCCCAAACCACAAAGTAAAGACCACAAAGTAATACCATAAAGTGAGACCACAAAGCAAAGATAGATCACACTAGGTATAACTCAAAATATAGAAAGTAACATTATCAATCGTAAAGATGAATCATCTTATACTATTGAGGAGCTCATCCCTGATTAGTCATTGAGGTTCTCTTAGCTATTAGACCACTAAGATCTGCTTAGCTACTGGACCACTAAGGTATACTGGGCTATTAGACCATTAAGGTTTGCTCAGCTATTGGACCATTGAGGTTCGTTCGGCTACTGGACCACTGAGGTTCGCTCTGCTACTGGACCACTGAGGTTCGTTGAGCTATGGGACCACTAAGTTTCACTCAGTTATTTGACCTCTAAGGTCCACTCAGCTACTGTACCACTAAGGTCGGCTCTACTATTTCCCCACTGAGGTCCCGCTCATCATACCCTTCATGTCACATCCAGTCGTAGGATTCCCGCTCTCTAGTGCACTTGATTCTGGGAGAATCTACTCCTCAAGCCATCAGTAATATCTCTACATCCATGAAAATTCAATTAGAGTATACCCAAAGAATTGTCTCATCACAAGGGTACCAATACCTCATATAGCGCGACAATCAGATGCTCGGTCTTAAAGATATTGGTGTTTTAGTAAACAGGGGCTGGTTGAGTTCGGGCCTGGTCCGACTTGGTCAGCCAGACCCGATCAACCTGGCATGGGGGTCCCACATGACCCAACATGGTTCATCCTACCCAACCTAACCTAGTCCGACATGGCTCAGTGTCCAGGCCCATTGGGCCTTGCTGGACCTGGCCCGGTTCAGTCGTGGGTCCAGCATATCGGGTCACCTAGTGACCCGATTCTCCTCCACTCCGGTCTGACTTAGTTGGACCGATTCTGACCAGTCGAGCCACCCAGCGGCCTGGTTTTCTATCCAGCCCAGCCCAAAATTTGATGGTCTATTTCTTCTCTAGCACATTCCCTCCAACGGCTCAATTTACTCCATCAGATTGGCCCCTATCGACGGGTTGTCTTGGGTCCACCCCAGATGCCTGCTGGTATCCGGTTCGCGCAGCCAGGCAGCTAGCTGTGTTCGGCCACCTCCCTCTACACACATTCTAGTGTGGACCATGTGCCAACACACACCATTTCCAGCCCCACGGAACACTCCACCTAACGCAGCAAATGACCAGCACTACCACCCTGCACCACCGCGACTTCCGCCGTTGTGGCGCGTTGGTGGTCTCCTCCACAGGCCACTAGAATTTTTCCAGTGGTTCGTTTCATAATCCGTCTTCGCTTTCAGGCTTCATGGGACGTCACCTTCACTTTACGTACTCCTCATTGTTTTTTCATCACTCCAGGGGTCCATCCTCATTTAGAATCTCCCCAGAAAAGATCTGATGCGACCTCATGGGTCCGTTGGTAAAGAACAAGGAGAGAGATATAGGGGATCACAGAGAACATATAATGAACAAACCGGCATTTTTTCGTATCGGCCCAAAATTTTTCTTGTCAGTTGGATCACAAAGAAAAAAATATAAATCACTAATATTTAATCCTCATAACAAATCCCACAATAAATATTTCCCAATCCCGTAAGGATAATCCATCTGAGGATAAAATTTTTAGAGATTTTATATGCATTATTTGTTTTTAGGGGAGAACAAGGGAAAAGAAATCACTATGATTTAAACCCTTACATGGGAAAATAGGATTGGTTGGGTTCGGGGTTCGATCGTTGATGGTGATCTGTTAAGAGATGCCATGATCCTCTATCTCGTCGACCCTCGATCCGTGATCCATCCTTGTGGGTGATTCGTCATTCACCATCATTTTTCACTTGCCAATGGAATTCTTCCAGAGCCTCATAGTAATCTCCCAGGTCATTTCCATATCTTATAGCTCTGATTATCCATTAAAGGAGGAAACATGTTTCAGAATTTGTGTTACGCTGATTCTTCACATTGTTACTCTGTTTCATTTATGAAACAGCATTTCTGTTATACATGAGTTTCAATGTTGTTACGCTGTTTCATTTATGAATTGAAACAGGTCACACGATGTTGCGTTGCAGTAAAGCACTCCTTTTTAATAAAATAAACTTTCTTAAGTTTATTTTATTTTTCTTTAAAACACCAAAAAATTACCTTTTACACTCAACCCACATCGGTCAAGATTAGGACCCACCTAAGGAAAGCACACCCTCATGAGCTCAACAGTACTCTTGGATTTCCAATCTGAGTTACCATATAAGAGTTATCGTAAATAAAATAATCTTTATTTAATTATTTTATTTAAGTTCACATCCTAAAAAATACTTTCCACAGTTTGCCTGCGTCGGCCAATATTAGGCTCCACCTAAGGAAAGCATGACCTTGTAATCCTAAAGGTGGTCTTAGATTTTCAATCTGAGTCACTGTTCGTGAGTTATAAGGATTTGAAAAAAAATAATTTTATTTAATTGTTTTATTTATGGTTATGCTATTTTTGGGTTTTCTCGCTGGAGGCTCTCACTGACTAAACTTAAGTGGCTCATATGGTAAACCTACCATTATGAATGCAATTTTGCCCTCATATTTCTAATTTGGGCACTAATTTAAGAGTTATTCAACTTTTTTAGGAAAACTTCTCACACGTGATTTTTAAAAACTTAACATTTTTTGATGGATCATTCTGGGAACACTGGGCCTTGGAATCACATGTCGTCTCAGCGCCTAGTATAGGATTTTTTCCATAAATTTTCTAAAAAAAATCAGGAAATTTTGAGTCATTACATCTTCCCCACCTTAAGGCTTTACGACCAAGAAAGCCAAACCAAGGGATTCCCAAATAGGTGAGGGCACGAGAATGAACCTGAGCCTCCCACTCCCACATGATCTCCTAGATATTCATGTGCTTCCACCAAACTCACACTAGAGTAATCAATCACCCATGTAGGGTCCTCTCTTATCAATCCTCAGTCTCTATCAGAAACTTTACAAAAGTTACCCTGTCACCAATGTCCATCTCACCCTAGCCAGATCTCTATATCCCACGTTGAGGAAAGACCTAAAAAAACACATTGTATTCCTCCTAGAACTCCAAGGGTCTCTATCGCCTATTAGTATAGAACTTATTATAAATCTATGATGACTTCATCAGCTCTTGGATGACCTACACCTTCTCTATAGTAGCATGCTCCAACTCCAATCCCATGAGCACTGACTCCCCGAGGTCAGTCCAGTAAAGTTGAGACCTACAGGGTCTCCCATACAAGGCCTCTAATGGTGCCATACCAATGGTGGAGTGGTAGTTATTGTTGTACGCAAAATCCACTAGAGGTAATTGATCCTCCCAACTATGGCCAAAATCGAGGATGTGAGCAAGTAGCATGTCCTTTAGAACATAAATGGTCCGCTCTATCTAGCCATCTATCTGTAGGTGGAAACCTGTGCTCAAGCACAATTGAGTCCTAAAATCCTCATGTAATCCCTTCCACAACTGGGATGCAAAGTGTGCACATCAATCAGAGTCTATCGTTGATGGGAATCAGTGGATTAAAACTATCTCATGTACATAGATGTGTCCCATGATCTCTACGGGGCTCTATTTCTAAAAGTCTAAGAAGTGACTAACATGGTGAGTTGGTCAATGATCACCCAGTTGGTATTGTGTCCCCTGGACATACGGGATAAACATGTCACTAAGTTAGTCAATATTCTTTCTCACTCCCTTCCTAGCTTCCCAGGGAAGAAAAGAGCAACCCCTTCCGAGCATAGGGGATCAATGCAGTGTATTGACAAACCACGAAACTGATTAAACAAGCTATCTATTTTTATATTAATAGGTAATCATGTATTCAACCTGTTCTATCATCCCTAGTGTTTGCCTTTACACCCACATGAATATCCTAATGCATCTCATCACTCTAGGCATCCACTGCTACAATTTTTCATCCTATGAGAGGAATGACATGTTCCCCACCTTTTGAATATCCATTAGGGGTATTCCCTATGGATAACTAGTCAATTAAATACCCACAGTCAGTATCATTGAGTTGTGCCTCCCTAACTCACTTTAAGAGTGGAGGAGTAACAACCACTGATTAGAGGTAAGTTGCATCATCTTTATCCATGAAGGATAGCTATAATGAGGCCAACTACTTTATTTCTTCATTCAGAAACTTCGAATTGGATCACATTCTAAGAGAATCCTCTACCATTTTCCCCTTACCAGGAGTATAGAATACTTCAAAGTCATATTCTTGGAGGAACCCCAGCCATTGTCTTTATCTCAAGTTCAAGTCCTTATGAGAGAAGACATACTTGAGACTCTTTTAGTTAGAGTAGAAGGTGATTTGTTCACCCATAAGGTAGCTTCACTGCATCTTCAATGCAAAGACTATTTCTACGAACCCAAGTTCATGGGTTTCATAGTTCTGCTTATGTGGTGTCAACTACCAAGAACCATCACGCTCCCTTAAATTGATCAAAGAGATCACCGGTCCTAGGTAATGGGTACGTATTCTTCACGGTCACCTGATTCAAGCTCCATAAGTCAACACTTAACCTCATGCTCCTATCTCCCTTCTTGTAAAACAATATTGGGGCTGCCCATGGTGAAACATTGGGTCTCATGAATCCCTTCCTTTAAAATTCCTCCACCTACAACCTTGGATCGCAAAGCTATATGAAATCCATCTGATATACTAATATTGATATCGGTTCCATCTTGGTGTGTAGAATAATGTATAAGTCTACATCCCTGTGGTGAGGTAAACCTGGAACATCTTCAGGGAAAACATCTTCATATTCCTCCACTACTACTGGGAACTGAAAACTCATAATATCCACTACCTCGTGGGTAAGGCTATCCAAATCAAGAGTGATCAGCTTCACCCTCCTATGCATGAGTCTATCCCATGCTACTTGGGTTTTATTTTTCACTAAATAAGGAAAACCCAATTCAAACATTGCGAACATACCACATCCTTTTTCCAAAAATGATCAATCTGAGCATGAATTGTGGATGACCAGTCCATACCCAAACTAACGTCATAAGGCCTTGACACTTCCATGAGGAGGTTCTAACTAAAACTCTAGCCTTAAGTTTCATATCACACAATTTAAATGAATTTGATTATCAAGTCTCCTCCCATAGGTATCTCTAGATGTAAGCATCAATTCAAAGGTTTAACCGGAAACTCTAGGCCTTAAACAAGATTCATGATAAGAAGGAATGATTAGAACCTGTTTCTATTAATATAGATGCTAAGAGTAGACACATATTGTCCCTAGAATCATTCCTAGATCCCTTGGGTCATATTCCTTGACCACATGTAGCAACTCCATTCCCTTATCCTCCAGCTCCCTAATCTTGGTGTGGACCACATCGGGGTTGTGGTTGTAACATGTCAAAATGTATACTGCCTCATGCTTCTCTCCCAGCTCCTCTTCCATGCATGTCGGCCTGCATATTCATTTATTCCTTTCACTTCCTCTTCCTAGGTGGCCCATCCACAATTTCATTGCCAGCATGACGGGCTGAAAAATCTCTATCGAGATATCCCATGTCATCTTTGGAAAATCAATACCTCTTCCTAGGCTAACTGGAATCACATTATGATCCCTAAGCTATACATCCTCTATCTTGGGACCTATTCTCTGAATGTCTCACATTTCCAAGTTTCTAATACTAACATAAACTTCCTCCTTTCCCACTGCTGACATCCACTGGTTGTATCTATTCATCCAAAGGACTTTCAACCATAAAGGTTCTCTCTAGCACCCTAACATAAGTAGGAATTCATAGAAGAATAGTGTTGGCTTACATGTCTTTAAACACACCTTTCTTGGAGGTCTAATCCCTAAAGAACTGGTCATATCATATTCATTGACTACCCGAAAAGGTCGGTACGGATCGATGAATACTCAGCTACTATCTTGTCATCCTTACAAAATTGAATAAGATCTTGGACACGCATATCCCTCATATTTTATGGTGAGATCACCTTCTTTGAGAAAGGTTCTCAAGATCTATCCATGGAAGAGTCACCTCATCATAATATTGGGTAATCTAAACTCTGTCATCACCCTGTTGAGCCACTTAGAAGGCTATCTTTTAGGAACACCATCTAATTTAATGGTGTCCTAACTAGGTGGAAAACTTGGTCACCACCTCAAGCTAGTCCTTAGACACCTATGAGTCAAGCTCACCTCATAACCTAAGGGGTCTCTATCACTGAAACTCGTGAAGTGCGCTCAACCCATGCATCTCATCCTCTAGTACTATGCGTACCATGTGCTGCTCCATGGGTGGTGGAATAGTTGGTATACCACCCGATGGTGCTCTCTCTAGTACAAACCCTTGTACTCATATCGTCACCCCATAGATCATCCTCATGATCATGTGGTGGAATCCCGGTTGGCTATCTATATGGAAGCATATTGAAACAAAACAAGATGTTCTATGATCAATAGAGTATACCTGGTGAGATGAGTTAAGAAAGATGTGGAAAATTCAACCCATTCTTATATGATGCATGTACCATCATTTTCCCCTATAACTAGAGTTTTCAAGTATCATGTTGAAAAGAAAAATTTAGGGTCTTAGTGTAGGGATACGTCGGCTGTTGCACCAACACTAGATTCATTGGCGTGAAATCCAAACTCAAAACACTTAACACTATTGCCTCAAACGAAACTCAAAGACTCTAGGTTCTTAAGGTAGAATCGACTTCCTCTGATATCATTCTATCATGACTCCTCCCCTTGGGCCCGTTATGTGACTACCTCAAGTACGCCTTCCATAGGATAGGGGCTGGCGACTAGCACTGAGTAGGAATATCCCAAAAGGGGAAGGCATTTCATTTAAACCTGTACACATGCACAAAATTCAAATTGTGGAGTAGTAAACATAAATTAAACCACAATTGTCACTGAGATAACTACTAAGAATGCAGTGCAAACTGAAAGTAAAAAGGGGCCATAATACAAGCCCAAAACCAAAAAGTAAAGTACAACTACCATGGTCTATCCGCTCAAGACCCTACCTGAAGGGTAGGTGAATGGTAGCTTCTTGTATCCATAGAAGTACACCCATTTGTTCCATCTCACTAGGCACCACCTGGCCCCATACCACCAAGGTCTCCATCGAAGCATTGATCACCTGCACGAGACACAACACATGTGGACGAATCCTGTGGAGGGGTGAGTAAAACAATATTCATTAGGGACCCCAAAAAAATGAAAGACTAAAAAGTAATACCACAAAGAAAATACAGTTCACACTGGGTATAACTGAAGGTATACAAAGTAAGATTATCAGTTGTAAAGATGAATCATCCTGTACTGCTGAAGGACTCATCCCTGAAGAGTCACTGAGGTTCGCTTGGCTACTGGACCACTAAGTTCCACTCAACTACTGAACCACTGAGGTCCACTAGGCTAATGGACCACTGATGTTCTCTCAGCTACTAGACCACTGAGGTTTTCTTGGCTACTGGACCACTAAGGTCCGCTCAGCTTTTAGACCACTGAGATCTATTGAGCTACTAGACCACTAAGGTTTGCTCTGCTATTGGACTGCTGAGGTCTACTTAGATACTAGAACACTATGGTCTGCTCTACTACTGGGCCACTAAGGTCTCGCTCGTCATATCCTTTTTGTCACTGCCAACTGTAGGATTCCTTCTCTCCAGTGCACTTGATTCTGGGAGAATCTATTCCTTAATCCATCATTCATTTATATAATAGAACAAAAACTAACTTAAAATATACACAAAGTATCATAAAATATCAAGGGTCCCAACACCGTAGATGGTGCATTAATTGTACACTCAGTCTGAAAGATATTGGAATTTTAGTAAATAGGGTCCAATTGCATTCAGACCTGATCCGACTTGGTTGGACCGACCCAACCAATACAACCAAGGGGTCCCAAAATACCCAACAAGTTTCAGCTGACCTGACCCGACCCGGTTGGATTTGGGCCGGCCCAGCCCGGTTCAGCTATAGGTTCATCCCACCGGGTCACCCAGCGATCCAGTTCTCATCTGGTCCGGTCTGACTTTGTCGGACCGGTTCTGACCTGTCGGGCCGCCCAGCGGCTTGGTTTCCCATATAGCCTAGCCTGTAATTTGGTGGGTCGGTTCTTCTCTATCCCAAGCTACCCAACAGCCTTGTTTACTCTATTGGCCCAGCCCACATCAGTTGGTCGGCATAGGTCCAGCCCAGACACCCTATGGTGTCTGGTTCACATAGCCATGTGGCCAGTTGAGGCCATCTGCCTCCCTCCACATGTGGTCCATCATGGACCGCGTGCCAGCATACACCGCGACCTACCCCATGGGCCACTCCACCTGACGTAGCACTTGACCAGCACCGACACCTTGAACTTCCACAACTCCAACTAGTCACAGCCCTCACAGCCATGGTGCGCTGCTAGGGCATGCCAGAGGTTTGCTCTGCGGGCCACTGGACTTATTTCATGGGCCACCAGACTTTCTTCGGTGGTCCATTTCGCAATCCTTCTGAACTTCTGGGCTTCTTAGGGTGTCACTTACACATACTCCTTTCCATTTTTTCATCGCTCTTGGGGTCCGTCATCAGTTGGAATCCCCCTATAAAAGATCTGACACGACCTTGTGGATCCGTCGGTGAATAATAAGGTGAGAGAGAGGGGATCACAGAGAACATCCTATGAACAAACTATCCTTTGTTTGTGTTAGCCCTGAATTGTACTTGTCAGCAGGATCACGAAGAAAAAATATAAATCACTAAGATTTAATCCTCAAAACCAATCCAACAATAAATATTTCTCAATCCCGCAAGGAGAATCCATTTGCAGATCAACTTATATTTGTGTTATTCATTTAGAGGGTAGAATAGGGGAAAATAAATCACTAATATTTAAACCCCTACCTAGGGAAATAGTATTAGTCAGTTTTGGGGTTCGATCAACGTTGGAAATCCATTGAGAGACCTCATGATTCGTCATCTTGTCGACCCTCGATCTGTGATCTGTCATCGTTGGCGATTAGTCATTCATCTTTGTTCCTCACTCGCCAATAGAATTCCTCCAGAGCCTCAGAGTAATCTCATAGGTCATTTCTAGATCCTATAGCTCTGATTATCCATTAAAGGAGGAAAATTGTTTCAGTGTTTCTGTTACGCTGAGTCATCATGTCGTTATGTTGTTTCATTTAGGAAACAACATTTTTTCATGCTTGTGTTGCAATGTTGTTACCCTGTTTCATTTATGAATTGAAATATCTCACTCTACATTTCATTGTAGCGAAGAACTCTTTTTTAATAAAATAAACTTTCTTAAGTTTATTTTATTTTCCTTTAAAAGGCCCAAAAATTAACATTTACCCTTGACCCATGTCGTTCAAGGTTAGGCCCCGTCTAAAGAGAGAACACCCTCACAAGATCAACGGTACTCTAGGATTTCCAGCCTGAGTTACTGTATATGAGTTATCGGAAATAAAATAATTTTATTTAATAATTTTATTTTTAGTCACATCCCAAAAACTACTTTCCACAGTTGGCCCACACCGACCAATATTAGGCTCCATCTAAGGAAAGCATGCCCTTACAAGCTCAACGATGGTCTCGGATTTTAAAATATGATTTACCGTTCATGAGTTATAAGTATTTGAAAATAAAATAATTTTATTTAATTATTTTATTTAAAATTATTCCATTTTTGAGTTTTCTAGTTAGAGGTAGGTGATGACTAAACTTAAGTCGCGCATAGGGTAAACCTGTTATTCTGAACGCAATGGTTCCATCAAATTTCTGATCGGGGAAACCATTTTAGAATTATTCCAATTTTTTAAGAAAACTTCTCACGTGATATTTAAAAACTTAACATTTTTTCAATGGATCATTTCGATCATACCAGGCCTCGGAATCCCACTTCATCTCAGTGCCTGGACTCAGAATTTTCCCATAAATTTTCTATAAAAAAAACTAGGAAAATCCGAGTCATTACAAAACTAATTAGAACATTTATAACAAAAAAAATTATTTTAAATTGTTATAATTACTAATTAATTCACTAAGTGATTGTAATATATAGAAGATGGTTACCTAGAAATAGTAATCTTTTATAATGAATTTATTGAATAAGAATAAAATTAGTTAAAAGTGAGTAGAATAAGAGAAAAAATAAAAAAAACAAGGATTATAAATGCAATTTTGTGTAGTATTATGTATAGTCATTACTCATTTACATAATTGAATTCAATATCATGGTTTTATAATTATATTATTTTGTTATCTGTAGTATTTTTTTCCTTTTATATTATGATTATCATATAGACTAGTGTGTCAGTTATGGTTTCATATAAATTGAACAATTATCATTTCCTTAAATATTTCTTTTTTAACAAGATGAGGGGGTATATCCCCTGAAACTGATCATAAATCATGAAATCCTATTTTGACAAATGGGATAATAGGTAAACCACAACAAAAAGGAAGTAAGATGCCAAAAAAGCAAACCCTAAAGATAGAAAAAATGATTAATGAAGAGAAGATGGCAGAAAAAGGAAGGGAAGAGTTTCATCGCCCCCTAAAATAAAGTGTGCCAATGCAATTGGTCAAAGAGGAGTGTCCCCCCCCCTTCCAAGAGCTTGTACCATGACGGCAGCACAATAGATGCCAGCACATCTATATCTCTTTAGAGCCATCCACCCGACAATTCTAGTGAAAAATTATAGCAATTCAACCTAATTCAACACAGCTTAAGACCAAAAACATGACACAAATTCAATAAAGACACCCATCTATCAAACAAGGACATATGGATGGATGATGGGTGTCAACACACCCATCCCTTTTTTGAGGCCTCCCACCCAACAGTACAAAAGCACTAAAACCAAATGTGATGAAATATAATTCCCAACCCTTAAGGATAACAACAATTCATTGCTTTTACGACATGACATATAATTAAATATGATTTTAAAATAAACTAATATGTTTGTAATCATAATGTGGAGAAAATAAAATCTCAAAATGGTCGTGATCCAAATGAGAGGACAGTATTGGAGAATTTATTAGATGATCAATTTCCATTTATTCTTCATCATGAGAAGAAATTTATGTTAACCCAATAATTCTTAAATTCGAGCACACATGATTCATAGAATGAAAATGATGATGTTGACAGGGTGAAAATTTTGAATGATGTTTCCACATCTCCAATATATCGACAATGTAGTAAAATGAAAAATCTAGAATTTTTAATCTGAATGTTTCATGGGAAAACCATATATGGTGTTTCTAATACTATCATCGATTAGATTATTAATTTTTTGAAGTAATTACTTACATAAAAGGAATATATTCCAAAAAAACCATTATATGACATGAAAGTTAGTTAAGTAACTTGGATTTTCAAAAAACTAAATTCATGCTTACTAGAAATATTAAAGCTTATTCTGGGAGGAAACTACTAAATGAAATAATTGTATAAAATGTGTCACATTCTGATGGAAGACAAATACTGGTGTAACACCATCTCATATTCCACAGATTGTAATATGGAACTTTCCATTGATCCCCATACTCCAGAATATTTTCATGTCTAATGAAATATTAATAAAAAATTGATGGCATGATACCGAGAGAAAGAATGATAATGATAAGTTGGTTCATCTTGCATATATATTTTCATGGAAGACATTTTATGCTCAATATATTTATTTTGTATCTGATGTACATAATTTGAGGTTGAGTCTTCCATGCGATGATTTTAATCTATTTGGGAAGATACATACTTCACACTACACATGGATGGATTTAATAAACATTTAAAACCTTGCTCCATGGATGTGTATGAAAAAACCTTTCACTTTAATGAGTATACTCATATCTGGACATTTTGATCCAATAAATTATATAGATGTATATATGAAACCTTTAATAAATGAGTTGAAACATCTTTGGAATGTTGGTGTGTGCATATACGATGCATGTTTGAAAGATATATTTCATATGTGTGCTCTGCTTATGTTGATGATAAATAATTTTCATGCATATGAAATGATGTCTAGATGGAGCATGAAGGGAAAACTATCATGTCCTATTTTTATGAAGAATACATGATCCATAAGACTTAAATGTCACCATAGTTTCAGTTCTATGGGATATCGAATATTATTTCCAATAGACCATCCATATAGGAATAATCATTGGAGGTTTGACAATACCATGGAGACCAACAATCCACCTCAGTGTATGTATGGAACTAATGTGCTAAATTAATGGAAAGATTTAGTTTTTCATTCAGGAAGGGTCAGATGAAGTCTAGAAAGAGGAAGAATGTTTCCACTAAAACTAGTTACAATTGGAAGAATAAAATTATTTTCTTTGAGTTGTCTTATTAGTCGATAAATTTGTTACATCATTGCTTATACATAGTGCACATTGAAAAGAATATATGTGAAATTTTTCTTTTAATTATTCTAAATTCCAAGGGAAAGAAAAAATATGATTTATGATCTCAGCATGACTTGGTGGATTAGGGTATTAGAACATAATTGTATCTTATGTGTATCAGTGAGAATAAATGGATTGTTCTGTGTGCTTCTTATGTGATGACGCCTGTGGAAAAATATCAATTTTTAGAAGTACAAGTGTCTATTAAATTTTCTAATGGTTATTCAAGAAACATATCAAAATGGTTCAATGGAAGAGAGTTGAAGTTGAAATATTTGAAGACTCGTAATTATCAAATACTTCAACATGAGTTGATTCCAATAGAAATTTTTCATCTGCTATCTAAAAATTTAAGGGTGTAAATTACTCAATTGTTACATTTTTATAGATATATTTATGCTAAAAAAATTTCTAAGTATTTATTAAAAAAAACGTTAGAAGATGCACCATTAATTTTGTGTGAGTTAGAGAAAATATTTCATCCATCCTTTTTCACATGAATGGTGCATCTAACTATCCATATTCCCACTAAAATACTTATTAGAGGACCTATTTCTTTTCATTAGATGTATCCAACTAAAAGAAATATGTACACATTTAATTCTTATGTCTAGAATAGGAATCATCTTGAAGATTCTATTGTGAAAGGTTACTTGGCTCAATAATGTATGCATATCATTTCAATGTATTTGTTTGATGTGACTACAATATAAAACATACCAATGAGAAATGAAGAAGAATAGTATGATCAAATTAAACCCAGTTTTCCATCAATTACCCAAATAGGGGTAATTCTTGGATCATTTACATTGACCACATTAATCCTTGAAGAGCGTGAGATGGCACATCACACAATTTTGTTTAACTGTGATTTTTTTATGACTACATCAAGTAAGTAAATTGAACATGTATATATTATCTATTATCATGTAATTTTACATAATGTTAAACTATTTCTATTTTTTGGTAGGTAACATAAAAAAATGATAAATAGAAAGCAGTGTTCTTTATCTTTGATAAGGAGAGAGATTTTCATAGCAAAGAGTTTTCTGGTTGGTTGAAATTGAAGGTAGAAGTATTACTGTAAAAATAATAAAATTAATATTTAATTAATTTTAATAATCATTTATATTTCAAAATGAACCAAATGACACCAAAATTGAATTGGATCGAATTGAAAATATAAGGAAACTATATCATACCCATACTAAACATGCTAATTTGAATGTGTTTATTTTTCAATGAAATTTATTTTATGTTTTGATATTCTTCCCACTAAATATAAAATTATTATGTAATATCAATTTGTATCCTTGATTTGGTTTGACAATTGGTATTCCTTAATTATGTTATGTCTCATCTTCTCTCTTGTTTGGATTACATGTTAGTTATGTATTTATAATTAATTCCATGTTTGTTTTCAAATGAAGTAAATGATAAACATTAAAGAGATGCAAAGGAAACTAATGAAAGAAAATAATCATCGTATGGAAGAGATGTGCATCCCTCCTTTGGTTCCTATTTTGAGTATTTTATTTCAAATATATATGTCAATAACATATAATTTCATGTCATTAATCTAGTTTTCAACTTCTAATCAGGATCCACCAACTAGGTGACAGTTATTCTTTGACCAACCGCATGGCTAGAATTTATAAGAGTCATATTACTATTCAAAAGGAAAAGTTATTATTCATAAGTGTAAGTTACTATTCATAAGGGTAGGTTACTATTCACCAAAAATTAAGTTGATTCTATCATACTCCAAATATCACACTGATCATAACTGTGTATGTCCATTTTTCAAAATTCAAAACACATAAGTGAAAAATTTAAGTTTAATGGATAGGTTATGACTATATCCTATAACCAATTGTTGTTTCACAGAGACTCAGTGCTTCATGAAATATAGGCTATGAATTGAAATTATTTAAGAGAAACATAACCAAAAAATTTTGGGGTGTTATATTGTTCCCATATTCATAAAATTCACCCTTGAAATTTTTCATGTATAAAGCCCTTCAAAAAGATGTGAGTGGTTCTTCTTCATAACATCCTCAGGTTCCCACATTACTTCCTCCAATTTATGGTTTTTTCAAAGAACCTTTACTATACGAGTTGTCTGAATTCTTAATACCTGCTCCCTCATGTCAAGAATCTCGATAGCCTCTTCATAGTATGACAAATTAGGTTCTAGTTCTATTTCTTCATAGTTGAGTACATGCATTGGATCTGGTGTGTATTTATTTAACAATGACACATGGAACACATTATGAACTTTGGAGAGACTTTGTGGCAATGCTAAATGGTAAGATATAGCTATGATCCTTTCCATAATTTCAATCGGTCTGACATACCTGGGGCTCAGTTTTCTTTTCTTACTGAACCTTAAGAAACCCTTCCATGAAGATACTTTTAGAAATACATGATCTCCTACTTGAAATTCCAAATCCTTTCTCATGTTGTCAGCATAAATATTTTTATTACTTTGGGCTGATTTAATATGGGATATAATTTTCTTTACCTTTGCAGTTGTCTCTTCAATAAGTTCTCAGCTGATAATTTTCTTCTCTCTAACTTCATCCCAACAAGTTGGAGTTGGACACCTATTACCATATAATGCTTCATATAGCACCATTTGAATGCTAGAATGGAAACTATTATTGTAGGAAAATTCCACAAAAGGAAATTATTGATCCCATATACCTTGAAAGTCATTATATCATGATCTCAACATGTCTTCAAGTGTTTAAATAGTCCTTTAATACTGTTTGTTGGTTTGGGGTGATAAGTAGTACTCATATGAAGATTAGTATCCAAATCCTTCGGGATACTTTTCTAGAATTTTGATGTAAACCAGGGATCTCAATTGGACACAATCAATAGAGGTGCACCAGGAAGTCTTACAAATTCATTAATATAAAGTCTTGTATGGTGCTCAAGTGGTAAATCATCTCTTATAGTAAGGAAATGTGCTGATTTTTTGAGATGATCAACTTTTACCCATATTGAATCATTCCTTCTAGGTGTAATTGGTAGTCCTATGAAAAAATCCATTGTAATGTCATCCCACTTCCACATAGGAATAGGTATAGGTTTCATCATCCCTCTAGGATGTTATCTCTCTACCTTCACCTATTGACAAACTAGACACCTTGACACATAGTCAACAGTTTCTTACTTCATGTTATCCCACAAAAAATGATCCTTCATATCTATATACATATTTTTTCTACCATGATGTATAGAAATATTTGAGCTATTATCATCATCTAATATTTTCTTTTTTAGCTCAGGTACTGATAGAACGCATAACCCCTTCCCAAATTTTAGAACTACTTCCTCATACATGAAGTCTTCCAAACTCCCATCTTTAATAGCATTAATTTTATTGTGTAGATTCTCATCATCATATTAAGATCCTTTTATCTTATCTCATAAATATGGTTTAGAAATCATTTGAAATAGGAAATATTTTTCCTCTTCCTTAAAAATTCTCATATCCATCTTTAGTATATCCATGAATATAGTATCTCTCTCAATCTTTATTTGGGTCAGAAGTCCATGATCTTTCCTACTTAAAACATCTTCCACCTTATTTTCCTCTCCTAGGTGCTAGTGTATTGAACAATCATAATCTTTGAGTAACTTGAGCCATCTCCTTTTCCTCATGGTAAGTTCTTTCTATGTAAAAATGTATTTCAAACTCTTGTTATCCATATATATCTCACATCTTTCACTGTAGAGATAATGTTTACATATTTTCAAAGCAAAGATTATAGCTTCTAACTCAAGATCATGAGTTGGGTAATTTTTCTCATGAGTCTTCAACTGACTTGATGTATAAGCAATAACTTTATAATTTTTAATAAGGACGCAACCCAGTCCATTCTTTGATGCATCACTATATATCACAACTCTATCATTTCCAGATAGAAGAGTCAAAATTGAAGAATTGGACAATATTATTTTCAATTCTTTAAAGCATTCTATACATTCTTTCATCCATACAAACTTAACCCCTTTATGTGTGAGCTTGGTTAGCGATTTACCCAGTCGGGTGAAATTCTGAACAAAACGCCGATAGTAACATATTAAGCCAATAAACCTATGTACCTCGGTTATGTTCATTGGTGTGGGCCATTCTTGGATTGAATTTGTCTTCATAGGATCAACTAAGATTTCATATTTAGATATAATATGTCCAAGAAAAGAAACTGATTGAATCCAAAATTCACACTTTCTAAACTTCCCATATAATTCATTTCTTCTAAGATTTTTCAAAATAATCTACAATTGATTCTCATGGTCTTCATAGCTTTTGGAGTATACCAGGATATCATTAATAAATACTATAGAAAATTCATCAAGATATTCCTTGAAAACTCTATTCATTAGATCCACGAAAATATAGGGTGAATTAGTCAGTCCAAAAGGCATTATTGTAAACACGTAATTCACATACCAGGTTTGAAATGCTATCTTTGGAATATATTTCTTCCTCACAGACACCTGATGATAACCAAATAGAAGGTAAATCTTCAAAAAAGATTAGTATCCATGAAGTTGATCAAATAAATCATTAATTCATGGAAAATGATACTTGTTCCTTTTTGTAATAGCATTGATTTACCTATAATCAATGCATAGGCTCATGGATCCATCTCTCTTCTTAACAAAGAGGACAGGGGCTCCCCATGGGGAAACACTAGATCGAATAAATCCTTTTCCAATCAATTCTCTTAGTTGTTTCTTTAGCTCTACTAATTCTACAATGGCCATTCTATAGGGAGTATTTGATATAGGTCTTTCCCCATGAATTAAATCAAAAGAGAACTCAACTTCCTGCTCTGGAGGATGTCCGGGTAAATCCTCTAGAAATATGTCATTGTATTCTTATATAATATGAACATATTAAATTTGAATATTTCTTTCCTCACCCATAGATATTTTGTTCTCTTCCTCTCCAAGATTGTATTCAGTAAAGCTACTGGGGTGGATTTAGATAATAGTCATATGGTGAGGTTTCTACTCTAAAGATAGGGGATTCTACACTATTTTCAAAAAGTGTAACTTCCTTCTACTTACAATAGATCTTCACATAATAATTTGACAGTAAATTCATACCAATAATTATATCAAAGTCAAACATTGGTCTGATGAAAATGCTATAAACTAAAGCACATTTATGTGTCATGATGGGGACTAATAGACACTTTTTTGTTGTAATGATACATCCCCTAAGAGTTTTTAATAACAAATACTTTATTAAATAAAATTGGACATGTCTAATTTTATTAGAAAAATGAGAATATATAAATGAATTAAATGATCCAAAATCAAATAAACCATTGGTTAAATTTTAAGAAACAACTAAAGTACCTGCCACTACATCATTAGGAACTTCAACCTATATCGTTGTAATCGCATAAGCTTTCCCTTGCTCTTGTTTCCCTTTTTTAGGCAATTTTACTTTGTGCTTAGGACACCCATTTTCATAGTGTTCCATATCTCTAAAATTTTAGCATTTAACATCATTGACTTGTATCTTCCCCTTTCATTCATTAGATCGATGACCCATTTCTCCACAATTATAGAAAACTCCCATGCCTTTCAAGCATTTCCTAGGATGATTCTTTCCACAATTCTCACACAATAGAAACTGCTTCATTCCCTTCTTCTTCATTGTCACTTCAGCTTTTCCATGGTTTTTAGAATTTATCTTCTTATCTTGATTTCCCTTGAACAAATTTGATCAAGAAAATTCATTCTCTATTTTGATGGAACTTAATAAAATTTCATCATATGATGAAAATGTTTGAGAAGCTAGTGCCCTTTGAATACTTGGCATAATACCTTCAACGAAATGATCAATATTGTCTTCCAAATAACATACGTAATCTATAGAATACATGGATAATCTTGTGAAGATATCCTCATACACTATAACACTCTCTTATTCCCTTTTCTTTAGGATAAGGAATTTCCTTTTCATCTCAATTCGTTGTTCACGAGGGAAATATTTTTCGATGAACATTTCTTTAAAATTTATTCATTCCATATCTTCTATTTCTTCTTCCTCTGTGGTATTCTAGATCATGGACCACTATTAAAAAACATCACCTTTGAGGCAATATACTTCCAGTACTACCTTTTAATTTTCATTGCATCTTAATGCCAGAAATATCTTTTCAATGGACTTGATCAAATGCTCAGCTACCAGAGAATTTGTAGTCCTACTAAAGGATGGGGGCTTCTGTTGTATGAAACAATCCAATACAGGTGTAGCATGGTTATTCACCATAGGCTGAGTAAGATATAACAATATGGTTATGATCTAATCTCCTTCAATATTGACTATGTTGTCTTGCTCAGTGGGGAAATCCCTACATTTTCCACAGGTATTGATTCTCCTTATTCCATTAGGCACCATCACTAAACAATGGTATACAATAAATTAGGTCATATTTTATAACTATCAAACACTTAATATAATCTAAAAATTTATGCACAACTAATCTCATAATCATAAACATCGTTTATATTTACTTTTAAATCCTTCATAATTATTTATAAACAAAATGTGAATTATCCTAAGCATATCCCATGGGAGTGTCAAACTAGGTGTACAGTAAGGCCCACTATCATGTATTAGGATACCCAGGGTTAATCCTGAAACTTTTTATTAAAGTTTTCACTCCTAGGTACATCTATTCCAAAAGCATGTCTAATTGTAGTATCCAAACAGGGGTGTATTTTCTATAAATATCCACATAATCTATTCCTTACCAAAATACCAGGATGTTCTTGTATGTTTATACTCAAATATTATCTTAGGGGTTTTTTCCCTAATATAATTTTTCTAAATCTAGTTTCCAAGTTTTCTACTAGACTTTCTTTGATACCAATTGTAATGCCCCGACCCCAGAATCCCGAAGCCAGTGCATTACTTATTACATTGGAATGATTAAAAGGAATGAAATCATGAAGGAACAATCAATTTATTAGTATTTAAGAAACTAGATACATAGTTTTAACTCATATTACATTGGAAATGGTACGAAATACAATACATAATAACAACTAAAAAAATCTACATCCTCAAGAACTCAATAAATGGTCTCCTCCTCATAACCTATTGAAGGTAAACAAATGAACGGGGTGAGATCAAATGCTCAGTAAGGGTTACAAATAGCAGAATCATGAATCAATAATAACTGAATCATAATCAAATTGGCATATTCAATATGGAATGGTGAATAAATGAAAAACACATTCCATTAATAAACAGAGAATGAAACTGCATTCATAGATTTTGTCATAGTAAAAACCTCATAAACAGTAATAACTGAAAATGAATAAATAAATATTCTTATAAATTGGCATCATATATCCATCACATGATACCACTATATCATCAAAACTATTTAAGTTTGAGGGTAGAAACCCATCCATTTTTTGGAAACAAACTTGAAGGGTTTGTCACCAAATGATTTGTCCCATGAGACCTGTTGATGCACAACATCCTCATTGTGGGCCCTACAACTCAACTCAGGCAGCGCACCACACTTAAGACTGGGTACCGCCTTTGATAGAAAATGTAACAACTAGGTCCTATTGACATCACATACACCCCACATTTAACATGGTCTTCAGGTCCTGGCCCGCCATGGACTACCAGTTTCCCCGCAGACACATAGTTCCCACCCTAGGGCCCACCCACATACCTGAACGGGTCATCTGACTAATGAAAGTCCCCATAGGCCAACACATGTCCTTTCCAGTGTTCTTTTTCCTCACTCACACACATCTTGGGAAACTTCCTATAAGGTCACTCATCCTCATCACTACTCTAGACCAAACACGCTTAATTGTGGAGTTCTAATTAGATAGTCTCCTGAAAAAGAAGGTGTGCCTTGTTGACGTGAGTAATATCATATAGTAATTTATCCCTTTATAATTTTGGGGTGTTACATCCACCCCCCCCCCCCTTAGGGAACAATGTCTTTGTTGTGGGACCTACATCTCAACCCAGGGAATGCACCACACTTAAGGATGGGTACCACCTTTGATATCAAATGAGGGAATGAACTTTGATTATTTTATATTGTATATCCACTTATATTGTGTGCATTTTTATATGTTACACATAAATATGTCATTGATTTATCCTTACTCTAATGATAAAATCTTTGTAAGGGATCCTCTCTCTCACATTTATTCAAGAATTCACATTTTTTATATTTACTTTTAAATCCTTAAAAATGGTTTGTAAAGAAAATGTAAATTATCCTAAGCATATACCTCGGGAGTGTCAAACCAAGTGTGCAGTAAGGCTCGTTGTCATGTACCAAGATGCTCCAGGTCAATCTAAAAACTCCTTGTCGGAGTTTTCACTCCTAGGTACATCTATGCTAGAACCACGTCCACTTGTAGTATCTAGACAGAGATGTATTTTCTAGAAATATCCACATAATCTATAATCATGAGTACCCAAACATAAGTGTGGTGCACTGCCTGGGTTGAGATGTAGGGCCCACAACAAGAATGTTTTTCACTAAGGGGGGGTGAATGTAACACCCCAGAATGATAAAGGGTTAAATGGATAAATGATATGACTCATGTCAACAAGGTGTGCCTTCCTTTTCGGAAGCCTGCCTGATTAGAACTCCACAGTTTAAGCGTGCATCGCATGGAGTAGTGATCCTGATGGGTGACCATTTGGGAAGTTTCCTAGGGTGTGTGTGAGTGAGGAAAAAGCACATTGGAAAGAACATGTGTTGGCCTGTGGGGACCATCATTAGTCATATGACCCGTTCAGGCATGTGGGGTGGGCCCCATGGTGGGGACCATGTGTCTGTGGGGTAACTGGTGGAACCTGGTAGCCCATGACCCAACAACTATGTTAAGGTGGGGTGTTTGTGCTATCAGCGGGGCCCAATTGTTATAGTTGGCATCAGAGAAAGTTTTGTAGAAACCTTGAGAACTGGATTTAGAAAACATAGTTTAGTAAACATAACCATAATATAGACATTGAGAACAAGAATAGAAGAACCACCCACATCAATTTTGAGGACATTATATATGAAAATTTTCAAGGATGAAATTTCCGAAGGTGGGAAGAATATAACACCCTAATATTTTATGTTATGAATAATTTCAATTCATCAGATACATTATAATACATGCAACATTGAGTCTCAAAGAAATAACACTTTATTATAGGAGATTGTTATAACCTATACATTAAACATAATTTTGTAGCTTCTGTGATTTGAATTTTGAAAAATAGACATACACGGTTGCATTCAGTATGATATTTACAGTCTGATAGGATCAACTTAATTTTTTCTGAATAGTAATTTACCCTTATGAATAGTAAATTGACCCTTAGGAATAGTAATGTAGCCTTATGAATTGTAACCCCACCCATGTAAGTATAAATATAATTTATGCACCTTATAAATGAGAGTAAATATTTTAAAAAATAATAATTAAGTGTTGGTATTTTTATGAGAAATAAATAATGAATTACAATTTTATAATTAATAAATTAATTTTAAAGAAAATTAATATTCATAAAATTTATTAATGAATCAATATTTTTTTCTATGATTATAATATAATTTTACGAGACTGTAGTTAATTTTTTGAGGTGTCATAAAATCCGTTATAATATGAAAATTGGTATTTTTCGAGTAAATGGTGATTTTAATTAAAAATTAAATTTCTCATATTTAGAAAACTATTTTCTTAAAATGGAGTTTCTTTTTAGATTATACATTTCAAAAAAATGTTTTTGATAAATTTTTGGGATTTTTAGGAAATAGTTTAATTTTTGTTGAATAGTTAAAAAATACAGTTTTTTATAAAATACGACATTTTTCGTGACATCGTCAAGAAATTATTATGATATAAAGATTTATTTAAAATATATAATAACTAAATAATTATATTAATAATTGGAATATTTTATATAATTAATTTATAACATGAAAAGTATATTTTTCATGACAAGTATAAAAATCATTATTAACGTCGATGTAGTGTCTGCGCAGAGCTGAAAAAGTTAAAATTGGTAATTTATATATAATAATTGAGAGATAAAAATTATTTTAATAAATTATTTATTAATTATAATTTATTATTTATTTATTTTACCTTTATTTTCTAATTATAGTGTTATATTACATGAATATTATCCAATTGTCTGTGCAATGCATGCGTAGGGTAAGAAAAGACAAAATAGAAAATTTAAGAATGTATTGTTATGTATAAGAGTGAATATACATAATGAAAAAATTTAGAATTTTATTTTGTACCTAATTAATTTATTTATATGACATTAATTTATTATTAAATTTTATATATGAAATAATTAACATTAAGGCTTATGAAACACTAATGCAATGCTTGGGCGAGAATAAGAAAAATAAATAAAATGGTTTTAATTTAAATTATAAGAATTATTAAATGACTCATATTTTGGATAAAACGTTTTATATAAGTAAGTTTCGACCAATATTTAGTTTTTATTCTAATTTGGGACACTTTGAACCCACATGAATCACTTTAAATCCTTTATAATATTTTATTTCAAAGGGAAATCAAGTTGTCACGTTATAGTTTTTAATTTTAATAATATTGATATATGATATTTTGCAGAGATTTTATTCAAACAAGAATATTATTTGAAAATATAATAAAATTATCTTTCTCATGGAATTTTATTTGTAATTTTTAGACAACAAATATATATCATAATGGCTTCCACAAAGATGATGCATTATTGATTTAATTAATGAATAAATCAAATAAATGATATTAAAAATAATAAAATAAATAAAATTTTATATTTTTAAGATACTTCACGGATTATATTGATACATATGACATTTATATGATATAATATAAAATTTTATTCTATTTGTAAACTTTTTTTTTATGTGTTTAAAGTCATTTTTATGAATAGTTTTTATCTTGACAAAATTGTTTTTCATGAATAAAATGTTTTATTAAATTATTTAAAAATAAAAAAATTATTTAAAAAGTAAAAAAATTTATAATATTACATTTAAAATTTAATCCCCCGTTATTTTTATGACTTTGGGATTCTTAAAACCTATCATATGTTTATTATATTTTAATAATTTTGGTGATTCCTAAGTTACCCCTCACCTCACTTAAAAAAGGAGGTTCCTTCCTTCACAAATTTTATAACCATAATCCTTATTGTTCGACCAAACTCTACCAAATTTCATCCTCCTAATACCATGAAACATTATTGTGCTTCTGTTCTCACAAAAATACCACTTCCAAGAGGCTTAAGGTGGTTTCAAAAGAGAAATATTCAAGAGGTAAATTCCTCTTTTCAATTATTTTGTTTTCTTTTCAAGATCCTTTGTTATCTTTTATATTCCCAACTCTTCTCATCCAAATTTCATGACAAATAAATTAAATTATACGTACTATAATTTTTTTTATAATTTAAAATGACATCATCTTATCTTATTTTCCCTCCTTTAATAATATAAATGAGAACACCGTCTGAGATGTGTTAATCATCACGTTCAAGGAAGACGGGGTTTCAATTCGCATTACTATCTTCAAGACTGGTCATGAAACCTTTATAATGGTCAAACCAGATCAGAATATATGTATTTTATCTTATGTAATGTTTTTTAATCCTTAAACACTCATAATATAAAATAATAATACAAAAAAGTTCATTATGCACAAAACCACCAAGTTAATCCAAGCGTTTATTATTAAATTTTATATAATGAGTTATCCTCTTGGTATATAACCAAAATCATTATAAGATCATTTATATCTCTATAATATCACTAATAATATATATTAAAAATTATTTATTTTTAACCACATTTCAAATGAACTTCAATTCAAGAATACAAGTAAACCGATCATAAAAACCAAGGAAGAAAATGCTTCCAAAACAATAAAATTGAACCTCTTAAACCCATCAAAAAATCCATGAATGAACATAATAAGGTTAAAATAAATAAATTAAATGTATATAAGGTTCTTTAATTATTAATTATTGAAGATAAATTTTATTATTCAGGTCATTAAGATCAATCAAAGAACACTTTTGGTCATAAGGTAAGGGGTTTCTTATCTCGCTTTCCGTGAGATTTTCATTGTTAGCCACTTATTTCTTGCATGTGGTGTATGGTGTACTTACATTTGATATATATTATCATGAGTATATTTATATTCATGGTATTCTGTAATTTATTTGGTGGTTATTAATTTTTGTTCATATGAATCAATTGATTACAACGTGGTAAGGGAATTTGTCTCAATTTCCATTTCATTGAGACTTACTTGGTATTGTGCACCTAATATTTCTTATGTGGTGTATCCACTACCCATTTGATATAATTTTTAATTTTAAATTGTAAACATATTATATATACATATTCTGGTTTCATGGATAAGATTATTTTCTTAAGTCGTATACCCTTTTACATACGGTGTTTATTTGGAATGTTGTTTTATTTATGGAAATATTGATGAATCTGTATCCCATACTCTATATGGATATTGAGAAGGCATATAGTACTTGTATTAAATCTATATATATATATAATTATTTTAAGTTTCAGTGATGTTTGAGGACTACTATATCCCTTCTATGCATCGATAGATTTCATCAGACAAATCAGTTGGCAACAAACCCTTCAAGTTTGTTTCCAAAAATCAGATGGGTTTCTACCCACAGACTTAAACTGTTTCGATAGTATAGTGGTATCATGTTCTAGATACATGAAGCCTAATTAATAATCATATATATTTATTAATTTTCAGTTTTTACTATCCATGAGGTTTTCACTATGACAATATCTATGGATGTAGTTTAATTATCAGTTTATTAATGGCAAGTGTTTTTCATTTATTCACCATGAAATATTGACTATGCCAATTTGTTTATGATTTTGTTATTGTTGATCCATGATTATACTATTTTTAACCCTTAATAATCATTTTATCTCACCCCTTTCGTTTTTTTCCTTCAATAAGTTATGAGGAGGATACCATTTATTGAGTTCTCGTGGATGCAGTTTATTTTCTTTTGTTATATATAATATTTTTTTCCTTTTACAATGTAAAATGGGTTCCACGTATATATCTAGTTTCTTAATGACTACTAAATTGATCATTCCTTTGGGATTTTATTCCTTATAATTATGCCAATGTAATGAATTAATTCACCAGCTATGGGCTTCTGGGGTCGGGGCGTTATAGTTTCCATGTACATCGTTGGTTAAATCAAAATTCTACTGACCCTATTCCAATAGTTCGCTAAAAACCATTGGTATAGTACTTTAACAATAGTCATATACCCAATATTTTGGATAAATAATGGTATAAGATACACCAATAGTTCTCCAACCTATACTAAAGGTTTTAAACCATTGGTATAGGCTCAAGTTCTAGCATTGAAAATTTATGTCAATTTTAAATAAAAAACACACTTTGATTCATAATGGTCACGCCATGCATTAAATTGAGGTGTGGTTGATTCATACATGTCTAAAATGACTTATTGATTATTTTTATAAAGTATAAAAACTATCATAATGTGTTTTATTGATTTTGAGTTTGTCACTTTTATGTTTTACTAAAATGTCATTTTAAACTGGAAACACGCACTTTGAGTCATTCCAGTCACATCATGTGTTCGTTTGACATGAGAATAATTTATACAAATTAAAAATGAATTATAAATCATTTTCCTAAATTATCAAAACAATATAATCATTTTTTTCTTATTTTTCAGTGAGTGGAACTTTTTTTACTAAAATGTTAATTTTATACGGATAACGGACATTTTGATTCATATCGAGAACATCATGTATCAGATTGAGGTGCGGCTGAGTCCTACATGTCACAAATGACTTATGATCATTTTCCTAAAGTATCAATATAATCGTAATGTTGTTTCTTAGTTTTTCGTATTTCACTTATCCTTTTTACTAAAATGTCATTTTAAACTAGAAACATGTTCTTTTAGCCATACTCGTCACATCGTGTGTTGGTTTGAGGTAAGACTGATTTATGCACATCACAAAGGACTTATGAATAATTTTACTAAATTATCAAAACAATTTAATGTGTTTTCTCAGTTTTGAGTATGTGATGTGTGTTTTAAACTAAAATTTAAGTTATAAACTGAAAACATATAGTATGATTCATGCCAAGCACACTATGTATCAGATTGAGATGTGGATAATTGAGTATATGATGTGTATTTTTCTTTAAAATATCTGTAAAAATTAAGAAAATAGATAATATGTTCCATTATGATGGAAGAGGAAACCTCATGATGACACAAACACTTCACGTTTCAAGAATCATGGGGTTTCTTCTTCCATCAAAAAGGAACAATATCTATCTTTTCTGGAATATTGTAGATATTTGAAATAAAAATATGACTTCCCAAAATGTCTATGATAAAAAACTAAATAAGTATTAGACAAAAATGATAAGGAAATTTACTTAAAAATAGTATATTAAATGATGAGAAAATTAATTAAATAACTAGTATGAATTCACCAATTAATTATGGTCGTATACATTCTTGAATCATTTCCTTATTATCATTATAAATATTATAGCCTCAAAGTGCAATATATCATGATCATGAGTATCTTCTAGCAAACCACCCCAACTTAAACAAAAGAATCTGCCTGAATATTTAAACGATACTTATGTTAGTAATACTAAAAACAAATAAATTAAACATAAATATGAAAAAAAAATACATTACTTCTATGGACAATGATTTTACTATGAAAACACAAATATTGTAAATATTTTGCAAGAGAATAATTTTTTGAAATACTCAAAAAAACCAACCAACCAAGTTGCATTTTAACTCACTAAATTTATTTAATAAAATATAGATGTAGGTGAATGTATTTCAGATTTTGGGTAATGTGTTTGATCAATTTTGAGTATGTGATGTGTGTTTTGAACTAAAATATAAATTATAACTAAAAAAATATAGTTTGATCCATACCAAGAAAATTGTGTATTGGATTGAGGAGCGACTGATTAAGTATGTGATGTGTGTTTTACTTTCAACCATATGCACCAATCCATAAAATAAATAAATGTTCCATTTAGCTGGAAGAGAAAACCCCATGATTCCCAAAATGACTCATCCAAAATAACCATGTTCTCTATTTTATGGCTTGATACAGTTGATTGAAGGAAAAATATGAATTCCCAAAATATCTTTGAAAAAAATAATTATTATATAAAAATGATTGGGAAATTAACTCTAAAATAGTAGATAAAATGGTTGAACAAATAACAGAATAAGTGGTAGGAATTTTCCTTTTCATGATGTTTATATACATTCTTGGCCCATTTCATTATAGTCAAAGTCATTTCTTCATGATCTATGTGAAAATTAACAAAATAATTATTAGATAAAAATGATGAGCAAATTAATTAAAAATATTAAATAAAATGATGATAAAATCAACTAAAAGGAAATTTTTTCTAGTCATATATCATTAAAATATAATATAATTATTCTTGATCATATGAAAATAAAATATAAGAAATTTATATAATCTTATATGACCCTAAAATAAAATATTTTATAATCTCAATCCCAACAACATGATATATTTAACCACTTTACAATAACATAACATTCATATATTATACAAAATCCCCATAAATATTTTTATTTTTTTGGGTTGGTGTAATACTCATATATAAACATTATCCTTCTTATTTTATACAAAAAACTATAATAACACATTATATATTCCTATATTACACTAAACATTAGTGTATCAATTTATTTATTTCTATAAAACATTAACCATTAGTGTAAACCTGGTAGTGTTCATTGATTGAACTAAAATAAGTATTTATATTTGATTTTTTATGGAATATAATAAAATCTATCATTCCATTTCACCATCTTAGAGAGTAAAAATACATGATAAACCATTTACTTTCTTTGATGGAAAAAAATTCTGTGTGACCCATTATGTATTTTCTGAAGACACTAAACTCCATAATAAATTATTTACTCCTTTTTGATAGTATTAAACATCATTATGTCCCATTATAACATTCAAATGACACTAAAATATAGCGCATCCATTAAGTCTTCCTATATTTTGATATATATTAGTATATCCTTTTCAATATTATGGGTGATCATAAACTCTAACATAACATCATCATTATTTGTTCATCAAAATGGGAACATCCCTATTCTCTTTTATTTTTATTGAGAATAATGATGAGTTTTTTATTAATGAGCTTTTAAACATAGATCATTTTACATAATGAATGTGCACATGCATATTAGTTATGAACCAGTGGACACATTTTTTTATGGTGATCTGTTGAACAAGTATCTATATACATAATAAGGATTTGTTAAACACCTATATTAATGTAATTACTGTGATATTATTTGTGATATAATGGTGGGATGATTTAATTTCACATCATGTTCATTTAAAAGAATCAGTTTTAGTCAATCCATTTCACTAATATGAACCTGATGTGTTACTTGTGTGGATTTCAAAAGCATTTGTGATATTATATCATGCATCTAATTGATGATCAAATAGCCCAAATAATTCCCCCACCCACCAAATTGAAACCATTGTATTGTTCTTTTCTTGTAACATTTACCACCACCCATGATGGAACCATAGAGAGGGAAATAGTCTAATTTTATTCAAAAAATTATAAGAAAATTAACTTTAAAAAGTAGATAAAATGATGAGAAAATTAACTAAATAAGTAGTAGTAAGACACTTCTTCATGATGCCTGTATAGATTATGACACCATGTATTTTAAACATTCATTTCTAAACAAATTTATTTCCTCCATTATACTTATCCTTTAGAAAAATTTCAAAAATAATATATAATCATTCTGATACTAATACTTAAAACCCCAAATACATTTCTAAGGTCATATCCCATACCAGATCGCAAAAATAGTAGATAATAACCTAAATTTTTTGTCAGTAAACATTCTAGAATCATTTATGCTTCCCACTCATCTCTAAAAAAATTTACTTATTATTTTGATTGTGAAGGTTGGAATAAATATTGTTAGTACTAAGAAAATATAGAAAAAAATGATTAAGAAATATTTTTGATGAAATTTTAATTACCTTAGGAAATTATCTCTTCAGGGATGTTGGTCATTTCATGGTTTATGATCTCTCTCATAAATTTACAAACAAGATATTCACAATTTTTTCCATAATCTTTCTTTTGAAAATGTATAAATATTGAACAAAATAAGTAATTTTTTTAAATATTTTTTGATAGTTAAATCTTTCTATATATACCTTAATTTTTTTCCATTTAAAGTAATTCATAGGCTTTTATGTTCAGTCACCAAATTCATGCCATGAATTAGCCTATATTTAGTGACCGCCTTATCATTAAAAAAATCTTTTTAAAACATATAATATGATTTTGATTTAAATGTATTAAAAATTCACAATAGAAATCATGTTTGGTTGGTTTTTTGGATATACATGCATTGGATATAAAAAATAAATATTTGGGATATCCAGATTGATAGTGATTAGTTCCAATACTGCCTAAAAAATAAAAAAAATAAGTTATGAAAAAAATAAAAATATATTTTATGTGATTAGATTTTAGAGTTTTACCCCTACATTTAAGTAATCAAAAAGATTTTTCCATCTGTTATTATTTTATCAAATGCATTGTATAGCTTATCTTTCTACTTATCAATTTCTTCTTTCTCTAAAAAAGTTTTTTGTGACGAAATAATATAGGGATTAATGATTCCAAATCATGATTTGCATGGTTTTCCCTTTATATAGTAGTTTTATAAATGAATGTATAAAATTTTAATAGTTATTAACTTTAATGGACATATTATATCAAAATTTGGATAGACGTATTATTAAAACGTAACTTATGTATGTATTCACAATAGAGGCTCCTAGCTATTCAAACTTGAGAATCTGATTTATGTTCTCGAGACCAACTGCATCTATAATGAAAGTTAAAAATATTTTTCTTAATATGGAATGCAATAAATATTTTCATATTTAAATTTTGTATCTTCATGAAGTTTTAATAATAATAAATATTGATGCAGAACTGGCGGGGAGAAGTTACTCACAGAAGGTCCTTTTGATTTCTTGTACAATTCACTAGATTCTGTTGATTCGACCTTTAGTTTCTTCATCTCTTTATCTATTTGTAATATCATACCTCACTTTAGACCTTTTTTCAATAATTTTTATATTTTTTCATAAGAAAAAAATTGTTAAAGATATACCACATGTATCTTTATAATATTAGATGACCATGCTACGAAAGTTCCAATAGAATCATTGATTATTCTAATATCTGAATTATCAAGTGGAATAGGAAAATCAGTGGTTGGCTCCTGATATACATCAATCCCCACTCTCATGTAATATTTTGGGAGTTATTTATTGTGTAGATTTTAACCTAGGATATTATACACCATACCCCTCACACTAAGGTGGTTCATGGGTGTTGATAGATAAAAATCACATACAAATTTACCCTACAAAATTTTTGTAATATAAAGTTATCAAAAGTTGTTTGATTAAAATTTAAGAGAAATATTAATGACAAAATTGATTACCTCTGGTAAGGTATAAAGTTGAGTGGAATGACTAGACTCAAATCTAGTAGGGCCATTTGGTTCTCTATGTGCGGATATTTGTTCCATCGCTAATTTTCTTTGATCTTTTCTCATATATTAGTCTGCCAAATTAGACTAGAAAATAATATACTGGAAAGCATCTACTAATTCATTAAATACTTTCATCATATTATATGAATATTTTTTTGGTTTTTCTTTTTGAAATATTTTTGAGGAGAAAATCCAACTCCTACTCCTCTAACATGACCATATTATTTTAGCTACTTCAAAGCTACTGAAAGTATTTTTTCTTTTGGTATGGTCACTATCAATTCTTGTGTCTAAATAGTATAAAAAATATAAACATAAATAGATATTATTATTTAATACTACTATCAATCATAACTAATTACTATATTTTCATACTTACACATGTTTCCCATACTTCTTTTTTGTTTTCATCAACTAGTTTTCCCTTCTTATTTATGTGAGCATCCTTCCATAGCACATGAAGTGGGATGGAAGTGGATTAAGATTTTGATTCATCAATATGCATAGAAAAAAATGTATAATATGTTGTTTCGTATCACATAAAACTTTTATTATTGATTTAA
Source organism: Viscum album (assembly GCA_963277665.1). Classification (NCBI taxonomy): domain Eukaryota; kingdom Viridiplantae; phylum Streptophyta; class Magnoliopsida; order Santalales; family Viscaceae; genus Viscum; species Viscum album. Next base: position 1,427,177,315 of record OY728152.1, read on the forward strand.
TATACATACCATTTTATTATCTAATGAAGCGTACCCCATCCTTACTTTGTGATGGGGGTACATTGGTTTTGATGCACATTCTTTATTTTCAGAATTCTTTTTTTGTTTCATAAATTAAAATTTTTAAATCAAATTGGATAAAATAAATAATATAAAATAATTCATTATAAACTAAAATGCACCTAAAATGATTTCTCATTAAGATGACTGATGAATGCATTCCATGTTTTCTACTTTATAACATGTTCATACCTAACTGGTGGGTGGGGCTTTAATTCCCCCTCATCATCACAAAAATGTAACTTGGTAAGAAGCGTCTGTAAGCCTCTATGGTAATTTCCAATAGACATTAAGACATATTTCTTATAGAAATATTCTAAAACAAATTAAAACTATAAGGAATAATGAAAATTGAACAAATGTTTCATTATATAATTTTTTTTTAAATAAATAAATTATATTGTAACATTACCTTTATATCTTCCCAAATGGTTTCCTTCATTACAGGCTAGATGTGGCACCATTAATCTATATCAATAATTTCATTCATCCTCGTTGTGACCCCAATATAACTAATGAACATTGAATTATTGGGTCCAATAGGTTGTTTGCGTTGATGTTAGCCAACAGAAAATTTTATACCCTTACTTATTGCCTTGATAATTTTATCCAACATAGTGATGTTGCATCATTATTTTTTTTTCATCAAAAATTTTTTAATACCCTAACAATTATGTAGTTTTATCATCTATAGTTTCTTATTTCCTGATATTGGTAACACCATCATGTGCAGAAGAAATTGTTTTTTTTGCATGGGTAGTCAATCATTTAATTTAGATTATGTTGATTTAGTAGATAATAGATAATATTATTAGGAAAATAAAAATATATTAAAAAAATCTTTAACCTTATCATTGAACTCTCTTTTTTTAAATTTGAAGGTATTTGGATACTCTATCAAGAATCCAAATCCCCTCTTTATGGTTCTCTCTAATGTATAAGAAATTATCTACATTGGGACTGACATGAACTGATTGTGATCTTCCCATGAGAAGGTCATCCTCAATTAAATTTTCTTCTGAACCTACATTTGGTTTAGTAGCCAGTAGGAAAACCAACCAATTCTTATTCACTGGATCTGAGACACAAAATACTTGCACTAATTTTGATTCCATTACGAACAACTTTTCCTTTTTCCCTTCTACAATGAAATTCACATTTACAAATCCCGTTTCATCAACTTTAATTGCACTCTTATTGTCAGCCCATTTGCAATGGAAAATCAATACTTGAATGTTTTATAATCCAAAACCTATATGAGTTTGATAATTCCAAAATATGACATATTCATATAAATTGGATTTATATCCTTGGAACAAGATATGTGAATTGCTTCCACCATAAGTGTAACTCCACTATTTAAGACCATACTGCAGTCATCATATTCTTTTTTATAGAATGTATAACCATTTATTACAAAACTAGTGTAAGATATAAAATTTTCATTTGGTCCCTAGGCTATCCATCCAAGCAGTTTGGAAATTGAATTCAAATTTTCAGATAACTCCTTATTAATTTGATCTTGGAACCATCCTATAAACTATTGATTATGTGTATTGGATATCCATCCTTCAACCCTTAATGGATTCAAATCTCTAAGAATTTATTTGTGGGATTCAACGTATGGGTCAAAATATTCTCTATTATATAAAATGTAAAGGTGTGCTTTCTCCCACTCTATGATGGTAATTGTAACAACATCTATTATAGAAATCCCTTACCCATAAGGTGTTTATTGTGATGAGACTTTGGTAGAACGATGCTTTTAACATCTTATAGCTAATTGGTACAGAATTCAATAGTTTCTTCAATAGTATATCCTTCTTAAATATAGAATTCTTTCTAATTTTGATTCTTATCATACCCTTTCAAAATTTTCATATATTGTTCAATGGGGTACATCTATCTATAATGGGAATGACCACATAGTTGAACCTATCTGACCAATTGAACCAGGAGGTGGGCCATTATATCAAAGAATGGTGGTGGGAACAACATACTAATTTACATAATATGACTAAAACCTCCTAATTCATGATTGGAAACTTCACCGGGTCTATAACTTTACTGCATATAGATTTCAAAAAGAAGCAGAGTCTAGTTAATGTATGTCATACATTTTTAGGTAGAATGTAACATAAAGCAACGAGCATCAAATATTGCATCAAAACATTGTATTCATGTTATTTTAGTCCCTGTAACTTAAAATTAGTCATTGAAATGACATTATTGATATTTTATGAATACCCCTATAAAAATTTTACACTATTAAGGAAAATGAAAAATTATAATTTTTCCGGTTAGGATAGAGTGTAATCTACTGGATGAAGAATAGTATGTCCCTTACCCTTCACTGGTGCTAACTCTTCCCTTATCCCCATGTCAATCATACCCAATTTAGCCTTGATTCCATCTTTTTTTAAGAACATTTAGTAATGTCCCAATGACACTATCAAATACATTTTTTCCATATGCATTACATCAAGAAAATTTATAACATACAAACAATTAAAATATGGTAATTAAAAGAAAATTGATCTCTTTTTCCAACCACATTTTATAAGATTTTTTGAAAATGGTTTACAAAAAATAGTGTCAATATATTTTACATTTTAAAACAATTGATCACCCGTTAGTGGAGACGGTGTTGTACCTTGTTCGGTATTCCCATTGAATAATGTCATCTAAGATTATTATTTATGTCATCTAGGTAAAAAAAATTGATGTCTTAAAAACAAAGTCTTTGAGGAATGTTTCAACTAAAATGAGTGTGTGAATTCTCCCCAAATGGGACACCCTAATATTCCTTTAATGCTATATCCTGACAAATTTCCATAAGAATAAAAATCATTTATATTCCTCTATAACATGTCCCTCAATGTGAATTCTTCACTTCTATGAGAATCATATATTGTAACACCTATATCCCACATCAATTTTAGATCTTTAATCAATGGATCGAAATAAACATCAATATCATTATTGGGTTTCTTTGGTCTATATATAAAAAGAGACAACATAATGTATTTGTGCTTCATGCATAACCATGGCGGTAAGTAATAATTTACCAACATGATGGTACATGTACTGTGAGTGAAACTTTGTACACCAAAAATATTTATTATATATATAGATAAGGCAATATGAAAGTTTCTCAGCTCATTTACAAATTAAATATACTCATAATAAATTTTATTCCATTGAGGAGAATTTGTTGGATGACATAGGTTACCATATTTAATTATTGTATCTACATTCCATGTCAATTTCATTTTGTTTTACTAACATCCACATAATATTATAAACCATGGACTGATAGAAAAGTATCATATATATTTGGAAGGACTTGATTCATTTTTCTTGTATCAATCTACTCCACACTTAGGGCATTTTATAAGTGATTCAAAATACTTGTGAAAAAATATGAATCCATTTGGAAAAGAATGTATTTTTTTAGAGATTATTCCCATTGAAAATATCATTAGTTTAGCATCATATGTTAAACATGGAAATTAATTTTATTCTGGTAGCATATCATTCAGGAGACCAAGTAGTCCTTTAAATTTGGTGTCGCTTTATCCACTACCAACTTTAAAATTATATAACTTTAATACAACTGACATTGTAATATATTTAGTATAAATGATATACAATGGTCTCTCCGCATAGATATTTAACTTCTCAATAAAATTTAGGAAATAAAAAGTTCATCTTCAACTATCATTGACATTTATTTTATATGATCTCTATTATCATTTACACTGGTATTCATATCAAATGATTTGTAAACCATAGTATCATCCCAATTGGTGTGTACATTCATTTTTGTTTTCTATGTTTAGTCCAAAATTTATAGCTATGATCTATTTCATAACAAATTAAATGTTCGTAAAAATATTCCAGAATAATTTTTATTGAATTACAATAATGTAAACACGAACAAAGGATTTGAGAAGGGTCATATTCATGATTTATCGCATACTTAATGAACTCTTTAAATCCATCTTCAAGCTATTTTTTCATGTGATTAGAATGAATCCATTTTTAATTAATATCAATCCAATTAGGTTTATAAAATATTAATTTTATAGAATAAATAAATAAATAAACATGATATATTCACTATCAAAGGTGGAATTTATAGATAATTATAATAAGGGGAACCCAACATTTGATTGTTTCAAATAATTTCAGTATGATTTGAAGGAAATGGGTTGTAGAATTTAAGAAAATAATTACCCCACTATGGTAAGTATTATCCCTTGAATTCATCCAAAAATGATCACCGGTACCCAATATGGGATGACTACTGCTCAAAGTAGTTCATGAAATATATGTTTATGTCCAGAAGAGATGGGGTGAGTCTCAAACAACAAAATTCTATAATAACTGCTTGGAGGATGAAGATGATGAGGATGAAATTTGTCCCCTTAAAACTTTTTAAATTACCACACCTTAATTTAAATTTTCAAATCTCATATTAAAACCACTTTCAAAATTAAAAAGGCTTCTTTTTTAAGTTTTAAAACACCACTTGAAATCCATTTTTTTAATTCCACATGAAAATACACCATTTTTTTTCTCAAAACACTTAATGGGATACGAACCCCCTTTTGTATAAAAATGTTTAGTATCAAGTGAAATTTTTTTAAATCATATTCAAAAACTATTAACAATAAATTAAAATTTTAAAAATATTTTCATGGAAATATGTACACTTTTAAATATATAAAACTTTACAATTTCACTTTGAAATCACTTCATGAGTTTCAAAACACCAAATCCATTTTAGTTCATTTTAAGGGAAAACCTAATTTTTTTCATTTCAAACCAAACTTAAACATTTAAAACAAAGTTTCCTTTTAAAAAACTGAACTTTAAAATAGGAATGATCTTAAAAATGTTAAGTAGACTGCCACCCAGTTTAAAGCAAAGAATGATGATTAAACTTTTCATAAAAATTTTATAAATCCTACATGAATAAAACATTTTTCATAAGATATTAGTAAATTAACAATTTAAATCTTAACATTATTATCCTAGACTTCCCACCTAAATAACGAGGTTCCCATGGGATTCTTTCAAAATTCAATCAAGGGACTATTCATTTATCAAAATCCAATTTCATAAAATATCACACAAGAAGCCAAAAATATAAGATTCATGTTCCATACAATTTATTCAATAATCAATATCAAGAAGTTTTTACAAATATTCATGACATTGAAAATTATTTTCCAAAATATCATGAGGTGTTGGATAGTCTATGTATGATATCAGGATTAGGTTTTATTTGAATTTATCTGAGTGTGATTAGAATTGGAGGTTCTCTAGTATACAGGGTGAGAGAATGATTGTGGATTTGGTTTTCATTTGGAAAAGAACCAAAAATGAATTTACACCAATTTTCGAGTTTGTACATTATTTTGGATGTTTAGAAGATCATGGGATGATTTCGGTTGTTTAGGAATTGTGACAAGGTAATGAGATAGCTCATCGATGGGTGCAACTGGGGATTTTTAGTGAAAATTTATCCATAGGATGACTGAATAATGTTTTTTCATGATATTGGGTGTGTTGATATGGAAACCACATCATGCATGTTTTTCACATAATATATTTATTCTTGGTTTATTATTTAATATTTTTTAAACATGTTTACTTGTTATAAAATTATTTATTCTATAAAATTAAATTTTTGGCTTGTGTTATTTAATTATTTACATTATTTCATTTATATAAGTTCAAGATTAAAAATTATATAAGCTCCAAATCATTTTAAGATCCATACAGGAATGTAGCTATTATATGTTTAGGTTATGTTACCTCACTTTATTTTGATAAAGTAACTTGAATATTCACATATCTTGAACCTTTGTTTAAGAAAGGAAATTACAATTTAGTATATATTTATTTTTTGATACCTTGAGTACTTTTAGTAAAGATTAATTTGGTTTTTAAATAATGAATTTAAATGGTTTGAATATACTTAGTTCAGTATTCCCTTTTATACCTTGAGATCATAACAACGGATGGGTGAAAATATTGTTACAAACCTATCCTTATTATAAACTAAGGATACCATTTATCAATTACCAAGAAATATAGTTTAACATACATATGGAGAATATGTTTTTATTCTTTAAATAAAATAAAACCATGAGTTTTTTCTGGAATTGTTATTTAAAAATTAATAATATTTTAAACAAGAATTCGAAAACATTTATTAAATTATTTCTTTTTTCCTTTTAAATGAAAATAATCACTTGGAAATAATTTTACTTATCTTAGTCCTTATTTATTAAAAACACACATTTAGAAATCCCTTTTGAATTTTTTTTTAAATAAATGGCACTAAGAAAGAAAACCCAGTATAACAAAATGTAACTAAAATGAAATAAATAAATAAATAAAACCAAATAAGAAACTAAAGTGTAGAAGATGTAATCAATAAAATTAAATAAGGGAGATGATGAAAACCTTACATAAAAGTGAAAGTAGGTACCAAAACTAGAAAACCTTTCAAGATATCCAGGGTGTTCACATATTTCAAAAATATTTTCTAGAGGTTGGAACCTATTTTATAATTTTAAACCAGCCTTTTTAGATTTCTTCAAAACATCCTTCTCCGAATTCTTCAAAAAATCCTTCTCATACTTATTCATTTGATAAGATTGAATACCCATAAAAATTTAAATTATATAATTTGTATACTATTATTAATGTTATTGATTGAACCAACACATATTTTCTGTATATCTAAATCCACCATACTACCAATAGTATCCATAGAAATAATATTTACCTCTGTAGATTCTATATTGTCTGGAATTGTGCACATGTTTCTCAACAACCTTCTTATCAAAACTTTTTTGACCACCAACCATTCTATTATCAAACAAAATATTCCTTTTTATCTAGGTTTTATTTTAATCCTTATTTGAATCGAAAGTAATAGAAACTTTTTTGGACTCATTTTTTTAGAAACTTCTGATTTCTCCACTTTGATGGTTTTAGCAACATACATAACTTTCTAAGATTTATTTTTCTCAGAAATAATTCCAGATTTATTCTTAACCTTTGAAGATAACTTTTGATCCTTCTTAGGTTTAACCTTTACAAAAATTTTACCAACTTTAGAAATAGATTTCTTGAAATTTTTCACTCTTTGTTCATCTTTAGAAAGTTTTTGTTAAAAAAATTAACTCTTTTTATTTTTCCCTTCAACTTTTCTTCCAGATTTTCATTCTGATTCTTTTATTTCTCAATATATTTCTTTAAATCATCAATCTCTTCTAGAATCTTAAACTTTTAATCAGGAAAAAATTCTTGATTTTTTGTTGACGAATTTTTATTTTTCAACTTGTTGATTTCTTTCTCAATCCTTCCAATATTTCTTAGACATTCTTTCCATTATCCTTTTAGATGAAATTCAAATCAAGTTTCTTCTTCTTCAGAACTGTTGCTTCCGAACTCTTCATTATTAACTATTGTAATAAAATGGTACTCTATGGAATGATCAATAGTATTTTTGGAATCAGATTCATTGTCCTCTTCTTCACCATCCTTAGACTATAACACCCCCACCCCAAAATCCCAGAGCTTGTGAATTATTTTAATACATTGGCATGATTAAAAGGAATCAAGTCCTGAAGGACCGATCAATTTAGTAGTCTTAGAAAATATATTACATAAAATAACATTACATTACATAAAATACACCATAGATAATCCTTTGAGAATTCCATTATTCCCCTATCTTAACCCTTAATATCAATAATAATACACTTCTTGGAATCCTGGGAAAATAAAACATAAGAAAGGGGTGAGCTTAGATGCACAGTCAGATAAAATAATTCAGTGGAAGCTATAAACTTTTAAGGAAAGATGTATAATAAAAATAGAAGCCTTTTAAACATAAACTTGAATATAATATGGAAAAAATAAATCAATAATTACCATATAAACATGCACATGGATATTCTACTAGTTTATTAATCACAATTAATAACTAATTTCATAATGATGGTATGCATAATGCCGGACATAATAACTACTATGTCAAGGCCTTGTGCCAAGACCATTCACAAATCTTCTATCGAGGTTTTGTGATAAGACACTAGTTTGTCTCATGAGACCTACCGATGCATCGAGGGGATATAGTGGGCCTTGACTATCACTTACTAAGTCAAATGCATTACTCATATGAAAAGGTTGAAACCTTGTGGGATTGAAATTTGAATGTAGATTCTCAATTACAAGGGGGTGAATTGTAAGTTTAAAAACTTTTGTTTTTAACCTTAAGGAAAACTATGTTTAATAAAGTTAAATAGGGTTAATTCACAAGACCTCTTCTAGTTCTACAAACTTTCTAGGTTTCGGAAATGTGGTTTCAGAAAGGAAACTTAAGTAAAGTTTACAAGGAAAATATTCTACCTTAAAGCGTATAGAATATTACTTATCAGAGTATAAAAAAGATCAAGAAATTATAAGAAGGTTATACTTTCTTCCATTATCAAAATACAGTTAAAATAAACTTGAAACAAAACAAGTACCAAGTATGAAATCTTTTAACCCAAAGAGAAGACTATCCAACAACCTTTGAAAAAGGTCCCTTGATTTATAATTTCAAGAAATTCTGCCTTACCCACACCAGGGTAAGCCCTCGATAGGAATATCAGAATCTTTCTTGCTACCCCTACAAGCCCTTGAACTTTAAGGTAGTAGGAACCTCTATCTTCCTATCCACGGAAGTCCTCAAACTTTAAGGTAGTCGGAATCTCTGTCTTTCTATCCTTGGAAGTCCTCGAACTTTATGGTAGTTGACACCTCTGTCTTCCTATCCCCGGAAATCCTCAATTGTACATAGCAACAATCAGAGTCGCACGAAGCAATCTGAACAATATGTTCAGTATGCACAAGGGCTGAGAGTCTCTCTCTCTAGAAATCACTTCAGCAGCATGAAATCTCTAGAGTGATGGATCAAGTCTCAGTGTTGAGATCATTCAAATGATCTCCTATTTATAGGCACTTCTCCAACGGTCAGCTCCCTTCTCCAATGGTCATATTTTTTCATTAATTTCAAAGGGACCTGTACAGGTGTTACTCAAACAATGGTTAATTAGAAACAGAATGTACGACATTATTTCATAACTATAACATGTGTAAGTAAAATAAGGTTTCTTAACCAAGTTTATTTTTTCAAAGTCTAAGGTAAAATAAAAGTTTAGAGTCTAAGAAAATAATAATTTGGAGACTATAAATCATTGATATTTGGATTCTGTTTTCCAAAGAATTAGGAACCTAAATTCTATAGATTTCGAAATCGGAATTCTAATGAATTCAAAGTTTGAATTCTGAGGAATTCAGAGTCTGAATTCTAAGTAATTCGGAGTCTTAATTTTAAGGAATTCGGAGTCTAAATTTTGAGGAATTGGGGTCTGAATTATAAAGAATTCGGAGTCTGAATTATGAATAATTCGGAGTCGAAATTCTAAGGAATTGGGATTCTGTATTCTGAGGAATTCAGAGTCTTAATTTCAGAGAATTTTGAGTCTGAATTTCAAAGAATTTGGAGTCTGATTTTTAGAGAATTCAGAGTCTCAATTTCAGAGATTTTGGAGTCTGATTTTCAGAGAATTCGGAGTCTGAATTTCATAGAATTCGGATTCTGATTTTTAGAGAATTCGGAGTCTGAAAATAGAATACTCTATAACCAAGGATTTATAAGATTACAATTTTTCAGATATGAAACCTAATTTTAACCTTTAGGAATAAAAAGAGTTAGATTTAGAGAAACTATAAAATGAGGAATAAAAAAATAAGTATGGAAAAAAATTCCTTGGGGAAGGAAAATTTTCTTTATTAAGATAATTATTAGGAAAACAAATTGCCTTACGGTAGAGTGTTTGTGATTTTTGAAACATAGAGCAATGGAAAAGTCATAAGGAAACCTTATTTAATCAAAAATCTCCACCTTTTTAGAAAGAAAAAACATCCTTATGAAAAATAATATAAGGACTTAGAGTTTTTCTTTATGAACATAAAAGAAAACTTATCTCCCTTACATATGAATCATAGTGAATACGACTAAATCCCACTTAGGATTTTGTAAAGACCCGGAAATTCTGTGGAAATTTTTTTCTTAAATTCATGGGATTTTTACGCGTCTGTGAAAATTTACGGTGCTTGATTCCAAGGCCCGGTGATCCGGGAATCAATTTCTGAAGTTTTTCTCAGTTACGTTCAGTAAACGTGCAAGCGTGATTTTATATCTTTTGAACCGGTGCTTGGAATTGAAATCCTAGGGCACTATTGAACTCACAACGTCGGTGATTGATTAGTGATACCTTAACCGCGGTTTTGTTCTAACGAGTTTGGAAGATAGTTTTTGAGGGTTTTAAAATAAATTGAATAAAATAAAGTATTAACTTTATTTTATTTGGGTGGTTAAAATCTCCAAGGGGAGGTTGGAGGTGGGGGCCACCACACCCGAACCTCCCATGGGTGTTTATAGTGGTGGGGCCCACCCGAGAATAAGCTCCCTTGGGAAGATGTTATTAGTTGGGGCCCACCCGAGATTCTTAACTCCTCTAACCCCCCTTTAACCCCTTGGAACTCCCAATTAATTGGGGAGCCTCTTCACCTTCCCTCATAAGTGTTCCACTCCACATAAATTAATTAATGGTTTCATTAATTAATTTTTTGAATTCATTTGAATTCATGACAACCATTTAAAATAAATGTTATCATGTTACTTCAATTTGGTTGGCATAATTCTTTGCTGGAGCCTTGGAATAATTGAGAGAACATCCTCTCAATGAAGAACCCAAAGAATTGTCGCCATCTTCTTCCTTCTTCAACCGAGGCAAGAAAGGGAAGTGATGCCCATGGAGAACACTGACGTCGTCTTCGACTTCGTCACCTTCGAACGCTCGTCCGCCAATGATGAGTACCCTCTTCCTCCTCCGACATTGACCGAACGACGTCGCCTTCCCGCGACTCCGTCAACATCACTGAACTCGAGGTAGGGGGATTTGAGTTAATTTATATATGAGTATAAACCTCCGTTCATCGTCGTTCAAATTTCTGGATTATGGTTCTCCATGACGAGGAGGGCTCGGACTGCATGAACACAGCCCGACCCTCCCCTTTTGTTTGTTCTTGTTTGATGACGATAGAAGCGGACAACGGTGGCTGGCATCGGGCCGGCCGTGAAGAAACCCGCAGTGCAAGATTGTCGGGTCATCAGAAAGGCGTGACACCGTCGTGCCATGTGGAGAAAAGCCAGACCGCGGCCAAACCGGGCTGCAGCAAAGGTGGCGTGGTTCCGTCGCGTCGTGCGGTGGATCAGGGGGCCGAGGCCAAGCTAGGCCACGGCGGAGGTGGCGCGGTGTCGTCGCGTCGCGCCTGAGAAGGACAACTGTGGATAGGGGAGGGCGGCCGGCTGAGCTGGCTGCCGGTGCGCGCTACAGGCGGGACCCTTCGGGTCCCGCGGTTACCAAGGCTAGTTCCTCGCGCTGGCCGTTTTGGAAAATTAGGGGGGGCGGCACCCCCCCCCCCTCCCACGCGTGGCCAGCCAGGCCACGCAGCCAACCATCACACGGCCAGCCATCACGCGGCCAGCCAACACATAGCCAGCTAGCCGGGCCGCCCCCATGGGTCGGGCCACGCCTTCAGGCTGGGCCGGGCCGCGCCTTTGGTTCGGGCCGCCCCTTCGGACTAGGTCGGACCCTGGTCCAGACCTGGGTCAGGTCGGGTCGGTCCGACTGTGTCAGACCGGACCCTGACCCATCAAACCTGAATACACTTATTCACCCATAACTCAGACTATGGGTGTCCTATTGACAAACCGTCTTCAGAGATGGAAAGATTAGAGTGATACGGTTCCTTTGGCATTCCCCACTTGAGTTTTGGACACAATTGGGGTATGGTCAGGTTGGTTTGAACCTAAAATCCAACCGGTCCCATGGAACGGAAATGCCAATAACTCACAGACCGGGCGTCTGATTGATGCGCTGTCTGTTTTTGTTGGGACCCATATGATGTGGTGGTAATTTGAGATACTTCCACATGAGAATTCGTGAAACTTGGAGTATCGACCAGTAGCTCGTGGAGTGGAACCTCCCAGAGAAGAGCAGACAGAGTACGGAGACCTAGTAGCTGACAGACCTGACGACTGCTTGACTGATTCGACTCAGAGTGATTCGACTAGCCTAGTAAGGAGTGCCCGGTATTTGGTAGTAGAACCATGGAAGAGAAGCACCCGGTATTTGGTGATAGACATGCGGTACTCGATAGGAGGATTACCTCTGTAGGCTATTAGGGGGAGCTCCCGGTATTTGGTGGCAGACCCACAGCGGAGGAGCGCCAGGTATTTGGCGACAGACCCACGGTACTCCACAGGAGGAGTACTTCAGTAGTCTAAGATTAGTGAGAAGCACCTTGGTGTCACGAAAGGCCCACTGTTCTCGACATAGGAGGAGTTCTCCAGTAGCTGTGGTTTTGTTAATGAAAATCCTAGTTTGAGATGAGTCAATGACCTTTGTGTTTTCCTCATTATTGAGATGGGTTACTAGATAACTTAGGTATATGTATGGGCATATACCTAAGTAATGGTTATCCGTTGATTCATAGTTTTTGGTTCATACTTGTTGGATTTTTTGAGTCCTTGAGGGTCTCGGGGTCCCTACTGAGTATTGTTATACTCACCCCTGCACGGGCTATGCCTGCATCTCATTATGTTGGATGCATATGACAGACAATGCTGACCGAGGCGGAGTGTACGAGGACTGGACGGTACCCGAAGGTGGAACTCACAACGAGATGGTACCCGGAGGAGACGGACAAATGTGGAGCGCTGAGGAGGCTATCTATACCTACCCTTCAGGTAGGATCTGTGGTGGATGTCCAGGAGATCCTAGACACCTTCCAGCTATTTTTCTTTTAGTTGTACCTGTTTTTCCTTTTCCTTGTACTTTACTATTGGGCTTGTATTTCTAGCCCCTTTTACTTTCCATCACATCTTTTTTATACAGTTTCTACTTAGTTTTTTACTTCTAGTTTTGTAGTATGATTGTTTTTGTTTACTTTCCTTCCCAGCTTAGGGATTTACACCTTTGGTGCTAGTCGCCAACCCCTGTCCTATGGAAGAAGGGCTTGGGGTAGTCACGGCATGGGCCCCGAGGACAGGTCATGAAAAATTGGTATCAGAGGAGTCGGTTCTACCGTAGAACTTAGGACTCTGATATTTCTTTATGTGATGCAATATTGTTAAGGGTACTAAGTGTAGTTTTCAGTTCAGGGAGTCCAGTGTTGGTGTGGCGGCCAACGTATCCATACACCAGGACCCTACTTCTGATTTCCAAATTAGTGCACAAAGACACTGATTGCGTGTGTGTTTTAAAAGTTTTTCTTTAAATCGACTCAACCAGGTCAGCTCACCAGGTATAATCATTTGACCGTGTCGCATCTGTTTCTTTCAGGATGTCTCCCCATAGAAAATTAGCTAGAGCCCTGATATTTTTATGTACTGACAGCCCACCGAGCGATGAGGCCTTAGTACAGGTCCATTTTCTAGTTGAGGCACCAGCAGAGGCACCAGTAGTACTACTTCTCATTAGGCCACTGATGCCACCAGCCCTAGCAGTAGTGAGTTCACGACGCTTGAGTGCGCTGCATGAGTTCCAGCGCTAGAGGACACCCAGGTTCAGGGGATAGACGGACCTGCAGGTGGCTGAGGATTGGCTGGAGGCTGTGGTGAGAGTCTTCAGACTGGTAGGGACACCAGCCGATTCCATGTTGATCCTTGTTTCCAGCCTCCTTCAGGTAGCAGCAGGCAGATGGTGGAGCCTGATGCTCCAGATGCATGATGAGGCAACACTTCTATGGGTAGACTTCGAGGGCCTGTTTCGGGTGGAGTTTGTACCAGCCACCCTTCGAGCGGTGTGGATACAGGAGCTACTTCATCTGAAGCAGGGAAGCATGAGTGTAGCTCAGTACTCAGCGAGGTTCACCGACCTCTCATGCTACTCCACTGATATGGTATGAGACCCATTCTTCCGAGCCCGGAACTTTGAGCAGGGACTCAGGAAAGAGATCAGAGCTTCAATTATCTCCCATAGCATCCCAACTCATGCGGGAGCGTTGGAGAGAGCCCTCCTAGTGGAGAGTTTCCTTTCTGAGCAGTCTCCAGTAGCAAGACCCACTACTAGTCGACTTGCAGCAGAGTCTTCTGTAGCTGGAAGTAGACAGATGACGCAGAGGTCCAAGAGGACCGGACCTACAGGTGGTCGACCGCACGACTCAGGATCAGTTGTGTGGGGCACCCAGAGTGCAGACAGATCCAGACATGCCAGGAGCGGACAGTGTTACTCATACGGCGGTCTTGGTCACATGGTTCGTGACTGTCCGACCCGCTGTTCTGACGATTAGCAGATAGTTGAGGGACCTCCCAGGTAGAGGCAAATATTCGATCAAGGAGGTCTGCAGGGCGCAGGAGGATGTGGAAGAGGAGTTGGTCGAGCAGCTGGCGCTGGATGATGTTTTGAGGTGTTTCCACCACCACCACCAGGAGGACCACCCCGACCGTAGGGAGCTGGCGGACAGGGGAGAGCTCAGCTTCAGGTAGCTGAGGAACACAATGATGGAACTCTGGAGATTATTCGAGGTACGATCTGTGTCTACTCCACCATAGCTACAGTTCTTATAGACATAGATTCCAGTCACTCTTTTATAGCCATTTCCCTCGTTCGGAGCTCGGAGATTCCGACAAAGTCGTTGGCTCAATTCTTTAGGATAGAGACTCCTACGTAAGCAGACTCGGTGATTACACACTGGTGTCAGCAGTGTGAGCTTACTCTAAGAGGTGAGATCTTCGGCTGGGATATCCTCATAGCGGCGTCGAGGCCTTACGACGTCATCTTGGGTATGGACTGGTTATCTACATTCCATGCTCATATCAACTGTATTAGGCACAAAGTGTGGTGTGTCTGCATGGATGGGACTAGGTTCACCTTCACCGACGAGAAGGGAACCTTTTCAGCGCAGGACAGACTTACTCGGAGGAGGGTACAGCCGATCACTCACCAGTTGGCTTGCCTTACCCTTGGAGCAGTTGATGTGGAGATTCTGACTTATCCTGTAGTGGTGGACCAATACGCGGATGTTTTCCCTGACGATGTTTCAGGACTACCTCCTCACAGATAGGTGGACTTTTACATTGACTTGTACCCCGGGACGGCACCGATATCTACTCTAGCATATCGGATGGCTCCCACTGAGCTTTGTGAGCTGAAGGTACAGCTTGAGGACTTGTAGGGGAAGGGATTCATCTGGCCCTGTGTTTCTCCCTGGGCAGCCCCGATTCTGTTCTCCAAGAAGGGGGACGGGAGTTTGAGGCTCTGTGTCGACTCTCGTCGCCTGAACCAGGTGACCATGAAGAACAAGTACCCACTTTTGATGATTGACGACCTCTTTGATCAGCTCAAGGGAGCGTGATAGTTCTCGAAGATAGACCTCAAATCAGGCTATCACTAGCTCAGAGTTCGAGACGAGGATGTGCAGAAGACGGCCTTTAGGTGTCAGTATGGCCATTACAAGTTCCTAGTTATGCCCTTCGGCATAACCAATGCTCCAGAAGTGTTCATCTGTCTCATGAACAGGATATTCCAGCCTTACCTCAATCACTTTGTCATAGTCTTCATCGATGACATTCTGATTTACTCGACTACTGAGGAAGAGCATGCCTACCATTTGCAGGTAGTACTGGATACACTCCAAGTGCACCAGCTTTATGGTAATCTCTCTAAGTGCCAATTTTGGATTCAAGAGGTTCACTTCTTGGGGAACGTCATCTCGTAGGCTGGAGTTATAGTGGATCCAGTAAAGATTGAGGTAGTGTTTTCTTGGGAGCCACCCAGGAGTGTGACGGAGGTATGGAGTTTCCTGGGCTTGGCTGGATACTATCAGAGATTCATTCTAGACTTCTCCAGAGTTGCCGAACCACTATTATCCTTGATGAAGAGGGGGAAACCCTTTGTGAGGTTGGAGAGATTCCAACATAGCTTTTAGGAGCTGAGGTAGAGGCTGACTAGTGCCCCAATCTTGAGGCTTTGAGAGGAGGGTGTAGGGTACGTAGTATACTGCGACGTGTCAGGGACTGGACTTGGGTGTGTCCTGATGCAGGAGCGAGCAGTGATCACTTATGGTTCTTGGCAGTTGAGACAGCACGAGCAGAACTACGCTACCCATGACATGTAGTTAGAAGCAGTGGTCTTCGCCTTGAAGATATGGCGGCACTATCTGATGGGCGAATGCTTTACCGTATACTCTGATCACAAGAGACTCAGGTATATCTTCTATCAAAAGGACTTGAACCTAAGATAGCGGTGTGGGCTAGAGTTCCTCTAGTACTATGACTTCGAGATATTCTATACTCCTGGGAAGGGGAATGTTGTTGCGGATGCGCTTAGCAGGAGGACTGGTATTCAGCTGCTAGGAGAGGTGACAGAGCAGCTAGCTACCTTACAGATATCCTTTGTGGATAGGGATGGAGAAACCTATCTTCAGTATCTTACAGTCACACCTCCACTTCTTTAGTGAGTCAGGGAGGCGCAGCGTGGAAACATTGACTGTGAGACGCGACGTGCTCAGATATCCACAGGGCAGGCACCTGATGTATTTTCTGAAGGTGGGGAGCATGTCATCCTCCTCAGAGGACGTACCTTGGTACTAGTTGCACTTCAGGAGGAGGTGTTGAGGGAGTTCCACACTTCCCCTCTAGTGGTACACCCAGGAGTGGTGAAGATGTACCAGGACCTTCGATGACATCACTGGTGTCCAGGTATGAAGAAGGCAGTAGTGGAGTTTTTCCCACGATGCCTCACTTGTCAGCAAGTGAAGGTGGAGAACCAGGTAATAGCAGGCTTGGTTTAGCCTTTAGAGGTCCCATAGTGGAAGTGAGATGGAATATCCATGGACTTTGTGACAGGTATTCCACATACATCCAGGAGTCATGACTCAATATGGGTGATCATTGACTGAATCACCAAGTCATCCCACTTCCTACCGATCAGGGAGTAGGGATCATTTGAGAGATTGGGACACCTCTATGTGTAGGAGATAGTTCATTTACATGGATTACCTTCCTCGATTGTCTCTGACCGAGACGCACAGTTTACTTACCGGCTATGGAATGGGTTGCAGGAGGCTTTCGGGACACAACTACATCTGAGCACCGCCTTCTATCCTTAGACGGATGTTCAGACTGAGAGTACCATCCAGACCCTCGAGGACATGCTCCGTGCATGTGTCCTAGACTTTGTTCGTAGCTGGGAGGATCACCTACCTTTAGTGGAGTCTGCCTACAACAATAGCTATCACTCCACCATGGGTATGGACCCTTTTGAGGCCTTTTATGGTCGACCTTACAGATCAACACTGTGCTGGAAAAACCCAGGGGAGTCAGCACTAGTGGGACCAGAGATGGTATGGGCTTCCACGGAGAAGGTGCAGATCATCCAGGAGTGGATGAAGATTGCACAGAGTAGGAAGAAGTCATATGCTGACAGGAGACGGAGACCTCTGGAGTTCGAGGATGGAGACCACATCTTCCTACGGGTCTCACCTCGATGAGGTCTACGTAGATTTGGTCGAGGTGGCAAGTTATCTCTGTGATTCATCAGACCATTCAAGGTCCTCATCAGAGTAGGCGATGTGGCTTACCACTTAGCTATTCCACCTCAGTTGCACCGGGTGCACGACGTCTTCCACGTATCTCAGCTGAGGAGATACGTGCACAACCCATCCCATATCATCAACCACGAGGAGATGGACATCGATGACAGGGTGACTTTCACGGAGGTTCCAATGGAGATTGAGGATCGATAGGAGCAGGTCCTACGTGGATGGTCGATACCTCTGGTGCGCGTACTCTGGAAGCACGGGAACCTCCAGGAGAGCACATGGGAGCGGGAGGCTCATATGCGTGCTCAGTACCCCCATTTGTTCCCTTAGTGAGAATTGTAGCTTATAGGGACGTAAATCCCTAAGGTGGGGAGAATGTAAAGACCCAGAAATTTTGTGGAAAAGTTTTTCTTAAATTCATGGGATTTTTACAAGTCTGTGAAAACTTACGGCGCTTGATTCTGAGGCCCGGTGAGCCCGAAATCAATTTCTGAAGTTTTGCTCGGGTACGTTTAGTAAACGTGCAATTGGGATTTTATATATTTTGAACCGGTCCTCAGAATTGAAATTCGAGGGCACCGTTGAACTTGCAGCGTCAATGATTTCTTAGTGAGACCTTCACCGCAGTTGCATTCTGACGAGTTTGGAAGATAGTTTTTGGGGGGTTTTAATTAAATTGAATAAAATAAAGTATTAAATTTATTTTATTTCCGTGGTTAAAACCTCCAAGGGGAGGTTGGAGGTGGGGCCACCACACCCAACCTCCCATGGGAGGTTATGGTGGTGGGTCCCACCCGAGCATAACCTACCTTGGGAGGATGTTATTAGGTGGGGCCCACATGATCTCCTTAACTCCTCTAACCCCCCTTTAACACCTTGGAACTCCCAATTAATTGGGGAGCCTCTTAACCTTCCCTCATAAGTGTTCCACTCCACATAAATTAATTAATGGTTTCATTAATAAATTTTTTCAATCCATTTGAATTCATGCCAACCATTTAAAATAAATGTTATGCTATTACTTTAATTTGGTTGGCATAATTCTTTGGTGGATCCTTGGAAGAATTGAGAGAACATCCTCTCAACAAAGAACCCAAAGAACTTTCATCATCTTCTTCCTTCTTCAACCGGGGCAAGAAAGGGAAGTGACGCCCACGAAGAATGTCGACGTCATCTTTGACTTCGTCACCTTTAAACACTCATCCGCCAACGACGAGTACCCTCTTCCTCCTCTGACATTGACAGAACGACGCCGCCTTCTCGAGACTCTGTCAACATCACTGAACTCGAGGTAGGTGGATTTGAGTTAATTTATATATGAGTATAAACCTCCATTCATCATCGTTAAAATTTTTGGATTATGGTTCATCTTGCCGAGGAGGGCTCAGACCACACGAACACGGCCCGACCCTCCCCTTGTGTTCTTGTTTGATGATGATGGAAGCGGACAACGGCGGCCGGCGTCGGGCCGGCCATGAAAAAACCCACGGTGGAAGACCACCGGGTCACCGGAAAGGCACGGCACCATCGTGCTGCGCGGAGAAAATCCGAGTCATGGCTAAACCAGGCTGTGGCGAAGGCGGTGCGGCACCGTCGCGCTGCGCGGTGGAGCAGGGGGCCGCGACCAGGCCAGGCCGCGGAAGAGGTGGTGGGGTGTCGTCGCGCCGCACGGTGGATATGAGGTGTGGCCAGGGTGGGCTGTGGCAGAGAAGCTAGGCGCGGTGTCGTCACACCACTCCATAGATGGACCGCGGCCTTAGGCCGCAGTAGGCAGGGTAGGGCGGCCGGCTGAGCCGGCAGCCAGTGCACGCTATAGGCGGGACCCTTCGGGTCTCGCAGTTACCAGGGTCGGCACCTCGCGCCGGCCATTTCAGAAAATCAGGGGGGTGGCACCCCCCTCTCACACGTGGCTAGCCGAGCCACGCATCCAGACGGCCGGGCCACACGGCCAGCTAGCAAGCGGCCAGCCCGTCGGGCCACACGGCCACCCAGCACTCAGCCAGCCAGTCGGGCCTCGTTGCCATCTGGCCAGGCCGCCCCCATGGGTCGGGCCGTGCCTTCAGGCTGGGTTGCCCCTTTGGACCGGGTCGGACCCTGGTCCAAACCCGGGTCAGGTTGGGTCGGTCTGACTGAGTCGGACTGGACCCGGACCAGTCAGACCCGAATACACCTATTCACCCATAACTCGGGCTGCGGGTGTCCTGTCGACAAACCATCTATGACAACGGAAATCTTAGAGTGAGATGGTTCCTTTGGAATACCCCACTTTATTTTTGTACATAGTTGGGGTACGGTCGGGTTGGTTTGAACCTAAAATCCAACCGGGTCCCTAGAACAGAAATGCCAATAACTCACAGACCGGGCGTCCGATTGACGCGTCGTCTGTTGCGTTGAGACCCCTATCACATGGTGGTCCTTCAAGATACTTCCACTTGAGACTTTGTGACAATTTGAGTATCAACCAGTAGCTCATGGAGAGGAACCTCCCGAAGACGATCAGATAGAGTGCGGAGACCTAGTAGCTGACAAACCTGACGACTGCTTGACCGATTCGACTCGGAGTGGTTCGACTAGCCTAGTGGGGAGCACCCGGTATTTGGTGGAAGACCCATAGAGGAGTAGCGCCCGATATTTGGTGGCATACCTGCGATACTTGACAAGAGGACTACTTTTTTTGGCTATTAGGGGGAGCGCCCAGTATTTGGCGGCAGACCCACAGTGGAGGAGCGCCTGGTATTTGGTGGCAGACCCGCAGTACTCGACAGGAGGATTACCTCAGCAGTCTAAGGTTAGTGAGAGGCGCCTTAGTGTCGCGACAGGCCCACTGTTCTTGACATAGGAGGAGTTCTCCAACAGTCGTGGTTTCATTAATTAAAATCCTGGTTTGAGCTGAGTCAATGACCTTTGTGTTTTCCTCGTGATTGAGATGGGTTACTAGATAACTTAGGTATATGTATGGGCATATACCTAAGTAATGGTTATCTGTTGATTCATAGTTTTTGGTTTATCCTTGTTGGATTTTGTGAGACCTTGAGGTTCTCGGGGCCCTTACTGAGTATCGTTATACTCACCCCTGCACGGGCTATGCCCGCATCTCATTGTGTTGGATGCAGACGACAGACAATGGTGACCGAGGCGGAGTGTACGAGGACTGGACGGTACCCGAAAGTGGACCTCACAATGAGATGGTACCCGGAGGAGACGGACAGACGTGGAGCGTTGAGGAGGCTATCTATACCTACCCTTCAGATAGGATCTGTGGTGGACGATCCAGGAGCTTCTAGACACCTTCCATTTGTTTTTCTTTTAGTTGTACTTGTTTTGTCTTTTCCTTGTAGTTTACTGTTGTTATTGTATTTCCGACCCCTTTTACTTTCCAGCACATCTTTTTTATACAGTTTATACTTAGTTTTTTACTTCCAGTTGTGTACTCTGATTGTGTGTGTTTACTTTTTTAAAGGCAATGCCTTCCCAGCTTAGGGATTTATGCCTTTGGTGCTAGTCGCCATCCCCTGGCCTATGAAAGGTGGGATTTGGGTAGTCACGGAACGGGCCCTGAGGATGGGTCGTGACAGTTTTAAAATCCCTAAGGATCGTATTATTTATTTCATGAATGAGATTTTTCATTTTCTCTCATAGGAAAATATTCTTTGATAAGAACTCCCCTTATATTTACTCCCCCTTACTTAATGAAATCTCTTCTTTACTTAGTATTCTTTTTATTATTCCTTTATCCCCAAGTGTGATTTTTAAAAAGGAATAAAGAGAATGGAAAAAAATATGGTACCTGAAAAATTAGTACTAAACAACCAAATATATATGGAGAACAACCAAAATTCCATTATGATTTAAAGAATTTGTTCGAAGAAGAAAATAAAAAAAAAGAACGTAATGATTTAGAATTATCCTTCTTTATCCTTTGGCGTTAACTTCTTGACAATGGTTTTCATCTTCTTTGTCTCCTTGTGATATTCTTGTACACGATTGAGCAGCTGATCCTGATCTTTATTTTTCTTCTCTAAGGCTTTTATCTTTTCTTCTTGAGCCTTAAGAATATCTGTCTGGGCCTTCAAAACTTCTTCTTTCTTAACAATATTTTCTTCAAACTCAATTATAAGATCCCTTTACTCTTAAAATCCAAAATATAGATGTCACATTTCTTCAGTGTATCCTTATCTCCTTTTCTCAAAATAATAAAACCTTGAACCCATAATTCTAGAATCTAGAAATGTGTAGATAGATAGATAATCTTCGGAGTCTTTACTTCTTCCAAGCCAAGGCACTCTAAAGCCTTTTCCTTCTCAAACGAACCTAATACATCTAGTAATTTATGGGTGCAAAATTCAACTTCACCTTCATATGGAATTCTAATTATACTTGCATACTTAGTATAGTAAAGGGAGTAAGTATTTCCATAGCTCTTGAATGAATACTTATCTCTCCCTCCTTCATTAAAGAAACTTACTGATTTGTTAAATTCAACCAAAAACTCCAGATAAAACGGATCTTGTACCTTAGGTTTTGATATACATAGACTTTCCCAGCCATTCAACTTGATGTTATTTGAAATAATTGAATCATACTTAGAAAAGAAATTCAGATTGACTAACCTTTCTTTGTATATCTTCTATTCACATATTTCCTTTACAGTCAACATTTCTTCTCAGGAGAGGCTTCAACAGACATTCAGAACTAAGGAAAACCTAAAGATCTAGAATGACTTTAAGTAGGGGGTAGAACTTCAGCACGTGAAGGCTTTAAAGATCAATGTGGGACAACAAACATGGGGTCCTTATATAGTCATTTGAGACGATGGTTCAACTTCCTTGATTGATTCAACAGTTGAAAAACTCTTTATCAAATATGACGGTTGAGATGATAACTAAAGAAGGAATTTGGTAGGTTATGATATTTTGAGGTTTTTAAGATAAACATTTGAATTTAAGAGAAAGTGAATCCAAAACAATTTTCTTAAACAAGATAAAAATACCAACATGTAAAAAGATGATTACAAAAATTTAAGAAAAAAACATACCTTCTAGATTTCCAGGAAAATTATTCATAATGAGGAAGATTCTTCTTGAAGAATTTTAGACTTTGAAAATTTTAAAATAAATTTAAAGAAAATTTTGATTACGGAAATTTTGATTACAAAAGTTTTTATTACGAAAAAAAATTGATTATGAAAAAAAAAATCTGATTACAAAAATTTTGATTACAAAAAAGATCTGATTACTAAAATTTTGATTACGAAAAAAAATCTGATTATGAAAATTTTGATTACTAAAAAACTATGATTATGAAAATTTTTATTAAGAAAAAAAAATAGATTATGAAAAAAATATGTACTCCCCCTATGAAAAGGAATTTCTTACTGTAAGGAGATATGTATCAACAAAAATTTAATATAGAAGATTACCTTAAAATTATCATTCCTAAATTTTGTTTAATGTATTGAAATCTATTGGAGGGTAAAGGTTTTGTAAAAATATCATCAAGTTGATCTTGTGTTCCAATAAATTGAAGAATGATATTTCCTTTTTGTATGTGATCCCTACGAAAGTGATGCCTAATATCTATGTGTTCTGCACAAGAGTGATGTGAAGGGTTTTTACTTAGGGAAATGGAACTAGTATTATCACAAAATATTTGTGATTTGGTAAAACTCATACCATAGTCTATGAGTGAGTGTTGCATCCACAAAACTTGAGCACAACTTCCAGCTGCTACATATTCAGCTTCAGTAGTGGAAAGTGCTACTGAGTGTTTTTTTTTTGCATCACCAAGAAACTAATTAATATCCTAAGAAATGACAAGTTCCAGATGTACTTTTCCTATCCATTATATATCCACCAAAGTCATCATCTGAAAATATTTTTAAAGAAAAATCATTTTTATAAGTATTAAAGAGTCATAAATCCATGGTTCCCTTTAAGTAGTGAAAAATTATTTTCACTGCCTTTAAATGATATTCCTTAAGATTGGATTAATATCTGGCACATAAGAATACTGAAAACATTAAGTATGGATGAATAGTTTTCAAGTATAGTAAATTTCCTATCATACCTCTAAATGATTTTTGATTTACTGGTTTCCCAGCTTCATCAAGATCAAGTGAATTTGAGGTACCAATGGGAGTACTAATACTCTTATTATTGTCATATCCATACTTTTTAAGAAGATATTTAATATACTTATGTTGAGATATATATGTTTCTTTCTGGTTTTTGAAAAATTTGAAAACATAGGAAAAATGTTAACTCACCCATCATACTAATTTTAAACTCAAATTTCATTATATTTGCAAACTAATTGTTTAAAGATTGCTGAGTTGAACCAAATATAATGTCATCAATATAAATTTGAACAATCAAAATATTTTTATTATCTTTCTTTATAAATAGGGTTGGATCTTCATTTCCCTAAATGTAATTGTTTTATAACAAAAATTTTGTAAGTATATCATACCAAGCTCTAGGGGATTGTTTAAGTCCATATAAATCTTTGGTAAGTTTGAAAACATGTTCAGGATGTTTTTTATCTACAAAACTAGGAGGTAGTTCAACAAAAACTTCCTCTTGAACATATCCATTAAGGAAACCACATTTAACATCCATTTGAAAAAATTTAAAGTTAAATAATTCTACAAAGGCAAGTAGAATTAGGATAGATTCAAGTCTAGATACTAGAGCATATGTTTATTCATAGTCTATTCTTTCTTGTTTATTAAATCCTTTAGAAACTAATCTAGATTTATTTCTTACTATGATTCCATTTTCATCACACTTATTTCTAAAGACCCATTTTACTCCAATAACAGATGTTTCCTTAGGTCTTTCAACCAAGGTCCAGACTTTATTTGTTTTGAATTCATTTAGTTCATCTTGCATTGATTTTATCCAATCATCATCACCTAAAGATTCATCAGTGATTTTTGGTTCTAATTGAGAAATGAATGATAGATATTCTACTTTATTCCTTAAGGAACTTCTAGTCCTTACAGGATGATTTACATTACCAATGATACTATCACTGGTATGATTCTTAAGAAACAACTGATTTGAGTTTTTTAAAACCTTTTCATCAACATATGGTAGGAAATCTTCTGGTGTAAATGCTTCAGAAACATTTTCTTGAACATTTTCCTTATCAGAAGGATCTTCTATCAAGGGTTGATAATCAGTTTTTGAAAACACATCTGTAGATGTAGATTGAGGGTTTTTAAAACAAAGGGATTAGTTTCATCAAATTTAGCATGCACTGTTTCTTCAATATTATAAGTGTTTTTATTTAAAACTCTATATGACTTAGAAGTTGTGGAGTAACCTAGGAAAATTCCATCATCAGATTTTGGTGCAAATTTTTGTAAATTATCTTTAGTATTCAAAATAAATACTTTGCATCCAAATAACTTGAAGTAGGAAATTCTAGATTTTCTACCATTCCATAACTCATTGGGGGTTTTATTAAGAAAAGGTCTAATCAAAACACAATTTATAGTATAATAAGAAGTACTTACAGCTTTATCCCAAAAAAATTTAGCTACTAAATATTCACTCGACATGGTTCTTGTTATCTATTAATAATTTGATTTCTTCTTTCAAAAACACCATTTTATTAAGGGGTTATTGGTGGTGAAGAGTTATGAGTATTTCCTTTTCTACTAAAAAAAATTTCAAAATAAGAATTTTGAAATTCTCCTCCATTATCACTATGAATAGTTATCAATGGAAGGTTTTTCTCATTTTTAACTTGGGCTCTAAAAATTTTGAAATAAGAAAACACTTCATATTTATTTTCTAGAAAATAGACCCACATAAATATAGTGTAATCATCAACTAGGATAAATACATAATATTTTACTCCAATGCTTCCAGTTTGTGTTGGAATGAAAAGATCTGTATGCACCAACTGTAATTCATTAGAAGTTGAGACTTCACAAATTGATTTAAATCTTGATTTATGTTTCTTGACATATTGAAAAGGATCAAAAACTTTTTAAGAATCATATCTAAGCTCCGATATATCCTTAACAAGTATTTTCTTAGAGAGTTTACATAAGTTCATAAGGTTACAATGTCATAACCTTCAATTCCATAACCAAGATTGATCTTCCATTGCACTAAGACAAGGTAGATCTTGGCTCTTAAGGTCTTCTAATTTTAGTGTGTATACATTGCCTATGGGCAGAAAGAATAAACTCCTCCTTAAAATTGTGTACTAATAATTTATCATTCCTAAAATTCACAAGGTAACCTTCATCACATAATTGACTTATGCTAATGAGGTTGTGCTTAAGACCTTTAACAAATAAAACATTTGAAATCAAAGTTTTTTCAAGAAGAACAATGTTACCTATACTAATAATTTCTCCCTTAGCATTATCTCTGAAAGTTAATTTTCCTCCTTTATTCTTGATAATATTTTCAAAGATGTTTTTGTTACCAGTCATATGACAGGAACATCCACTATCCATGTACAAAGTATTGTTGTTGGATTTGTCTTTATTTTCCTAAAAATAAGTGTGTTAGACCTTCGGAACTCAAACTTTCCTAGATCCAGAAATTTCAGAAAGCAAAATTTTAGGAATCCACATCTTCTTAGAAAAATAATCTTTATGAAAAGCTAAAGACTGAGTTTTTTTTAAAGAAAAAAAATTTGTCCAATGCCCACCACACTGACATTTAGTGCAGAATGGGGCACTTTGAGTAACAAAATAATTATTACTAAAAACCAGTTTAGAATGAGTATAACCAAATCCAGAATTATTCCTTAGAGGTCGAATTTTGGAATTCATCTTATCAAAGTTTTCCTTACCAAAGGTAAATTTTTACAAACACTTCCTCAAGAAAAATATTTATGACTTTAGTTTAATAACTAAGTTTTTATCGTCAAAACAATAGTTTTAGAACTAGATTTAGTCTCTAAAATATTTTTCTTAAAAATTACATTCTCAAGATCCTTAAAAAATTTATCCTTCTTATAATTAACTTCCCCAAGGTTTTTGGAAATAATTCCAAAATCATAAATTTTCTTATTAAGATATTTAGAAATATATGATACTTCTTTAGTAAGAATTGAAATTCTAGAATTTTCCTTTTCAAGTTTTTTCTTGAGTTTGGAATTTTCATTCTCAAGAAGTTTAGCAAAACTATATACTTCTTCATAGGTAAGTAATGTATCATCTTCATCAGAAGAAGATTCTTCATCCGAAGATTCATAATATTTATTTTAACTATAATTTGTATTTAAGGATACATTAGTTATGGATTCATAATTGTGTACCTTAGACATTAGACAATGATTTTAAATAGGTATCTTGGTAAGAAGACCAAGATTCTTCTAACCAGAAGATTCATACTCTGAGGATTCATCAGAAGAATCTCCACCATTGTCACTCCAGGTGTCATCAGCTTTCAAAAATTTCTTAGCTTTATCCTTTTAGTACTTATTTCTATTTCTATCAGAATGATTTTCCTTTATATCCTTTTTCTTAAGCATAGGACAATATGGCCTTATATACCCTGCTCTTTTTCATTCATAACAATTGACTTCCAAGTATTTATTGTCCTTTCTTTCTTTCTTCTTAAATCTATATAGAAAGTATTTCTTCCCAACTATCTTGTTCATCATTCGAGCAAGATTAGCTAGATCATTCTCAGAATGTTCACTTTCACTTGATTCAGATAAAACAGTGACTTTCTTTGACTTGGATCTTGTAACCCTTTCAGAAGTCTTGGATTTAGTAGTAGTAAAGGCCACACTTCCACAACCATTCTTCTTCTTATTCATATCATCATATATTTTCATTCTTGTCTCATGTTGAAGAAGAGTTCCAAAAAGCTCATCAAGAGTACTTTGAGATACTTTCCTATTCTCATCAATGGTAGTTATTTTTTATTCCCACTCATTAGACATGATATCTATGATCTTGTTCACAAGTGCCTTATCATCTAAACCTTTTTCACCCATGGATTGTAAAATGTTAACAATAGTCATAAAACTTTTTTATACCTTTCACACTGGTTCTCCATAAGGAAATAGAAATCCATGATATTCTTCTTTAAGCACAGATCTTCTAATTTCTATAACCTTGGATGTACCAAAATGAGTAACCTCCAATTTCTTACAAACATAATTAAAAACTTCACAAGAATAAATCTAAAAATATATATTCTTGGTCATAGAACACAACAAAGTATTGTGTACCTTATAGTTCAGTTGATATTCTAACTTTTCTTGATTAGTAAAATTTCTGACTTCCTTATCATAAATCTTGTAATCTCAAATAAGAATAAAAAAGTTGTACACTCCAGTATTAATAACAAAGGTATTCATTCGATCTCTCTAATATTCATAATAATTCCCATTAAATATAGGTGGTCTATTAGGATTTAGATTTTCAATCGAACCGATATTAATTCCTTCCATCTAAATGAAAATATCTTTCCACAAAAACTTCTTAATAGTAAAAGTTTGTAAACAAGGCTAAAAATCCTAAGCAAGGAAAATATTTAGAATAATGAAAAATTGAGCAACAAAACTTATCTATGAATATAAGTATTTTAGAGACCTCTTCTGATACCAATTTTAGGATTGAAATATGAATGTAGATGCTCAATTTCAAGAGGAGTGAATTTTAAGTTTAAAAACTTTAATTTTTAACCTTAAGGAAAAGTATTTTTAACAAAGTTAAATAGGGTAAATTCACAAGACCACTTATAGTTCAACAAACTTTCTAGGTTCTGGAAATGTGGTTTCGGAAATGAAACTTAAGGAAAGTTAACAAGGAAAATATTATACCTTAAATCATATAAAATCTTACTTATCAGAGTATAAAAAAGAACAATAAAGTATAATAAGGTTATAATTTATTCCTTTATCAAAATACAGTGGAAATAAACTTAAAACAAAACAAGTAACAAGTATGAAATATTTTAACCCAAAGATAAGGGTATCCAACAACCATGGATAAAGGTCCCTTGATTTATACTTTCAAGAAACTCTGTCTTACCCGCACCAGGGTAAGCCCTCGATAGGAATATTAGAATATGTCTTGATATCCCCGAAAGCCCTTGAACTTTAAGGTATTCAAAACCTCTACCTTCTTATCCATGGAAGTCCTTAAACTTTAATGTATTCAGCACCTATGTAACGCCCCGACCCTAGTTACCCAGAGTCGGTGCATTATTACATAACATTGGTATGATCACAAGAAAGATCAAATCTCGAAAGACCGATTGGTTTAGTAGTCTTGGAAACACTAGATATATTCATAAGTCTTAAATTACATCATAAAATGAAAAACTACTACAACAACATATTGTCTCCATAATCCACACTCATATCCCCACATAATATCCCTTCAGGTCATTCATAATTTACTTCTTCACTTCCTGGGAGAAATAAAACATAGAAAAGGGGTGAGCTCAAATGCCCAGTAAGGATAACAATATAGCGGAACATTCAAAAATAAGCATAAACATTTAAGGCAATGAATTACTAAAACAAAAGCCTTTTAAACTTGAACTTCAACATAGTATGGAAAAAGTAAAATGAAATAATTCCATTTACTTGTTCACATGGATATTCTACTAATCGAATAAT
Organism: Viscum album; assembly: GCA_963277665.1. Taxonomy (NCBI): domain Eukaryota; kingdom Viridiplantae; phylum Streptophyta; class Magnoliopsida; order Santalales; family Viscaceae; genus Viscum; species Viscum album. The sequence goes on from OY728152.1 coordinate 1,427,206,667, forward strand.
CACATGCAATATCAATAACCACTTTCATAATGTTGGAATGCATAATGCCAGACTATCATAACCATATAGCCAAGGCCTCGTGCCAAGACTACAAATAAGATTTTTCCAAGGCCTTGTGCCAAGACACTAGTTTGTCTCATGAGACCTACCGATGCATCGAGGAGCTATAGCGGGCTCCACCCGTCACTTACTAAGTCCAATGCATTCCCATATGAAAAGGTTTAAACATAACATAAACATTCGTATTAAAACTAGCATACGAAATGTCAATAATTTCACCATAAACTATGAATGGTATAAAAATAGCACATCCACAGTCAAACATATCACAAAACCTTCAATACAATATAGAAGTTTTGTATCATAATAAATCAACTTCAAATAATCTTAAAATCCATCAAAGGATGTTGACATAGATGAAATCAATATTCTTTTTAAAGAAATATCTCCTTTTATTTTGAAATCATTTAAGATCCATATAAAATAAAACATTTTCTTTGAAAATATTCTTATAAGCTTGTAAGGGAAGCTTTGAATATTTTATAACGGCGGAAAATAGCCGCACCCGCCGTATAAGTTAAAAAAACATTCTTACCTTAATTTTGTCGAAAAGGTTAAAAAGGGCCTTGTTTTGAAAATGACGGAAAGATTCCTCTTATAAAAATTCAAACAAGGGTATAAATGACTTTAGCCCAAATTCTTGTAAATAATAAAAAAAATTGAAATACGTTTTGGAGAAACATGGATGTGGATGATAAAGAGATCCCAGCAGATTATTAAGTATAAACAACCTCAAATAATGAAGAGATTGTGAAATAACCCTTACCTTGTACTTTTCCTTGGTTGGGGTAGGTTAACCTCCTGTATAATGGTGAAATAATTGTTATTAAATTATACAAGAATCATATATATTAATATGATATCATATATGATCTTTTAACATTGATTTGTTAATAATATCTTAGAATTATCGTCGTTTCGGGTGTTAACTTACTCATTTTCTTTTATATGTTTTGTTACATAAGCCATGGTTGTTGTATCTTATTCATATCCAGAATGATATCAAGTCCTTAAACATAATTTTTAAATCATCAAATGATAATTATACTTGAATGGATACGATGGAGAATGAATATCATCGCGTTCGTGGAGACGGTAGTCCGTACGTACGCACGAACGACAATATCATTCTTTTGATATTAAAATAATATATAAATGGATGGTATATCATATATACAGAATCATTAACATGTTATATTTATTATTTACATGAGTTACACATCATTATTATACCCATCCAAATAATATTATATTGAATAACAATTACACCACGACGTGGAGACGGTAAGCCGTACGTACGCACGTATGGTGACATGTTATTCAAAGGGTGGATAGAATACTGAATATGGTTGTACCATATTTATAATAACATCACATTATATATATGATACTGGATTTATTATTTTAGAATGGTAACAACAAAGGAAGAAGAAGTGGAAGAAAAATGAACTTAGAAAAGGGTGGTGAAATCATTACCTCTTCTTCGGGTTCTTCCTTTTGATTTGATCAAAAGGGCTCCTTAGGTTGGCTTTCTGATCGAACTAAGGCCCCTAGGTTGTAGTGAGGTAAGTTGGGAGAGTATTTGGGCAGATTTTGGCCGAACCAAAAGGCTTGGAAGGTGTGAAGAAATGAGAAGGAGGAGTGCCCTTTTATAAGAGGGGTGAGGGGCACCTTTGGAAAATCTAGAAATATTAATTTATAATAAATTCATATTCGGTTTATAATGGCTCCAAAGTTGATTATTTAAATTTTAAGGTGGGGATGGGTCTAAAACAACTTAACCAATAGAATTTAGACAGTTTTGGGTACTTATATTAACCTTATCTTTAAGTATTAACTCTAAGTTAATTAGTTTCACTTTTACAATGTCTCTTTGTATTTTTATATAATATGGTTAATAAACTTACTACATACATCCAAGAGACCCCCAAGTGGTCCATTAATGATGAACCTATCATGATATAAGTCTCTTGGCCGAACCTTAGATTTTTAGGAATTTAATATCAATTAATAATATAATATTTGTTTTAAGAACTCTTTTATGTCAATTTTGACACTATTCAATAGTTGATTTTTGTGAAACTCATAACAGATTGATTACTTCAAAAAAAAGTCAATTAAATCAATACTAATATATCATATTATCCTAGAAAATTAGTTTAATTCATTAAAAGTTTCATATTATATTTATTTGGGTATTTATAATATCAATTATTTTAATTTTTCACTATTATATTAATTACTGCATCATCATTGTGTCATAAATAAAATAAATTATTTAATGTCTAAAAATTATAAATAAAATATAATTATGTAGTAAATCTTTTTATCTTTCTAATGAATATTTATAATCTAAAATCCAACATATATAACCCTATGTAACAATTGTTTTTCTAAAAGATATATGCTTGTGTCATTTTTGTATTCATTTTAACTTAATTAAAATAAAGTGTCATTATCACTTACAAGTGGATCCATGGGGTCCCAAAATCGACCCAAAGATGCCCATGGTCGACCATGTATCAACCAATAGGGTTAAGACACGTTTTAGGGTAATTTAGTATTATTATAATATTATTTTTTAACCCTTATTTACCGGATTTACCCTTAACCATGGTAAATAAAATATTTACCGCAGTAATTATTCAAAATGTCTAAAAATAAAAGTTACCTATTTACACAATTTTAACATCCTGATTCCAAATATGGAATCCATTTTCCTAAATTCAAAACACAGAAGTGGCAGAAATTAATTTAAAATTAATTCCCGCTGTCAAAATAAAAAGCGTGTTTTTAAGAGATAATAACTATCAAAAGATTGACACTTGTTTATGTTCGGTTTAATTGTAAAATTATGTCCAATGACCAACATTATATTAAATGGTAAAAATATATTCTAAATATACTTTAAAACTAATAAAATTCATAATTTATCACTATTAATTATTTTGATTAAAAAAGTTGTTTTTAATTAAAATTTAGTAATTTTCACTATTCATCAAAATATTAAAGTTATCCGAAAAGTACCAAAATTTCACCTTAGGCTAAATTCGATATTCCGAATCCAAAAATGAAGTTCATTTTGAAATATAAAATATATATAATTTCAAAAATTAGGTATTACTAATCATAACAACTAGTTTGATTGGTTATGGTGTCTTAGAACTCGGTGTTGCGTACAACACACGCTAGCGTACCGTGGAAGCTTGGGATGTTTCATTTTAAATTTTTGATGTCCCCATTTAGTCAAAAAGTTTAAAATATAGTATTTAAAAAGGTTTCACTATTAAAAGTTGGTAAAAGTGCAATACTGAAAATGAATTTGTTCTTACATTATGTCTAAGAAACTCATAATATGGATTCTAAAATTATAAGGATTATATAAAGTATAAAATTTAGTTAATACTACTCAAAAACTCTTTTGAACGGCTTGTTTGGTAAGTCATAGTGTAATTGAACTCGGTGTTGCGTGTAGTGCAAGTTATTGAATTATTTTGAAGAAATAACACACTATGAATTCTTGGGGTGTTACAACCTATGTCTTCCTATCCCCAGAAGTCCTCGAACTTAAAGGTAGTCGGAACCTCTATCTTCCTATCCCTGTAAGTCCTCGATTGTACACAGCAACAATTGGAGTTTCATGAAGCAAGTTGAACAAGATATTCATTACAAAAAAGGAATGAGAGTCTCTTTATCTAGAAATCACTTCAGTAGCATGCAATCTCTAGAGTGATGTATCAGGTTTCGGTGTTGAGATCGTTCAAATGAGATCCTATTTATAGGCACTTCTCCAATGGTTGGGTCCCTCCTCCAACAGTCATATTTTTACTTGAATTTCGGAGGGACTTGTACACATTTCACTCAAACAATAGTTAATTATAAATAGAATGTACAACATCATTTCATAACTATAACAATTGTAAGTAAAATAAGGTTTCTTAACCAAGTCTATTTTTTCAGAGTCTAAGGAAAAATAAAAGTTTGGAGTCTAAGAAAATAATAATTTAGAGACTATAAATCATGGATATTCAGATTTTGTTTTCCGAAGAATTTGGAAACTAAATTCTATAGATTTTGGAATCTGAATTCTGAGGAATTCAGATTCTGAATTCTGAGGAATTCAGAGTCTGAATTCTGAGGAATTCGGAGTCTGAATTCTGAGGAATTGGGAGTCGTAATTATGAGGAATTTGGAGTTGGAATTTTAAGGAATTCAGAGTCTGAATTCTGAGGAATTGGGAGTCTAAATTATGAGGAATTCAGAGACATAATTCTGAGGAATTTGGAATCTAAATTTTAGAGAATTCAGAGTCTGAATTTCAGATAATTCAGAGTCTAATTTTCAGAGAATTCGGAGTCTGAATTTCAGAGAATTTAGAGTATGATTTTCAGAGAATTCAGAGTTTGAATTTTAGAGAATTTGGAGTCTGATTTTCAGAGAATTCAGAGTCTAAATTTCAGAGAATTCAGAGACTGGTTTTCAGAGAATTCAGAGTCCGAAAATAGAATACACAATAACCAAGGATTTATAGGATTCTGAGGTTTTAGATATAAAACCGAATTTTAACCTTTAGGAATAAAACGAGTTAGATTTAGAGAAACTATAAAATTAACAATGAAAACATAGGTAAGGGAAAAAATTCCTTGGGGAAGGAAAATGTTCCTTATTAAGATAATTCTTAGGAAAAAAATTACATTAACGTGGAGTGTTTGTGATTTTCAAAACATAGAGGAATGGAAAAGTAATAAGGAAACCTTACTGACTCAACAAACCTAACATAAACATTCGTATTAAAACTAGCATATGAAATGTTAATACTTTAACCGTAAACCATGAATGGTATAAAAATATAACATCCACGGTTAAACTTACCACAAAACCTTTAGTATAATATAGAGGATTGTATCATAATAAATGAACTTCAAACAAGTATAAAATCCAACAAAAGATGTTGACATAGATGAAAAGAATTTAATAAATTCATTAAAACTCTTTGAATAAAATATCCCGTTTACTTTAAAACATTTAAAATTCACAAAATTTATAAAGGAAAACATTTAAAAGTGGTTTTTGAATCGAAGTTTCTCATACCACTATGAAACTTTAGAAAGGAATTAACATTTTAAAACAATTATGTCCATATAAAAAATCTTTAATATCATTTTGAAAGCCTGGACATTATTTAAATAGATTTCGAAAAATAAATCTTTAAAAAAATTAAAATGATGATTTAGTTAAATATTACCTTTCATAAAACCATAAAATATTCCTTTAGAAAAAAAATTATGAACCATGGACATGGATGATAAATATGTCTCTATAAATACTTACACATAAACAATCTCAAATAATGATGAGATCGGGGAATTAACCCTTACCTTAGATATGATACTCTGTGTACATGTCTGAAACTTATGTATAATGTTTTTAAACATATTATTAACATATATAAAAATCATAATAACATTTATGATATCATATATGATTCTTTTTTGAATTTATATTTCCCATTTATTAACAATTCCAAGTGAATGCAACAGATCGGGTAATATCGCTTTGTTTATCGTGCGTGTTTTGACTTGTTATTCTTGATCATATTACATAGATCATGATTTAATTACTTAAAGAATGTATAATATGATTTATATATCATATATATTCATAATATAAATATATATAATATATATATATATATATAATTAAATCCACCATTCAGGGAGACAGTAGTCTGTACGTACGCATAAACGTTGTTTCCGTTTTCGTATCATATGGAAGTAAGTGAATGAAATAAATATGTATATATAAATATATATATATATATATATATCATCCTAGTAGCATTATTAGGTCATATATTTAATACTTATTAATAATATTTATTCTTATAATCATTCTTGGATGGTGAACATGGAAGATGAGTCTCACCGTGTCGTGGACACGGTAAGTCGTACGTACGCACGAGTGATGGTATCATTTCATTAATGGTTAAATGGTATGAATTGGATGGGATATAAATTTTACAGAATAAATATAATGTTATATTTATTATTTACATCCATTATATTCATCGTTATACCCATAGAAATAAAGTTTATATTAAAAACAATTTACACCACGGCGTGGAGACGGTAAGCCGTATGTATGCATGCATAGTGATACTGTTTTTCGTAGGGTGGGTAAAAAGAGGAATATGGTTGTTCCATAATCTTAAAAAAATCTCATCATATAGTAGATTCTGGAGTTATTATTTTAGTATGGTAACAACTTATTAAGAGGAATTAGAAGAATACATGAACTTTGAAAGAATGGATAAAACGATTACCTCTTCTTCGGGTGTCTCCTTTTGATTTGAATCAAATGACTTCTTAAGTTGGATTTCTTCCCAAATTGTTGCCTCTAGGATGAATTGAGGTAAGTTGGGAGGAGATTGGGGCAGTTTTTGGCTGATCCAAAGGGTTTTGGAGGTGTGAATAAGTGGTTAGAGGTGGTGCCCTTTTATAAGAGGGGGAGGGGCACTTTAGGAAAGTCTTGAAATATTAATTTATTATAAATTCAATTTTGATTAAAAATTGTCCAAAACTAATTTAATTCGAAGATAAGATGATTTTGGACCAAATAAAAATCATATAATAATTTTTAGACAAGTTTTCAAAAAAATTATCCTTATATTTTTGGTTTAACCCTTATTTTACCCTTTTTAATCTTACCATGATATCATGTTATTTACACATTGTGGGTTAATGTAATTACCATATCATGTCAAACGACCCACAAAAAAGTAATTTATGACATATTTTGACTTCTCTTAACCATTTTTTCTAAATCTTATATTTTTAGAAATTTAATATCATTTAATAAACTATTTTATGTTTTAAGTTATGAATTATGTCAATTTTGGACACTATTTATACTTGACTTTTTTATGAATTCATAACAACATGATTCCTTCAAACCAAAGGCATTAACTAAAATATAATATGTAAATATAATCCATAAAATTCATGGATGGAATCAAAATTTTAAAATTATATTTATTTTAATATTTAAAATATCATTTATTTGATTCTTTCATTAATAAGGAAAATAATACATCATTATTATGTCATAAATAAATTTAATTTTTATATGTCTAAAAATTATAAATATTATATAATAATGTAGGAAATATTTTTATATTTATAATGAATATTTATAGTTGAAGAGATCAATTATATTACCCCGTATGAAAAAAAAATATTAAAAGATACAAGTTTATGTTATATTTTTCTATTCTTTAAATTAATTCTCATAAAATGTCATTTTCATACCCAAGTAGCTCCATGGGGTCTAAAAATCGATCCATGGAAGACTATAGTCAAAAATATCTCATCAAATAGGATTAGGAAATGTTTTAGGGTAGTATACTATTATTATAATATTATTTTTTACCCTTATTTACCAGATTTACCTTTAAACATGGTAAATAAAATAATTGTTGAAGTTACTATTCATAATGTCAAAAAATAAAAGGTACCTATTTACACAATTTGGACCTTATGATTCCAAATATGTAATACATTTTTTCAAATTCAAAACACAGTGTTGGAAGAAATTAATTTAAAATTAATTCTCATTGTCAAAACAAAAAATCAGGTTTAAAGAAGTAATATCTATCAAAAGATTGACATGTGTTAATGTTCGATAAAAATGTAAATTTACTTCCAATGACCTGAATTATATTAAATTATAAAAATATAATATAATTATACTTTAAAACAACTCAAATTTATAATTTAACAGTATAAATTAGTTTTATTAAAAAAGTTGTTTTTAATTAAAATTTAGTATTTTCACTATTCATCAAAATATGAAATTTATCAGAAAAGTACCAAAAATTTATCCAAACTATATTTTTGCATCCATCTTATAAAAATAATTTCATTTCATCAAATTTAACATATAAAAGTGTCAAATATTTTATTTAAAAAGGGTTCTCCATTAAAAGGCGAAAAACTTTATTTTTAAAAAAACTTCTTTTATTTGAAAAATTGAATTTGAAAGTTAAAATTGTATGGTATATATAAAATTCAAAATATGGTTAATACTATTCATAAACACTTTTTAAATGGCTAGTTTGATAGGTTTTGGTTCGCTTTAACTCGGTGTTGCATACATTGCACGCTATTGAATTATTAAGAAGAAGCGTATCGTGGAAGCATGGGATGTTACATTATCCCCTCCTTTAATAAATTGCATCATCTCAATTTAAACTCAAGATTGAAAACTAGGGGTCTGACATTTCAAAACATCTTAGTTGAAATTCCACATCGTAAAATGGATTAATGAGACCTCTATTTTAAAATAAAGGTAAGTATGGAGATTACCGGAAATAACACATACTAGGGTTCCATGTAGGAAAACATGGATATGGAAGAGAAAATAACCTTCAAGTTTTAATGGAGAGTGATAGAGAACATGATCAGGAGAAAGTTAACAATCGTAGAGCTATAAATCTTTGATGATCTAAGGGTCCATTTGATTCATCAGAAATAGTACTAGGACAGTATTTTTTTGGGTTTCAAGACCCTTTCCCTTATGTCGAATAATTAATTTTCTTTATAGACTAAGAACACAAGGAAGCATACTTAATTGACATGTAGAGTTTCACCCATTAACTAATTCCTACCACAAACTCGTCTTTCATTTCAAAAGATAATAAAATTAAAAATTATTCTATTTAAATTTATAGTATAATGTTCTAAATATAAATATATACCATTTAAATGAAGAAAGTTATTTTATAATAACAAGGGAATTCTTGTAGGTTAGTGGTAGGTTTAAAAGCTTTGTTGCACTTCAGTTGTGGGTTCGATTCCCGCAGCTTTGTACGATGCAACAAGTTATTGCCCGACTTGTAGGTTGTCCATTTTATTAAACTATAGTATTATAACATTCCAAAAATAATATTAATAAATGTTTTAACCTTAAACAATACTATCCAAAGTTCAACTTAATCCATTCCAACATTTAGAGTTGTCCAAAATACTTCTGCCCAATCTCTGTCTAAAAGGTCTCTAAATTTCCAAAAATCAATTGTAACATCAGATTCCCCAAAAAAAGTAATGTTTTTATTATTGTAACATAATGAATATATTGTTACCTTCTTCATATTAAAACCTTAACGAAAACAAAATGTACTACAGTAAAATCCTTATATATATCACATTCTTCTTATAACCAGAATATATTTCTTGAATCCAAAAAAAAACAAATACATTAATTATTCCACTTCGATTTTAGTAACAGCATAATCTTGACCTTGATCCACTTGATTTTTGTGAGCTATATTTCCTTGACACTTTAGACAATCCTTTGCATACTTTCCTATATCTTTAAAATTATAACATTGCACAGATTTTTTATTTCCCTTACAATTACGAGTCTCATAACCTTTTTCTCCACATTTGTAACAAACTCCCATTCCTTTTATGAAAGTATGAGGGTGTTTATTCCCATAATTATCGCATAATGGAAAATCATTATTTTCCTTTTCCCTTTTTTTGTCTCTTTCTCCACCTTCCTCTTTTTCTATTACTTTACTTTAATGTCATAACACTTAGAGAATTCCTTTTCTTGTCTTGATAGCACACAAAACTATATCGTCGTACGATGAGAAAGATTGTGATACCAATTCCCATTGGAGGAAAGGTTTTAACCCATCAAATAATCAATAAATCTTACTTATTTGGTTAAGTATATAGTTTGTATCATGCCTTGATAACCTTGTGAAGTTATCCTCATACTTTTCAACATTCTCATCCTCCTTTTGTCTCAGGATGAGAAATTGTCTTTCCATATCATCTCATTGTTCACGAGGAAAGTATTTCTCTATAAAAAGTTCCTTAAACTCCCTGCATTCCATATTTCCTACTTCTTCATCCTCCTTTGTGTTTTGAATCAATGAACACCATTGATCTGTATCTCTTGAAATATGATAGACTGTCATAACAAATTTTTCCCCCTTGTTACTCCTCAAAGTAAGAAATATTTTCTCTAAGGAACTTATCCACTGCTCAGCAAAAAAAGGATTTTTAATCTCATTGAATGTTGGAGGTTGTTATCTCATGAAGCGGACTAACATTAATCCTCCACATTATGAATTAGGATGCTCCATATGGGTAAGGTTATTATTCATAACCTGAGTCAGTTATCCTAGTATGGTTATAAGTTGTTCAGTACTAGTTATTCCACCAACCCCACTATCATTATCTTTTATAGGAGGGTAATCCCTACATGGATTACATGACTTGATATGTTTTCCATTTCTCCCACTAGGCACGATTTATAAATAATGGGATACATTATATTAGGTTATGAATCATAATGTATTATTCCAAACTAGTAAAATAATTAACATAAATTGAAACATTTATGAATATATAATCCATAATCATAAATATGGTTCCTTTGAGAACATATTTACTCATAAATCCTTCATAATAGTATTTAAAGAAAATATAAATTATCCTAAGAATATACCTTGGGAGTGTCAAACCATGTGTACAGTAAGGCTCATTGCCATCTACCAGGTAAACCCAAGTCAAGCCCAAAACACATTTTCAGAGTTTTCACCCCAGGGTACATCTGTGCTAGAACCATGTTCAATTGTAGTATCAATACAGTGATGTATTTTCTAGGAATACCCACATAATCTCTATTTTAAAATTCTAGGATTCTCTTCAACACTTATCCTCAAATTATATCTTAGTGTTATGATCCCTAATATTATTTTTCTAAATCTATTTATAAGGTTTTTGTTAAACTTATTCTAATACCAACTATAACGTTGTGACCCCAGAATCCTAGATCCAATGTATTATTTTAATACATTGTCATGATTACAAGGAATCAAGTCCCGAAGGACCGATCAGTTTAGCAGTCTTGGAAAATAGATTACATACAAGAACTTAAAATTACATAAAATATAGAATAGATAATACATTCATAATATCATTATTCCCCTAGATTAACCTTGTATATCAATCATAATAAACTTCCTGGAATCTTGGTAAAATAAAACATAAGAAAGGGGTGAGCTCAGATGCTCAGTAAGGGTAAATAATTCAGCAGAAGCTATAAACTTTTAAGTCAAGATGTATAATAAAAATATATTCCTTTTAAACATAAACATGAACATAATATGGCAAAAATAAATCAAACATTACCATATAAACATGCACATGGATATTCTACTAGTCTAATAATCACATGTAATAACTAATTTCATACTGATGGAATGCATAATGTCGGACATAATAACTACTACGTCAAGGCATTGTGCCAAGACCATTCACAAATATTCTATTAAGACCTTGTGCCAAGACACTAGTTTGTCTCATGAGACCAACTAGTGCATAGAGGGGTTATATCATGCCCTGCCCATCACTAACTAAGTTCAATGCATTCCTCATATAAAAATGATGAAACCTAACATAAACATTGGTACTAAAACTAGCATACAAGATGTTAATACTTTAACTATAAACCATGAATGGTATAAAAATAGAACATCTACAGTTAAAATTATCACAAAACTTTAAAAATAATATGGAAGATTTTATCATAATAAATCAACTTCAAACAATCAAAAAATCCAACAAAGGATGTTAACATAGATGAAAATAATTTAATAAATTCATTAAAACTCTTTAAGGAAAATATCCATTTTAATTTAAAACATTTAAATTTTGAAAAATATATAAATGAATTAATTTAAAAGAGGTTTTTGAATCAAATTTTCCCATACTACTTTGAAACTTTTTAATGGAATTAACATTTTAAAACAATCATGTCCATATATAAAATCCTTAAAATCATTTTCAAAGCATGGAATTTAATTAAATAGATTTAGAAAAATAAATTTTAAAACATTTAAAATGATGATCTATTTAAAGATTCATTTCCATAAAACCATAAAATATTCCTTTCAAAAACATTTTTACGAACCATGGACATGGATGATAAATATGTCCCAGTAAATACTTACACATAAACAATCTCCGATAATAATGAGATTGAGAAATTAACCCTTACCTTAGATCTGATACTCTATGTACGTGTCCAAAAATCCTATATAATGTTTTTAAACATATTATTAACTTATATCAGAATTATAATAATATTTATGATATCATATATGATTCTTTTATGACTTTATATTACCCATTTATTAACAATTCCAAGTTAATGCAACACATTGGGTAATATCGCGTTGTTTATCGTACGTGTTTTCACTTGTTATTCTTGGTCATATTACATAGATCATGATATAATTACTTCCAGGATGTATAATATGATTTATATATCATATATATTCATAATATAAATATATATAATACATAGATATATAAAATGGAATACACCATTCATGGAGACGGTAGGTCATACGTATGCATGAACGTTGTTTTCATTTTCGTATCTTATGGAAGTAAGTAAATCAAATATATAAATATATATATATATATATATATATCATCCCAGTAGAATTATCAGGTCATATATTTAATACTTATTAATAATATTTATACTTATAATCATTCTTGGATGGTGGACATGGAAGATGAGTCTCATCGCATCGTGGAGATGGTATGCCATATGTACGCACGAGTGACAGTATCATTTCCTTAATGGTTAAATGGCATGGAATTGTATGAAATATAAATTTTAATGAATCAGTATCATTTTATATTTATTATTTAAATCTATTATATTAATCATTATACCCATAGAAACAAATTGTACATGAAAACCAATTTACACCACGGCGTGGAAACGGTAAGTCGTACGTACGCACGAATGGTGATATTGTTTTTCATAGGGTACGTAAAAAGTGGAATATGGTTGTCCCATAATCTTAAAAATGTATAAAAATATAGTATATGCTAGAGTTATTACTTTATTATGGTAACAACTTAGTAAGAGTAAGTAGACTAATACATGAACTTTGAAAGAAGGGATAAAATGATTACCTCTTCTTCGGGTCTCTCTTTTTGATTTGCACAAAATGACTCCTTAAGTTTAATTTCTTCCCAAATTTTTTCCTCTAGGATAAATTGAGGGAAGTTGGGAGGAGATTTTTGTAGGGTTTGGTCAATCCAAAGGTCTTTAGAGGTGTGAATAAGTGAGTAGAGGTGGTGCCCTTTTATAAGAGGGGGAGGGGCACTTTAGGAAAGTCTTGAAATATTAATTTATTATAAATTAAATTTAGATTAAAAATAATCCAAATCTAATATAATTAAAATATAAGATTATTTTGGTTCAAATACCCATAATCTTATAATTTTTAGACAAGTTTTAAATATTTTTTTATCCTTATCGTTTTTGTTTAAACCTTATTTTACCCATTTTAATCTTACCGTGATATCATGTTATTTACACATTTTGGGTTAATGTAATTACCATATCATGTCAAAAGACCTAAAAAAGTCATTTATATAATATTTGGACTTATATTAACCATTTGGACGAATATTAGATTTTTAGGAATTTAATATCATTTTATAAACTATTTTATGTTTTAAGTTATGAATTATGACAATTTTGGACACTATTCATACTTGACTTTTTTAAAAATTCATAACAACCGGATTCCTTCAAACCAAAGGAATTAACTAAAAGATAATATGTCAATATAATCCATAAAATTCATGGATGGAATCAAAAATTTCAAATTATATTTATTCTAATATTTATAATATCATTTATTTTATTCTTTCATTAATAAGGAAAATATTGCATCAGTATTGTTTCATAAATAAATTAAATTATTTAATGTCTAAAAATTATAAATAAAATAGAATGATGTAGGAAATAATTTTATATTTCTAATTAATATTTATATTTGAAGAGATCAATTATATAACCCCATATAAAAATTATTTTATTAAAACATACATGTTTATGTTATATTTTCTATACTTTAAATTAATTCTTATAAAATGTCATTTTCACAACAAATTTGCTCCATGGGGTACAAAAATAGACCCAAGGAATACCATGGTCAGACATATATCATCCAATAGGATTAGGACATTTGTTAGGGAAGTTTAATATTATTATAATATTATTTTTTACCCTTATTTACCATATTTACTCTTTAACCATGATAAATAAAATAATTACTAAAGTTACTGTTCATAATGTCAAAAAATAAAAGGTACATATTTACACAATTTGGACCTTCTCATTCCAAATTTGGAATCCATTTTTCCAAATTCAAAACACAGAGTTGGCAGAAATTAATTTAAAATTAATTCCCATTATCAAAACCAAAAGGTGGGTGTTTAAGAAGTAATATCTATCAAAAGATTGACATGTGTTTATGTTCGATTTAAATGTGAAATTACTTAAAAGGACCTAAATTATATTAAATTATAAAAATATAATATAGTTATACTTTAAAACCACTCAAATGTATAATTTAATAATTTAAATTATTTTGATTAAAAAAGTTGTTTTCAATTAAAATTTAGTATTTTTCATTATTCATCAAAATATAAAAGTTATCAGAAAAGTAACATAAATTTATACAAACTAAAGTTTTACATCCTTCTTCTAAAAATAATTTATTTTAATCAAATTGAACATATAAAATTTTTAAATATTGTATTTAAAAAGGGTTTTCCATTAACAGGCGAAAAACACATTTTTTGAAAAAAAACTTCTTTTATCTGAAAAATTGAATTTGAATGTAAAAATTGTATGGGATATATAAAATTCAAAATATGGTTAATACTATTCATAATATCTTTTTTAATGGCTATTTTTATAGGTCATGGTTCCCTTTAACTCAGTGTTGCATACATCTCACTCTATTGAATTATTAAGAATAAGCGTACAGTGGAAGCATGGGGTGTTGCATTATCCCCTCCAAAAAATTATGCCCTAGAAGTTTAAATTCAAGATTGAAAACTAGGGTTTTGTCATTTCAAAATATCTTAGTTGAAATTCCACATTGTAAAATAGATTAATGAGGCATCTATTTTAAAATAAAGAAAGGTAAGTATGAAGGTTACTCGAAATTACACATACTAGGGTTCCATATAGAAAAACATGGATATGGAAGAGAAAAATAACCATCAAGTTATGATGGAGAGTGATAGAGAACATAATCAGGAGAAAGTTAAAAGTCATAGAGCTATAAATATATGATGATATAAGGGACCATTTGATTCATCAGAAATAGTACTAGCATAGTATTTTATTTTGGTTTCAAGACCCTTTCCCTTATGTGGAAGAATTAATTTTCTGCATAGACTAAGAACACAAGGAAGCATACTTAATTAACATGAAGAGTTTAACTCATTAACTAATTCCTACCACAAACTCATATTTTTTTAAAATATAATAAAATTCAAAAATATTGTATTTAAATTAATAGTATAAGGTTCCAAATATAAAAATATACCATTTAAATGAAGAAAAATATTTTATAATAACTAGGGACTTCCTATAGGCCATTGGTAGGAGATAAAGCCTTATCGCACTTCGGTTGTGGCTTCAATTCTTGCAGCTTTGTCTGATGCGATGGGTTATCGCCCAACCTTCAAGTTTTCCTTTTTCTTCAACTATAGTATAATATCATTCCAAAAATAATATTAAGAAATTTTGTAACCTTAACAAATACTATCCAAATTTCAACTTAATCCATTCCATCATTTAGAGTTATTCAAAATACTTATGTCCAATCTCTGTCTAAAAGGTCTCTAAATTTCCAAAAATCAATTGTAACATCAGATTCTCCAAACAATGTAATGTTTCTCTTATTGTCACATAATTAATATATGATTACCTTAATCATATTAAAACCTTAATGAAAACAAAAAATACTGCAGTACATTCCTTATGTATATCGCATTCTTCTTATAACCAGAATATAATTCTTGAATCCAAAAAAAAACACAAATACATTAATTACTCCACTTCAACTGTAGTAACAGCATAATCTTGACATTGATCCAATTTCTTGTTGTGAGGTATATTTATTTGACACTTTGGACAATCTTTTGCATAATGTACCATATCTTTACAATTATAAAATTGTAAAGATTCTTTCTTTCCCTTACATTTGTGAGTCTAGTGACCTTTTTCTCCACATTTGTAACAAACTCCCATTACATTTAGGCAAGTACCAGGGTGTTTCTTCCCACAATTATCACATAAGGGAAAATCCTTATTTAGCTTTTTCTCTTTATCTATCTCTTGATCCACCATTCTCTTATTCTCCTTCTTTACTTTAATATCATAACACTTAAAGAATTCCTTTTCTGTCTTGATAACACACAAGACTATATCTTTGTATGATGAGAAAGATTCTGAGACCAATTCCCGTCAGAGGAAAGGTTTTAACCCATCAAATAATTGATCAATATTACTTCTTGGGTTACGTATGCATTCTATAGCATGCCTTGTTAACCTTGTGAAGTTATCCTCATACTTTGCAACATTCTCATCCTCCTTTTGTCTCAGGCTCATAAATTTTCTTTCCATATTAGATCATTGTTCATGAGGAAAGTATTTCTCTAGAAAAAGTTCCTTAAATTCCCTCCATTCCGTATTTACAAATTCTTCATCCTCCTTTGTGTTTTGAATCAATGACCACCATTGATAGGAATCTCCAGAAAGATGATAGACTACCATAAAAAAAATTTCCCTCTCGTTACTCCCCAAAGCAAGAAATATTTTCTCTAAGAAACTTATCCATTGCTCATCTACAAAAGTATTTGTAATCCCATTTAATGTTAGAGGTTTTTCTCTTATGAAGCGGTCTAACAATGATCCTCTTCATTGTGGATCAGGATGCTCCATACGGGTAAGGTTATTATTCATAACTTGAGTCAGTTATCCTAGTATAGTTATAAGTTGTTCAGTACCAGTTGTGTCACTAGCTCCACTATCATTATCTTTCAGAGGAGTGAAATCTCTACATGGATTACATGCGTTTATATGATTTCCATTTCTCCCACTAGGTACCATTTCTAAACAATGGCATACACTAGATTGGGTTATGAATCATAATGCAGAATTCCAATCTAGTAAAATACTTAACATAAATTGAAAATTTTATGCATATCTAATCCATAATCATAAATATGGTTCCTTTGAGAACATATTTACTCATAAATCCTTCATTATATTTTGTAAATAAAATATAAATTATCCTAATCATATCCCCTCGGAGTGTCAAACCAGGTGTGTAGTAAGGCCCGTTGTCGTGTACTAGGTTACCCCAAGTCAAGATCGAAACACATTGTCAAAATTTTCACCCTTCGGTACATCTATTCAAGAACCAAGTTCACTTGTAGTATCTAGATAGGGATGTATTTTCTAGGAATACCCACATAATATCTATTTTAAAATTCTAGGATTCTCTTCAATACTTATCCTCAAATTCTATCTTAGGGTTATGATCCCTAATCTTAGTTTTCTAAATCTATTTCTAAGGTTATTATTAAACTTATTCTAATACCAACTATAACACTACAACCCCAGAATCCCAGATCCGGTGCATTATTTTAATACATTGACATGATTACAAGGAATCAAGTCCCAAATGAGCGACCAGTTTAGTAGTCCTCGAAAATAGATTACATACAAGAACTTAGAATTACATAAAATACAGCACAGATAATCCTTTTATAATTCCATTATTATCATAGCTTAACCCTACATATTAATCATAATACACTTCTTGGAATATTGGGAAAATAAAAATAAGAAAGGGGTGCGCTTAGATTCTTAGTAAGGGTAAATAATTCAGCGGAAGCTATAAACTTTTAAAGAAAGATTTATAATAAAAATAGCATCCTTTTAAACATAAACTTGAACATAATATGGAAAAAATAAATCAAACATTACCATATAAACATTCACATGGATATTCTACAAGTCGAATAATCACATGTAATAACTAATTTCATAACGAGGGAATGCATAATGTCGGAAATAATAACTACTATGTCAAGGCCTTGTGCCAAGACCATTCACAAATATTTTGTTAAGGCCTTTTCCCAAGAAACTAGTTTGTATATTGAGACCTATCGATTCATCGATGGGTTATAGCGGGCCCCGCCTGTCACTTACTAAGTCCAATACATTCCTCATATTAAAAGGTTTAAACCTAACATAAAGATTCGTATTAAAACCAGCATACAGAATGTTAATACTTTAACCATAAACCATGAATGTTATAAAAATAGCAAATCCATAGTTAAACTTATCAAAAAAGATTTAATATAATATGAAAGATTGTATCATAATAAATCAGTTTCAAACAAGCATAAAATCTATCAAAGGATGTTGACATAGATGAAAATAATTTAATAAATTCATTAAAAATCTTTGAGGAAAATATCGCTTTTACTTAAAACATTTAAAGGTTGCCCAATTTATAAAGGAATTCATTTAAAATAGGGTTTTAAATGAAAGAGTCTCATACTACTTTGAAACTTTTTAAATTAATTAAAATTTTTAAACAATCATGTCTATATAAAAAATCTTTAAAGTTGTTTTGAAAGCACAGACATTAATTAAATATATTTAAAAAATAATTCCATAAAATATTTAAAATGATGATCTAGTTAAATATTCCATTCCATAAAACCATAAAATATTCCTTTAAAAACATTTTTATGAACCATGTACATGGATGATAAGTATTCCCCAATAAATACTTACACATAAACAATCTTGGATAATAATGAGATTGAGGAATTAAACATTACCTTAGATCTGATACTCTCCATACGTGTTTGAAACTCTTGCATAATGTTTTTAAAAATATTATTAACTTATATAAGAATAAAAATAATATTTATGATATCATATATGATTATTTTATGACTTTATATTACCCATTTATTAACAATTCCAAGTTAATGCATCCTATCGGGTAATATCACTTTGTTTATCGTGCGTGTTTTGACTTTTTATTATTGATCATATTACATAGAACATAATTTAATTACTTACAGAATATATAATATGATTTATATATCATATATATTCCTAATATAAATATATATAATAGATAGATATATAAAATGGAATACACCATTCATGGAGATGGTTGGTCGTACGTATGTATGAACGTTGTTTCCGTTTTCATATCGTACGGAAGTAAGTGAATGACATATATTTGTATATATATATATATCATCCTAGTAGAATTATCATGTCATATATTTAATACTTATTAATAATATTTATTTTTATAATCATTCTTGTATGGTGAACATTGAAAATGAGACTCATCGTGTAGTGGAGACGGTAAGTCGTATGTACGCACGAGCGACGGTATCATTTCCTTAATGGTTAAATGGTATGGAATTGGATGGGATATAAATTTTATAGAAGAAATATCATTTTATATTTATTATTTAAATCTATTATATTCATATTTATACCCATAGAAACTAATTTTACATGAAAAAAAAATTACACTACAGCATCGAGACGGTAAGTCGTACGTACGCAAGCATGGTGATATTGTTTTTCATAGGGTGGGTAAAAAGAGGAATATGGTTGTCCCATAATCTTAACAACATATAAAAATATATTATATGCTGAAGTTATTATTTTATTATGGTAACAACTTAGTAATAGGAAGTAGAAGAATACATGAACTTTAAAAGAAGGGATGAAATGATTACCTCTTCTTTGGGTGTCGCCTTTTGATTTTCACAAAAGTACTCCTTAAGTTGAATTTATTCCAAAAAATTTTCCTCTAGGATGAATTTAGGGAATTTTGGAGGATATTTTTTCAGGGTTTTTCTGAGACAAATGGATTTGGAGGTGTGAATAAGTGGGTAGAGGTGGTTCCCTTTTATAAGAGGGAGGAGGGGCACTTTAGGAAAGTCTTGAAATGTTAATTTATTATAAATTCAATTTAGATTAAAAATGGTCCAAAACTAATTTAATTCAAAGATAATATGATTTTGGCTCAAATAACCATCATCCAATAATATTTAGATAACTTTTCAATGTTTTTTTATCCTTGTCGTTTTTGTTTAACCCTAATTTTACCCTTTTTAATCTTACCATGATATCATGTTATTTACAGATTGTGGGTTAATGTAATTACCATATCATGTCAAACGACTCACAAAAAAAGTAATTTAGGAAATACTTGGACTTATCTTAACCATTTGGCCGAATCTTAGATTTTTTGGAATTTAATATCATTTTATAAACTATTTTTTGTTGTAAGTTATGAATTATGACAATTTTGGACAATATTCATACTTGACTTTTTTACAAATTCATAACAACCTGATTCCTTCGAACCAAAGGAATTAAATAAAAGATAATATTTCAATATAATACATAAAATTTGTTGATGGAATCAAAAAATTCAAATTATATTTATTTTAATATTTATAATACCATTTATTTTATTCTTTCATTAATAAGAAAAAATACTACATAATTATTGTGTCATAAATAAATTTAATTATTTAATGTCTAAAAATTATAAATAAAATATCATGATGTAGGAAATATTTTTATATATCTTATGAATATTTATATTCTAAGAGATAATTTATATAAACCCATATAAAAAAATTATTAAAAGATACATGTTTAGGATATATTTTTCTATACTTTAAATTAATTCTTATAAAATGTCATTTTCACACCCAAGTAGCTCCATCGGGTCCACAAATCGACCCAAGGAAGACCATGGTCAGAAATATCTCATAAAATAGGATTAGGACGTGTTTTAGGGTATTTTAATGTTATTATAATATTATTTTTTACCCTTATTTACCAGATTTACCCTTTAACCATGGTAAATAAAATAATTACTGAAGTTACTATTCATAAGTCAAAAAATAAAATGTACATATTTACACAATTTGGACCATCTGATTCCAAATATCTAACCCATTTTTTCAAATTCAAAACATAGGGTTGGAAAAAATTAATTTAATATTAATTCCCATTGTCAAAACCAAAAAGCATGTTTTTAAGAAGTAATATCTATCAAAAGATTGACATGTGTTTATGTTCGATTTAAATGTGAAATTACTTCCAATGATGTAAATTATGTTAAATTATAAAAATATAATCTAATTATACTCTAAAATCACTCAAATTTATAATTTAACAATATAAATTTTTTCAATTAAAAAAGTTGTTTTCAATTAAAATTTAGTATTTTTCACTATTTATCAAAATATGGAAGTTATCAGAAAAGTACGAAAAAATTATCCAAAATAAATTTTTACATCCCGATTATAAAAATAATTTCTTTTTATCAAATTTAATGTATAAAAGTATCAAATATTGGATTTAAAAATGGCTTTCCATTAAAAGGAAAAAAACTGTATTTTTTGAGAAAAACTTCCTTTATCTAAAAAATTGAATTTGAATTTTAAAATTTAATGGGATATATAAAATTCAAAATATGGTTAATACTATTCATAACTTATTTTTAAATGGCTAGTTTTATAGGTCATGATGTGCTTTAACTCGGTGTTGTGTACATCGCATGCTATTGAATTATTAAGAAGAAGCATACAGTGGAAGCATGGGGTGTTACATTATCCACTCCTTCAATAAATTTCATCCTCTCAATTTAAAATCAATATTGAAAACTAGGAGTTTTACATTTCAAAATATCTTAGTTGAAATTCCACATCGTAAAATGGATTAATGAGTCCTCTATTTTAAAATAAAGAGAGGTAAGTATGAAGGTTGCCGTAAATTACACATACTAGGGTTCCATATATGAAAACATGGATATGGAAAAGAAAACTAACCATCAAGTTTTGATAGATAGTGATAGAGAACATGATCAGGATAAAGTTAACAGTCATAGAGCTATAAATTTGTGATGATCTAAGGGACCATTTTATTCATCATAAATAGTACTAGCATAGAATTGTTTTTGGTTTCAAGACCCTTTTCCTTGTGTTGAAGAATTAATTTTATTCATAGACTAAGAACGCAAGGAAGCATAATTAATTAACATGTAGAGTTTCACTCATTAACTAATTCCTAACACAAACTCATCTTTATTTTTAAAAGATAATAAAATTAAAAAATATTCTATATAAATTAATAGTATAAGGTTACAAATATAAACATATACCATTTAAATAAAGAAATTTTTTTTATAATGACCAGGTAATTCCTGTAGGCCAGTCGTAGGCAATAAAGCCTTGTTACACTTTGGTTGTAGCTTTGATTCCCACATCTTTGTCTGATGCGATAGGTTATCACCAGACCTACAGGTTGTCCTTTTTCTTAAACTATAATATTATAACATTCCAAAAATAATATTAAGAAATGTTTTAACCTTAAGAAATACTATCCAAATTTAAACTTAATCCATTCCAACATTTCGAGTTATTCAAAATACTTTTGTCCAATGTCTGTATAAAAGGTCTCTAAATTTCCAAAATCAATTGTAACATCAGATTCCCCAAACAACGTAATATTTATCTTATTATCCCATAATTAATATATGATTACCTTAATAATATTAAATACTTAATGAAAACAAAAATTATTATAGTACAATCCTTATATATATCACATTCTTCTTATAACCAGAATATATTTCTTGAATCCAAAAAAAGACACAAATACATTAATTATTCTACTTCGATTGTAGTAACACCATAATATTGACCTTGATCCACTTGCTTTTTGTGAGCTATATTTCCTTGACTCTTTGGATAATCGTTTCCATAATGTCCCATATCTTTACAATTATAACATTTCACATCTTCTTTATTTCTCTTATAATCATGAGTCTGGTGACCTTTTTCTCCACATTTGTAACAAACTCTCATTCTTTTTAGGCAAGTACCAAGGTGTTTCTTCCCAAAATTATCACAAAAGGGAAAATCCTTCTTTCCCTTTTTCCTTTTATATGTATCTTTCTCCACCATCCTATTCTTCTCTTTCTTTACTTTAATGTCACAACACTTAGATGATTCCTTTTCTGTCTTCATAGCACATGAGACTATATCTTTGTATGATGAGAAAGATTGTGAGACCAATGCCCATTGGAGGAAAGGTTTAAACCCATCAAATAATCAATCAATCTTACTTCTAGGGTTATTTATATAGTCTATAGAATTCTTTTCTAACCTTGTAAAGTTATCCTCATAATTTTCAACATTCTCATCCTCCTTTTATCTTAGGCTCAGAAATTGTCTTTCCATATCAGCTCATTGTTCATGAGGAAAGTATTTCTCAAGAAAAAGTTTTTTAAACTCCCTCTATTCCATATTTCCAACTTATTCATCCTAATTTGTGTTTTGAATCAATGACCACCATTGATCTGCATCTCCTAAAATATGATAGACTTCCATAACAACTTTTTACCTCTCGTTACTCCCCAAAGAAAGAAATATTTTCTCTAAGTAACTTATTCACTGCTCAGCTACAAAGGATTTGTAATCTCATTGAATATTGGAGGTTTTTATCTCATGAAGCAGTCTAACATTGATCCTCTGCATTATGGATCAAGATGCTCCATATGGGTAAGGTTATTATTCATAACCCAAGTTAGCTATCATAGTATGGTTATAAGTTGTTCAGTACCAGTTGTGTCACCAACTCCACTATCATTATCTCGCATAGGAAGGAAATACCTACATGGATTACATGAATTAATGTTATTTTCATTTCTCCCACTAGGAACCATTTCTAAAAAATTTTATATACTAGATTAGGTTATGAATCATAATTCATAATTCCAAACTAGTAAAATACTTAACATAAATTGAAAATTTTATGTATATCTAATCCATAATCATAAATATGGTTTCTTTGAGAACATATTTACTCATAAATCCTTCATAATAATTTGTAAAAAAATTATCCTAAGCATATACCCTGTGAGTGTCAAAGAAGGTGTGCAGTAAGACCCATTGTCATTTTCCAGGTTACCCCGAGTCAAGCTTGAAACACAATGTCAGAGTTTTCTCCCCTAGGTACATCTGTTCCAAAACCACGTTCACTTTTAGTATCTAGACAGGGATTTATTTTCTATAAATACCCACATAATCTCTATTTTAAAATTATAGGATTATCTTCAATACTTATCCTCAAATTATATCTTAGGGTTATGATCCCTTATCTTAGTTTTCTAAATCTATTTCCAAGGTTGTTGTTAAACTTCCTCTGGTGCCAACTGTAACACCCCGACCCCAGAATCCCAGAGCCAGTGCATTATTTTAATACATTGGCATGATTACAAGGAATCAGGTCCTGAAGGACCAATCAATTTAGTAGTCTTGGAAAATTGATTACATATAAGAACTTAACATTACATAAAATACACCATAGATAATCCTTTTAGAATTACATTATTCCCCTATATTAACCCTGTATATCAATCATAATAAACTTATTTTAATCTTTCAAAAATAAAACATAAGAAATGTGTGAGCTCATATGCTTAGTAAGGGTAAATAATTCAGTGGAAGCTATAAAATTTTAATTGAAGATGTATAATAAAAACAGTATCCTTTTAAACATAATCTTTAACATAATATGGCAAAAATAAATCAAAAATTATCATATAAAAATGCACGTGGATATTCTACTAGTCGAATAATCACATGTAATAACTAATTTCATAACGAGGGAATGCATAATGCCGGACATAATAACTACTATATCAATGCCTTATGCCAAGACCATTCACAAATATTCTGTTAAGGCCTTGTTCCAAGACACTAGTTTGTATCATGAGACCTACCGATGCATTGAGGGGCTATATCGGGCCCCGCTCATCACTTACTAAGTCCAATGCATTCCTTATATAAAAAGGTTGAAACCTAACATAAACATTCATATTAAAATTTTCATACGAAATGTTAATACTTTAATCGTAAACCATGAATGGTATAAAAATAGCACATCCACAGTTAAACTTATCAAAAAACCTTCAATACAATATGGAAGATTGTATCATAAAAAATCAACTTCAAACAAGCATAAAATCCAACAAATTATGTTGACGTAGATGAAAATATTTAAATAAATTCATTAAAACTCTTTGAGGAAAATATCCATTTTACTTTAAAACATTTAAAAGGCCAAAAATTTATAAAGGAATTTATTTAAAAGAGGTTTTTTAATCAAATTGACCCATACTACTTTGAAACTTTTGAAATTAATTAACATTTTAAAACAATCATGTCCATATAAAAAATCTTTAAAATCATTTTGAAAACATGGACATTAATTAAATAGATTTAGAAAATTAAATATATAAAACATTTAAAATGATGATCTAATTAAATATTCCATTCCATAAAACCATAAAATATTCCTTTAAAAAACATTTTTTTAAGTACCATGGACATGGATGAAAAGTATGTCCCAATAAATACTTATACATAAACAATCTCGGATAATAATGAGATTGAGGAATTAACCCTTACCTTAGATTTGATACTCTCTATAAGTGTCTGAAACTCTTGTATAATGTTTTTAAACATATTATTAACTTATATTAAAATCATAATAAT
This sequence comes from Viscum album, assembly GCA_963277665.1. Classification (NCBI taxonomy): domain Eukaryota; kingdom Viridiplantae; phylum Streptophyta; class Magnoliopsida; order Santalales; family Viscaceae; genus Viscum; species Viscum album. The sequence goes on from OY728152.1 coordinate 1,427,232,259, forward strand.
ATTTATTATATCATATATGATTCTTTTATGACTTTATATTACCCATTTATTAACAATTCCAAGTTAATGCAACAGATCGGGTAATATCGCTTTGTTTATTGTACGTGTTTTGAATTGTTATTCTTGATCATATTATACAGATCATGATTTAATTACTTAAATAATGTATAATATGATTTATATATCATATATATTCATAATATAAATATATATAATAGATAGATATATAAAATGGAATGCATCGTTCATGGAGACGGTAGGTCGTACGTACGTATGAACGTTGTTTCCGTTTTCATATCGTATAGAAGTGAATGACATATATGTATATATGTGTATATATATCATCTTAATATAATTATTAGTCATATATTTAATACTTATTAATAATATTTATTCTTATAATCATTCTTGGATGGTGAACATGGAAGATGAGTCTCATCGCGTCGTGGAGACGGTAAGTCGTACGTACACACGAGCGACGATATCATTTCCTTAATGGTTAAATGGTATAGAATTGGATGGAATATAAATTTTACAGAAGAAATTCCATGTTATATTTATTATTTACATCCATTCTATTCCTCTTTATACCCATATAAATAAAGTGTACATGAAAAACAATTTACATCGTGGCGTGGAGACGGTAAGCTGTACGCATGCACGCATGGTGATATTGTTTTTTGTAGGGTGGATAAAAATTGGAATATGGTTTTCCCATAATATTAAAAACATCTCATAATATATTTGATTCTGGATTTATTATTTTAGTATGGTAACAACTTAGTAAGAGTAAGTAGAAGAAGTAATTAACTTTTAAAGAAGGGATAAAACGATTACCTCTTCTTCGGGTGTCTCCTTTTGCTTTGTATAAAAGGACTTGTTAAGTTGGATTTCATCCCAATTTTTTGCCTATAGGATTAATTTAGGGAATTTGGGAGAATATTTGGGTAGGTTTTGGAAGAGAAAAAGGGATTTTGAGGTGTGAATAAGTGGGTAGAGGTGGTTCCCTTTTATAAGAGGGAGGAGGGGCACTTTAGGAATGTCTTGAAATATTAATTCATTATAAATTCAATTTTGATTAAAAATGGTCAAAACCTAAATTAATTAGAATATAAAATTATTTTTTTCTAATACCCATCATCAAATAATTTTTAGATAGGTTTAAAATATTTTTTATCCTTATCTTTTTGGTTTAACCCTTATTTTACCCTTTTTAATCTTACTGTGATTGTATGTTATTTACAAATTGAGGGTTAATGTAATTACCATATCATGTCAAATGACTCACAAAAAAGTAATTTATAACATATTTGGACTTCTTTTAACCATTTGGATGAATCTTAGATTTTTAGGAATTTAATATCATTTAATAAACTATTTTATATTTTAAGTTATGAATTATGTCAATTTTGGACACTATTCATACTTCACTTTTTTAAAAATTCATAACAACCTGATTCCTTCAAAAAAAGGAATTAACTAAAATATAATATGTTAATATCATACATAAAATTCGTGGATTTCATCAAAAATTTCAAATTATATTTATTTCAATATTTATAATATCATTTATTTGATTCTTTCATTAATAAGGAAAATACTACATCATTATTGTGTCATAAATAAATTTAATTGTTTAATGTATAAAAATTATAAATAAAATATAATGATGTAGGAAATATTTTTATATTTATAATTAATATTTATAGTCGAAGAGATCAATTATATAACCCCATATAAAAGTTCTTTTATTAAAAGATACATGTTTATGTTATATTTTTCTATACTTTAAATTAATTCTTATAAAATGTCATTTTCACACACAAGTGGCTCCATGGGGTCCAAAAATAGACTTAAGGAAGCCCATGGATAGAAATATATCCTCTAATAGGATTATTACATGTGTTATGTTAGTTAGTATTATTATAATATTATTTTTTACCCTTATTTACTAGATTTACCCTTTAACCATGGTAAATAAAATAATTACTGAAATTACTATTCATAATGTCAAAAAATAAAAGGTTACTATTTACACAATTTGGACCTTCTGATTCCAAATATATAATCCATTTTTCCAAATTCAAAACATAGAGTTGGTGGAAATTAATTTAAAATTAATTCCTGTTGTCAAAACAAAAAAGCGGGTTTTTAAGAAGTAATATCTATCAAAAGATTGACATGTGTTTATGTTCGAATTAAATGTGAAATTACTTCCAATGAACTAAATTATATTAAATTATAAAAATATAATCTAATTATACTTTAAAACAACTCAAATATATAATTTAACAATATAAATTATTTCAATTAAAAACATTGTTTTCAATTAAAATTTAGTATTTTTCACTATTCATCAAAATATGAAAGTTATCAGAAAAGTACCAAAAATTTATCCAAACTAAATTTTTATGTCCCTATTCTAAAAATATTTTCATTTAAGAAAATTGAACATATTAAAGTTTCAAATATTATATTTAAAAAGGGTTCTCCATTAAAAGATGAAAAACTATATTTTTGGAAAAAAAACTTTTTTTATCTAAAAAATTGAATTTGAATGTTAAAATTGTATAGGATATATAAAATTAAAAATATGGTTAATACTATTCATAACTGCTTTTTAAATGTCTAGTTTGATAGGTCATGGCGCGCTTTAACTCGGTGTTGTGTACATCGCACGCTATTGAATTATTAAGAAGAAGCATACCATGAAAGAATGGGGTGTTACATTATCCCCTACTTCAATAAATTACATCATCGCAATTTAAACTCAATATTGAAAACTAAGAGTTTGAAATTTAAAAATATATTAGTTGAAATTCCACATCGTAAAATGAATTAATGAGACCTCTATTTTAAAATAGAGGTAAGTATGAAGGTTATCGGAAATAACACATACTAGGGTTCTATGTAGGAAAACATGGATATGGAAGAGAAAATTAACCATCAAGTTTTGATAGAGAGTGGTAGAGAACATGATCAGGAGAAATTTAATAGTCATAGAACTGTAAATCTGTGATGATCTAAGGGACCATTTTATTCATCGAAAATAGTACTAGGATAGTACTTTTTTTGGTTTCAATACCCTTTCCCTTGTGTTGAAGAATTAATTTTCTTCATAGACTAAGAATACAAGGAATAATGCTTAATTGACATGTAGAGTTTCACTCATTAACTAATTCCTACCCCAAACTCGTCTTTCTTTTTAAAAGATAATAAAATTAAAAAATATTCTATTTAAATTAATACTATAAGGTTACAAATATAAACATATACCATTTAAATGAATAAAACTATTTTATAATAACCAAGGACTTCCTATAGGCTAGTGGTAGGTGATATATTCATGTCACACTTTGGTTTTAGGTTTGATTCCCACATCTTTTTCCAACGTGATAGGTTATCTCCTCACCTACAGGTTGTTCTTTTTCTTAAACTATTGTATTATAACATTCCAAAAATAATCTTAAGAAATGTTTTAACCTTAAACAATATTATACAAAGTTCAACTTAATCCATTCCAACATTTAGAGTTATCCAAAATACTTCTGTCCAATATCTTTTTAAAAGGTCTCTAAATTTCCAAAATCAATTGTAACATCAGATTCCCCAAACAACGTAATGTTGCTCTTATTTTCATATAATGAATATATTATTACCATAATTATATTAAAACCTTAATTAAAACAAAAATTATTGTAGTAAAATCCTTATATATATCACATTATTCTTATAACCATAATATAATTCTTGAATCCAAAAAAAACACAAATACATTAATTATTCCACTTCTACTGTAGTAACAGCATAATCTTTACGTTGATCCACTTGTTTTTTGTGAGATATATTTCCTGGATACTTTGTACAATAATTTGCATAATGTCCCATATCTTTACAATTATAACATTTCACGACTTTATTTTTTCCCTTATAATCATGAGTCTGGTGACGTTTTTCTCCGCATTTGTAACAAAATATCATTCTTTTTAGGAAAGTACCAAGGTGTTTCTTCCCAAAATTATCAAATAAGGGAAAATCCTTCTTTCCCTTTTCCCTCTATCTATCTATTACTCTACTGTTATCCACTTCTATTGATTTACTTTTAATTTCATAACACTTAGACAATTCATTTTATGTCGTGACAGCACACGAGATTATATCTTCTTACAATGAAAAAGATTGTGAGACCAATGCCCGTCGGAGGAAAGGTTTTAACCCATCAAATAATCAATCAATCTTAATTCCCATGTTATGTATATAGTCTCTGCATGCCTTTCTAACCTTGTGAAGTTATCCTCTTACTTTGCAACATTCTCTTCCTCCTTTTGTCTCAGGCTCAGAAATTGTCTTTCCATATCATCACGTTGTTCACGAGGAAAGTATTTCTCTAGAAAAAATTCTTTAAACTCTCTTTATTCCATATTTCATACTTATTCATCCTCCTTTGTGTTTTGAATCAATTTCCATCATTTATCTACATCTTCTAAAAGATGATATACTACTATAACAACTTTTTCCCTCTCATTACTCCCCAAAGAAAGAAATATTTTCTCTAAGGAAATTATCAACTGCTCAACTACAAATGGATTTTTAATCCCATTGAATTTTGGAGGTTATTTTCTCATGAAGCGGTCTAACATTGATTATATTCATTGTGGATCAGGATGCTCCATACGGGTAAGGTTATTATTCATAACCTAAGTCAGCTATCCCGCTATGGTTATAAGTTGTTCAATACTATTTGTGTCACCAGCTCCATTATCACTATCTTTCATAGGATAGAAATTCCTACATGGATTACATGTGTTGATATGATTCCATTTCTCCCACTAGGCACCATTTATAAACAATGGCATACACAAGATTAGGGTGTGAATCATAATGCATAATTCCAAACTAGTAAAATACTTAACATAAATTGAAATTTTACGCATATCTAATCCATAATCATAAATATGGTTCCTTTTAGAACATATTTACTAATAAATATTTCATAATGGTTTCTAAAGAAAATATAAATTATCCTAATCATATCCCCTGGGAGTTTCAAACTAGGTGTGCAGTAAGGCATGTTGTTGTATACCAGGTTACCCCAAGTGAAGCTTAGAACACCTTTTCAGAGTTTTCACCCCTAGGTACATCTTTTCCAGAACCATGTTCACTTGTATTATCTAGAAAAAGATGTATTTTCTAGGAATACCCACATAATCTCTATTTTAAAATTCTAGTATTGTCTCCAATACTTATCCTCAAATTTTATCTTAGTGTTATGATCCCTAATCTTAGTTTTATAAATATATTTCCAAGGTTGTTTCTAAACTTCTTCTGATACAAACTATAATAGCCCGACCCCAAAAGCTGAGATTTGGTGCATTATTTTAATACATTGGAATGATTACAAGTAATCAAGTGCCGATGGACCGATCAGTTTATCAGTCATGGAAAATAGATTACATACAAGAACTTAACATTACATAAAATACAACATAGATAATCTTTTAAGAACACCATTATTCCCCTAACTTAACCCTGCATATCAATCATAATACACTTCTTAGAATCCTGGGAAAATAAAATATAAGAAAGGGGTGAGATGACAGTTACACTCTATGGTGTCCTCTAAAAGGGGTAATGCCTCCCATTTGTGATAATTACACCATTGGAACTAGTTATTAACTCATGGCCTATTGAAGGTGATATTTTGGGGGCATAAATGTTCTTTTCTATAATTCAAGGGCTCTTAGGGGGACATGTTATGATATATAAATTTTTAAGGACTCTATGAATTCTATATTTATAGGATAAATCCCACTTTTAATACTTTCAATCCGATAATTAATACTAGTCAAAACTCTATTAAAATGATCCATCAAGTCTTTATTAAATACCTTAAATAAATGAAAATATAATATAGGCAATTAAGGAGTAATAAGAAACCCAAATATGATAAAAAATAATAATAAACTATCAATACATCAACTAGAAGAGTAGGCTTTATAAGAAAATTTCATTTTTAAGGCCATTATGGGTTCTATAGTGATTTTGGACACATAGTATAAAATTTTACTCATAAATAAATAAATAATAGTAATTATGGAAGATACAGAGGTTTTAATTTAATGGGGAGATGACCTACTCTTACAAAAATAGTTTCGAAGTGAGATGGGTCTTCATAAGTAAAATTGGATGTTGAATTTCAACCATTGAATGGCCTTTATTGAACATGTAACAAATTAAATGTTTCTATGAAGTATTGTAAATATTTTATAAAAACATAGATGAATGTGAAGAAAGAATAAGAAATTTATTATATGAAAAATAATGGAATGTAAGAGAAATTTATTATTAATTTCACACTAAATGATTTACAAAGGAAACATCCTTTCATGTTAGATATTGTTTTTTCATGTCACGTAATAGGTAAATTGCTGTAATTAAATATTTTTGAAAATTTCAAAGGGTAATTATTCTTTTAGAAATAGTGGATCTCTTAGGATAAATTGTTTTTGTTTAAAATATGATGGAAATAAATGTAAATGTCAAAGAATTATCTATTTTTAAATGGATTAAAGTAAAACATACATAGTGTTTATTAGATGTGTGATGAAGGAAACGAATTGATTTTTAAGAATTATTAATGAGTGGGTTATCATTTCAAAGATAACTATATTTTTACAAAGGTATAGAAAACTAGATGAATCGTATTATAATTTGGGTTCGATAAAAATTTATTGTAATTGTGTTTGAAAGAGTAAATTGATTTGTGGTAGTGAGCAATTGATCATATTAGATAATGAGACATTTAAATACTGACTTAAAAAGGGTGGGTTGAGATGTTTTGTGATGGGTATTTCATTTCACTCATTTAAAATTATACTTAGATCATATTTATTATGTTTTAGTCAAATATATATATATATATATAATGCTCTAAATAGTTTTATAATTTTAAGAAGAAGTATTAAGAATGAATTTCATTATGTGGTAAATAAGTCTATATTAGATTATGGGGTTGAGTATATGACACACTTGTTATGGGGTGGTAAAAAATAATATTTATATTCCTCATTAGTATAGAATAGTTGATGGCCATGGTCATTCCCTTAAAGATTTTATTTTGGATCACTCACTATTCCTACCACATTATGATATTTATGGTATTTTATATATTTTTAAAAAAAATGAAAAATTTTGGGAATTTTGAAAATTGATGAAAACAAAATAACAGTAATAATGAAAATATAAGATTATGAATATAGTATTATCAGAAACAGTGATTAGTCCTTGGGGGATTTACTATATTTATATGGTATTGCTCTTATACTTTGGGTTTCCCCTAGTGATACTTCCTCTTGTATATGCTCTATTAAGTGGTTTCGGATATTTGATGCAACTAGAAATCTTCAAATGTGAGCTCTCTTTCAACTTACAATCAAGTTTTAATTGGATTATATGGATGAGATATTTTAAGGTTCAAAGGAATATGGGACTTCCCTAAAGTGGTCATTTAAATGGGACAATGGTCACTTTTTATATCCTATTTTTCATTTTTATCAAACCATACCAACAATCCTCCTAAATCGAAGTAGGAATATATTCCTACTCTTAAGTGGCTCTTAAAGCATGTTGTTGAGATACACTAGCAGTGAGGGCTTGAATATATGAGTATCTATTGTTGTCCATAGGGATATGCTGGTGGTAAAGAAAGAATGGTGATGATAAAATTCAAATATATATCTAAAAACAAGAAATCAACGAGTGAGGAGGAGGATAAAATTACATATCTTAGATTAAATCTTTGAATCGTCTCAAAGAAAGTGGAGATATTGCCAAAATAGAAATTTGTTCGAGTCTTGGATTCATTTTACCCTTGAATCATTCAAGCCTTGGATTCAAGCCTGGAATTGTTCGAGTATTGATTCAATCTTGGATTCGATGAGAAGGAGCATCGGTAGTAGGTGGCTTCTGTGGAATGCTTTGAATGTCACAAATGGTTCGCGACTGGTTAGGGTTCTTTAAATAAATCGTAACACTTTTATATTCACTTCCAAAAAAGTGGAAATAAAGATCCATTTTATCAGCACTAAATTAATAAGCGTTGATAAAATACATTTATATCAGCATAAAAGTTTTAGCGCTGATAAAGATGTCTTTTATTAGCATTTACTTAGTGATGATAAAGGGTTTATAATTATAATTATAAATAAAAAAATTTGTAAATATATTTATATAATTATATATATATTTAATAAATATATATAAATATAAATATAGTAAATATATTCATTATTTAAATATATTTATTTAAATTTTATAATTATTTAAATATATATTTATTTATTTATTATTATATAAATACTTTTAAAAAATAATATTTATATATTTATATCATTATATATATTTATATAATTATATATATATATATTATAAATATAAATAAATATAGTTAATATATTCATTATTTAAATAAATTTATTATATTTATATAATTGTTTAAATATATATATATATATATATATATATATATTTGATTATTTATAATTATATAAATAATTTTTTAAAATATAATATTTATTTATTTATAATTATAAATATAAAAATGTATAAATATTGCAAATATACATTTATAAATATATTTATTTATAAATATTTATTGAAAAATATATTCTTTACATTATTAATGAATATTTAATTTTAAGTGCATGCATGTCAAAAATGAGTGAAATTGAATAATTAAAAATGAGTACACTTTAACAATATTGAAAAAAATAGATGAGTTTTATTAATAAAATATAAATTATTAAAAAAATATGGATATATATTGAAATAAATATTAATAAATATTGAAAATATTAAAACATAGTAAATATATATATATAATAGAAATTTCTTAAACTCCCAAAAAATAAATAATAATAAATATTAAAAATGAATTAATATCTTAATTAACTGTAATAAAATTAAAAAAAAATAAATAAAATTTACTGATTAAATACATGATATATTAAATGTATCTTGTTATAATAAAATTCTAAAATGAATACTAAAATTTGAATAAATTACATGAATATTAGGTGTATGTGTTTCTATATAAGATATCATTAATTACGTAAATATTTGTGTGTGTGCATTGTATATAAAAATGAATTAATTACATATATTTATATCATATCAATATACCACACTTTTGATATATGTTAAATTAAAAAATCAAACAACGCTCAATTATGTTCATTTCTCGATGCAATTAGTCAATATTTTTAATTCATATTAATTTTTAATTATAAACAATTCTTCACTAAATGTATGACTATTTAATGTAAAGCATAAATATTTTGTATTATATATAAATAATATTTATATACATTCATATATATCTATATATTTAATATATACTATTTATTAATATTATCAATAATTATTTAATTAAAAAATGCTTAATATTTTTCTCAATTTACCTATTTTTTATTTTTATTTGTTTAATTTTTATTTTACATATATCCATATATTTAATATATAATATTTATTAATATTTATAATTTATATATAGTATAATCAATTTATTCCTTTTTATCAATAATTATTTAATTAATAAAAAAATTAAAAGTTTTTTTATTTTTTATTTATTTCAATATTTTATTTTATTCGATACCTTTATCAGCACTAAAAAAGGGTTGATAAATGGTACCTTTTATTAGTGCTAAAAATAAAACACTGATAAAGGATACCTTTTATCAGTGATAAAGAAAACATTGATAAATGTTGCCCTTTATCAATGCTAAAAAAATGATTATAAAGGGTACAGTTTATCAGTGCTAAAAAACATTGATAAAAGGTTCCCTTTACCATCACTTGTTTTAATGCTGATAAAGGGAACCTTTATTGGTGATTTTTTCTAGCACTGATAAAATCCATGCTTTTAAAAGGCATGTTTTGTAGTAGTGGTCCTTAGTTTAGCAAAGTGTATTAGGATAGATGCACTTTGGGTTAGACTACTCACTGACTTGTATGTGCCTTGTTAAGAAAAGTGGGGGTTAGCCATCTGTCACTATAAGGTTACTATTGTGGGGATTGATGATTTCATATGATTCTAATACTTTACATGAAATAATTTTATGTACCTTATTCATGAGATGCATTTGGATATGTATGAATATAGTTGAATTTTAATTTGGTTTAGTAACACAAGTTTTGAGTTGTGTTAAAAGTTACACTTCAATATGGTGTGAACATATTAATTTAGTGGAAAGAATATGATTACAAACTAAATCACTAGAAGCGTGCATATACTTAAATGGAATAACATGAGATAATATGGTGAGATTAAATCACCATTAAAATACAAAGTGTTAGATTCCTTTCAAAGTGGCACTTTTCTTGTCATGACCTGACCCAAGCCAAGGCTCGAACCGCAACTACCCCAAGTCCACCTCCATAGTCCAGGGGGTGGAGACAAGCGCAAAAGGAATAACTAACTCGGGGAGGCCTTTTACTAAGTACCTATATACACACATATAGCCAACTCAATGAAAAATTGCAGAGGGAAAAAATGAAAAAATGAAACACTGGTATAAAGTAAATCAAGCATGCACGAATCTCTAGACAGTACAAATTATGGTAGTGTAAACTGAAAAGAAAATGGTAAAAAATACATACCCAACTAGAAATGTGTCCCAACTTGATAGAAAACTGGAAAATTAAAATAGCTGAGAGATCCCATCTCTTGGATCCCAAGCTACGACCATCGTACACGGTCCAAGCACCCCATATCCCTAAGATCCCCTAAAGTTCTATTTGACCTATCTACCATCTGAAAAAGACACAACATGTGTTGGTAAAATACCATCCATGGGTGAGTATATACATACCCATTAGAACTCTCCAAAAAGGGTGAAGAGGGGGCAGTAAGAGATACAGATAAAGAGGAAAGTAGTAGATAGAACAAGGCACAGTAAGAGAGTATAGCTCAACTCAAAAAGAGAGTGAAAGTGAAATCATCCAAACATAAGGATCTCAACATGATGAGAATATGAACTTATCGTCATGTCTTTTCTACCTATAGTAGGAGAGTATACTCATCCAACCATGAGAATCTAAACATGGAAATCATGTGGCATACCCTGCACGTCTTCGTCTCTCTTGGAAGGAGAGTAACTATACCTAAGGATTGGGTACTGAAGTAGGATATATATATATATATATATATATATTCTATGTCAAATAATCCCAAATGATAGAGTAAAGGGGTATCCATCTCATAGATCAGCCTAAGAAGAGTAACCAACAGTTCCAAGGTAAGTCATCTATGATGCCCAGCACCTCATGTGTCTATCTAGAACACAAAATTCTAAGGGACTCAATCACCACACCTTGATACTATCTTCTTTAGGCAGCACGGACTCTCCCATGTGGTTTTAGGTTGCGTTAAATGGATGCATCTCAGGGGGGGACGTCCCTCTTCCTTGTGAGTCCATAGTTACGTCAAACCATGTCTCGTCACTGTGTCTCGTAGTCAAGGGGCCACAAATTCTATGTAAGGATCTCATACCCCAGTACGATGGGAGGGTCCAACCCTGATAGTCATTGAGGAAATACACTACCCAGCCCAGGTGGAGGGTTACTCTTAGGAAAGTCATCAAGGAATTCCACTGCCCAGTCCTACTGGATGGTAATCCCAATGAGTCATTAGGAAACTCCACTGCCCAACCTAGCTGGAGGGTTATGCCTAGAAGTTGTCATTGGGGAATTCCACTACCTAGCCCAGCTAGAGGGTAAGGTCGTAACATTGAGGAACCTTACTGCCCAGTCCTACTGGAGGGTAACTAAGAAATATCATCAAGGAACTCCACTACCTAGCCTAGCTAGAGGGTAAGCCTACTATTGTATTTGCGGAATTCCAGTACCTAGATCAGCTAGAGGGTTATGCCCGAGATAATCTGGTGATTCTGTATGATTTCTTCCATCATCGTGGGTTGCATCTGTGCATAACAAACCTAGAATATTTTACAACATATCTTAAAATCTGCTTCTGAAGGCATCATCGAGTTCTATTCAGAAAAAAAAACTCAGGATAGGCATATCATGGGAAAAATCAAAGTTCAAAAGAAGGAGTTACAAACATTCAAAAATCTCTCAAAAAAGATCAAGGGGAACATGGTGTTTGAGGGAACCCACACGGCGTGTGGTCCCTCTCCACAGCCTGTCTTGTCCCTGGATGGCACACAGTTCCACCCCATGTAGTATAACACATCGTGTACGTGGACTACACGCCGTGTCCGGACTAACCGGGACCTGGGCCATGTCATGTGGTTGTGTCCATGTACATCGATACATAGTGTGTGGATTAACACGGGATTTCACTCATTTGGTCAAGTCGTGTCCGTGTACTTGACACATGGTGTGTGCTTGGACATGTGATCCATCACACGAATTCACCATATAGATAGGTGGTACATGGTGTGTGCCTGTACATGTGATCCATCACATGGATTCCCCATATAAATAGGCGGTACATGGCATATAAAAGGGAGTATACATCATGCCATCCTTATATGTTTCCAAAACCCTAGTGTCACAGTTGTAAAGGGCTACACATCATGTGTTCTTAGTTTAACACGGCGTGTAGTAGGGTTTTTTATAGATATCCAGATCCATGATCCATGTGGTAGAACTGGCCATTTAATCCTATTTTACTATAGATCTCTCCTCTAATCTGCCCATGAATGTTGGATCTAGTCTGTATCTACCGTTTTCAACTCTCTGGTGGTCGTAAATCCATCTTTGATTGGGTTGTGTGTTCTTGAATTCCACCACATGTCTCCTTTCTTAAATGGTTGATTCCTCATGAATATTTCATCAAAAAGATCTCTCATAACTAGTAAGATTTACATATCTAAAATCGCTTCATCGATCTGTCATTGTTTCACTGATTTTTCGCAAATCCAGGTACCCGGTCGGGCTCAGGTTTCCCAGAAATCTATCGAACTGGGAACCAATGGATTCCATCAGTGAAGAACATGAAGAAAGGGTGGATAAAAAGAACCAATAACAAATATTTAGAACATCATCATCCAAGCGTTCTTGGTCGATGATCAAGAATGGGGCACCGGGCTAGATAACAATTGCTTAAGAAATATTTAATTTGATACTTGGGCACATGAAAAGGCAAAAGAGAGCAAAGATCATATAAAGAAGAACAATACACTCAAAAAATTTAATCCAAGGAATAAAAATTACCAAACATGAGTCATTCCTCTATTTTGGATCGATCGTTAGTGAAGAATGTGCTCATGCAATGTTCGGAAGAAGTTGATGTTTTCGTCAAGAGTTGATTAGTCTCTATCCAGAGGTTTGTCGTTAATCACCAAAGGAGGAGGTGGAGAGAGATTTTTTTGTTGTATCAATTTTATGGGTCCAACCCTAGTAGAGTCTCCATAACTGTGAATTTATAAATTTTTTGTCTAGGTCAAAGTGATTTAATTATTTAATTTAATAATTAATTCTTTCACTGATCGCACTGCCATTGAGAGAGAGGTCCATCCATCCCACGCCAACTCATTTTATGTCGTACCTAGGGTAAACACTACATTCCAGACCCAACAATGGTATCATATTTCCAATCCTATTAACTATTTAAGAGTTATCCCATTTTCTTTAATTAAATACGCATGCAATATAAAATATTTTTAATATTTTTATAAATATAATTTTGGGAACAACGGGTCTTGGAATTTCATGTCATCTCAACACCTAACTCTGAAAATATATCTATAAATATTTCAAAGTCTTACAATGAAAAAACTGAGTCTCTACATCATTCCCTTCTTCAATATTTTCATCCCCAAAAAGAAAAACTAAGAAAACAACTCAGGATATTGAGCCCGCATTTGGCTATCTTATTCCCAAGAAATCTCCTACACATTTCTGTATTTCCACAACATGTGAACCAAAGGGATAGTCTATCTTCACAAGGTCTTCTTATGTCGGTCCTCAATCACCATCGGGTGCTCTGCAAAATTTTCACCATCTTCGATATCCAACTCACCCCAGTCAATGATGTGTATAGGTTCATGAACATATTTCCTCAACTGTGACACATGGAAGACATCATGAACCCACTCTAGTTTTGGGGGTAGGTCAAGGTAGTAGGAAACCTCACTAACCCTCTTTGAAATCTCAAATGGCCTGATGAACCTCAGGGATAGCTTGCCTCCCCAACCGAACCTCTGCATTCCTCATCATGGGGAAACTCTCAAGAAGGTGTGGTCTCCCTACTCAAACTCTAAGGGCCTACAACAGAAATCTTTATAGAATTTATGTCTACTCTGGGCCATCCTCATTCATTCACAGATGACCTTCACTTTCTTCATTGTCACCTACACAAACTCTAGGCCCACAAGAGATAACTCCCCAATATTTATCCAGCATAAGGGTGACCTATTGGGTCTCCCATATAGGACCTAAAAAGTGTCATGTTGATGGTAGAGTGGTAGTTGTTGTTGTATGAAAACTCGACCAAGGGTAGTTGATCCTCCCAGCTCCGGCCAAAGTACAACACGCTATCCCTCGTCATATCCTCTAGCACCTGAATAGTGCACTCGATCTACCCATTGATTTGGGGTGAAAGGTTGTACTCATCCACATCTAGTTCTGAATGCCTCATGTAGGCATCTTCACAATTGTTTCATAAACCACACTTAACTATTTGATACAATCATTGATGGTACCCCATGAAAGCGGACGATCTCCCATAAGGACAACTACCCCAAAATCTCCACCGAACTCTGCTCTCCGATGGAAAAGAAGTGAATCGACTTTTTGATTCAGTTAAACATCACCCAGATGGAGTCGTAGGACTTCACTGTGCACAGAATCCCCGTGAATAAATCTATGGATATTTCATCATATTTCCACTATGGGGTCTCGATAGGCTGCAACAAACATGCTAGAACTTAGTGTTCAGCTTTCACCTGCTGACAGGTGAGGCACCATGAGATGAACTCAGCTACACTTCATCTCATGAAGTACCACAAAAACGGCCATGAAATGTCTCTATAAATCTTCCCTACACTAGGATGTACAACTAAGGGATAAGTGTGGAACTCCCACATCACTTCCTCCCGCATCACGACTGGAACCACTGTTCACCCCTAGAATAAGATGTTGGTATTTCATCCTTAAGAATATCCATCTAGTACGTCACCCACAGATATCTGATCACACAAGACCTCATAGTGGATTTCCCCCATTTGGGACTCTTCCACACGCTTAAGGAGAAAAGGAGTTGATTCACACTCAAATTTACCCAAGAGATGAAGGTAGAACGGTCCTTGTAGTTTAGCTTGGGTTGTTGAATCCTCAGAGACCTAAGAAGTAACCTACAGACACATACATTCTATGGATTGTTTTTGGCTATGAAGTGGCCAACTTGGATTGAAATTATATGGGTTTAAGTGATTTCTAATATAATTAAGTGAATTCAAATTAAAATAATGAGTTGATCCTAGGTTATCACTTGGGGTGGATTAGATGCATTCCTTTTCATCTATTTCAATTTCTTATATTTGAGATGGGTTCATTTAAGAAGATCAAACAATATCATCACTTACTAGTTTAATAACTACACCCTTTAATAATATTCACCTATACACTTGAAGGATCAATTTTTTGATAACTTCAAGGTAAATTTTTGTATTAGCACTTGAAAAGTGTGGCCTTAAATTCAACAAGGATGAAGGAGTGTAAAGATCTTCAAACACAATTCTCAATTAAAAGAAGTGATTAGAAATTAATGGAGTGAGAAATAACATCCAAACTAGCCCCTTTATACTCCCTTGGATCAACCCATAAGTGGGTTATCCCTCCATTGATTCTATGGTTTCAATGGAAGCAGAAAGTAGACTCATGAGGGAGGAAATGGAGAAGTAAAAAAAACAATAAAATAATGATCACTCCACCGTTGTGTGATAATTTCACAAGGTTTGGTGTGAATAAATTCACACCTTGAACCAAAGGTATAAAATTGATATGTATAAAAACATAATAATAGGATAATAATAACTTTTATTAAGAAACTAAAGTGAATTGAATAACTTACATGTGGAAGACAAACTTGAGACAACAAAATCACAGCATAACATTACAATTGAACAAAGCACCAAAGATGATAAAATCCTCCACCACCACTTCCTTAAATAGGAATTTCAAGAGACTTGGGTTGATCTCCCAATAGTAAAAAGGATCTCATTTGAGTATGGTAGGCCTAGTGTGGTGGAAAGTAAGGGAGAGGATACTTTTCCACCCTTGACCCGAAGTTACATTCAGCTTTCTTCCACCGAACAGAGGTGCCTATAATACGTTCTAGATGGCATAATTTGAGTAGGCAATAGAAGAAAAAAATAAATCTACCGATGTTCCCTATCTCTATATAAAATTTCATCCCAAATTAATATGTGGTTTTCTAGATATGATTAAATTAGTGGGATTAGTTTATGGGCCTCAGAATCTGGCTCAGAATTTTATCTCCAAATTGGGCCACCTTAATAACCACAATAGAGGCCGAATTAGCACTGTCTCATAAATAATTATTTGTTCCTATATATGTATTATATAATCCCAAGAATTTTGGGCTTAATTGGGCCTTTATTTTGGGCCCCACATTCTCATCAGTGGGATGGTGTCCAATCTGCCTTCTCCAAAATTGTTTGCATGAAATCCCATTTTGGTTGTCTTCCGATGTGAATCTTCCAAAACTCCACAAGTATTAATTATTCCCAATATAATTATAAACCTTAAAGTTAAATATTAAAATAAAATCAAGATCATTGGGTACTTTAAATGTTGTTCAAAAATGTGCCACATAATAGTGCATTTTAAGAAGGAATTACAATCATAATGTGAAATGATGTTCAAAGTGTAAAATGCACTAAAATGGTGTTTATGAATAATAAATCACATGAATATTATATATATTAACAATGAATATTAGCCTCATTTAGTGGCTAATCACACCCCCCAACTTGAGTTTTTCTGGTTCCAAGCAAAATATATCTCAACAATATGAAATTTGAATTCCCTTTTCCAAAAACATTTTAATACACAATGATCACCAAAAACCCTTATACCAAAGAATCATGAAACCCATAAAAATATTTTAATACATGATAGTTTCATAAGCATATCCCAATCCCAATCTCATTCCTTTGTTCAAATTCATCGTCATATTTCATCCAATATCAATTAAGAGTGATGATGTGTTGTGCATCACATTGGACATGGGGGTTCATCTTTATTCAAGAGGGAAATGATGGAAGCGCTAAGTGGAATCACATTTCAATATTAAGATGAGTATTTAAAAAAAATTTATTGTTTTTTTTTTGTTTTTTTTTTTTTGCAGTTTTTCCATGGTAGTTGAAATTGCACTCAAAAGAGTCAACCCCTGTAGCGAGAGTTTGCCAATGACTCCTGGGCTCAAAGACATTAGGGCACCAAGTGAATCCCACATACTCAGGCATCATCTGGAGTTAACTTAGTCAAAAACAAATTCAAATTACCAAAAATAAAGATAAAATTACTAACTCTGGACCAAAAAACTATGGAGTCACGATCCCTAAGTTCCAAAAGCCACGCATTAGGTCATTTCATTGCTCTACGTGCAAATTTATTGTTTTTTTTAATTTTTTTATTGAATACTCATATTAAAACTAAAATGATCACCAAACCTATGCTATTTATTTGGGGGACCCCATTAACTCAAACTAATACCCCATTATCCAAAGGACGTGCGTTGTGATTCTTTTTTTATTTGGATGAAAATATAAACAATGAAATATCACATTAGGCAGCCACAATTTCTAAAATATATGCTCATGAGATATATATGGATTAAAATTAGAATCAGGGAATGCTAAATTATTTGATATTCAATTTCAAATTGTACAATGTTTATTATCATGTTCAAGGTTAAAGAAATTTTTCCTTCCATTAAGGCACACTTTTTTTCAAATCATTCATTTTTTTACACAAAAGCATTTTTTTTATTGCATCTCCCCCCTAACTTAAAATAACATTGTCCCCATTGTTTAAAGAAAAGAAAATTTAGAAGGGGTGGAGGTAGATAATGAGATTTCAAAAAAATTAAATTGAAAATGAGGATCATGGAATGAAGTCACCTGGTGGTTGAAGTTGAAATTCTTGTTGCTCCCTTTTAATCCCTTGATATCGATGTCACTCTGAGAATTCCTTAGTGGAAAAAAAGGGAAAAAAACAAACAAAACAAAAAAACTATATATATATATATATATATATAATAAAGAAAGTAAAATATAAGTGTATATATAAAAATTATAGAATAAGAAACCACAATAAGTCGTAGGTCAGTGGTAAGTGCGCGCCTCTGTCTCCCTTCGGTCCCGGGTTCGAGTCCCCACGGCTTCACCGGTTATGATGGGGTTTTCCCCACGACCTACGATGTGGCCTTTTAATTTTATTATTATTATTATACTTTTTTATTTTAACCTGCAAAAACATAAAAATAAAATGAACTGATGATACATTGTCTTCTTTTTAAATTTATGGGTAAGGTATTACTCAAGGATCACACCACGTGACACGGATGAATATGGCGCTCCTCTTTCATACCCATCCATACTCATAATAGAAGAACAGGTCAATAGTCTATTTTTTATTATTTTTAAATATCAAAATTATTCATTAATACTATTTAAAATATAAAGTTTATTAAAACAACAAAATGATTGGAAACTTGAAAATCATGGGTTTCCTCCCATGCACCACTTTGTTTAACATCGTTATCCTGGCATGGATCCTAAATCTATCAATTTTTTCCTGGTTCATAGGTTGGCTCAGTTAACTCAACCTCTGTTTCTTATTTATTGAATGATTTAATGAATGGTTTTAACCTTTGACCATTGACCATGAAAATGTAACCACTTGTGGGATCTTGAACCTCTACTGCCCCATGGGGGTACACATGATGCACTATGAAAGGACCTGACCATCTAGACCTTAACTTTCCTGGGTGTAAATGAGGTTTTTAACTATACAAGAGCACGAATTTTCCTAGTTCAAAATGTTTGACTTTGATATTACTTATAGTGACCTAAGCCTTTTACATAAAACATTTCATTATTTCAATCATAGATAATCATCAGAGTACAAACCAAGGATCGTTAAGTCTAGTGTCTTGGAAGACTAGGTACATATAACATAAAACATGGGGCTTAAAAAACTTCTTTATTTAACCTCCATAATGATCTCCTAACTTCCTTTGAGGTCTTACATCTGCATAGGGTACCCTGGGGAACACATGAACAAATGGATGAGCTAAAAATCCCAGTAAAAGAATGAACATAAGGATACATCTCAATAACATGAGTTAGGAGGCATGACATAATGATATCAAAAGCATGAAACTTATAAAATCATTTAATATAAGAATGGGATCATATAAACATGGAATCATATAAATGTGGAAGAATCATAAAACATTTCTTTAGTACGGGTCAAGGATAACCGCCAATCTTGTTTCCCATTTCAGTACGAGTCAAGGATAACCGCCAATCATGTTTCCCATTTCAATATGGGTCAAGGCTAACCACCAATCTCGTTTCACATCGTATCTCATAATACTTAACCTTACCCAATGCATTGGAGCGCTATCTGGGTGCACCCATATCAACATATTCATGAATATTCTTGCCACATAAATAATCTTACCACATAAATAATCATACATAATCAACCATACATAAACATAAGGGTACCCATGGAAATAATTGGGTACCACAATCATGGCATAAAACATATCCAATGGGCGTATCACGTAAGTGTCCATGAAAGGAAGGGATTAGAAAATACATGGACATTAATAGGGTAAAATAGTAATATAACATGGTAAGTGGTGTCAAATATAAGTGACAACATATAAAAAAAATTATTTTAGAAACATTAGTATTAAAACATTTTTGTGTGATTTTAAGGAAAACACTCTAGAGCTTTTCAAATAGAAAAAAGGACATTATTTTATATAAAAATATAATTGAACCCAAAAAAATTAATAATAAAAATACTGATTTTATAAATACAATTGTGTTTTAAAATATAGGATAGATTGCACTTGAAATTTGGGTAAAAATTTGGGAAGTCCCCTTAAAACAGGTTGGCTTATCGGAAAGTTCTAAGGAGGGAATCTTTCAAAATCATGTATATCCCTAAAAGAATGTGATGAAAGGGTCTTGATATAAGAATAATGTAAAACTAACCAGAATTCATAAGACTCACATAGATAGATAATATAACACCATTTTGAAATAAAGATAAGGCAACCCGAAAGAACAAAGAAGGTTCGGGTAGAATTCGTTACGATTTTATCGACATGGTGTCGGGTGTGACCAAGAGGGCTTGATGAGAGAGAAAAGGGGTTTATAGTCACTTATAAAAAATTAGGTCAGTATTGGGAAGTTGTATAAATATACCCCATCACTTGTTATTACACAAAAATACATAGCATAGATAACAATCTAGATTAAGAGTGAAAAGGGGAGGATCCCTTACCTTATGTCCGTTGGTGTTCTCCACTTGATATTAATGACCTGGATAGTCAAATTAGGTTTATTAATCAATAATTAAAGAACCTTATATACATGTAAAATATTTATTATAACCTTTTTAAGTTCATTTATACCCATTTTGATTGATTATAAGGTTCAATTTCATGGTTTGGATCCGTTTGTTTCCATGGGTTTTAATGATCAGTTCACTTGTATTTAGGTTCGGATAAAATGTAAGATGAAAGTGGTAATACAGAATTGATGTAATATAGAATTATTGAACATAAATAAGGTTACATGGTTACAAAATTAGTTTGGTTAATTGGAGTGAAAGATAACCATGACATAAGACATTAATGATAAACGCTTGAATTAATTTTAGCGATTTTACCCATAATTAACTAGTTTTGTATTATTATTTTATATCATGAGTGTATAAGGATTCCAGAACCATAAATAGGATATATAAAATATATAATAATCTGGTTCAACCATAACATAAATGTTTTCATGACTAGAAACAAAGATGATAAAATAAATTGATAAATCGTTGTCGTTGAATGTGCTAAATTAGCACATCTCAAACGGTGCTTTCATTTCTTTCAAATAAAAGGGTGGGGAAAGGATAGAAGATAATGAAATATACCAATATAATGAAGATATTACATTGCATGTATGCTACTGGATTTATCATACTATTATGGTGAAGGTAGGTGAGGAAATAAATTAAAAAGAAAAGAACTTAAAAGAAAAGAAGAAATTTGGGAAGAGGAATTTACCTTTTGAGACTTCCTCCTTTGAGAACATCTTAAGGGGATAGGTTTTGGTATTTTGAGGAGGATGAGAGCTTTTGGACGTGGGGTTTTACCTTGGGGATAGATTTGGGCAGAATTTAGAGAAGTCTTGGAGCTTGAGAGGAGTGGAGAGAAGAGGGAGTGAAGGGGGGGTTTTATAGTGGAGGAGAGGAGGGATTTCATGATATTATAATCATTAATTTATTATTTCTTCCCAAGACAAGGAATAGTAAGTATTCCATGACCAAGAATAGTAAATGGGTCATGTGAATTCGAACCAAGTGGCCTTACATCAGCAGAGCATCATCGATGATTAAATTAATCCATTATTTAGCATTTATTGTAAATTATCGGATTCTACTATTCATCAAAGATTCAATAATTTCAGAAAAATCCCAAAAATTCACCCTAACCATTTTTCGATGTGTAGAATCCAAAAACGAAGTCCATTTTTCAAAAATAATTTTCTAAATATGATTATTTTAATATTTAATTAAAATAATAATTTATTATCAAAACCAGTTTTAAAACATTCATTAACTCATTCAAAAATATAGGTATATTGCACTTCCAACTTGAATATTATTTTTATACCACCATAGGTGAGGTTGGGGTATATCATTATTTATAAGGGTATGTTACTATTCATTATGGTAGGTTACAATTCACCAAAAAATATTTTTGTTTTATTAGACTCCAAAAAACATCTTGAACACAACCGTGTATGCTGGATTTTTGAAATTCCAAACAAAGAAGTGACAAACTTGTGTTTAAAGGTCACTTATCACTTATTAGTTCATTATGTTGTGCTTTCATGTGATTTTATGACATAAATATAAGAAGGTAATTTCCATTGAAAAACTTTGGGTCGTTACATTCATAGATCGGTAGGCTTGAACTCTAGCTTTATTGATCCTTGAATTTTCATAAGACACCATCCTTAGTTTCTCAAGTTCATTGAGATCTAATTTCATTTTGGTTCTGGCCAATGAGAGGTCATAATTTATTTTCTTAATTGCCTAAAAAGCCTTATGCTCAATTTCAATAGGTAAATGGAATGCTTTTCCATAAACCAATCTATATGGTGACATTCCTAGGATGGTTTTGTATATTGCACGATATGCCCAAAGAGAATCCAAGAGTTTCTCAGAAAAATCTTTCCTAGAAGGATTGATAGTTTTTTCAAGAATATTTTTAATCTCCCTATTTGCTAACTCAGCTTGACCATTTTTTTGAGGATGGTACGCAGTGGAAACTTTATGAGAAATCCCATACTTAGACATGAGTGAAGAGAATGGATGGTTGCATAAATGGGTTCCTCGATCACTGATTATAGCCCTAGGAATTCCAAATCAAGAAAATATGTTCTCTTTTAGAAATCGTATCACAACATGATGGTCATTAGACTTGGTGGGAATTTATTCAACCCATTTTGAGACATAATCAACAGCTAATAGGATGTAGAGGTATCCCCTAGATTTTGGGAAGGGACCCATGAAATCTATTCCCCAGCAGTCAAAGATTTCAATCACTAATATGGGAGTGAGTGGCATTTGATTAATTTTTGTGATTGACCCTACTTGTTTACACTTAGGAAGGCTTTGAAAAAATGTGTAGGAGTCCCTTGAGAGGGTGGTCTAGAAGATACCACACTGAAGAACCTTAGAAGAATTTTTCTTAGAGGAAAAGTGACCTTCACATGCCTCACTATGACAGAATTTAAGGATGGACTCTTGTTCAGATTCTGGGACACACCTCCTAATGACTTGGTCAGGGCAGAACTTATAGAGGTATGGATCATCAAACACATAGTGCCTAACATCAGAAAGGAATTTCCTTCAAGCTTGAGTCCCTAATAATTTTTGAATTACTCCTATAACTAAGAAGTTGGCTATGTCAGCATACCAAGGGAAGTCACTCACAGAGTATAGATGTTTATCAGGGAATGAATCAGACACAGAAAGGTGATTTGAGTTGTCTTTGAATTCCATCTTAGAGAGGTGATCAGCTACAACATTTTCAACTCCCTTTTTATCCTTGATTGTGAGGTCAAATTCTTGTAAGAAAAGGACCCACCTAATTAGTCTAGCCTTGGAATCTTTTTTTGGAAGAGGTATTTTAGTGCAGAATTTTCATTGAACACAATAATGGGGGGTCCTAAGAGGTTGGACCTAAAATTATCTAAGTAAAACAAAATATAAAGTAACTCCTTTTCAGTGGTGGTGTAGTTGATTTGGGCATCATTTAAGGATTTTCTTGCATAAGCAATGACATAAGTAATTTTATCAAAACATTTTCCTAACACAGATCCTACAGAAAAGTCACTGGAATCACACATAAGTTCAAAAGTAAGGTTCCAATTTAGAGATTTCATAATGTGAGGAGAGGTGAGAGAGGATTTGAGGGTTGAGAATGAACCCTCACAGCTTTTTGTCCAAACAAATGGAGCATCCTTTACTAGGAGAGCACAAAGGGGATGGGAGATTGAACTAAATTCCTTGATGAATCCTCTATAGAAACCAGCATGTCCTAAGAAAGACCTCACTTACTTAACAGTTTTGGGTGATGGAAGGTGATGAATTATGTCAACCTTTGCTTTATCAACTTCAATCCCCCTACCTGAGACTATATGGCCAAGTACTAATCCCTGTTTAACCATGAAATGGAATTTTTTCTAATTTAGGACTATATTCATTTCTTCACATCTGGACAAAAATCTCTCCACATTCTTAATACATCCCTAAAATGTATCCCCAAAGATAGATAAGTCATCCATGAAGACCTTAAGAAAATCCCCTACCATGTCTGAGAATATTCCCATCATGCACCGCTGGAAGGTTCTAGGGGAATTTCATAACCCGAAGGGCATGCGTTTGAAAGAAAAGGTGTTGAATGGACATATGAATGTATTCTTACCTTGATCCTCTAGGGAGACCTCAATTTTATTATACCCCGAGTACCCATCTAAGAAATAGTAGAAGGCATGACCTTCCACTCTCTCAATGACTTGGTCAATGAATGGTAAGGGGAAATGGTCCTTCTTGGTGAATGAGTTTAGATTCTTATAGTTAATGCAGACCCTCCATCCACTACTAACCCTAGTTGGAAGAATATATCTATCCTTATTGGTTATCACTGTGATTACTACCTTCTTGGGAACCACTTGGATTGGGTTGACCCACTCACTCTCAGCTATGGGATATATGATACCAACTTTTAACAATTTTGGAAGTTCTTTTCTCACTACTTCCATGAGATTGGGATTGAGTCGTCGTTGAGGTTGACGACATGGCTTTGAATCAGATTCCAGAACAATCCTATGAGTCCCAATTAGTGGGATAATCCCAGGAATATCATATAGGGTCCAACCAATGGCTTTCTTATGTTTCCTAAGGACATATAAAAGTATCCCCTCATGATTTGATTCAATAGAAGAAGAAATGACAATAGGATGTGTTTGATTGTCCCCTAGGAAGGCATACTTGAGTGCAGCAGGAAGTTACTTCAATTCAAGATTAGGTTGGTTTAGAATTTCAGTAGAATATTGGGACATTGGATCAAGATCAATT
Source organism: Viscum album (assembly GCA_963277665.1). NCBI lineage: Eukaryota > Viridiplantae > Streptophyta > Magnoliopsida > Santalales > Viscaceae > Viscum > Viscum album. The sequence continues at coordinate 1,427,257,192 of OY728152.1, forward strand.
TTGTTTCCAAGAGTTTTAGATATGATTGATTCCCCACATGTAGAAGTTCAAGCTACTAAATTGGCTTGATTATATTTAGGGAAGGAATTTGGAGTAGTATCCATGAAAGTGATTTCCTGAAAGGTTTCGCTGATTGTTGGACCTAAGACTTCATAATAAGAGCAATTTGAAAATGATTCAAGACAAGGAGATAAACTTCCTTCATGTGAACAAGGGAAATCAATATCATCCTGACCTAAACATCCATCAAATATTCCTTGATGTTCTATGGATTCATTATCAATGACTCCAATCATGTTTAGTTCATGAATTTCCTCTTCATCCCCTATTTGTGAGATTACATTATAGATGTTCAATTCTAGACTCATGTTTCCAAATGTGATGGTCATGTTCTCGTTTAGAACTCAGATAACATAGTTGATTGTTGTAAGGAAAGGACGACCAAGGATGGTTGGGGTTTGTTCCTTATTTCCTAAGTTTGGATGGTTTTCAAGGATAATGAAGTCAACAGGGTAGATGAAGTTTTTAACCTTTACCAAAACCTCCTTTAAAATACCCTTTGGAACCCTAATGCTACGATCAGAAAATTGAAGTGTGACAGATGTGGGTTTGAGTTATTCTAGGCCCAACTGGCAGTACACATCATAGGGGATGTGATTGACACTAGCACCTAGGTCACACAAGGCCTTGAAAACTTTACTCTCTCCTAGTTCAACATTGATGTAAGGGCAACCCAGGACTTTCAATTTAGGAGGAATGGTCCCTTTAATGGTGCTACTCACATTAGCAGTCAAAAGGACTTGGTTTTTATGTGAAAATTTTATTTTAAATGTGCATAGGTCCTTAAGGTATTTTGAGTATGTAGGAATGGTTTGAATGGAATCGAGAAGTGTAATTTTCATCTTGACTTGTGAGAATATTTCCCTCAATGTTTCATCCAATTCAGGCTTGGTTTTCCCCCTCATGTGTTGAGGAAATGGTGCATGTTGTGGGGTTGTTTGTTGAAGAGATGTTTCTTTGACAATGTTATCGTGTTTTTCAGTTTGATAATTTGATTCATTTGAATTTTCATCCAATTTTGAATCTTTCGATGGGTTTTGAATTAGTTTTTCAGGTTTCTCAATTGATTTCCCACTTCTTAAAACAGTCACAGCCTTTAGTTGCTCATGAGTTGTCTGAGTGCAACTTGACTCTCCCCTTACTGTTTGTTGTGGAATGGCTTGTGTAGGCATGGATTCCTTTCCAGTTTTGATGGTTTGAAGTTCTTGTTTAAGGGAAGAGACTTCCGAGTTCATCCTTTCCATTTGTTTTCACAGTTGTTCTAGTAGGCTTTGTGGAACAGTTTGAGTTGGTGCTTGAGAAGATTGGTTTATCCCAGGGGGATATTTTAGAGGTGGGATGGTTTTTTGAAAATGGACCAGTGGCTGTTAGTATTGGATAGGTTGGGTTTGGAACTGGTTATGGTTTTGGTAGTTCTGATGGGGGTAAGGATTGTGTCCATGTGGTTAGCTAGGTTGTTGGTTATCTTTCTAGCATAATCCTGGGTGGTAATTATACCTTGGGTTGAAGGTTTTTTGGTATTGAGGATTTTAAAGTTCAAATAATTTACTTCCATTAGGGTCCTCCTAAAAGAACATCCTTGATGTATGGAATGGTTGGGTAGTTGTCTGTCTTATGGTCATGTTTTTCACAAATTTTTCAAACAGGGTCTATAGTTTGGATTTCATGGACTTTACTAAGGTCTATCTCTTCAACCTTCCTAGAGAGTGTTGTGAGTTTAGACCTAAGGATTTACTCTTCTATGAGTGTATGAATTCCAGTAGTTCTTTGTGGATTTTCAGAATAAGGTGAAGTTCCCCATGTTTGGTTTTGTTCAGAAAGGCTTTCTAGATACTCATAAGCATCATTTGGGGATTTGTTTTTAAAAGGTTCAATTACACATCATGTCAATGAATTGTTTGTTCCCTGGACCCAACCCTTCATAGAAAATTCTCACTTGTTCAGGAATAGAAAAACCATAGTGTGGAACTATGTTTAGAGTGTCTTTGAACCTCTCCCGTGTTTCATAGAATGACTCCCTCTTTTTCAAAAATGTTTTGGGTGCTCTTTTTAAGTGCAATTGTTTTGTGGTGGGGAAAGTATTTTTTGTATAATTCTCTTTGTAGTTGGTCCCAATAGTTGATGGATGATGGTCTCAAATTATTTATCTGATTTTTAGCTTGATTCTTTAAAGAAAAATGAAATAGTCTCAACTTAGCTGATTCTAGTTGATGTGGGGGACACATTGTTTCTACAATATCATTGAACTCTTTAACGTGAATGTAGGGAATCTCGAACTCCATTACATGGAATGTGGGAATGTGGTTTAGTACATGGGGTTTAAAGATGTAGTTGGAATATCCTAGGTAATTGTGTCTAATGCATGATGGGTCATTGTTCTAGGAATGTTTGAGGTAGTCATTTATGGTTTGATCGACCGCATTCCCCAAGTTTGGGGATGCCTCATTTGGATTTCCATTTTGGTTTCCACCCGGGTTTATGAGTTGGTTTATTTGAATACCTTCCATTGAAATGGGATCAATTTTGGACTCTGTAGTATCAAGAGGATTAGGATCTAATTTAAAGAATCCCCTAGGTTCACTTGACTCCCCGACCCTAGGACTTTATACCCTAACTAGATGGTTTGATTGATCGCAGGTGTAGGCGGACACGCGGTAAAAGAAAACAAAATGAGAAAGGGACAAGATAAGAGATCTTGGGTGAGAATAGAATAAATGGGGGAGAATATAATGGGTCTTGAGATGAATTAATTGGGTCCCTGGCAACGGTTCCAAAATTTGATTCATGCTCAAATTTACCCAAGAGATGAAGGTAGAACAGTCCTTGTAGTTTAGCTGGGGTTGTCGAATCCTCAGAGACCTAAGAAGTAACCTACAGACAAGTACATTCTATGGATTGTTTTTGGATATGAAGTGGCCAAATTGGGTTGAAATTATATGGGTTTAAGTTAATTCTAAGATACTTAAGTGAATTCAAATTAAAATAATGAGTTGATCCTAGGTTATCACTTGGGGTGGATTAGATGCATTCCTTTTCATCTATTTCAATTTCTTATATTTGAGATGGGTTCATTTAAAAAGATCAAACAATATCATCACTTACTGGTTTAATAACTAAACCTTTTAATACTAATCACCTATAAACTTTAAGGATCAATATTTTGAGAACTTCAAGGTAAAGGTTCGTATTAGCACTTCAAGTGTGTGGCCTTAAATTCAACAAGGATGAAGGAGTTTAAAGATCTTCAAACAAAATTCTCAATTAAAAGAAGTGATTAGAAATTAATGGAGTGATAAATAACATCCAAACCAGCCCCTTTATACTCCCTTGGATCAACCCATAATTGGGTTAACCCTCCATTGATTCTATGGTTTCAATGGAAGTGGAAAGTAGACTCATGAGGGAGGAAATAGAGAAGTAAAAAAACAATAAAATAACGATCATTCCACCGTTGTGTGATAATTTCACAAGGTTTGGTGTGAATAAATTATCATATTGAACCAAAGGTATCAAAGTGATATGTAGAACAATAGAATAATAGTATAAGAATAACTTTTATTAAGAAACTAAAGTGAATTTAACAACTTACATGTGGAAGACAAACTTGAGACAACAAAATCGTAGCATAACATTACAATTGAACAAAGCACCAAAGATGATAAACTCCTCCACCACCACTTTCTTAAATAGGAATTTCAAGAGTCTTGGATCGATCTCCCAATAGTACAAAGGATCCCACATGAGTATGGTAGGCCTAGGGTGGTGGAATGTAAGGGATAGGAGACTTTTCCACCCTTGACCCGAAGTTGCAACTAGCTTGCTTCCACAAAACAAAGGCACCTATAATACCTTCTAGATGGAAGAATTGGAGTGGACCATAGAAGAAAAAAATTAATATCCTGATTTCCCATATCTCTATATAAAATTTCATCCCAAATTAATATGTGGTTTTCGAGATATGATTAAATTGGTAGGATTATTTTATGGGCCTCAGAATCTGGACCAGAATTTTATCTCCAAAATGGGACGCCTTAATAACCACCATGGAGATAGAATTAGAACTGGCTTCTGAAGAATTATTTGTTACCCTATATGTGTTCTATAATACCACTAAATTTTTACTTCATTAGGCCTGTATGTTGGGCCCCATATTCTCATCAGTGGGATGGTGTCCAATCTTCCTTCTCCAAAATTGTTTGCATGAAATCCCATTTTAGTGGTCTTCCAATGTAAATATTCCAAAACTACACAAGTATGAATTTTTACCAATATAATTAGAAACCTTAAAATAAAATATGAAAATAAAATCAAGATCATTGGGTACTTTAAATGATGTTCAAAAATGTACCACATAATAGTTCATTTTAAGAAGGAATTACAATCATAATGTAAAATGATGTTCAAAGTGTAAAATTCACTAAAATGGTGTTTATGAATAATAAATCATATGAATATTATATATATTAACAATGAATATTAGCCTCATTTAGTTGATAATTAGGAGTCAACACAATTGATTGAAGAAAAAATGTACCCTCCTGTTCCACTAGGGTCGGCTGCAAAGAAGCTAACTGGTCTGAAGCTTCCCTCACTAAGCGAGCCTGGGAATTCCTGCTAAGGGAATATGCTACAACATTTTCCTTTTCCTATAGTATAGAATATCTCAAAGTTGTATTCCTATAGGAACTTTAACCAGCATCGCTGCCTCGGGTTCAGGTCTCTCTGAGTGAAGATGTACCTGAGACTCTGGTGGTCTGAGTAAACTACAAAGTGCTCTCCCAGGAGGTAGTTCCTACACATCCTCAAGGTGAAGACTATTATTTCTATCTCTAGGCCATCAGTCACATAGTTCTTCTCACGGGGTATCAACTTTATTGACCCATATGCGGTGACTTCCTATCGTTGCATCAACGTGCAACCAAGCCCTTATCTTGAGGCATCGTAATACACTATGAACTCAATGCATTCCTATGGTAGTCTCAACATCGGTGCACTCATCATCCTTTATATAAACTCCTTAAAATCCCTCTATAACTGCTTAAACAAGGTAAATGGTTGTCCCTTCTATGTTAGGGCAGTCAAAGGGGCCATAATTATAGAGAATTATGTCACAAATCTTCTATATTACCCCACCAAACTAAGAAAAATATGCACCTATGACACATTATTGGGTGGATCTGAAGAAATCATTGCTTATATCTTTTCTAGATCCATGGATAAACATTATTCAGAAACTAAATGCCCCAAAAAGTGAACCTCATGTATTCAGAACTGGAAATTCAAGTGCTTTCCATAAAGCTGGTGATTTCGAAGTAAATCCAAGATTATCTTCAAATGATATTCATGCTCCACTTCTGTTACAAAGTAGACGAGTATGTTTTCGATAAAGACAACAATGAACTGGTCCAAGTACATCTAGAAAATGTAGTTCATCAAATCCATAAATATGGTAGGGGAATTTTTCACAATAAAGGGCATCACTAGGAACTCGTAGTGTATATAGTGACATTGGAATGCCAAATTTAGAATATCAACCTCATGAACCCACAATTGGTGGTAGCCAGACATGATATCAGTCTTGGAGAACCATATCACACCTCGAAATTGATAAAAGAGGTACTAAATCCTCTTCAAGGGGTATTTTTTCTTTATCATGGCCTAGTTCGAGTGATGATAATACACGCATAATCGTAATCTACCTTCTTCCTTTTTCATGAATATAACTAGAGTTACCTAGGGGGACACACTAGGTCTGATGAAACCTATCTCACAAAGGTACTCAAACTATGACCATGTCTCCTAGAGCTTGGTAAGTTTCATCTGATATGCCACAGAAGATATCATGGAAGTCCCAGGATGTAAGCCTATGAAAAACTCCATCTCCCACCTCGGAGGTAGCCCCAGAAAGTCTTCGGGAAATACGTCCATATAGTTATCCAAAACTAAAGGAATCCAGATGCCTAAAGAGTCTATTTTACCAAGGGTTAGACTCACTAATTTATGGGTTATAGGCTATAAACTACTGCTCATAGAATCTGTTGATCCTGCTATGAGGTCTCTCTCACCAGAAAACAATAACCTTATCCCATCGTCGCATTGGCATCTGACTAGTTTGTGGTGAAAATAAATTTGGGCTCAGACCATGGAAATACAATTCATACCCAAGATGATGTCATAGGGTTCCATCATGATGACCAAAAGGTCCCACATGAACCTCTCTCTACCAAGTGATAGCTCGCACTGTCGGTAGATGAAATTCACAGAAGAAGCATTCTATGTGGGAACCTTGAGACAAATTTGATACACTAGTGCCTCTACTGGGATCTCCAACTCTTGTACCAAGAGTATCGAGATAAAATAATGGATGAAACCTGTGTCTGATAATATTGATTCAATAGTATAATAAACATAGATCGTATCTCAAATCATCTCATGTGCAGCAGGATCGTAGATGTCCAAAGCTTGTGGCTGTCTGCAGCCCCGGCCGCCAGCTCCTTGAGCCTAACATAGGCCAACCAGTGGTGGTGGTAGAAGGATATCATACCATCATCCTCCACCTGAAACTCCTCCTACTCCTCTGGTAGATCTTCCCCCCTGGGGACCATTCTAACCATGCCTGGGAGATCCCTGATCATGGTGTTGTCTCTGTTGTGGTATTCCATTAGTTATCTTCTTAGGCTACTCATCACGTATGGTCGGGTATTCCCATGCCATGTGACCTCACCCATCACAATTAAAGCATTTCCCCTCTATGTGATACTATATCCCTCTATTATATCTTGTCCCCACATGACCGTGTGCTTAAGCCTTCTCACAGAAGGGTCTCTTATTCCAAGATCTCTGTCACCTACCTACGGTTGTAGATGACCGAGCTATGTTGCACCCACTACTAGATCTAGCTACCTAGTGTCCCTCTAATAGAAAAATATGTGTCACTAATTCCCACTCAAACACCCTAGTATAGGTGGGTGTGCACAATGTCACTACTCTAGCTCTGATCTCTCAGCAAAATCCCTACTCAAACTTCTTTGCTCAGAAGTAGACATCGCAGATCATGTCGAGAGAGTACCTCATAAGTTCTGTAAGCCTAGTTGTGTACTCAACCACTGTCATCTCTCCCTGCTAAATCTCTAGAAGCTCTAGGATCTAAAATGAACATAATAAAGAGGGGTAGTACTTCTCATAGAACAGCTACTGGAAGTCATACCATGAGAGTGTCGACTCATCGTGCATCTGTGTAACCAAGCTCCAACAACACTCAGTCGCTCCATGGAAAAGGTTAGTTTCCAAAGCCACCATCTGATCCATCATGGTCCAAAGAAGCCTGAAGATACAGACCACCAAATCTAGCCAATCCCCCACTGCCTGTAGTGATGCAAAATGGGCCTGCAGACCACAGGCTTTGTGGGTTTAGGGCAGATGCAGGGTGGGGCGAGCCAAAAAAAATTATCATTTAGAGAGCAGGCTAATGCGGGTTGAACCCGTACAGGTGCGGTCTAGGGTGGGTTGAGCCCATGCGGGTGTAGGATTACCTATGGGCCTAATTTAAAAAAATACAATATATGCTTCTTTAATATTTTAGTTTTTTAATACAAAAATTGTGGTTAAACCATGACATAAGATTTCTCACCATAATTATCATACTAATTCACCATTCATTCACATATGAATTTTAAATAGGTTATATTTATTTTTTTATTATGATATTATAATATTTATATTGTAATTATTCACCATATTCACATGATGTTCCATCCCACCTCTCGAAAAATGCAACTCATTTCCCATGCACATGGTTTCAATTCCAAAAGAGTTATTATAATCATAATATTTTTTGGGTCCATTTAATTTTGTTATTATTTAATTTTATTTTTTTATTAAGAAAATAGTAGAGGACCTCAAGGGAACCCTAATAGCCTCCTTTGAAACTGATTTTTGTTTATAAATTCGTCGTTCATTCTGTCTGTTCGAATCACCACACGGACAACATTATAATTTCATCATGTCTCATCGATCACTCGCATACTTTTCATAACAAAAGTTCCCCACCACATCATCATCACCACATTGTTGGGCGGAGAAAAAGGGAGTGATGGCAAGAGGGGGGTGAATTTCCTTTTAAAAAATGATTAACAAATTAAAATCAAAGTAAAGAATGCAGCGGAAATAAAAGAGGCAAGACACGCAATTGATAACGGAGTTCGGCCAAAAACCCGGCCTACGTCTCCGCTCCCAACTAAACCGTTGAGAGATTCCTACCGCTTGCTTTTCAATGGTTTTAGCAAGAAACCCACTAGGCTTTGAGGTAGCACTAGGACCTATTACAGCTTGCTTTTGATGGTTGAGCAAGAACCCACTTGCTTTTAATGGTTTAGCAAGAACCCACTATCCTTCTTACAGGTGAAGGATAGCTCACCTATGTCTCAAGCTATTTAAAGGAAATCTTGACAACCTCTTCACAGCTTAGAGGTGGTGTGAAACCCAAAAGAGAGAGGAATAGAAAAGGAGTTGGGGTTTGTAGGCACAAACCCAATTTGAAAGCTCAAAAAGATAAATACAATAAAACCCGTAATTGGAGAAGCCTTGGGCGCCTTTGATTGATAGGAGAGTTTGAAGGCCGCTTCCAAGCTTCTTTGGTGGTGCTCTTGGATGTGGAATTGGATGGAGCACTTGGGGTTCCTTGAGGTGGCTCGCCGGAGGATTGCCGAATGATCAACAAAGTGTCCTTGGGCTTGGTTTAAGTTCCAGTTGTTGTCCGGGGCTTCCTTGGCCTTTATTTATAGGCATGGAACCCATTGGGGGCCTTCGGAGCCGTTGGAGAAGTCTTCGGAGCCGTTGGAGGCCAAAAGAGGGTTGACTGGTCAAAGCCAACGGCTAGTTTGACTGGGCTACCGGTTGGCCGGTACAGCTCCACCGGCTGGCCGGTGCCTTGGCAGAGGAGAAGAATTTGGTCCAGGCTCTACCGGCTGACCGGTGGAGGAGACACCGGCTGGCCGGTGGGGAGACAGTAGCTGGCCCATTGGTCTGGGTGCCACCGGCTGGCTGGTGACAGAGCCACCGGCTGACCGGTGGAACCTAGCAGTGGGCAATGCCTCTGCCAGGTCCACCGGCTGGCCGGTGCTATCACACCGGTTGGCCGGTGGACTGCAATTCAGTCCACTTTGAGATTCTTTCTTGGGCCAACTTCTTGGCAACCTTGTACCTATCATTCAAAAACACTTCAAACAATATTAGACAAATAATAAGGTGATTGTGATCATGAAAATCAAACAACGAGGGGAACGAGAGGTACAACAATCTCCCCCTATTTTGATGATCAGAATCACCAAAACAATCAATGTAAAAAAGAAATGAAAAACATGCTTAAAGGATAAGGAAAGTAAATTCTAAGCATGATCAAAAGGATTCTCCCCCAATCAATCAAGAATTTTCCCCCTTTGTGATTATCAAAATAGCACGGGGCATAAAACTTGATTGAGGGAAAATTGAAAATCAAGATCAATTGGAATTTTTGAAAATTGAATTGAAAAATTTGAATAACAGTTTGAATTGAAAGTTTTGAATAAAATTTTGAAATGAGAATTTGAAATTGAAGAAATTTGAAATGAAAGTTTGAATTGAAAGTTTAAATTAAAAAATGAATTGAAAGTTTTGAAATTGAAAGATTGAATAACAGTTTGAATTGAAAGTTTGAAAACAAATAAAGAAACTTTCTCCCCCTAAATAAAACAAAAAATCATCGGGGAAAGGGTTTTGGAACCGAAACTAATTTTGGCCCGGAGAGACTTTCCAAAAGAGATTTTTCAATCCAAATTTGTTTCATGGCGGGTCTTCTCCTATAAAATTCGTCCGAAAAGTAAATAGATTTAGGCATACCATAACGGGCATTTTTGCAATCGCATTCATAAATTAGGTGCCCGGGTTTTTTACAATAATTGCAAAATTTATAACAGGAGCTCCCCCTTACAAAAACAGTTGGAGCATGGGAGGAGGAAGCTACATTGGTATATCCTAGCCCTTGGGTGGTTCTTGAAATTCGTTGGGAACCAAGCAATTTTGAAAGATTTTGTTCCCCTTGGGTGAATTTGGCTAGGGATTCTCTAAGGTCCTTGATGGTTGATTCCAAAGAATCAACATTTGGGAAATTTTGGATTTTTAGGGAGAGTTCCTCCTTCTCTTTGAGAATTTGTTCTTTTTCGGAGGAAAGTTTTTTGAAATTCTTTTTCAAAGAAACAAATTTAGAAGAAAGTTCATGAAAACCATTTTCTAATTGGTCTCTAGCATGTTGGAGTTCTTCATATGATAAATGATTAAAAGAATTAGAAGAACTAGAGGATGATGAGGAAGAAGAGTCGGAAGATGATACCTCATGTTTTGCTATTAGGCATTTTTTACCTTGGTCGCTCGAGGAGAAGGAGGAGAAGGAGGAGCTATCACTCCATGTTGTCTTTGAAGCCTTCTTCTTTTTCTTCTTCTTGGCCCTTTTCTTGTGAAGTGGGCAAGCGGGTACGGATTTTGCATCGGGTTCTTGCTTTTGAGCGGGTTCTAGCTTTTGAGCGGGTTCTTGCTTTTGAGCCATGCTAGTACCTTCATGGGTTAGCTCTAAATATTTCCAAATATCATAAGAGGTAGAGCAAGTAGAAATGCAATTAAAAACATTACATTCAAGACCACAATGAAGAGCGTTCATGGCTTTGCCATCAAGCTCAAAATTTGCAATGTCGGCGGGGGTCTATTTAGACTCATCGGGAGAAGAGAGCGTAAAACCATGCATAACAATTCTAAAAATAGGATAGCTAATGCTTTTAAGAAAAGTTGACATGCGGGTTTTTCAAAAAGAATAGTCGGTTCCATCAAACAATGGAGCACGACCCAATGAATGACCTTCGAGGGTTGGAGAAGAAGAAGCGGTAGAAGCCATCAAAAAGGATCTTTAATTTGAAACCGGTTTAGGGAATTATTCAAATTTTGCCTTTGATACCAATTGTTAGGTGGAGAAAAAGGGAGTGATGGCAAGAGGGGGTGTGAATTGCCTTTTAAAAAATGATTAACAAATTAAAATCAAAGTAAAGAATGCAGCGGAAATAAAAGAGGCAAGACACGCAATTGATAACGGAGTTCGGCCAAAAACCCGGCCTACGTCTCCGCTCCCAACTAAACCGTTGAGAGATTCCTACCACTTGCTTTTCAATGGTTTTAGCAAGAAACCCACTAGGCTTTGAGGTAGCACTAGGACCTATTACAGCTTGCTTTTGATGGTTGAGCAAGAACCCACTTGCTTTTAATGGTTTAGCAAGAACCCACTATCCTTCTTACAGGTGAAGGATAGCTCACCTATGTCTCAAGCTATTTAAAGGAAAGCTTGACAACCTCTTCACACCTTAGAGGTGGTGTGAAACCCAAAAGAGAGAGGAATAGAAAAGGAGTTGGGGTTTGTAGGCACAAACCCAATTTGAAAGCTCAAAAAGATAAATACAATAAAACCCGTAATTGGAGAAGCCTTGGGCGCCTTTGATTGATAGGAGAGTTTGAAGGCCGCTTCCAAGCTTCTTTGGTGGTGCTCTTGGATGTGGAATTGGATGGAGCACTTGGGGTTCCTTGAGGTGGCTCGCCGGAGGATTGCCGAATGATCAACAAAGTGTCCTTGGGCTTGGTTTAAGTTTCGGTTGTTGTCCGGGGCTTCCTTGGCCTTTATTTATAGGCATGGAACCCATTGGGGGCCTTCGGAGCCGTTGGAGAAGTCTTCGGAGCCGTTGGAGGCCAAAAGAAGGTTGACTGGTCAAAGCCAACGGCTAGTTTGACTGGGCTACCGGCTGGCCGGTACAGCTCCACCGGCTGGCCGGTGCCTTGGCAGAGGAGAAGAATTTGGTCCAGGCTCTACCGGCTGACCGGTGGAGGAGACACCGGCTGGCCGGTGGGGAGACAGTAGCTGGCCCATTGGTCTGGGTGCCACCAGCTGGCTGGTGACAGAGCCACCGGCTGACCGGTGGAACCTGGCAGTGGGAAATGCCTCTGCCAGGTCCACCGGTTGGCCGGTGCTATCACACCGGTTGGCCGGTGGACTGCAATTCAGTCCACTTTGAGATTCTTTCTTGGGCCAACTTCTTGGCAACCTTGTGCCTATCATTCAAAAACACTTCAAACAATATTAGACAAATAATAAGGTGATTGTGATCATGAAAATCAAACAACGAGGGGAACGAGAGGTACAACACACATTACACCATTAACCCATATAAAAATGTTCCATTGCATCCCTTAAAACTATAGGTATTGTCAATCCATACTTTTCCTAACAATAACCATTACGAATGAGAAAAAAATACAATATTCAAATGATTATAAATAGTATATATTTTCTAAAATATAGGAAAACCATGAGAAACCCATGGGCTTATGTGGGGCGGGGTGGATTTGATTTTTTTTGTTCTCATTATATGTGGTATTTTGAGGACAAACCCGCGCGGGCTCAAACCCATGCGGGCTTGGCCTGGCCCAGCCCGGCCTGCTCATTTTGCATTACTAACTGCCTAAGGATTTGGCTCACCACATAACTTGAGTAGTATTTAATGCTATAAATCATGGAGTGTGTTCAGCTTGTGCACATCCTCATCCTTCTTTTCTGGGATGATCTTCTTCTCAACAAGTGGAGGCACTACTACCTGTCCACCTGGAGGAAGGGGACCGCAAGAAGGACCCTTAATTGAGGATTTGTTGCTCATAGGGTCATCGTCATGAACCATAGCTGGTATCCTGGTTTTCTATTATCATTGAGGCATCCTAAAAATTATTAAGGAGCACCACGATCAGATGAGCATATATATATATCAACATCAATGGGGAGTTGACACAAGAAGAATAGTAAAAGACTCGATCCTATATGATGCATGTACCATTGATCCCTACAACATATGTCTCGGCATGCCAAGTCGATAAGCAGGTAGTCAAGGTCCTAGTGAATGGATACATTAGTCACCGTACCATCAATGGATTCCCTATCCTGAGATCCACACTCGAGACACTTTAATATTGTTTCCCTAAACCCAACCAAACCCTTTTCAGGGAATGTCAAAACAACATCCCAAGGATTGAACCACCTTTAATACCAATCTATCACAACCCAACCTAAGTCAGGGCTCAATACATAACTACCCTAATCCATCCTTAATAGGCCAGGGGTGGTAGAAAGCACTGAATACATAACTAACTTGGGGAGGCCTTTTCCTAATTACTTGTATAGACACATATATCCAACTCAATGCAAAAGTGCATAGGGAAAGAAGGAAAAGATACAGCACTACTATAAAGTAAATCAAGAATGCATGGACCTCTACACAGTACAAAGTATAGTAGTGTAAAATGAAAGGATAAGGGGAAAATATATTCCCAACTATAAATGTGTCCCAACTTGACGTAAAACTGGAAAAGTAAAATAGCTAAGAGAGCCCAACTCATGGATCCCAAGATACAACCACTATACGCAGTCCAAGCACCCCATATCGCTAAGTTCCCTTGAAGTCTTGGTCAACCTTTCCACCATCTGTAAAAGACATGACACGTGTTAGGAAAATCCCATGCATGGGTGAGTATATACATACTCAGTAGAACACCCCAAAAAGGGTGAATGGGGAGCAATAAGAGATACAACTAAAGAGGAAATATATATATATATATATATATATATATATAACAAGGTATAATAAGAGAGTATAGCCTAAACCAACAAGAGAGTGAAAGTGAACTCATCCAAACATAAGGATCTCAACATGGTGAGAAGATGAACTTCTTGCCGAGACTTCTCTAACTATAGCAGGTGAGTGGACTCATCCAACCATGAGAAGCTAAACATGGGAAGCATGTTGCATACCCCACGCGTCTTCACCTTTCCTATAAGGAGAGAACTATACCCAATGAGTGGGTACTAAATTTATATATATATATATATATATATATATATATGCTCAGTCAAAGAATCCCAAACGAAAGAGTAAGGGGATCTCCATCTCATAGTTCAACTCAAGAAAAAGAGTAACCAACACTTTTAAAGTAAGTAATCTATCATGTCCAGAACCTCACGTGTCTGCCTAGAACACACAAGTCTAAGGGACTAAATCATCACACCTTGATACTATCCGATTTGGTTGGCACTAACTCGCCCACACGGTTTTAGGTCACATCACAAGGACACATTTCCTTGGAAAAAACACCCCTCTTCCTTATGAGTCTAAAGCTATGTAAAACCATGTCTTGTCATTATGTCGCACAGTCAAAGGGCCAAAAATTCTAAGGATCTCATACCTTGGTATGATAGGAGGGTCCTACTCTAATAGTCGCTGAGGAACTCCATGTTGGAGTTGGTGTCCTAGAACCAACTATTTGTACTTTTATTACATGAATATTTAATGTATTTAAATATTAAATATCTTATTACATATTTTTCATTGTTCTTCATGACTATAATTTAATAATTTCTTAGAGTATTTTTCACATTAATAAGGTCATAGTAGTTCCCCGATATGATGAGAACCTTGAAGTGCTATGACAATATACTTAAATATAGTTCTACAGTTGGATGACATAATATGATGGGACACATAGTATACATATAGTCAGGTGTGAGTACTCATAAGTAGATGATACTTATTCTCATGAAGTTCACACTTGGTAATCACCAAGATGGGAGATTATGAGAACAAACCCACCAGTAGGAATTCCGCATGTTTTGGTTTCATTGGATATTCCTATCTATGAGCATGTGTAATGGTCCTTAGACTTTAATATTATCATTAATACATGTCATGAATCACATACTTTGATTTACTGATGAAAACTGCCATTCCATATTTTGGTGGGAAGTATGTTATGTTGGGTGCATCACAAGTGCATTTTATTAATGGATTAGTCGAGGAAGAATTTGTCCCTTCCATTTATGGAAGTTGATATCTCAACCCTTTGATTGAAATAGAATTGTTTCCCTAAATTCCATGGACATGGTGTAATGACGAGTTTATTTCAAGTAGTCAAAGAATGACGTATCAAGTATAAAGTTTGGTGACACAATCATAAAACCTACTTGATGAGATATTGTGACAAAGGGATTATATTACACGGTGAACGTTTGTATGTGGATGTCGTCATTGTGACTTTAAGTTCATTCTCTTGGGTGCCTTGACTCATTGCTAGATAGTAATCTTGAACTTTAGGCAAGCCCACCTAATTCCAATGAGAAAGAATCCTAGAGGGTCACACAATAAGTGTTTCTAGTAGTCTCTATTAAATTCTATTTGAATTTAATTAATGGAATAAATATTATTCTCAAGACCAAGGAATAATTTTATTCAAGTTAAAATGATCGCATAAATTAAATAAATATTTATTCACTAGATTGTGAATAAAATATATTTATTTATTTAATTGAAATTTTAATAAATATTTATTTATTATTTTGTAAATAAAAATATTTATTTAAGAGAATAAAATATTTTATTCAGATGTTTAATAAATGGAAGAGCAGTTCTAATGGACCAAGACCGTGTCCGTTGATAAATTAATTATTTACAAGTTGGTAAATAATGTTTATCTAGTTTACTCAAGAAATAATAAAAATATTTTAATCATTATGTGTTATGGGATTTCATTTATGGTTTTGTTTTGTTCAATTTGGTGCACCACAAATAATGGTGTTTTTATTGTTATTATGTGGCATGTGTTTTCTCTAATAGTTATAATTGCATTTAATCGTTGTTTTGGAATTACATATTTTAACTGAAACTCCATGTCGATTAATAGTTAGGTACATATATTGTGCCAAAACCCCCGTGAATTGAGAATTGTTGAGCCAAACATTTTCTCTCTCGACTCCTCTCATCTCTCCCTCTCAAGAATGATAGAAGTTATTCAAGACCAAATAATGATTGATCAAGAACAATCAATGCAATAAATTTGATTCACCACACTATCACCTAGAGAATGAGTGGAATTGTTCGAAGACCATTGGAGTATGTGTGGATCACCACTAGAGGGATTTTACTTTGGATCCTCACAATCACAATGAAGGTAATCCATAAGGGTTATTCTAAACGATCAACGGTCATCAATGAAGAAAGTACCAAAGACCCGAGTATTTAATTTCTTTATAAATTGATAAATTAATTATAAACATGATGTTCAAGATCCTATTTCTTGGATCTGGTGCTTTTCTTGTCTTTGTCTAAATCTTTAATTTCAATCCATGGATACTAGCATTCATCATCGTATTGATCCTGGATTGGTCATTGATTACGGATAAAGAAAAGTTGGGCCCTCCCAACCACCATGCTTCCAATGCATCTGAATCCTATAAGTGGTATCAGAGTGGGATCATCATCATTTATAATTATTTAAATAATTCATTTATGATTTATGATTTAATAATTTAGTTTGTTAATTCATTTTTAATCATTATTGTAATCTGAATTTTGAGATATGTTCTTCCTATTTTTGTTTCCCACATATCTAATAAAAATGAATAATTTTTTGATTAAAATTAAATCGAGGATCTCATCAGGAGGCACCGACAATTTTTTATAGGTAACATGACAGTACACATCGTTTATTTAGAGTTACACACTGTTTAATCTACCATACACACCACGTAATCTGGATTACACACAGTGTAGTTGTGTTCAGTGCATCGGGAGTAATTCATAAATTACTCAAGCCATGTGCATTAATGATACGTAGTGTAGTTAATTCTTACATCATGTGTTGACTAGGACAGACTGGCATACAGTCAGTTGGATTACACATTGTGTGGCCCACTAGACACGGCGTGTAGTCTCTTCAGATCAAGGGCCAAACAGTATATCCCATACATGGCTAATCTGACCAGTAACCATGTAATCCAGTGACAACACAGCATGTGTCCCATTGGACATGCCATGTACTCCAAGATTTCTGAAGTATGCCTCACACACCAAGTCCCTAGGTGTGTACTTTGGATAAGATGGTGAAGGCAGTACACTCCATGTAGTCGGAACTACACACCATGTACTTTACCAAATTACACAGAATTAAAACTTTAATGTTTGTGTAATGTTTAGAATTACATATCATGTAGATTCGAATGGGTGTTCACCATGTTACCTCCAAGGTTATAGATGAGAATATCATGGAAATTCATAAAAGGATTAAGATAAAAGGATTGATTTATTAAAGATAATAATTAATTGATTCGAGTACGACATATCTTAATAAGAATGATTAAATAATTGAATGCTAGTTTTATTAAATGTGTAATTCATTGCATGTATGTAGATGATCATGAGTTAGACCATACATTTTTATGTGATTGGTTTCCTTTTATTTTATTTTAAATTAAATTGTTGTCCTACATTCCATCTCACCTCATTAATATGTAGGGAATGTGTGCCCATGGTTTCTTTTATGTAAACCCCATTTTTACCCCTCACCTACGTGTGAGTTAAAAAAGCATATGTAATGGATGGAGCTCCCAATATTGTGGAGGCGGTTCAAGTAAGGATTTGAGGTGAAACCAATCCAAGGATATACAAAGGTGGATAGGTGGAAAGATATAGACATGAACCATAAATGGTTCAAGGTGTTTCTTCCCTAGGTCAGTGGTTAGTTTATCAACCGCTAGATAAACTAACCATTAGAAGAGATCGTGATCATGCCATTTATTTTATTTATATTATTTATATGGTTTTTCATTATGGATATATTGTCACAACTACATAATTAATGAATTAACAAGCATTCAAGATGGAACTAAAATAAATTAGGCTTATGTGTAAATATTATCAAGGCATGGTTAATCACTTAATTAAGTTCCACTTAATATTAAAAATCATGTGATAAATATAATAATGTAATTTGAGCATAAGAGATAAAAATCCCTCAATAAATATTAAGTCAGACTAAGCCTTTCGTTACTTGATTAAAGGAAAGAGTCAATAAAACTATGTATTTTACCAACCCTTGTTGGGACACTTACTTTTATACATGAAGATCTTATAAAAGTTTTGGGTTTACTTAACCATTTTACATCAATAGGAGTATCCCTTTATAGACTTGGTGTAAATTTGGAGTCAAGTGTTGAGGAAATCCAAGTCAAGATTTCAGGATTAGGGAGTTCACTCGATGAATCAAGGAGCTGCAAGCCTGTAGTTGGAAAAGACCTGCCTACCTAAATACCTTTAAATATCTTGAGAAACCCTTGTTAGGGTTATGTGAATGGGAATATGGATCCTTTACACTAGAATGTCATAGTAACTAGACATTCTGAGTTCAATGGTGCGGGTCATTGGGACTTGATAAAATGGTGGGAGACTTAATAAAATTAATTTATTATTTCTCATAAAATGTAATCAAGAAAGTAATAATTATCTTCTCTTTTAATTGTAGAATAAAAATGAAAATCTAATCAACCACACTATCCCTACAATCAATATTTTATAAATACATCATCCTCACTAAAAATAACATTTAGTAATGGTTTAGATGCCTTCGGGTCATTCTACTTCATGAACGGAAATCTTATATGATGGATTCCTCATTACCTGATCCGTCTACCCAAGAGGCGAGTGATGAAAAGTTCCTAGTCTACGAGAAACATATTAACAATGCAATAGATGTTAAATGTTTGATGTTATCATCAATTTTTAGTGAACTCATGAATTCTCATGAAACCATGGATGCCTATAGCATGCTTGAGAACCTCTGTGATCTTTACTATGAGAGATAAATATGGGAATGGTTTGAGATCTCCAAGGCACTCTTTAAGAGTAAGCTTGGAGAGGTTACCTGAGCTAGGACCCATGTAGTCAAGATCGTTGGCTACATTGAGCGCCTGGAGGTTCTAGGGTTTAAACTCCCCAAAGAACTAGGTATCGATCTCATTCTGGCATCACTCCCTCAGATCTTCTCTAGTTTTGTTGTGAATTTCAATATGAACAACATTGATAAGTCTCTACCAGATCTTCTTATCCTCCTTCTCCAAGTGGACAAAGACATGAAGTGAAAAAAGTCTTATGTATTTATGATGAATAAGAGGAAAGGTAAGGTGAAGAGATTTAATCCCAAATATTCTTCACACCCTTTTAAGAAAAGGAAGATCAAGGGGGAGGGAAGGTAATAGGAAGTTGTTTGTTTCACATGTGGCAAGAAGGGCCACTGGAAGAAAAACTACACCCAGCTAAAGAAGCAAGGGGAAGCCTCTGGTGCATTTGTTATCGAGTGAAATTTATCCATTTCTAGAAATTGGGTATTAGATATAGCTTTTGGTGATCACATATGTATCCAAATACAAGAACCAAGTAAATTCAAGAAAATTGACTGAGGGGAGGTAGATCTACGAGCATCCAATGGAGCTAGACTTGATACTGTAGATGTTGGGGATTACCACCTCACGTTGACGATTGGGATGACCTTGGTGTTAAAAGGTTGTTATTATGTGCCTTATATAACTAAAAACATTATTTGTGTATCCATACTAGATACATATGGATTTATTTTCAATTTCAAAAATTAACGTTGCTTCTTTTATAAAGATAGTATTTTTTTTGGTAAGGCACATTTATATAATGGTCTTTACGTGTTGGATTACACAAAACAAGCAATAGAAATTGATAGTAAAGATACTTTACATGAATCATACCACACCCAACTTTGGAATCACTGGCTAGGTCATGTAAATGAGAAACACTTGAAAAAGTTACATTAAGATAGATATTTATATTATTTTTAACTAAAACCACTTGGTGTATGTCACGCATGTTTACAAGGTAAAATAGTCAAATCCCCATTTAGTGGTAAAGGTGAAAGGGGCAAAGAGCTTCTTGAATTAGTTCATAAATGATGTGTGTGGACTATTTCCAGTTTAAGTAAGGGGTGGGTACTCATACTTCATAACTTTTACTGATGATTTTAGTAGATATGGTTATATCTACTTAATGAGGTATAAGTTGGATTCTTTTGATATGTTCAAGGAATACAAGAATGAAGTTTAGAACCATATTGGTAAGAAGATTAAGAAACTCCACTCATACTGAGGTAGAGAATATCTTAATCAAGACTTCTTTTATTACTTACGGGAGTTTGGTATCCTATCCCAACTCACTCCTCCTTACACGCCCCATGGAATGGTGTATGCAAAAGGAGGAAATGCACCTTGTTGAACATGGTGAGATCAATGACGAGTCATGGAAGTCTTCCATTATCCTTTTTGAGATATTCATTACAAACAGTGACACACGTACTAAACTAAGTACCAATTAAATCGATAAATGGTATTTCATATGAGATTTGGAGTGGAAGAAAATCCATGTTATCAAATTTACATGTGCGGGGAAGCAAAGCGTTTGTTAAGGCCTCTTCTGGTAACAAGCTCGCACCCCAAGGCACAAAGCATACCTTTATAGGATACCCTAAATAAAAAGGGGATATTACCTATATGAAATCTTAGACAAAAAGGTTATAGTGTCAAGACACACCATATTCCTTGAGAGGGAGAACATATCCAAAAGATATAGTGGGAGAGATATAGACTTCGATGAAGTCGAGGCTCAAGGTACACAAGAGTTGGTATAGGAGTAGATTACACAAATCCCCGTGGAAGAAAGATTTGTTCTAGAGACACAAGTACTGCATAGGAGTACAAGAGAGGTTATAGAATAGGAACGGTGTGGTTTTCTAGTTACTGAGGATGCTGACTCATTATTAGTTGATAATAATGGTCCTCTACCTATAAGGAGGTAATAAGTGGCATAGAAATTTCCAAGTGGAAAGAAGCTATGAATTCAAAAATGGATTCCATGTACCAAAACCAAGTATGGGTTTTGGTAAATCCTCTGATAGATGTAAAGCTTATTGGTTACAAATGTGTATTCAATAAGAAAATGGACATTAAAGGACAAGTCAGTACCTATAAGGCACAACTGTTTGCAAAAGGGTTTAAACAGCGTCAAGGCATTTACTACGATGAAACCTTTTCACCATTTTCAATGTTGAAATCCATCAAAATTCTACTAAACATTACTGCTTACCATGACTATGAGATTTGGAAAATGGATTTCAAAACAGTCTTTCTTAATGGGAACCTTCAGGAAGATGTCTATATGACACAACCTGAAGGGTTTGTGACTCCAAAGGATGCCAATAAGATATGAAAGTTACACAAATCCATTTATGGATTAATGCAATCATCTAGGTTGTGGAACACTTGTTTTGATGAATCCATAATGGAATTTGGTTTTATAAAGAATGAATGTGAGCCTTGTGTCTACAAACGGTTTAGTGGGAGTGCAATAGTTTTCCTAATAGTATATGTTGATGACATATTACTTATTGGAAACAAAATACCAGTATTACAATCTTTTAAGGCATGGCTGAATAAATGATTCTACATGAAGGACTTGGGTGAGGCAACATATATTATTGGGATCAAGATCCATCATGATAGATCCAAGAGATCACTGGGCCTAATTCAAAGAACATACATTGACAAACTACTGAAGAGATTTAGTATAGAATAATCCAAGAGGGGATTGTTTCTAGCATCACATTCCATTCATCTTTCCAAGAAAATGTGTCCTAATATGCATGAGGAAATAAAGATAATGGTAAGGATTTCATATGCATCAGCAACTAGTTCAGTCATGTATGTTATTATATGTACTAGGCTAGATGTCACTTACGCATTGAGTGTAGTAGTAAGATATCAAGTTGATCCAAGTGACCGCCATTAGATGGCAGTCAAGACAATCCTTAAGTATCAGAGGCATACTAAGGATATGTTCTTAGTTTATGGAGGAGATGAGGAACTAGTCATCATAATATATACAGATGCTAGTTTCCAAACTGATCAAGATGACATGAAGTTGAAAATGAGATACATATTCACTTTGAATAGAGGTGTTGTGAGCTGGAAGATCTCAAAGCAAGGTGTGGCCATAAATTCTATAGCAGAGTCCGAGTATATCACGACTTATGATACATCTAAAGAAGAAGTTTGGATGTGGAGATTCTTCTAAGAGATGAATGTGGTTCCTAGCAGTAAAGATATCATCACACTCTATTATGATAATATTACAATAGTGTCTCTTGTAAAAGAGACAAGGTCACATCAGTGGACAAAGAACATACTTCAGAAGAATCATCTATTAAGGGATTTTTTCCAAAGAGGTGAAGTTGCAGTGATCAGTATTACCCTGGAAGACAATGTGGTAGACCCAATGATTAAAACCTTGAATTAGCAGAAACATGATCATCATGTGAGGTCTAGCGGACTGAAAGTCATAGGCAGTTGTATCTAGTCCAAGTGGGAGTTTGTTGGAGTTGGTGTCCTAAAACCAACTATTTGTACTTTGATTACATGAATATTTAATGTATTTAAATATTAAACATATTATTACATATTTTTCATTGTTCTGTATGATTATAATTTAATAATGACCTAGATTATTTATTACATTAATAAGTTCATAGAAATTCCCTTATATGATGAGAACCTTGAAGTGTTATGATAATATTCTTAAATATAGTTCTGTGGTTGGATGAAATACAATGATGGGACACATAGTGTAACACCCTGACCCCAGAAGACTAGAGCTCGTGCATTATTTTAATAAATTAGCATGATTACAAGGAATCAAATCCTAAAGGACCGAATAGTTTAGTAGCTTTTGAAACACGATACATACATAAGTTCAAAATTACAACTTAAAATGAAAAACAACATATAAGTTTTATTGGTAACATCCACAACTATAAGTTTATCCCTAAAGGTCATTCATAATAAACTTTTTCATGTCTTGAGAAAATGAAACATAAGAAAGGGGTGAACTCAAATGCTCGGTAAGGGTAAGTAATATAGCGAAAGCTATCATCAATATAAACATTAGGCATGGTGAATAACTAAAAACATGTGCCTTTAAAAATAAACTTGAACACCTTATGGAAGTAATATGAGATGAGTAAATATTTCCATAATAAAACATAATCATGGGTATTCTACTAGTCAAAAAAACACTTGAACTTTCAATTACTAGTTTCATAATAAGGGAATTCGTAATGCGGGACATCATAATCATATTTTCAAGGCCTCGTGCCATGACATTGTTTGTCTCATGAGACCTACCAATGCACCGAGGGGATATAGTGGGCCCCACCCGACACTTGCTAAGTCCAATAAAATCCTTATATGAACCTCATTAAACATAAACAACATATACATTCATATTGAAACTAATATATGAAATGTAAATAACTTTCCCTAAACAATAAGCATAAACACTAACCATTCGGAGTAAATTGGTGAATGGTTTCAAGATAGCACATCCACAGTCAAACTAATCATAAAACATTCAATAAAACATGGTGGAAGATATCATAGGAGATAAACCTCAATTAAGTACAAGATTCAACAAAATATTTTTTACATAGATGAAGATACTTTTAAATGAGAACATTGAAAATCCTTGAGGAAATAATCCTTAAACATTCCAAAGTGTCTCATACCACCTTGAAACATTCAAATAATAATCCCTTAGAATATCATGAGAATAAGGAGACTCTTAATGTGATATACCAAAGGTTATCACATACACCGCAAGAAATAAATAACTGGAAAACAATTCATATATCTCATAAAAGTTAAAGTGAGATGAGAAAAATCATTTTTACTTTGGAAGGAAGAGTTCTTTTGGAAAATCATTTTTATTTGTCATGAAGTCAGATTATAAACATGTACATCCCAGAAAATAAAAGGGAAGTTAATTGAAATTATATTTGAGTCTTAAATAAATTCTTGTTGAGGTAAAATCATTTAAAAATATTTTTTAAAAGATGCTTGAGAGATAAAACATTTTAGCGCAGTTTAATGAAAATATTAAAGGATTTTAAAGTGTCATGGCTTGTTTGATTTCATAAAACTAGAAATGAAAAAAAAATAGATTTTTCATGTTAAAATTTGTGATTTTATAAAGATAAATATGGATTAAAATATATTATAGAGTGAACTTAAAAATAGGTAAGAATTTCGAGAAGTTCCTTGAATCGGCTTGCATTTCGGAACATTTTTTTTGAAAGATTATTTTAAAACATGTAAATACCCATAAAATAAAGAAGGAATATGATTAGTACACATATATAGAACATTAAAACATAATTTATGAGGATTTAATATTAATAAATAAAAATTTCATTGAGGTGAGTAGAGAATAAGAGCAACCTGAAGGAAAATGGAGGTTCAGGTGGAAAATACTTAAAACTTTGTAATCAATTGAATCATATGCCCCAAAATTAATAATCATAAAATTATACATTTATTATCATGAAAATAAAGAGATTAGTGATATGAAACATCAATGGGAAGTATACATACACCATACACAAGTAGTAGTAGTGAATACGGAATATCTCACAAAAATGGGAGTGAGATGAAGAAACTCTTTACCTTAAGTCTGATGGTGTTCTTCATTTGGTCTTAGTTTCCTAGATAACCAAATTAAATTCATTAATTAATATTTACAGAACATTATATGAGACATAATACATATATTATATTCTGGTTCAACCATAATAATGGTTTCATGACCAGAATTGAAGACAGTAATAGAATTTGAAAACTCATCGTCCTTGAATGTGGTAAAGCACCTCTCAGATGGTGCTTTCATTTTTAGTATAAAAGAATGGGAAAGGATAGATGATGAAGAATTATTCCTTTATCATGAAGAAATTATAGTACATGTAAGGTACTAGAGTCATCACAACATTTGTATGAAAGGATGTGAGGAAAGAAAAAGAAAATAAAAGAACATGAAAATAAGAGAAAAGTTGAGAGATCCCTTACAAAAATTCGGTATCCTAACGATGTCGCTTAAAATTTCATAAAATATTTTAATGATAGAAAAAGGGTTCTTTCATAATTCTTACATAATATGTTCATTAATGTGGATATGTAATGATATATCCCAACATAATCCAATTGAAATTCAAAATAATAACATAAAGTGAAATCTTGAAAAAGAGAAGGGTGGTAGATTCCCTTACCTTGTAGAGTAACTCCTAAAACTTGAAGGTTGAGATATTGGGGGATTGAGGACACCTTGGGAGGACTCCTAGGGAGGTAAAACTACTGGATATTTTAGGATGGTGATTTTTTAATGAAATAAAATGAAGTAATGGGTGGGTATTTATAGTAAAAGAGAGGGAGTTTTTTATTAATTTCAAAGGACACCTCATTAGTGGTTTTTAAAAAACCATGGGCTTGACCATGGTACCTACCCATGGTATTGTCTAATTGGGACACCTCATATCATATTTTAATGTACAAAATTCTAACAACATTTTATATTAATTATTACATCATTATGATGTCATTAAACATACCGAAAACTCAAAACTGTATTTTTACTATTCATGAAAAATACAAGTATTTTAAAAAAATCCCAAAAATTCACCCCAACCATTTTTCAATGTGTAAAATTCAAAAATGAAATAAATTTTTTGAAAATAATTTTCTAAGTATTTTTAATTTAATTTTTAAATGAAATCATAATTTATTCCAAAAACAACAACTTTACAACTATAACTCGTTTTATAACACCTTGAGAAATTAATCAAGGTCCCATAAAATTATCTTATAATCATATGACAGTAAAGTAAACAATTTATGATTACATTTTATGAAAATAAATTTCCATTTTAAATTATTTAATTAATCAAAAAATTAATTAAAATATTTATGACATGCAAAAATACCAATACTTATACTATGATCATTTTTTCACTTATAAGATGTCTAAATTGTTTTATACATTCATGGGTAAAGTTTCTATTTTTTTGTCCAATTTACTATTCATTACTATTAATAGGTTATGTTACTATTGATAAGGGTATGTTAATATTGATAAGGGTATGTTACTATTCATTAAAAACTAAGTTGATTTTATCAAAATCTAAATATATTACTGAACAAAAATGTGTATGTCAGTTTTTCGAAATTAAAATCACAAAAGTGGAAAAAATTATGTTTATTGTCTAGGTTATAAAAAGTGGTGTTTGTAAAGACTCAGTGTTTTATGCATTCGATATTAAATTTATTTGCAAAATCTTTGGTGTTACATTATCCCCTCACAAAAATTTCATCCTCAAAATTTGAAATTAAACTTCAAAAGTTGATGGTTGATACTTGAAATTTCCCTTTTGGGAAACCCGCATGAGAAATATGGTTAAAATATCCTCTTAATAAGAGGAAAGGGAAATGAATTGATTACTAAAAAACAATGCATTCTAATTGGACAACATGGTCATGGAAGAATAATCAAACCATCATGTTTTAATGGAAACTGATAGAGAACATGCTCAGATGAAAGATCATTACCACAAAACTTTAAACTACAATCATGAAAAAAAATAGGATAACATTTTTTTATTTATGACTCTTTTCCCAAAATTGATGAATTATTCCACTCTATAAGAGTATAAATATACATTTCTATTTTATAAACACAATCTTATCCTTTGTTTGTGCATTAAACTATCTATACTTCATCTCTTAGCACAGGTTGAATCATATAGTGACATTAAACTCTAAAACCTCATATAATGATCAACTTAAACCATTTCACAAATGGTTTAACTTTCCAAAAGATCATGATCCAATACTTTAGAATCATTCACATATCCATCCTTGTAAGATCCATGTATACAGGGTCCTTGGAAAATCTTCATTTTGTTTATAACTCCATGATATATCATGTTCAATGCATCTACTACCTTATTTGCCTTTAATCAATATGAAGCAGCTCTAAATTTTCACTTTCCAAACGTGTGAATATCTTCATCATGTGTCCTCTTGAAATATGGAAATAACTCAAATTACCATAAAACTTTATTGGAAACATGCATTCATCCTTACACATGATATTGGATATATTCCTTATATCCAAAAATGTTGTAAACTCTATCAATGATAGCATAGACCACTTTTCAACAAGTCAAAAATCAGTTTTGAGGTAGTCATTACATATCCAAATGAATCATTTCTTCATCATTATCTTCATAATTAGAAATATATTAAGTTTTGTTCTTCCTTTAATCGTGTGTTTTCCAAAAAGTTTAACTTTCCACTGAATATCTTTTCTCGGTACCATTCAACTTATGGTTTCAAATCCTTAATGAAAAATTATTGCAGTACAATCCTCATATATTCCATAATCTTTATAACCAGTACATTTATGAAAAAAATCAAATGACATGATTCTTGACTAGGCATATTAATTATTAGACTTAATCTACAGTAGCATCATAACTTGATCATTATCCAAAATCATCATTTAGGTTATATTCCTTTGATGCTTGGGACATTGATTCACATAGTGTCTCATCTCCTTGTATTTGAAGCATTGTACATTGGTAACCTTTTTTTACCCTTGAAATCATGAACTTTGTGTCCTTTTTCTCCACACTTATAACAAACACTTGTTCCCTTCAAGAATTTACCAGGGTGATTCTTTCCATAGTTATCACATGTGAGAAAACCCTTCTTTCCCTTCTTCTCTTTATCCGTATTTTTCTCTACCGTCCTCTTCTTCTTTTTCTTCCCTTCAAATCCATAGGACTTATAGAATTATTTACATACCTTATTAACACATGATACTATTTCCTCATATGATGAGAACACATGGGAGACTATCTTCCTTTGAAACTATGGATTAAGACCATGAGAGATATGATCCTTCTTACTATTTGCTTCACTTGCATTGGTGATATTATCATTCCTTCTACTAGGCACCATTTCTAATCAATTACATATACTAAATTAGATCATAAAATTATGAACTCTATATAACCCTAAACATGGTATAGTACATAACATAAATTTATGCATCAGAAAATCCTATAACCATATAATTTGGATACTTTAGAGGCATAAATCCTTTATAATAGCTTGTAATGAAAATTTGAATTATCCTAATCATATCCCCTAGGAATGTAAAAAGAGGTGTGCAGTAAGGCTCATTGTCGTGTACCAGGATACCCCGAGTCAAGCCCGAAACTCCTTGTTGGAGTTTTTACCCCTGGGTACATATGTGCCAAAACCACGTCAACTTGTAGTATCCAGACAGGGATGTATTTTCTAGAAAGATCCACATAATATATTCCTTACCAAAATTCTAGGACATTCTTGTATATTTATCCTCAAATTATATATTAGGGTTTTGTTCCCTAATCTACATTTTCTAAATCTAGTTTCCAATCTTTCTACTAAACTTCTTTTGATACCAACTGTAACACCCCGACCCCAAAAGGCCAAAACCAGTGCATTATTTTAATACATTGGCATGATTAAAAGGAATAAAATCCCATAGGATTGAGTAGTTTAGTATATTTGGAAATAAGATACATACATAAGTTCAACATTACAACTTAAAATGAAAAACAACATATAAGTTTTATTGGGAAAATCCACAACTATAAGTTTATCCCTACAGGTCATTCATAATAAAATTATTTATGTCCTGAGAAAATGAAACATAAGAAAGAGGTGAGCTCAAATACTCAGTAAGGGTAAGAAATATATTAGAATATATCATAAACATAAACATTAGGCATGTTGAATAACTAAAAACACATGCCTTTAAAAATAAACTTGAACACATTATGGAAGGAATATGAGCTGAGTAAATATTTCCATAATAAAACATAATCATGGGTCTTCTAATAGTTGAAAAAACAAATGAACTATCAATTAATAGTTTCATAATGAGGTAATAAATAATGTAGGACACCATAACCATACTTTAAAGGCCTCATTCCAATACCATAAATAACCATTTTGTCAAGGGCTCGTGTCATGACCTAGGTTGTCTCATGAGACCTACCGATGCACCAAGGGGCTATAGAGGGCCCCACCTAACACTTACTAAGTCCAATTCATTCCTCATATGAACAGGGTTAAACATAAACAACGTATACATTCATATTGAAACTAATATATGAAATATAAATAGCTTTCCTCGAGCATTAAGCATAAACACTAACCATTCAGAGTAAATTGGTGAATGGTTTCAAGATAGCACATTCACAGTCAAACTAATCATAAATCATTCAATAAAACATGGTGGATGATATAATAGGAGATAAAACTCAATTAAGTACAAGATTCAACAAAGTATTTTTACATTTATGAAGATACTTTTAATTGAGAACATTGAAAAATGCATGAGGAAATAATCCTTAAACATTCCAAAGTGGCTCATTCCACCTTGAAACATTAAAATAATAATCCCTTAGAATATCATGAGAATAAGGAGACTCTTGATATGATATACCAAAGTGTATTACATACACCACAAGCAATAAATAACTGGTGAACAAGTCATATATCTCATAAAAGTTAAAGTGATATGAGAAAAATCATTTTTACTTTGGAAGGAAGGGTTATTTTGGAAAATTATTTTTATTTGTCATGAAATTAGATTATAAACATGTACATACCATAAAATAAAAGGTAAGGTCATTGAAATTATATTTGAGTCTTAAATAAAGTCTTATTGAGGTGAAATCATTTAAAAAATAGTTTTTAAAGAAGCTTTAGAGATAAAACATTTTAGTGCGGTTTAAGGAAAATATTAAAGGATTTTAAAGCACCAAGGCATATTTGCTTTCATAAAAATAGAAATGAACCAAAATAGATTTTTCATGTTAAAATGTGTGATTTTTTGAAGATAAATATGGATTAAAATATATTATAGAGTGAACTTCAGAATATGTATGAATTTTGATAAGTTCCTTGGATCAGCTTTCATTTCGAAACAATTTTTTTTAAAGATTAATTTAAAAAATATAACTCCCCATAAAATAAAGGAATGTGATTATTACACATATATATAAAATTAACACATAATTTATGAGTATTTAATAGGAATAAATAGGAATTTCACTAAGGTTAGTAGAGAATAAAAGCAACCCAAATGAAAATAGAGGTTCAGGCAGAAAATACTCAAAACTTTGTAATCAATTGAATCGTATGACCCAAAATTAATAAAAATAAAATGATACATATATTATCATGAAAATAAATATATTCTTGATATGAAACATCAATGGGAAGTATACATACACCATACACATGTAGTAGTAGTGAATACGGAATATCTTACAAAAATGGGAGTGAGATGAAGAAATCTTTTACCTTAAGTCTGGTGGTGTTCTTCACTTGGTCTTAGTGTCCTAGATAACCAAATTAAATTCATTAATTAATATTTACAGAACCTTATATGATACATAATACTTATATTACAGTCTGTTTCAACCATAATAATGGTTTTATGACCAGAATTGAAGATGGTAATAGAAATTGAAAACTCATCATCCTTGAATGTGGTAAATTAGCACATCTCGGATGGTGCTTTCATTGTTAGTATAAAAGAATGGGAAAGGATAGATGATGAAGAATTATTACTTTATAATGAAAAAATTCTAGTACATGTAAGGTACTGGAGTCATCACAACATTAGGAATAAATGAGGTGAGGAAAGAAAAAGAAAATAAAGGTACTTGAAAATAAGAGAAAAGTTGAGAGATCCCTTACGAAAATTCGGTAGCCTAACGATGTCGCTTAAATTTTCATAAAATATTTTGATGATATAAAAAGGGTTATCTCTTCATTCTTAAATAATATGTTCAGTAATGGGGGTATGTAATGATATATCCCAACATAATCCAATTGAAATTAAAAAGAATAACATAAAATAAAAGCTTGAAAAGAAGATGGGTGGTAGATTCTCTTACCTTGTAGAGTAACTCCTAAAACTTGAAGGTTGAGACACTGGGGGCTTGAAGACGACTTGGGAGGACTCCTAGGGAGGTAAAAATACTAGATATTTGAGGATGGTGATTTTGGAATGAAATAAAATGAAGGAATGGGTGGGTATTTATAGTAAAAAAGAGGGAGTTTTTTATTAATTTCAAAGGACACCTCATTAGTGGTTTTTGCAAAACCATGTGTTTGCCCATGGTATTGACCACTTGGGAAACCTCATATCATATTCTAATGTACATAAGTCAACCAGAATTTTATATTAATTTTTACATCATTATGATGTCATTAAACATACCGAAAACTCAAAACTATATTTTTACTATTCACAAAAAAATACAAGTATTTTAGAAAAATCCCAAAAATTCACCCCAACCATTTTTTGATATGTAGAATTAAAAAATGAAATATATTTTTTTAAAATAATTTTCTAAATACTTTTAATTTAATTTTTAAATAAAATCATAATTTATTCCAAAAAAACAACTTTAAAACTATAACTCATTTTATAACACCTTGAGAAATTAATCAAGGTCCCATAAAATTATCTTATAACCATATGAAAATAAATTAACAATTTATTATTACATTTTATGAAAATAATTTTCTATTTTAAATTATTAAATTAATCAAAAAATTGTAATTAAAATATTTATGACATACAAAAATATTAATACTTATACTATGATCGTTTTTCACTTATATGATGTCTAAATTGTATTTATACATTCACGGGTGAAGTTTCTATTTTTTGGATGATTTAATATTCATTACTATTCATAGGATATGTTACTATTCATAAGGGTATTTTATTATTGATAAGGGTATGTTACTATTCATCAAAAACTAAGTTGATTCTATCAAACTCTAAATATCTTATTGAAAGAAACTGTGTATGTCTATTTTTCAAAATTAAAATCATAGAGGTGGAAAAATTGTGTTTACTGGCTAGGTAACAAAGTTGTATTTGTAGAGACTCAGTGTTTTATACATTAAATATTAAATTTATTTGCAAAATCTTGGGGTGTTACACATAGTATATAGATCGTCAGGTGTGAGTACTCGTAATCATATGAGACTTCTTCTCATAAAGTTTGCACTTAGTAATCTCCAAGATGGGAGATTATGAGAACAGACCCGCTAGTAGGAATTCGGCATGTTTTGGTGTCATCAGATATTCCTATCTGTGAGCGTGTGTAATGGTCCTTAGAATTTAAGATTATCATTAATACGTGTCATGACTCTCACACATTGATTTACTGATGAAAATTGTCATGTCATATGTTGGCAGGAAGTAGGGTACGTTGGGTGTGTCACGAGTGACATGTTATTAATAGATAAGTCAAATAATGATTTGTCCCGTCCATTTATGGAAGTTGATATCTCAACCCTTTGATTGAAATAGAACGGTCGCCCTAAATTCCTTGTCCATGGTGTAATGAAGAGTTTATTTCAGGTATTCAAAGAATGATATGTCAAGCATAAAAGTTGATGACACTATCATGAAACCTGCTTGATGGGATATTATGAAAAAGGGATTATATTATACAATGGGCATTTGTATGTGGATGTCGTTGTTGCGACTTTATGTTCTTTCTCTTGGGTGCCTTAACCTGTTAAAAGATGGTAATCTTGGACTTTAGGCAAGTCTGCCTAATGTCAACGAGAAAGAATCCTAGAGGGACACATACTAAGTGTTTTTTGTGGTCTCGATTAAATTCTATTTGAATTTAATTAATGGAATAAATATTATTTTCAAGACTGAGGAATAATTTTATTCAAGTTAAAATGATCACATAAATTAAATAAATATTTATTCACCAGATTTTGAATAAAATATATTTATTTATTTTATTGAACATTTAATAAATATTTATTTACTAGTTTTTGAATAAAAATATTTATTTAAGAGAATAAAATATTTTATTCAGATGTTCAATAAATGGGGACCAAGACCATATTTGTTGATAAGTTAATTATTTACAAGTCAGTAAATAATGTTTATCCAGTTGGCACAAGAAATAATAATAATACTGTTATCATTATGTGGCACGAGATTTCATTTATGGTTCCATTTTACACAAGTTGGCGCACCACAAATAATGGTTCAATTATTATTATTATGTGGCATGGGTTTTCTCAAATAGTTATAATTGCATTTAATCTTTGTTTCGCAATTAAATATTATAACTGAAACCCCATGTCAATAAATAGGTAGGTACGACTATTGTGCCAAAACCCCAGTGAATTGAGAATTATTAAGCCAAACATTTTATCTCTTGACTCCTCTCATCTCTCCCTCTCAAGAATGAGAGAAGTTCTTCAAGACTAAAGAACGAGCGATCAAGAAAAATTGATGCGTGACATTCATTTCACCATGCTAGCACCCAGAGAACGAGTGACGTTGTTTGGAGACCATTGGAGCACGTGTGGATCACCACTAGAGGGATTCTACTTTGGATCCTCGTGAGCACAACGAAGGAAATCCGGAAGGGTCATTTCGGATGATCAACGATCATTAACGAAGAAAGTACCAAAGACCCAGGTATTTAATTTCTTCAAAAATTAATAAATTAATTATAAACATGATGTGCAAGATCATCTTTCTTGGATCCGGTGTTTTTCTTCTCTTTGTCTAAATCTTTGATTTCAATCCATGGATATTGTTGTTCATCTTCGTATTGATCCCGGATTGGTCATCGATTACGAAAAAAGAAAAGTTGGGCCCTCCCAATTGCTATGCTTCCACTACGTCTGGATCATACACTCCACTACCCAGCCCGGCTGGAGGGTTACGCTTATGAAAGTCATCAAGGAATGCCATTGCCCAGTCCTACTGAAGGGTAAGCTCGATGAGTCGTCAGGGAACTCCACTGACCAGCCCGACTGGAGGGTTATGCCTGGAAGATGTCATTGGGGAACGCCATTACCCATCCCAGCTAGAGGGTAAGCCCGGAACATCAAGGAACATCACTACCCAGTCCTACTAAAGGGTAACTCAAAAAGATCATTAGAGAACACCACTATCTAGCCCAGCTAGATGGTAGGCCCGGTACTATCTTCGAGGAATGCCACTACCCGGCCCAATTGGAGGGTAAGCCCGGTACTGTCTTCGAGGAATGCCATTGTCCAGCCCAGCTGGAGGGTTACGCCCGGGATGCTCTGGTGATTCTTTATGATTGCTGCCATCATCAGGGGTCACCTCAGTACGTGCCAAACCTGGAATGTTTCACATCATATCTTGAAATATGCTTCTGAGGGCACCATCGCATTCTACATGAAAAAATACTCAGGATAGGCATCTTGTGGGCCAAATCCGAGTTCAAACGAAGGAGTTACATACGTTTGAAAATCGCTCAGAAGAGCTCAAGGGGAACATGGCATGTGAGGGGACCCACACGACATGTGGTCCCTCTCCACAGCCTGGTCATGTCCCTAGCCAACACACGACTCCACCTCATGTAGTAGAACATGTTGTGTAGGTGAACTACATGTCGTGTCCTAACTAACTGGGATCGGGGTCATGACGTGTGGTTGTGTCCGTGTACATTGATACACATGTCACGACCCGTCCTCGGGGCCCGTGCCGTGACTACCCCAAGCCCGCCTTCCATAGGCCAGGGGCTGGCGACTAGCACCAAAGGCGTAAATCCCGATAACAGGGAAGGCATTGCCTTTATAAGTAACAACCACCACAGAGTCAGCAAGCGGAAAGTAACTACAAGTGCAGAAAAGTAAAGGGGGCCGGAAATACAAGCCCAACTGTAAAGTACAACTCGAAAGGGAAAAACAGCAGCTGGAAGAATGAAGCGGCTCCTGGGTCGTCCGCCTCGATTCCTACCTGAAGGGTAGGTACAGATGGCTCAGCTCCTGGATCGTCCACCACGGATCCTACCTGAAGGGTAGGTACAGATAGCTCCTCTACTCCACAGGTCCTGTCGTCTACTCCGGGTACGTCCGCCCAGTGGTCCACCTCCGGGTACCGACCTGCTCCGCAAGTCTCAACTGCGATCTGCGCTGTCCGTCGTCTGCAACCAACACAACGAGGTGCGGGCATAGCCCGTGCAGGGGTGAGTATAAGCTACTCAGTAGGGACCCCGAGACCCTTAAGGTCTCACCAAATCCAACATGGATATCCACAAAGTAAAGGCAGCAATCACGAAGTAACATCAGACTCTACTTAGGTATACGCCCATACATATACCTAAGTCATCAAGTAACCCATCCAATCTCAAGGATACACAAAAATCATGAAATCAACGGATAACCATCACCCAGGTATATGCCCATACATGTACCTAAGTTATCAAGCGACCCATCTCAATCATGAGGAAACACAAAGGTCAAAGGTCTCAGCTCAAACCAGGATTTTCATTATCGAAACCGTAACTGCTGAAGAGCCCCGTCTCTGAAGTGTGTAGTAGTCCTATCACGACTCCGAGGTACTGCTCGCTAACCTAAGACTGCTGAGGTACTCCTCCTGTCGAGTACTGCGGGTTTGCGGCCAACTACCGGGCGCTCCGTCCGCTGAGGGTCTGTCGCCAAATACCGGGCGCTACCCAGATAGCCTGCTGAGGTACTCCTCCCGTCGAGTACCGCGGGTCTGCTGCCAACTACCAGGCGCTCCGTCCGCCGTGGGTCTGCCGCCAAGTACCGGGCGCTCCGTCCACTGGGCTAGTCGACTCACTCCAAGTCGAGTCGGTCAAGCAGTCGTCAGGTCTCAGCCGGCTACACGGTCTCCGTACTCTGCACGCACGTCTCCACCGTCGCGGGTCTGTCGCTACAACCAAGCGCACACACTCCGTAGAGTAACGCGGGTCCGCCGCTACAACCAAGCGCTCCACCGTCAAGGGTCTGCTGCTGCATCCAAGCGTACACACTCCGTAGAGTAACGCGGGTCCGCCGCTACAACCAAGCGCTCCACCGTCAAGGGTCTGCTGCTGCATCCAAGCGCACCACCACTGTCAAGTACCACGGGTCCGCTCCACGAGCTACTGGTCGATACTCCAAGTATCACAAGGTCCCGCGAAGAAGTGTCTCAAAGGTCCGTCTCGTCACAGGGGTCTCAACGCAACAGACGGCGCGTCGATCGGACGCCCGGTCTGTGAGTTATTAGCCTTTTCGTCCCAGGGGACTGGTTGGTTTCGTGAGCGAAACCAAACCCGGCCGTATCTCAACTGTACCCCGAACTCCCATAGGGTAAACTCAAAGGGACCGTTACTCAACGTAACCATCAACGCCGCTGACGGCTCGTCAAGCGGACGTCCTGTCTGAAAGATATCAGCTTTCCCGTTCCAGGGGCCCGGTTGGATTTCGGGTACAATCCAACCCGGCCATACTCCGACTGTATCCAAAACTCGGGCGGAGTATGTCAAAAGTTCCGTCTCATCAAGAGGAAGTCAACGAAACAGACGGCGCGTCAATCGGATGCCCGGTCTGTGAGTTATTGGCATTTTCGTCTCCGGGGCCCGGTTGGTTTTTAAGGAAAAACCAACCCGACCGTACTCCACCTGCGTCCAAACCTCGGGCGGAGTATGCCAAAAGATCCGATTCACTAAGAGGAACACAACGCGACTGACGGCGCGTCAATCGGACGTTCGTGGCTCAAGATATGAGCGTTTCCGCTCCGAAGGCCCGGTTGGTTTCGTGAACGAACCAACCCGGCCGAACTCAAAGTAACCCGAAACCTTGAGTGCGATATACCGAAACGACCGTCTCGATCCAAGGATCGCGTAGCCGCTGACGGTTCGTCAATCGGAGGTCCCAGGCCCAAGATATGGGCGAAAGACCGAAGAGGGCCCGAAACGGGGGTACTGGGCCCGGGGCGACCCGGCCCGAACCCCCCCCTGGGGTCGGCCGAACCGGGTCGGCCCGAACCGGGTCGGCCCGACCCGGCCCGAACCGGGTCGGCCGGGTCCGGTCCGGCCTGGGCGCGGCCCGGCCGACCGGACCGGCTCGGCTTCGGCCGAGCGGCCGAAGCGCTGCCGCCGCGGGTCAAACCCGCGGCTTGGAGAAAACGCGGCCCGCGCGGGCCGCGTGCTGGAAGGCCGGACCGCGGACGCGGTCCGGCGGCTCGCCGCCGCCGCGGCTCGGCCGCGGCGGACTCCTCCGGCGGCGCGCCGGGCGCCGCCGCCCCCGGTCGCCGGCGCCGCCGCGCCAGCGACCCGCGCCGCCGCCTCCTTCCGCGGGCCGCCGGAGATGCTCCGGTGGCCCGATTTGCCTCCCGTCTGCGCCGTTGTTCCTCCCGGGATGCGTCCTTCACTGCGGAATCAACATATGGCCCTTGCGTCGCGCTTTTGCCGTCGCTCGCCAAATCCGCACACAAAGGAAGATCGACGGAGGGTTGCCGGGTCTTGTTCGTTAGACCCGCACCCTCCGCGTTAGTCATAATCAACGGGAGAAACAGGAAAGAAACCAATCAACAATTTTAAATAAATTAAAATTGTTTCGTGATCGGGTTCTATATTTCAAAAGAATAAACACGGGATTTTAAAAAGAATTCCAACATCCCTTACTTTGTCGTTGCCGAACGGGGGATCGTCGCGGGATTTGCTCGTCGCGGAAGATGGAGATCGCCGCGTCGTCGCGGAATCGCTCGTCGCGTTGCCAATCTCCGGATCAAGATCAACGGATTTAATTAGTTTAAATCCGTTGATATTGAAATTAAAAAGGGAGAAGAAAAGATCCGATTCTCACCTTTGTTGCCGAACGAGGATCGGCCGCGGAAGAAAGACGTCGCCGAAGAACGTCGCGGGTAGGTCTCGTCGACGTCGCAGATCTTGGTGTGCGTCGTCGAATTCCGGTCGCCGGCGTTCTTCGCGTTCTTCGCGTTCTTCGCGTTCTTCGCGTTCTTCGCGTTCTTCGCGTTCTTCGCGGAGAGGGTGGAGGAACGAAGATTATCTCAAATCCTTTCCAAGGATTTTTATGTTGGTCTTATTTTATAAACATGCCAACACGAAACCGGTTAAGAAACGATCCATCAATTCGTTGAATTAATTCAACGAAAGAAACGACCCATTTAATTCACGAAGAAACAGTCCATTTAATTCACGAAATAAACCGCCCAATTAAATGGTCTGTTAAGAATTAAAGAAAACGCGTCGGTTGACTTTTCAGTTACTTTGACGGGTTTTCGCGGGTGCGTTACTTAGCGAAAGAAACGGCGGGGCTCGTGCGGGTCCCACCGCACAAATATCCTACCAAGGGGTAGGATATTTCTGGATAGCATCCTATCCAGTTCAACTCAGTTCAAGCCGTCTTTAAGTGACTTCAAGTGGCTTCCAAGCAGCTTAAGTGAAATAAAATAAAGTTGTCGCACAAACTTTATTTTATTTCTGACTTAAAGCCGCAAAATTTAAAAAAACCACGTCTGAGCAAACGCAACTCCGGAAGAGGCGTTTCTAAGCAAATACCGGCGCTGCGATTTCATCG
This sequence comes from Viscum album, assembly GCA_963277665.1. Taxonomy (NCBI): domain Eukaryota; kingdom Viridiplantae; phylum Streptophyta; class Magnoliopsida; order Santalales; family Viscaceae; genus Viscum; species Viscum album. The sequence continues at coordinate 1,427,295,509 of OY728152.1, forward strand.
GTGCCCTCAGAATTCGATTCCGGGCACCGGTTCAAAAGATAGAAAAACCCGCTCGTCCGTTCACTGAACGTACCCGAGCCAAAACTTCGGCAAATGATTCCGGGCACACCGGGCCTCGGAATCAGGTGCCGTCAGAAACTGCGTTCTTGTAAAATTCCAAAGAAAATTAAAAAAAAAAAAATTTCCTTGAAATTTTCGGGTCTTTACATTACTCCCACCACAGGGCTTTACGTCCCCGTAAAGCTTCACCACAACCTTAGGGAAACAAAGCGGTACTGACCACGCATCAGAGCCTTCCGATCCCATGTGCTCACCTGGAGATTCCCGTGCCGCCATCTGTTGCGCACAAGAGGAATCGATCGCCCATGTAGGACCCGCTCCTGTCGATCCTCTATCTCCACCGGGACCTCCGTATAAGACACTCATCGCCACTGTCTAGCTCCTCATGGTCGATGATACGCGAGGGGGTTGAGCACGTATCTCCTCAGCTGGGATACGTGGAAGACGTCGTGCACCCGGTGCAACAGAGGTGGCAGAGCCAGGCGATAAGCCACCTCGCCAACTCTGCTGAGGACCTGGAAAGGCCCGATGAAGCGGGGAGACAACTTGCCGCCTTGGCCAAAACTCTGTTTACCACGTCGAGGTGAGACCCGCAAGAAGACGTGGTCACCCTCCTCGAACTCTAGTGGCCTCCGCCTCCTGTCAGTGTAAGACTTCTGCCGGCTCTGTGTTGTCCTCATCCGCTCCTGGATGACGTGGACCTCTTCTGACGTGGCCCGGACCATCTCTGGTCCCACATGAGCTGCGAGATTTCTTCTTTGCCGAAAAGAGAAACCTGGTCTCATCCCCTGGATGAACCACATTCTTTGCCTAAAACAGTCAATCCTAACATGGATGATACTAATCCATACCAAGGATTGACGTCGTAAGGCCTCGACGCTACTACTAAGAGATCCAACCGTTACTCTCGCCTCCAAGGGTTGAGTCACACTGTCGGCATCAGTGTGTGGTAACTGGTCTCCTCCAGTAGATGTCTCACAAGTGAGGGTCAAGTCAACAGTCAACTGGAACCTCTTAGTAACATCACAAAAGAGGACAGGAATGAAAACATCTCAAAGGATGCGTCTTTTATTATTGCAGCTCATAATACAAGACGCTACACAAAAGCAACATCAACAAGGAACTAGAAGTACAAGAGACGTATCCACTAGTTCTGCTCCTGTCCACCTGCTCCAAGAGTTCTACTGTTGCTCAAGCATTTGTCGTCGCCTCTTTCTCGGTGGCTCCCTCAAAGCCTGCGGATCGGGAGTCGGACAGTCACGTGCCAGATGACCCTTTCCGCGACATGAGTAACACAACCTACTCCTTGCACGGCTAGCTCCGTTCCCACTCCGGGTGCCCTGCACCACCGGTCGTAAAACCCGAGACCGTCTAACTGCTGGTCTGGTCTTTCTGGGCCTCAGCATCATCTGTCTACTGCCCACAGATGACTCGGCTTCTGATCGAGAAACACGTGGCAAAGGCAGCAGCTCCTGATCACGCTCAGGGTGTAGAGCTACTGGCACAAACTCCACCCTGAAGAAGGTCTCGAAGTCTTCCCATGCGAAGTCCATCTCATCGCAAAACTGAAACAAGTGGCTCCACCACCTACCTGCTGCTGCCTGAAGGAGGCTGGTAGCAAAGATCACCATGAAGTCTGCCGGCGTCCCCACTAGCCTGAAGACTCCCACCACGGCCTCCAGCCAATCCTCAGCCGCCTGCGGGTCCATCTCTCCCCCGAACCTGGGTGGCCTCTGGCGCTGGAACTCATGCAGTGCGCGCAAGTAGCGGGCATCGCCTACTGCTGGGGCTGGTGGCATCGGTGGCCCAACGTATGGTAGTACCGCTGGTGCCTCCGCTGGTGCCTCAACTGCAAGAGGGCCCTGTACCGAAGCCTCGTCGCTCGTCAGACTGTCAGCACGCTCATCCCTCCGGGCTCTAGCTGGTCGTCCGAGAAAAGACATCCTGAAAGAAACAACGTAACACGATCAAACGATTATACCTGGTGAGCTGACCTGGTTTGAGCTGTTTTAAGGGGGGAAACCTTTGAAAACACACACGCAATCAGTGTTTTCGCGCACAAAGTCGGAAATCAGTTGTCAGGGTCCTGGTGTATGGATACGTCGGCCGCCCGCACCAACACTGGACTCCCTGAACTGAAAACCACACTCGGTACCCTTAACACTATTGCTTCACATAGAAAGAAAAGACGATCAGAGTCTGCGGTAGAACCGACCGCCTTTGATACCAATTTGTCACGACCCGTCCTCGGGGCCCGTGCCGTGACTACCCCAAGCCCGCCTTCCATAGGCCAGGGGCTGGCGACTAGCACCAAAGGCGTAAATCCCGATAACAGGGAAGGCATTGCCTTTATAAGTAACAACCACCACAGAGTCAGCAAGCGGAAAGTAACTACAAGTGCAGAAAAGTAAAGGGGGCCGGAAATACAAGCCCAACTGTAAAGTACAACTCGAAAGGGAAAAACAGCAGCTGGAAGAATGAAGCGGCTCCTGGGTCGTCCGCCTCGATTCCTACCTGAAGGGTAGGTACAGATGGCTCAGCTCCTGGATCGTCCACCACGGATCCTACCTGAAGGGTAGGTACAGATAGCTCCTCTACTCCACAGGTCCTGTCGTCTACTCCGGGTACGTCCGCCCAGTGGTCCACCTCCGGGTACCGACCTGCTCCGCAAGTCTCAACTGCGATCTGCGCTGTCCGTCGTCTGCAACCAACACAACGAGGTGCGGGCATAGCCCGTGCAGGGGTGAGTATAAGCTACTCAGTAGGGACCCCGAGACCCTTAAGGTCTCACCAAATCCAACATGGATATCCACAAAGTAAAGGCAGCAATCACGAAGTAACATCAGACTCTACTTAGGTATACGCCCATACATATACCTAAGTCATCAAGTAACCCATCCAATCTCAAGGATACACAAAAATCATGAAATCAACGGATAACCATCACCCAGGTATATGCCCATACATGTACCTAAGTTATCAAGCGACCCATCTCAATCATGAGGAAACACAAAGGTCAAAGGTCTCAGCTCAAACCAGGATTTTCATTATCGAAACCGTAACTGCTGAAGAGCCCCGTCTCTGAAGTGTGTAGTAGTCCTATCACGACTCCGAGGTACTGCTCGCTAACCTAAGACTGCTGAGGTACTCCTCCTGTCGAGTACTGCGGGTTTGCGGCCAACTACCGGGCGCTCCGTCCGCTGAGGGTCTGTCGCCAAATACCGGGCGCTACCCAGATAGCCTGCTGAGGTACTCCTCCCGTCGAGTACCGCGGGTCTGCTGCCAACTACCAGGCGCTCCGTCCGCCGTGGGTCTGCCGCCAAGTACCGGGCGCTCCGTCCACTGGGCTAGTCGACTCACTCCAAGTCGAGTCGGTCAAGCAGTCGTCAGGTCTCAGCCGGCTACACGGTCTCCGTACTCTGCACGCACGTCTCCACCGTCGCGGGTCTGTCGCTACAACCAAGCGCACACACTCCGTAGAGTAACGCGGGTCCGCCGCTACAACCAAGCGCTCCACCGTCAAGGGTCTGCTGCTGCATCCAAGCGTACACACTCCGTAGAGTAACGCGGGTCCGCCGCTACAACCAAGCGCTCCACCGTCAAGGGTCTGCTGCTGCATCCAAGCGCACCACCACTGTCAAGTACCACGGGTCCGCTCCACGAGCTACTGGTCGATACTCCAAGTATCACAAGGTCCCGCGAAGAAGTGTCTCAAAGGTCCGTCTCGTCACAGGGGTCTCAACGCAACAGACGGCGCGTCGATCGGACGCCCGGTCTGTGAGTTATTAGCCTTTTCGTCCCAGGGGACTGGTTGGTTTCGTGAGCGAAACCAAACCCGGCCGTATCTCAACTGTACCCCGAACTCCCATAGGGTAAACTCAAAGGGACCGTTACTCAACGTAACCATCAACGCCGCTGACGGCTCGTCAAGCGGACGTCCTGTCTGAAAGATATCAGCTTTCCCGTTCCAGGGGCCCGGTTGGATTTCGGGTACAATCCAACCCGGCCATACTCCGACTGTATCCAAAACTCGGGCGGAGTATGTCAAAAGTTCCGTCTCATCAAGAGGAAGTCAACGAAACAGACGGCGCGTCAATCGGATGCCCGGTCTGTGAGTTATTGGCATTTTCGTCTCCGGGGCCCGGTTGGTTTTTAAGGAAAAACCAACCCGACCGTACTCCACCTGCGTCCAAACCTCGGGCGGAGTATGCCAAAAGATCCGATTCACTAAGAGGAACACAACGCGACTGACGGCGCGTCAATCGGACGTTCGTGGCTCAAGATATGAGCGTTTCCGCTCCGAAGGCCCGGTTGGTTTCGTGAACGAACCAACCCGGCCGAACTCAAAGTAACCCGAAACCTTGAGTGCGATATACCGAAACGACCGTCTCGATCCAAGGATCGCGTAGCCGCTGACGGTTCGTCAATCGGAGGTCCCAGGCCCAAGATATGGGCGAAAGACCGAAGAGGGCCCGAAACGGGGGTACTGGGCCCGGGGCGACCCGGCCCGAACCCCCCCCTGGGGTCGGCCGAACCGGGTCGGCCCGAACCGGGTCGGCCCGACCCGGCCCGAACCGGGTCGGCCGGGTCCGGTCCGGCCTGGGCGCGGCCCGGCCGACCGGACCGGCTCGGCTTCGGCCGAGCGGCCGAAGCGCTGCCGCCGCGGGTCAAACCCGCGGCTTGGAGAAAACGCGGCCCGCGCGGGCCGCGTGCTGGAAGGCCGGACCGCGGACGCGGTCCGGCGGCTCGCCGCCGCCGCGGCTCGGCCGCGGCGGACTCCTCCGGCGGCGCGCCGGGCGCCGCCGCCCCCGGTCGCCGGCGCCGCCGCGCCAGCGACCCGCGCCGCCGCCTCCTTCCGCGGGCCGCCGGAGATGCTCCGGTGGCCCGATTTGCCTCCCGTCTGCGCCGTTGTTCCTCCCGGGATGCGTCCTTCACTGCGGAATCAACATATGGCCCTTGCGTCGCGCTTTTGCCGTCGCTCGCCAAATCCGCACACAAAGGAAGATCGACGGAGGGTTGCCGGGTCTTGTTCGTTAGACCCGCACCCTCCGCGTTAGTCATAATCAACGGGAGAAACAGGAAAGAAACCAATCAACAATTTTAAATAAATTAAAATTGTTTCGTGATCGGGTTCTATATTTCAAAAGAATAAACACGGGATTTTAAAAAGAATTCCAACATCCCTTACTTTGTCGTTGCCGAACGGGGGATCGTCGCGGGATTTGCTCGTCGCGGAAGATGGAGATCGCCGCGTCGTCGCGGAATCGCTCGTCGCGTTGCCAATCTCCGGATCAAGATCAACGGATTTAATTAGTTTAAATCCGTTGATATTGAAATTAAAAAGGGAGAAGAAAAGATCCGATTCTCACCTTTGTTGCCGAACGAGGATCGGCCGCGGAAGAAAGACGTCGCCGAAGAACGTCGCGGGTAGGTCTCGTCGACGTCGCAGATCTTGGTGTGCGTCGTCGAATTCCGGTCGCCGGCGTTCTTCGCGTTCTTCGCGTTCTTCGCGTTCTTCGCGTTCTTCGCGTTCTTCGCGTTCTTCGCGGAGAGGGTGGAGGAACGAAGATTATCTCAAATCCTTTCCAAGGATTTTTATGTTGGTCTTATTTTATAAACATGCCAACACGAAACCGGTTAAGAAACGATCCATCAATTCGTTGAATTAATTCAACGAAAGAAACGACCCATTTAATTCACGAAGAAACAGTCCATTTAATTCACGAAATAAACCGCCCAATTAAATGGTCTGTTAAGAATTAAAGAAAACGCGTCGGTTGACTTTTCAGTTACTTTGACGGGTTTTCGCGGGTGCGTTACTTAGCGAAAGAAACGGCGGGGCTCGTGCGGGTCCCACCGCACAAATATCCTACCAAGGGGTAGGATATTTCTGGATAGCATCCTATCCAGTTCAACTCAGTTCAAGCCGTCTTTAAGTGACTTCAAGTGGCTTCCAAGCAGCTTAAGTGAAATAAAATAAAGTTGTCGCACAAACTTTATTTTATTTCTGACTTAAAGCCGCAAAATTTAAAAAAACCACGTCTGAGCAAACGCAACTCCGGAAGAGGCGTTTCTAAGCAAATACCGGCGCTGCGATTTCATCGGTGCCCTCAGAATTCGATTCCGGGCACCGGTTCAAAAGATAGAAAAACCCGCTCGTCCGTTCACTGAACGTACCCGAGCCAAAACTTCGGCAAATGATTCCGGGCACACCGGGCCTCGGAATCAGGTGCCGTCAGAAACTGCGTTCTTGTAAAATTCCAAAGAAAATTAAAAAAAAAAAAATTTCCTTGAAATTTTCGGGTCTTTACAACACATCGTGTGGATTAACACGGGATGTCGTCTGTGTGGCCAAGGCGTGTCAGTGTACTTGGTACATGGTGCGTGCCTGGCCGTGTGATCCATCACACAACTTCCCCACAATGATAGATGGTACACAGCGTGTCAAAGGGAGTACATGTTGTGCCATCCTTATGGGTTTCCAAAACCCTAGGATAACCGCAAGAAAGGGCTACATATCATGTTCTTAGTTTAACACGACGTGTAGTCGGCTTTTTTAAAAATATCTAGATCCGCGATCCGCACGGTAGATCTGGATGCTTCATCCTATTTCGCCACAAATCTCACCTCCAATTTTTCCATAAATGTCGGATCTAGTCCGGATCTGCCATTTCCGATTCTCTAGTGGCCGAAAACCGATCTCTGATTGGGTTGTGTGTTCCTGAACACTGTCACACATCTCGGTTCTTCCGTAATTGATTCCTCGCGAATCGTTCATCAAAAAGATCTCCCACAACTCGTAAGCTTTCCAGATCTGAAGTCGCTTCATCGATCCGTCATTGCTTTGCTGATTTGTCGCGAATCCGAGTACCCAATCGGGCTTGGGGTTGCTCGGAAATCTATCGAACTGGGAACCACAAGATTCCATTGGTGAAGAACATGAAGAACGAGGAGAGAAAACGCACTAAGAACAAAAGGTTTAGAACATCGTCGGTCAAGCATTCTTGGCCAACGATCGAGAACAGGGCATCGGGTTAGATAACAATTGTTTAAACAATATTTAATCCAATACTTGGGCGCATATGAAGGCCAAACGGGGCGCAGATCGTAGAAAGAAGAATGATTCACTCAAAACATTTAATCCAAGGCATAAAAATCACCAAAGACGGGTCTTATCTCTGTTTTGGATCGATCGTTGGTGAAGAACGTGTCCACGCAACATTCGAAAGAAGCTGATGCGTTTGTCGTGCTTTGATTCATCTTGATCCAGAGATTTGTCGTTGATCGCCAAAGGAGGAGGTGGAGAGAGCTTTCGTTGGCGATATCGAAGTTATGGGATCAACCCTAGGAGAGTCTCTATAATTTTGAATTTATAACTTTTTAGTGTAGGTCGAAGTGATTTAATTATTTAATTTAATAATTAATTCTTTCACTGACTGTACCGCCAAAGAGCAAAGGGTCTGAATGTTCTACGCCGACTCGTTTTATGTCACGCTTAGGGTAAATACTCCGTTTCGAACCCAACCGTGGTCTCGGATTTCTGATCTGATCAACCGTTTAAGAGTTATCATATTTTCTTTAATTAACTGTGCACGCATAATGTAAAATATATTTAATATTTTTATAAAATTAAGTCTGGGCACACCGGGGTGCGAAATCGCACGTTGTCTCAGTGCCTAGCTCTGTAAATATATCTAGAAATATTTCAAAGTCATACAAGGCCAAAACCGGGTCTCTACATGTCACAAACTCGATCATCCAACCGGATGGGTCATGCCAAAGATGGATGCCTCTGGATTATCTTGTGTAAGGCAAACAAGTAATGGGCGAAGCTAATAAGATCACATGTCCATTATTGGCCTTTTCTTTACGGTGCACATAGCCGAGTGACCTTGATAGGATTAGGTTCTCGTTAAGGAAAGTTGTTTTGACATTCATCTACCAAATAACTTAGTCATGATAAACTGCTATGGAAAATATAATTTTAATGGATTTCAGCATAACAACTAGTGAAAATGTTTTGTCATAATCAATGTCTTGACATTGTTTATACCCTTTTGCAACCAGTCGTGCCTTATAGGTTTTGACTTGTCCATCCATGTCTAATTTCTTCTTGAATACTCATTTACAACCAATAGACTTTACATCAACTAGAGGATCTGCCAAAATGTAGAAGTGATTTTGGTACATGAAATACATTTCAGAATTCATAGTTTCTTTCCATTTGGCAGCTTATGTGTCACTTACTACCTTGTATATTACGTGATCATTGTTATCAACTAATAAGGAGTCAGCATCCCCAATGATTGGAAAAACATATCTTTCAGTTTCTCTAACCTCGCTTGTACTCCTATATAATATTTATGTATCTGGAACATCATCTTCCATTGGGTTTTGTGAAATCTGTTACTGTGTCAGCTTTTGTGTATCTTGAGCCATGATATTTACCTCAATTTTATTGAGTGCAATTTTTCATTGAAGAAACATATAATGCTAAAAATATATTTTTCAAAAACAAGTTTATAAATATAATTAAATTGGATATTGTTTAAATTACAAATACAACGTGGTTTTAAAAATAAAATTAATAAAAGCATTGTGTTGTTGTTTTGATCTCAAGGTAATAATTAAGAACCTTCAAAGGTTTCACTTCATTCTTATTAAAGTGTTTTAAGACTTTTTATGTATAGATTGATTGATAAAAAATATAGTTTTTGGCATATGGTCAATTTTTTAACAAAAACAATATTTGGTTTCTCACAAGTTCTCCATTACTTCATGGATCTCATAGAGTCTCAATGATATTTAGATCACCAACGTACATGGCAATGATTGTAAATGCATATGTTGTTTTTTTAATAGAAACAAATGGTTATATAGGATCATTTACATATAATATATTCCGTAAATATTTTCTTAAGCATTCATATCACATACTCAGATATTTCTTTAATATACACTGGTATTTTTGAAATTTAATTAAATAGAGGTCCCGAAACATTGATTTTAATGTTTCAAACATTTGAAACTGTTAGGGGTTTTGGTCAATATATAAACTATCAAAATACTCATACAAGTTAACAGTAACAATATCCACAAGATGCATTTTAGCCTTTCCAACACTGATTAAATACTTTAATGTAACTGCTTCCATAATAGAAGCATATGTCTCCTAATCAATTTCAGATGTTGAGGAAAAAAATTGCAGGATGGGAATAAGGTTGAATATAACAATTCAGGAACATTTAAAAATTCCCAATTTAAAAAAAAATCTCAAAATTCTGCTAATGATTGTTTATAAAAATAAATAACCAAAGAGTGGATACAAATTAAATTAAATTTAAACAAACATATAGTTTTTTTATATTACTTCAAAATTCAAATTTTGCACTGTCAAAATGTTAGGCATGGAAAAGATTTTTAAGCATCTCACTTAAAATTATAAAAAATTTACATGGTAATATAAACCGTGAAGTCATGTTGACAACTAATTATGAAATTGAAAAATTAAAAGGAGACGTTTATAGTTATGACAGTGGAATTGTTTTCCATTAATTGTGCGTAATAATTAAGTTGAACATCATTTGCATAATATACCGGGAACATCTATTATTCGAGAATTGATTCATTGGGTCAACATTGAGTCATAAATGAAAAAATTATAACCGTGATACCCATCAATATAATATTTATTATTACAGGAACGACTCAAATAAAAAGAAAACAAATTAGACACGCAATTGAGGAGTCATGAACCCGAGACCTACACAAACCACCGCTGGATGCAGCCATTAGGTTTTACCTCATGGGGCTGATATAATATTTATATTTAACATAAATAAAATTATTATTTTTAAATTTATAATAATGATTACTAATTACTGAATTTTTTTTAACAAAAAAAAAAGGGCTAAATATGTGTGATTTATTATCAATATTTTATTAACTTGATTTACTGCTTTCCTTTCATTGATTGTATGTGAAATTTTTAATTTTAAACTTTCTGGATCATAAGGGGACCCACCATCCAAATACGACTACCGGCCAGCCCGCTGCGGTTCCATATTCGCCTGCCTCTCTCCATTTGTACGGTCCAACCTCCTCCCACCCCTCTCCAATGGCGGAACACCGCGACTCCATCGTCGAAGAGCGGGCTGCGCTCATGGTCTCAGCCGGCGGCGGAACCCCCACCCTGCGAGTTGCCCACTTCCTCAGACCCCTCGCGACCTCCTCCTCCTCCGTCGAGCCCCATTCTCCTCGTCGCCCCTCCGACCACGGCGGGTTTCCTCGCAATGTGACCTTCCCCGGCTGGAAGCAGCCGCAGACGGCCTGGCAATCGTGGCTGCACCGGATGCGCGCCTCGCACCAGTCTTCGTGGAGGAAGGCGAGGATCCACGACGCCATCATGGGGTGCGCCTGCAACATCAGGAGGTGCAACGACCTCGTATTGGAGCTCGCCAGGAGGTGGTGCCCCGAAACCAACACCTTCGTCTTCCCCTGGGGAGAGGCCTCCGTCACGCTGGAGGACGTGATGGCCCTCGGGGGTTACCCTGTTCTCGGCTACCCTGTCTGGAGCCCCCTCACGACGCCGGAACAGAGAATGGCCGAGGACGGACTGGAAGCAGCGCGCCTCCGACTGGTTCGGTCTTCGTCCAACAAGGCCGACCAAGCTTCTTGGATGCAGTATTTCACCGAAACAGAGAGGCCGCTGAAGCACGAGGCCTTCCTCTCCCTGTGGCTGTGCAGGTACGTCTTCCCTCCCAAGAAAAAGTCTGCCGTGATCCTGAGATCCGTCTTCCCCATGGCAGTCCTCCTAGCGGCAGGAACCCCGCTCGCGTTCGCCCCGGCGGTGCTCGCACACATTTACCGGGATCTGGGTTTGCTCCGCCATCATTTCCTTGGAGGGGACGGTGGCGCCGCTTCGGCCATATCGTCGCCCTTTCGATTAGTTCAGATCTGGGCTTTCGAGAGGTTCCCCGCGTTGTGCCCGGACCCAAATCGGACAGGAGCCGGCGAACCAATTTGCGCTCGCTGGCACGAGACGAAGAATCTCCGGAGAGCCGTGGATGTGGGCCTGGCTATGGATTCAGCGGCGGAGAGTTTCCTGTGGCGACCCTACGGTATTCGTCCTCTGTTCAATCTGTCGTCATCATCGTCCCTGCAAATGTACAGAGGAAAGGAGGATTGGGTATCGGTTAACGATCTGGACGAAGAAATGCAGTCGCGGGCGCGATGCTTGCGGGTATCCGAGCTCGTGGGCCATGATTGCATCCAGCAATATCTTCCGATTCGAGTGGCCATGCAATTCGGGTTGGATCAGGATATTCCTCCTCACATCTCTAGATCGAATGAAACCAGTAAGCAGGCGTGGAACAATTACGCCAGACCCATAGAGGGCACCTGGTTATATATTCCACCGAAGCTATTTCAAGGAGATGCGACCATGAGATACGTGGAATGGTGGCAGAATTCACAGCGTAATGCAAGATTGAAGCCTTCCCGGAATGAACATGGAATCGGAGACGACGACCGTTCCCCTGTTTCACTGGGATTTCATTCACACAATGCTGGTACTGATGAAATAGCACCATCCAGGTCGAGTCCAGAAGCGGGCGACGCTCAAAGGATGAAGTCACTGAAAGATATTTACGAGAACTGTGGAGGTGGGATCGAATATAAGGATTCGAGTGAAGCACGGAGTTTGAGCGGAAATGGCAGCAAGAACGGAGTAGTAAAGCCGCTGTGGAAGAATCTGAAGGCGTTTTCCGAAACCAAAGATCAGAACGACAAGAACAGTGGGGAAACCGCCCTGTCGAGGAGCGGCGCGGGTGGAGAACGGGGGAGTTTGAAGGATGATTTGCATGAAGAACAGGGCACTGTGGAGTGGAAATCTGCTGTGGGAGATGAAGTCGATCGGATGAGCAGCGAGGGAAGCGAGGAGGAAGACAGAGTTGGCGCATTAAATGCTGAGCGACGGGTACCGGACCTCGAGGCTCGGATTAGCAATCTTGAGAAATTATTTCAGGACCTTAAAAGGGTAAAATCTGAGAGAATGACGAGACTAGTCTAATGGCACTCTCTATATCTCCCTCTTGATTTTATTTACATTTTTTATAAAGTGTATATAAATTATAAAATAAGATAAAAATATAAATGTGCTTATATTTTTTTATGAATTGTTCATAAATGTAAATATAAAATGTTTATATTAAGACATTATTTTCGTAATTTATTTAAGGCATTTCAAAAAAGAGTTTAGGATGTTGATAGGATCACTAGTTTAAATAAAATCAAATATGTGACCTATTTAATTTACCTAAATTGTATGCATAAAATATGAAATATTTATTATTCAATAATAAAATTGTTCGAAAAATATATCATATTTGAATATGGAGTTCATGTTAAAACAATGCACCTAAATTATAAATTGTTTATAATTTCTTTATTTGTGAATTGTTCATAAATTGTTTTCTTTATTTGTGAATTGTTCATAAATTGTTTATTTCATGCTTAAATATATGAATTGTCCATTTATTTATTTATTCCTTGATTTATTCGTAGATGTAAACTGTTTATATTCGAAAATGTGACGTATGTTTTAGTTTAGTGTGTTAAAATTCTTCTCTGAATTATCATGCATGCATATAAGAGGCTAGATGCTGGGTATAATAATGGATTTAGTTTTTTTCTATCTTAACTTTGGCCTGTACTAGGTTACGATCTTGAATTAAGTAGGTAATTATAGTTTATGGGGTAAAAGTTCTTTGGGTTGCTTATTGACATAGAGACCGATGTCTTGTCTAGAAAAGTGGGGGTTGGCCCTTTGTAAGGTTTTATAAAATTTTGCTCGGACGGGATTTGAAGCCCATACCGCCACAATATACTTGAGGCACCTAAACCACCATGACAATTAGATTTTGTTGACATACTGACAACCAACATTGTATTTATATATATTACGAAACTAATTAGAATAAATATTATTTCAATAAATATTTAGATACATATATAATTATTTAAATTAATATATACATTTTTATATTATAAATTTATGTATTTATATTATATTAAATTTATACATTTATATAAACTATATATTGTATATGTATATTTACATACATTTGAGTATATATTTTATAATTATATTCATGTTATGTATATACACATATATTTATATGTTTATAAATATATTTATGTAAATTATTTATATACTTAAATACATATTTATATATTATGTACAAGTTTATTTATAATATATATATATAAGTATTTATTTAATATATTTATAAGTATTTATTTAATATATTTATATAATGTCTTTAAAAATATATTTATATAATGTATTTCAATACATATATTTATTATTATGTAAATTAATATATATTTATTTGTATAAATTGTATTATATTATATATAATTAATATAAATAATATTACATGAAATACAATTTAGACAAATATTTTATATGAAATAAAATTTATACAAATATTTATATAATGTTATATGAAATACAATTTATACAAATATATAATTAATATTATATTAAATACAATTTATACAATATTTAATGGCATTTTATGAACCCCTATAATTTAATAGATTAGGGGTTGTGAACCTCCACTATTTCATTTAAAAAACAGTATTCATGTTATATATATATATATATAGCCTCTAATATATATCCAAACGAATAATATATATATATATATATATATATATATATAGCCACTAGTTATTAAATTTGTGGTGGTTTTGATACAACTACTAAAATTTAACAAAACATTACAAAGAAAAAATGAAAAAAAGGGGGTTGTGAACAACCTCCTCTAAAATGAATTTAGAGGGGGATGTGCATAACCCCTTCTAAAAAACAGTCACTAATCTGTTGTTGTTTTTTTTTGTAGTGTGCGTTTGGATATGTATGAATATAGTTGGATTTTAATTTGGTTTAGTAACACAAATTACGAGTTGTGTAAAATGTTACACATCAATATGGTTTGAACCTATTAATTTGGTGGAAATAAAATGATTCCAAACCAAATCACTAGAAATATGTATATACATAGAGTAACATGAGATAAGATGACAAGATTAAATCTCGTTTAAAATACAAAGTGTTAGATTTCTTTCAAAGCGTCACTTCTCAAGACTTCGACCATCCAACCGGATGGGTCATGTAGTATATGGGTGCCTCAACTTGTGTAAAGAAAACAAGTAACGGGTAACTCTAATAGGATTTGATGTTATTGGCCTGTTCTTTGTGTTGCACATAGTTGAGAGACCCTAATAGTTTTGAGACTGCTTTTAACTTCCCTCCTAGCTGCAGGAACCCATGCCAGTCCTCCTAGCTGCAGGAACCCACTCGCGTTCGCCACGGCGGTGCTCGCACACATTTATTGGGATCTGGGGTTGCTCCGCCTTCATTTCCATGGCGAGAACGGTGGCGCCGCATTGGCCATATCGTCGCCCTTCCGATTGGTTCAAATCTGGGCTTTCGTGAGGTTCCCCGCGTTGTGCCCGAAACCAAATCGGACCGGAGCCGGCGAACCAATTTGCGCTCGCTGGCACGAGACGAAGAATCTCTCGAGAGCCATGGATTCAACGGCGAAGAGTTTCCTGTAGCGGCACTAAGGTATTCGTCCTCTGTTCAATCTGTCGTCCTCATCGTCCCTGCAAATGTACAGAGGAAAGGAGGATTGGGTATCGGTTAACGATCTGGACGAAGAAATGCAGTCGCTGGCGCGATGCTTGCGGGTATCCTAGCTCGTGGGCCATGATTGCATCCAGCAATATCTTCCGATTCGAGTGGCCATGCAATTAGAGTTGGATTAGGATATTCCTCCTCACATCTCTAGATCGAATGAAACCAGTAAGCAGGCGTGGAACAATTACGCCAGACCCATAGAGGTGTTGGGATTCTCCCCCAACAAGTGGTATCAGAGGAGGTTGGTTTGTGCTTGCAATTTAACGTGAGGATTTTGGAAGCTTCGAAGAGGATCGCAGATGCGTGCGTTGAGCAGAATAAAGTTTGGAAAATAATGCAGGTTGAGAGAGGTGATGCACATATCCGCTCATGGGATGTTGAGCAGGGGGAGCTGTTTATTCCTGCAGGTGCTCCAGATTATGTGGTGATCACGATTATGGGGGAGCCAGATGTTTCTGGTTCTGGTCTTGTTCAGCAGGATGGTGCAGATACAAATGTGACGAAGATTTTGGCGTTTGATTTTCTTTTTGCAGGGGGAGCTGATATTTTTTATCAGAAGTGCAAAAGGATGTCGTCATATTTTCTGCAATTGATGATGGTTGGTGTGATACCGACATACTTTCTTTCCAACTGAGTTTGTTGGATGATTCCATTCATTAATGTGATGAAGGGGGAGATTGTTGAGATTCATCACATTAATTGATGAGAGAAGAAAATCATTAATGGAGGGATTCATCACATTTATTGATTAGAGATGAAAATTATTAATGGGGAGATTTATATCACCATTAATTGAAGATTTTCTCCCAACATTAATGGATATTTAATTCTCAATATTAATGGATGGAATAATGGATGTTGACTGCATTAATTGATTATTATGGACATAGTGTCTATATAAGGAGGATGCAGAAACATATTTTGAGAAAAAGAGAAAAGGGTGTGCCAGCAAGATGTAGTCGGCAAGGGAGACCCGGGAAGGGGTCGCCGCGTTTGCGGTGGCCTGTGTGGCACGACGACGATGACGCGTCGGCGTTTGACAGGTGCGGTGCAGCAACAACACAATTGATGATCGGGGCCACGTATCGAAAGTCTGCCTGATAGCGGTGATCAGGTGGCGTGTCCCGATTGGAGATCGATGGTACATCATGATGGCGAGATCTTTCGGGTGTCGCAAGCTGATGCGAGGCTGACGCATGTTCGGGTGAAGATCTCTGAGGTAGTGACGTTTCGTCGATAGAAGGGTGGCATTTTGTCACAGATTGATCTTCCGATACATGGCGTCAGCGGGACGTTTATTAGAGAGAGAAGGCAGAGGCGTATCGGGGTGTGATTTTCACACAGGTTTTCTACGCTCTCTTATTTGTAATTCAAGTTTGGGTATTACTTGGATTCTTTGTACTCTCTGATTCATAGTGGATATTTTGGGAATTGCCCCGTGGTTTTTTAATCCTCCGCATGGGAGGGTTTTTCCACGTTAAAAAACCTGCGTGTTGATTTCTTCATTCTGCTTATATCGCTTTGGGTTTCTCACGATATTTTTTGGCAAGCAATTTTCTCTTTTTCTCAAAATATGTTTCTGCATCCTCCTTATATAGACACTATGTCCATAATAATCAATTAATGCAGTCAACATCCATTATTCCATCCATTAATATTGAGAATTAAATATCCATTAATGTTGGGAGAAAATCTTCAATTAATGGTGATATAAATCTCCCCATTAATAATTTTCATCTCTCATCAATAAATGTGATGAATCCCTCCATTAATGATTTTCTTCTCTCATCAATTAATGTGATGAATCTCAACAAGAGGGCACCTGGTTATATATTCCACCGAGGCTATTTCAAGGAGACACTACGATGAGATACGTGGAATGGTGGGAGAATTCAGGACGGAAGGAAAGATCGAAGTCTTCCCGGACTGAACATGGAGTTGGAGACGACGACCGTTCCCATGTTTCACTGGGATTTCATTCACACAATGTTGGTACTGATGAAGTTTCAGCCTTCAAATTGGTTTTGTTCTCCTCCTGAGTAAGGAGGGGAATTTGTAATACGTTTATTACTCTTTGAATAATAGAATATTGGGTGCCTTCTCCCTGGACGTAGTTCATCCTACGGAACCACGTTAATTTGTGTGTCCCTCTATTTGCATTTGTTTCTTCTGTTTTGAGCGATTATGAGAGGGTGAGGGCTTCCTACCTCAACAAAATGGTATCAAAGGTTTGAGGTTTAATTACTTGAGAATAAATTATGCTGTTGTCCGAGCTTCTGCACCCTCTTTGCTGCTTGTCCAGGCCTCTGCAACCCCTGGGCTGTTGGTGTCCGAGCCACCTGCAGTCTCCAAATCCGGATCTGTCCGGCGATGCCCCGTGAAAATCTACTGTACGCACATCTGAACCCGCTACAGCCGGCGTTTCTTGTCTGGGAAAGATCTGCTGCTGTCCGAAACACAACAGCTGCTGCTCTCCGCGCTTCTTGCATGTTTGGATCTGCCCCTCCACTCTGATGTTCGTAAAGCCCGCTGTACTGGTGACACTGAGGTAAGAGGAATTTGAAGAAAAAAAAAGAGATAAAAAAAGGGAGAGCACATCGTGGAAGAAAATTGTGAGTGGGTTGGAAGTCAAAAAACCGAAAGGAAAAAGGAAAAGGAGGCTAGTGTTTTTGTGGAGTGCATCAGAATTAAATAAGAAAAGAAAAAGTAGTTTAAGAGAAAAAAAAGGAAATTTGAGTGGGGCGCATGAATTGGACACACCTCACCAAAAAATATGAGGGCAATTTTTTTTTAAAAAAAAAATTATTTGGGTTTTGTGGTTTAAAAAAAAAACCTGGGAAGAAATTTTGGATGTCATTTAGAATCCGAATTGAGGAATTAAATAGTCGATTTTAACATTTTCTATTATTCCGGATTCATCGATGATGTATGTTTTTTGGAAATTTTGAATTGTTTTTGTGATGGAGAATCCCGAAACCGAAAATAGTTCGGTACCGCCCCAGGAGACCCAGGACTTTGTTCTAGGTACACACACTAGGACTACAAATACTTCTGGATATAGAATTATGGTATCCAGTACCAAATTTGAGGTGGAGAAGTTTGACGGAACAAACAACTTCACCATATGACAATATAAAGTTTTGGATATTCTAACTCAACAGGAGTTAGATATCACCTTGGAAGAAAAGCCCGTCAACATCTCTAATGGTGATTGGAAGAGACTCAACCATCAAGTCTGCAGTACAATTCGGCTTTGCTTGGCTAAAGATAAAAAATAAAGTGTGATGTGAGAAACTTCACCAAAAACATTTGATCACAATAAAGTTGAGTACATGGGGTGTGTCGCAAATGATATGTTATTAATGAATAAGTTGAAGAAGTATTTGTCGCTTCCATCTTTATACAAGTTTATATCTCAGCCCTTTAGAATGGAAACATTGAAATAAATTCCATGGACATGGAGATATAGACATGGTCATTCCGGATAATCAAAGAAAGATACGTCAAATATTAAGGTTGATGATGAGATATCGAGAAAAATTGATTATATTACACAGTGATCGTCCATATGTGGTTTTTTATTTGCAACATATTGTCTTCATCTATGAATTTATTAACCCATTACTAAATAGTAATCTTGTAATTTAGGAAAGCTCACCTAACGTTACCGAGGAAGAGGTCTAGAGGGTCACACATAAAGTGTTTTTTTGATCTCAGATAAATATTATTTATATTTAACAAATTGAATAGATATTATTCTCCAAATTGAGAGTTAATATTTATTAAAGATTTATTTTTGATCAAAAAGATATTAAATAAATATTTATTCAAAAGGTAATTGTTTAATTACATGAATATATACTATTTATTTATCTTTTGTTATTCACACTATAATAAATAATTTTTTATTTATTAAATAAATAATTTATTTGGTTACATGGATATTAAATAAATATTTATTAATCAGTTTGTGAATAGAATGTTTATTTATTTATTGAATAAATATTTGATAACAATATTCATTCAGGTATTCAATAAATGTCGAGGAGTATGAGCGGACTGAGATTAGGTCTGATGATAAATATTAATTTATAAGACTAAAATAATATTTATCATTGCGCCAGTTAGCGCATGCCATGGAATAAAATAATATTAATATTTTATTACATGGAATGGGGTTTCTAGGGGTTTATTGTTTTATTAAAGGTCCATTTTTCATTTAATTAAATATTAAACCCTAACCCTAGGTTTATAAATAGTTTTCTATCATATTCTATAGAGGGTTAACTGTTAATCATTGTTGATTATCCACTGAAAGATGCTAATATTCATTTTATATTTTATAATATTTATGTGCTTCATTATTTATAAACACCATTTTTATTGTATTTTACAAATTTAATATTATTTCACATTATGATTGTAATTCTTTCTTAAAATGCAATCATACGTGGTGCATTTTTTAACACCTCCTAAAATAACCAATTGTATTATTTTCATTTTCATATTTTTTTAGGTCTCCCATGATATAAGGAACAATTCATCCTTTTGGAGCACTTGGATATTCACATTGGATGACCACCAAAGTGGGCCTTGAACCAACAACATTCCGAGCAAAGTGAATTGGACAACAACCCAATACAATTATTGTATCAACCAATATACATGTATGATGATGCTAAAAATTGAAATGGAGATAGAGGATATCATATGGAAAATTTCATAAAACAATTACTAGAGCTAATTATGATTTTTTAAGGGAGTTATAGGTGGTACAATTTGAAGATAAAATTCTGAGCTAGAATCCGTGGACCAGAAAAATAGCCTATTATTTTGACCATGTCTAGAAAACCCAAAATCAATTTTGGATGAAATTTTATAGGATGTTAGGGGACATCTGGATATTCATTTTCTTCTTATATTTCCTACCAAAATTCTTCGATATAGAAGGTTATATCATCATCTCTGTTTGGTGGATGCAAGTTGGCTCGAATTTTTTTCAAGAGTGGAAAAGTCTTTTGTCCATTAACTTTCCACCCACCTAGGCCTACCAACATTTATTGAGGAGACTTAAAATATTGGAGGCTCAACCCAAGGCTTCAAAAATTCCTATTTAAGGAAGTGGTGTTAGAGGATTTGGGAGGCTTGGTGTATGTTTTCATTGTAATGTTATGCTATAATTCTATTATCTTAAGTCTGTCTTTCAAATGTAAGTTGTTTTAATTCCCCTTATCTTATTAATAAAACTTATTATTATTATAATTTTATATTATTTTTTTAACACTTTGATATTGTTTCATTAAGTAGTGAATTTATTTACATAGTTAAGAGAGAAATCATTCACACAACAATGGACTGTTCGTTTTTTCTCTCTTCTTCAATCCTACTTCTTCAAGTAGACTTCCACCTTCCATTGAGATCCTTGAATAAATGGAAGGATAAAAATTTGGTGGTTTGATTATAGGGAGTTTCTTGGGGATATATTGGATTTTATTTTATGTTATTAAATTTTTAAATTTGTTCTATGGTTTCAGAGGTACTTTCTTTGACTTATTTTTTTCTTTGTCTTCGTTGACTTTAAAAACTACACATTTTGAGTGCTAGTATAATCCAATTACTTGGAGTGATCATGAAAATGATCCTCTAAGTGCATTGGTGACTATAATTGGAATTGTGTATGGGTTAAATCGACAAATGAATTTGGGGACTTGTCTCATTGATTGGATACCTCTTTAACTAGTGAACTGGAAATTCATAGGAAAAAAATTACATCCATTATATCCCTAACACCAACCTAGGATTGACCCATCATCATTAATTTTTTAGTTCAAGTCATTGTGTCTTCTTGTCTTTAAATTTACTCATTAGTTCTTCAATTAAAATCAACATCAAAGTTGTCCACTTCATAGCCAATCCTCCATAGAATGTATGTGTTTGTAGGTTTCTTCTTAGGTCTTTGTGGATTTAACCCCTACCTATACCACAACAACCACTTCTACCTGTAGGGTAAATTTGGGTGAGATCAAATTTTTGCACCGTTTTCGGGGACCTAAGTAAGTTATCTTAGACACTAGAATACTTTTCTCATCCCCATTTCTATTATCTTTCTCCCATTTTATTTGTGTGTTTCTTGAGAATATAAAATCATAGTTTTTGTCTACTCCAATGGAGTCTCTTCAAAATTACCCCATCATAAACCCATGCTAGAATCAAATGGAAAATCAATATTTTGAAGCACCTAACTTAGGTAAATTATTTAATCAAACCTTGAATGATTACCCCACACCTGATGCGATGTAAAATCACTTGGATGGTGATTGTTTAAAGAATCAATTTCTATCACTCTCAAGGATGGTTAAAGAGATCAATATTAAGATATTCCATAGTGTCTAAAATCCTATCCAACCTAATCCAAAAAAACTTCTTGAACAACTGTGTGAACAAATGATTAAAATTAATTCATAAGTTTAATCATTGATATTAGAAATTAAAATAATTTAAACTTGTGAGGAACCCATCCCTACATTTATTGTCTATTCCACATCCTTTTGTGGAGTGTCTAGTTTCCTACAAACCTCTCATGAATTTACTAAAGAACCAGACTTTTGATCTGAGATAGATGAAGTTGATCAAAGAATTTTTGAAGGTCTGTTAAATCAGGTGGAAAGTGATTTTCTATATTCATAAGATGGAAAATTGTCTTCATGGATTTAATATTCTGAATATAGACCCATTGATAATTTTCCAGGACCACCAATCACTGAACCACTGGGAGAGATCACAAACATCGAGTTCATACCCATTTCTGACATTCAAATGGCCAATTTTGGGGATGAATCATATTTTTATAAGGAACCAAATCTTTCTAATCAAACTGATTTTAATTCAAATTTCCAATCTTCATTAGGAAATTTCAATCAAATCAAAATCAAAATTACAGTCCTTATTTCCCTGCTCAAGTATCACTTCATAGGTTATAACCATGACCTTGTATTTTGCATTCATTCTTCTCTTGAAACCCACAAAGGGAGACCAATCCTTGATATATTAAGAAATATTAAAGAAGCAACTAGGTTAACCATTTCAGATATTCCTTGGATTTTCCCACTCATTAGAGCACATATATTTTTACTTGAAACATATTCTAAACAAAGTATCAATATCAATATTATAGAATTAGTTAAAAATGAAATCCTTAAAATGTTTAAAGTTGGTATTGGGTAAGTTGGGGGGTCTAAGTCGAGCTAACGAATTTAAACTAAGTGTTTTTTGGGAGGCAACCCAAATTCTTTTGTTGTTTTCATTTATTTTTGTCTTTTTTTGTATTACCTTAAATAAAAATGTGCTTTTTTAATCCATTTTTTTGTTTTCGATTGTTTTTTAGTTAATGGAACCCCTTGGGGTTTCCACTATTCTCTAATGTTATTTTAGTGTGAGGTTTATAATCTCAATAAGTTTTGTATTTTCAATGGAACCAAATGACATCAAGAGTTCAAACCTAGTCCTCAATCATCCATGAGGAGCCTGCATGTGACAAGGAGATCAAAGGACTAATCGGGAGCAGCATGAGCTTCAATGTCAAACACCAGGTGACTTTGTTCCTCTATTTATTCACTCAAGTTACTTTTATAACTACACTTATCTAACTCTACCCCCACCTTCTAAATTTTATTTTCTTTAAACATTGGGTAAAGTGTTATACTAAGTTGGGGGGTAAAAAGAAAGAAAAAATGTCTATGTCAAATAAAATTTTGTGAGTGTTAATGGAATGAAAATTTTATTTAACCCTGAACATGAAAATACACATTATAAACTTTCAAACTAAATATAAAATAATTTTTCAAGCCTTGATTCTGATTTTAATCCATGTTTAAGTTCATAGGAATATATTTTGGAAAGTGTGGCTGTCTAATGTGAATTTTCACTATTTATACTTTTATACATTTAATAAAAAAAATAACAATGCATATACTTTGGATTATAGGTTATTAGTTTTATTTCTTGGGGTCCTGTAATAAATGGAATAATTTTAGTTATTTTTTTTAATTTTAACATGATTATTTAAAAAAATCATCAAAAAATGTAAATAAAAAACAATAAATTTGTGCATAGAGAAATAAAATGATCTAGTGTGTGGATTTCGACACTTGGGGATCATGAATCTGTAGTTTTCTAGACTAGAGTTGGGAATTTTATCTCTATTTGTGGTAAATTGAATTTTTTTATTGAGTTGATTCAAGATGATGCCTGAGTATGTGAGCTTTACTTAGTACCCTAAGGTCTTTGAGCTAGGAGTTATCGGCAAAGTCTCTCTACATGATTTGACTCGATTGAGTTCAATTTTAATTATCATGAAAAAATTGAAAGAAAAAAACAAAAAATAAATAAATAAAATTGAATATTCATCTTAATATTAAAATTTTATTCCACATAGAGATTCTATATTTTCTACCTTGAATAAAAATGAACCCCCATGTCTATTGTGACACACAACACATCATCATACTTAATTGAAATTGGATGAAATGTGATGATGAATTTGAACAAAGGAATGTGCTTGGGGTTGGGATATGCTTCTAAACCCTAATTGTTTTAAATGATTTTGATAGGTTTTATGATTTTTTATGTGAAGTTGAAATGGTAAGCATTGTATATGATTTTTTTTTGGAAAAGGGAGTTCAAATTTCATATTTTTGAGATACATTTTTCTCAGGACTAGAAAAACTCAAGTTAGAGGGTGTGATTAGGCACTGAAAGAGGCTAATATTCATTTTATATTTTATAATATTCATGTGATTCATTATTCATGAACACCATTTTTAGTTCATTTTACAAATTGAACATTATTTCACATTATGATCATAATTTCTTCTTAAAATGCACAATTACATGGTACATTTTTGAACACCTCATAAAACAAACAATATTCTTGATTTTATTTTCATATTTTATTTTAAGTTATATCATTATATAAGGAAAAATTCATCCTTTTGGAGCACTTGGATATTCACATTGGATAACCACCAAAGTGGGCCTTGAACCAACAACATTCTCAGCAAAGTGAATTGGACAAAAGCCCAATATAGTTACTATGTTATCCAAGATACAAGTCCTATGATGCTAAAATTTTAACTCTAGATAGAGAACATCATGTGTAACATTTCGTACAAAATTGAAAATAGACAATTCTTTGTTTTTAATAGAGTTCCAAGTAGCTCAATTTGAAGATAAAATTCTAGGCTAGAATCTGTAGACCAGAAAAATAGCCCATTATTTTGAACATATCTCAAAAAAAAAAAATTAGGATTAAATTTTAAATTATTTTAGGGGAAATATGTATATTCATTTGGTTATTATATGGCCCACCCAAATTCGGCCATATAGAAGGTCATTTTGGTGCCTCTGTTTGGTGGATGCAAGATGGCTTAGATTTTTGTCAAGGGTGGAAAAGTATTCTCTCCATCAACTTTCCACCCACCTAGTCCTACCACGATTAATTAGGGTGACTTAAACTATTGTATTATATACCAAATAATTCCAAAATACCTATTTAAGGTAGTGGTGTTGGAGGATTTGAGAGGCTTGGTGTATGTTTTCATTACAATGATATGCTACAATTTTGTTGTCATAAGTTTGTCTTTCACATGTAAGTTATTATAATTCATCTTAGCTTATTAATAAAACTTATTATTCTTATTATCATTTTATATTATTATTTTTAACACTTTTATACTATTTTATTAATTTGTGAATTTATTCACACATCAAAGAGAGAAATCCTTCACACAACGGTGGAGTGTTCATTTTGTTTGTTTGTTTTCTCTTCTTAAATCTAGCTTCTTTAAGTAAAATTACACCTTCCATTGAGAGCCTTGAATCAATTTAAGGCTAACCATTTTATGGTTTGATTCTAGGGAGTTTATTGGGGCTATATTGGATGATATTTTATGTTATAAAATTCTTAATTTTTTTATGATTCGAGAGTTCCTTTCTATGACTTATTTTTTCTTAATCTTCACCAGCTTTAATAACTACAAATTTTGAGTGTTAGTATGATCCAATTCCTTAGAGTGATCATGAAAGTGATCCTATAAGTTCATTGGTGATTATACTAGAATTGAGTATGGATTAAATTTGTGAATGATGTTGGGGACTTGTCTCATTGATTTGGTATCTCTTAAACTAGTGAACTAAAAATTCATAAGAAAACAATTACATACATTCTAGACCTAACAACAACCTAGGATAAACATATCACCATTAATTGTTTTAGTTCAAGTCATTGTGTTTTTTTGGTCTTTAAATTAACTCATTAGTTCTTCAATTAAAATCAAACCCAAAGTTGGCCACTTTATAGACAATCATCCATAGAATGTATGTGTCTGTAGATTTATTCTTAGGTCTTTATGCATTCGACCTCTAAATGTACTACAAAAACCACTTCTACCTATAGGGTAAATTTGGTAGAGACCAATTGTGCACAATAGATTCCTATCAATATTCACCTATTCCTCTCATCCTCTCAAGAATGATAAAAAGAGAGAGATTCTTTTAAGATCGAAGTAACATGATGCAATTAAAGGAAAATAATGAAAGGCAATCAATTAGTTATGATATCACCTGGTGATTCATCGACGTTGTTTTTCAATTAAAGGTTCATGTGTAGATCACCACTATAGGGGCTCTACTTTGATTCCTCACAATGCAAGAATGCTACACTGATCTAGTTAAAATTATCAACATCCTCAATAGAGAAATATCTCAAGATCGAGGAAACCATTATTTTTTTGATTAAAATAATTATAAAATTTATGTGAAAAGATATTCTCTTGGTTTTGGCATTTTATTTGTCAATATTCTTAAAAAAAATGCTGGTCATGACATTTATATCTTGTACATTTTGAATAATCCGTAGAATTGGAAAAAAAGTTGAGTTGGTCATTGGCTCTTCAAGGTGATTCCTCTACGCCCAAAACTAATATAGAGAACCTTGATAGTGGTTGTCATGGATGTTCGATGATGGAGTTTTGGCACATGGTCATGTCTTGGAGTTTTGAGTTGTGCCACTGTGGTGCTCGAGTCTGTCGCTGCTTAGGATTCTTAGTAGTTTTGGTTCATTTGTTTTATGCTATTACTCTGATATTGTCTTGTAGATCCTTGATTCATTGGATATTATCTCATGCTTCATTTTATATTTATATCTTGCATTATTTATATGTTTGAATTTGTATTGGTTCTTATGTTTGGTTATGTGCATATGTTTAAGGGTAAAATGTCTCCCCTTTTCTTATGTTAAACCCTTGGAATTTATTTTCAACCTTTGGTCTCCAGGGAATATCACCTAAGGTGAGTAGAACCTCCGACCCAACCTAAGACAATGGGTTGGGTGGGGATTTTACATAGATTCTTGCTTTAATCTATAAATGGATCTTTGCAACTTGCATACTTTTTTGGTATCCTTTGAAGACACAATCCCTTATACTTGTTTCATATAAGCCATCTTCTTTAAGGTTCCCATTAAGGAAAATTATTTTGACTTCCATTTATTAAATCTCATAGTCATGGTAAGCTATTATAATAAGTAAAATTCTAATGGATTTTAGCATAACAACTAGTGAAATTTTTTCATCATAGTCAATTTATTGACACTTTTTATACCATTTTTCAACTAGTTGTTCCTTATAGGTACTGACTTATCCATCTACTTATAAATTATTCTTAAATACTCATTTAAAACCAATAGAATTTATATCCACTAGAGGATCTTCTAACATCTATAAGTGGTTTTAGTACATGGAATACATTTCAAAATTCATGGATTATTTCCATTTGGCACCTTATGTGACACTTACTACTTCTTTATAAACTACATGATCATTGTTATCAACTAATAATGAGTCACATTACTTGGTGACTATAAAACCATATCTTTCAGTTTCTCTAACATCTCTTGTACTCCCATAAAATAATTATATCTCTAGAATTTCCTCTTCCACGAGGCTTTGTAAAATCTATTCATGTGTTAAATTTTGTAAATCTTGAGCCATAACATTTACCTCAATTTTATTGAGAGAATTTTTTCATTGAAGAAACATATAATGATAAAAATATATTTTTCAAAAACAAGTTTCTAAATATATCTAAATTAGATATTGTTTAAATTACAAATAAAATGTGAGTTTTAAAATAAAACTAAAAAAATCATTTTGTTATTGTTTTGATACTAAGGTAATAATTAATAAACTTCAAAGGATTCACTTCATTTATATTAAAGTGTTTTAAGACTTTTTTTGTATAAATTTATTGATACAAAAATATAGTTTTTGGTATACGGTCAATTTTCAAACCAAAACAATAATTGGTTTCTCACATGTTCTCCATTACTTAATGGATCTCATCAAGAGTCCCAATGATATTTAGATCACCAGTGTACATGAAAATGATTGTAAATGAAATATGTTTTTTAATAGAAAGAAATATTTATATAGTATCATTTACATATCTTCTATTTCATAAATATTTTCTTAAGCAATTATATCTCATACTCTGAAATTGCTTTAATACATATATATATTTTTGAAATTTAATTAAAGGCCCCAAAACATTGATTTTAATGTTCCAAACATATGATATAGTTAGGGATATATATATATATATATATATATTGTGTACAACCGTGAAAGTTTCAGATGATGCAACAAAGAAAATGCAAACTGCTAACTCGGGGAGTTAACCCTAAGACCATGCCTCAAACCCCTCCCCACCCTCACCAGCCCAGTCGAGCATAGGAGGATACATATATTGTGAATTAAGGTTTCTTAATTCATATTTCATATTAAATTTGTTATTTAATATTAGTTTCTATTTAAATATGTTTCACCCATGCTATTACGCACCTTCTCATGCATGTTGGGCCGCCTGTTTTGTTAGGACTTCTTAATATCTTGGTTAATATATTATGGGATTGTTTTTTTTGCACCGCTACCCTGAAACATTGAAAATAACATTCCATGGGTGATGTTTTATCCACCATTGATTATCCACACCGAAATTTAAAATCTATCCATATGTACGTGCTTGTCTATTCGGCTATGCAATTATGCACTTGCTATGTGGCGCCCTATGATTTTTCATTCTATTCAAAATGACAGCCGGTTTCATGGGGTTTGATTACCTCTGCATGGAACCTCTTCATTCATTAGTTCATTTGGTTCCCTTTGTGGTTTATTTCTCTCAGTTTTACTAGAGAAACACTATCTCTCCATACCTTTAATCATATTGTTAGAGCTTTATCCAAGCCTATCATTCTCACTAGCTTCACATTGTGGTCGTTATGTGGTGGAGGCGACATCCTTTATCGTCGGAAGAAGTACGCCCCCCATGGAGAAAACTCCTGGAGCTTAGAAGGAGGACTTCAAGGCATGCCCACCTAATCCAGGAGACTCCATCCTTGAATCGAAGAGATCAGGACCATCAAACACTCTATTTTCCAACAATGCAAGTGTAATTTGAAGTTTCATTTTGGTTTGTAACTTGTAAATATTGTTTGTATTTCCTGTCCTGCTTATTCTTGTTAGAATGCATCTCTTGTAGCATTTTCATTTTTTTGATTTGAGTTTAATAAAACATGTGTGTGTGTGTGTGGTGTTATTTCCATGCAATAGGACCCCTAAGGGCCCGAAACATGTTAAATCTTTATGTTCATTTACTTCCTTTCAATTTCTTTTCTGTTCTGGTTTTGCAATATCAAATTCCACAATTCTAGTTACCGATCTGTTGCATTTTATGGTTGCCTGGATTTTTTTATCACCCTCCAAACCACAAAAATTGGTATTAGAGACTCACTATCATAACTATGTTCTTTTTATTTGATTATTTCTTACAATTTCTTCAATTATGGTTTCTTTTATTCTGTTTATATCTTCACAAATTCTGGTTTCTTTCACTTTATCCCACATTTATATTTCTGTTTAATTCCAACATGTTTGTTCATTTATGTTTATTATTTAAACCGTTGTATTCATTGAAAACCTTTGATCTTTTTATCACATGGTAAAAGTATATCCAGTGAGATTAGATGGTTCTTGGGGGCGTATGCCTAACATTGTCCCCAAACATTCGACATCCACTCATCTGGATAAACATGTCTACAATGTAATACAAAATTGAGAAGTTCGATGAAGACAATGAATTCAATTTATGGTGAATTAAAATGAGGACATTTCTTGTTCAAAAAGGTTCAATAAATTCCCTATATGGGCCTACAAAACCCATTACAATTGTTACTGAAACTGTCCAGACTATAGTAGAATATCAACCACTTCCCCCCTAACATACTCTTTAAGGCCCATTGTTACCTTTTAATTTTTTAGGAGATAAGGTTCTCAGAGAAGTGGCTTATGAGTCCAACACTACAGGAATATGGATTAAACTCAAAAAGTTATACATGACTACCTCCCTAAAATGAAGACTTTATAAGAATCACTAAATGTTCACTTTTAAAATGAAACCTAATACTTTTGTAAAAACCCATCTAGATGAATTCAATAAAGTCATGTTATATTTACCCAATATCAATGTTTCTATAGATGATGAGGATCAAGATATGATCCTCCTAATATCTATTGATTATAGTTATAAAAATTTGATTAAGGCCATGATGTATAGTTGAGACTCATTAACTTTAGAAGAAGTTAAATTTGTCCTTCTGTTTGAGGAACTTCATTCTATACCTAAGATAAAATGTGTGGCTGAGAGTTTGTTTACTAGGGGAAGACCTCAAAACAATGGTAAAAAGAAACAGTCCAATAGAGACAAAAGTAAGACTAGTATATAACCCAAACTGAGGACTAATTCCAAGGATAGGAAAGTCACATGCTTTCACTATAGTAAACTCGGGCACATTAAGCTCGAGTGTAGGAAGCTCAAGCATGAGCTAGAACACACACAACCCACTGGCCAATCTCTTATCATCGACATTGGACATAACATTGCTGAAGTCCTGAATGTATCCAACCATACACTCAATCAAGAGTGGGTCTTAGACTCTGGATGTTCCTTCCATATGTGTCTATATAGAGAGTATTTTTTGGAGCTAGTTAAAAAAGTGGAAGGGGATGTCCTCTTAGGAAACAATAAGAGATGTAGGGTTGAGGGTAGAGGGTATATTCTAATAGAGTTAGATGATTGATCCATTATCACCTTACATGATGTAATTTGTGTCCCCAACCTTCAAAGAAACTTAAAATCCTTAAAAATCATTGATAAAAAGGGATTGACCTTTAGATCAGAATCAGGTTGCATCAAGATCTCTAAGGGATCTAGAATAATCATAAAAGGGCCTCTCACCAATGGGTTATATGTTCTGAATTGGAAGACCAATTCAATATAGTTATACAATTTTTACAATACAAAAACCAACAACACTATGCTATGGCATAAACGTTTGGGGCATGTGAGCTCCAAAGGGTTAGAGGAACTCAACAAGCAGGGGATGTTGAGTGACATATCACCCACCGACCTTCCATTTTGTGAAGATTGTGTAATGGGAAAACCAAAATAGTGAGTTTCAATATGTCCTCCTATAAATCTACCATCCCACTTGAGTATATCCATTCAAATTTATGGGGGATAGCAAGGAACACATCCCATGGTGGAGGGTCCTATTTTGTCACCTTCATTGATGGTTTCTCCAAGAAAGTTTGGATTTACATCTTAAATAATAAATATGATGTTTTATAGACCTTCAAAACCTGGAAATATTCTATCGAGAATAATATTGGAAGGAAAATTAAAACCATGGGAAAAAATAATGGGTTAGAGTATCTATCCACTGATTTCATTGAGTTTTGTGAAGATGAGAGGATTAAAAGGAACATAAATGTTAGGGAAACTACCCAATAGAATGACCTTGCAGAGAGGATGGATATGACCACTCTAGAACATGTGCAGAGCATGATTGCATGCTAAGGACTCCCCAAATCTTTTTGGGCTGAGGCCACCAACACTGTTGTGTAACTTATCTATAGGTTTCCCTCGTATACAAATCAATTCAAAACTCTTGAAGAAATATGGACTAGAAATCTCCTATCTTAATCTTACTTAATAGTTTTCAGTTCGACAACCTATACTCATGTTAGTATTGACAAGTTATAACCCAAAGCACACAAGTGAATTTTCATTGTTTATCCTAAGGGAGTTAAGGGATTCAAACTCTGGGTTGATAAACCCAGATACCAAAAATGTATCATTAGTAGGGAAGCGGTATTACATGAGTCATCTTCTACTAAGACCAAGACTTCCAAACTAGGAAGTAGTGATCCAAACCTTGATAAGTCCGATGAACCCGAGACTTTGGCTCACCTTGAGGCTGATGTCCAGGCAACTCTATCTCCTTCTCATCCCACTAACATGGCTAATTAAGAGACCAGTTCTAGTTTAGATTCCCATTCTAAACCTCCTGTAACTCATCAAGATTATTAGTTGACCCATGATAGACAAAGGAGGGTCCCAAGACCTCCTACCCGCTTCATCTAGTATGATATGGATTTGTATGTTTTTCATGTGGCCTAGGATCTCATTGATGACAATCCTCATTCCTATAGGTAGGATTTAAAAGAAAAAGACTCAAAGCAATGAGTCTTTGACATAAATGAATAAATGCAATACTTAAGAAAAAAACATACTTGGGATGTTGTTAATAAACCAAATAATGCTAAAGTAATCGGTTCTAAATGGATTTTTAAAATAAATGAGGACAACACTGAGGGAGGTAAATTCAAGTTTAAATCTAGGATAGTTGGAAAGGTATTCCTTAAAAGAGATGGAATTAACTAATCTAAAATATTTTCCCCAGTTGTTAATCATTCTTCCATTCATATTTTTTTAGTGTTCGCTGCTTATAATGACTTGTCTATAGAGTAATTAATTGTTAAAATTAATTTTATGCATGGTGATTTGAATAAAAAGACTTATATGCAACCTCCTGATGGCTATCCTGCTGAATTCAAACCATATAAAGTTTTACTTTTGAATAAAACTCTTTATGAAATGAAATAGGTCTCTAGAAAGTGGTATTTGAAGTTCTATTCATTCATGCTAGGTAAAAAGTTCATCAGGAGTCAGTATGATGCTTGTTTTTATTTTAAATTTACTAAAACCTGTATCATTTATCTATTTTTGTATGTCGATGACATGTTGATTATTTGAAAAAATATAAATCTGATTTCTTATAGTAAATACCAATTGAAAATAAATTTTGAAATGAAGGACCTAGGTGTAGCTAAGAAAATATTAGGTGTATAAATCATAAGAGACAGACAAAACAAATTACTTTATCTATCTCAGCATGCTTATGTTTTAAAAGTTTTAAAGAGGTATATTTTTTAAAATCTTAAGCCTATTAATATCCCTCTTGCACTAAATTTTAAACTATCATTATCTCAAGATACTACTTATGATGAAGATATTTAATTTACGTATAAAATTCCTTATGCTAACATAGTAGGTAGCATAATGTATTCTATGATTTTTACTTAGCCTGACATTTCATTTGCTGTCCACACTTTAAGTAGGTTCATGGCCACTCCAGGGAAGCCACATTGTCATGCCCTTAAGTGGATTCTTAGGTATCTTTCCTGTACTTGTAATATTTCTTTGTGCTATGGTAGAAATATAGATACTATTGAAATTATCTGTGGTTTTTTTTGATGCTGACTATGCTAGAAATGTAGACACTCGTAAATATTTAACTGGCTATGTGTTTACTACCTTTGGAGGTGTCATTTCTTGGAAGTGAAACATACAATATATTGTTGCACTTTCAACAATAGAATCTGAATACATTACTTTAACTGATGCAGTTAAAAAAGCCTTGCGGATCAAAGGCATGTCTTCTAAACTTTTCATTTATAGTTCTGTTATCAATGCTTATTCTGATAGCCAATCAGCAATCCATTTATCTAAAAACATAGTTTGTCATAGTAAGTCCAAGCACATAGATATTATATTAAATTTTATTAGGGATGTCGTAGAATCAGGGATCATGGGTATCAATAAGATACACACTGACATAAACCCAACTGATAGTTTGACTAAAGCTATGGTTCTATCTAAGTTTAAATTATTTTCAGATAGGATAAAATTGGTTCTAGTTCTATGACCTTAGGTGCAAGAACATCACCAAAATTTTAATTTAAAATGATGTAGATTTTTAAATTAAGGTTGCTTAATTTGTTTTTCATATTAAATTTTTTGTTTAATATTAGTTTCCATTTTAATATGTTTCACCCATTCTATTATGTGCCTTCTCATGCATGTTGGGCCACTTGTTTTGTTAGGACTACTTAATATCTAAATTACTGTATTGTGGCCTTGTGTTTTTTGCACCACTACCTTGACACACTAGAAATTTCATTCCATGGACATTGTTTTCTCCACCGTTGATTATCTGGACCACTCTTTGAGATCCATCCATCCACATGTGCTGGTCTATTCAGCTATGTAGTTATGCACTCACTGCGTGGTGACCTTTGATTTGGTGTTCTGTTCGAAACGACATCCGGTGTCAGGGGGTTTGATTGCCCATGCACAACGCCTCTTCATTCAGTGGTTCATTTGGTTCCCTTTGTGGCGTCTTGCTCTCAGTTTCACTAGAGAAACCCTAGATCACCACCCCTTCCATCATTTTGATAGAGCTCTATTCAGTCCTATTGTCCTCCTCGGCTTCACCTCGGTGGTCCCCGAGAAAATTATATTAATGTAGGGATTTATGGAAATATTAATTACGGATTTTCTCTCAACATTAACATAGATTTAATTCTCAATATTAATTGATGTAAAAAGAATTTTGAAAGATTAATTGGTGATTATGGAGTTGGTGTCTATATAATTTAATTCAATAATATATTTCAGGAGTGTAAGGGTGCCAACATGATGTAGTTGGAAAGAGAGAATCAAGAAGGGGTTTCCACATTTACAGTGACTCGTGCGACACAAAAAAGATGAAATTATCTTGTACATATAAATTGGTTCTTGGAAATATGTTCAAGATGTCGTCCACTGGGAGCAAAAAGGGAGTTACCACGTCAGTGGTACCATGTGTGGCGCATCAGTGTTTAACAAGTGTGAGCAGTAGTGATGCAATCAATGATCGGGGACATGTATCGAAAGTCTTTATAATATCGGTGATCAGGTGGAATTTCCTAGTTAATGATCGATAGTACATCATGATGGAAAGATCATGAGAGAGAAATCCTTTGGGTTTCACAAGATTGTGCAAGCCTGACACATGTTTGGATGAAGATATCTAAGGTAGTGACATTTCATCGACAGAAGGGTGACATTTTGTCACAGACCAATCTTTCGATACATGGAATTGGTGAGATATTTTTTAGAGAGAATATAGAGGCGTATTGAGATATGGTTTTCACACAGATTTTCTACACTCTCTCATCATTGTAATTCAAGTTTGGGAATTATTTGGATTCTAGTATTCTCTGATTCGTAGTGGATATTTTTGGGAATTTCCCCGTCGTTTTTTAATCCTCCTCATGTGAGGGTTTTTCCATGTTAAAAAATATTGCATGATGATTTATTTATTCTGCTTATATCACTTTTAATATTTTATCAGGTTTCTCACAAATTGTTTCACAAGTGATTTTTATCCCGAGGTCGGGATTCTCCCTCAACAAGTGGTATCAAAGGAGGTTGGTTTGTTCTTGCTATTTAATGTAAAAATTATGGAATTTTTTGAGAGGATCACTAATGAATTCATGAAGAAGAATATATAAGGTATGAAAATTAAACAAGTTTGAGAGAGGTGATGTGCTAACTACTTAGGGGATTTTGATTAGGGGGAGCAATTTGTTTTTGTTGGTGCTCTAGATTGGGTGGTGATCAAAACTATAGGGGAGCAATTTGTTTTTGTGAGTGCTCTAGATTGGGTGGAGATCATGATTATGGGGGATCCAAATGTTTCTATTTATATTCTTGTTTAGCAGGATGGTGAAAATATAGATGTGACAAAGACTTCGGTGTTTGGATTGCTTTTGCAGGGGAAAAAGATGTTTTTTTTCATAAGTTCAAAAGGGCGTCCTCACATGTTTTACAGATAATGAGGATTGGTGTGATACTGACCTATTTTATTTCCAACTAGTTTTGTTGGATGATTCTATTCATTAATGTGTTGAAGGGGGATATTTTTCGTATTCATCACATTTATTGATGAGAGAGAAAATTATATTAATGGAGAGATTTATGGAAACATTAATTGAGGATTTTATCCCAAAATTAACAGAGATTTAATTATCAATATTAATGGATGGAAAATGGATTTTTACTACATTAATTAGTGAATATTCACTTGGTGTCTATATAAGATAATGTGATAACATATTTCAAGAGTTTCAAGGTTTCCAGCACGATGTAGCTGGAAAGAGAGAATCATGAAGGGGTTGCCACGTTTGTGGTGACCCGTGTGACACGAAGACGATGAAATTATCTTGTATTTGAGGAGAGGTTCTTGGCAATATGTTCAAGATTTAATCCACTGGGATTAAGAAGTGGGATACCACATCAGCAGTAGCATGTGTGGCACATTAGTGTTTAACATGTACGAAGCAGTAGTGACACAATCGATGATTGAGTCCATGTATCGAAAGTCTTCCAGATAGCAGTGATCAGGTGGCATGTCCCGGTTAATGATTGGCGGTACATCATGATGGAGAGATCATGAGAGATAAATACTTCAGGTGTCTCAAGATGGTGTGATCCTGACACATGTTCGGATTAATATCTCTAAGGAAGTGATGTTTCATTGACAGAAGGGTTATGTTTTGTCATAGACTGATCTTTTGATACATGGCGTTGGTGGGTTGTTTTTTAGAGAGAAGGAAGAGGCGTATTGGGGTGTGGTTTTTACACAGGTTTTCTACACTCTTTCATCATTGTAATTAATTTTTGGGATTTACTTGGATTCTTTGTATTCTATGATTTATAGTGGATATTTTTGAGAATTGCCCCATGGTTTTTTAATCCTTCGCATGGGAGGGTTTTTCCATGTTAAAAAATATCACCTGCTGATTTATTTATTCTTCTTATACCACTTCAATATTTTATCAGGTTTCTCAAAAATTGTTTCTCAAGTGATTTTTATCCCAAGGTCGAGATTATCCACCAACATGCACTTGGTCATATATTCCACTATGTCTATTTGAAGGAGATGCGGCTATGAGATACATGGAATGCTGGGAGAATTAATGGTGGAAGTCAATAATGAAGCCTTATCGAACTGAACATGGAGTCAGAGATGATGACCGTTACCCTATTTCATTGGGATTTAATTCACAAAATTCTGGTACTAATGAAATAGCACAAGGTTTGGGCGGAAATTAAAGAAAGAAGAATGGAGTAGTAAAGAAGCGGTGGAAGAATCTGAAGGCATTTTCAGAAAGAAAAGATCCAATTCATTTATTTTTGAATTTTTCATAAATATTTTATTTCATTCTTAAATATATGAATTTTCCATTTATTTATTTATTTCTTTATTTATTCATAGATGTAAAATATTTATATTCTGAATTTTGAAGTATTTTTTTGTTTAAAGTGTTAAAATTTTTCTATAAATTGTCACACATGCATATAAGATGTCACATGCAGGATATAATAATGGATATAGTTTTCTTCTATCTTGAATTTGGATTATACTAGGTTATGATCATAAATTAAGTAGGTAATTATAGTTTATAAATATTAAGTGTCAGAATTATAATGGAATTGAGGCCTTATAGAGTAAAGTATCTTGGAGTATAGGTTCTTTGGATTGTACTAGGTTATGGATCACACTGATATGTTTGAATTCATTTTTAATGTTGTTTTTATAAATAAGATGATCAAAGTTTTAGTACTTTATCTGATAAAATTTATACAAATAAATAAATATTATATTTATTAGTATCCAATTATTTTATCAAAACTCAATAGCCCTATCCATTGGCTTCCGAATATCTGATTGTTTGGACATTCTAGTAATAAAGATCCATATTACCCTTCTCATCACCCCAAATTTGGTTGGTCAAGCAATTTGAAGGGTTTTATGTAGGCATTAAAAATTCCAAATACATTAACTCACATTTATTTGATCTATTGAGTGGAATCCCCAATCCTATAATCCTGAAATTGGATTTCCTCAACCCTTTGTCTCCCAGTTACACCAAGTCTTGTTTTGGAAGTCAGCCCTTGATGTGAAATAAGTTAATTCAACCCAAAACTTCAAGTTAGAATTTATCGATAATTAAAATCACCTCAACTTTGGATGGTCAAGCACTTTTAACTATGGTTCGATTTTAACTGAAGTAGTGAAAGGTTATACTGACTTAATATATATAATTGAGGGGCTTTATCTATCACGACTCGACCCAAGGTGGGGCTCGAGTCACAACTACCCTAAGCCTGACTTCATAGGTCAGGGTTGGAGACAGGCACCAAAATCACAAAAAACTCAGGGAGGCCTTTGCCTAAGAACCTGTACACATGCAAAAAATCAACTCAATGAAAAAGTGCATGGGAAAAGTAAAAAAAGTGAAAAATTATATAAAGTAAAGTGAACATGCATGAAACTCTAGACGGTACAAGAGTATGGTAGTGAATACTAAAATGTAAAGTGGAAAAACACACACCCAAACTAGAATCTGGTCCCAACCTGAAGGCAAATGGAAAAGAGTATCCACTGAGAGAGCCCAACTCCTGTATCCCAACTATGACCACCGAATGCGGTCCACACAACCTGTATCCCTACGCTCCTCTATAGTCATGATCGACCTGTCCGCCATCTACAAAAGACATGACATGTGTTGGGAAAATCCCATGCAAGGGTGAGTATATACATACCCAGTAGAATGCCCCAAAAATTTGAAGGGGGAGTAGTAAGAGATGCAACTGAAGAGAAGCAGTAAATAGAACAAGGTATAGTAAAAGAGAATGGAAAGAGTGCGGCTCAAACCAACAAGAGTGTGAAAGTAGGATCATCCAAACACATGGAACTTGAAACAGTGAGGAGGTGAACCCTCCTATTGAGTCTTTTCTACCTATAGTCAGAGAGTAGACCCGTCCAACCATGAGAAACTAGACACATAAATCACGTGGCATACCCCACACATATTCACCTCTTTTGGAAGGAGAGTAACCAAGACCCAAGAAGTGGGAACTGTAGAGGGATATATATATATATATATATATGCTTAGTCAAAGAAGAAAAAATGAGAGAGTAAGGGAATATCCATCTCACATCTCAGCCCAAGAAGTTGAGTAACCAACAGTTCCAAGGTAAAACCATCTGCAATGCCCAACACCTCATGTGTCTGCCTAGGAGACACAAGTCAAAGGGGCTCAAATCACCACACCTTGATACTATCTGCTTTGGGAAACACTGAATCACCCACACAATTTTAGGTTACGTCACAAGGATGCATCTTAATGGGGGAAAACCCCCTCTTTCTCATGAGTCTTTAGGTAAGTCGATCCACACCTCGCCACTGTGCCACATAGTTGAGGGTATACTCTAAATCGTTGGGGACTACACTACCCATCCTAGCTAGAGGGTCATCCCAGAATCATCTGGGACTATGTTACCCAACCCAACTGGAGGGTTAGACCTGGCATCTCATCATCAGGGACTAAACTACCTAGCCCAGCTGGAGGGTTAACCCAGAATCATCAGGGACTATGCTACCCAGCCCAGTTGGAGGGTCAACCCTGATATCTCCCTGGGGACTACACTACCTAGCTTAGTTGGAGGGTCCTCCTAGAATGTCCCCAGGGAATACAAAACCTATCCCATCTGGAGGGTCATCTTGGAATCTCCTTGAGGACTACATTACCCAACATAGCTGGAGGGTCAACCCGAAATGCTCTAGTAAGCCTGTCTGATCGATACTGTCATCAGGTGTCGTCTCTGCATGTGAAAAACCCAGAACATCCACATCATATCTCAAAATTCTCTTCTAAGGAAAACACCATGTTCTATGCATAAAACACTCAGGATAGACATATCATGACCCAAAATAAGAGTTCATACAAAGGAGATACGAAGGTTTGAAGATTTCTTAGATGGGATCAAAAAGTACACAGCGTGTGAGGGGCCCCACATAGCGTGTGGCCCATCTTCACTACCTGGCCATGTCTCTGGTCAAACATGGGTCCTATACCCTGTGGTAGTGCATGCTGTGTAGGTGGAATACACAACATGTCCCACCTATCTGGGGATCGGGCCGTGTTTGCTGGTCATGTCCGTGTACTCGGACTCCGTGTCCGTGTACTCAGACTATGTGTTCGTGTAATTTGGTACACGGTGTAATGGTCTACATAAGATGACACCCATGTGACCAAGCCATGCCCATGTGCTCAAAACATGGCATGCACATGTCCATGTTCTACTTCACATGACTCATCTCACATGAGGAGGTGGTGCATGACATGTTAAAGGGAGTGCATGTCGTGCCATCCTGATCTCTTTTCAAATCCTAGCACTGCCATTGGGGGAGGCTACAAGATGTGTGGTCTTCATTGAACATGGTGTGTAGTTAGGATTTTTGCCAGAATCCTAAAATTTATTCCAAATCTTCATTATCAC
Source organism: Viscum album (assembly GCA_963277665.1). Classification (NCBI taxonomy): domain Eukaryota; kingdom Viridiplantae; phylum Streptophyta; class Magnoliopsida; order Santalales; family Viscaceae; genus Viscum; species Viscum album. The sequence goes on from OY728152.1 coordinate 1,427,334,904, forward strand.
TCAAAATCCTCTTCAACCATAGTCAAAGGTGCCTGAATCTATTAAAAAAACTCCAAACCTGGCCAAAGAATGTGGGATTACTTCACTGTTTGTCACGAATCGGCCTTGTTCAAAAATGAGGGTTTAGCCAGATCTTCCAAACACCATCATGGTTTCGTTCCTCACAAAATTTTCATGAAACCTTAGGATTCATCACCCCTGCATCATGTTGTTTCTAGATCTGTGCCTCACCTGCAAATCCATTTTCGTTCTACGATTCTGTCTCATTTCTGGGCACCTGATTGAGCTTGGGTCACCAAAAAATCATTTAATCAGGATTCATGGGTATTCCACGATGATTATCGTGAATAAAAAGTGGAGGGAGGCACTAAAAACCAAGGTTTTAATCATCACTAGCCAAGCATTCTTGGACGGAGATCGAGAATGGGGCACTGGGGTTAGAATAACTGATAAAGAATTGAAAACTAGTACTCAGGCTCATGCAAAGTTTGAATTCAAAGGCATAGGTTGAATAATTAAGTTTCAAATTGATCAAAAATTTAATCCAAGTTGTAAAAATGCTAAATAAGAGTCCTACTTGGATTGGATCGATTTTTGTTGATGAAGAACGTGTTCTTCGAAAAAGGAGGAGGATCTATTTCATTCGTCGCGTCTCAATCTATCTAGATCCAATGATTCATCTTTCATTCTTCATTATTCATCATTCACCAATATAAAGGAGAATAAGAGAGGGATTTTTCATTGGAAAAACATATTTATGAGGATAAAACCTTATAACCATGAATATATAACCATTTATTTGGTTAAGGGATTTAAGTAATTAATTGAATAAATTAATTCATTTAATCACTTAAATGCAACACCAACGAGTGAGGGTTCTGAACGTCTCATGCTGAATCATTTTATATCGCGCCTAGGGGAAACACTGCATTCCATACCCAACTGTGGTCTCAAATTTTTGATACGATCAACCATTTAAGAGTTATCCTGTTTCTTTAACTAACCATTCATGTGTAATATAAAATATATTTAATATTTTTATAAAATCAATTCTAGTCACACCGAGCCTCATAATCTTACGCTGTCTTAGTGCCTATCTTTGAAATATTGTTTAGAAATATTTTAAAGTATTATTAGGAAAAAAATAGGTTTCTACATCATTCCATCCTTCAAGATTTTCATCCCCCAAAATCAAAACTAAACAAAAAACTCAGGATATTAAGCCCGTATAGGGCTCTCTTGCTCCCAGGAACTCTCTTGTAGATTTTTGTACTACCACAACACTCAGACCAGAGGGATAACTCATCCTCTCTAGGTCCACTCTTGTCAGTCCTCAATCTCTATCGGGTGATCCGCAAAGGTAGATCCATCCTCTATTTCCAGCTCACCCTAGTCAATAACATGCATGGGGTCATGCACATATCTCCTTAGCTACGACACGTGAAAAACGTCATGCACCCACTTTAGCTGTGGGTAAGGAAAGGTGGTAGGCAACCTCGCCAATCCTCTACACGACCTTGAATGACCCGATGAACCTTGGGGATAACTTTCTCCCCTAGCCGAACCTCTGCATTCCACATCATGGGGAGACTCTCAAGAAGACATGGTCACCCTACTCAAATTCCAAGGGCCTACGATGTCGATCTAAGTAGGAATTCCATCTGCTCTGGACTGTTTTCATTCGTTCATGGGTGACCTCCACCTTCTCTGTCATTGCCTACACCAACTCCGAGACCACAAGATTTGACTCTCCAATCTCTGTCCAACACATGGGTGACCTATAGGGTATCCTATATAGGGCCTCAAAAGGTTCCATGCTGATGGTGGAGTGGTATATGTTGTTGTACACAAACTCCACTAAAGGTATGAATCCTCCCAATTTCAGCTGAAATACAAGATACAAGCCCTCAACACATCCTATATCACATGGATAGTTTACTCAATCTGTCTATCTATCTGGGGGTTAAAGGTTGTACTCATTCGCAGTTGGGTCCATAATTCCTCTTGTAGGACTCTCCACAATCATGATGTAAATTGAGTTTCACGATCAGAGGTAATCGCCGAGGGTACCCCATGAAGGTGGGAGATATCTCACATGTATAGCTACCCCAAAATCTCCACCGAAATTTTCTCTCTAATAGAAAGGAAGTGCGCCGACTTCATGAGTTAGTTCACTATCACCCAGATGGAGTCGTGCCTCTTCACTGTGTGTGGAATCCTTGTGACGAAATCCATGGATATGCCATCCCATTTCCACTCTAAGATATCAAGAGGCTGCAACAACCCTACTGGGACCTGATTCTTAGCCTTCAGCTGCTGATAGGTAACACATCATGAGACAAACCCAGCTATACTCCATCTCATGCCGAACCACAAAAACTGTTGCTAAAAATCCCTGTACATCTTCTCCACACCAGGATGTACAATTAAGGGAGAAGAATGTAACTCCAGCATCACTTCCTCCTACATCACCACTGGAACCACTTTTCACCCCGGATTAAGATCTCATGATTCCATCCTTCAGAATATCCATATGGTTCATCACTTGTGGATATATGATCATGTAGAACCTCGCAGCCAATGTCTTATAGATGAGACTCTTCCACACACTTGAGTAGTGTAGGAGTCAAAACCATCAATTTTAGTAAAAATGTACCCTTTTACTCCATTAGGGTCAGTTGTTGGGAAGCTAACTACTCTGAAGCTTCCCATACTAGGCAGACCTGAGACTTCCTGCTAAGGGAATCTACTATAACATTTCTCTTCCATAGAGTATAGACTATCTCAAAGTCTTAGTCCTATAGGAACTCCAACTATCATTGCTACCTCAGGTTCATGTATCTCAGAGTGAAGAAATACCAGATACTTTGGTGGTCTGAGTAAACCACAAAGCACTCTCCCAAAAGGTAGTGCCTCCACATCCTCAAAGCAAAGAATACTGCTGCTAGCTCCAAATCACGAGTTGTATAGTTTTTTTCATGGGGTCTCAATTGTCTCGACCCATATGTGATGACCATCTGTTGTTGCATCATCATGCAACTGAGCCCATCTTATGAGGTGTCATGATATACCACAAACTCAACTCTTTCCTTTGGTAGTCTCAAAACTAGAGTGCTCTTCACCCTCTTCCTTAACTCCTAAAGGCCTTCTAGAACTACTTAGACCAGGTAAATAACTATCCCTTCCTTGTCAAATCAGTCAATAGGGTTTCAATTCTAGAGAAGTCCACAAAAAATCTTTGGTAGTACCCCACCAAGCCAAGAAGGCTCTGAACCTTAGACACATTCTTGGGAGGCTCCCAAGAAAGAACTTTTTCGACCTATGACGGATCCATGACTAAAATCTACTAAAAAATGACATGACCTAGAAAGTGAACCTACTATATCCAAAAATTTCATTTCAAGAGCTTACCATAAAACTGGTGTTGTTAAAGTAAATTAAGGACCCTCCTCATGTGCTCTGCATGATTCTCCTCTGTCGCAGAGTAGATGAGTTTGTCATTGATGAATAAAATGATTTTTTTCCAAGTATGGATAGAAGATATGGTTCATAAAATCCATAAAAATGATGGGGGCATTTATCACACCAAATTCTATCACCAGAAACCCATTGTGTCCATAACGACATTGAATGGACAAATTCAGAATGTCAGCCTCACAAACCCATAGCTGGTGGTTGTTGGACCTTAGATCGATCTTGGAGAAACATCTCGCAACTTACAACTGATCAAGGAGGTTGTCAATCCTTCGCAAGGGGTACTTTTTCTTTATTGTGGTCTGATTCAGGTGGTGATAATCCATGTAAAGCTGTAATCTCTCGTCTTCCTTTTTCACAAACAAAACTAGAGCCACCCAGGGGGATACACTGGGTCTGTTGAAACATTTCTCATGAAGGTCCTCTAACTACAACCTCAGCTCCCAAAGATCAGTGGGTTCCATCCAATATGCTATAGAAGATATCAGGGTAGTCCCTGGCTGCAAGTCAATGTAAAATTCCAACTCCCGTCTCAGAGGTAGTCCCATAACATCTTCAGGAAAGACTTCCATATAATCCTCCACAACTGAATGGATCTAGATTCCTGAAGATTCTACTACACCAAGGTTAATACTCACTATTTTTTGGGTAATGGGATGTAACCTCTTTCTTACAACACCCACTCGTCCTTCTATGAGGTCTCTCTCACCGAGAAAGAAGAACCTCATCCCATCAGCATGTAAGCATCTGACTAACCTATGGTGATAGTCAATCTAGGCTCAAACCATGGAAATACAAACCATACCTAGGATAATGTCATAGGGTTCCATCGTGATGACCATTAGGTCCCACGTGAACCTCTCTCCTCCAAACTATAACTCACACTGCTGGTTGATGAAAGATACAGATGAAGTGTTCCTTGTAGGAACCTCAAGAAATAAATATTGTGATAACATCTCTATTAGGAGATATAGCTCCCGAATAAAGAGTTGAGAGATAAAATAATGGATAGCCCCTATGTTTACTAATACTGAGGCAAGATTAGAGTAAACACAAATCATACCTCAAATCATATCATGTGCTACTGGGTTGTAGACGTCCATAGCCTATGGATTTCTGTGGCCTTGGTCGCCATCTCCCTAAGCATGATGTGGGCCACCTAGTGGTGGTGGTGGGAGAACCTCATACCATCATCCCCCAACTGCATCTCCTCCCACTCCTTTTCTAGCTCCTCCTCTCTAGGGACCACCCTATCACCGCTAGGGAGATCCCTGATCACGACGCTGCCTTTACTGTGGAGGTCCATCTGCTACCCACCTAAGATGATCAGTATGCCTAGTTGGGTAGTATAAAGCCATGTAAAATCACTTATCATAAGTATTTCATCATCCCTCTCTGGGTTTCCCTGGTGCTTTGCACTGCCCCTAAACTAGGTGACCACACCCCTAAGTCTGATCATATAAGGGTATCTTGTTCTGGGACCTCTAAATCCTTCTTGCTGCTAGAGATGACTCATATATATCATTTTTACTACCATATATAGCTATCTAGAATACCTCTTCCAGGAATATCTCTATCTTAATTTCCCACTCTAGCACCCCGACATAGGTGGGGATGCACAAGGGAACTATGCTAGCCCAGATCTCTCTACGGAGTCCCTGATCGAACTTCCCTGCTTGAAAGTAACCATATCTAATCATGCTAATAGAGTAGTGTGTAATGTCAGTGAACCTTTCCGTGTAATATTCCACCACCATCCCTCACTAATGAATCTCTAGACTCTACTGAATCTGGACAGAGCCTAAGCAGGAGGGGTGGTACTCCTCATGAAACAGCTTCTGAAAGTCATCCCATGAGAGTGTCGCCTCATCGCACATCTGGGTAACTAATCCCCACCATCTCCTATATGATCAGTGGAAAAGGAAATCTGAAAAATCCACCCTATGATCTTTTAGGGTCTGAACTAGTAGGAACACGCAGACCACCGTTTATAGCCAATCCTCTACTGCCCGAGGGTCTGGTTCATCATGGAACCTCAGCGGCCGCTGATGCTAGAACTCGTGGAGTGTACTCAGCCTGTGCACATCCTCATCCCTCCCTACTGGGAATATCTACTACTCGATGGGTGGAGGTGCTACTACTTGTCCACCTAGAGGAAGGGGATCACATGATGACCCTGAACTGAGGCCTTGTCTCTCATAAGGTCGTCATCATGAACCAAATCTAGTATCCTGGATGAATATCATCACAGAGGCATCATAAAAATTGTCAAGGAGTACCATGGTCATATGAGAATATATATATATATATATATATTAATAAGGAAATGGGAATATGACTCAAGAAGGAAAATCAAATAATCAATCCTATATGATGCATGTACCATTGTTCCCTGCAAAAAATGTCTCAAGGTGACGAGTCGACAAGGGGATAATCAGGGTTCTGGTGAATGGATACATCAGCCGCCCATACCATCACTGGACTCCCTAGCCTAAGATCCTCTCTTGAGACACTTTGAAACTGTTTCCATAAATCCCAACCAATTTCTTTTTAGGGAACGTCCGAACAACATCCCAAGGAATGAATCATCTCTGATACCACTCCGTCACGACCCGACCCAAGTCGGTGCTTGAGACACAAATACCCCAAGTATGCCTCTATAGGCCAAGGGTTAGCGATAAGGGCTGAAGGTACAACAAAATCATGGAGTAATTTTCCTAATAACCCTTACACATGCACGCAACCAAATCAATGAAAAAGTGTAGAGGAAATGTAGAAAAAGTGAAAACTGCTATAAAGTAAAGTGACCATGCATGAATCTCTAGAAGATACAAGAGCACGATAGTGAATACTGAAATGTAAAGGGGGAAAAAATATGCCCAAACCATAATCCAATCCCAACCAAAAGAAAACTAGAAAAGAGTATCTACTGAGAAATTTGAGCTCCTCTATCCCAACTATGACCACCGTATGTGGTCCATATAGCCTGTATCCCTACACTCCTCTGTAGTCATGATCGACCTGTCCGCCATCTGCAAAAGACACAGAATGTGTTGGGAAAAGCCCATGCAGGGGTGATTATATACATACCTAGTATAACTCCCCAAAAAGGTGAAGGGGGAGTAGTAAGAGATGCAACTGAAGAGAAGCAGCAACTGGAACAAGGTATAATAAAAGAGAATGGAAAGAGTGAAACTCAACATAACAAGAGTGTGAAAGTAGGATCATCGAAACACAAAGATATTGAAATAGCGAGGAGGTGAACCCTCCCATCAAGTCTTCGTTACCTATAGCTAGAGAGTAGACCCGTCCAACCACAACAATCTAGACATAGAAATCATGTGGCATACCCTGTCTGTCTTTATCTCTCTTAGAAGGAGAGTAACCAAGACCCAAGGAGTGGGTACTATAGTGGGGTATATATATATATATATGCTCAGTCAAAGAATCCAAAATCAGAGATTAAGGGGATCTACATCTTACAGCTCAACCCAAAAAGTTGAGTAGCCAACAGTTCAAAAGTAAAATCATCTGCAATACCCATCACCTCATGTGTCTGACCAAGAGACACAAGTTAAATGGGATCAAATCACCACACCATGATACTATCTGATTTGGATGGCACTGAATCTCCCGCATAGTTTTAGGTCACATTATAAGGATGCATATCAATAGGGAATGCACCCCTATTTCTTGTGAGTCCTCAGGTAAGTCGAACCATGCCTCTCCACTATGCTGCACAGTCAAGGGTCTTATCTGAATCATCGAGGACTACATTACCCAGCCTAGCTGGAGGGTTATCCCGAAATAATTGGGGACTATGATACCTAGACCAGTTGGAGGGTTAGCCTTAGTATCTCATCATCGGGGACTACACTACCTAGCCCAGTTGGAGGGTCATCCCAAAATTTCCTCAGGGACTACACTACCTAGCCCAGTTAGAGGTTCAACCCAGAATACTCTGGTAAGCCTGTCTGATCACTGCCTTCATTGGGTGTCATCTCCGTGCATGCCAAACTCATAACATCCACTTTGTATCTTGAAATACTCTTATGATGGAACCATCACGTTCTACATAGAAAAAAACTCAGGATAGGAATCTCACATCTCGAAATCCAAGTTCAAATAAAGGAGATACGAAGGATTGAATATTCCTCAGATGTGCTTAAAAAGTACACAGCATGTGAGGGGTCCAATGCGGCGTGTGGACCCTCTTCACTACCTGGCCATGTCTTTGGTCGGACATGGGTCCTATCCCATGTGGTAGTGCATGCAGTATAGGTAGACTACACAGTGTGTCCCGCCTATCTGGAGACCGGGCCGTGTCTGCTGGCTATGTCTGTGTACTTGGACTCCGTGTCTATGTACTTTGGTACATGACGTGTTAGTACACACGAGATGATGCCTATGTGACCAAGACATTACCGTGTGCTCAGAACATGGTGTTCACCTATCCATGTGCTCCTTCACTTGTCTCATCTCACATAGGGAGGTGGTACACGACGTGTCATAGGGAGTACACATTGTACCATCCTTATCTCTTCGCAAAACCTAGAACCGCCATTGAAGTAAGGAACACACCGTGTGTTCTTTTTTGAACATGGCGTGTAGTCGGTATTTTCTCCAAAATCTCTAGATTTCTCTCAAATCCTTTTCTGTGCTCCAAATCCACTTCAACTGCGGTCAAAGGAGCTTGTATCTGCTCCAAAAACTCTATATTTGGCCGAAGAATGAGGGATTGCTTATCCGTTCACCACGAATCGGCCTCATTCAGAAACATGGGTTTGATCGGATCTTTTAAACACCTCCATGGATTCGTTCCTTGTCATATTGTCATGAAACCTTCAGATTCATCATCCCCGCATCATGCTGTTTCTAGATCTATTCCTTACCCACAAATCTATTATCATCCCATGATTCCATATCGTTTTCAGGCGCCCGATTGAGCTTAGGTCACCTGAAAATCATCAAATCATGATCCATAGGGATTCTACGATGATAATCATGAAGAAAAAGGAGAGGAAGGTGCCCAAAACCAAGGTTTTAATCCTCACTGGCCAAGTGTTATTGGTTGACGATCAAGAATGGGGCACCGAGGTTAGAATAACCGATGAAGAATTGAAAACCAGTACTCGAGATCATGCAAAGTTCGAATTCAAAGATACAGGTTGAAGAATTAAGTTTCAACTTACTCAAAAATTTAATCCAAGGAATAAAAATGCTAAAGACGAGTCCTACCTAGATTGGATCGATTGCTGTTGACGAAGAACATGTTTGCCGATGAAGGAGGAGGATCCTTTTAATTTTCCACGTCTCAATCCATCTAGATCCAAGGATTTTCAATTCATTCTTCATTGTTCTTTGTTCACCAATAGAAAGGATAGGAAGAGAGGGAGTTGTCATTGGAAAAATAGATTTATGAGGCTAAAACCTCATAACCATGAATATATAACCATTTATCTAGTTAAGGTATTTAAGTAATTAATTGAATAAATTAATTCATCTTATCACTTAAATGCACTTCCAACGAGCGAAGGGTTTGAACATCCCACACCGACTCATTTTATGTTGCGCCTAGGGGAAACACCGCATTCTGTACCCAACCGTGATCTCAAATTTATGATATGATCAACTATTTAAGAGTTATCACATTTTATTTAACTAACCATGTGTGTGTAATATAAAATATATAAAATATTTTTATAAAATTAATTCCAAGCACACCGGGCCTCAGAATCGCACGCCATCTCAGCGTCTAGCTCTGAAATATTATTTAGAAATATTTCAAATTCTTATTAGGAAAAATGGGTCTCTACATTATCTTTATGTGTAAATTTATTATTATTATCATTATTAAAATCTTTTCAATATTAAGTGGATTTACTTAAGAGATTAACCATTTCTTAGATAATAATTATGCATAAGCTAGTTTATTTTGGTTCTATAATTCTTGCTTGTTAATTCATTAATTCATGTGATCGTGACAAAACATCCATAATAAAATAACTATGAAACTTGATAGAAATAAAATAATAAAGCGGTATGATCATGAGATTTTAATAATTCTTAGTTTATCTAGAAGATGATAAACTAATCGTCAACCTAGGGGAAAAACACCTTAAACCATTTATGGTTTGTGCTACAGATTTGCACCTATCCACCTAAGTATCTCTCTTGGATTGATTTCGCCTCATCTCCAAACTTGAACCAACTTCACTAGCTTGGGAGTTCCATCAATTAAATATTTTTTTTACTCATACAAAGGTGTGGGGAACTAAAGGATTGGTTAAGGGGCTTACACAAAAGAAACCATGGGTACACATACCCTTACATAATGAGAGGAGGGATGACACACATGAAAACAATTGAATTTAATAATAAATAAAATTAAACCAATCACATAATTTTTTTTGGTCTAGGATCATGATAATCCATATGAATGCAATGAATTATGAATTAAATAAAGTTAATATTCAATTATAATCATTCTCATTTAAGAAAAATCATACTCGAATCAATTAATTATCTTATTTAATTAATCAATTATTTTATGTTAATTATTATTAGAATTTCCTTAAGATTATCACCCATCGTAATTTTAAACAAATTAAATAAATTTATTAAAAAATAACTATGTACAAAAAATGTACCTTGGAGGCAACACAGTGAGTACCTGTCCAAACTACCCAACTTGTATTATACTCGTATATTGTTTACTCTTGTGACATGTGGAATACATGAATTATCATGTAATATCATTATGTATACTATCAAATTAATGATCACATGGTTTACATGATTTTTTATTTTATTTTTATGTAGCATGTAATGATTCAATGCACATAGAGTAATAACTGTAATATGACTTATACATGATATGTATATCCAAACATTATGAAAAAATTAATTAAAAATTTATATATAAAAAATTGTCACATGCTTTTTTTATCAACTTAATGACCACATGAAAGTACATGTTGATAAGGTTTTCAAAGTATAATAAATTAATTTTAATTATGTGTAATTTGGTAAAATTACATGGTGTATTCATTGAAGATACACGACTTGTATTTTTTTCACTGTATATATGCAGCACATGCCTAAGGACTCGACGTGTAACCGAACCATGGGAAATTTTGGAGTTCACAATGTGTACATGGTCTACATGATGTGTGGTCTCTGAGTCACACAACCACCAGTCATGTAGGACATGTAATATAATACATGACATGTCTATGACTAAGGGACTCCATGTCATGTACTGAAGTTACACTATGTGTACTTCAGATAACTGTGCGTCAGGCTGGCCCAATCAACACATGGTGTATAATTAAATTCACCACATGTAATAAATGAAAATGACTTGAATTAATTATGAATTAATTATTGGTGAATTAAACACTAGTACACGATGTGTACCTCTGGGTTACACAGTGTGTACTCTGGTATTATATGACCAAACTTCTTGGAAACTTCAATTGAAATATTTGAATATTTTTTTTCATAAAATAAATCAATTTGATTATATTTATAAGAAACTAAGAGGAATAAAATAGATCTCACAATTCAGATTAAATAACGATTAAACTGGAATTGAAAACCAATAATAAATGTGTAAATAAATCAATGATATTTAAATAATTATAAATAATTACGTGACCTTCTTTGATACCACTTAAAGGTTCCAAGTGTAGAAAAATATTATGATGGTTCATGCCCAAATTTTATTTTTTTCATGATTGATCATCAATATAAGATTTACATGACGATAAACCCCATGATCAATGGAATTGAATCAAAGAATAAAGACAGTGAATAATCACCAGAAACAAGTGCTGGATCATCACATATTATTTATAATTAATTTAAGAAATTAAATAATTACCTTGAATAATTTTTTTTCTTTTTTTATGTATCTGAAAACAAATATATGTTGTAATGTTGTTACATTGTAGGAATCAAGAATAAATTCTCTCTAGCGGTGATCCACACGTGTTCCACAAATCTCTGAATGTCATCATAGGAATCTCTAGGTTCTCGCACAACAGATCCCATCGCTTATGTCATTCTCCTTTGATTTACCTAATAATCTCTTCTAAAGGATTCTTCTATATCTCTCTATAATTGAGAGTGGAAGGTAGAGGAAGATCGTCCTCCGTCCTTGGTAGCATTCTTGGAGAAAAGGGAATCTCTATGGCTTCAAGAAGATTCTATGGATTTTGTTGTGCACACAAAAATAAATGAATTGAATATCTTGAAAAATAATATTATTGGGTTTATATACATCTAGGATTAGAAATAAATAATTTCACAAGTGCCCTTTATTATTTATTTAATCCCAGTAGAACCCCATGTGTATGTTTCGTTGGGATTCAAGGCATGATCGATAACCCTCATTGAAGTGGGTTTGGTTTAACCCGATAGTTGATTATGGGGGTTTTTTTTTGTTGTGCATAATAATCAACATCAGGTTACCATTTTATCTCTTACCATAAACTTCCAATGGTCCCCTCATCTGTATCTAGGTGTAGACCTACTTTCCAAAGGCTGATGGTCATTTGGGTTTTCAGGCCCAACGACTCTTGGGGACTCACATTGGTAGAGAGGATGGGAGGTCGGGATCATCACACACTTTTTTTGGGGAAATTATTACTTACTCCAGGACTCTATTATAGATTTATTATATGTTCATGGATCTCTTCTTAATCCCAATACAGGACTGATTAACCTAACAAAATGATCATGGGATAATTATCTTTCATGTGAAAAAGACTGGGGTCTCTTTAGTGAATCTATCTGTATGTATCCTTGGTTCTAGATCATTTTATAGTAATGGGAGGTTGCTTATGTGCTGAATCCGTGTAACTAATAGATTCAGAATGTTCTACCATGAAAGGAGGAGGTTAATATTTTGAGGAGGGAATTGAGCCATAACGAGGTGTCCTATGTATCCTAGTTATTATAGGAATAAAAAATCATATAATTTTTGTACCCATGTATTTTAACTTAACATGGAAAGGAATTATATAGGTGCTATGGGACACCAGGTGTTCAAGATAAAGTCTTGGAGGGATGTCCTACATATCCCGATTATGGAGAGAATCGGATTTTTCATAGTTCATTTGTTCAAGGATTATATACTAAGGCTGCCCTTATCATTGTAGAGATTCATAGTGAAGATGAAATTATTATTTCATTTACCTAATTCCACATGATCTATGATTAGTGTGAGAAACAAGGGATGACAAATTGTCATTTTTCTTTGATCATTATGTGGGACTTATGTTCTAGGACTGCCCTGAGAAGATTTTTTATAGAGATCAAGCCTCAGGGAGACGTCCCATATATCCTAGTTATGGAAGGAATCTGAGTCATCATAGTTTAGTTTTTTTCTCAATCCACTGATGTATGAGGTAGAGTGATTAGCTCATGGGAATGATTGAGCCCCAATGGTCAAAATGACATCGACATAAGTCTTAAATTGAAATGGATGTTTATTTGAGCTTAGTACTTAGAAAGGCATCCTACATATCCTAGTTATTGAAAGAATCATAGTTCTCATAGTTCAATATTTCCCTTAGGATTGGCCCCAAGGTTGATGTTCTTGTGTTGAGGTGAATGTGCCATGTCACTTGTTAGGGATTACATACTTATGTTCCCCTCACCGGTTAAGACTAATGATGTGAAAGATATGACTATTTCACCTCCCTAATCTCATGTGAGATATGATCGGTGTGAGAAACAAGGGATAAAAAATGATCAATGTCATAACCCTTTGGATATTTGATATAGATCTCAGACCTTAGAAAGGCATCCTATGTATCCCGATTATGGCAGGAATTAGAGTTCTCATAGTTCATTTGATCGAGGCTTACAATCTGAGGTTTCCCTATTGATCGGGGATTACACACTGAGGAAAGAAAATGTTATTAAGTCTTGGGAGGCCCTTGTGACCAGAACTGCTTATCTAGAGGGTGTCAGATAACCCAATTGACTTTTTCGAAGGAAATCGTAAGATCCATATGGTTTTTTCCAGAGGCCATCACATAACCTGACTGACATGTCCAGAGGGTGTTGTATGATCTAGTTGACTTTCCCTGGTATCATTAAAAGAGTTGGATGACACACATGGAGGGTACTATAAGAGTTTTCATGACATGTCTCAGAGTATGTCACATATCTTGGATGACACTCCTAGAGGGCATCAAGAGTCCTAGAAAACATGTCTGGAGGGCATTGGAAGTCTCGACTAATATTCATGGAGGGTATCGTGAGTCTTGGAAAACAAGTCTATAGGGAGTTGGGGGTCTCAACTGACTTTCCCAGAGGGTATCACTATAACTTTAGTTGACATGCCCAGATGCGACCACAAGACTTAGCTGACATGATTTGGCACTATTATATGATTCGGGCGATGTATCTGAAGGACATCACAAAGCTTAGGTGACATACCCAAAGGGATCTATGAGACTAAAGTGGTGTTCTTGGGGGGGGGGACCATGAGACTTGATTTTACATGTCCGGAATACTTTGCATGACCTAGGTGGAATACCGAAGGAGCATCATGAGATCTGGGCAACATATCTTGGTACTATCGTGTGTCTTGGATGACTCATATGAAGCACATGAGGGTCAGCTAACATGTTTTTGTTTAAGTCTTTAACCTATAGTCTTTATTCTGGCCCTTGTATTGTGAATGCCTTATATTTATTCAGTGTCAGTTTATTTTAAGTCTCACGTGATCTGGAATACATGTGAAAGGTTCTTCGTATGTCCTTCCATGATCCCTTTGTGTGATCTATGAATGATCGCACAAAGTGATTTATTCATGGCACATGATTTCTCCAGATATTCTCCAATATATTACTTGGTAGAAAACTTTTAATTTGTGATATTTTAAGAGTTTTTTATCTTGGTTGTGATAGGTAGCAGGGCTGGTGCATTTTTCATGTCGGGGTGGGGAATTTATAGGGCTCACCACCCCAATTGTTCATCAGTTTGTATGACTTATCTGGCATGAATATTGGCTAGTGTTGGTGAATGGATATGATGCAACACATCTTCATGAGCCTTTTTTTTGGATCATTTTGAGGGTGTTGCCTGATTTTTAGCGACCATGAGTCCCTCCCATAAACATTTCTTTTTTTAGATTATTTCTAATTAATGGGGACCCATTGAATCTTGTGGGATATATCAAAGGACTTCCTTATTATCATATTGACATGTCTAAGGGTCTTTGTGAGATTAGGGTCACTTGTTGAAAGGCCTTGACACGATCTTGGGTGACCTGTATGGGAGTCTCATGAGACTGTATTGTAGGATTTAGCACATTGTAAGGGTTTTATGACTACGAGTATTTCCTACATCCTCCTTTTAATTCATTTTTTTACAAAGGTTGGGGAGTTCATGAGGTTGCATGAGTATGATGAAAGACAAATACTCTTTCTCTTGGTGATGCATTGTGTGACCAGAAAACGTCCTATGGGGGTGCGTGAGCATTTCATAGAAAAATTCATCTGTTTTTTCCTTAGGGAGCCAAAGGGGGAGCACATGGTTTCCTAGACATACCCAAGGAATTCCATGCAATGTGTTTGAAAAGATGATGGGATTTCATGAGATGAGGTAGGCATGTCATCGAGATCTTGCAGAGTCTTGCAGGCTACCAGGGTCATGTCGCATGTCTTTTACGACCGCAAGAGGCTTTCACCTCCTCCCTATTGTATTTCCTTTGTTTTATTCTATAAAGGATTAGGGGTATCACTAGTTTGATTGGATGTTATCAAGGACAACTACCATTCACAATAGTGATGTGTCGCATGATGTTTATGACCACAAGAGGCTTTTGAATTTTGGATATTTTCCCCCATTTTAAAATTATTTTTGGATGGTTTTGTCAGGAATCTACCAATGATG
This sequence comes from Viscum album, assembly GCA_963277665.1. Lineage (NCBI taxonomy): Eukaryota > Viridiplantae > Streptophyta > Magnoliopsida > Santalales > Viscaceae > Viscum > Viscum album. Next base: position 1,427,350,291 of record OY728152.1, read on the forward strand.
AATCACATGGATCAGGGGATCTTATTCAGCTATCATCATGCAATCACTGGTTGTCTAGAGAGACTTTAAAATAGTAGTAAGTCTTGTTTAAAGGGGTTACATGGGGTCTATTATAGGTTATATACTGCATTTGGAGTCTTTACATGACCTTATGATGTTCACATGATCAGGATTCCCCTGAAGTATTACATGATCCACCAGTCTCAACCATCTTCTTCTTCCTTTTATTTTTTAGGTAAAATAATACCCATATTCAGGTATTCCTTCATTTTTTATTTTTCCAATTCTCATTTGGTGGGCGTAAAAAAATGCCCCCCACCATTAGAATTAGATTTTTTAGTATGAAAAGAACCTGGTTCTAAAGTAAATATAGATCACTTTGCCACATATTTGAGCATTTGGAGAGATTTGATATTGAACCCCAATGAGAGGATTTATAAAGAGTGTGTTTAATAAGGGATTTCATGCATTATCAAGAGGAGACTCTTGAAAATGAGTGTTTGGATTTGAATTTATGTTGTATGGCTCATCAATGGTTCTAATCCTTTTCAAAATATCAAGTAAACTTGAATGTATGGATCTGAATATTTGAATCATCATAGATTCTTCTCAAGAAGTGATCATGAATGCCCACCAACATGAGGTTCTTGATAAATGTATCCTTTCCAGTTATCATTGATATCACTTGATTCACAGAAGGACCATATGGGTAGGATATATTTCCTAGATGGAGAGTGATCTATCTTTTTTCAAAGTCAATAGGTTTGGTTAGAGAATCTTGATTATGCTAAGGCCATATAGTGGGCCTCATGATCTCTTACAGACTAAATAACTACCTTATTGTAGATTATGGTATTTTAGATTGGGAATGATATCTATTTAGTTTAGGGTATTTTATATTTAACATGATATCGCTTTAGTTTAGGTTCATTTATATCAAACCTGATATTGCTCTAGTTTAGGGTATTTTATCTCGAACATGATATTGATTTTTAGTTTAGGGTATTTTAGCTCAGGCCTGAATGTATTGTAGTTTAGGTTATTTTAACTCGTAAAAAATATTACGTTAGTTTAGGGTATTTTATCTTGGACCTAATATTGCTTTTATTTTAGGTTCTTTTAGCTTATATATGTATGTATTACATTTTAGGGTCTTTTATCCCAGACCTGACGTGCTGTAGTTTAGGTTCTTTTAGATCGAACCTTGATGTGTTGTAGTTTAGGGTAGTTTATATCATACCTTGATGTGATGTAGTTTAGGGTCTTTTAGAAAATATCTTGATGTGTTTTAGTTTAAGTTATTTTAGCTTGAACCTTTATGTGATGTAGTTTAGGGTCTTTTATCTCCGACATGATATTGGAGACCAGGGAATATGGTGCAAACATGCCAGGAATGATCTAAAACGCATTGAGGTGCTAGGTTCTACCATGGTGTTGTTAGGGATCAAAAGGAATGGGGTTCCTTTCTTGTAAGGAGGAGATGCCTTTAGTTGGTGGGTTGAATCCCTTATAAATCAATTGCATGGACAAGAAAATATGATCTCCACTCCTTTTCAAGGGTCATGAAAGATTTATGGAAGTAATATCGGTTGAGGGTGAAATAATATGGATACTAGGATCGACTTGATAGTTGGAGTGTGGGTGATATAAATAATAACCCAAAAGTTCGAGTCTATGAAAATGGGATGGAGCAGTCATATCAGGGATGACCCACAACACACTAAGGTTACAGGTTCCACCACATCATTGTTGGGGCTCACAAGGATTGAATCCCATTTCTTTCAAGGAAGAGATTCCTTTAGTTGGTGGGTCAAATACCTTATGCATCAATAGAATGGCCATGAAAAGTTTATCTCCACTTCTTTTTGAGGTTCATGAAATATTTGTGAAGAATCAAACATCTAGATGATAAATTTGGGTATGAAAATAAGGCTATCCAGGAAGGGTTATGACCCCCTAGGGTAGTTCAGCTCCTTATTGGAAAGCTTGATCCCTACGCCCTATGGTTTCATATCACAAGGTGTGGGGAATCAAAAGGTTCGAGAATGAAGTTTCACATTCCTGCTTTGAGAAAGGGTACAAAAACAGTGATGTAATGTCGAGGAAATAGAATCCACTCAGATAGTTTGGTATGAGGATTGTAAATCATGGTACAAAGTGTTAAAATCATAAGTAATACATGGGAAAATCATACTGTGGATGAACCAAAACACCCTCGGGTGTTGAGTTCCAACACAGTGACATCAGGCTCACAGGGATTGGAAATCCCTTTATATTGGGCCAAGATGTCGTTGGTTGGTGGGTCTAAGCCCTTCTCCATCAATAGCATGGACTAACTGAGAGATCTCTTTTCCTTTAAAAGATATATGGGAGATTTTTGATGACCCAAAGTCCTCAAATACTGATGTGTGATTTATGGAGAATGTAATATCCAATAATGGTTTGAGCACCCTAAACGTTATATCACTGCCTAGAAAACATATTCTCACAGTGCAGAGACATAAAAAATCATTAATCTTACATTTTCCTAGACCAGGAGGTCTAGTGAGCATATCTTGGCTTTTACTAGGGCTTAAAAGTAGACCCTATAAGATTTATGACTTATTTATTTGTGCCCTAATTTTTTCCTAAACTATGGTGATGAAGAGTTTAGGAAGAGAAGACATGCGTTTTGCTTAGGTTTCCCTTTATGGGTTTTCAACCTAAAAAGTTTTTGTGTCTCTTTCAATATCAGTTTAAGGTCTTTCAATTTAGACCATTATAGGCTAGAGATTAAGGTCGTACATCTTTGACCAAAGTGCAGTAAATTTAAAGTTGTGACACACATGGAATTAATATGGGAGATGTTACACTAGATCCTAATTAGGATACCTAGGGTCAAGATCACCCCAAACTCATTCTGATCAGGATATGGAAATTTTGTAAATCATGGATCAAGGTTATTAGATCATGAGTAATGATATGGGACAATGATACTAGGGAATACCCAAAATAGACTGAGGTGATGGGTTCCACAACGGTGACGTCATGCTCACAAGAATTATAAATCCCTCTATATTGGGCTAAGATGTCACCGATTAGTGGGTCTCAATCCCTTATACATAAATAGCATGGATGAACCATGATATCTCTTTTATTTTCCAAGGGATATGAAAGGCTTTTGGAAACCCAAGGTACTCAATACATGAAGTGTGGTGCATGGATTGAGGTGATTTTAATGATGGTGGAAGCACCCATAATTTGGTTGAATGAGGTAAGGCACTTATGGTACTTCGATAAGGAATGAAAATGGGTGATGGTCTGTATAGTTTATCATCATGTAGTAGGGATATTTTCTATACAGTTTAATGTCATGCGGTAAGTACATTTTTCATATAGTTTATCATCACGCGATAGAGGCACACCTCATGCAGTTTAACATCATGCAGTAAGGATGTGGGAACCAACGTGAAAAATTTGTGCATGGGATATTGTGTACACAATAAAGTTGTATGTAGATCTGGATCATATATTGGTAAAATGAGCTTGTGTGACTTAGTTCCTATGCAACCAGAGTGAATTTCTTACTGGTTGTTGCAGCTGGGTCCATGATTGGAGATATGATCATCATTATGTATCCCATTATGATGGGAATCAATCCACATGCATTTCCTCAAATCTCATTATGTTTAACGTCATGTGGTGAGTATATGGATACCTTGATGTGAAATGATGGTATTGCAGTTGGGACCATGAAATTATGGGTGTCACTAAATATACCATGGTGATGGAAATCAAGACACATGTAGTTCATAATGAATTTTCTTGTGTAGGTCTAACCCATACACAAGGAGGGGATATTTTTATATTTATTTGTTGTGATTGGGCCTAGTGTTGGAAATCCTGACATCTCTATGTATCCTGTGAGGACAAGAATCAAGTCTCACATAGTTATTGATGAAGTTTATTATATAGGTATGATCTGTACACAAAGAGGGGGGCATATCTATGTTGTTATGTTGTGACTGAGCCCAGTGTTGGAAATTCAGATGTCACTATGTATCCAGTGAGGATAAGAATCAATTCACACATAGTCCTCGAGTGGGAAATACTTTACGCAGGTCTGACCCATACATAGAGGTGGGAATTATTTATGTTAATTGTTGTAGCTAGGCCCAGGATTGAATACCCATGAATCTCTACATATCCTATTATAACAGGAATCAAGCCACACATAGTTCTTAAGTAACCATGTAGTTTAATGTCATGCGGCAAGGAAAAAGATAGAACGACATGAAAAAGTGGTGATGTTGTGGCTAGGCCCAAGTATTGAAGTTTGTGTGTCACTACGTATCTCAGGAAAATGAGAATCAATCCACAAGTAGTTCTTGAAGAACCGTTCTATTTAATGTCATGTAGCAAGGAAAAGGTCTCCCTAATGTGAATAAGGATAGAGTGAATGGAGGTGTGGTAGAAGACCAACACCAACTATAGTTTTCCTCTTGGGTGAGGTCCATAGGAGTTTGCAGTTTCATTTTGTGTTGGAGACATTAACTATGCAGTTTAACATCATGCAGTGAGAACTCATGCTATGCCTTTATAGTCTTGGATTCAGGACCGAGATGGGCCTGTTGAAAGCTGTTATGCCTTGTTTATGTGGGGAAGCCCTTACCAAGACTCCTAAGACCATGTGAGCTATGATCCATGTGAGAAACAAGGAACGAAAAGGGTTCCTCTCTCCATGCAATAGCATTTAAGAGAAAAACAAGGGAATTTTGTATCTTATGGTGGTTGGACCAAGATATAAGATCGAGTCATCCCTATATATCTCATTGGAAATAAGAATCAATCCATACATAGTTCTAGGAAACTCGTGTATTTTACCTTCATGTGGTAATGACGTGGGTGACTCGATATGAATAAAGATGGATGTTATAGATCCGTGGATTTTTACATAATGAAGTAAGGACACGAGATGTTGGGCAGTTTAACATCTTACTTCCAGGATGTATCCTTATAGTTTAACGTCATGTGGATAGGAAAATCTCTGAATAGTTTAACATCATGTGGTCAAGATGAAGTGTAGGACTTACACTGTTGTGGATGCCCATCTTATGAAGGCTATGCAAAGTATTTATTAAGAAATATCACATTTGTGGGTGGTGTGACATGATCAACATCCATAATGGTCAATGATAAGGCTCTATTATGATAGAACTTACATATAATGTAATCCCCCTACCATTTAGGTTTCAGATTCAAGGATCTTTTCTCAGTATCCTTAGGGTTCTGAGAGCCATCACCAGTTCTCCTTGGAGGAATGAACAGAGGAAAACTCTTTTATTAAAGGTCCATGAAATTTGATTTTGATGGACCTCTAGGTTATGTAGTGTGTGAAACCTATTCTCATCCATTAATTCCAATCCGTTCATCTTCTTTTGTGATTGTTCATCATCTGAGAGTTTTCTGAAAATAGAAATTTAGAGTGAAGGAAGTTGGACCTCTATAGGTAACACTTCCTTAGTCCCATACACCAATGAGTATGGAATTTCCGGTGTGGTAGTACGTGTGGTGGTATGGTAGGACCATAAAGCATGGAGGAGCTTGTATTGCAAATACTTATCATCCTTGTTAACCATCTTCTAGAGTATATTTGATAGAGTATTATTGAAGTAATTTATCTATCCATTTTCTACCATATGATAGTGAGATGAGTGGTTGGACTTGATATTGTACTCATGGTATAATCTCTTCAACTCTATAGAACAAAATTTGGTGTCATTTTCTGTCAATATTATGAGAGGGACTCTGAACTTGGTGATGATATGAGACTTTATAAAGTTAATGATATTCTTAATCCCAAATTCCTTCAGGGGTATCACCTTATCCGATTTGGAAATGAAGTCGGTAGCAATTAGGATGTTCTTGAACTGCTTAACTGTGGATGGGGGATATATCCCTACAACATCCATTCCCAAAATGGAAAATGTCCAAGAATATTTAGGTGTGTGTAATAATTATAGGGGATGATGGGTGAAGTTTTCATGAATCTGGAACACATGACATTTATTGGTGAATTACACATAGTATTGTATCATAGTTTTCCAACAATATCTCGACCTCTTGATTTGGTGAGAGAGACTGGTCTCAAATTTATTGGCACTACAATATCCTTCATGGAATTATTCCATGATGGTGAGAATATCTCCTTATACTATGAATATGGGGAGGATTCCATCAAATCCTCATTTGTAGAGGCATTTGAGCTCATTTGGACCATACTTTAGAGTGAAATTTTCCACCTGATGCTGAATCTGTTCCCTTTTGGAATGATTTGTTGGGAGAATCCCAGTTTGGATATAACCGATTATGGGATCCACCCATCCAGGGGTGGTTATTAGTTTTTCATACTCTGAGGTAGTGCTGGCCTGATTTATTTCTTCCATATCACATACAATTATCGAGGAGACCATTATTTGATGCGTGATATGAAATATTTCTTCCTCCTAATCAGGGTCGGTCAGGATGGTGGTTTCATTATCCAATACATCGGCGTGAGTATTATATGATTAGGGAACATGATGAAATGTGGGATTAAAAGGGAACTCTTCCATAAGTCCCTTGAAGTAGCTAGTGAGGGGGCCAATTCTTCCTTTTTGATGGAATATTCTCCATTGATATTCTATATCACTAATTTCAACCCCCCTTTGATATTCTGGTAGGCTATGTGCAGCTCTAGGGAAAGTTCCAATACAGTGATGAGGGCTTGGTATTATACTTAATTTTTTGCATAGTCTTCAGATAGTGAGAAAGATTAGGGAAAAACTTCTTTGTCTAGAGAGACAAATACAATCCCTAGACCATCCCGATTGAGCTTTGGGTTTTCCATAATTATGCCTATGGGACTCTGAGGGGCACCATCAAAGTACATATCCTATGTATAGGGAGTTTCATGGGCATAGAAGACCTCCTCATCTAGGAGCTTGGTGTCTTCTGGTGTATTTTCTAGTGCAGGATATGCTGTGAGGAAATTAGCCAGGGCTTATACTTTTATTGAATTCTGTGATATGAACTAAATGTCATATCATTGAAGAATGACCGTAGATCGAGTCAAGTTCCCAACCAACATAGGGAAACCAAGTATGTACTTGGGAAGATAAATACGAGAGATTAGGTGGACTTCATGGTGCTACAAGTAATGCCTAATCTTTTTCAGCACAAAGATGAGTGCAAGGAAGTTCTTATTGACATCAGAATATCTAGTCTCAGTACCTAGCATTGTCCAACTGAGGTAATAGATACAATTATAAATTCCCATATCAATTTTATATGCGAGGAGGTCACCCAGTGAGAATTACATGGTAGCCACATATAATATGAGTGTCCTACCTTCCACCAAAGGCATCCGAACCAGTGGGTGCAACAAGTACTGCTTGAGACTTTCGAAGGATTTTTGACAGTCATCATCCCATTGATAGGTGATTCCCTTCTTTATTAGCCTAGTAAAGGGGATATCTTTACCATCTAGGTTAGATATTAATCACCGAATGTAGGTGAGGTTCTCTTGGAGTCCCATCAATTCTTTGAGATTTCCAAGGGGTGACATTGCTAAAATAGAACTAGTATTATATGGATCAATCTCAATGTCGTAATGGCATACCACAAAACCAATGAAATTTTATGATGTTACCCTGAAACTAAATTTCAGTGGATCCATATTTAAACTGTGTTTTCACTTCTTATTGAAGATTTTCCAGAGATTCGTGAAGTGATCATATCACTATCAGGATTTAACAACGAGGTCATTGACATAACACTCGACTATCCTTCCTAGGAATGGATTAAATATGCGATGCATGGTTTGCTGATACAGTATTTAATTCAAAGGGAATGACTTGATAGAAGAATATTCTTAGAGGTTCTCTTAAGGAAGTGTCTTCTTTATCTTTGGGGGCCATCATGATCTGATTGTACCCCGAATACCCATCCATGAAGGAAAGGGATTGGAATCCAGTAGTCACATCAATCAAGAGTTCTATGATCGAAAATGGGAAATCATCCTTCAGGTAATGCCAATTAAGGCCTATGAAGTCAATGAAGACTCTAATATGACCATTCTTTTTCTTGATTGGGATGATGTTAGCAATCCATCTCGGGTTTTACAGTTCTCAGACAAAGTAGGATTTTATCAAATTGACGACCTCCATATCTACATTGGTATAATGAGAGGGGTTCATCCTCCTGGATATATTTTTGAAGCCTTGATACTCATCAGGTAGTCCTAGATGGTGTATATCCACATTTGGATTTAATTTGGACATTTCCGTATAGTTCTAAGTTAACACATATCAGTGATGCTTTAGAAATATGATGTACATTTGTTACTCTTCAATGGGAATGGTGGCACTAATCAGAGTAGGTTGCGTGTCTTCTTATGTTCCCATATTTATTTTTCAAAGCTCATATTTGGTGGTGGAGACATCTTCCTCGAATGTGGTAGAGGAATTCATGAGGCCATCCTTATCTTCTTCTATCTCTAAGTATGTGGAAACATTTTTAGGAGAAGATGGAAATTTGGGGGATTCTCCCTCACTATCAGGGTGAGGGAGACCATGATAAGAGACATTATCATCCCATAACACCTGATTCATTATAGAGATATGCTGTAGATGATTGTTTTTTACACTTTCACTAGGTAAAGGAGGGTATTAGACCTCTGGGACTAGATATTCTACCTCGACCAGATTTATGGGGAGCACATAGTCACTATTGATCATACTCTAGGGGTTCACAAGGGCAGTCCCCAAGCCATTAGCAGATGAAACCTATATATCGTCATCCGCCATTGGTTTCTTTCCTGACTTATTATAGAAATAATATTTAGTATATATGGACCCACAAGTCTCAAAGGGGGCATTATAACCATGTAGTTTTTTGACTTTTCCATTAATGGGGTACTTCAGAAACTGATGTAATGTTGATGATACTGCCAAGTAGTTATAGAGCTAGGGCCTTACAAGTAAGAAATTATATGTGGTGTCTTGTTGGATAACAATGAAATTAGAATTATATGCAAGTTACCTAAATGGAGATTTGAGTTTAATCTTCCCAAAAGGTCTTTTATCATGCTTATCATACCCTTGAATGGTCATATTTGTGGGAGATAGCCCCCTTCACCATATCCCAAACATTGGAGGGTTCAAAAAGGGATGAGATTGATCCCAGAATCATTATCAATTAGAGAACCTTGTACATTGAAATTATTGAATCTTCCCAAGACATATAGAGCTCTAATCTACCCTTGAATGACCTCTTCCTAATATTTATTAGTGAGTGAGATGACGACATGACATTTTGAGGACATGGTCTTGACTCGATAGACCTTGGCCATAGTGACTTCCTTCTCGAAATCGTATGGGCTTCGAAGGGCTTCAAAAAGTGCCTCTCTAAGTTATTTTGAAAGATAGAGCACATTAAGGATTGAGATATTGGTTAGGACAATAGCTAGCTATTTGTTAATATTGTATTTTTGAGCCATAGGTCAGTGCTTCCTAATATGGGGTTGCTCATGGGCATGCAGTTCAGGAGCCGAGGCACTCGAGGTGAAAAATCTTGGGGATTGTGTAGAATTTGAGGGAATATATTATGCCAGTGGTGTATGTCACACTGGCCTTCCCTATTGCTTAGGTTGATCATATTGAACCTCTTCTAGGAAATCACACAAGACAATTAGATGTAGGTGACTACTGGAGGGCTCTAGAGCACCTCCTTACCTCTTTTGGACCTGTTAGAGCACTTTCCCACGAGTCTCTGCTACATATATGTCCTAAATGGGTATATGAACATAATATTGGGTCTAACCATGTCTTTTTTATCGCCTGTATCCTCAGTTTCAGTGCATGTGGCCTCCCATTCCCCGATTATGTGTAATAAATTCATATTTGGGGGCATATTCATCATCGAAGAAGGGGTATTCTAAGTGTATCACATTGAAAGAACCAAATATGAGCTCTTTTTCTGATGAAGATCATGTTTTGTGGGGTGGTACCCATATTTCCTATGTTGTAAGGAATAAATCTACAAGTGTTAGGTCTTATATTGGAAAAAAATATAATTCTTCATCTTCTATTTCTTCCTGCTTCCGGTGGTCATGTCCACCTTTGGGAGGCACTTCTGATATCTTCTTCTTAGGTGGTGGAGCTATTTTTGGTCTAAGAAAATGTTCTTTATGGGTAGCTTGATCTCAATCAACCATTTTATGAGTCATCCAATCATCAAAATTTTGCAACACTTTGCTGGAACTTTCTACCATCCATCTTATTCTTTTGTTCGGACAACAGTTATGCATTACACCTACTTTGGGGAGTTGTCTAATTCCACCTATCCACAATCAACCATGTTTTTAATGATATATTTTAAGATGGATCAGTCCTAGATGTTATGACCCAACCTTCTATGGTAAGGGTAGTAGTTGGGATTTTTGGTGAGGTTGACCTCATCAGGATTCCTAGGATGTGGAATCTTGAGTAGGTTATTATCCATGACTAACAAGAAATAACTGGGGAATTGTTCATTTCAGAAGGAGTATACCTTTTCATTTGTTCCTAAAATCTCAAGCAACCCTGATTTCTATATTCTTCTGGTCGAGGATGATTCTATAGTTGTTACCGCTCGACAGGAGGTGTTGGGCGGTTTAGGGCCTACCTAGGTACTTGAATGGGAATTGTTTTTGGATTGAGAGTGATATCTGAAAATTATTCTTTTCTTTTCCTTTTCCCCCATGTCGTGGGTATGAGTTGAGATTTGGATTGAGTTTGATGAATATATTCTTCCAAAAATTTATCCATTTCTATGAGCTTGAGGAATCCACTTGGATACTTCATAAGGATAAGAGGCATCTACAAATCATCCCTGATATTTTCAGCATAGGTTTCCAGCATTTTCTCTTGCGAGAGATGGATGATAAGTGAATAGTTTAAACCTTTCCACCTTGCTATGAAATTAGACACCCTCTAATTCTCACATTTCTTATAATTCATTAGGTTGATGATCATCGTTTTCCTTAGTGTGGAACTGAATTGATAAAGTAACTGATTAAGAAGGTCTTATTATTCTACAATGGATCCCACTAGAAGCCTACTATACCAAATAAAGGTTGGAAATATCATATTCTATAAAAAATACCTTAGTTTTGTTTCCTCTTGCTGATCATGAGGGCCCATCATCAAGATAAAAAGTGTGTGAGAAGTTGTTTGGGGTATCCTGCACTATCAAAGGTAGAGAAGGTAGGATTTATGAAGTTGGTTGGAGGTGGAGTATCATCCACCCATTTAGGATATGACTTCCTCTTAGGAAACAAAGGTTTACATCGCCCTTCGATGGATTCCATTTGAGTGTCCAAGGACTCGATGATGTCAAGTAACTCTGGGGGAACTGCTGTGTGAGTCATCTACCATCCACAAGGAGTGGGAGGGGGATAATGAGTTAGTACCACATTCAACTCTTGATAATTCTTGATTTTTCCTAGGATTTAATTATTAACCTAGAGAGGGAGAGTCTGTCACTGAGATAGAGAGAATTCATGATAATTTTTGACTTCCTCATTTATGTAAACTGGATGTCTAGATCTAAGTCTAGTCTGATGCTCAGATACCACTCTTACTGGAGGATTGGTTATGGGAGGGATAATATTTTCCTCTACCTAAAGATGATACCTAGTGGGAATATTTCCCCTGAGTAGCTCCTCATTGAGTTTCTAAATAGTTTTTATTTCACTATCATATTATGACAGTTTCTCCTCTGTGGAAGGAATATCAAATATTTCGGTTGGTGATCAGAATGTAGTCGCACCTTTCCCTTTTTCTATGGTAGGTTTACACCAGAGAGGTGGTTGCTCATTATTTGGAGGTTCCATATTTTAGATCCTTCTCTTATTCTAGGTGCGTGCAACCTCAGTTGGTGCATCCAAATCACCTCCTCTTGGGGTACATTTTCCATGCTGTGACCCTCTGCATTTGCATCTTGATCAATATATTCCATGTTGATAGTGATGACATTTACAAAGGCATATCAAGAAATGGTGGTTGTTCCATTACTTTCAATGCAACAAGATGATTCCACACTACGTTCATTAGGGTTTTTATTTAAACCCCTAGCCATATTGGGCTGTTTCGACTTATGACCCCATTAGGGTATAATCGCCTTTTCCACATACTCCTCTGATCTTGGTCTATGAATATTGACTTTGATGCAGTTTCTAGTCAAGACTATTGAATGGGCCCTAACCAGTAGAGGTTTGTCTTATGGAAGGAGGAACATGTGGGGAATTGAGTGTTTTACTCCCAACCTAGAGAAGATTGATTCTCTCTATGGTGATGATGATGATGAAAATTCCCCCATCCCTATGGGGTGGAGGTCATTCAAGGACACAATTGGCATTGATTGGTTCTATTGTTGAGGATCCAATGATTCTAGTTGGGGACATGATGATTCTTGAGAAGGATAGGAAAATATAAATTTCCCCACCCCATTGGAGTGGGGGTGATTAGAAATCATTTCTGGTTCTTCCAGGACCCTCTCAGGGGATACTGAACCTAGATATGGTGATTAAGATATAAATTCCCCCATCCCAGTAGGTTGCGGTTTGCTCACAGCTGCTAAGGATATGTCCTGAATCCTATAATGAATTGATGATATGAGGGTGAAGCTGGTGGTATATATTCCCCTATCCTAGGGGGACGAGTATTCTCTTGGATGACTATTATGGAAGCTACTACTACGAACCTTTTGATGTGGAACAAATGTTCCTACATGGGATTTGGGTGTGATAAAATCCAATGATGAGAACCATTCTTCACAGGAAGTTGACAGGGTGATCACAACTTTGTCCTCCATATCCAAAATGCATTCCCATTGCTTTGAGGGGCCCAATTTTATGTCCTATTGGCCATCATCTCCCTAATTTCATGATGTCAGGGCATTTTTTAAGTGATGGAATTCCATTTTAGTAACCAACTAGCCTGAGCATTACCCGGTCCCTTGATTTCATGAGAGGATATAAAATTAAAGAACATCAAATATGAGGGGTTATATTTTTCTAGGGGTATAGAAAAGTGTAATTATCCATACTATCCCCATCCTCAAATACAGATGCATGATGTGGCTTTGGAGATTAGCTGCCAAAGTGTCAAAATGTAATAGATACAAACATGTTACTGATTTGTGCTGTGCTTTTCCATTTTTGGATCCCAAGCCATGGAGATAGTGTCTAGGTCTAGATGAAAACATATTATATTGATTTTTTTCAGGTGAAACTAATATCCTATATAAGGTAGATATCGAGAAATCAGTTTTTGATGAGTAGCCCACATATTTTTCTATAGATAAGCCATTCACTCCTTTTCTATCTCATCTAGGATCTCATAGTCAGAAGTGGCGAGGGGATAGAACATGATGGTGAGGTTGTTTCTGAATAAATATCTGTATATGTAAATATAGACTTCCTATTCATTAGACTTACACACCTCCATCTAGTTAGGCCATAAAAGATGGATCTGATGGTCACTTTCTGACGTGAGTGGAGTGTTTCTAGAAGTTGAAGGGGAACCATAAGCAATTGACCCTGATGTTTTGAGCACCTCTCTATAAAAAGGAATTGAAGTTATAAAAACCTCTCTATATGGAGGTGTTTGGGAAAGGGGAGGTTTTCTTTCTCTATGGGAGATATCACCATAGAGAGGTTGACCATGGTGGATGTCATGAGTAGAGTCCCTACAATCCATATCCACACTACCATGAAGAGGACTATCATAGTAATGAAAGTCTTATGATTATACTTTAATATAAGAGTCGATGAACACTCATGGAATTGATAATGTGTCTCAAACAACCTCAAGTACACTAACATTGAGCAGATTAGGAATATGATCTATCTTCTGTGTCATGGTTGGAATATGTTGACTTGACTTTTGGAATTGTGCAAGGATATGTTCCTACTATATGATGGCTTCCAAAACTTGTATATACCAATATGGTGCTATGGGAATATGTGCCCACTGATTAGAAGCTATTGGAATATTCCAATAAGCTATCTCATTATTAATAGGAATATGGGTCTGTCATGAGGCATGTTCCATTCTCAATCGGTGAGCCAAAATCAAGACAGGAATATGAGACCAATCTAGAGTCTTTGGGATATGTTTCTGGCATTTCTTTGAAGGTGTAAGATCCTACCCGAGGCATGTTCCGCTCTCACATGGTGATCCCCAGTTGGAATATGTATATGAGCCTAGTACGAATATGCATTTCCTGTTGAAATATACTGATGAACCTTTAGAATAGGAGAAGGGATATGAGGCTCCTCATGTATTTCCTTGGAAGGATTCTGGTATAGTTGTTCATCGGAGGAAGTAGGAATATGTGTATGACTTCTGTGATCTACTAAAATGTGCCATGTAGATTCACTGATAGGAATATGAGTTTGTCTCGAGACTTATGTCATTCTCATTTAGTCAGCCCCGGCTAGAATGAATATATATTCCTGATCCTGGGCCTTTAGAGTATGCTTCTAGAATTATTTGACCAGAATATGAGAATTTACCAAGGCTTGTTCCCCTCTCACATGGTGATCCCCAGCCAGAATGGGGATATGATCTTGATCCTATTCCGCCAGAATTTTTTGATAGGAATGTTCCCCCATCCCAAGGCATGTTCCATTTTAACTTGATAAGCCCTGGTTGGAATGAGAGTATGATCCTGGACTGATGACTAATCCTCTATTGGAATATTCCAATAATCCTTCTATATGGTAACATGAATGTGTGCTTTCTCTAGTACAACCAATTATTTTCAATGATCAGAGTATTGAGTTGCCCTGGATATAGAGATAAGAGTATGAACATGTCCCTTTATCTACAATAGTGTTGGAATATGCCGGTGGATTTCTTCAGCAGTTGGTAAAATATATTGGAATTTTAGCAATGTATGTGAAATAATATAAGCCTTCAAATTTCCTATCTCCATTATACACTGATAGATGTCTTCTATTGAAGTGGGAATATGTGCTCACTTTTTTCCTCCTTGTTCCATCAGAATATACCAATGGGTTTCTTTCATAGGGGTAGAGATATGTATCCCCATGCATGTGGTGGGAATATTCCTAGAGACTTTTTCTGAGTCTGCAGAGGTATGAGTCTGCTTACTAGTTCCGGCCAGAATATGCTGGTGGGAATCATCAACAAGAGTGGGGATATGAGACCTCTCTTGGATATCCATTTCCTTTCTCCTCTAACAAGACTTTATTATTACCTATTCATGGATATTAGAGGTGGTATCCTGTCAGGTGGTACCCATAACAGGCGATTGGTGGATACCGATGGGATGGTGTTGGAAACCACGGTTGACAGGTGTCCTACTCGGTGGATCTTAAATTGAAAGGGATCCTTATTTGGCTTCCTGGTCTACCTTCATTATAGATTGAAGGTGGAAGTTGTCTCACTCTAAGGATAATCTTCTGAAGTAGTTTGTTGTAGTGACAAGGGATACTGGATTAGCATCAGATTTCCCAGGGTGATGTGGACTTCCAAGTTGCCATGCTTGGAGAACCTTGTGGGAAGCTTCCATATTTGGTATTTTACCACATTGGGGTATTCTCAGACCATCGTGTTTTCTACTTGACATTGGAGTTTTCGTGCAAGTGAGATTGGTTTGTGACCCATAGAGGTTTTGGTAATAGATGATTTACTGGAGTGATCTCTAGATGATGAAGACATTATATCAAATTAGGATGCTAAAATAAGTATTTGTAGTTATCCAGACAACAAAGAACAAGGTTTCTGATTAGTTTAATGTCATAGGAATAATATTCTCAAATAGATTTGCATGATTAACACAATTTTTATTTTATTCCTGATTTGGCCATTCGGCTTGCTTGGACTTATCAAATTGAGGATAGATTTATTTTATGAGAACCCTAGATACATAGGATCATCTGTAAGATCATTCTGGTCTAAATACTTAGTTTGTATAGGTTATACAAAAAAGTGGCATGCAACATGATCATTCTATCATTTGAGAGATTCACTTCAGACTTGTCAGTTTTTTTTTGTGTATGGGGTGAAAACAAAATGGATCGATGGATTATAACCCAATTATTTTTCTATTACATATATTCACATCAGTTTCACCATTTTTGTTTCATTAGGATTCGAGGTGTGATCGGGAACCCTCATTGAAGTGGGTTTGGTTTGAACTGATGGTTTATTGTGGGGGTTTTTTTTGTTGTTCACAATCATTAACATCGGGTTACCATTGTCACTCTTACCAAAAACTCCCAATGGTTTCCTCATTCATAGCTGGGTTTAGACCTTCTTTCCAAAGTCTATAATTCTTCTGGGTTTTCAGGCCCAACTACTCTTGGGGACTCACACTGGTCTAGAGGGTGGGATTTCGGGCTCATCTCACCCTTTATGGGGGGAATTATTACATACTATGAGAATCTCTTATATATTTAAAATATTTTTGGGAATCTGTTCCTAATCCCGATATGAGACCATTTACCCTAAAAAAATGATCATGGGTTAATTCTATTTCACGTGAAAAAGAATGGGGCCTCTTTAGTGAATATATATGTATGTATATGAGGTTCTCTATCATTTTCTAGTAATGGGTAGTTGGTTATGTGCTGAAGCCATATAACTAAGAGATTCAGAATGTGCTACCATGCAAGGAGGCGGTTAATATTATAAGGAGATGATTGATCCATTATGAGGCGTCCTACATATCTTGGTTATTGTATGAATCAAAACCCCCATAGTTTTTTGTACACGTGCAATTTAATGGCATGTGTAAAGGACTTATATAGATGCTCTGGGACACCAAGTGTCCAATATTGAGTCCTGAAGGAAATCCATATGTATCCATATTATGGAGATAATTATAGTTGACTTAGTTCATTTGTTGATGGATTATACACTAAGGTTTCCCTATTCATTGTATAGATTCATGATGCAGATGAAATGATTATAGTAGTTCCCTAAGCCCACGTGAGCTATGATCGGTGTGAGAAATAAGGGATAAAAAATGATCATTTTTAATTTCTCATGATGTGGGACTTATATGATGGGACCACCCTGAGAGGATTTATTATAGAGATCAGGACTCAGGGATATGTCCTACATATCCTGGTTATGGAAGGAATCATAGTCATAGTAGTTCAGTTTATTTTTCAGTCTGTTGATGGATGAGGTAGAGTGATCAACCCATGGTAATGATTGGGTCCTGATGGTCAAAACAACATCGACATAAGGCTTACATTGTAATGGATGTTTATTTTAGCTCGGGCCTTAGGAAATAATTATACACATCCTAGTTTTTGCAGGAATCAGAGTTCTCATATTTCAATCTCACCCTTAGGAATGTACCCAAGGTAGATGTCCTTATGTTGAGGAAAATGTGTCATGCTACTTTTTAAGGCTTATATACTTATGTTCCCCCGACTGGTGGAGACTCATGATGCGAATGATATGAATATTTCACCTCCCTAACCCCATGTGATCTATGCTCGGTGTGGGAAACAAGGGATGTAAAATGATCAATGTCATATCCCTTTGGAGATTTTATATAGAGCTCAAACCTTAGAAATTCTTCCTATATATCCTAATTATGGAGGGAATCAGAGCTATCATAGTTCATTTTATTGAGTCTTACACTCTAAGGTTTCCCTATTGATTAGGGATTGCACACCGAGGATGAACAATGTTAACAAGTCTTGGGAGGCCCTTGTGACTCGACCTGCTTGTCTAGGTGTCACATGACCCAGTTAACTTTTACTGAGGACATCATAAGATCTAGATGGTTTGTTCTAAAGTCCATCACATAAATTGACTGACATGTTCGGAGGGTGTCACATGATCTAGCTGACTTGCCCTGGTATCATCACATGGGATATATGACATAAATGGAGGGTTTCGTGAGAGTTAGTATGACATGTATCAGAGTGTGTCTCATGTCTTGGTTGACATTTTTTGAGGTCATCATGAGTCCTGAAAAAAATTTATGGAGGGCATCCAGAGTCTCAACTAACATTCCTAGAGGGAATCACAAGTCCTGGCCAACATGTCTGGAGGGCGTTACGAGTCTCAACTAACTTGCCCAGAGGGTATCATGAGAGATTTAATTTACATGCCCATATGAGACCATGATATTTGGATGACATGAGTTGGAGTTATTATATGAGTTAGGTGATGTATCTTAAAGATGTCACAAGGCTTAGACGACAAGCCTAGAGGTATTTATGAGACTAAAGAAGCATGCCTAGGGGGGAACCATGTGACTTTCTCTAATATGTACATAAAACTTCGCATGACCTAAGTGGCATACCGAAGGAGCATCATGAGATATGAGCAACATATCCCGATGTTTTCACATGTCCTGGATAGCTCACATGAAGCACATGAGGGTCAACGAGCATGTTTTTTTTAAACATTTCACCTTTAGTATTTTTTCTATCCCTTGTATTGCAAATACCTTAGATTTATTTAGTGTCAGTTTATTTTAATTCTTACGTGATCTAGAAGATATGTGATGGGTTCTTTGTATGTACAACAAGGAGCCCTTCGTGTGATCTATGAATGATCACATGAAGTGATTTATGCATGGAACACGATTTATCTCGCTATTCATTGGTATATTACCTTATGAAATACTTTTTGGTCATATGATTTTGAGAGTTTATTCTCTTGGTTGCGATAGGTAGTGGGTTTGGTACATTTTTCATGCTGGAGTGTGGAAATTATAGGCCTCTACACCCCAATTTTTTTCCTATTTTCACAAAGTATTTGGTGTAAATCCAAGATGGAGTTGGTGAAGTGAATGAGGGCTAGGTGTATTCTCGATCCTTTTTTGTGGATTGTTCTTAGGGTGTCACCTAATTTTCAGCAACCATGAGTCCCTCCCATAAATGTTTCTTTATTGGATTATTTCCAATTAATGATGACCAATTGAATCATGTGGGATATGTCTAAGGACTTCCTTGTTGTCATATTGACATGTCTAAGGGTCTTTGTGAGATTAAGGGTGCCTATCGAAAGGCTTTCACATGATCTCGAGTGACCTTTATAGGAGTCTCGTGAGTCTTTGTTGTGATATTTAGCATGTCAAAAGGATTTTACAACTGCGAGTAGCTCTTTACTCCTCATTATTTTATTTCTTTTGTTTTATTTTATAGAGGTTAAGGAGTTCGTGAGGTTGCATGAGTATTTTGAAAGAAAAATAATCTTTCACTTGGCAATGCATTGCGTGTCCAGAAAAGGTCCTACGAGGGTGTGCGCTAATGTCATAGACAAGTTCATCGGTTTTTCCTTAGGGCGCTAAAGGGGGACCTCATGGTTTCCCAGACATACCCGAGGCCTTCCGCGCGATGTGTCTAACAAGCCGATGAGATTTTGTGAGACGAGGCAGGCATATCATCAAGATCTCTTTGTGTCTTGAGGGCCTCCAGGGGCATGTTGAGTGTCTTTTATGACCATGAGAGGCTTCCAAATCCTCCCTATTTTATTTCTGTTTTTATTATATAATGGATTAGGGGTCTCATGAGTTTTCTTGGATATTTTAAAGGAAAATTTACCTTCCCATCGGTGATGCATTGCATAATATTTATGACCACAAGAGGATTCTACCATTTGGATATTTTCTCCCATTTTAAAGTATTTTTTGATGGTTTTTTCAATAATCTATTGATGAAAAATCACATGGCCAAAGGGAGCTTATTAGGCTATCGATGTGTGATCACTGGTTATTTAGAGAGCCTTCGCAAGAGCAGGAAGACTTGTTTAAAGGGCTTCCATGGGGTCTGATGTAGGTTATGCACTATGTGTAGAGTCTTCACATGAACTTATAATGGTCACATGATCACGAGTCCACTAAAGGATCACACGATCCTCCTGTATCAGCCATCTTCTTCTTCCTTTTATTTTGCAGGAAAAATAATACTCATATTCAGGTATTCATTCCTTTATGATTTTTCTGATGCTCATTTAGTGGAAGTCAAAACTATTTTATAATAATAATAATAATAATATTTTACTAATATAAAATATGCCTTTAACAACACTAAAACTGGTCTTTATCAGTGCTAGGAAAACACTGACTATTGAAGTATGATTAAAATCCCTAGGCCTTTATCAGTGCTAAAAAAGTGCTGATAATGGGTGCCTTTATTAGTGTTTTTATTTATCACTCATAAAGGGGTCCTTTATGAGCACTTCTAAAAGCACTGATAAGGGTATCATTTATCGGTGTTAAAAAAATGCTGATAAAGGACCCCTTTATCAGTGATTTTAGAAGCACTCATAATGTCCACCATTATTAGTGCATTTAATAACATTGATAAATGGGAATATTCTAGTGTGCTATTAAATTTACAACACACTACAACACCATAAAGCAATAAAAATAAGTATAAATATATATTTTAAATGAAATAAATTTAAAACACAAATACAAGAAAAAATTCTAATTATTGACATTTCAAATATTGGTTTATATAATTACACAAGTGAGTAAAAATTATCACAAAAATTTATAAACATAAATGTTCCTTTGTCTTTGTCCCCTGAACCCAACTCATACTATTGCTAAACAAACCAACCTTATTTGAGAAAAATAAAACACCTGTATAAGAAAAAAATTCTTATGTTAGTAATAATATTAAAAAATAAATGAAACATAAAGTGTTAATTTTAAACAAAACTTTGATTCGTGTCAGGAACACTGTGTATCAGATTGAGTTGCAGTTTATTCTTGAACATCACACCATTTATTATTTGTATTCAAGCATTAACTCAATGAAAATTAACTAAATAAGTACAAGATAAAAATTATAAGGAAATTAATTAATTAATTTTAGATAGAATGATAAGAAAACAATCTAGACCCGTTTTCTCAGTTTTGGCAACGTGATGCACATTTTAAACTAAAATGACACTTAAATATTGAAAACATGCACATGGAGTCATATTAGTCACACTATTCATCATATTAATGTGAAGATGATTCCTAAACATCCAAAATTACTTATGGATAATTTTACTAAAGTATCAAAACAATCCAAATGTGTTTTCTTGGTTTTGAGTATGTCAATTGTGTTTTTTTACTAAAATTTCATTTTAAACTAGAAACACGTACTTTGAGTAATAATGGTCACATCATGTGTTGGTTTGATATGAGAATGATTCCTAAAAGTCAAAAATTAATTTTTATTTTTCTAAAATTATCAAGATAATCTGAGTGTGTTTGCTCAATTTTTAGTGAGTGACACTTTTTGAACTAAAATGTCAATTTTAAACTGATAACAAATAATTTGAGTTTTATCAGGCACATACTGTATCGTATTGAGGTGAGGATGATTCATACAAATCAAAAATTACTTATGTATCATTTACTTAAATTATAAAAAAAATTGAATGTGTTTTCTCAGTTTTGAGTATGTCAGTTGTTTTTTTTACTAAAATTGATGTCAATATAAAATAAAAAGACACACTTGGAGTCACACCGATCACACCATGTGTTAGATTGAGGTGCAGATGATTCATACAAATAAAAAATGACTCATTAACCATTATACTAAAGTATAAAAACAATTTTAATGTGTTTTATTAGTTTTTAGTACATCACTCATATTTTTTACTAAAAGATCATTTTATACTGGAAACCCACACTTTGAGTCATACAAGTCATATCATGTTTTGGATTGGCATGAGACTGATTTATACATGTTGAAAATGACTTATGAATAATTTTTTGTAAATTATCAAGATAATCTGATCATGTATGCTCAGTTTTCAGCGAATGAAAACTTTTGAACTAAAATGTTAATTTTAAACTAATAACGGAAACTTTGAGTCATACCGGGAACATCTCATATCAAATTGAGGTGAGTATGATTCCTACATTTCAAAAATGACTTATGGGTAATTTTCATAGAGTATCAAAACAATCCTAATGTGTATACTCAGTTTTGAGTACGTTAGTTGTCTTTTTACTAAAATTTATGTCATTTTTAAATAAAAAGACACACTTGGAGTCATACTGGTCACACCGTGCATAATATTGAGGTGAGGATGATTCATATACATCAAAAATGACTTATGTATAGTTTTAATAAAGTATAAAAAAAAATTTGAATATGTTTTTTTTAGTTTTGAGTATATTACCTGTGTTTTTTACTAAAATTTCATTTTAAACCGGAAACACACACTTTGAGTCATACCGATCACATCATGTTTTGATTTTACATGAGATTGATTATTACACATCAAAAATGACTTACGTATCATTTTTATAAATTATAAAGATAACATGAGCATGTTTTATTGATTTTTACGAGAGACATGTTTTAAACTAAAATGTTAATTTTAAACTGATAACTGACACTTTGAGTCATATAGGGCACATTATGCATCAAATTGAGGTTCAGATTATTCCTAAACATAAAAAATGACTTATGAATTGTTTTACTAAAGTATCAAAATAATATGAATGCATTTTATCAGTTTTGAGTATGCTAGTTGTCTTTTTTACTAAAATTTATGTCAATTTTAAATAAAAAGACACACTTGGAGTCATATCGGTCACACCATACATCAGATTGAGATGAGGTTGATTCCTATATGTACCAAATGACTTATAGATCATTTTATAAAGTATCAAAAAAATATTAATGTTTTTTCTTGGTTTTGAGTACGTCACTTGTGTTTTTTACTAAAATGTCATTTAAAACCGGAAGCACATAATTTGAGTCATATCAGTAACATCATGTATCGGTTTGATGTGAGAATGATTCCTACATGTAAAAAATGAATTATAAATAGTTTTAATAAATTATCAATACAATCCTATAATGTTTTATTGGTTTTCAATGAGTGACACTTTTTGAACTAAAATGTCAATTTTAAACTGATAATAGACACTTTGAGTTATACCAAGAACATCGTGTATCAAATTAAGGTGAGTCTAATTACTATACATAAAAAATGACTTATGGATAATTTTCCTAAAGTATAAAAACATTTCAAATGAATTTTCTTAGTTTTGAGTATGTCAGTTATGTTTTTTAATAAAATTTATGTCAATTTTAAATAAAAAGACACACTTGGAGTCATACCGGTCACACCATGCATCAGATTGAGGTTAGGATGATTTCCAAACATCCCAAATAAGTTATGTGTTGTTTTAATAAAGTATCAAAACATTATGAATGATTTTTATTAGTTTTGAGTACGTTACATGTGTTTTTTACTAAAATGCCATTTTAAACTAGACATATGCACTTTGAGTCATACCGATCACATATTAGGTCATTTTGATTTTAGAATAATTTTTACATGTCAAAAATGAATTATGAATAATTTTCCTAAATTATCAAGGCATTATGAGCATTTTTTCTCAATTTTCATTGAGAGAAACTTTTTGAACTGAAATGCCAATTTTAAACTAATAACATACAATTTAAATCATAACAGGAACATTGTGTATTAGATTGAGGTTCAGATGATTCCTACACATCAAAAATTACTTATGGATCTTTTTACTGAAGTATTAAAATAATCTAAATGCATTTTCTTAGTTTTGAGTATGTTAGCTGTATTTTTTACTAAAATTTATGTCAATTTTAAATTAAAAGTCACAATTGGAGTCATACTAGTCACACCATGCATTAGATTGAGGTTTTTCTAATTCTTAAATGTTCCAAATGACTTATGGATCATTTTAATAAAGTATAAAAATAATCAGAATTGGTTTTCTCAATTTTGAGTATGTCACTTTTGTTTTTTTACTAAAATGTAATTTTAAATTAGTATCATGCTCTTTGATTTATATCAGTAATATCATGTTTCAGTTTGATGTGATACAAATTACTAAATTTCCCAAATGAATTTTGATTTTTTTTCCAAAATTATCAAGATAATCGGAGGGTTTTCTTGTATTTTAGTGAGTGACACTTTTTGAACTAAAATGTAAATTTTAAATTGATTACAGACACTATGAGTTATATTGAGAACATCATGTATCATATTGAGGTTTGGATGATTAATACACATCAAAAATGACTTATGGATAGTTTTATTAAATTATCAAAATAATATGAATGCATTTTCTCAGTTTTGAGTATATAAATTGTCTTTTTTACTAAAATTAATGTCAATTTTAAATAAAAAGACACACTTGGATTCATACCATTCACACTGTGCATCTAATAGAGGTTTGGATGTTTTCTACACATCCAAAATGACTTATGAATCATTTTCCTAAAGTATAAAAATAATAATAACGTGTTTTTTTTATTTTGAGTATGTCGCTTGTATTTTTTTTACAAAAATGTCATTTTATATTGAAAACAAGCACTTTGAGTAATACTTGTCACATAGTGTGTCAGTTTAATGTGAGATTGATTGATTCACATAAAAAATTAATTATTAATCATTTTCCAAAATTATCAAGACAATATGAGTGTGTTTTATTTTTTTTCATTGAGTGACACTTTTTGAACTAAAATGTCAATTTTAAACTGATAACAGACACTTTGAGTCATACCTGGCACATCGTGTATTGGATCGAGGCGAAACTAATTCCTACATGTAAAAAATAACCTTTTTATAATTTTAATAAATTATAAAAACAATATAAATTATTTTTATTGGTTTTGATTATGTTAGTTTTATTTTTACTAAACACTACTAAAAATGTAGGCAATACCCACGGGGTTATAGCAACGGTATGAAAAAACGTTTGTACAACCTTCCTTATCCCAAGAGTTTGGATTAACCATTGGGATAAGATGATTATATGAGTATTATACCAATGGGTTTTTAAAACTATTGGTATAGCTGATATCTATGTCAACGATTTTAAAAAATTATTGGCATAACTCTTCTCCAAATACAAAATACCCACTATTGGGATATACTGATTATATGAAGCCCATCCCAAAGGTTTTTTAAAACTATCAGGATTTCCAATATCTATATAAATGATTTTAAAAACCATTTGGAATATATATTCCCCAAATACACAACATGACCGCCCCTCCCCTCCTTCCATTGAATTCTAATCCCAAATCCTAGCAACTATGCTTGTATTGCACTTTCTTCCCAACCCATGACACATCGATCTCGATTCTCTTATTAATTTTATTTAATTATTATTAAATATTAAATCAGTGGGTTCCAAATAATTTAGGTATTTTATCAACCATCTATTTTTTTTTTCTAAAACACCATGGCATAATATTTTTTAGGCATTTAATTTCTTTTGATCCTGATTAATATATTTTGATTTCGGATTTCTTATATTCAGTTTATGTCTATTTGGTTTAGTTTAGACCAGTTTGTTTTTGTTTCGGTTCATTCTGTTTAATTTTTTATTGGTTCATTATTTTTTTTCCGCTTCATTTTGGTTTAGTTTGGTTCCAGTTAGTTTAGTCTAATATCTATATTTCTATTTTAAATTCATACAACTATAAAATTATTAGGTATGGAACATTCCCTTACAGCATGAAATCATAAAACAATTACTATAGAATAAATATTATGTCTATAAAACTTAGATACAAATATCAATAGACTTATATTTCATTTTCAACAAGGATCACAAATCCATTTTTATATTTAATTCTATTAAGAACTATAGAATCGTATTCACATTTAATTTATATATTTAGTTAATCAATAATTTTTTAATTTTAAGATTTATATATTTCTAAAATGTTCATCCTACACCGATCCTCATTTTTCCTAGGTGAATATACTCTTTATCATTCCTCTATACTAAATCAAATATCATTTTGTGATATTAAAAACACTTGAGAACATATGAGGAATCGACCAAATTATTATAGATATTTTTTCACAAATGTTGAATTTTATATATTATCATTTGAAAATCCTAGTTTAATAAAATGAGAACATCATACAACTCATCTCATGCTATCTACATCAAATTATAGCTTAAATAGTGTATATAAAAGAAATAATGATATTTTGATCTTGGAAGCACAATATAAGAATCATTTCATATAAATTTCATATTTGGAATATAAATTCTAGATACTTGGTCATTCACCTTTAGAATTATAAAAAGTTCATAAAGTGATGACTCATATCTTAGTTTCTATTACTCATATGAAACTTTGAATAATATGTACACATATAACTCAAATGTAACATTAATGTCTCATATATACACTACTACAAAAACGGGCAAGGGAAGTGCCACCTTTTATCAGTGCTAATAAAAAAGCACTGATAAAGGAAATTCTTTATCAGCACTAATTAAAAGTGATGATAAAGGTTCCCTTTATCAGTGCTTTTCTAGCGTTGATAAAGAATTACCTTTATCATCACTTTTCTAGCGCTGATAAAGTGATCCTTTATCAGTGCTAAAATTTTAGCGTTGATAAAGGGTGCCTTTATCAACGCTTTTCTAGCGCTGATAAAACCATAGTCCCATTTTATAAAATGGAGTGCACAGTGCCCTCTATTTATTGCGCCCTAAAGCTCTCGTGGGACTATACCCCTATGACAACTCCCCTCCGCCCCAATCTTCTCTATGCCGGACCTCCGCCGCCGCTAGCCCTACTCCACCACTAGCTCTACTCCGCCGATCTTCTCTTTGCCAGACCTTCATTGTCGCTAGACCTACTCTACTGCTAGCCCTACTCCGCTGCTCTTCTATTTTCCAGACCTCCTCCACCGCTAGCCCTACTCCTCCGCTATCTCTAATCCACCGCGAACCCTACATCAAGTGTTTGTAATTCCTTTCTACGAGGTTTGATTCTCATCTTCCCATCTTTGATCTTTGGTGATTTCTCTGCTCATCCTAATTCATATCCTTTTTTCTTATTCTAATATTCACAATGGTGGTTTAGTTTGGTTTGGTTTGGTTTTGGATGTTTTGTGTGTTTGGGCTACGTTTTTAGGTCACATTTTCAAAAATGCATGAAGTGATTAAATTTTTACCAAGTGAATTGTTTATTACTTATAGGTTTTTGTTAAGTTATTTTCAAGATTAAGATTATTCTAAAAACACTATTGTAAATGTGAGTAGTGAGAATGAGAAAAGAGGTTGTTAATTTTTTCTATTGATTTAAGAACGGTGGCATGGGGTGATGAGGTGGTTGTGTTATTGGAGGGTCTCATGGTGATGATTTAATAGAAATATAATATTTTGTAATGTATTATGAATTGGTTTTGTAGTTTATAAGTGTTGGGGTATATATGATTCTTTTAGTGTGGATGAGTATCCCTTGGTGTTGGTAAGTTATTTAATTTTTTGGAATAAATTTATTAATTTTGATGCTTATACATGTTGAAACATTATCATGGTAAAGTGAACAAGAAGTAGAAAGAGACGTGGTATAAAGTGTTATCAAATTTCAATAATAGGAGGTGTTGATGTTTATTGTCTAGGTATTGGGTCATAAGGTTAATAATTGGCTAGAAGTAGTTGAGGAGGTTTTTGAATTGGAAAATATTCTAGCTCATTTATGGGTTTCCTTAGTAGTGGGATTAATTTTAAGGGTGGCTTGAGAATAATGGAAGGAAAATCATGTTTAGTCAAAAGTGGTTTTAGGAAGAGTTTTATTCCCTAGATATAGAAGTATGTGTGTATACAGAATATCATGGAATTAAATCAAGTTGGATACAATGTGCTTTCCCTTGGGATTCACATCTGTGCATTGATGGTATAGTTTTTAGAACACTTAGTTGATGAGTAAATGAAATCCTGTAATTTTGAGTCATCTTTGAGGTTAGATATTCTAAGGAAGGTTGCGATTTTATTTTTGAGGTTTTTCTTGTAGATAAGGGATTGTGATGAATTTATCAAGAGTGGTTTTCTTTGAGTTTATTAGAAGGATAAATATGGTTCCTTGAGTTGTGGCCCTAATGGATTGAGGAATAAGAGAGTGATGAGATTTTCTAGATATAGAGTGGGGATTATGCCCTGGGGTTGAGTATCTCAAGGTATACCATAACTGTATAGTTGATCTATTTCAACTGTGATGCAGTGGGGGATTAGTAGTATGTGTTCCCCCTGATTCATGGTGTTTCTTGGTTTTAGTAATGTTTTTTTATTTAGTCAGATGATCATGTTTTATTTGATAAAATTTTGGGATGTGGTGGGTTTGGTTTGAGAGTCTAGGCATGATTTTGTCCTAAGTTATTGACCTCATCCCTTTATTAACCAATACCCTCTTTCAATTGATACTAAAAGATTCAGTTGAATTATTTTCAATGGAATTATTTATCTCTCTTTACCTTCAAATTCCTGTGAAAATATGAATTTTATTGAGTTGGTTAGTGTGTTTTTCCAAATTTAATGATTCATAAGAAAAAAAAGGAAGCATATTTCTATTTTACCTAAATGGATGGGAATTTTTCTAATCTAAAGGTTATGATTTTGGGAAATAATTTATTTATAAAATTAATTTCACAAAATTTTCAATATTATGGAAGGTATTAACAGTTAGTGAGAGGAGGTTTGAGTTTTGGGTAGGGATGGTCGATGTGGTCCTTCTCCCTCATGTGTGAGTTTTTTAACACTAAGGTATTGTTGTTTATCCCTTTGTACGGGAATGTGCTTTTTTATATAATGGATGTAATACGTGTCTGTGGATATTAGTTACAAGTTTGGGGAAGGTGAGGGAGAGTTATTGCATATCTTTTAGATGTTCATGATAGAATTTATGTTCACTAACCTCAATTTTATATTTCTTATATTAACTTGGGTAACAAAACATATGATATTCCATAGTAATTTTGGATAAATTTAGGTTATTTGTATCCCCTGTGAACCCCTTTGTGTTTGGAAATGTATCTACTATATTAGTTTTCTCATCAAAATTGTATCATTGTTTTCATTTTATTTGAGTTTGGTCACTTGTTTTGGGCTGTTTAATGTGATTATTTTATTATGAATGAGGTGGATGGTAGGGGTGGTTAAAAGGATTTTTAATGTTTTTTCTGAAAGGGTGGTGGGTGATATAACTATTGGTAAGTGGCCTATAAAGTGTGTTGATTTTTATGGGGGTCTATCCTGGTTCTGTTGATTTCCAAATCTTTTTTGGAAATGGTTAGGCTCTATTAATCTCTACTTTTATAAGAAATTGGTTCTCTTATAATTTATTTGTAAGTCTTGTTTTGTGTATTTGAATCATAAATAATAATATTTGATATTAAAATAGGATGTAGATGAATAAAGATTGGATGGATGCTAAAAGTTTGATAATAGAATGTGAGAATGGAGTGAAAGAGTTCATCAAGTTTGCAAAGGATCATGCAAAGGATCCTTCTCAAATACTTTGTCTATGTTTACATTGTTGTTATTATAGACTAATTAATCTAGAAGAGTTGGAAGAACATTTGATATTTCATGGAATAGATTAGAGTTATAAATGTTGGAATAAACACAGAGAAAAAGAGAATGTAGCTAATGGTTGGGATAAAACTGCATTTTATGGATCATCAGATATGATTAAAAATATGGATAATGAAGAAGACCATATGGAGTATGTGATTAAAGATGTCAATGATGATAGAGATCATATTTAGGAAATGACAAGGATAATTTAATATGAACTCTGTGATTTCCCAAAATTGTTTGAGAAGTTAAAGAGTTGCGCAAAGATGCCATTTTATGCTGGTTGCACTAAATATACAACATTGTCAGCTATACTGAAGTTGTATAAATTGAAAGTAGGAAACTGATGGAGTGATGTTAGTTTTACAGAACTACTTTCTCTCTTGAATGACATGGTCTTGGAAGATAATAAGCTCCCAAGCCAGACATATGAAGCTAAACAAATGCTATGTTCAATGGGTATGATTTCTGAAAGAATAAATGCCTACCCGGAAGACTGTATATTGTTTTTCAAGGAGAAAAAATCACTTAAAAAATTCCCAAAGTGTGGTGATTCCCAATACAAGAAAGATGAATTAAATCCTACTAAAGTTGTATGGTACTTTCCAATCATTCCAAAGTTTAGGCGTCTATATAGAAGTGAAGAAACTGCAAGACAATTTTCATGGTATACAGATAAAATAAATAAATATGGGAAATTATGTCACCTGACCAACTCTCATCAATAGAATAGAATTGATCATGAGTATCCTGAATTTGGAAATGAGCTGAGAAACCTTCGTCTTGCGTTATCTACAGATGGAGTGAATCCTTTTGGTTTTCAAACCATCACTCACAGTACATGGCCTGTTATGTTGGTAAATTATAACTTTCCACCCTAGTTATGCATGAAATGGAAATTCATCATGTTATATGTGATTATATTAGGACCAAAACAACCAGGTAACGATATTGATGTTTATTTTTCTCCTTTGATTGAGGATTAGAAGTTATTGTGGGATTTAGGTGTTATGTTGCATGGTGCTTATAAAAGTGAATACTTCACGTTGAGAGCAATGTTGTATGGGACGATAAATGATTTCTCTGCTTATGGAAATTTGTCAGGATATAGCATTAAAGGAACTCAAGGGTGTCCCGTGTGCAAATAATAAATAGAAGCAATTAAGTTGAAACATTCATCAAAATCTATGTTTCTAGGACATCGTAGATTTCTACCTCATTGGCATAAGTACCAATCTTGGTCAATATAATTCAATGGAAGTTCAAAACAATGCACAACACTGTCTCTACTAACATTTGATAAGCTATTTGAGAATGTAAAAGACATGGACACTATTTTTGGTAAACCATTTTCGAAAAACCTTACAAAAATCAGTTGGAAAAAGCAATCAGTTTTTTTTGAATTACCATACTGGAATTGTCTGTACGTTAGACATTTTCTTAATGTGATGCATGTGGAAAAAAATGTATGTGATAGTGTTATTGGAATGTTTCTAAATTCCCCTGGAAAAACAAAGGATGGAATTAAGGCAAGGTTGCACATGGTTGACATGGGAATAAGAGAAGAGTTGGATTCTGTGAAGGGTGAAAATCGAATGTTTCTTCCTCCAACTGCTTACACTCTTTCCAGGGAGTAGAGATATCAGTTTTGCAACTTCTTCAATGATGTAAAGGTTCCAGAGGGGTATTCATCAAGAAAATTGTGTCAATGAATGATTTGAATTTAAAAGGTTTGAAATCAAATGACTTCCACGTTTTGATGCAAGATTTAATTTCTATAGCTTTACATTTCATTTTTCCCAAGAATGTTCTCCATACGTTAACCAAACTTTGTTTCTTTTTCAAAGCTATATGCAGCAAAGTTTTAGACCTGGTGAAATTTCCAGCTATGTAAAGAGAAATTTTCATCATATTATGTGAATTAGAAATGTTCTTCCTACCATCATTATTTGATATGATGGTTCATTTTATGGTTCACTTTGTGAGAGAGATTCAACTTTGTGGTCCTGTGCATTATAGATAGATGTACCCCATTGAACGGTATATGAAGATTTTGAAAGGGTATGTCAAAAATAGAAGTTGACCAGAGAGTTGTATTGGGGAGTGATATATTTTTGAGGAAGCCATTGAATTCTGTACCAAATACTTATATGATGTGTAAAGAATTAGTCTCCCGAAATCTTGTCACACTAGATGCATTGATGGTGAAGGAATTTCTGGAAGAGATGTTGTGACAATCAATATTACAGATCGGGAGCAAACCCACCTTTATGTTTTGTATAGTAGTTGTGAGGTTTCTCTATATATTGAAACCCACAAAGAAATTCTTAGGTGGTTGATTCCATCAAGGAATGAAAAATGGATATCAAATACACATAATCACCAGTTTATAGGATGGTTTCAGGACCATATTTTTAAGGAGTTAGCTGAAAATTTGAATTCAATTTCAGAACGACTTTGATGGTTAACCGCCGGACCAAGTGTGTATGTATTATCTTACAATGGTTATGCAATTAATGGTTATACATTCTATATATATGAACATGATGAAGATAGTACCATGAAAAATAGTGGAGTTACACTTGTGGCTGAAGTGATGCATGTTTCTGGTAGTAAGGAAAAAAATCTAATTTATGCAAATATGTCATACTTTGGCATTATCAAACAAATATGAGAGTTGGATTATACAACATTACAATTGCTGATTTTTCAATGAAAATGGGTTGATAACAAAAGTGGTGTTAAAGTAGATGAATTAGGATTTGTGAAAGTTTATTTTAGTAAAGAAGGGTACAAAGATGAACAATTTATAATGGCATCATAAGTGCTTCAAGTATTTTATATTCTAGATCCCGCAAACCAAAAGTGGTTGATTGTTCTGTTATCGTCCAAAACTACTGAAGGGTCTGATGAAAATTCAATTGAGGATGATACTTTCTGTTGTACGTCACAATCATTTCACAACAGTCCCAATGTAGATGACATTTTGTATGTTATAGGAGGCCACAATGAATTGATTTGGATAATCGATAGAGGTGTCGAATCCCTTCAGCTTTTGAAAAAATGAAAGAGAGTTCAATAAATAGGTTATACTTTTTTTTTTGTAATATAGATATTGTTATATCATGTTATTATATTATCATTACTAAATTTATGTAATCTAAATTAACATTTCAACCACTTTTGTAGATAATGACTTCTGCACGTTCTGGTGCTCCTAACCTCAAGGCTGAACAAGTCTCTCAAGCTGCTACTGTTGCTGTTACTCACAGTACAGAGCAACAACAATTTTCTGAACCTATTGCTGCTCCTAGTATTGAGGTCCAACAACCATCAGCACATGACGTTGCTACCATTTCATATGAACATATTGATGTTGTTGATATCGATTAAATGGCTGGGTATGAAGGACCGATGTCACAGAAAACACAGGCGTGTCGTAGTTTGATGGTGTTAGCCAAAATTCTTAAGGTTAAAAGAAAAGCATCAAATTTGATGTTGAATGGAATGCACGAGGACAATATGTGAATCCAAAAAAAGATATGTTTAGTAGTTACATTGGAATTGTCACTCGGTAATGCGTGCCGATTGACATAGATTCATGGCACCATGTTGTGTCCGGGCTGAAGGCTGTGATTTGGGAAGAAATTACAGTAACATTATGATATTATTTTTTTAATTTACTAGAAAATAAAATAATGAAACAACGTATTACTATTCTCAATACCTTGAAGAGTACATTTATAGTAGATGATTTGCACAAGAATTATATACCAAGGCTGCAGGAAGGATTCATCGAGGTTTTCACACTATTTTAACAAAAGTTCACCTAAAATATTCCAAAGGTAAAATAAACCCGCACCCACCCCTTGTCTATGCTCACCTGATATCCCAAGAAGCATGGGATGCATTTATTGGCCACCGTGGGGATGAGAAGTTTTAGGTACATTGTGGCTGATAATACGTTGTTTGAGGATATGTTCATTCATCACTTTGATTGTCAATATTTTATTTATGAAACAAAAACTTAGTACTGAAAATAAGGAACGTGCATCAAAACTAACATACCCCTATCGTAATGAAAGGATGGGGTACACTTCACTAGAAAAGAAAATGGTACGTATTTTAAATTTACAGTAATATTGTTATGTGCTAAGAAACAATATCATATATATCTTTCTATATTTATATTTATATTGATGAGTCTAAAGAAAAAGACACTTTCATCTCACATCATGTGCTATGGAAAGAGGCACATGTGAATAAGGAAGGGAAGCTAGTAGATGAAAACACACAAAAAGTGTGGGAAATATGTGTAAGTATGAAACAATAAAAAGTTTTGTTTTAAATTTCTATTACATAATAATAATTACTTATTTTCCTATATCCAAAAGTCACAGGAATCAGCTACTCCTATAGTAGATGCAGACCTATTATCGACGACTTTGAAGTGGCCAGAACAATATGGTCATGTCAGAGGTGTAGGGTTTTGGGTGACACCCCGGGTATATTTTGAGAAAAAAAAACAAACAGATGATAGAAATGAAGAAATGAAATAAATGAGTTAAATACTAGAAACTCTTGAAGAATGATTTCAATGGTAGGGAGAGTTGCTAGAAAATTTTATGGGTATGAATGAAGGAGAAGACAAAACTCAGGAACAACCAACATGTGAAGATCCTGCCCCACCCCCACCAGCTTTGAGGTGAGCAATTCCCCTCAAAGAGCTGTCTTAGCCATGGTAATCAATATTCTAATAATTGTTCCCATGAAATGTGAATCAGACAAACACTAATACTTTTTCTATACTGATCTTCTATAGGGTGATAATGACTGTGATTTATATCTGTCAACACCCACCTATCACCTTGTAGTGAGGGCTACGATGTTCAACATCCCAAAGGACAAGCTGCATAATAGACCACTTCTAATAGATCATCTGAAAGTGACAATTACTGTAGCTCATGATCCAAATGTAGAGATACCTATTACACTTGATGACGATGATATTCATATGATTGAAAAGGATATTGGGACATTCATTTCATGGATGTCACAACTTGTAAGAGTATATGTGGAAAAAGAGGTATTTATTTCCATTTTTTCAAGATAAACCTTTAACAATTAATGAAAAAAGGTATGAACCAATGAATGTTATTATAGATAGAGAAAGGGAAGGGGCTGACAAAAAACACAGGCTCAAAAGCATCTAAAGGATTGACCAACTGATCCAAAAGCTCTACTGAAAGCACAATAACACCACATGTTCTCTATCCACATTTACTAGTATTAAAGAATCATGTGGATACAAAGCTAAAAAGTTGTAGTATTCATATAGTTTTTTTTGAAAAGAATATATACGGAGAGGAAATTCAAGATGTTTTTGCTGTTGAAAATTTAAATGAAATCCTTGAATATGGTTGGCTAGGCGTCATAGTTGTCAATTTATATATGAGGTATGTTTTCATGAATTGATTTTCTAAAAGCTAATATAGTGTGCTAATTATGACTAAATGCATTTTATATTATTGGAAGGTGTATATATGAAAAATAGTTGAAGGAATTTCCCCATGATCCAAAATTTGGACTTGTTAGTCCCTAAACCACATCAACACAACTAATGAAATTAGAGCCATCAAAAAGGGATGAAATAGTGAAAGGCTTGCTGAAAACATTTGAAAGAAATATTACAGATGAAAGATGATAGAATATTCCTAATACCAACCATGTAGAAGTAAAAATCTACGATTAAAGCATATCAATTATATTTCCACTTCTTTCATTACTTATTCCTTTTTGTGTTTTTAGGAAACATTGGCTGCTAATTGTAATGAACTTGGATACTCCAAAGATTTATTTTTTGGATTCAATGTAAGGATATCCAAAAAATCGACCAAACATGATGGAATTTGTGAATCTATAAGACACTAAATCCTACGTTTTAGGTATAAAAATCAAGTTATATAATTTATATTATCTTTTACTAAGGATTCTGTTATGATAGGGAAATGTATCAATATAATCTAAAAAAAGGAATGAGGATAGGGGTTAAGCGTAAGGAGGTGAGCAAGTACTACGTTTGGACAAGTATCAGGGTATATATAATAAAATTTCAATATCTAAACACATATCAAAACAAGTTACTTATTCTCCTAATGATCAAAGTTTTTTGCAGTGTACAAAACAAACAAACGATAATGATTGTGGTTATTATGTATGTAAATTTATGAGAGAGATCATTTTCCATCAATAAAAAAGCATCCCTAAAGAGGTATTTTCAAAAACAACTAATATTTCATTTAAATTATTTATTAATTTTTTATTTATATATTTTGCAGTACTACTATGACAGTCAAAAAGCCTCATATTCACAAGACGATATAGATTTTTTAGAAATGAGTGGTCCACATACCCGATGGAAGATTGTACACAAATAGCATGAAGATATCACTTGGGGACGTGTACAATTGGTGGATATTTTTGAGATGGGTTCACAAAGATCAAAAGATGAAACATTATTGTATGTAAATTTTCAT
Source organism: Viscum album (assembly GCA_963277665.1). Classification (NCBI taxonomy): domain Eukaryota; kingdom Viridiplantae; phylum Streptophyta; class Magnoliopsida; order Santalales; family Viscaceae; genus Viscum; species Viscum album. Next base: position 1,427,386,221 of record OY728152.1, read on the forward strand.
AGAAAAATTATAATTTTTATTAATTAAAACATCCTTTATCTAATGATTCATTTGTCCATTTTAACAGATGAAATGCACCATAAACATGCACGAATGATGAACCACTTTTATTTGGGATTTGGATAAGAAAAACCATTAAAATATCAAAAATACAATCATATCACACATGAACACTCACATTCAAAGAAAATATGTGTAAACGTATCTGACTTAAATTGATTTCAGTATGAGTATTGAGATTCTAAATGGATTCCCATGCGTTGAACATTTTCATTGGTAGAAGTTGTATGTTTTATGATTATCTATAATAAGAAAATGAACATTGTTGGAACCTCCTTCCTCCATAGGGTCTCCCCACCAACATACATATTTTAAATTTAGAACAATGATCCATGGTTAATTTTTGACGTGTACGAGTCAACCCCACCTCAATCCGAGGCACGGTGTGACCGGTATCACTCAAAGTGTCTCTCTTTTGTTTAAAATGGACAAAATTTTAAATGAAAACAACAAATGATGTATGGAAAACCGACCAAATGAATTCGGATTGTGTTGATACTTTAGGAAAATGATACATGGGTCATGTGTGACATGTATGAGTCAACCCCGCCTCAATATAAGGCACAGTGTGACTGATATCACTCAAAGTATCTTTTTTTTAAATGGACAGAATTTTAAGTGAAAACAATAACTGACGTACCAAAAACTGACCAAATGCATTTTTATTGTGTTGATACTTCAGGAGAATGATACATGGTTCATTTTTGATGTTTACGAGTTAACTTCGCCTCAATCTGAGGCACAATGTGACTAGTATCACTCAAAGTGTCTCTCTTTTGTTTAAAATGGATGGAATTTTAAGTGAAAACAACAACTGACATATGAAAAACTGAACAAAATCATTCATATTATGTTGATACTTTAGGAAAATTATCCATGGGTCATTTGTAACATTTATTAGTCAACCTTTACTCAATAAAATTCACAGTGTGATCGGTATCGCTCAAAGTGTCATTCTTTTGTTTAAAATGGACATAATTTTAAGTGAAAACATCAACTGACGTATGGAAAACCAACCAAATGCATTTATATTGTGTTTATAATTTAGGATAATGATACATGGGTCATTTTTAACATGTAAGAGTCAAACCCGTCTCAATTTGAGGCACAGTGTGACTGGTATCACTCAAAGTGTCTCTCTTTTGTTTAAAATGGAAAAAGTTTTAACGGAAAACAACAACTAACATACGGAAAACTGACCAAATAAATTCAGATTGTGTTGATAATTTAGGAGAAAAACCCATGGGTCATTTTATATGTGTAAAAGTCAACCCTCTTCAATCTGAGGCACGGTGTGATTGGTATCACTCAAAGCGTCTCTCTTTTGTTTAAAATGGACATAATTTTAAGTGAAAACAACAACTGACGTACCAAAAACTAACCAAACGCATTCAGATTGTGTTTATACTTTTAAAAAATTATCCATGGGTCATTTTTGATGTGTATAAGTCAACCTCGCCTCAATAAAATGCATGGTTTGACCGGTATCACTCAAAGTGTCTCTCTTTTGTTTAAAATAGACAAAATTTTAAGTGAAAACAACAACTGAAATATGAAAAACCAACCAAACACATTAGGATTGTGTTGATACTTTATGATAATGATACATGGGTCATTTTTTATTTGTATGAGTCAACCTCGCCTTAATTAGAGGCACGATGTGGTCGATATCACTCAAAGTGTCTCTCTTTTGTTTAAAATGGACAAAATTTTAAGTGAAAACAACAACTCACATACAAAAAACCAACCAAACACATTTGGATTGTGTTGATAATTTAGGATAACAATAAATGGGTCATTTTTGACATTTAAGATTCAACCCCACCTCAATCTGAGGCACAGTGTGACCGGTATCACTCAAAGTGTCTCTCTTTTGTTTAAAATGGACAGAATTTTAAGTGAAAACAACAACTGACATATGGAAAACTGACCAAACGCATTTAGATTATGTTGATACTTTAATAGAACTATCCATGAGTCATTTTTGATATGTATGAGTCAACCCCACCTCAATCCGAGGCACAATGTAGCTGGTATCACTCAAAGTGTCTCTCTTTTGTTTAAAATTGACAGAATTTTAAGTGAAAACAACAACTAACGTATGGAAAACGGATCAAACACATTCATATTGTGTTGATACTTTATGAGAACAATACATGGGTCATTTTGGACTTGTAAGAGTCAACTGTGCCTCAATCTGTGGCACGGTGTGACTGGTATCACTCAAAGTGTCTCTCTTTTGTTTAAAATGGACAAAATGTTAAGTAAAAACAAAAACTGACATACAGAAAACCAACTAAACGCATTAATATTAGGTTTATAATTTATTAAAACCATCCATGGGTCATTTTTGACATGTAAGAGTCAACCTCGCTTCAATACGAGGCACGATGTGTCCTATATCACTCAAAGTGTCTCTCTTTTGTTTAAAATGGACAAAATTTTAAGTGAAAACAACAACTAACATATGGAAAACCGACCAAAAGCATTTGTATTGCATTGATACTTTAGACCAATGATACATGGGTCATTTTTGACGTGTAAGAGTAAACCAAGCCTCAATCCAAGGCACGGTGTGACCAATATCGCTCAAAGTGTCTCTCTTTTGTTTAAAATGGACATAATTTTAAGTGAAAACAACAACTGACGTACAGAAAAATGACCAAACACATTCATATTGTGTTGATAATTCAGGAGAGAGATTCATGGGTCATTTTTGATGTGTACGAGTCAACACCGCCTCAATATGAGGCATGGTGTGGCCGGTATCACTCAAAGTGTCTTTTTTTGGTTTAAAATGGACAAAATTTTAAGTGAAAACAACAACTGATGTACGGAAAACCAAAAAACCACATTCAGATTGTGTTGATACTTTTGGAAAAGGATCCATGGGTCATTTTTGATGTGTATGAGTCAACCAAACCTCAATACAAGTCATAGTGTGACCGGTATCACTCAAAGTGTCTCTCTTTTGTTTAAAATGGATAGAATTTTAAGTGAAAACAACAATTGACGTACGGAAAAAGAAATCCAAAAGTCATTACCTATGACATAAGACACTTAGATAAGACTCATAGAGTCATAAGTAGTCCTTAGACAATGAATCCCCATTAATAATTCATCACACACCCTAAATATAAACCTTTAGGCCTAGAGTTCATGGGGAGGGATGAAAACAAAGAGGAAAGGGAGAGGGAGAAGAATGAAAGGAAAATAAAAAAGAATAAAGGATTTAAATTGGATAAAATTTCATGATAAAGGGATCTTAGACTAAGTTTTGGGAAAGGGATGGGAGGAAATAGGTCGAAATACCTTAAATTATGTAATATCATTGGCAACTTTCATGGTCTGGTTGGGCAGTTTTCCAAACTGTTCACCAACTTTTTGGGATCCATTAGATAAGAAACCCCCTTCTACACAGTTTGGACAAACAGTTAAATAACCATGTTCCAATCATTCAAAATGACTTAGTTAAACTATAGATCCATACCACATGGTCTCTCCAAACCGTAAACAACCCGTGTTCCTAACAACTCCCTCAAAAAGGTAAGTTGCATGGTTTTTACTTGGAGTCATACAACCCATCCTTTTCCTATGTATGTAAAATAGTAAAAGTTCAAAATGAATAGGAAACTTCCCCATGAAAGTGTACCCACATGGGTTATTCTAAATTGCATCCCCCAATAAAATCACTATAAGACTACTAATCAAGAGTCTATAACGGACTAAGAATAAGCATATATCTCCCCACCCTTTATAAATTCTATAAATGGTGTGAAAAGAAGACAACACACCAGAAGATAAAGGCATAAACCACAAGAACACATTTCCTTAAGTGTCCCAACAATCACCCAAATCCATCTACCATGAGGAATCTACAGGGGAAACTCTCTAAGTCCTAAGGCAACATATCCCAAAATGAACTCAAAATCTATAAACAAATTCCATATCCAAGCTTGACATGAATCTTAACCACAAAAAACATGAATAATAACTCGCATGCATGCCTTAATCAAATTTTTCTTAAGGTTCTAACATTGAACTCTATATATTTTATTTGAGGAAATATAAGATATAATTTGGAGGAAATAGTATTTAATGGTACCTTTTGATAATCATAATGAATAATTAGTACATAACATTAGGTATGGATTTTCCCATCGTTTGATCCCAAATTCACTACCACTACATATTTTATCTTTGTGAACTTCTTGTTTGATATTATGATTTTTTTGCAGGTCTTGTTTGGGTGTGCTGCTGCAGAATTTTATGTTACAGCAGGTAGGGCATTTACCATCACTAAAAAAGTGCTAATAAATGAGACCCCCCTTTATCAGTGCTGAGCTTTATAGCACTTTTTTAGAACTGTTAAAGCTCATTTGAGCACTAATAAATCCCGTTTTTATAGTAGTGATATCTTTAAATAAGTCAAACATAAATGACTCATTGAGTCTAATTGGCTCTTTTGAAGGTGCTTAATGAATTTTAAATTTATTCAGATGACTCATACACATCTCCAATCTTATACCCATTTTATCCTTCATCATTTTCATATATTATAAATTTAAACTCTACCTATCTGTTCAATAAAACTAAAAAAGAAAATATTTTAACTAAACCAATCCAAAAGGACCAAACTTGAATAGAACCAATCCATACCAAATTGAGTTGAACCATATCAAAAAACACCAAACCAAACCAAATAGAATTAATTTTAACCAAACCAAATAGAATTAATTTGAAACAAATAAAATAGAACTGATTTTAATTAAACTAAACCACTTTGAATCAAACTATCCCAAATTGAAACAAATGAAACTGAACCAAACCATATGAACTTGAACTAAAGATACACAACCCCAACCAAATCAAATTAGACCAAATCAATAACAAATTACCTAACCTAATATGACTAAAACCAAATTTAAATAAACCTAATTAAATATAATTAACCAAAAAAACTAAACCGAATCAAATAAACTTGAACCAGACGAAATTGAAGGGGAGAATCAGTAAGGCACCTATCTGAAGGTCCTTTATGCTTCGTCAATTTATTCACTCAATTACATCTCATTTAATTAACCCCCTATGTATTTATATTTCATAAGACACATTATCATAATTAAAGCCTTGAAACTTGATGGATTTGGAAAATTATTTAATTCAACATCATATATATCATCATAAAATATACAATTCACTAATTCTAAAAATGGTTAATTGCACAATGTGGAGAGACCACACATATCACAATAAATATAAGAACTTAGATAATACTAATGGGTTAGGTTTAAAGGAATAATTATCTTATAAGTGAAGCAATTCCCTCTTTAATAACCACTTGGTTATCAATTTATGGGCCTGTCCAAGTGTACTGGTTATTAAGCTCACACATGGAACCCTATCTCATGCTAAGAACTGATAAAAAACTAATTAGAACATTTATAATAATTAATCATTTTATTTTAGATTGTATAAAATACTGATTAAGTCACCGAATGACTGTACAACATAGAATATGGTTACTTAGAAATAGTAATATTTTATATGTGAATTTATTGAATAAGAATAAAATTAGTAAAAAATGAATAAAATAAAAGAAAAAAATAAAAAAAAACAATTATAAACACAATTTTGTGTAGTATTATGTATAATTATTACTCATTGATATAATTTAATTCAATATCATGGGTTTATATTTATAGTATATATATATATATTGTATTTTTTTGTCTTTTATATGATGATTCTCATATAGATTAGTGTGTCAGTTATGATTTCATATAAAGTGAAATATTCTAATTTCCTTACATATATTTTTGATTTAACTACAATATTATTTTATTTATTTTATGACATGACATATAACATTTTTTTATAGAATGTATATAATTTAGATGTATGAAACTGATTAGATCTCAAGGGATTTTTAAAACAAGTTGGAGAGCTTTTTAGATTATTCATTTAACAATGCTTTAGATAGTGGTCACATACACTTCCCATGTTATAATTATGTTGGAAGACCTTGATGGAGTCGTGAAGAAGTTATCTACCATATAACCAAATATGGTTTTCAAATAAACTACTATGTGTGGTATCATAATGGGGAGAAAATGCAATCTCAAAATGTTTATGATCCAAATGAGAGGACTAGATTAGAGAATTTATTAGATGAACAATTTTCATTTATTCTTCATCATGAGAAGAAAGGGATGTCAACCCAAGAATAATTAAATATGACCACACTTGATGCATGTAATGAAAATGATGATGTTTATAGTGTGAAAAAATTTAATGATGCTACCATGACTCTAGTATATCAACAATGTGGTAAACTGAAAAAGTTGGAATTTTTAATCTGACTGTTTCATGGGAAAACCATGTATGGGGTTTCTAATACTTGCATCGATTAAATTCTTACATTTTTGAAGGAATTAATTACAAATTATGTAGATATTACCTCAAACCAATATATGGAATGGAAGTTAGTTGAGGAAATTGGATTTTCAGAAAACAAAATTCTTGATTGCCCAAAATATTACTACTTATTCTGGGAGGAAACTGCTAAGAGAAATGATTATATAAAATGTGACATATCCCAATGGAATCCAAATTCTAATGGAACACCATCTCATGTGCCACATAAAGTAATATGTCACTTTCCATTGATCCCCATACTACAAAATCTTTTTATATCTGATGAAATATCAATAAAAATGAGACGACATGATACTGAGAGGAAAAAGGATAATGATGATTTGGTTCATACTATATATGGATTTTCATGGTAGAAATTTGATGCTTGATATCTTGATTTCACTACTAACGTGCATAATGTGAGGTTGAGTCTTCCATGTGATAGTTTTAATATTTTTGGGAAGATGATTACATCGAACCACACTTGGATGGTTTTCATACACATTTATAACCTTCCTCTATGGATGTGTTTGAAAAAACCTTTCACTTTCATGAGTATACTCATATATGGATCTTCTAATCCTGACAATGATATAGATGTATACATATGACATTTAATAAAAGAGTTGAGACATCTTTGAAATGTGGGTGTGCACACATACAATGTATGTTCAAGAAACATATTTCAAATACGTGCTATGCTTATGAGGATGATAATAAAGAAAGAAAGGATGAAGAAAAAAATTTATACATCTAACTTTATGAGATATCAAAAGACAAAGAGATTACATTACACGATGTGTGTTTATAAGGAAGGTTTTCATTAGTATGATTATTCCTTATCTCTTTAGGGGCCATGATGAGGTTTTAGATTCTACTCCTGGTATATGAATAATATTAACTATTATCTAAATAAGGTTCTAGAGGGTCACACACAATTTTATATTCAATATTCTACCCTATTCAGATAAATTAGAGAATAGGATATGGTGGGTCCCACCATGGGGTCCGAGATGTTCCCAAGGGAAAATGATGACCAAAAAATAAATAAATTCATTATTATTAGAGTATAGAATAATTGAGTTGTTTTTTTATTAAATGTATTCACAAGGTATTAAGTGAATACATGGAAAAATATTATACAAATGAATATTATTTTAATATTTGATGTTCATTTTATATTGTGATAATTATGATTCGATTTAATGAATTGGGTTTATCATGTAATATATTTATTATATTTTACAAGTATGTGATAAAAATATAAATGACATTATGATGCAGTTAGTTCATCACAATGTTTCATTTGTTTCTTATTTAGTGGGTGTTTCTTATACAGGGGTAGGGAACCCTTTCTAAGTAATTAACTGCCACTATATAAGCAAATAGGATCACACTTTCATAGGATGATTCATTCACATGATTTTGATAGATCCTATCTATTTATTTGCACATCCTAGAGAGAGGAAGAATTCATCCAATCTTTAAACTTTGATCTCCTTCATGAATTGAAGGTACAAGATCATAGTGTTCCTTGTGACATCGAAGGAATTGTTAGAGATTCACACTAGCAACAAGATTTTGATGATTGAAATCTACATGGGCTCTTAAAGCATGTTTGGATGATCTAGAGGGGTTTGATCTTGGATTATTCAAGAAAAGTTCACCAATGACAAGTGACAGTCAAACACATCTTCGATCTGAATGATATAATAATTAAGTTTATTTTTTTCTTTAAAATATTCACATGAGATTATCTGACCTTATCGAGGAGCAGATCACCAAATATGATGATGTTTCATCGCTCTAAAGATGAAATTTTTTAAATCCCCTTCCCACCATCTTTTGCTGCGCACCCCAGTACCATAAACATGGCATCCATCTTTCAATAAAATGTGTCCTTGAACACATGAGGTAAGGAATAGGAATATAAGGAATCCATAAATTTTGATGATTGTTTCATTCATGTATGTTATTCTATGTACAAGGATAGATTTTACCTACAACTTAAGCACAATAAGAATATATCAATCTGACCCAGGTGACCACCATTGGATGACAATCAATACTATCATTAAGTATCTAATGTGTTCGAAGGATATGTTTTTGTTCTATGAAGGAGATGTGGAACTAGTCATCAGAGTATATATAAATTCTAGTTTCTAAATAGATCAAGATAAACTGGAATCATAGTGGGGATACATCTTTACTATCAATGGAGGTGTTGTGAGTTAGAATAACTCAAAGAAATTCATGGTTAATGATCCTATAGAAGATTCCAAGTATATTATGACTTAAAAGGCAGCTAAAGAATCAATTTGGATTCAAAAATTCATCCAAGATCTTGATGCGGTGCCTAGTAGTAAATAATCCATCACACTCTTTTGTGATATTACTACATTGTTGGATCTTACAAAGTACCCAAGGTTACATTAGTGAAACAAGCACATACTTTGAAAATATCATCCCTTGAGGTATTTTTCCCAGAGAGTTTTTGTTATTGTGAGTAGAGTTTCCATAGAAGACAATGTCTTAGACCCCTTAACTAAAGCCTTAACTTAGAAAGAATATAATTATTATATGAGAGCTATCAGACTAAAACTCATTGGTAGTTGGATCTAGTACTAGTGGGGTTTTATTGAAGTTGGTGTCCTCAAACAAATCGTTTGTATTTTATATTGAATATATATTTAAAGAAGTTAATATTAATTAAAACATCTTATTATATATCATTCATAGTTTTACATTACTTTAATGTAATAATGTCCTAGAGTAAATATTAAATACTAAATGGAATAGAAGTTTCTCGCTATGATGAGAACCTTGAAATGTTATATGGATATTCATAAAACCTTCTATAAAGTCAGATAACATTAAATGATGGTACATATAGTATGATGACTATCAGGTATGGGTACTCATAAGTAAATGAGACTTTATCTCATGAAGTTCACATGTAGTAATCTCCAAGATGGGAGATTATGAGAACAAATTCATCAGTAGGAATTCCACATGTTTATGTGTCATTGGATATTTCCATCTACAAGCACATGTAATGATCCTTGGACTTTAATATTGTTATTATTTCATGTCATTACTCACACACTTTGACGTATTATCATAAACTATGATGATATATGATCGCAGTGAAGTTGGGTACATGGTTTGTGTCACAAATGATATGCTATTAATGAATAAGTTGAGGAAGGATTTGTCTCTTCTATCTTTATGTAAGTTGATATCTCAGCCCTTTAGAATGAGACCCTTGAAATAAATTCCATAGAAATGGAGATATATACATGTTCATTCTAGATAATCAAAGAAAGATATGTCAAACATTAAAGTTGGTGATGAGATATAGAGACAAATGGATTGCATTACGTAGTGATCATTCATATGTGGTTTTTTCATTGTGACACATCATCTTCCTCTGGGGGTTCCTTGACCTATTATTATATAGTAATCTTAGACTTTAGGAAATCCCACCTAATACCACCGAGGAACAGGTTTAGAGGGTCACACAAAAATTTTTTATTTTAATCTCAGTTAAATATTATTTATATTTAACAATTGGAATAAATATTATTCTCCAAACTGAGAGTTAATATTTATTCAAGATTTATTTTTAATAAAAAATATATTAAATAAATATTTATTCAAAATTTAATTGTTTAATTACATGAATATATAATATTTATTTATCTTTTGGTATTCACAATTTAATAAATAATTTTTTATTTATTAAATAAACAATTTATTTGGTTATGTAGATATTAAATAAATATCTATTCATTGGTCTGTGAATAGAATGTTTATTTATTTATTGAATGAATGAATAAACATTTAATAACAGTATTTATTCATGTATTCAATAAATTTTGAGGTGGATGAACAGATCAAGATTAGGTCCAGTGATAAATATTAATTTGTAAGATCATAAAATAATAATTATCATTGCACCAGTTAGTGTACACTATGGAATAAAATAATAATATTATTTTATTACATGGAATGAGGTTTCTTAGGGATTAATGTTTTATCAAATGACCCTTGTACATTTAATTAAATATTAAATCCTATCCTTGGGTCTATCTATAAACTATTATCATATTCTAGAGAAGGTTAATTGTTAATCATTGTGCACAATAGATTCTGGTTAAGAACAACCTCCTCTTACCATCCTCTCAAAACCAAGAAGAATAAGAGAGATTTATTTATGGCTTAAGGAACTTGAAGTGATTAAAGGAAAATAATGAAATAAAATCAATTAGTCATGCTAGAACTTGACGATTCATTGGAATTGTTCAAAGATCAATGGTGCATGTGTGTATCACCACTAGAGGTTCTCTACTTCAGGTCCTCACAAGGTAGTGATACTACATCGATTTGGTTAGAATGATCAACATTCCCAAAATATAAAGATATCAACATTAAGGAAACCTTTCTTTTTGTGATTAAAATAATTATAAAATTTATGCGAAAAGATATTCTCTTGGTTCTAAGATTTTTTTTTCAATATTCTTCAAAAAAAAAAAAAATTGTTGGTCATGAATTTTACGTATTGTACATTTTGAATGATTTATAAAATATGAAAAAAGTTGAGTTGTCCATTGGCCCTTAAAAGTGCTTCTACTATGCCCAGAACCAACATGGAGTACATTGAAAATGGTTGTCATGGATGTTCGAAGATGGATCTTTGGTTCATGGTCATGTCTTGAAATTTAGAGTGGCGCCACTTTAGTGCCTGAGTCTGTCGTTGATTTGGAGTTCCAGTTCTTTTAGTTCATTTGTTTTCTGTTGTTACTATAATATTATCTTGTTAATTATTAAGAAATTGGATATTATCTCATGCATCATTTTATAGTTGTCTCTTTTATTGTTTACATGTTTTTCTTCTTCATGGTTCTTGTGTATGGTTATGTTCATGTGTTTAAGGGTAAAACGTCCCCCTGTTCTTATGTTAAACCCTCAAAATTCATTTCCAACCATTGGTACCTGGGGAATGTAACCTAAGGTTAGTATCACCTTCGACCCAACCTATGACAATGGGTTGGTTGGGGATTTTAAATGAATGTTTTCTTTGATCTATAAATGGATCTTTACAACTCACATACTTTGTTGGAATCCTTTGAAGTCACAAAAACTTCTTCTTGTTCCATATAAGACATATTATTGAAGGTTCCCATTAAGAAAAACTATTTTGACATCCATCTTCCAAATATCACAGTCATGGTAAGATTCTATGATAAGTATAATTATAATGGATTTCAGTATAAAAACTAGTGAAATAGTTTCTTTGGTGTCGATGTCTTGACACTGTTTATACCATTTTACAACTATTCGTGCCTTATAGGTACCGAGTTTTCAATCCATGTCTAATTTCATCTTGAATTCACATTTACAAACAATAGAATTTACATCTACTAGAGGGTCTACCAAAATCTAGAAGTGGTTTTGATACATGGAATACATTTCATAATTCATGGATTCTTTCCATTTGGCACTTTATGTGCCACTTACTACTTCCTTATAGGTTACTTGATCATCATTATCAACTAATAATGATTCACCATCCACAGTGACTAAAAAACCATATCTTTTAGTTTCTCTAACCTCTCTTGTACTCTCATGCAATATTTATTTCTTTGGAACGTCCTCTTCCATGAGGATTTTTGAAATTTGTTCCTGTGTAAACTTTTGTGTATCTTGATCCATAACATTTGCCACAATTTTATTGACCAAAAATTTTCATTGAAGAAACATATGATGCTAAAAATATATTTTTCAAACACAAGATTATAAATATATTTAAATTGTATTTTTTAAATTACAAATAAAATGTGAGTTTAAAAAAAAAATTTAAAAAAAATTTGTTGTGGTTTTGATTTCAAGTTAATAATTTAGAGCCCTCTGGAGTATGATGCCTTCCTCTCCATGTGGATGTGTAGGTATATATTCCATCCTAGGATAAATTATGCCATGATCCTAAGATCCATCTTTCCTATGGTATTCCTTGTATCTATAATAACCCCACTCTAATTTTCCCTGTAAATGCTCACACACATTTACAGGGATCCAGGTTTGCTCCACCTTCATTTCCTTGTCGGGAGAAGTGGAGACACTTTGGACATATGGTCACTATTGGGGTATCAAGATGGGTTTAATTAATTCATTTGAAGTAAACACAAAGAAATATGAATCATTTTTAATAAATCTAAAGGAATAGAAAAGGAAAGGTCCAGAAAAGTAAAGATAAGCACGATTATTTACATGGTTCAAACCTTTTGGTCATACTCTATAGAAAGAACACCACCAAGGATTTATTGTTCTTATGAAAAAGGAAATAGAGCACATAAAAACAGAGAAAAAATAAAAATAAAACCATACATGTGGACTAGAGAAACTATCTGAGAATAGGGAACTCATCACCCCAAGAGCCAGTGGTGAACTCTGGCTCGGAGTTAGCAATGCACTCCCTTGATCTAGACGGACTCACGTACGTAGCCCTAAGAACCAGACCAAAAAAAAACAAGAACATAAAATGCATAATCCAAATAAAAGAAAAATAATGGGCTCAAAAAATAGAAGCACTGAAGAAGAGATGGCCCTGCCAGGGTTTTAAGTCCTTGATTATGAAGCAGTATTCTTAGAAGTTGTGAGAACTGAGCTCTCCACCGACAATCACTAGAACGAGGAAGGAATAATGGTGTGAAATTAGTGAATAATAGGACCTCTAGAACTCCTCTATCAAAACTATGTACCAAGAAGTATAAATATGAAGAACCAACACCCAATCACAATAATAGTGTGGTAGAGGCAAGGAGATGACCTGATAGACACAACAGATGAGGGGACATGCAGACAGATAAGGGAGAGTAGAATAATCGCAAAGACAGATAGGTACAACGAGCATCTAAAAAGCATGGGACACATTAGATTCATGGATTGAAAGGGTGTCAGAGGATAAGATCACCGAGAAATAAAAAACACATCTAGTAGGAAAGATAGTAGTCGAATGGAGTCACATCAATGGATAGTAGATCAGTGGATCGCTAGGGTGGAACGATGGTAAAATCATGCCATTAAAGCATCCCAATCCCCCACAGACCAAGAGGAGTCCTAGAAGCACACAAACGGTCCATAATAGAGCCCAAAAAATAGAAATAATGCCCAAATAGAGGCCTGATATCACAGAATCACAAAGAAAACATGTTTTACATAATAAAAATAAATCCAACATTTTCATGGGAAAACGTTCATATGATTTTAATTTTGGAAACTAAAATAAAAAAATATCCACCTTTTCCAAAATTAAAATAAAAACAAACACAGATGGTGTTCTTGCATCCCTTACTACCCTTAAATTCTCAGTAGTATGGGTATATTTTCATAAACCAAAAACCCTAAGTCTAGAAGTACTCACCCAGCATGAATACCACTTAGCATGTGCCAGAAGGGGCACATACTCTACCCATACTACACATCTACTTTTGGAAGAATATAACATGCTCATAAATTAAATTAATCAACCACATTAAATAGTGATTACCCATATTACCTTCATTTCATTCGAAAATAGAAACTCATGAGAATGAAAATTCCTAAAAATAAGATAACATTTCTTGGGGGTAAAATAAAGTGAACAATGAAAACAAATCAAAACTCATAATTCCATAGTATAAAAGCAGTATAAAACAACTCACAAAAACTATAAAATAGGAAGATAATGGGAAAAAACTCTACCTAAGCTTGAAAAACTTAGACCATACCACACAAAACCCTTATTCCAAACCAGGTTCCCCCACAGACAAGTGGGGCCAGTCCTAGGATCACAGGAAAAAAGACAAAAAAGAATATATGCCTAGTTCTAATAAAGGGGAAGAAGAAAACAACTAAATGACTTCCTCAGTGTCATAATTAAGGAATAAGACATGGGTCTGAACCATAATGTCTCTATTTTTCAAGTTAGGACAATACCTTTTTATGTGGACGATATTTCCACACTCAAAACACCAGAGACTCTTAAACTGATTCTTATCATTACTTCCTCTATTTTGCGTAGGACCCTTAGTAAACATTAACTAAGGTTCACTCTTAAAACTATTAAAATATTCCTTCAAACCTTGTGTTTTAAAATCCTGAGACAACACAACCGACTTTACTTCCTCTAAAGTAATGGAATCACTACCATACATCATGTAATCTTTTAACTAATTAAAATAATCAACAAGAGAAGTTAATAAAATCAAATCCTGATAATCATCTTTAACCTCTATATCGATATTAGATAAATCCAAAAAAAACTTCATTAAACTCATTAATATGAACTCACACATAATATCCAGGAGCCATCTTAAAATCATATAACCACATCTTTTTATACAAAGGCCCAAGAAAATATTTATCCATATACAAATGTTTGAGTTTAACCAAAATAGATTTAACAGTAGTTTCATGTGAATATTTATGAAAAACTTTATCTCCCAAGGTTAACAGAAGATTATAGTGAGTATTTTCTAGTATACTAGGGTTGAAATCAGCTAAAGCAATGGGGGACTGAGCATCGTATGAGATGGTCACTACGGGTTTTTTATTACCTTGAAAAGCACCAGTAAGTCCATTAGGGACTAACAATGCATGTATTTTGACTATCCAAAGATTAAAATAATTTTCACCATCAAACTTTTTGATTTCAAATTTAATATACATTGCAAAAATAAAATAATTATAGGCACTAATACAACCTGTTGGATTATCAAGACATGTTTACTTAATTCATTCGAAGTAAACATAAAGAAATATGAATCATTTTTAATGAAGTTGAAAGAAAAAAAAGTAATGGTATTGAAAATTAAATATGAACATGAATATTTATGTGGTTTGGACCTTTTGGTTATAATCCATGGAAAGAACATCACCACAATTTCTTATTATTATGAAAAAGGAAATAAAGCACATAAAAATAGAGAATAAAAAAAGAATGAAAACCACACAGTGGACCGGAGAAACTATATGTGAATATGAACCTCAATTCCCCAAGAGATAGTGGTAAAATCTGGCTTAGATTTAGCAACATACTTCACCAAACTGGACAAACTCATGGATGAAACCCCAATAACTAGGATGAAAAATAAAACAAACAAGAACATACAATGAATAAGACAAATAAAATAAAAAGAACATGATCACAAAAATAGAAGCACATAAGAAGATATGGCTATGACAGTGTTAGAAGTCCTTGATTCTAAAGTGGTATTATTAGAGATCATGGGAACCAAGCTCTCTACTAGAGGTCACTGGAATGGGAAAGGCATGGCGGTGTGGAAGTAGTAGATCACAAGACCGCTAGAACTCACCTCTTAACACTATGAATCAATAAGGCTGAAGATGATGAACTACCACATAATGAAAATAGCCACAGACTGTAATAATATCCCGACATAGGTGAGGCGATGCCCTGATAGGTGAAAAAAATGAGAGGACATGCAGACGACTGAGGATGAGTGGGATAATCACAAAGCCAAGCTGGTACAATGGGTAGTCCAAAATCATGTGACACATTAAATTGATGGAGTGAAAGGGTGGTAGCATATAGAATCATTGAGAAATATAAAAACACATCCAACATGAATGATAGTAATCGGATGGAAGCATATCAATGGAATGAAGATCAATAGATCTCCATAGTGGAATGATGTTAAAAGTAGGAAATCGAAGCAGCCCAAGGCCCCACAAACCAAGAGGATGCCCAATATCACACAAATAGTCCAGAATAGAGCCCAATGAATAGAAAGAAGGCCCAACCAGAGGCACGATAACACTGAATCCCAAAGAAAACATTTTTTCCTAACAAAAATAAATCCAACATTTATATGGAAAACATCAATATGATTTTAATTTTGAAAACCAAAATTAACAGTCGCCCTTCCTATTGGTTCAGATCTGGGCTTTCGTGAGGTTCCCCGCGTTGTGCCCAGACCCAAATCAGACAGGAGACAATGAAGAAATTTTCAATCACTGGTATAAGACGGAGAAGATCTCGAGAGCCATGGATGTGGGTTTGGATATCGATTCAGTGGAGAAGAGTTTTTGGTGGAGAACCTTTGGTATTCTTCCTCTGTTCAATCTTTCATCATCATCATCCCTGTAAATGCATAGAGAAAAGAAGGATTGGGTATTGGTTAATGATCCAGATGAAGAGATGAAGTTTCTAGCATGATGTTTTAGGGTATCTGAGCTTGTGGTCTGTGATTTCTATAAGGACCCATCCTTAAACATTACTTAATATTGAATTAAATGAATAATTCACATTGAGGATCTTTTCAGGTTTATAGTTTTAGAGAATTAGGACACAACTATTACATCTCAAAATATTACAAAGTAAACACTTCTACACAGTTTCCATTTTTTTTACAAAACATGAACTCTTTCAAAAAAGAGTCATGTCTAGTTCCATGTTTAAGACAGCATGAATTTTCATTGATCCCATCCTTGACCCTATTCCATATTATATCCTGTGAAAAACATTTCAAAAACTTGGGATGGACATAAAAAGAACAGTAAGGGATACACAAATAATGAAAACTGTTAGTTTTTCTAAACAACAAGTAAACCATGAATACATTAACATAAGTAATACTTTTCACCTTTATGAAGTAGTAAATACTCTTAACTGAATAAAAGATAATTACTTACCCTTTTGTAACCAAAATATTACCATAAAACCCATATAAAGAACACATAACATATAAAGGTAACTTGGGACATAAACATACTTAAATGGAATAACAATACGGGCAACCTCCACACATGTCACTAAATGGAATAGCCATACGGCCAACTTCCATACCCAATGCATTGGAGGTTATAACGTAACCACCCGTCCTGTTATTCATGGAACCACCCATCATTTGGTTTATCACGTAACCACCCGTCAAATGTCCAAGTACCATTATAAAATCATAACACATAAAACAATTATAAAGTAAAGAAAAAATTTCCACATTTCAATCACAATATATCACTTAAATATGTTGACATAATAAATCCATTATCAAAACCATGTTCAATACCAAAATACATAAAAGAGTATATGTTATTTATTTACTTTTAAAAACATTACGGCTTGTTGAGGAAGCCAAAGATCAAATAATACTCGTGGCGGCAGAAAAGGTCGTTGTCACCACATACATTAAAAAAACATTCCTTTTTGTCATTTAGTAAAACGATTCGTAGAAAAATATTCCCTTTTAATGAAATGAAAAGTCAAAGGTTTTTTATACAGCGTATAAAAGAAAGTATTGTATTAGAACAAAATATGCCTCAATGAAAGGAGATTGAGACGAAGTCCCTTACCTCGTGTCCGACTTGACTCAATCGTTCTTTAATCTCCTAAATAATAAACTAAAGTTAAAATATACTTTCTTAAGAACCTTTTTCAAGTTTATTATTCCTTTTATATCACTTATTGACATGTTATAAACATTATATAATCATTTAAGTTAATAATGTTCGTTTTGTCGATATTTGGTACTTAAGTCAAAAATGAACTTATTACAATTACATGTTGTTCATGCGGTCAAAGGTTCAATATATCCAGAATGATATTCATGATTTGGATATCATATATATCATATATATCCATCATATACATGTATTTATAATAGTACATAACATTTAGAGGTAAGAAATGAAATGCACCGTTCATGGAGACGGTAAGCCGTACGTACGCATGAACACTACTTTCATTTATATTTTGTATTTAATGGAATGAAATCACAATGATATAAAGGTAAATTATAATTAAAGTATAATATCATATATAGTATTATTAACTCCATCCTTTATATGTCCCACATATGGAATTAACGATTGAAATCACTTTGAGGGGGCGGTAGTCCGCACTTCCTAAAATGAAATTATCACGTTTATCCATTATGGAAACAATAAAGATATGCCATAAATGAAAAATAAATAGGAATAAGTAAAACATAAACCTAATATATATAATATATAAATACAGTGACATCTTAATGGCCACCATGAAAGGTGTTAAGAGAAGATTGAACAATCATCGTTTTGTGAGGCAATAATTCGCCATCCACAGAAACAGTATGTTCCTTAACCATTAGACTGAGGTGTGTGTAAGTGTAGCTTGAATAATTCTCATAAAACATCCTAGTATATTGAAGATACTGTTTTTTTTACAAAATAAATGAATAAAAATAGTTTAGGGGGTTGGAGAAGCAAAATAAAACAAAAGAACATAAGAGAAGACATTACCTTTAAATCGGGTAACTCCCTTTGGTTTGAACCAAAAGGGTTTCTTGAAGAGATTTCTGCCTAAGGTAAGGCTTCTAGGATGAAGAGAGTGATATTGGAAGCTTATTTTAGTAGAGGTTTGATGATACAAAGGTCTTGAGAAGTGTGAGAAATGGGTAGGAAGTGGGGTCTTTTTATAAGGGAGAGGAGGGGATCTTTTGAAAAGCATGAAACTATTATTTTATTATATAATGATTTTCGGTTTATAAAGGTCCAAAAATTATTAAAGTAGAAGATGAGGTTTCCCATGTTTTAAATAAAATCATCCAATAAGAATTGGACAAGTGTTGTATATTATTTTAAACATTATATTCTTATTTATTTAAATCATTCATTAATGACGTAAACACTGCATCATCATTGTGTTATAAATAATTTTATTTATTTGATGTATAAAAATTATAAAAAATTACCATGTTGTAGGAAATATTTTTATATTTATAATGAATATTTATAGTCAAATATATCAATTATATAACCCCATATAAATTTTTTTTTAGTAAAATAATATATGTTTGGGACATTTTTATTTTTACTTTAAATAAATGGTATTAATGTCATTATCTTACCCAAGTGGCTCCATGGGGTCCCATAAATTGACCCATGGATTATCTTGGTCGTACCTGACTCATCCAATAAGTGTAGGACACGTGTCAAGGTGATTTCATATTGTTATAACATTATTTTTACCTTAAATTACACTAATTACCTTTAATCGCGATTAATAAAACTTAAAAGTTACTATTCACAAAAAAATTATTTTCATCCCATTGAAACAAATTTTACTTACTAAAGACAACCATGTATGTCAGAATTTTGAAATTCAATTCACAGATGTGGTAAAGTTTCATTTAGACAAAAAATTCAGTTTTTTAACTACCACTTAGTGGTTTCACTATTCATAAAAAATGAAGTTTTTTAGAAAAATACCAAAAATTCAGGCTAAGATATATTTGATATTCCAAATTAAATAATGATATCTATTTTAAAAAATTAAAAACATATAAGTTTCATTAATTAATTGAATAATTAATTCCCGTTGTCAAAACAAATAGCGTGTTTTTAAGAAACAATATCTATCAAAAGATTGACACCTGTTTAAGTCCAAATTCAATGTGAAATTAATTCAAATGACCAAAATTGGATTAAATGGTAAAAATATATTCTAATTTCACTTTAAAACCAATTCAAAAGATAATATAATCATATAAATAAATTAGATTAAAATGAGGTTTTGAATTAAAATACAACATTTTTCACTTATTCATTAAAAATGAACTTTATCGGAAAAATAACAAAAACATACACAAAGTAAATTTTGATGTCCCGATTCTAAAGAAGGATTTTATTTAGTCCAATAGAATGTATAAGAGTGACCAAAACTATTTTTAAAGAGGGTTCTCCATCAAAAGGTGATAAATTGACCTTTTAGTGAATATTAGAGTATCTATGCCTAAAATTGAATTCTTTACTTATTTTAAGCCTTTATATTTTATTGGATAAATGTAAAAACATTTAAAAAACATATATAATCATATTTTAGTTATTTCTATTCATTCCCTCCAATACAACAGCTACGTGTTAACTACCATTTAAAATAATATTATTATATTATTAGTGTGCAACGTAAGATTTCAAAGAAACTCGTTGTTGCATATCAGGTACGCTATCGAACATAGAAACCCATTTAAAGTAAAATTAATATTTAAGTCACAAATATTAATAAATATGAAAATATCTTATTCTTTATTTACCTGGGATGTTACATCCTTCCCCCCTTTTGGGAATTGCGTCCTCACAATTTTATTCACTTATCAAAATTAGTGGGGGTATTTATCCCTCATAGCATTTTCAGATTCCCACATTGCCTATTCAACCATATGGTTTTTCTATAAAACCTTCACCTGATAAATTAACTTATTTCACAACACTTTCTCTCTTCGGTCAATAATCTAGACTAGTTGTTCTTCATAAGAGAAATTCTCTTCCAACTGAACTACCTTTGGGCTCAAAACATGAGATAGATCTGACATATAATTTCTCAACATCGAAACATGAAAAACATTGTGTAACTGGGATAAACTTGGAGGTAAATCCACTCTGTATGCAACTGATCCAACTTTATCTAGGATTTCATAAGGTCCAATGAACCTCGGACTCAACTTTTCCTTCTTGCCAAAACGCATCACACTTTTCCATGGAGAAACTTTGAGAAAAACATGATCACCTACCTCAAAAGATAGATCCTTCCTCCGGTTATCTGCATAACTTTTCTGCCTGCTCTGAGCTGTTCTCATGTGCTTCTAAATCAACTGAACTTTTTCTACTATCTCTTCTACCAATTCTGGTCCCATCAGCTTCCTTTCCCCTACTTTATCCAAAAAAGCTGGAATTCGACACCATTTTCCATATAATGCCTCAAACAGAGCCATCTGTATACTGGAATGAAAACTATTGTTATAAGAAAATTCAACCAAAGAAAGATGTTGGTCCCAACTTCCCTAGTAATCCATCGTGCAATAACATAACATATCCTCCATGGTCTGAATTGTTTGTTCTAACTGTCCATCTGATTGCAGTTGAAAAGCTGTACTAAAATTTAATTCAGTACCCAATGACTTCTGAAGGCCTTTCCAAAAGTTAGAAGTAAACCTGGGATCATGATCAGATACAATGGAGAGGGGAACTCCATGCAACCTGACTATGTCTTTAACATACAACTGAGCAAGTTTATCTAGAGACAAAGTATCTCGAATAGGAAGGAAATGCGCAGATTTTGTTAATCGATCAACTATAACCCAGATTGCATTATTACCTAGAGATGTCTTTAGTAATCCCACAACGAAGTCCATGGATATATTTTCCCATTTCCACTCTGGCACTGGTAATGACTGAAGCATCCCTTTTGGTAACTTCCGCTCTACTTTAACCTACTGACAAGTCAAACACTTCACAGTAAAATCAGCAATATCTCTTTTCATTCCATCCCACTAGTAATACTCCCACAGATATCTGTACATCTTAGTACTGCCAGGATGAACTGAAAACGGGGAACTATGAGCCTCACATAATAACTCATTCTTCAACTGTAAATCATAAGGCACACATAATCTCTTCCCAAACCTCAAAACACAATCATTATCAATGTTAAATTCAGAAAAATTACCCTTCTGAACTAGCTCTACCTTTTTCTGCAACCCACTATCTTTCTTCTGTGCTTGCTTAATTCTGTCTGATAGAGATGATCTCACTGACACCTTAAACAAAATAGAATAACTTCCTGCATGAACAACTTCTATTCCAAAGTTCATCAAATAAAAAACCAAAGGATCTCATTCTAAACGTAGCATGTTTAATGAATCATTACTTTTTCGACTTAAAGAATCAACCACTTTATTTGTTTTTCCCGGATGGTAATGAATTATACAATCGCAATCCTTGATTAATTCCATCCATCTCCCCTGTCTCATGTTCAATTATTTCTTAGTGAATATATACTTTAAACTTTTGTGATCCGCATATATTTCACACTTTACTCCATACAAATGATGCCTCCAAATTTTTAGAGAAAAAACAACAGTATATAATTATAAATCATGTGTAGGATAATTTAACTCATGAGTTTTCAACTGACGTGAAGCATAAGCAATTACCTGATCATTATACATAAGGATACAACCAAGTCCCTTCAATAAATCATCACTGTAGATAAAAAACTCACCATTTCTAGAAGGAAGTGCCAAAACTGGAGCATTCACCAATCTTCTTTTCAAATCCTGAAAACAATCATCACATTATTTTGTCCAGATGAACTTAACACTTTTCAAGTTAACTTAGTCATTAGACTAGATAACCGTGAAAAATTTTCAACAAACCTCTGGTAATAACCTGCCAAACCAAGAAAACTATGGATCTCAGTTATATTTGTGGGTCTTGGACAATCTTCAACAACTTTTGTTTTAGCAGGATCAACAGTTATGCCATTTTGAAACAATGTGACCAAGGAAAGAAATTTGTTGTAACCAAAACTCACACTTTTTGAATTTTCATACAGTTTATTTTCTTTTAAGGTTTGCAAGATAACCCTTAAATTAATTTCATGATCCTCTTTACTTTTAGAAAACACCAAAATATCATCAATGAACACAACCAAAAACTTATCCAAGAACTCATGGAAAATTATATTCATTATATCTATGAATACAACAGGTGCATTGGTTAACCCAAAAGGCATAACTACAAATTCATAATTGCCATATCTAGTATGAAAAACAGTCTTCGGAACATCTGCTTCTTTTAATTTCAACTGATGGTACCCCGACCTCAAGTTAATATTCAAAAAATACTGAGTTCCCTATAGATGATCAAACAAATAATCGATATGAGGCAAAGGATACTTGTTCTTAACAGTGATGTTATTCAATGCTCTATAATCAATGAAAAGTCTCATTGAACCATCTTTCTTTTTAACAAACAAGACAATATCACCCCATGGTGATGTGCTAGGTCGAATGAAACCTTTATCTAATAACTCCTTTAATTGCTTCTTTAACTCTAAAAGTTCAACTTGATCCATTCGATAAGGGGGTTTTGAAATTGGCTTAGAATCAGGAACTAAGTCAATAGTAAATTCAACTTCCTGATCATGTATAATACCAGACAACTCATCAGGAAAAACATCAAGATACTCATTTACCACTAGCACATCATTAATCTGAACAGTTTCTTTTTTTTCAACAATATGTGCAAGGTAACATTCATTTCCATCTTTTACTAGTTTCTCAACTTCCTGATATGTTATCAAACACAAGGGTTCATTCTTGTACACAAACTTAAAATCTTTCTAAAAATAAACCACTTTAGCTCTACAGTCAATCTTATAATGATAAACAGAAATCCAATCCATGCCCAAAATAACATCAAACTCTACTAGAGGCAAAACAATAAGGTTTTTAGGTAGATTCTTTCTGCACACAAGGATATGAAGTTTCTTATAAGTTCTTTTTGTCCCAAAGTTTCCTCTAGGTGTTTTTACCATAAGTTCAGGATTCATGTCTTGAGATGGAATTCCCTATTTACTAGAAAACTTCTCAGAAATGAAAGAATGTGTAGACCTTGAATCAAAAAATACATTGGCATAATCTGAACAAACAAACAGTATACCTGATACTACTTCATTCGATGGCCCAACATCTACTGAAGTTGTTGCAAAGGATTTCACCACCCCTTTCTGCTTGTATTCCGACTGCTTTCCCTCAGTTGAGTTCTTCGTTAGACACTCATTTGCATAATGAACCATTTCATTACACTTGAAACATCTTACCGCTGGCCTTTAATTGCCTGTTTGATCATCTTCCTTATAGTTACGAGCAATATGACCAGACTTACCACACCAAAATCACTTTCCAGACTTGGATAAACATTCTCCAAGATGCATTTTACCTCACTTCTCACAGGATGGATATTTTCTTTTCTTACCTTGTGGCTTCTTTGATGAATTCTTTCCCTTTGCCTACCAACTAGACCTCTTATTCTGTTGTTTGTCAAAGAACACCTGATCATCGACAAACTCCATTTTCACCTTCTCTGCACATCGAACAAGTTTTTCATAACTCTTGAACTCATGAGAAGCTAAAGCCCTTCGATACTTTGGCTTTAACCCTGAGTAAAAACGGTTGATTTTACTATCAAGATCTCGTATGAAATTTGGAGCATACCTTTCCAGTCGAGTGGACTTTGCTTCATAAGCAGCCACTGAGTAATCTTCCTACCTCAATTCTAGGAATTGTTTTCCCATCCTATGACGAACCACCTTAGGAAAATATTTCTCAAGAAACATACCTTTGAATTCATCCCAGTGAAGATCATAAATCTCATCACTATCCCTGATATTTTTCACCATCGACCACCACTGATCAGCTTCACCTTCAAAATAGTAAACAATAAGACTAAACTTTTGATGTTCTGAACACCCCATGACATCAAAAATCTTCTCCAGTGCTTTAATCCACCCTTCTGTAGCACTGGTTCAGATGATCCTCTGAATGATGGGGGATTTTTCCTCATGAAATGTTCCACCACTAACATGTTCATCTACAGTTGATCTGGCTGATCTCGTGCATAGATACCACCACCATTTATAGCCTGAGTCAACTATTCCATCACTGCAACAAATTGTTCAGTTCTGATTCCGACTATCTCAGGTTGCTGAATTGAAAGGTTGTCTTCCTCCTGATGTCATCCCAACATAGCTTCCTTGTTTCCTCTATGGAAAACCATTCTGAACACAAAAATATCTTAGGTGAAGCAACATGGTAATCTTTAAATGCTATATCATTTCAATCATACCATAAATTAATTTATGGACATAAATTTAAAAATTTTCTAACTCCTAAAGTTGTCTAAACTGACCTTTGATACCAACTATAAGGACCCAGCCTTAAACCTTACTTAATATTGAATTAAATGAATAATTCACCTTGAGGATCTTTTCAGGTTTAGAGTTTTAGAGAATTATGAAATAACTATTACATCTCAAAAGATTAAAAAGTAGACACTTCTACACAATTTCCATTTTTTTTACAAAACATGAACTCTTGAAAAAAAGAGTCATGTCTAGTTCTGTGTTTAAGACAACATGACTTTTCCTTGTTCCCATCCTTGACCCTATTCCACATTATGTCCGGTGAAAAACATTTCAAAAACTTGGTATGAGCATAAAAAGCTCAGTAAGGGATACACAAAGAATGAAAACTGTTAGTTTTTCAAAACAACAAGTAAACCATGAATACATTAACATAAGTAATACTTTTCACCTTTATTAAGTAGTAAATACTCTTCACTGAATAATAGATCATTACCTACCCTTTTGTAACCAAAATATTACCATAAAACCCATATAAAGAACACATAAAATATAAAGGTAACTTGGGACATAAACATACTTAAATGGAATAACTATACGGTCAACTTCCACACATGTCACTAAATGGAATTTCCATACGACCGACTTCCATACCCAATGCATTGGAGGTTATAATGTAACCACCCGTACTGGTATTCACGGAACCACCCATCATTTGGTTTATCACGTAACCGCGCATCAAATTTCCAAGTACCATTATAAAATCATAACACATAAAACAATTATAAAGGAAAGAATACATTTTCACATTTCAATCAAAATATATCACTTAAATATATTGACATAAAAAATCCATTATCAAAACCATATTCAATACCAAAATATATAAAAGAATATATGGTATTTATTTACTTTTAAAAACATTACGGCTTGTTGAGGAAGCCAAAGATCAAATAATACTCACGACAGTGGAAAAGGTCGCTATCACAACGTACATTAAAAGAAACACCTTTGGTACCACTATTATCTTCTGATAACATCCTTTGAGATCTTGATAAACTAATCCACGAGATGTCTGCCCCCATGTTCTGCAACTGCACACTTGAACCAATACATAGATCCTGACGCCACTGCAAAATTCATTACAAAAACACACAAGAGAAGATTCACTCGAAGGCCTTTTATCACCCGGAGGAATTTTATCACCCAAAGGATTTATAACATCACCTGAAGGACTTTTACAACTCACCCTAATGATTTATATGTTGACACACCAACACCCATGAATGTAAAATTTTGATGTACCACATATCACCATAATCTGGACATGCCACATGATCACCGCAACGAAGAAGACTTTCAATACATGGCACCATCATGAATCTCTTTTTATGCTGTCATTGAAAATTATCTCACCATCATCACATGCCATTGTCTTCATCATCTATTCACACGAGATACCACAAGAAGTGGACTCTTCACAATTATATCTAGGTAGTTACATCTTTTCTACCATTTTTTTCACATTGGTTACCGAAAACGCATAAAACCCTTCTCAATTATCTCTCGTAGTGGCTACATCTTGCCAAATATCTTAAAAAAATGATACTGCATCCTCTTATATAGACACCCAGTCCATATCTCTAATTAATTCAGTAAACATTCATTGTCCAACAATTAATATTGAGAATTAACTCTCTGTTAATGTTGGGAAAAAATCCTCCATTAATGTTGAGATAAATCTCTCCATTAATAATTTTATCTCTATGAAATATTCAAATTTTAAATCAGAAATCCCAACAGAGAAGACGTACCTGCACAACTATAGGGAGAGGAAGGCCTCGTGCTCTAGTGGGATCTTTGTTTTGGTGAAATACTTCATCCAAGAAGCTTGGTCAACCGTGTTTAATGGAGACTGAACCAGTTAGAGGAACCTTTCTTCCATTCTTTCCTTATCCATTCTCTGTTCCCACATCATGAGGGGGCTCCAGATAGGGTAGCTAAGAATAGGGTACCGCCTGAGGGCCATCATGTCTTTAAGTGTGATGGAGACCTCTCCCTAGGGGAAGAAAAAGGTGTCAGTTTCAGGGAACCACCTCCCACCAAGATCCAATATGAGGTCATTACACCTCCTAATGTTGTATCCCCACCTAATGATGGCATCATGGATCCTCACCTTCCTCCACAAAGACTGGTGTGAGGCACACATCTGGTACAACCATGATTTCCAGGCTTTATGTGGCTGCTTCCAGCTAGGGAAGGTCACATTGTGAGGAAATATGTCGTAGTTGGAGGGGAAATGAGGATAATGGGGCTCGATGGAGGAGGAGGAGTTTGCATGGGGTATGAGGAAGTGTGAAACTCCTAGGGTGGGGGTTCCTCTACCAGTAGAGACCATGAGCGCAACCCGCTCTTTGACGATGGAGTCACCATGTTTGACCATTAGATAGGGGAGGGAGGAGGTTGGACATGACAAATGGAAAGCGACAGGTGAATATGGAACTACAATGGGATGGCTAATAGTCATATTTAGATGGTAGTTCCCCTTAAGATCCAGAAAGTTTAAAATTAAAAATTAGAAATATAATAAAAGGAAAGAAGTAAATTCAGTATATGGTAATAAAATATTAATAATATATCACACATACTTTTTCCAATTTTTTTTAAAAACCCCAATAATTACTAATCATTATTATAATTTTAAAAATAATAATTTTATTTATGTTAAATATAAATATTATATTATCCCCATGAGGTGAAACCTAATAGTTGCATCCAACGGTGGTTTGATGAGGTCTAGGGTTCATGACTGCTCAATATCATGTCTAATTTGTTTTCTTTGCATCTTAGTAATTCCTGTAAAAATAAATATTATATTGATGGGTATTAAGATTATAATTTTTTCATTTATGACCTGATGTTGACCCAATGAATCAATTATCCAATAATATATGTTCCCGGTATATTATATAAATGATGTTCAACTTAATTATTATGCACAATTAATGGAAAAAAATTCCACACTCATAACCATAAACATGTATCCTTTTAATTTACTAGTTTCATAATAAGTTATAAATACAAATTCACAGTTAATATTATCAATTATATATTTTTTAATTTTAAGTAAGATGTTGAAAAATATTTTCCATGCCTAATGTAACATCCCAACCGAAAAGCCACTAAACTGGTGCTTTAAGCTGGGTCACTAAATGACCTCAAGCACGTCTCCTTGTATGTCAGAGGTTACCAACTAGTAGTAAAGGTATAATAAATCACATGGGGAGACTATACCTTATTTATGAGAGTACTCCACAACATATAACATATGAAATAAATGAACAATAAGCAATAAAACAGAAACATGCATTTCCAACCATACCCAAACTGGGTACAACCACAACCAAGTATAAATATGTCATGTCACACTAATAGTTCCAAAAGTAAAAGAAAACCCAAAATAAATACCAACAGTTGGATCCCAAAAATGGGTTCTGACTCCAAGTCTGGATCCTCAACCATTCACATCCCAAGCCTAACTCAACTCCCTAGCATAGTAATTTTACCCTTGTCATGACCGGCAACCATGAAATTTGATCAGGTACCCAAGGGAAGAACGAGCAGGGTGTGAGTACAACTCAGTAGGTCACCACCAATGGTGTCTACAAAATATCTAGTCTAAACAGATAGTGAATGCAAGTACTAAAAAAATGACAAGATAAAAAAAAAAGATAACACAGGTTCCATTAGTTAACAATATTCACTTTAACCATTTTCATCATTTATTCCATTTTCATCACTTGTTCCATGGTTAAGCATATACTTCATTTACAAAATAGCCTAAGCTGGTCAATTACCATTCATATGGGGATAAGTCAGGTTTTCTATCTCATTAGGGATAAAAATTTCATAAATAATTACATCACACATACGTTGGAGCCTCAGTCTAGGTAGTCTCATCAAATGAATATGTTAGGAGCCTAGAGCCTCAGTTCGACTCCCTAAACCATGAATTTTAGGGGTTCTGTTTAGAGTCTCAATCCAACCTGACTTGTGGGAGGATTATCAGTCCATTATCCCACACCACCAATCCATGTGAACATTCTTATTTATCCATTTAGCACATATACCATATCATAAATCATACACAATAAATACACATAATGTTCACATTTCACATTTCATTCAACACATGAAAAATCATCACTCTTAACCCATTAACACATTTATCGTTTACCTAGAATAACCCATTTAACCCATTTCCATTTTCATACCTTAATCTATTTAGCTTATTCAACAATTTCCATACATTAAACCATTTCAACTAATTCATCAAATCACATGCATGATCCAATTTATGCAATTCAATTAAAAACTCACAAGTCACTTGACACATTCAATTCATTCCATTTAATCAATTTTCACATTTTTCCAAACAATCCCTTATGTCGTTGCCAACGAATAGACACAAATATCATTAGTCCCCCTTTATAATTTAAACTAACATGTCAATACATTTATTATGAGTTCTCTTTTAACACAAATGAACTTTAGGCTTATCATTACAATTTTCCATGCTTGAGATTATTGGCTCACCCCATGAGTGGCCCTAATCCAGTCTAATTATCCTTAACACATACCATGGGGATCATGAGGGGTTAAATTCACCATTTATCCAACTATTTTACCAAATATTACTCAATAAAACCAATGCACAATAAGAGAGAATCATTAACACAACCACACATGCATGAGTCAACTTCAAGACTATGGGATGTAACTTGTAGAACACCTTCCTCAAATCCGTAGATGAACACACATTTAACCTTAGACTTATATCCAAATTAAAGAACCCTTTGAATCCCCAACCTAAGATACATTAGAAAAAGAGGGTTTTAGGGATTCAGAAGATGAAGAATGAATCCACAATCCCTAATCTGGAAAAGAGAAGCAAGTGGAGCATTAGACTTACTCAGAGCTTCAATCTACAATAAACAACACTCAAAACGGCCTATAATCGAAGGAGATAAACCCTTGGGAATATTTGGGGGTTTAATTTTGTCACTAGGGATAAAGGAGGAAGAATGAGGAAGAAAATTGGGCAAGGAACTTAAAATTATGAGGGGGGAAAATGGTAAATTCTTACTTTTTAATGAGGCACACGGTTTGGCCGCATAGTTTTCCAAACTGTGCACCAACTATCCACCAGCCTCTTTACAAGAGGGGTCCAAGTTGCATGGTTACCTAGGAATCCTGCATATTTTGACAAATTTTTCAACAAACCTACAAAATACCTCTGTCCAAGGTTACATGGTTTGGATTTCCCCCTTGCATGGTTTACACTAACCGTGCAACAACCATGTAAAATGTACAAGATGACCATATTTTGCTTTATTTAATGTCTCAAACCCCCGAAACTCCCTCAATATTACTCATACACCCGATAAAAATTTAATTAACCAAATTTAATGGATTCAAACCAAAAATTAAACAAGAACATACCTCTATGAAGTCTGAGACCTTACAACCTCCCCACCTTATAACAGCTCATCCTCGAGACGCTCTTCCCAAGCATCACTAAGATTCTAAAACAAAGAGATTGGGACACTAAGCCCACATATCTTACCCTTTATCCCAAGTTTATTCCTGGACATTACCATGATTCCACAAAACATTAAATAAAGGAATGATCTTTCCCATTAAGACTTTATCACAATGATCCACAATATGAACCAGATGCTCCTCAAAGGATGCATCAGCCTCAAGTTCACCATCCTCAAAATTAATCACATTAGATGGGTCAAGTTGAAACTGCAGAAGATTTGACTCATGAAAAGAATCACGAATACCACTAAATCACTATGGAAGGGCCAATTGATATTCCAACGGTTCTATCCTCTCTACAATCTCAAATGGACCCACATAATTAGGTGCCAACTGACCCTGTTTCTGAATCAGATGGTGATCCAACCATGGTGACACCCGAAGAAACACATAATCACCCACCATAAACTCAATAGGTTGACGATTCATATCTGTATACGAATTTTACATACTCTGAGCTGTAGACATATGTTTCTGAATTAAATTGAAATGATATAACTTCTCTTGCATGAGACTTGGTCCTAACAACTATGATTCCCCAGCCTCCATCCAGCACAACAAAGATATACATAGTTTACCATAGAGAACCTCAAAATGCTCCATCTAAATCGTAGCTTGGTAACTATTGTTATGGGAAAACTCAACAAATGATAAGTTCTTTTCCCATGATCCACCAAAATCTTTGATGCATGACCTCAACATGACCTCTAATACATGAATAGTACATTTCAATTGCCCGTCCTTTTGAGGGTAGAAATTCATACTAAAAAACACCTGGGTACCAAGAACCTTATGTAGTCCCTTCTAGAAGCATGAAGTGAATTGTAGATCATGATATGAAACTATGATTTGTGACACCCCGTGCAACCACACTACCTCTCGAACTTACAACTCACCCAACTGATTCACAATGAATGTCTCTCAAATTGGCAAGAAATGATCCACTTTAGTCAACCAATTCAAAACTACCCAGATCACATCATTCTTCCGAATAATCATTGGGAGAACCACCATAAAATCCATTATCATTTCAGCCCATTTAAATTCTAGAATGGGAAATGGATGAAACAAAAAACCTAGCTACCGTTGCTAAACCTTCATCTACTAGAAGTTAAGGCACAATGCCACAAAACCTACAACCTCTTTCTTCATCCCTAACCACCAGTAATACCTACAAAGATCACAATATATTTTGGTCAAGCCAGGATGAAATACCCACTTTAATGCATGAGATAGGCACATAAACTCTTCTCACATGAACATTGGCACAAAAAACATGAACCAACATAAACAATCCCATTATCTCTAAGAGTCCAACCAGAAGGCGACTCCCTAATTTTAAGATTTACTCTCTGGGTCAAACATTCAGGATCCTCATACTTCCTCTCCTTGATACGGCTCAAAAGTGTGGAATCAATAGGAAAGGATGAAATGGTCATCTGCCCATGACCATCCTATACCTCCAGATGCATCTCAGGAAACAACGCTATCATTCTCCACTTGGAACTGGATTTATAAACCCCCTGATTATGATTTTTCCGACTCAATGAATTTGTAACACACTTCCCATTTCCCAGTGTGTAAACCATCTCAAAGTAAAAATAATGCATGTACCCAACCCATATTCACTACCAAAGATTCAGATCACACTGGGAGAAGATGTACTTATGACTTTTATGATCTATATACACCATGAACTGCTCTCCCCATAAGTAGTTCCACAAACAATTTAAGGAATAAACCTCCATAGCCAACTCAAGATCTTGAGTAGGGTAATTCCTTTCATGAGACCTCAACTGTCATGACCCATACACCACAACTTGATTATCCTACATCAACAATACCCCATGCCCAACATCGAATGCATAAAAAAACAAGGTTTACCCCTTACTTGGTTTGAGTAAGATTATAATTGTCATGGTAGTTAACCGCTTCTTTAACTCTTGGAAATAATTCTCAAAAGCCCCAAACCATTCAATCTCAACACCCTTCTTGGTCAATCCTGAAAGTGGTGCTACCAAATGGGAAACATATTTAATTAACCTTCGGTAATAGCTAGAAAAACCCATAAAACTCTAAACATCAAAGATATTCTTTGGATGCTCCCAAGACACAACTGCCTGCACTTTCTTCGGGTCCACTACCACACCTTCCTCTGAGATGATGTGACCCAAGAAATTCAACCTATAGATCTATAAATGAAATTTGGATAGCTTTTCATATAACCTATGCTCTCTTAGTGTAATCAGGATGATGCCAAGATGATTGACATGATGATATTGAGTCTTATAGTACACCAATATGTCATCAACAAAGATAACTACAAACTAATCAAGATAAGGGTGAAATATTTGCTTCATTAGGGATATAAACACTACCGAAACATTGGTCAACCTGAAAAACATCACAATAAACTCATACAACCTATACCTGCTTTTAAAGGTAGTCTGCGATGCATCAGAAGGTCTCACCCTTAATTGATGATACCCTAAACATAGATTAATCTTCGAGAACACTGAATCACCTCTCAAATGGTTTAAAGTATCATCAATTCAAGGAGTTATCAGTTCTTAACTGTCATCTGATTTAGATTCTTATAATCGACACATAATCACAATGATCTATCTTCCTTCTTAGAAAAAAAAATTGGTGATCCCCATGGTGACGTATTAGGATTAATAAACCCTTTATTCTCCAATTCCTCTAGCTGAGTTTTAAGTTCCTGAAGTTCTATCAGAGCCATTCTATATGGAGGAATAGAAACTGGTTCTGCTCTCGGCAGCAACTCTATCATGAGCTCAATATCTCTCTATAAAGACAACCCCAATAATTCCTCAAGAAACACATCTTGAAACCGATCCACCACCATAGGAAGAAAAATATACTCTACTTCCCCATTATAAATCATAATAAAAGCCACATGGGATGAGAGTTCACCCAACTGCTTACAAACTGGCCCTGCATGACCTGCCTAGACACCTCGTTCACCACGATGGGCATACATGTCTCCCTCAAGAGATGTGAATGTTACCCTACAAATGTAACAATAAATATGGTCTTGGTAAAATACTAACCAATAAATCCCCAACATCAGATCAAAGCTTGTAATTTTGAGTACAAACAAATCCCATAGAAAACAATACTTTCCAACCTCGAGGGCACATCACTTACATTGCCGTATGTTTTTTGCTCACACCCCTAATGGTGGATCAATCTATATGAACCCACACACATGTTCCAACACTAGGCCCAACACACTCACAAAATAATTATATATAAAGTAATGAGAATCATCAATATCAAACAAAGCACTAACAATCATGGAAGATACAAGAATCATACCTCAAACTATCGATGGTCTAGCCTCACCGCCTCCAGGTGTAGAATGAAATACATGAATCTGAATTTACCCTATAACCTGGGCTTCGGTCTGAATTCATGGTGATATACTTATCTTCTAATATGGATGATTCCATCCTAGATTAGCTCATCCATTACCCCGGCCGGTAGAGCTCTAGATGTATGCCTGATATGGGGTAGCTGACCCCCTGCCTGCACTATATATCGACCTTGATCCTCCTTCAGTACCCATTTTTCAAGGGTTCCCATAGAACCTATGCACATTTCCCAACCTACTGCATTCTCGACACTGAACTGGTGGTTGGGGACACTATCTGCACATGTGCTCTGACCTGCGACACTGATAACAGAAAATTAAATCACTACCCTGTGAGGCTGGTTCCCTTTTCCGAATACTCTGTCCACTGCTTCCCTAGTGTAAACACTTAAAGTGGTGCTTCCTTCCATCAGAAGCCACACCACTAGTTCTCCCAATTGGAACAGCATGAACACCACTAGAATCCATCTTTAGGTTCCCTTCTAATATAAGGGGTTGATCCATTACTTAAATAACCCTCTTTAAATGGATGATATTTACCTGTGACTTGATCTCATGTCTAATTCCAAGCTCTAAGCATCTTTTTGTAGCTACCTAATTCCATAAAAATGCAGGGATGAAGAATTTAAAGTCAGTGAAGTAGCCAACATACTCCATCACTGACATAGACCCCCTGGGTTAACCTCATAAACTCTGTAGCCTTCTCCCGCCTTAAAGAATCTGGATATAAATGCTTCAGAAACTTCTCCTGGAAGTATTTCCACAATATACCATCCACCAGATGTGTCTAGGCCAAAACATCCAACCGACAATTTTCCTAACCCTGTAGCATGTAAGCTTCCATCTTGGATCTCTTCTCAGGAGGAGCATCTAAGTGATCAATAATTTTCTAAATAGACTCTATCCAAAATTTGGCTACATCAGGTCCACCCTCCCCTGCAAAATTCGGAGGGTTTTGTAGCTAAAAATACCTAGTCATCTCAAACATACTCAGCATGACCCACCCTAGGTCACCTTCCATCACCTAGATAAAACGAGTGAAGTTCACACAAAACTTTTCCCTTCCCCAGTTATCTTGGACCAATAAATTTTCTTGCTCCACCTCTAGTGGAGTGTTCTCAATGATATCCTCTTATCATATTTAAATTTATTAAAAAATTTATGTAATATTTTTTTTTAATGGTATAAAAAAATTTTAAGTAATAATTTAAAATTATATTAAGTATAAATAATTATTATTTGAAGTAATAAAATATAAAATACAATTACTTAAATTTTGGAAAGTAGAAATATGAAAAAAAATTTATATATACATATATAATTTTATAAAATGGAAAATAAAATCAGTTTAAAATATTTTAATGGTTTTTACGTAAGTGTAAATTATATTACTTTTGTTTACTGTAAATAATAATTTTAGTTAATAAATTTAAATTATATTAAATATAAATAATTATTCTTCTAAGTGATAAAATATAAAATATAATAACTTATATTTTGGAAAGTAGATGAATGAAAAAAATATTATATATAAAGATTAAATTTTATAAAGTTGAAATTAAAATAAGTTCATTGTATTTTAATGGTTATCATGTAAGTGTAAACTATATTAATTTTATTAATTAAATTAAATTAAATTTATTATTAAATATATATATATATATATATACATACACACTTTGAAAATTTAAAATTTTAGAAAGTAGGTGTGGATATTTATTATATATTACATATAGTTATATGTAAAGTTATATAATATGTTGGACATAATAAGTATACCAAAAAACATGTTAAGTATCATGTGATAACTGATCTTGAGATGACTGACCAATGGCTAATTGAAATTGCATGCCTTTTTTTTGCGTATGAGGTTATATAATTTTTAGTAATTGCTTTTTATTTTTCACATTGATGACCTACAAGTCATCCCTCTCTATGCGTGTAAGGACTTGCATGTCTTCCTAAAAAACATTATATATTTTATACCCCTAGACCACATCACTTTCATGTGTGTAACTTTTTA
The DNA here is from genome assembly GCA_963277665.1 of Viscum album. Taxonomy (NCBI): domain Eukaryota; kingdom Viridiplantae; phylum Streptophyta; class Magnoliopsida; order Santalales; family Viscaceae; genus Viscum; species Viscum album. The sequence continues at coordinate 1,427,422,407 of OY728152.1, forward strand.
ATAAAGATCCATTCAGCAAGATGAGTTTGACAAGAGGCATTTGACAAGAGGCCTTGCTATTTGAAAGGAGACTGGTGGTTGCTGAAATATGTTGTAATATAGACTCTAGAAGTTTACCCATAGGTTTTGGTTAGTTTATAAAATAGTGATATACTAATCTATAAAAAAAGTCTCAAGATCAATTCATAGTTATTTATTCATAACTAATTAAAATTTCAGAAAAATTCGATGATGTGGTATAAAAATATATAACGTTTTATTAAATTTTATTTGTTAATAATATCACTGTCAATATACTTCAATAGTGAGATTATTTACATTGATCAAGGTTTTAGTTATAGTTTATCACATGTAACAGTGAAAAATCGTTGTGATATTCTAATTATAAATAGATGTATATATAAATATTATTTATTAAATATAGTATGTAAAGTGATAAGATTTAGAACATAATAAACATCTCAAACAAACATGTTATCAATTTAGAATGTTTACCGATCTTGAGATGACTGTTTAATGTATGATTGAAATTTCATGTTGTATTTTTTTATCTAATTATTTAATTTATAATAATTGGGTGATCTTGAGATGAACGACCAATGTATGATTGAAAATTCATGTCATATTTTTTTTCCAGTAATATAATTTGTAATAATTTAATTTTTCCCTCATTGTTGACTTGCATGTAATCTCTCTCTCAAAGTATGTAAGGACCCGCATGCCCGCTTAAAAAATGTTATGTATCTGAATCCCCTAGACGCCCTCAATTTCATGTGAGTATCATTGTAATAAAAGGGTGTTCAATAAGAACTATTGCTATTTAAAGCAGGATTTTGATAATAAATATTATATCATATTAATGATAATATACATATAAAAAAGAGGCATGAACGGGGTTTACACCACTTTGGTCGAGAGGAAGAAGTGTAAACCTCATCCACACTTCTCTTTCAGAATGGATAAGCATGAATGGGCTTCACGTTTCTTCAAACCCCATTTTCAAAATATGCAATACCATATCCCATTGTCTAAAAAAAATTAGAAACCCGTATAAAAAAATTATCCATAATTAGTACTAACAAAATTGTAATTAATAATTTATTTATTAATACTAAATTGAAATTAGTAAATAAATTGATTTAATTATCAATTAATTAATTTTAATTAGTACTTAGTTAATTATAATTAGTGATTAATTAATTAAGTAATTAATTTAAATTAGTAATTAATGAAATATAATTAGTAATTATATAATTTTAATTAGTAATTAATTTATTATTAATTATTTATAATTTTGAATTGTTTAATTTTAATTATTAAATAAATTAATGTAATTATAAATTAATTAATTATAATTAATAATTAGTCATTTTTAATTAATAATTGCATAAATGAAATTTATAGTTAATTTATTATTAAGTAATTTTAATTAGTAATTAGTGAATTATAATTAATGATTAATTAATTAAGTTTATAAATAATGATTAATTAATTAAGTAATTAATTGTAATTTGTGATTAATTAATTGTAATTAGTACTTACATAATTGTAATTAGTTATTAATTTAGTATTACTTAATTATAATCAGTCATTATTTAAATTAATGTAATTAATAATTAATAAAATTTAATTAGTACTGATTTACTTGTAATTAGTGATTAATTAATTAAGTAATTAATTATAATTATAATTTAATAAGTTGTAATTAGTTTTTTTTAAATGTGAGGCACATAAGCCTCTTTATTAAATCAAAAAGGTGGCAATGTACAGAGGAGGATCAAAAATAGAAATAAAATACAAGGTGAACTCAATTAATCCATTCTAGATCGAGTGCTTATGTTGTGATGATAGGAGTGTCCACCCCACCCATCAGGATGTCGCCCCCTTCTCCATGTTTTGACCTGTATCCATGGTACACCTCTATTATTAGGAAGTCCAACATCATTAAAATATGTCGCCTCATCAGCTCCACATACACATACATTGCTTTGAACATCCTCCTCACTACTACCTGATGCAATCAGCTCAAAATAATCATGAGTACTTACTTTCACAAGAGGTTTTTTCCTTCATATTTTGAATATTTTTAGAGTCAATAATAGAATATTGCATCCCAGATTTGTTCCTGGGAGTATCTAAGATTGGAGTCCTAGTGAAAACCTTTTCAGAGCACCCCAACCACTTTTCATTGAAATCCAGAGGAGAAGAATCTTTGAATGTCCTGGCCTGTTCAGGAAGAAAAGATCTTACTAAATTTTTCATGTTTGAATTCACATTATCCTTGTTCTCCAAAATCCCAGCCTCTTTCAAAATGCAATCCAATGGAGCATCCAGTTTTTGTCATGTGTTCTAGTCACAACAGGAGACTAGGATGAGGTCTAGAAGAGAATTTGTAGCACATTGAGAAATAGTAAGTACTTGGATGCACTTAGTAGATCTTGGTTCATGAGAATCTTCCACCCTCAATTCAGGTGTATCCTTAACAAGCAATTTTGAAAAAACAACATGACTTTGTTGATTCAAATCACCACATCCTTTGGATTTCACAAGGATCTTCCCTTTATCTAGAGGATTTAATTATGTTTTACCATCCTCTAAATGATAAACTGCCTATATAGAGATAGTAGGAGTAGATGAAGAAGACACTAATTTGTTTAAAACCATGATTCTTGAAGGATTAAAGTTAGATCCAAGAACATTGAGATAGTTGGTTCTTCTAGGAGAAGAGTTAATATAACCCAATACAAAACCAAACATAATATTTTTCATTAGGAAAATTAGAGTGTTCCGTTTTGGGTTTGGATGAGGCAACATCCACTTTTGAATTCCCCTTATGATTTCTATAAGAAACCGATTTATTCTCCTTCCAAAAATTATTTTCTACATCATTTTGTTCAAATACTTCCCTATATTCCTAACTATCACTTGATTCATCACCATCATCATCTCCTATGATTCCCTTAGTTAATACTTCTTTGAAGGAAAAAACCAGTGAGAAGACCATCCTCATCTATATAAGGAAAATACATCTTGGGATTTTCAACTTTCAGAATGGGTGAAACCAACATATTGTTATGGAAAGGGAAATAAGTAGGAAAGATCATACCATCTGTGCAACCATTAATTTGTGGAGAAAAATTAGACACATGTGTACAACCATATTTTGCATTACCTGAGGAAACATATGCATTAATCAATCCAATGTTATGATTTAGACTCCAGGAAATAGAAAACTGAGCAACATCATCAATTTCAGTATGCTATATTTTAACTTTTCTAACTATCCTTCTATATTTATGAGAATCATGTCCTTTTGTTTGAAAGTTTGAACATAAGATTTCACCTCTAAAATTATCCCTTGAGTGACCAATTTTATGAAAATCATCACAAAATGGGGGATTCTTCTAATATTCAATTATAATATTGATTTAATCCTAAGGTGTGGATAGCATGATTTTTTCAATGAAGGTTGATCCTAGATCAAATTCAATCAAAATCATAGAAAAGTGACCAAAACTGACCAACTCAATAGTAATGTATATCCTAATTGGAGTACATATTGCAGAGGCAATGTCCAAATGAATTTTTGGGTGCCATAGGACCCAATTTAACCCATGCATTTTGATCTATATTTGTGAACATGTTTACTTGAAATCATTGAGTTTGAATCTTAAATTCCATTTATGGAAAAATAGAATACCTGGTTGAAGGTTAATCAAGCTAGAACTCCACACTCGATTTTTCAATTCCATGGAAGGGAATAATATATGGAAAAAAACACGACCAATGTAAACACATTTGAAGTTTGCAAATCCCCAAATACTGGGTAATTAATCAAATATATCTATCAACTTATAATGATTCATGCATTTTGACAATGAGATATGATAGATTCACTAATGATTATAGATTTTTATACTTTCTAAAACCGCTCCATCTAAAGCTGAAACATGAGAAGTATTCCCTTTTCAAATGATTCTTTGTGAAGCCCTAGGTTTGAGGAAAGTGAATGATCCACCTATTATGCTGAAAAGGTGGAGAGACCCTTTACCTATCCATGATCTTTATATTTCTTCAAAGTAGATAAATCTCTTTTACCAAAAGCATGATTCAGGATATAAGAGTAAAGGTTCAAACCCCTCAAACATTTGAAGGGGACTCCATCTCCAAGATTCTTTAGAGAAACCCTCTCCCACTCCTCTGTCTCTCCAATTCCCCAAATAAACCGTAATTATTAATTACATAATTTTAATTATAAATAATTTATTATTAATTAATTATAATTAAGAATTATTTAATTGTAATTACTGACTAATTAATTAAGTAATTAATTGTAATTAGAAATTAATTAATTGTAATTATTAATTAAATGCATCAATTGGAATTAGTAATTAATTTTTTATTACTTAATTTTAATTATTTGTTAGTTAAGTGTAATTTGCAATTAATTCATTCAAATTACTCAAAAAACTAATTAAAAATTAATAAAAAATCAATAAAAAATCAATTTTAATTAATAAAATAATTAGTTAATAATTTTTATTCATATCTAAAAAATGATTATATTATAAATGATTGTATGTCAGAGTACACTTTATAAATTTATTATAGAATAGATTCATGCATTACATTCTAGATATGAAAATGAATTTAGTTTTTTATCTACCTTGACCTTAGTTTGTAATTTAAGTTATGAATTTGAATTTAGTTGTTAAATATATTTTATGCATACTAAGTGTTAGAGTTTTCATGAATTGAATTCTCTCTTGAGTAAATTATCCCTGGTTAGAGGGGATTTGGGTCGGACCACCTACTTTCCTAGAGGATTTCCTTGGCTAGGAAAGTGAATGGGGTTGGATATATATCACTTTGGGCATACACATATGGAGTATGACAATCTCATATAAATCTATGCTTTTACATGATGTGTTCATGTAACTCATTCATACGATTCATGTGGATATATATGAATATGTTTGACTTCTATTTTTGGGTAAGTAACACAAACTCATGGGTTTTTTAAAGATTTAGACATCAATATGGTTTGAACATATTGATTTAGTGGAGCGAATAGGATTCCAATCTAAATTACTAGAAACATGCATATATAAAAAGGAATAATGTGAGATAAGATGGAAAGATTAAATACTCCACAAATACTAAGTGTGAGATTTCATTGAAATGTTTAAATTTTTGAAATTCATATATTTTTTCTCTGATAAGATTTAATAAATAACGATGGTTTATTTTAGATAAAAAATATGGCTATATATATTTATTTCAATGGTCAAATAATTGAGACTGAACAAGGATGTAGTTATAGTTTACAACCAAAAGTAGTTGTGATGCTTGTAGGATATGCATCTTTGAAATATATTCAAATAAAAATTCATCAAAAGTTAAAACTAATGGCAACTCAAGTGATAGAGTCCATCACATACAAACATCTTCAATTTCAAGATAAGTTGTGGCATGTGGAATATCCAGTAACTGATGATAAAGAATTAGAACACATATTTTCTTTGGTTAAGTATGAACCTAAGAATAAAATGATGGAGATGTATGTCACTATAACTACAATGGAGGTTCCATCAACATTGGATGTTGGTCCATCACAACATTATGATAAAATGTCATATCCTCTAGCTATAACACCTCAAGAATTTCCATCAACAATGGTATTTTTCCCATCATGTCCTCTGACCATAGTTTCATATCCTCAAGATGAAATGTCTCATAGAGGAATTAATGTTTCTATGAATATTCCTCAATATAATTTAGATGTGTTGGTCTATAATTTTGAGGATGATGAAAATTTATAACAAGAAAACAATGAGGAAGTTGAAGAAGAATAATAGAATGCTGACGAATAGTTTGTTCCCACTCTTGTAAGGTTAAATTGACCTTTGAGCCATTATACACTATTGGATTCATGGTCTACCGAAGGCATGAATAACTTGACACAAATTTATTGGTTAGTTATTACTCATATTACATAATTTCTATAAATTATTGGTGGCACAAATCAAGTACTGGATAATGGTGTTCTGTATATTAGAAGAGAGTTTGAGAGAAAGGAAGTAATTAAAAATGTGATAAAACAATATCACATTGAAAGAAATTACAGTTATGGTGTAGAAGAGTAAAAGAGGTCTTATTATGTGATATTGTGTGACAAATATCATTCACACCATAAAATTCATCAATGATCTATAAATGATAACACTTTTCATAGTCAGCATATCACTAGATTTACTCCACACACATGTGTGAACCCAAGATTTTCATAGGAAAACTCTTCATTAGATGCTAAGTTTGTTTTTACTATTATTGTTTTAATTATAGATCATTTCAAGATGAATATTTTTCTTTGTTTGTGGAGAGAATCAAACATATTTTTGGTTATCAAACCTCATACTGGAAAGTATGAGAAACACAAAAAAAGGCTATTGAAAAAGTGTTTGGTGATTGGGATGACTCTTATCGAGTTTTACCAGAACTTATAGAGATTTCACACCATAAAAATCAAGTGATATATAAGTTACGTACTACTGAATATGTTAACCAACACCACCATGTTGATCATTTGATGGTTGTGTTTGATATATTTTTTTTAAATGTTTAACTTGCATGGAAACGTTTAGAAATTGAAAGTAGTTTATATAAATTGATAGAACATTTTTATATGGAAAGTATACTGAAAATTTATTGATTTCCACCACACAAGATGGTAATAAAGCCACTATACCTTTGGCATTTGCAATTGTGGAGAAGGAGAACTTCTCATCATGGATCTGGTTTCTAGCCTACCTTTGATAGTTTTTTACAGGAGCAGAAGTGATTTGTCTTATTTCAAATCATTATTGAGCAGTCAAAGAGGTAGTACAATTTTAGGGTCTGTCCTGGAGACCACCCTATAACCATCATTGATACTGTATTCAACACCATAACACCACAAGCATCCATGATATTCTTACTTTTAAATAATTCAATTGCATGCATTGTACGCAACACCGAGTTTGAGCACACCACAACCTATCAAACAAGCCGTTTAAAAAGTGGTGGTGACTCTTCATATGAATCTTCAGATTATGAATCTTCCAGATATAAGAATATTGGTCTAATAGCCAGATTACCTATTGAAAATCATTTCTTGAGGGCTAAGGTACACAATACTGAATCTATGACCAATGCTTCTTTAAATGAAAATTATAATAATGATAAATATTATGAATCTTCAGATGAAGAATCTTCTTCTGATAAAGATAATACTTTACCTTCCTATGAATAATTTTCTAGGTTTTCCAAACTCCTTGAAATTGAGAATTCAAAACTCATGAAAAAAATTGATAAGGAAAATTCTAGGAATACTATTCTTACTAAGAAAATATCAGATCTTTCTAAAGATCTTTATAAGAAAATTGTTGATTTTGAAAGTATTTAAAAAAATCTTGAGGAAGTAAATTCTAAGAAGAATAAACTTTCTAAGGATCTAGAAAATGTAATTTCTAAGAAAAATGTTTTTGAGCCTAACTCTTGTTCCAAATCAAATTTTTTAGAAGATAAGAACTTGGTTATCAAACTGAAATCCAAAATTTTTTTCCTTGAGGAAGTGTTTTTCAAACTTTACCATAGGTAAGGAAAATTTTGATAAAATGTATTCTCAAATCCGACCTCTAAGGAATAGTTCTGGTTTTGGTTATACTAGTTTTAAACCGATTTTTAGCAACAATTATTTTGTTCCTCAAAGTTCTCCATTCTGCATTAAGTGTCAGTGTGGTGGACACTGGAAAAAGAATTGTTCCTTAAAAAAACCCAATATTTAGGATTTCATAAAGCCTATTTTTATAAGAAAATGTGGATACCTGAAATTTTTCTTTCTGAAATTTTCAGATCCAAGAAAGTTTAGATTCTGAAATACTAACTCTTTTGTTTTCAGGAAAATAGAGAGAGTACCGACAACAATACTTGGTACATGGATAGTGGATATTCCCGGCATATGATTGGTAACAAAAACTATTTTGAAAATATTATCAAGACGAAATGAGGAAAAGTAACTTTTGGAGATAACGCTCAGGGAGAAATTATTGGTATAGGTAACATCGTTCTTCTTGGAAAAACTTTGATTTAAAATGTTTTATTTGTTAAGGGTCTTAAGCACAACCTCATAAGCATAATCAAATTATGTGATGAAGGTTACCTTGTGAATTTTAGGAATGACAAGTGCTTAGTACAAAATTACAAGGAAGATTTTATTCTTTCTTCCCATAGGCAAGAGAATGTATACACACTAAACATAGAAGACCTTAGGAGAGAAGATCTACCTTGCCTTAGTGCAATGTAAGATCATTCTTGGTTTTGAAATAGAAGGTTAGGACACTGTAACCTTAGGAACCTATATAAACTCTCTAAGAAAGAACTAGTTAAGGATCTACCGGAGCTTTGATTTTATTATTCAAAAGTTTGTGACCCTTGTCAATATGGAAAGCAACATAAATCAAGTTTTAAATCAATCAGTAAAGTCTCAACTACTGATACATTACAGTTAGTGCATATGGATCTCTTTGGTCCTACATAAAATGGAAGCATTGAAGGCAAGTATTATATATTTGTTTTAGTTTATTATTACACTAGATTTACGTGGGTCTATTTTCTAGCAAAGAAGTCTGAAGCCTTATCATATTTTAAAAGATTTAGATCCCATGTTAAAAATGAGAAAAACCTTCCATTGAAAACTATTCATAGTGATCAAGGTAGAGAATTTCAAAATTCTATTTTTGAAAATTTTGGTAGTAGAAAATGAATTACTCACAATTTCTTAGCACTAAGAGATCCTCAACATAATGGTGTTGTTAAAAGAAGAAATAGAATTTTTCAAGAGATAACAAGAACCATGTCGAGTGCATATTCTATAGCCAAAAATTTTTGGGCTGAAACTGTAAGTACTGGTTGTTATAATATAAATCGTGTTTTGATTAGAACTTTTCTTAATAAAACTCCTTATGAGTTATGGAATGGTAGAAAACCTAGAATTTCCTACTTCAATGTTTTTGGTTGAAAAGTATTCATTCTGAATACTAAAGATAATCTACACAAATTTGCACCAAAATATGATGAAGGAATTTTGTTAGGCTACTCCACAACTTCTAAGGCTTATAGAGTTTTCGATAAAAACACTTGTACTGTTGAAGAGACAGTACATGTCAAATTTTTTGAAACTGATACATTTGTTTTTAAAAACCCAACCAAAATCTTTGGATGTGTTTTCAAAAACTGATTATCAACCTTTGTTAGAATATCCTTCTGATAAGGAAAATTTCCAAGATACTTTTGAAGCATTACCCCAGAAGATTTTCTACTCTATGTTGATGAAAATGTTTTAAAAAACCCAAATAAGTTGTATCTTAAGATTTATCCCAGTGATAGTATCATTGGTGATGTAAATCAACCCATAAGGACTAGAAGTTTCTTAAGGAATGAAGTAGAACATCTATCATTTCTTTCCCAATTAGAACAAAAAAGCACTGATGCGGCTTTAGGTGATAATGATTAGATAAAATCTATGCAATATGAACTAAATGAATTCGAAAGTAATAAAGTCTGGACCTTGGTTGAAAGACCTAAGAAAACTTCTGTTATTGGAGTAAAAGTGTTTTCAGAAATAAGTGTCATGAAAATGGAATCATATTTAGAAATAAATATAGATTAGTTTCTAAAGGCTATAATCAATAAGAGGGAATAGACTATGAAGAAACCTATTCTCCAATAGCTATACTTGAATATATTTGTATCTTACTTTCCTTTGCAACATTCTTCAATTTCAAACTTTTTCAAATGGATGTGAAATGTTCTTTCCTTAATGGTTATTTTCAATAGGTAGTTTTTGTTGAACAACCTCATGGTTTTGAAGATTCAAAACATCTTGATCACGTTTTTAGACTTACCAAAGTTTTTTATAGACTTAATCAAGCCCCTAGAGCTTGGTATGATAGACTTACATGATTTTTGATTCAAAATAATTATGTTAAGGGAAATGAAGATCCAACCCTTTTTATAAAGAAATATAACAATTTTTTTTTATTGTTCAAATTTATGTTGATGACATTGTATTTGGACCAAATCAGAAGTATTTAAATGATTCCTTTGTGGATCTAATAAAATATGAGTTTGAAATGAGTATGATGGGTGAGTCAACATTTTTTCTTTCTTTTCAAATTTCTAAAAAACCAGAAGGAATCTATATATCCCAGCATAAGTATATTAAATATATTTTTAAAAAGTATGGATATGAAAACACTAAGAGTATTAATACTTATATTGGTACCTCAAACACACTTGATCTTGATGAAGCTAGGAAACCAGTAAATCAAACATCTTTTAGAGGTATGATAAGAAGTTTACTTCACTTGATAGCTAGTCGTCCAGACTTAATGTTTTCAGTATGCTTATGTGCAAGATATAAATCCAATCCTAAGGAATCATATTTCAAGGCAGTGAAAAGAATTTTTTGCTACTTAAAGGGAACCATGGATTTAGGATTCTTCTATACTTATAGAAATGATTTTGTTTTGAAAAGTTTTTCCGATGATGACTTTGGTGAATGCATAATGGATAGAAAAAGTACATCCGGAACTTGTCATTTCTTAGAATATTCATTAGTTTCTTGGTCATGCAAGAATCAACACTCAACATAACTTTCCAATGCTGAAACTGAATATGTAGTAGCTGGAAGTTGTTGTGATCAAGTGTTGTGGATGCAACACACACTCACATACTATGGTAAGAAGTTTACCAAAACAAATTTTTTGTGTGATAATAAAAGTGCCATTTCCCTTTGTAAAACCCCCACATATCACTCTCGTGAAAAACACATAGATATTAGGCATCACTTTCTTAGGGATCATACACTTAAAGTAGATATCATTCTTTAATTTATTGGAATACAAGATCAATTTGATGATATTCTCAGAAAATATTTACCCTCTGATAGATTTGAATACATTAAATAGTAGTTAGGAATGATAACTGCAAGGTAATCCTTTTTATTAACTTCCTGTTGAAATTAATCTCCTTACAGTAAAAAACTAATTTTTATAGGGGGAGTACATTTTCTTGAAGTTTTTCAAGTTTTTCATAATGAAGTTTTTCACGTTTTTTGTAATGAAGTTTTTCAAGTTTTTTTTTAATGAAGTTTTTCAAGTTTTTCATAATGAAGTTTTTCAAGTTTTTCGTAATGAAGTTTTTCAAGTTTTTCGTAATGAAGTTTTTCATGTTTTTTGTAATGAGGTTTTTCACGTTTTTCATAATGAAGTTTTCAAGTTTTTCGTAATGAAAATTTTCAAGTTTTTTGTAATGAAGTTTTTCAATTTTTTCTTAATGATGTTTTTCAATTTTTTCGTAATGATGTTTTTCAAATTTTTGTAATGAAATTTTTTGTACTCAAAATTTTCATAATGAAGGTTTTCATACATGAAATTTTTGTAATGAAGTTTTTCATAATTGAAAATTTCGTAATGAAGATTTTCGTACTTGAAATTTTCATAATTAATATTTGCATACTCAATTTTTTTCTTGTAATATAGGTTTTCATAGTTGTTTTTTTATTTAAAGTTCTTCAAGAAGAATATTACTTATTATGAATAATCTTCCTAGAAATCTGAAAGGAATGATTCTTTCTTGAGTTTTCATAATCATCTTTTACTTTATGGTAGTTTTTTTTGTTTCTTTTAAAATTTCTCGGATTCAAGTTTCCTTAAATCCAAATGTTTTCTTTTAAAAACCTCAAAATATCAGATCCTACCAAATTTTCCTTGTGGCTATCATTTCAACCGTCAGATCTGATCAGAAGATTTCTCAACTGTTGGATTGATATGGGAAGATGAATCGTCACATCGAACGCCTATATAAAGGACCCCTGAAGGGTTGTCCCACATCAATTTCAAGCCTTTGCATGCCAAAACTCTTCCCCCCATACAAAAGCCCATTCTGAACTTCTCAGAGTTTTCCCAAGTCCGAATGTCTGCAGAAGAATCCTCTCAAAAAGATATGTCTACTGTCAAGAGGATTCCAGAGTGGCAAGTATACAAAGAAAGGTTGGTGCATCTGAATTTCTTCAATAAATATGATTCTATAATCTCCAAGAACATAAAGCTTAATGGATGTGAATGTGTTTTTATATCCAAGCCAGGGCCTCAAGACTTGGTGTATCCGGATCTTCTTATTGAGTTTTATGATTCAGTTAGTTTCTTTAAATAAGAAAGCAGAGAGAAGATTAATTTCAAAAGCTATGGAAAGACCTATTCTCTATCTTATAAAAAGATAACTAGTTTTGTTGGAATTCCATTTGAAGGGGAAGCAGAATTTTGTTCCCATAAGTTTCCCAATGTTCAAGGAATTTTTATCAAGGTAAAATCTATGGAGTGTCTTGGACTTACAGATGTTAAGACTGCGAAGATTGGTCACCTCTCCATAAATAATCAGATCCTTGAATTGTGGGTTCAAGGGTTTATCATTCTGAGAAAGGGTGACAAGGACACCTTAAAAAAAGTGATATGTATATCTTAGATTTCTTATTAAACCAAAGGAAGATCAACATGGTGAAGCATATTCTCATTACGATTGAGAATATTAAGAATGGGAACTTGAAAGCTTAGATTCTTATGTACCCAGCCATTCTTTCCAAGATTATTGTTCGGTGCTTGGAGTCTTTCAAAATCCTTTATAGTTCAAAGTTTAGGAATTTCAAATTCATGATGATTAGTGATGATACTCTCAAAAGGATGAAAGTTGGTTTTTCTAAGGAATCAGGAGAATTATATGATCTACTAGAGGAGGAAGCTGAAGCTATTCCGAAAGAAAAAGAAGTGGCTGAACCATCGAAAAAGTATGGAAAGAAGAGGAAATTGAAAGAGGTAGAAGAAGTAGAAAAAACCACTAAAGCTAAGGAAACTCAATCCGCACCTCCAAAGCCCAAAAAGTAGAAAGTCTATAAAGATAAGTTTGTAGCCAAATGTAGGGAAGATAAGAAAAATTGAAATGAAGGAGAGCCACTATTTGGCTTGGATCCTGTAGAGGCCAAAGCTTTGAAAGATAAGGTTGCTAATGAGCTTGAGAAGCAAGACAAAGAAAATAAGCAGAAGAAGAAAATGTCTGAGGCTGAGATTGTCCAATCCCTTTTGAAGGCCACTGAAATAGAATCTAAGAATATAATTTTACCGAAATATTTCTTGGTTGAGGCTTTACCTGGGACTCCGGGTAAGAAATCTCTCACTCCAGGAAAAGTATAAGAAAAGATTGTTGAAGAAAAGGAAGTTGTTGAAGAAGTGGAAAAAGAATAAAGTAGTTCTAGCACTGAAGATCTTATAAAGAAATTTGAAGATTATCATGAAAAGGAAACCCCTTCTAAGAAGCTATAAATACAAACTTCTGAAGCAGAGTCTTCAAAGTTCACAACTCCTAAGAAGGATGGGGAAGGTGAAGATGAGAAGGGTGAAGAAGAAGTTAATAAATTGTCTAAGGAAGAAAGTTCAAACCATGATTTCATACATCCTGAAGATAATGACGCTAGAGCTAAGAAGGAGAAGATAGATGAAGATATAATTGTTCAGCTGTCTGACAGTGAGCATGAATCTCTGGATGAAGAAGCTATTTCGAGAACCAATAAGGGAAAACATGTGGTTGTTGATACACCAACTAAAGTTGTTTTAAGGAATAAGGAAGGTGGTGGATTTTCTAAGATGAATCTTGTCCTGCTAGAAGAATAACCATCACCAAGAAAAGTCTCGGATTTAGAATCATCAGCCTTAGGACATTATTTCATCATTCAATCACTCAAGAATCTTGTTGACACCATTCCAATCTTTCCAAGCATTGATTCCAGATTTCAGATGCTCCAAAACAGCCTGAATAAAAAATTGGATTCTATATCCATGGTAATGGATAAGTGTGTAAAGATTGAGACTGATTACAAGAACTTCCTCATCAACTACGATGCACACAAAAAATCTTGTAAGAAAGTGGTCATCTGGTCAAAGAATATAGTTGAAAATTTGAGAGAGCTTGATAAGTTTCAAGATGATGTTAAGAAATATTTTGATACTGATGATGGTAAAATCAAGGATCTCACAAATAGATTTGAGGAAAAGCTAACCCTTGAGAAGAATACTCGAATTCAAGAGGTAAAGGATCTGAATGGGAAGTTTTATTCTATTTCCAAAATTTGGAAGAGGGAACGATATCTTCGGATCGAGATTGGAGAAAATCTAGTCAATCAAGATGAGTTATTGAAGGCTCATGCAAAGGCTCTGAAGTCACAGGAAGAAAAGATCAAAGCTTTAGAGAAGAAAGCAAAGGATCGGGATTAGATCCTAAAGCAAGCAGAGGAAGATCACAAGGAACTCAAAAATCTGAAAACCATTGTGAAGAAATTGATACCCAAGGAGAAGGAATGAAAATAGATCCAATCTGATCTTTTGTCATATTTTATTCCTTGTACAAATTCTTCCTAAATTAATGAAATTTTGGTTGTTTGTCTTTGTTTGTATACTTTGTACTAATATTTCAGGTAATAAAATTTCTTTTCCATTCCCTCAAATTCTTTTTGAAAATCACAAAGGGGGAGAAAGGAAAAAGAATACTAAGAAAAGAAGAAAAGACCCTAAGTAAGGGGGAGTTTATCCAAGGAGGATTTTTCATTACGAAGTTTTCTATATTCAAGATTATGAAAAATATCATTCCAGAAATCTAGAATATGATCCTTAGAGTTCCAAAGCATAATGGGGAGTTAGTCGTATTCACCATTGTCCATGTGTAAAGGGAGATAAGTTTTATTTTCAAATTCTAGAAAAATATTGCCTAAGTACTTTTATTGTTTTTCGTAAAGATGTTTATACTTTCCAAAAATGGGTAGATTTTTGAGTCAATAAGGATTTACTTATGAATTTTCCATTCCATCATGTTTGAGGGAAATTGTTAAGTCAATAAGTTATCCTTATGACCTTACCATTCCTTCTTGTTTTGAAAATCACAAACACCTTATCTTAAGGAAAATCTATTTCTACCCTGTGTTTTACTTCTCTAAGGAAAATTTTGCTTCACCAAGGAAATTTATCCTTACCATGTTTTTAATTGTTCATTTTCTTTTCTAAATGTAAAATTTGATTTCATATCTAAAACCTCGGAATCATATAATACTTAGATTAAGAGTATTCTGTTTTTTGACTCTGAATTCAGACTCCGAAACTTTCTAAATTCTGACTCCGATTTCTCATGAACTCTGACTCCAAACTTTGTAAGTTCTGACTCCGAATTCTAATGAATTTAGACTCTGAACTTTGATATTTTAGACTCTGAATTCTCAAGAACTCTGATTCCAAACATTGTAAGTTCAGGTTCCAAATTCTTGTGAATCCAGATTCCGAATTTCCTTGAAATTCAGACTCTGGAAATCTATAGAGTTCAGGTTCTGAATTCCTTAGAAAACATAATTCTAATATCCTTGTATTATATAATCTGGATATATTTTTGGTTAGAATCCGAACTTTTATTTTCTTACACTCCGAATAATTGATTTTGGTTATGTAACCATATTTTTTCTTACACTTGTTTTTGTTATAAAATGATGTCATGCATTCAATTACTAACTAACCGTTGTTTGAGTGACACATGTACAGGTCCCTTATAAATTCAATGAAAATATGACCGTTGTAGGAGGGAGCCAACCGTTGGTGATGTTACTATAAATAAGAGCTCATTTGAAAAAGCTCAACAACTGTTCTATGACTCTAGAGATTACATGCTGTTGAAGTGATTTCTAGAGAGAGACTTTCATTGCTTAGTGCGTATTGAACTTATTGTTCAGAATTGCTTTGTGTGACTCCGAATATTGCTGAGTACATTCAAGGGCTTCCGGGGATAGGAAGACAGAGGTGCCGACTACATTTAATTTGAGCACTTCCTTACTGAGGAAGACAGAGGTGCTGACTACCTTGAAGTTGAGGGCTTGCGGGGATAGTAAGACAGACTCTGATATTCGTATCGAGGGCTTACCCTGGTGTGGGTTAGAAATAATTTCTTGAAAGTATAAATCAAGGGACCATTATCCAAGGTTGTTGGATACCATTCTCTTTGGGTTAAAAGTTTTATTACTTGTTACTTGTCTTGTTACAAGTTTTCCACTACATTTTATTTATTGAGGAAAGTTTAACTTTCTTATACTTCCTTATACTTGTATACTCTGATTTAGTAAGATTCTATATGCATTAAGGTAGAATATTTATCTTTGTAAACTTTCATTAAGTTTCATTTTCTGGAACCATCTTTCCAAATTCACTTTCTCGGAATCATATTTCCAAAATCAAGAAAGTGTGTAAAATTAGAGGTTTTTTGAATTACCTTGTTTAACCTTGTTAAACATAACTATCTTTAAAAGTTCCAAAGTAATTTTGTAAAGTGTACAATTCACCCCCCCCTCTTGTATATTGAGCATCATTAGATACTTTATTCAGTATCTATATTATTTCGATCCTACATTTTGTATTATAGGGTATATCATACTCACATACCGTCTCAATAATTGGTATAAGAGGATTGGTTCAATTTGAATTAATCTCACGATTAGATTCAGAATAGAACTCTTCTTGTTCTATTTTTTTTAGAATCATATTTTCGGACTCATTAAGTTCGGATTCATATTTTTCTTAGAAACACTCTAGTTTTATTTTCCTTACTGAGGAATATTTTCCTTGTTTATGAAATTTTTCTATTAACAAGTTTTTGTGGAAATATTTTCTTTAATATGGCAGGAATCAATGTTGGTTCTATTGACAACTTAAATCCCACAAGACCACCTATTTTTTATGGGAATGATTATGAGTACTGGAGAGATCGCATGAATACATTCATTATCAATACTAGAGTTGATAATTTTTTTATGCTTACTGGAGGATATAAAATCCCTGACAAGGAAGTTAAAACCTTCACCAATCCAGAAAATCATCAATATCAACTGAATTATAAGGTACACATTACCTTGATTTGTTCTATGACTAGAAATATATATATCCATATATCTTCTTGTGAAGTTGAAAACAGTATATGGAAGAAACTTGAAGTTACACATTTTGTTACTTATAATGTTATAGAGACAAGAAGAGCGATGTTGATAGCTAAATACCATGGATTTAACTTTCCTTATGGAGAACCTATAAGCAAAGTTCAGAAAAGGTTTATGACTATTGTGAATAATTTACAGTCTATGGGAGAAAAAGGTTTTGATGATGAGGCTCTTGTAGATAAGATCATAGACATTATGCCAAATGAGTGGGAGTCTAAGAGGACAACAATTGATGAGAACATGAAAGTCACCCAGATTTCCTTAGATGATCTGTTTGGAACTCTTCTTCAGCATGAGACTAGAATGAAGAGAGATGCTGACAATGTTAAAAAGAAGAATGATAATGGAGGAGTTTCTTTTACAACTACTTCAAATCATTTGAAATCCAAAACTCCTGAGGGAGTTACTAGATCCAAATCTAAGAAGGTTATTATCCAATCCGAATCTAGTGGAAGTGAATCTTCAGAAAATGATTTAGAAAATCTTGCTCGAAGGATGAACAAGACTGCTGGACATAAGAACTTTCAATCCAGGTATAAGAAGAAGGAAATGAAAGACAAGAAAGATTTAGAAGTCACATGTTATGAATGCAAGAGAGTTAGACATATAAGTCCTGATTGTACCATTCTAAAAAAAAGTAAAGAAAGGAAAATAATTCCGAGAGAAACAGAAAGAAGTAATGTAAATCTAAAGCTAAGAAAGTTTTAAAATATAATGACACCTGGATTGCCAGTGGTGGTGACTCTTCAGATGAATCTTCATATTACAAATCTTCGGGACATAATAATCTTGGTCTAATAGCCAGATTACCTATTGAAAATCATTGCTTGATGGATAAGGTACACAATACTGAATCAATGACCAATGCTTCTTTAAATGAAAATTATAATAATGATAAATATTATGAATCTTAGGATGAAGAATATTCTTCTAATGAAGATAATAATTTACCTTCCTATGAATAAGTTTTTAGGTTTTCCAAACTCCTTGAAATTGAGAATTAAAAACTCATGAAAAAACTTGATAAGGAAAATTCTAGGAATAATATTCTTATTAAGGAAATATTAGATCTTTATAATGATCTTGATAAGAAAATTATTGATTTTTAAAGTATTTCAAAAAAACTTGAGGAAGTAAATTCTGAGAAGAATAAACTTTCTAAGGATCTAGAAAATGTAATTTCTAAGAAAAATGTTTTCGAGCCTAAATCGAGTTCCAAATAAAATTTTTTAGAAGATAAGAACTTGGTTATAAAAATGAAATCTGAAATTTTTTCCTTGAGGAATTTTTTGTCAAACTTTGCCTTAGGTAAGGAAAATTTTGATAAAATGTATTCTCAAATCTGACCTCTAAGGAATAATTCTGGTTTTGGTTATACTAGTTATAAACCAATTTTTAGCAACAATTATTTTGTTCCTCAAAGTGCTCCATTATGCACTAAGTGTCAGTGTGGTGGACACTGGGAAAAGAATTGTTCCTTAAATAAAACCCAATCTTTAGGATTTCATAAAGCCTATTTTTCTAAGAAAATGTGAAAACCTAAAATTTTTCTTTCTAAAATTTCCGGATCCAAGAAAGTTTGGATTCCAAAAGTCTAACTCTTTTGTTTTAAGGAAAATAGGGAGAGTACCAACAGAAATACCTGATACATGGATAGTGGATGTTCCCGGCATATGACTGGTAATGAAAACTATTTTGAAAAGATTATCAAGACCAAAGGAGGAAAATTAACTTTCAGAGATAATGCTCAAGGAGAAATTATTGGTATAGGTAACATTGTTCTGATTGGAAAAACTTTGATTTCAAATGTTTTATTTGTTAAGGGTCTTAAGAAAACCTCATAATCATAAGCCAATTATTTGATGAAGGTTACCTTGTGAGTTTTAGGAATGAAAATTTCTTAGTACACAATTCCGAGGAATAGTTTATTCTTTTTGCCCATAGGCAAGATAATGTATACACAATAAACTTATAAGACCTTAGGAGCCAAGATCTACCTTGACTTAGTGCAATGGAAGATCATTCTTGGTTGTGGAATAGAAGGTTAGGACACTGTAAACTTAGGAACCTATGTAAAATCTCTAAGAAAGGACTAGTTAAGGATCTACCGGAGCTTAGATTTGATTCTTCAAAAGTTTGTAACCCTTGTAAATACGACAAGCAACATAAATTAAGTTTTAAACCAATTGGTGAAGTCTCAACTATTGATGCATTACAGTTAGTGCATATGGATCTCTTTGGTCCTACACAAACTAGAAGCATTGGAGGGAAGTATTATGTATTTGTTTTAGTTAATGATTACACTAGATTTACGTGGGTCTATTTTATAGCAAAGAAGTCTGAATCCTTTTCATATTTTAAAAGTATTAGAGCCCATGTTAAAAATGATAAAAACCTTCCATTGGAAACTATTCATAGTGAACATGGTGGAGAATTTCAAAATTCTATTTTTGAAACTATTTGTAGTAGAAAAGGCATTACTCACAATTTCTCAGCACCAAGAACTCCTCAACAAAATGGTGTTGTTGAAAGAAGAAATAGAATTCTTTAAGAGATAAGAAGAACCAGGTTAAGTAAATATTCTACATCCAAACATTTTTGGTCTGAAGCTATAAGTACTGCTTGTTATACTATAAATCGTGTTTTTATTAGACCTTTTCTTAATAAAACTCCTTATGAGTTATGGAATGGTAGAAAACCTAGAATTTCCTATTTCAAGGTTTTTGGTTGTAAAGTATTCATTCTGAATACTAAATATAATCACATAAATTCGCACCAAAATATGATGAAGGAATTTTCTTAGGCTACTCCACAACTTCTAAGGCTTATAGAGTTTTCAATAAAAACACTTGTACTGTTGAAGAGACAATACATGTCAAATTTGATGAAACTGATCCCTTTGTTTTTAAACAACCCTAACCTACATCTTCAGATGATTTTTCAAAAACTGATTATCAACCTTTGTTAGAAGATCCTTTTGATAAGGAAAATGTCCAAGAAGATACTTCATAAGAATTTACCCCAAAAGATTTTCTACCAAATGTTGATGAACAGGTTTTACAAAACCCAAATCAGTTGTTTCTTAAGAATCATCCCAGTGATAGTATCATTGGTGATGAAATCAACCCGTAAGGACTAGAAGTTCCTTAATGATACCATTTCTTTCCCAATTAGAACCAAAAAGCACTAATGAGGCTTTAGGTGATAATGATTGGATAAAATCTATGCAAGATGAACTAAATGAATTCGAAAGTAATAAAGTCTAGACCTTGGTTGAAAGACCTAAGGAAACTTCTGTTATTGGAGTAAAATGGGTTTTCATAAATAAGTTTGATAAAAATGGAATCATAGTTATAAATAAAGCTAGATTAGTTGCTAAAGGCTATAATCTACAAGAGGTAATAGACTACGAATAAACCTATGCTCCGGTAGCTAGACTTGAATCTATTCGTATCTTACTTGCCTTTGCAGCATTCTTCAATTTCAAAATTTTTCAAATGGATGTGAAATGTGATTTCCTTAATGGTTATGTTCAAGAGGATGTTTTTGTTGAACAAACTCCTGGTTTTGAAGATACAAAACATCCTGATCACGTTTTTAGACTTACCAAAGATTTTTATAGACTTAAGAAAGCCCCTAGAGCCTGGTATGATAGACTTAGAGGATTTTTGATTCAAAATAATTATGTTAAGGGAAATGCAGATCCAACCCTTTTTATAAAGAAAGATAAGAATTTTTTTTTGATCATTCAAATTTATGTTGATGAAATTATATTTGGATCAACTCAGAAATCTTTAACTGATTCCTTTACAGATCTAATGAAATCTGAGTTTGAGATGAGTATGATGGGTGAGTTAACATTTTTCCTTAGTTTTCAAATTTCTCAAAAACTAGAAGGAATATATATATCCCAACATAAATATATTAAATATCTTCTTAAAAAGTATAGATATGACAACACTAAGAGTATTAGTACTCCTACTGGTACCTGAAACACACTTGATCTTGATGATGCTGGGAAACCAGTAGGTCAAACATCTTTTAGAGGTATGATAGGAAGTTTACTTTACTTGACAGCTAGTCATCCGGACTTAATGTTTTCAGTATGCTTATGTGCAAGATATCAATCCAATCCTAAGGAATCTCATTTAAAGGCAGTGAAAATATTTTTTCGCTACTTAAAGGGAACCATGGATTTCAGACTCTTCTATACTTCTAGAAATGATTTTGTTTTGAAAAGTTTTTCCGATGCTGACTTTGGTGGATGTAGAATGGATAGAAAAATTACATCCTAAACTTGTCATTTATTAGGAGATTCATTAGTTTCTTGGTCATGCAAGAAGAAACACTCAATAGAACTTTCCACTGCTGAATTTGAATATGTAGCAGCTGGAAGTTGTTGTAATCAAGTGTTGTGGATACAACACACACTCACAGACTATGGTATGAATTTTACCCAATTTTTTTTTTGTGTGATAATACAAGTTCCATTGCCCTTAGTAAAAACCATTCACATCACTCTCGTGCAAAAAACATAGATATTAGGCATCAATTTCTTAGTGATCACACACTTAAAGAAGATATCATTCTTCAATTTATCGAAACGCAAGATCAACTTGCTAATATTTTCACAAAATCTTTACCCTCTGATAGATTTGAATACATTAAACAGAAGTTAGGAATGATAACCATAAGGTAATTCTCCTTATTAACTTACAGTTTAAATCAATCACCTTACAGTAATAAAATCCTTTTCATAGGGGGAGTACATTTTCTTGAATTTTTTCAAGTTTTTCGTAATGAAGTTTTTCAAGTTTTTCGTAATGAAGTTTTTCAAGTTTTTCATAATAAGGGTTTTCAGGTTTTTTGTAATAAAGTTTTTCAATTTTTTTGTAATGAAGTTTTTCAAGTTTTTCGTAACGAAGTTTTTCAAGTTTTTCATAATGAAGTTTTTCATGTTTTTCATAATGAAGTTTTTCAAGTTTTTCATAATGAAGTATTTCAAGTTTTTCATAATGATGTTTTTCAAGTTTTTCATAATGATTTTTTTCAAATTTTCCTAATGACATTTTTCGTACTCAAAATTTTTGTAATGAAGGTTTTCATAATTGAAATTTTCTTAATGAAGATTTTCATTATTAGAAATTTCATAATGAATATTTTCGTAATGATGATTTGTGTACTCAATTTTTTTCTCGTAATAGAGGTTTTCGTAGTTGTTTTTTTATTTAAAGTTCTTCAAGAAGAATATTACCTATTATGAATAATATTCCTATAAATCCAAAAGGTATGATTCATTATTGAGTTTTCATAATCACCATTTACTTGCTGGCAGTTTCTTTTGTTTCTTTTAAAATTTCTTGGATTCTAGTTTCCTTAAATCCGAATGTTTTCTTTTAAAAACCTCAAAAGATCAGATCCTACTAAATTTTCCTTGCGGCTATCATTTAAACCATCAGATCTGATCAGAACATTTCTCAACCATTGGATTGATATGGGAAGATGAACCGTCATATGAAAAACCTATATAAAGGACCCGCAAAGGGTTGTCTCACATCGATTTCAAGCCTTTGCGTGCCAAAACTCTACCCCCATACAAAATCCCGTTCTGAACTTCTCAGATTTTTCCCAAGTCTGAATATCTGTAGAAGAATCCTCTCAAAAATATATGTCTATTGTCAATCCGATTCTAGAGTGGAAAGTATATAGATAAAGGTTGGTGCATCTGAATTTCTTCAATAAATATGATTCTATAATCTCCAAGAACATCAAGATTAATGGATGGGAAAGTGTTTGCATATCCAAGCCAGGGGCTCAAGAATTGGTGTATCCGGATCTGCTTATCGAGTTTTATGAGTCAGTTAGTTTCTTTAAGAAAGAAGGCATAGAGAAGTTTTCTTTCAAATGCTATGGAAAGACCTATGCTCTATCTTATACAAATGCAGCCAGTTTGGTTGGAATTTCATTTGAAGGGGAAGCTTAATTTTGTTCCCATATGTTCCCTGATGTTCAAGGATGTTTTATCAAGGTAAAAGCTATGGAGTGTCTTGGACTTATAGATGTCAAGACTACGAAGATTTCTCACCTATCCACAAATAATAGGATCCTTGAATTATGGGTTCAAGGGTTTATCATTCCGAGAAAGGGTGACAAAGACACCTTAAAAAAAGTGATATGTATATCTTGGATTTCTTAGTAAACCAAATGAAGATCAAATTGATGAAGCATATTCTCATTATTATTGAGAATATTAATAATGGGAACTTGAAAGCTCATATTATTATGTACCCTGTGTAATGACCCAAGGTTTAATTAATGGAAAATCCCTCTTGATCCAGTTAAATGTCTCTTTATGAAAAATGTTTTTATAAGATTTCAACTTCTTTGGTTTTATGTTAAGAGTTGTGACCGTTACTTTTATAGCCGTTGAACAGTGATCACATGATTAGTAAAATATAAGGCTTTAACAAACCCAATTTTACTCAGACAAAGGAAGCGATGACCTCATCCAGTAGAATTGCCCCATACGAATCCCATTTGTCAGAGCTCGGAAAAGAGGTGGCGTCTTTGGGCTTCGCCCTTGACCATGCCCAAGCTGATCTTCATTATGTCAAGCTCGAACGTGACCGTCTACGGGAAAAGTGAAAGTTGATAGAGATTACCACTCGAGCGATGTTATCCGAGCCGCCCCAAGAGTCTGTCACCATCACACACCTTACCCTTAGGTCCTATGCGGCTATTTTAAGGGGTTATGTAACAAATAAGTAGTACTATGTTCATGTAAATTATTTTTTTTGTATATAATAATGAATATGATTTCTCGTCATTTTTGATACATTGTAAATAGTTTTTAAACTACAAATGGTGTTTTTAGTTGTTACTTAATTAAAAAATCTATTTTATTAAATTAAGGGATTTTTGAATTAAATAATATTTTAATAAAATAATAATCTTATTATTAAATTAATTTTTTATTAAATATAAATGATCTTATAATTTTACGAATGAAATTAAAATGTTATATTAAGGTTTGAAATCCATTTCGGTTAAAACCCGTGAATTTTTGATAAATGACGGTTTTTATTTTAAAAGTGAAAATTCACATATTTAGAAAATTATTTAGATAAAATAAATGTTATTTTTGGAATCAGGATGTCAAAATTATCCAACGGTGAATTTTTCATAATTTTCTGAGACAGTCAAATTTTTGGGTAAAAATTAAATACCGTTTAAGTATATAATGTGTTTTATGACATCATAATGACCCAATGGTGATGTAATAAAATACCATAATCCTTATGTTCGGCCAATATATGTTTTATAATTAAAATAATGTGATTTTGGGTTTGTTTGATTTACTTTTCAAAGCATTAATGGACCCCTCAAGACATATTCAACACTTTGCCTTTTTAAATTAATTTCCATGGGAGTGTGACTCACCTCCACATAAGCAACCCTAATATTTTAATAAGTTCGGACCTTGGCCTTGTAAAATATTTTTTTACTCTTTCCTTTTCCAGAAACCATGGGCAAAAACCATGGGATGGTTTGTGTTTTGGATTATTTTAATATAAGGGGTCTTAAACCTAAATAATAAAGAATTCTCTCACCTTTCCTATATAAACCCACCCAAGATCCCACTTCCTCCTCACTAAAATCCCTTGGAGTTCGTAAAAACTCTGCCCTACTCTCTGTAAAATCCTCCCAAGGTGCCCCAAGCTCCCAATAAGCCTCTCACAAGCCTCTCTCTAGCCTTTGGAAGCACACTTCCAAGTAAGGGTTTTTCTTCCTTTCTCATTTTTGTGCAATTTTCTTTAATTGGTTTTTCCCTTTTAATTTCAATTATAAATGTTGGGGTGTGGTTTATCACCTCCCTCATAATTCCCTCTTTATGTTTGAATGATTATAGACCCTTTCTCTCTCATTAAATTCCCCCCATGTACACCCGTTACTATGCCGAAATTCTGAAAGGAACTTCTCTCTCCTCTTTTACATTCAAGCAATACTTTTGTATCATGAACCAAAATTCCATTACAATTGTTGGGACATGTATCAATATGACCTCCTTAATTTCCATTACATGTAAATATGATGAGTAACCCCTTTCTCTCTCATCAACCATTTTTATGAATTCTTATGTCACGCCGTTACGCTGCCGAAATCGCACCGATTTTCTAAACTAATGTCATTGTGTAGTGAATACCATGCCCATTTCTCCATCAAGGGTATTCACCTTTATGCACATTTAATTATTGATTGTAAATTTTTATGTATGAATTCCACATTACTTTATCGTGGAATAAATTATTATGTTTTATGAATCCATGTTTTATGATCCATGTGGCACACTTATGCATGAAATGAAATGTTTAAGAAGGGTGCGCCCTTATAGCACTCCAATGCATTGGGTAAAGTATAGTATCATGATACGTCATGTGAAATGAGTGTTGACTCATTCTAATTCAAGTGCAATGAGGGTTTACTCGTGCTTCATGTGCAATGAGGGTTTACTCATGCTCCATATGCAATGAGCCTTGGCTCATGCTAATTCAATGTTAAGTGTTGTTGCCACATTTCCATGTTATGATTATCATGATTTATCATGCCTTTATGTTCATGTTTCTCTTATAATCTATTTACATTCCTATTTCCTAACATGTATTGTAGTCCTCATGTTATTCCATGTGTACTACTTTACTGGGCTTTATAGCTCACCCTTTTCTTATGCATGTCCCCAGGTTATCCCATGCAATGCTAAGTATGAGGGAATGTAGTGGTCATGTAAAGGAAGTTTTCAATAAAGATGTTATATTTCATGTTTTAAGTTTTTATGTAATGATCCTAAGCCCCAAAGATACTAAACCTCTCGATCTTATTTGTTTTATCAAGTGAAGTTTTATGTAATAAATCATGTTTAATTCGTAATAAAAAAGCAGGGTTGTCATAGTTGGTATCAGAGGATAGGTTTAGTTATTTTTGGGATTAAGAAACCCTAGTAAAGCCTTAGATACAAGACTAAGTATAATAAAAACATCCCTATGTTTTGGTAAGTACTGATTAAGTGGTTTATCAAACAAATACATCCCTATCTGGATACGAGCAGGTAGAGGCGGATCTGGCGCAGATGTATCCTAGGGATAAAACCCGATAACACCACTTTGAGGTAGACTCAAATGGGAACTGGTGCACAACAACGGGTCTTGATGCACTCTTGGTTACGACACTCCTGGGGTATATGTTTTGATAAATTCACAATCTTAGTATGAACCCTTATTAAGGTAAAAATGCCCCTAAGAATATATGTTAGAAAGTAGATCATGAAAAGCCTAGATTGAAGCCTATAGACTCATGAGTTAAGGAAATAAAAGTTTATTTTTGAGTCATCAACTTTTGTCTTTGGATTACC
Source organism: Viscum album (assembly GCA_963277665.1). Taxonomy (NCBI): domain Eukaryota; kingdom Viridiplantae; phylum Streptophyta; class Magnoliopsida; order Santalales; family Viscaceae; genus Viscum; species Viscum album. The sequence goes on from OY728152.1 coordinate 1,427,448,926, forward strand.
CTTTATGTGTTACCCCTAACTTTCCTTTTATTCTAGCCAATGGCCGGTAATAGGAGGACTCGGGCGAACAACCGTTGTGAAGATCAGTGTGATGACTGTACTAATGAGATGCCAAATCCAATGGGAGCGGGAATCGTGAACTTTGTCACGCTTCTCTCTCAGCTAACTCAAGTTTTGAATAGAAACATGGGACAAGAGGAACGTTCAACCCCCCCTAAGAAAAAACAAGTCCCTATCGAGAGCTTCATGAGACAAAGGCCTCCTACTTTTAGTGGATCATCTGATCCCATGATCGCTGAACAATGGATCAACTCCATTGAAAAGATCTTCTCCATCCTTCAATGTTCTGAACAAGAGAAGGTTCTCCTGTCTGCTTATCATATGGAGGGTGAAGCTGATCAATGGTGGACATTGATCAAAAATACGAAGCCTGAGGAGGAGATCGAGGTTTTGGAATAGAAGGAATTATGGAAGATGTTTTTCGATAAATATTTTCCGCGCACCCTCCAGCTTAAGATGGAAAGGGACTTCCTTTCACTCAATCAAAAAGATGAATAATCTGTTGGAGCGTATGAGGAAAACTTCACAAGGCTTGCACGATACGCTTACGGCTTTGTCATTACCCCCGAATGCAAGGTTGACTGCTTCTTTGGTGGGATGAAGCCTAGCTTACGGAAAGAATTAGCGATCCGTGACTTCAAAAGCTATGAGGAAATTGTCCGATGTGCCCTCAAGGTCGAAATGGAGATCGGAGAATCACAGGGGTATCATGGGGATAAGAAGCATAAGGTGGACTTCAATGCTGGTGGGCCGATGGATAAATCCAACGGCGCTAAGAAGTTCCAGCACCCCACTTGCCAAAAGTGCGGAATGAAGTACCCTGGAAATTGCCTTAAGGGGATGAGAAAATGCTTCAGGTGTGGAAGAGAAGGGAACCTAGCTGTTAACTGTCGTCAAGAAGGACCCACGGTTGCGACAGAGGAGAGGAACGCTCCGTTCGAACCTCAACGCATTGTTCAATGCTATAAATGTAAAGAACCAGGTCATTTTTCAAATCAGTTCCCTAATCCAAGGGTTTTCGTAGGCAACCAACAACCTCCAAGACAGCAAGGAAGAGATTTTGCCCTCGCTTCTGCCGAAGTGAACCCCGAAAATGAAGTGGTGATAGGTACGCTAGTTATTCATTCAAGAATAGCAAACATACTTTTTGATTTAGGTTTTACGCATTCTTTTATATCTCGAAAGTTTGGTAGAACAATCCCAGCACCACCACAAATCATGGAAGTAAAGATGTCGGTGAGTACGAAAAATGGGGCAATCATTGCATCCCATGAATATAAGTCCTCCCCTATTATAATCTGTGGATTGAATTTCCTGGAGAACCTCGTCATACTCCCTTTGGTGGAATTTGATGCAATTCTTGGCATGGATTGGCTTTCCTTATATAGAGCCAACATAAATTATCGGGAGAGGGAAATCACACTCCATATAGAGAATCGACCCCCGATTCTTTACAAGTGTCAGGAGGAAGATAAATCTCCTTTAGATCTATCATCTCAAGCATGGATATTACTGGCCTATGAGCACGCGTATCTAGCTCAGATGATTGAGTCCAAAGAAGAAACCATCCTTGAAGAAATGCCTATTGTGAGAGAATTCGCGGAAGTGTTTCCCGAGGAACTGCCTGGTCTTCCTCCTAGAAGAGATGTTGAGTTCTCAGTTGAACTTATACCTGAGGCGCTACTAATATCCAAGACTCCATATAGAATGGTTGTTTTTGAGCTTGAAGAGCTGAAGAAACAACTATAGGAGAATCTGGATAAAGGGTTTATATGCCCAAGTGCTTCACCATGGGGTGCACCAGTCCTCTTCGTCAAGAAGAAGGATGGGTCAATGCGGATTTGCATTGATTATCGTGAACTTAACAAAATCACGATAAAGAACAAGTATCCTCTCCCAAGAATCGATGACTTGTTTGATCAGCTGCGTGGAGCACAATACTTCTCCAAGGTGGACTTGCGGTCGGGATATTATCAAGTAAGGGTGAAGAAGGAAGATATCCCCAAGACTAATTTTCATACAAGATACGGGAACTATGAATTCATAGTAATTCCTTTCGGACTCCACAATTCTCCAGCAATATTCATGGACTTGATGAATAGAGTCTGTAGAGATTACCTTGACAAATTTTTGGTAGTCTTTATAGATGATATTCTAATATACTCCAAAACTAAGAAGGATCATGAGGAGCATTTAAAAACTGTACTAGAGACTTTGCGCAAGGAGAAGCTCTATGCAAAGTACAGAAAGTGTGAGTTCTGGTTAAAGGAGGTCTCATTCTTGGGCCATATCATCACAAGAAATGGGATATCTGTAGACCCCTCCAAAACAGACACAATTGAGGGACGGCCGAGGCCAACATCGGTAACGGATATCCGTAGCTTCTTGGGGTTAGCTGGATATTATCGACGATTTGTGAGGAATTTCTCACAATTGTCCAACCCTCTTACCAAGCTAACTCGAAAGGGAGTAAAGTTTTCTTGGAGGGATGAATGCGAAGAAAGCTTCAAGGAGTTGAAAAGGAGGCTTATCACTGCGCCCGTGCTCACTTTACCCACAAGTGGGGAAATTTTTGTGGTATTCAGTGATGCCTCAAAGAAGGGATTAGGCTGTGTGCTGATACAGAATGATAAAGTGATATCCTATGCCTCAAGGTAGTTGAAAATCCATGAGTAAAACTATCCAATGCATGATCTGGAGTTGCCGGCGGTGATCATTTCCTTGAAAATCTGGCGGCATTATCTCTATGGAGAGAAATGTGAGAGATATACTGACCACAAGAGTCTTAAATATATATTCACACAGAAAGAGTTTAATATGTGCCAGAGAATATGGATAGATCTCATCAAGGATTATGACTGTTCAATACATTACCACCCTGGGAAAGCGAACAAGGTGGCATATGCCCTAAGTAGAAAGGATCCAATGATTCTATCAATGATGAGAATTGAGAAGGATCCATTCTTCTTAGACTTGATGAAGATGGACGTGGGAATCATAAAGAATGGAACATCATCAATCCTTTCACAAATTATTGCTCAACCATCTCTTTTGTAAAGGTTAAAGGATGCGCAAAAGGATGATGTGGGAATTCAAGAAAAAGTGGAAGCTATCAAAAAGGGGAAATCCTTGGAGTTTAATGTTAATGAAGAAGGAATTGTGCGGTTTGGGAAAATTTTATGTGTTCCATCAAGTCCGGAGCTGAATAAGGGGCTTTTGGATGATGCACATAGTTCAAATTTCTCTATTCACCTAGGGAGCACAAAGATGTATCGAGATCTCCGAGAAAACTTTTGGTGGGATAATATGAAGAAGGAGATCACTGAATATACATAAAAGTGCCTGGTGTGTCAGTAAGTGAAGGAAGAGAGGCAGAAGTCTAAGGGGATGATGCAACCATTTCCCATACTAGAATGGAAATGAGAGAACATCACCATGGAATTTGTCACCGGACTTCCAAGGATATCCAAAGGCAACAATGCAATCTGGGTTGTTGTGGATCATCTTACAAAGACTGCACACTTCATTTCTATTCGGGAGGATTTCTCATTGGATCAACTAGCGCAGATATATATCAGGAAAGTGGTAAGGTTTCATGGAGTACCACTATCTATTGTGTCTGACCGAGATCCAAGAATCACCTCTAAGTTTTGGAAGAGTCTTCAACATGCTCTGAATACTGAACTAAACTTCAGTATGGCCTATCATCCTCAAACTGATGGCCAATCTGAGGGGACTATCCAAACACTTGAGGATATATTGAGAGAGTGCTCAATGGACTTTAAAGGAGGATGGAATCAACATCTTCATCTGGTTGAGTTCTCTTATAATAATAGTTTCCACTCGAGCATCCAAATGGCACCATATGAATCCCTGTATGGGAAAAGGTGTAGAACACCGGCATGTTGGGATGAGGTCGGTGAACGTAAGCTTCTTGGACCAGAAATGGTCGAGGAAATGGTGGAGAAGGTGAAAACCATTCAGTAGCATATCAAGGCAGCCCAAAGTCGACAGAAGAGTTATGCAGATAATCGTCAACGAGACCTTGAGTTTAAAGTTGGAGACATGGTTTTTTTACGCATATCTCCATGGAAGAAGGTCATGAGGTTTGGAAATAAAGGGAAGTTAAGTCCAAGGTACATCGGCCCCTTCGAGATTCTTGATCGTGTTGGGGATGTGGCCTATCGACTAGCACTTCCACCTACTATGTCCAAGGTTCATGATGTATTTCATCTATCCCTCTTAAGGAAGTACATACTGGACCCTTCACATGTACTCTCTTCCGAGGTGGTACAATTTGAAGATGATCTTTATTATGAGGAACAACCAGTGAAGATCTTAGATCGTAGAGAAAAAGTTCTACGAAATAAGACAATGCCCCTCGTCAAGGTATTGTGGAGAAACCACAAGTTTGAAGAAGCGACTTGGGAATCAGAGGATATAATGAAGCTGAGTTACCCATATTTGTTTTAGTGTGGGAAAAGGAAAATTTCGAGGGTGAAATTTATTAAGGGGGGATTATTGTAATGACCCAAAGTTTCATTAATGGAAAATCCCTCTTGATCCAGTTAAATGTCTCTTTATGAAAAATGTTTTTATAAGATGTCAAATTCTTTGGTTTTATGTTAAGAGTTGTGACCGTTACTTTTATAGCTGTTGAACAGTGATCACATGATTAGTATAAATATAAGGCTTTAACAAACCCAATTTTACTCAGACAAAGGAAGCGATGGCCTCATCCAGTAGAATTGCCCCATACGAAGCCCATTTGTCAGAGCTCGGAAAAGAGGTGGCGTCTTTGGGCTTCGCCCTTGACCAAGCCCAAGTTGATCTTCATTATGTCAAGCTCGAACATGACCATTTACGGTAAAAGTGGAAGTTGATAGAGATTACCACTCGAGCGATGTTATCCGAGCCGCCCCAAGAGTCTGTCACCATCGCACACCTTACCCTTAGGTCTTATGCGGCTATTTTAAGGGGTTATGAAACAAATAAGTATTACTATGTTCATGTACATTATTTTTTTTGTATATAATAATGAATATAATTTCTAGTCATTTTTGATACATTGTAAATAGTTTTTAAAAGTACAAATGGTGATTTTAGTTATTACTTAATTAAGAAATCTATTTTATTAAATTAAGGGATTTTTGAATTAAATAATAATTTAATAAAATAATATTATTATTGTTAAATTATTTTTTTATTAAATATAAATGATCTTATAATTTTATGAATTCAATTAAAATGTTATATTAAGGTTTGAAAGCCATTTCTGTCAAAACCAGTGAATTTTCGATAAATGACGGTTTTTATTTTGAAAGTGAAAATTCACATATTTATAAAATTATTTAGATAAAATAAATGTTATTTTCGGAATCAGGACGTCGAAATTATCCAACGGTGAATTTTTTATAATTTTCTGAGACAGTCAAATTTTTGGGTAAAAATTAAATACCGTTTAAGTATATAATGTGTTTTATGACATCATAATGACACAATGGTGATGTAATAAAATACCATAATCCTTATGTTATGCCAATATATGTTTTATCATTAAAATAATGTGATTTTGGGTTTTTTGGCTTACTTTTCAAAGCATTAATGGACCCCTCAAGGCATATTCAACACTTTGCCTTTTTAAATTAATTTCCATGGGAGTGTGACTCACCTCCACATAAGAAACCCTAATATTTTAATAAGTTCGGACCTTGGCCTTGTAAAATATTGTTTTCCTCTTTCCTTTTCCAGAAACCATGGGAAAAAACCATGGGATGGTTTGTGGTTTGGATTATTTTAATATAAGGGGTCCCAAACCTAAATAATAAAGAATTCTCTCACCTTTCCTATATAAACCCACCCAAGCTCCCACTTCCTCCTCACTAAAATCCCTTGGAGTTCGTCCAACCTCTGCCCTAATATCTCTAGAATCCTCCCAAGGTTCCCTAAGCTCCCAAGAAGCCTCTCACAATCCTCTCTCTAGCCTTTGGAAGCACACTTCCAAGTAAGGGTTTTTCTTCCTTTCTCATTTTTGTGCAATTTTCTTTAAGTTGTTTTGCCCTTTTAATTTCAATTATAAATGTTGGGGTGTGGTTTATCACCTACCTCATACTTCCCTCTTTATTTTTGAATTATGTGAGACCCTTTATCTCTCATTAAATTCCTCCCATGTACACCCGTTACTATGCCGAAATTCCGAAAGGAACTTCTCTCTCCTCTTTTACATTCAAGCAATACTTTTGTATCATGAACCAAAATTTCATTAAAATTGTTTGGACATGTATCTATATGACCTACTTACTTTCCATTACATGTAAATATGACGAGGAAACCCTTTCTCTCTCATCAACGATTTTTATGAATTCTTATGTCACGCCATTACGCTGCCGAAATCGCACCGATTTTCTAAACCAATGTCATTGTGCAGTGAATACCATGACCATTTCTCCATCAAGGGTATTCACCTTTATGCACATTTACTTATTGATTGTAAATTTTCATGTATGAATTACACATTCCTTTATCGTGGAATAAATGATTATGTTTTATGAATCCATGTTTTATGATCCATGTGGCACACTTATGCATGAAATGAAATGTTTAAGAAGGGTGCGCCCTTATAGCGCTCCAATGTATTGGGTAGAGTATAGTATCATGATACATCATGTGCAATGAGTGTTGACTCATGCTAATTCAAGTGCAACGAGGGTTTACTCGTGCTTCATGTGCAATGAGGGTTTACTCATGCTCCATGTGCAATGAGGCTTGGCTCATGCTAATTCAATGTTAAGTGTTGTTGCCACATTTCCATGTTATGATTATCATGCTTTATCATTCCTTTATGTTCATGTTTCTCTTATGATCTATTGACATTCCTATTGACTAACATGTATTTTACTCCTCATGTTATTCCATGTGTACTCCCTTACTGGGCTTTATAGCTCACCCTTTTCTTATGCATGTCCTCAGGTTATCCCATGCAATGCTAAGTATGAGGGAATGTAGTGGTCATGTAAAAGAAGTTTTCAATAAAGATATTGTATTTCATGTTTTAAGTTTTTATGTAATGATCCAAATCCCCAAAGACACTAAACCTCTCGATCTTCTTTGTTGTATCAAGTGAAGTTTTATGTAATAAATCATGTTTAAGTCATAATAAAAAAGCAGGGTTGTCATACCCTACCATTCTTTCCATGCTTATTGTTCGGTGCTTGGAGTCTTTCAAAATCCCTTGCAGTTCAAAGTCTAGGAATTTAAAAGTCATGCTGATTAGTGATGATACTCTCAAAAGGATGAAAGTTGGTTTTTCTAAGGAATCAAGAGAATTATTTGATCTACCAGAGGAGGAAGCTGAAGCTGTTCCGAAAGAAAAATAAGAGGTTGAACCATCGAAAAAGGCTGGAAAGAAGAGGCTTTGAAGGCTCAGGAAAGGATCTGAATGGGAAGTTGTATTCTATTGTCCAAAGTTGGAAGAGGGAAAGGGATCTTCGGATCGAGATCGAAGAAAATCTAGTCAAGCAAGATGAGTTGTTGAAGGATCAGGCAGAGGCTCTGAAGGCTCAGGAAGAAAGGATCAAAGCTTTAGAGAAGAAAACAGAGGATCAGGATCAGATCTTAAAGAAAGCATAGGAAGATCACAAGGAACTGAAAAATCTGAAAACCATTGTGAAGAAATTGATACCCAAGGAGAAGGAAGGAAAATAGATCCAATACGATCTTTTGTTATATTTTCTTCCATGTACAAATTCTTCCTATATTAATGAAATTTTGGTTGTTTGTCTTTGTTTGTATGCTTTGTAATAATATTTAAGTTACTATAATTTCTTTTCCATTCCCTAAATTTTTTTTTGAAAATCACAAAGGGGGAGAAAGGAAAAAGAATACTAAGAAAAGAAGAAATATCCCTAAGTAAGGGGGAGTTTATCCAAGGGGGAGTTTTCATTATGAATATTTCCATATTCAAGATTATGAAAAATCTCATTCCAGAAATCTAGAATATGATCCTTAGAGTTCCAAAGCCTAAGGGGGAGTTATTCATATTCATCATTTTCCATGTGTAAAGGGAGATAAGTTTTATTTTCGAAGTCTATAAAAATATTGACTAAGTCCTTTTATTATTTTTCGTAAGGATGTTTGTGATTTCTAAAAAGGGGGAGATTGTTGAGTCAATAAGGATTTCCTTATGACTTTTCCATTCCTTCATGTTTGGGGTAAATTGTTAAGTAAATAAGTTATCCGTATGACTTTACCATTCCTTCTTGTTTTGAAAATCATAAACACCTTATCTTAAGGAAAATATCTTTCTACCCTATGTTTTACATCTCTAAGGAAAATTTTCCTCCCCCAAGGAAATTTATCCTTACCATGTTTTCATTGTTCATTTTCTTGTATAAATGTAAAATTAGGTTTCATATCTAAAACCTCAGAATCATATAATACTTAGATTAAGAGCATTCTGTTTTTTGACTCCAAATTCAGACTTCGAAACTTTCTGAATTATGACTCCGAATTCTCAAGAACTCTGAATCCGAACTTTGAAAGTTCTGACACCAAATTCTAATGAATTCAGACTCCGAACTTTGATAGTTCAGACTCCTAAATCTCATGAATCATGTCTCCGAACTTTGTAAGTTAAGGTTCCAAATTCTTGTGAATCAAGATTCCAAATTTTCTTGAAATTCAGACTCCGGAAATCTATAGAGTTCAGGTTCTGAATTCCTTAGAAAATAGAAATTTAATATCCTTGTATTATAGAATCTGAATATATTTTTGGTTAGACTCTGAAATTTTGTTTTCTTACACTCCGAATAATTGATTTGGTTATTTAACCTTATTTTTTCTTACACTTATTTTTGTTATAAAACAATGTTGTGCATTCAGTTACCAACTAACCGTTGTTTGAGTTCCACATGTACAGGTCCCTCCGAAATTCAAGGAAAATATGACCGTTGGAGGAGGGAGCCAACTATTGGTGATATTCCTGTAAATAGGAGCTCATTTGAAAGAGATCAACAACTGTTCTATGACTCTATATATTACATGTTGTTGAAGTGATTTCTAGAGAGAGACTTTCATTGCTTAGTGCATACTGAACTTCTTGTTCAGAATTGCTTTGCGCGACTCCGAATGTTGCTGAGTACATTCAAGGGCTTCCGAGGATAGGAAGACAGAGATTCCGACTACTGATTAGACAATAAAAACACATATTTTGATTACATTTTAAGGGTATTAAATGTTCATTTTTGATCTTATGGGCCCGAGTTAGTGTATTTAATTTTGAACATCAATTCTCATCATTTGTGCACTTTATGCCTAATATGCACCAATTTTGGCCCAATGTTTCATCTGATTTAAAAGAATGTAATTATACATATTTTAATTTTATATTTTTTGAAATGGATATAAACTTAAATATGAACATTTTTCATTCAGGGATCAATGGAGGATTCATAAAGGATGATGAGGATTTTTGGCGAAGAAAGGAAACAATTCTGGAGAAGGCAGATTGGATATCATCCCACTGATCGGACTGTGGGGCCCACAATAAAGGCCCAATGAAACCCAAAATTTATATAAGACTAGAAAAACATATATGGGAACAAATAATTCTTCTGAAGATAGTGCTAATTCGTCCTCAATGGTGGTGATTAAGGCGGCCCAAGTTGAAGATTTAATTTTGGTCCAGATTCTGCGGCCCAGAAAAACAGCCCCTATTCCAATTATATCTCCCGAACCAAAAACTATTTTGGGCTGAAATTTTACAGGCTGTTAGGGAACATCCTGGGATTCATTTACGTCTTCTAAGGAACACTCAAATTCGGCTTTCTAGAAGGTCCTTTAGGCGAGTTTTTCCGGTGGATGCAAGCTGGCTGCAGCTTCGGGGCAAGAAGTTGAAAAGTCTCTCATCATTAATGTTCCACCCACCTTTCCCCAACATAATTAATTAAAGGCACATGGGATGTTGGGGGCTCAGACAAATCTTCATTTTGTCCTATTTAAGGCAGTAGTGGTGGTGTATTTAGGGATCTTGGTGCTTTCTTTTCATTGTAATGTTATTATGCCAATTTGCCTTTGTAATGTTCTTCCTTCTCATGTAAGTTGTTCGAATCACATTAGTTCTTAATAAAAGTTCTTCATTTCCTATTTTTCTTTTCTTCTTCTTTTCACCTTGATACCGTTGCCTCAAGGTGTGAATTTATTCACACCAAACCTTGTGATTTTGTTCACACAACGGTGGAATGATCGTTTCATTGTTTTATTTTTCTTCTCCAATTCCGCTTCTTTAAGTCGACTTCCCGCTTCCATTTATTTAATAGTATAAATGGAGGGATAACCCCTTATGGGTTGGTCCTAGTGAGTTTCATGGGGATGATTGGATGTTATTTTATGATTTTAAATTCTGTAATCATTTCATTAATTTAATATTTCCATTTGATGATTAATTTCTTCTTCATCTTCGCCAACTTTAACAATGACACATTTTGAGTGCTTGTACAATCCAATTCCTTGGAGTGATCATTAAATTTATCCTCTAAGTGCATTTTTGATTAGCCTTGTAATGGTTTAGGGATTAAATTGGTGAATTATGTTGAGGAATTATATCATTTTTTGGATACATCTTGAATTAGTGAAACGAATGCTATAAGAAAATAAATGCATCCAATCTAACCCTAGTAACAACTTAGGATCAACTCATCTCCATTAATTTTTTTAGACTAAGAAATTGCATGTTTTAATTTATTTTATTTAGATTAAATCAGTAGTTATTAAAATCAAATCAATCCAAATAGTTGGCCACTTTATAGCCAAATCCTTCCAAAACCAGAGTGTCTCTCGGTTTCTTCTTCGGTCCCTGTGGATTCAACCCCTACTTGTACTACAACGACCGCATACCTGTAGGGTCAGTTTGGGCGCAACCAAATTTTGGAGCCGTTGCTGGGGACCCAAGTAAGTTACCTTAGACACTATCATCCTTTTCTCACCCCACTTTCTCTATTCTCACCCCATCTCTCTTATCTTTTCCCCCTTTCTGTTTGTGTGTATCTTGAGAATCTAGAATCCAACTTTCTGTATTCTCCAATGGAGTATCTTCCAAATTACCATGTCACAAACTCACCCTGGAATCAAATGGAATTTCAATATTTGGAAGCCCCTAAATTAGAAAATTTCTTTGATCAGACCTTGAATGATTACCTTGCACCCGATGAGATGTAAAATCAATGGGATAATGAATGTTTAAATGATCAGTTTCCTTCCCTCTCAAGGATGATTGAAGAGTCCAATCTTAGTGAAGTTCATAATGTTCAACATCCCATCCTATCTGTTCCTCAATAATTGCTTGAAAAATTGTGTAATCAAATGGATATAATGAGTTTTGAGGTATCATCTTTGATATTAGAACTACAACGCATTAATACTTGTGAAGAAATCATCCCTACACCAACTGTACCTCCCAAAACCTTATGTGGAGTGTCTAGTTTCCCACAAACCTCTCATGAATTAATTGAAGAACCGACCTTTGGATTTGGGGTAGGGGAAGTGAATCAATAAATTGTTGAAGGGTCTTTAAATCAGGAGGAAATTGATTTTTTGAATTCAAAAGATAATAACTTGACATCATGGAATGAGTTTCCTGAATGTGGCTCCATTAGTGAATTTTTAGGACCACCGATCACTGGAACATTGGGATAAATCCCAGACTTTGAGACCATACCTACTCCTAGAATTCAAATGGACACTTTTGGGGATGAATCATATTTTTACAAGGAACCAATTCATTCTAATGCCTTTGGAGAAGAAACTGATTTTCATTCAAATTGCCAATCTTCTTTAGAAAATTTCAACCAACCCGAACTCAAAATCATTTTCCTTCCTTCCCCACTCGAGTATCCCATCATTTGTGATAAAAAAGAGCTTGGGTTTTTCATTCATTCATCTCATGAAACCCCAAAAGGGGGGTTGATCTTTGATTTATTAGGAAAGACTACAGAAGAAAAAAGATCAACCATTTCTGATATTCCTTGGATTTTTTCATTCATTTTAGATAATAGGATTGTTCATGAATCAAATTCCAAATATTCTTACCAACCACAAGGGATACACATTCTCAATCATGTTTAAGTGGAGAAATATGAGGTCATTAAAATTTTTAAAGTTGGAATTGGCTAAGTTGGGGGGTTCAAGTCGAGCTAAAGACATTAAATTAAGCACTGCACGGGAGGAAACCCGTGTTTTTCATGTTTTATTTAATTTAATTAGTACTTCAAACTGTTGACATGTTCTTATTTTATGAGTAAGGATGGGTATGAAAGGGGAGCACCATATTCACCCGTGTCACGTGGTGTGATCCTTGAGTAATACCTTACCCAGAAAATTAAGAGAAGACAATGTATCATCAGTTTGTTTTATTTATGTTTTTGTAGGTTAAAATTTTTTTTAGACTATTGACCTGTTCTTCTTTTATGAGTAAGGATGGGTATAAAAGGGGAGAACCATATTCATCCATGTCACGCGGTGTGATCCCTGAGTAATACCTTACCCAGAAAATATAAAGAAGACAATGTATCATCAATTTATTTTATTTTATTTTATGTTTTTGTAGGTATTTAAAAAAATAGATTGTTGACCTGTTCTTATTTTATGAGTAAGGATGGGTATGAAAGGGGAGCACCGTATTCATCCGTGTCACATGGTGTGATCCCTGAGTAATACCTTACCCAGAAAATATAGATAAGACAATGTATCATCAGTTTATGTTTTTTTTAGGTTAAAAAAAATACAAAAAAATATTTATATTAAAAAAAATTTAAAGGCATGTCATAGGTCATTGGGAAAAGATGGTCACAACCGTCCAAGCCATTGGGAGACAAACCAGAACTGAAGGGAGACATGGGAATGAATTTTGAACATCAACCACAAGGTGACTTCATTCCATAATTTTCATTTTCAATATCTTCGTTGAACTTCTATCCTACCCCTTCTATGTTTCAATTCTTTAAACACTGGGGACAGTGTTATTCTAAGTTGAGGGGGGGGGGGGGGAGATGAAAATATGTGGAATGAAAAATGTCATTAACATTGAACATGATAACACACATTCCAAACTCTGAAATTGGATATCAAACAATTTTTCATGCCTTGATTCTGATTTTAATGCAAGTTTATGTTCATGTGCATAGATATTGGAAAGTGCGGTTGTCCGATGTGATTTTTCACCGTTTATATTTTCATCCAATTATTTAAAAAAAACACAATGCACGTCCTCTAGATTGTGGGGTTTTAGTTTGAGTTCTTGGGGACCCATAATAAATAGCATAGGATTGGCGATCATTTTAATTTTAACATGAGTATTCAAAAAAAAACTCAATTGTGCGTAGAGCAATGAATTGACCTAATGTGTGGCTTTCGGCACTTGGGGATTGTGACTCTATAGTTGTCTGGCCCAGAGTTGGGAATTTTATCTCTATTTGTGGAAATTCGAATTTGTTTTTGATTGAGTTAACTCGAGATGATTCCTGAGTATGTGAGCTTCACTTGGTGCCCTAAGGTCTTTGAGCCTGAGAGTCAACGGAAAAGTTTTGCTACATGAGTTGACTCAATTGAGTTCAATTTCAATTACCATGGAAAAATTGAAAAAAAGAAAAAAAAAGAAAAAAAAGAAAAAGAGTACTCATATTATTATTAAAATTTGATCTCTCATAGTGCTTCCATATTTTCTCCCTCGAATGGAAATGAACCCTCATGTCTATTGTGACGCACAACACTTCATCTTGATTAATTGAATTTGGATGAAATATGGAAATGAATTTGAACAAAGGAATGAGCTTGGGATTGAGATATGCCTGTGGACATAGCTTGTTTTAAATGATTTTGATGGGTTTCATAATTGTTTGTTATGTGATCTTTGGGTGAGAAATGTGTATTAAAATGTTTTTGGAAAAGGTCATTTGAATTTCATTTTTGTGAGATATATTTTGCTCGGGACTAGCAAAACTCAAGTTGGGGGGTGTGATTAGCCAATAAAAACACATATTTTGATTACATTTTAAGGTTATTAAATGTTCATTTTTGATCTCATGGGTCTGAGTTAGTGTATTTTAATTTTGAACATCAATTATCATCATTTGTGCACTTCATGCCTAATATGCACCAATTTAGGCCCAATGTTTCATCTGATTTAAAAGAATGTAATTATACATATTTTAATTTGATATTTTTGGAAATGAATATAAACTTAAATATGAACATTTTTCATTCAGGGATCAATGGAGGATTCATAAAGGATGATGAGGATTTTTGGCGAAGAAAGAAAACAATTCTGGAGAAGACAGATTGGATATCATCCCACTGATTAGACTGTGGGGCCCACAATATAGTCCCAATGAAGCCCAAAATTTATAGGAGACTAGAAGAAATATAGGGGAACAAATCATTATTCTATATATAGTGCTAATTCGTCCTCAATGGTGGTGATTAAGGCAGACCAAATTGAAGATTTAATTTTGGGCTAGATTCTGCGGCCCAGAAAAACAGCCACTATTTCAATTATATCTCTAGAACCACAAATTATTTTGGGCTGAAATTTTACAGGATGTTAGGGGACATCCGGGGATTAATTTAAGTCTTCTAAGGCCCACTCAAATTCGGCTTTCTAGATGGTCTTTTAGGCGAGTCTTTCCGGTGGATGCAAGCTGGCTGCAGCTTCGGGGCAAGAAGTTGAAAAGTCTCTCATCATTAATGTTCCACCCACCTTTCCCCAAAATAATTAATTAAAGGCACATGGAATGTTGGGGGCTCAGAAAAAGCTTCATTTTTTCCCTTTTAAGGCAGTAGTGGTTGTGGATTTAGGGATCTTGGTGCTTTCTTTTCATTGTAATGTTATTATGCCAATTTGCCTTTGTAATGTTCTTCCTTCTCATGTAAGTTGTTCGAATCACATTAGTTCTTAATAAAAGTTCTTCATTTCCTCCTTTTCTTTTCTTCTTATTTTCACCTTGATACCGTTGCCTCAAGGTGTGAATTTATTTACACCAAACCTTGTGATTTTGTTCACACAACGGTGGAGTGATCGTTTCATTGTTTTATTTTTCTTCTCCAATTCCGCTTCTTTAAGTCGACTTCCCGCTTCCATTTATTTAATAGTATAAATGGAGGGATAAACCCTTATGGGTTGGTCCTAGTGAGTTTCATGGGGATGATTGGATGTTATTTTATGATTTAAAATTCTGTAATCATTTCATTAATTTAATATTTCCATTTGATGATTAATTTCTTCTTCATCTTCGCCAACTTTAACAATGACACATTTCGAGTGCTAGTACAATCCAATTCCTTGGAGTGATCATTAAATTTATCCTCTAAGTGCATTGTTGATTAGCCTTGTAATGGTGTAGGGATTAAATTGGTGAATGATTTTGAGGAATTATATCATTTTTTTGGATACATCTTGAATTAGTGAAACGAATGTTATAAGAAAATAAATGCATCCAATCTAACCCTAGTAACAACTTAGGATCAACTCATCTCCATTAATTTTTTTAGACTAAGTAATTGTATGTTTTAATTTATTTTATTTAGATTAAATTAGTAGTTGTTAAAATCAAATCAATCCAAATAGTTGGCCACTTCATAGCCAAATCCTTCCAAAACCAGAGTGTCTCTCAGTTTCTTCTTCTGTCCCTATGGATTCGATCCCTACTTGTACTACAACGACCACATACCTGTAGGGTAAATTTGGGCGCAACCAACTACCTTGAAGTTGAAGACTTCCTTGCTGAGGAAGACAGAGGTTCCAACTACCTTGAAGTTTAGGGCTTGCAGGGATAGCAAGATAGACTCTGATCTTCATATCGAGGGCTTACCCTGGTGTGGGTAAGACGGACTTTCTTGAAAGTATAAATCAAGGTACCTTTATCCAAGGTTGTTAGATACCCTTCTCTTTGGGTTAAAAGTTTTATTACTTGTTACTTGTATTGTTAGAAGTTTTTCGCTGCATTTTGTTTGTTGAGAAAAGTATAACTTTCTTATACTTCCTTATACTTGTATACTCTGATTTAGTAAGATTCTATATGCTTTAAGGTAGAACCTCTATCTTTGTAAACTTTCATTAAGTTTCATTTTCTGGAACCATATTTCTGGATATACTTTCTCAGAATCATATTTCATGAATCAAGCAAGTGTGTAGAATTAGAGGTTTTGTGAATTACCTTGTTTAACCTTGTTAAACATAGCCGTCTTTAAAAGTTCCAAAGGAATTTTTTAAAGTGTACAATTCACCCCCTCTTGTATATTGAGCATCATTAGATACTTTATTCAATATCTATATTATTTAGATCATACATTTGTTATTATAGAGTATATCATACTCACATACCATCTCAACATGTAATCCACTTGAGTGTTATTAATACATTTATAACATTTAATTTTAAGTAAGGGTAAAAATATCATAAACAAGACTCTTATTACTAAAACAATTTTAATATGGGGTTCTATAAGTAATATATTAGACTATAAATAGTCATTATAAATTTAAAAAATATTTACTAAATCATGGTATTTTATTTATAATTTTTAGACATTAAATAAATAAATTTATTTATGGTATAATGATGATGCAGTGATTAAATTATTTATGAAATATTCAAATAAATGATATTATAAATATTAAAATAAATGTAATTTGAAATTTTTTATGTCATACAAAAATTTTATGGATGACTATGACATTTTATAATTGAGTTAATTCATTTCTTTTTGAAGGAATCAAGTTTTTATAAATTTAAAAAATAAAGTATTAAATAATGTCAAAATTGACATAAACGAGTTTTTAAAATAAATACTATTTTATTAAATGATATAGAAATTCGGAAAAACTAAATTTTAGAAAAATAACTTTTATAGTGATAAAATTTTATAAATTATCCACTTTAGGTTCTCTTGTCATTTTATAGTAGTGATATTAACCATGTAGTGTAAAAATACAAGAAGACATGGTAAAAGTTAAACTATTTAAGTAAGGGTTAAATCTAAAAGATAAGGTTAAATTTGTGATATAAACAGGTTTAAAACCTATTGGTTGGGAGGGTTTAGACCCATAATAATATTATCGTTGAATTAAATCACTTTTTATCTATTAGACACCGAAAATAAATTTATTATAAATTAATATTTTAAGATCTTCCAAAAGTGCCCCTCATACGTTTTATAAAAGGACACTTCTCCTTCTCTTTAATTAACACCTTAAAACCACTTTACGTCGGCAAAAAACTACCCATTTCCTCTCCCAAAACACGTAATATCATTATAGAGGCTAAAATTTGGGAATAAATCTGTCCTAAGAGTACCTTTGTGCAATTCAAAAGGTGACACTCGAAAAGAGGTAATTGTCTTATCACCTCTTTCAAAGTTATTTTCTTCTTATACTTCCTCTTTTTGTGTTGTTTCCATACTAAAATAATACCTCCAGTACCTTACACATAATGATATTTTATTATAATTATGGGACAACCATATTCCTCCTTTTACCTATCCTATAAAAAGCAGTATCACCATGTGTGCGTACGTACGACTTATCATCTCCATGCCGTGGTGTAAATTGTTTTCCATGTACACTTTTTTATATGGGTATATTGATGAATATAATTGATTTAAATAATAAATACAGTATTATATTGTTTCTTTAAAATTTATATTCCATCCAATTTGATACCATTTAACCAATAATAAAATGTTACTGTTGCTCGGGCATACGTACGACTTATCGTCTCCATGACGCGATGAGACTCATCTTCCACGTTCACCATTGAAGAATGATTATAAGAATAAATATTATAAATAAGTATGAAATATATGACATAATATTGATACTTATATTATATATATTTTTCATTCACTTACTTCCATTCAATACGATAAGAAAACAGAAATAGTGTTCATGCGTACATACAGCCTACCGTTTCCCTCAAGGGTGTGTTCCATTTTATTTATCTATTATATATATTTATATACAGAATATATATGATATATAAATCATGTTTTACATTGTTTAAGTAATTAAATTATGATATAAGTAATATGATAAAAAATAACAAGTCAAAACATGTAAGATAAAAAAGCGATTTTTACCCAAAACATTTCTTTAACTTGGAAATTATTAATAAATAGGTAATATAAATTCATAAATGAATCCTATATAATATAATAAATATGGATATGGTCCTAGTGTAATTTAATAATATTTTTTAACAATTATATAGGAGGATAAATCACCCTCAACTAAAGTAAAGTATAAGTTAAGGGTTAATTTTGCAATCACATTTTTTTATCCGAGATTGTTTATACGTAAGTATTTACTAGGGAATATTTATCATCCACCTCGATATTTCATAAAAATAAATTAGAATTTTTTTAATATTTCTCTATAATTTTTTAAAGTCAATTTTCCCATGTTTGATTTTTTATAAAATATTTTGAAAGGAATTTTTCTGTCACATTCCAAACAAGGTACTTTATGCCATTTTTGACAAATTAAGGAAAGAATGTTTTTTTCCTTATACGACGCAAGTGGCTATTTTCATCCGTTATGATGCCTTAATGTTTTGAAGTTGTCCTTACAAGATTACAAGGTTATTTTTAAATGAAACTTTTTCTTTTATAAATTTTCAATCTTTTAAATGATTACAAAGTAAAAAGGGATACTTCTCTAAAAGAGTTTTAATGATTTTATTTACTTTCATCTATGTCAAAATCCTTTGTTGGATTTTATTCTTAATTTATGTTGACTTATTATGATACAATCTTCCATATTGTATTGAAGGGTTTATGATATTTCTGATTGTGGATGTGATATTTTAATACCATTCATGGTTTATGGTTAAAGTATTATCATTTTGTATGCTAGTTTTAATATGAATGTTTATGTTATGTTTCACCGATTTCATATAAGGAATGTATTGGACTTAGTAAGTGATGGGTGGGGACCTATATGTCCCCTCAATGCATCAGTAGGTCCCATGAGACAAACTAGTGTCTTGGAACAAGACCTTGATAGAATATTTGTGTATGGTCTTAGCATGAGGCCTTGACATAGTGTTTATGATGTCAAACATTATGCATTCCATCATTATGAGATGAGTTATTTATTTTACATGTGATTATTTGACTCGTATAATATCTATGTGAATGTTTAAATGGAATTATTTGATTTATTTTTTCTATTTTATGCTAAGGATAATGTTTTAAAAGGCTTGTGTTTTAGTTTTGCACCTTGCCTTAAAAGTTAATGCTTATTTGTGATAGGTTCTGCTATATTGTTTATCCTTACTGAGAATCTGAGCTCACCCCTTTCTTATGTTTTATTTTCCTAGGATTCCCAGAAGTGTTTTATGATTGATATGTAGAGTTAATATAGGAGAATAATGGTGTCCTCAAAGTATTTTCTATGTTGTTTTTTATGTTAGAAATTATAATGTAAAGTTCATATATGTAATCTATTTTCAAAGAATGATAAAATGATTGGTCTTTCATGACTTGATTCCTTGTAATAATGCCAATGTATTAAAATAATACACCGACTCTCGGTAACTAGGGTGAGGGTGTTACAGTTGGTATCAAAGTAAGTTTAACAACAACCTTGGAAATAGATTTAAAAAACAGAGATTAGGGATCATAAACCTAAGATAAACTTTGAGGATATGTATTGAAGAGAATCCAATAATTTTGGAAAAATTGAGATTATGTGGGTATTACTAGAAAATAAATCACTATATAGATACTACAAGTGGATGTGGTTCTAGCACAGATGTACCTAGGGGTGAAAACTCTGACATGGTGTTCCGAGATTGACTCTGTGTAACCTGGTACATGAAAACAGGCCTTACTACGCACCTGGTTTGACACTCCAGGGGTATATTCTTAGGATAATTCATATTTTCTTTAAAAACCCATTATAAAGGATTTGTGAGTAAATATGTCCTCAAATGAACTATATTTATGATTATGGATTTGATATGTATTTTTTTAAATTTATGTTAAGTATTTTACTAGTTTAGAATTATGCATTATGATTCATAACCTAATGAAGTATATGTCATTGTTTATAAATGGAACCTAGTGGGAGAAATGGAAACTGTATCAAGATATGTAATCAATGTAGGGATTTCCCTCCTAAGCAAGATAATTATAGTGGATTTGGTGATGCAACTGGTGTTGAACAACTTATAACTGTACTGGGACAACCGATTCAGGTCATAAATAACAACCTTACCTGTATGGAGCACCCTAATCAACAATTTAGAGGATCAATGTTAGAACACTTCATGAGAAAACAACCTCCAACATTAAATGGAACTACAAATCCATTTGTCGCTGAGAAATGGATAAGTTCCGTAGAGAAAATATTTCTTGCTTTGGGAAGTAACAAAAGGGAGAAAGTTTCCATTTCAGTTTAGTTTCTCTCAGGAGATGTGGATAAATGGTGGTCATTAATTCAGAACAAGAATGAGGATGATGAAGTAGAAAATATGTAATGGAGGGAGTTTAAATAACTTTTCCTAGAAAAATACTTTCCTTGTGAACAATGAGCCGATATGGAAAGGTAATTTCTGAGTCTAAGGAAAAAGGAGGATGAGAATGTTGCAAAGTATGAGGCTAACTTCAAAAGGTTATCAAGGAATGATGTAAAATACATATGTAACCTAATAAGTAAATTTGATAGATTCCTTGATGGGTTAAAACCATTCCTTCGACAGACACTACTTTCAAAATCTGTATCATTGTATGAAGATATAATCTCGTGTGATATCAAGATGGAAAAGAAATTCTCTAAGCCTCATGACATTAAATTAAACTAAGAGAAGAAAGCAATGGTGGAAAAAGAGATAGATAAAGGTAAAAAGGGAAATAAGTATTTTCCCTTATGTGATAATTGTGGAAAGAAACACTATGATATTTTCATAAAAGGAATGGGATTTTTTTACAAATGTGGAGAAAAAGGTCATCAGGCTCTTGATTTTATGGGAAAGAAAGAAGCTGTGAAATGTTATAATTGTAAATTTATAGGACATTATGCAAATTATTTTCCAAAGTTTCAAGGAAATATATCTCAGAAGAAGAAAATGGATCAAGGTCAAGCTTATTATGTTACTACGGTTGAAGTGGAATAATTAATGTATTTGTGTTTTTTGGATTCAAGAATTATATTCTAGTTATAAGAAGAATGTGATATATATAAGGATTGCACTGCAGTACATTTTGTTTTCATTAAGGTTTTAATATTATGAATGTAATCATATATTCAGTATGTGATAATAAGTGCAACATTACACTGTTTGGGAAATCTGATGTTACAACTGATTTTGGAAATTTAGAGACTTTTTAGAGAGAGTTTGGAAAGAAGTATTTTGGATAACTCAAAAGTTTGGAATGGATTAATTTGAACTTTGGATAGTATTTTTTAAGGTCAAAACATTTATTAATATTATTTTTTTAACGTTATAATACTATATTTTTAGAAAAAAGGACAACCCACAAGTCGGGCGATAACCCGTCGCGTCAGACAGGGCTATGGGAATCAAACCCACAACCGAAGTACGACAAGGCTTTATCACCTACCATTGGACTACATGAAGTCCCTGGTTATTATAACATAGTTTTTTATCATATATGTTTATATTTGGAACCTTATACGATTAAGATAAATAGAATATTTTTGAATTTTATTATATTTTTAAAAGAAAGATGTGTTTGTGGTAAGAATTAGTTAAAGGATGAAGCTCTACATGTTAATTAAGTAAGATTATTTATGTTCTTAGTCTATGAAGTAAATCAATTCTTCAACAATAGGGAAATGTCATTAAAACCAAAAAATTCTATCCTAGTACTATTTCTGATGAATCAAATGCCCCCTTAGATCATCACAGATTTATAGCTTTGGGATGGTTAACTTTCTCCTGATCATGTTCTCTATCACTCTCCATCAGAACTTGATGGTAAGATTTTTCTTTCATGTCCATGTTTTTATACATGAAACCCTAGTATGTGTTATTTCCAGTAACCTTCATACTTCCCTTTATTTATTTTAAAATAGAGGTCCTATTAATCCATTTTTCGATGTGGGATTTCAACAAAGATATTTTGAAATGTCAAACCCCAAGTTTTCAATCCCAAGTTTAAATTTCAAGGGTAAAATTTATTGAATGAGGTCATAATGTAACACCCCAAGCTTCTATGATACACTTCCTTTTAAATAATTCAATAGCATGCGTTGTACGTAACACCGTGTTTGAGCACACCACGACCTACCAAACTAGTCATTTAAAAAGCGGTTATGAATAGTATTAACCACATTTTGAAATTTTATAAATTTTATTTTTCAAAATAAAATTTCTTTTTTAATTCTTAATATCATAATTATCTTAGGGTAAATTTTTGGTATTTTTCTGAAAACTTTCAATTTTTGATTAATAGTGAAAAACACTGCATTGTGAATAAAAACTGATTTTTTTCATTTAAATAATATTTTAACTAAAATTTATTTTAAATTAAAAATATATAAATTAAAAATATATTATTCAAATTTAAGTCATTTAAATAATTTTTATAATATAATTATATATAAAAATTCATTGAACATTTTAAACATCTTTTTACCAGCCCTCTAGCTGCATTAAAAGATTAACATTAAATGTAATTTCTCAACTTATATGACTTGAATTTTGAAAATCCAACATAAATTGTTTTATTTAAGATGAAAATGTGTTCTAATAGGATCAAAATAAATTTTTTTAATAGTAACTTTGGAATTTTATTTACCGCAGTTAAAGGTAAATATGTTAATTAAAGGTAAAAATATTATAATAATATAAAATTACCCTAACACTTGTCCTAACCTTATTAAATGAGTAATGAAAAACCAATACAACTCTTGGGATAAATATTTGTCCTTTTTAATCCACTTGGTTGTGATTAAGACATTTATAACATTTAATTTTAGGTAAAGGTAAAAATATCTTAAACACGACTCTTATTACTAAAACAATTTCAATATGGAGCTCTATAAGTAATATCTTAGAATATAAATAGTAATTATAAATATAAAAATATTTCCTACATCATGGTATTTTATTTATAAATTTTAGGCATTAAATAATTAAATTTATTTATGACATAATGATGATGTAGTGTTTACCTTATTTATGAAATATTCAAATAAATGATATTATAAATATTAAAATAAATATAATTTGAAAATTTTGATGCCATTAATGATTTTTTTTGATGACAATGAAATGTTATATTTTAGTTAATTCATTTTTTTAAGGAATCAAGTTGTTATGGATTTAAAAAAAATCAAGTATTAAATAGTGTCAAAATTGACATAAATACGATTTTAAAATAAATACTATTTTATTAAATGATATAAAAATCCTAAAAATATAAAGTTTGGACAAATAACTTTCAT
Source organism: Viscum album (assembly GCA_963277665.1). NCBI lineage: Eukaryota > Viridiplantae > Streptophyta > Magnoliopsida > Santalales > Viscaceae > Viscum > Viscum album. The sequence continues at coordinate 1,427,472,447 of OY728152.1, forward strand.
AGTGATAACAATGTCATAAAGGATCCACTTTAGGTTCTATTTTGATTTTATAGTAATGATATTGACCACGTAGTGTAAAAATACTAGAAGACATGATAAAGATTAAACTATTTAACTACGTGTTAAATCTAAAAGATAAGGTTAAATTTTTGACCAAAAATTTTCTAAAACATATTGGTTGAGAGGTTTTAGACCCATACTCATATTATACTAAAATTAAATAACTATGGATCAACTAGAAACCTAAAATCAATTTATAATAAATTAATATTTTAAGATCTTCCAAAAGTGCCCCTCACTCCTCTTATAAAAGGAAACCTCTCCTCCTCTTTAATTCAAACCTAAAAACCCATTTGGATCATCCAAAACCTACCCATTTACTCTAAAAAAATAACTCATATCATTATATAGGCAACAATTTTGGAATAAATTCATCTTAAGGATTCTTTTTATGCAAATCAAAAGAAGACACCTGAAAAGATGTAATTGTTTTATCACCTCTTTCAAAGTTGTTTTCTTCTTATACTTCCTTTTTATCCATTGTTTACATAATAAATTAATACCTCTAGTAACTTCCACATGTTTATATTTTATTATAATTATGGTATAAATATATTACTTCTTTTATACATCCTATGAAAAGTAATATCACCATGCGTGTGTACGTACAAATAACCATCTCCACGTTGTGGTGTAATTTTTTTTTTCACGTAAACTTTTTTTATATGGGTATAAAGATAAATATAATGGATTTAAATAATAAATATAACATTATATTTTATCTTTAAAATTTATATTCCATCCAATTTCATACCATTTAAACATTAATAAAAGGATATCGTCGCTCGTACGTACATATGACTTATTATCTCCAGGACGTGATGGGACTCATCTTCCACATTCAACATCCAAGAATGATTATAATAATAAATATTATTAATAAGTATGAAATATATAACATAATAATTATAATGGGATGATATATATATATATATATGTGTGTGTGTGTGTGTGTGTACATATATGTCATTCACTTACTTCCATTCAATACGATAAGAAAACAGAAACAATGCTCAAGCGTACGTACAACCTACCGTCTCCATGAATGGTGTGTTACATTTTATTTATCTATTATATATATTTATATATAGAATATATATGATATATAAATTGTGTTTTACATTATGGAAATATTTAAATTATGATATACTTAGTATGATAAAAAATAACAACTCAAAACATGTATGATTAAGAAAGCGATTATTACCCGAAACAATAATTTAACTTGGAAATTATTAATAAAAGGGAAATATAAAGTAATAAATGAATCATATATGATATCATAAATATGGATATAGTCCTATTATAATTTATTATTATTTTTTAACAATTATACAGGAGGATAACTCAACCTCTACTAAAGAAAAGTATAAGGTAAGAGTTAATTTTTCAATCTCATTTTTTATCCGGGATTGTTTCTAAATAAGAATATATTAGATAATATTTATCATCCACATCCATGTTTCATAAAAATACATTTGAAAAATATTTTTACTATTTATCTACAATTTTTTAATGCCATTTATTTCTACTTTTGACTTTTTAGAAAATGTTTTGAAAGAAATATTTTCGTCGCTCTCCAAACAAGGTACTTTATGCTATTTTCAAAAAATTAAGGAAAGAATGTTTTTTTACTTATATGGAACAAGTGGATATTTTCCACTATTATGACTCCCTAACATTTTGATGCTTTAATTACAATATCACATGGTTTTTTTAAATTAAATGTCTTCTTTTATAATTATGTAGTATTTTAAATGATTAAAAAGTAAAAAGGGGATTCTTCTCTAAAAGAGTTTTAATTATTTCATTTACTTTCATCAATGTCAACATAATTTTTGGATTTTATTCTTATTTGAGGTTGACTTATTATGATACAATCTTCCATATTGTATTCAAGGGTTTATAATATGTTTGACTATGGATGTGCTATTTTAATACCATTCATGGTTTATATTTAAAGTGTTAACATTTCGTATGCTAGTTTTAATATGAATGTTTATGTTATGTTTGACCCATTTAATACGAGGAGTGAATTAGACTTAGTAAGTGATGGTTGGAGCCTACTATATCCCCTATATGCATTGGTAGGTCTCATGAGACAAACTAGTGTCTTGGCACAAGGCCTTGATAGAATATTTGTGTATGGTCTTAGAACAAGGCCTTGACATAGTGGTTATGATGTCCATCATTATGCATTCCCTCATTATGAGATTATTTATTGATTTTAAATGTGATTATTAGACTAGTATAATATTCTTGTGAATGATTAAATTGAGTTATTTGATTTATTCTTGTAATATTATGATAAAGATAATGAAAGTCTTGTGTTTTAGTTTTGTACCTTTCCCTAAAAGTTTATGATTATTTGTGATAGCTTTAGATATATAGTTTGTCCTTACTAAGCATCTGAGCTCACCCCTTTCTTATATTTTATTTTCCCAGGATGTCAAGAACAATTTTATGATTGATATATAGGGTTAAGATAGGGTAATGATGGATTTCTGAAAGGATTATCTATGATGTTTTTTATATTAGAAATTGTAATGTAAAGTTTATGAATGTAATCTATTTTCCAAGACTACTAAACTGATCGGTACTTCAGGTATTGATTTCTTATAATCATTCCAATGTATTAAAATAATGCACTGGCTCTAGGTAACTAGGTTTGGGGTGTTAGAAACACATTTCCAACAATGTGCGGAAGAATTTTAGGGATGATTCCATGAAGAAATCAATAATAAAAATTTGTATGAATATCATTTTTCAATTTAAAAACCATTTTTATAGTTATTGTCATTTGTGTTCAGATTAGTTCTTGTTTTTTATCATACAAGTCTCAACAACAAAGGATGGAGGAGCGTCTTGAATATATTTACAAAGATAATATAGAAGTTTATGATTACATGATGAAAATTCCAAAGCATAATTGGTTGTTGGAATATGATGATGGGATGATATAAGGACATATGAAAACCAACAACATAGAATGTATAAATAGATTTATCAAGGGGGTTCATAAGTTACCCATCATAGGTAATTAATAATATTTGATTATATTTCAATTAGAAGAGCCAAAATTATAATATAATATTAGTATAAGTTTTTAAATTTAAATTATAGGTTTTGTATTAGAGACCATATATCATAGTGTAAAGTATTTTTTTGAATGAGGAAAGCAGGATGAAGAGGTTCTGAATAGAGGGGTGGGCTATGCACACCATTTCTAGTGAGAGATAGATAGAGTTCTTCAGGAGGCTGAAACATTTCATGTAGCTTCATTTGATAATGTAGATAAATGATTTGAGGTCTCTAAGACATGTGATATTATGGATTTTATAAGTGGTCATGTGAAAGTTGTTCTACTAGAGAAGCATTACTATGAATATATAAACTTTCAAGTATTATGATATCCTTGTAGACAAGTGATCACAACATAATCTTCAGAACACTTATCTTGGGAGAATTTAATTGATCCATTTTATCAACTAGAGAGTATCAATGAATGCTACAATTCTTTATGGATTTCAATCGAGGAATATCATAATTTTTGAAAGTCTAATGGAACACCCATGATTCTACCAAACATGACTAGGATTTGACCAAAAGGGAGTCCAAAGTCGACTCATATTTGGAATGAGATGGATTGTCCCAAATAATGGGCACCTGGATAGAGGCACATCATATGCCTCTAGGAAGGTCTCACGATGAAATGTTTCTCAATTAGTTAATTTACTCTATCAGTTAAAACAATTCATATACTCTATTAGTTAATGTTAAATTTTGTACATGTAATCATTTTTTTCATTATAACCATTTTTAATCATATTTTTCTTATTTGTATATTGTATAAATTTTAAAAAATATACTTATATATTATAATACATACATATATGTAGTATATAAAAGAATAGATATCAAAAATATATTTTATATTTCATTTTTAAATATAAATTTTATATCAATTTAATAAAACTATAAACATAATGAAAATATAACAATTATTCTTTCCAAAAATCTATATTTCAATTTTCAAAAAAAATATTTTTTGTTAAATTGAAATGATTTTGAAACATAATAAAAATTTTATGAATATTTTTTTTGCTTCTAAAATAAATAATATGAAGTATAAACACATAACATATATTCAATTATTACTCAGGAAATTATATTTAAACAAATTTCATGTATTACCTGATAAAAAATTTTATAGAACAAATGTTCTATGTGGTCACTTGATAGAACATACTTCATCTTTATGAAAAACCCAAAAAAAACTTAAAAAATATTTTATACCAAATAATAAAAACATATATGAGTTGAATAGATGTTGAAATTAATGTTATACTATTCGTACAATCAGACGGAGAAGCCTTTGTTATATTCCCATAAATCACATGTGTTGCATGAAATATTGGCGTAGGGACTTGTTATAATTATTTTTGTTTGGATAGCACATCATGTTCATCACAATGCACCCCACAATAGCTATTTTTCCATACCTTAGATGAGTTGTATATTATAGAGTCTCCCTGTGTGACTTCAAGAACATTGATCACCACTTGATTACGGAATTGGTTGGGAGATGGAGGCTAGAGAAACACACATTTCATCTACCTAAGGGGGAGATAAAAATTACTTTAGAGGAATTCACCTACATACTCAGTCAAACCATCCATTAATAGGTAGTTACAGGTTCCACTAGTGGCGACTGGTGTGCGGTCATACACCGCCTACTAGGCGTTGACATCGTCGACATCCCATGTGTCCTCTAGGGTTCTTGTTTGTACATGGGGTGTCTTAATGAGAATTTAGACATCATTCATAATGATGTAGATGATTAGAAAATTATTAAACACACACATGATTATATTATGTGACTGATTAGAGTCTTGGTGTGTGTCGATTACTCCACCAGCTTGGAACATATGATTCACCCACCATTACTTGAGTATCTTGACCAGACAACTACATATAGTTGGGGGTCCACTGTATTATCAGATCTATACATATGTATCCACACCAGTTGTTGAGATGATACACATCTGGTACCAGGTTGTATGGCTTTGGTACAGATGTGGGTCTGGTAGAATTTTCTACACATCGCTCATAGAGTTGTCGTACCACTTCCACAATAGCTGTTTCGAGGCTGTCCTTGGGAACGCTGGTAGGTTTACGTTGTTAATTTGAGTTATTTAGTACTTTTATTAATTTATTTTATAAAATTACCATATATTACATCTTTTTAACTAGGTAGAGTAAAGATTAGAAATATGTACATACTCTGAGACATAGTGTGCACATCTTTTAATAGATATTTGATGACATTAGGCTAGTAGATGTAAGTTAAATATTAATTTATTTAGAAACTTTTATTTTATTATTAAAATTTTAATTTATTTAAATGTTATCTAAGTAACATTATCATGCTAATTTATTAATTATTTTTTGAGTTTACATTTCAGGTTTCATAGACCCCATATACAAGTGTTGTCTATGCATCACTTCCACCATACAACACAACTATGATTGGAGATAATAGTGTAGTGGTGCCACTCATTCACTTCCAAATCATTGAGTGGCACCAGCCAGACTAGGTCATGTGCCAGTTTTGATATATTCACCATATCCCCATGGAACCAAGACAAACTGATGGGTTATATTTCATTATGCTTATAGGTAGATAGACGAAAGACTAGCAGAAGTTTCATGCACGTTATATTGAGTATTGGGACACACATTACCAATAAAGTATCTTTAAACAAAGATATATCATATCATTCTATCAATTAGATGATGAGGGGGATTATGAATATTGGTACCAACAGCATACCATCATGTACCTTATGCTCCATGAGATTGACATTCCGCAGTTTGTATGTTTACTAAGATTTATTATATTTGTTTTGCTCATGTTTTATATTAATTTGAATGTTATTTCATTTTTAGTTGGGTAGAATTTATCATATTTCACATATCATGTATCCTCGAGAGGAGACATTTGTTAGTCAGTATGTAATTCACCCAGATGTAGTGGCTCTCAGAGTTCCTGTCCAATTCATACATGAGAGTGTCACTGATGAGGAGCCAAAGTTATATCTCAATCCATATGCTCTAACTAAGGTTTATGGGGATGATGATATCCCTATTGTGCCTACTGAGGATGATGAACCACCACCACCACTTCTAGCTGGAAGATAGAGATGAGGACATCTGCAAGGGTAGCAGTGATAACATAGACATCCGAGAGGGGATCCTACAGATATTATCGCACTACAAAGAGATGATGCTTCACAACTCACTGTGGATCATCTATAGTCGGAATATGATTATATGCCACATATTTCATCTCCAATAATGATGATGGACTACAAATTGGGTGTGGTAACACACCTTGTGGTGGTCCCCACTCCAGCCAGTGATGAATTCTTTGATATCACACTTCTGCCATTTTTTGGAGATCTCAATCCATATGGATCCCCATATGCTTTTGGGCCTTCCTTTACACATGATGTTGACTAGTTGTCTACAAAGAACAATGAGGATGCACTCACAACATCATAAGAGGAGGAACCCTTGCCTATAAGTAGGACACTAGAGTGACAGAGATGTCATATGTGGAGTGGGCGTGAGTTTCAAACCTTGGGTTGTGGTACTGAGGGCCATCGACGTTGATGTATTTATATGTAATGTTATATATATTAAAAAACTTATTTATTGATATAATTAATTATTTTTTAGGAAAATATAAATAAATTCAAAAATATAGTAATAAAAAACTAATTTAAATGAACTATTAATAAATAATAACAAAATCCGAATAGTTTAATGTTTCACTTAGATTATACTTATAGTTTATATCTTATAAGATTCATTATAACATAAAATTTATATTTATAAATTATTGTTTCATTAAAGTTATGTTTTCATTAACATTCTTTAAAAACTTCTTTTCATTTATCATTAATTTATTATATGTTTAGTCGGTATGAAAAACTTCATTTACATTGTATTTTTACTTTATAATTTATATATTTTCAAAGTCATATATTTGTAACATTATTAATTTTAATGTATGTGACTTCAAAAGTGCATAAATTATAAGGTATAAATACTATCTAAATGAAAATTTTCATACTAACTAAATGTTTATTTATAAATAAATTTAAAATAAATTTAAAGATATAATAAAATTTTTAATAATATAATTTATTATATATTTTAAATATAAATATACATTTATATTTATAACTATTGTAAATTTTTAATAATATATATAAACCTTAATTAAATTAATAATTAATGTTTCTTTATAATAAATTAATAATAATAAAATTATTAACAATTAAGGTTTATATATATGTATATATAAAAAAACCTTATATTTTAAAGATGAATAATAAGGTTTATATATATATATATACACATATATAATTTTAATATGGTTTATATATATATATAAATGAATTTAATAAGTTTTATTTATATATTTAAGTAATTATATATAAATCTATAAATTTGAAATAGAAGGTTTATTTATATCTAAATATTTATATATAATAATGAATATAAGGTTTATTTAAATATATATTTATATAAATAAGTTATTTAAATATAAGGTTTATTTAATTATATATTTATATATTTTAAATTTATTTATTTATATATAATTATATGAATATAGATAAATCGTATATTTTAAATTTAATAAGGTTTATTTATATAAATAATTATATATAAATTTAAAAATTTATATATTTAATTATACATAAGTTTTATTTAATTATCTAATTATATAATTAAATAAGGCACATTTATAACTATATAAATATCTATTTATAAATATAGATTTATAATTATATAATTATAAAAATATTTTTAAAAATATTTTTAAATAATTTCATATGTTTAAATATATTTATAATTATAATTATATAAGTTTATATAGATATATTTATATATAAAAATATTGATAATTTTAATTATATAAATTTTAATTATATATACTTATTTATAATTACTAATATATAATTATATATATATATATATATATATAAAGGGGGAATGGGGTGGGGGGCCTGGATAGTGCTATTTCATCAGTACCAGCATTGTGTGAATAAAATTCCTATGAAACAGGGGAATGGTCATCATCTCCAACTCCATGTTCAGTCTGGAAAGAATTCAATCTTGCCTTCCACCATGAATTCTCCCACCATTCCACGTATCTCATGGTCATATGTCCTTCAAATAGCCTCAGTGGAATATATAACCAGGTTCCCTCTATGGGTCTGGCATAATTGTTCCACACCTGCTTTCTAGTTTTATTCGATCTTGATATGCGATGAGTAATATCCTAATCCAACCTGAATTGTACTGCCACTCGAATCGGAAGGTATTGATAGATGAAATCATGTCCCACTAGCTCAGAGATCCGTAAGCATCGTACCAATAACTGCATCTCTTCATCAAGATCATTAACCAATACCCAATCATCCTTTTCTCATGCGTTTGTAGAGATGATGATGATGATGACATATTTAATAGAGGATGAATACTATAGGGTTTCTAGAAAAAAATATTCGACACTGAATCCATATCCAAGCCCACATCCATGGATCTTGTGAACTTCTTCATCTTATGCTGGTGAGTGTGAATTGGTTCACCAGGTCCTCCCCAATTTTGGTCAGGGTGTAACGCAGAGAACCTCCTGAAAGCCCAGATCTGAACCAATCCGAAGGGTGAAGATATGGCCAAAGTATCTCCACCGTTACTGCCATGGAAATGAAGGTGGAGCAACCCCAGATCCTGATAAATTTGTGTGAGCACCACCGGGGAAAATGCGAGTGGGGTTCCAGTAGCTAGGAGGACTTCCATGGGGAAGACAAATATCATGATCATGATAGAATTTTTCTTGGGAGGGAATACGTACTTTCACATCCACAGGTATAGGAAGGCCTCATGATCCTATGGGATCTCTATTTTGGTGAAATAATTCATACAAGAATCTTGGCCGACCTTATTGGATGAATACCAAACCAGTTGGTGGCATGCTCCTTCCATTCCGTCCTCATCCATTCTCTGTTCCGACATTATGTGGGGGATCCAGATAGGATAGATGAGAATAGGGTACCCCTGAGGGACATCACATCTTGTAGCATGATGCATATCCTTAGGGGAAGAATAAGGTTTTAGTCTCTGTCCACCACCTCCGAACGAGGCCCAATACATGTTCATTTCACCTCATGATGTTTTAGGCACACCCCGTGACGACCTCAAAAATCCTCACATTTCTCCATGTAGATTGGTATGAGGCGTGCATCTGGTATAACCATGATGGCTAGGCCATCTATGTCTTGGGGATAAGGTCGATGATGCCCCTTCTCTTATAATTCCCATGTCCAGTTTTACTAGGTCTTTGATCAAAGGGTCTCCTTGAATCCTCATCATATCCAGAACAATAAGGTCTTTCCTACTTAATACATCAATGACTTTGTTTTATTTTCTTGGAAGATAATGAATTGAACAATCATAGTATTTAAGATGTTTCAACCATCTTCTATATCTAATGTTCAATTCATTTTTTATGAAAATATATTTCAAACTTTTGTGGTATGTGTATATATCACATTTCTACCCATAAATATAGTGCCTCTATATCTTTAAATAACAAAAACTGCAGCCAACTCGAGGTCATGAGTAGGATAATTCTGATCACGAGGCTTTAACTATAGAGATGAATAAGCAATAACCTTTTCATTTTGTATGAGGACAGACCCAATCCCTTTCATATATTCATATCTAAAAATAAAAAATCCATCTCCAATAGAGGGTAGAGTTAAAACAAGTATAGTAACCAATATCTTCTGCAGCTCTTGGAAACATTCTTCACACTCCTTCGTCCAGATGAACATAACTGCTGAGTTAAATTTATCCATGGATTAGAAATTCATGAATTTTTTTTCACCAAAATCCTATAATATCCTGCTAAACCAAGTAAACTATAAATCTTAGTTACTATTGTAGGATGAGGCCACTCCTCCACAACCTTTGTCTTGATAGGGTCAATTAGGATTCCTTCATTGGTTATAATTTTCCACAAAAAATCAAATTTTTGTAACCAAAATTTACATTTTCCAAACTGTCCAAATAGCCTCTTCTTTCTTAGAGGTTGAAATATAGCCTTTAGATGATCCTAATGCTCCTCGTAACTTTTGGAATATATCATAATATAATCAATAAAAATTACCAAAAATTTATCATGGTAATCCTTAAAGACTTTATTCATAAAATCCATAAAAATAATAGGAGAATTAGTCAAGCCAAAGGGAATAATAATAAACTCATAATTCCCATATCTTAATTAGAAGTAAGTCTTTGTAAGATCCTCTTTCTTCACCCAAATTGATGATAACCAGAACAAAGATCAATCTTTGAGAAGAATTGAGTCCCATGAAGCTAGTCAAATAAATCATCAATCCTTGGAAGAGGGTACTTTTTCTTCATTGTAACCCCATTAAGTTCTCTATAATCAATTCATCACCACATTGATCCATCCTTCTTCTTTATAAATAGAACAGGTTCTCCCAAAGGATACAAACTTATCTAGATAAACCCCTTCTTCAAAAGATATTAGAGTTGTTTCTTTAATTAATCCAACTCCAAATTTTCTATTCTATACGGGGTATTTGATATCATCTTGGATACATGCATGAGTTTAATAGATAAATTCCCCTATCTTTCTAGGGTTGGTCCAGGTAAATCCTTAGGAAATACCTCAACATATTCATGAACCATGGGGACATTTTCTATTCCTATACTTTCATTTACTTCTTCATCTCCACCAATCATTTTTATAAAGAAGACTATAGGAGGTGCTTTTAGAAAAAGATCATGTTGAGATATATCTCCTTTGAAAACAACTGTAGGTTGTCCATTCAAGACTACTGATATTTCCTTACCTCTATAGTTAGTCTTAGTATTATACTCTTAGAGTTATTCAATCCCTTGTATAATTTCAAATTCCATCATGTAAATGACTAATATATTTATGATGAGATTATGGTCACCAAAGTAAATACTTGAGTTTTTATACCCTATTGATTCTTAGATAATCTCTCCAGGAGTCTTGACAGATAGTTCTACTTCTATAAGTTCAGATATTGATTCTATATTCTTTGAAAACTTGGAGTAAATAAAGGAATGAGTAGACTCATAATCAAACAAATTACATGCTAGATTTGAGATAACAATGAGAGTTCCAACCACCACATCATTTGGAGCTTCAACTTCAGATGTAGTGATATAAAAAGCATGACCTTAATCCCTAGGTATATTCTGAGGTTGATGGTGATTTCCCTCTATAAAATTTGGATTTAGACAGTGTTTGGAGAAGTTCCTATGTTTTACAAACTTGAAGCATTGGACTTTAGGTAGGGCCTTCACCATCTTCCCTTTGTAGTTAGTTTTGAGAAGTTGAGGCTTCACCTCACTATAATAGTTCTGAGGAATATGGTCATCTATTCCACACTTTTAACATTTCCTGTTCCTGAGCAAGCAGTTCCCCAAATGATTCCTCCCACATTTTTTGTATATAGAAATTTTCACTTGCTTTCCTCCTCTTTTGTGATACAAGTTACTAACTAATCTTAGATCCATAGATCTATTATTTTCATTCAATATATGGGACTATTATGTCTCTTTTAACCCCAGTTCAACCTTCATAACACTCTTCACTATCTCCCCATAGTTTTCATAGTCTCAATGGTATAGATTATTCCATAGATGTGGTCTTACTCCACAGAAGAATCTATCAACCTTCCAATTAGGATCCATGTCAAAGATAGAGGTATAGAAAAAAATTATTGTAAAGTTAATATCATATCATCCAATAGATTCATTTTAGTTCTTATTCAGATTAAACAATTCCTTCTCTATTTTTGTTCTCATTGAATGGGGGGAAATATTTTTTGAAAAAGGCTCCCCTGAACTCTTCCCACTCCATTGCATAAATCTCCCCTCTTATCTTTATGTTTTTAACCAGTGTACACCACTGACTAGCTTCTCCCTCTAAGAGTTACATAACTAGGGTGACATTCTCTTATTTCGAACAAAGTAGTATAGAAAAGATCTTTTCTATAGAGCTTATCTATTATTCAGTAGTCAGTGGTTCAATAGATCCATTGAAAGGAAGTGGTTGTTGACGCCTGAAGGACTCAACAGAAAGATGTTACCTTTGAAGAGAATCTAGTATATCATCTTGATTCAATTTATTGCTCATAACTCAAATTAGTTGATTCATCATTCTCATAAAGTTTTCCATTATTAATTCCATTGAAAGAACATCAGCACCCGGTCCATTGTGCTCACCATTTACACAATTTCTCCTATTTCCTGCCATTTTCTAAAAGATGAAAACTATAGTGAGAAATATGTTTCATTTAATAATATTATAATTATAAAGGTATTTCATGTATTAAAACTTCATTATTAAATATGTTATTCTTTAACAACAATTATATTTTCTATAAATCCTTTATAATGGTTCATAAAAAGATTGTGATTAACCAAACATATCCCCAGGGATTGTCAAACCAGGTTCAAAGTAAGGCTCATTGTCATGTATCAGGTTATGCTAAGTTAGAACCGACACACATTTTCAAATTTATTACCCCTAGGTACATCTATTCCAGAACCAAATCCACTTGTTCGTATCCATACATTTCTTTGTTCAGAAACCACTTACTTAATACTTCACCATAATACTAGGATGTTTTCCTATATTTTAACTTGTACCTAATGTTCTTTTTTTAAGTTTTTAGATAATAATTTACACAAATAACTAAACCTTATTTTGATACCATCTATGGAATCCAACCTTTTTATTACGAAAACTTTTCATTACATTATACAAAAACAAAGGATTGTTTAAAGTTTAGTTTCTTGTAAAAAAGGTACATGATACATGAAAACATAAAAATTATTATAATAAACATAAAAGTCTTAATAATAGGTTCATTATAAGTAAATTTAATCATTATCATAACCTAGGTACATACATCAAAGTAAAGGGTGAGCATAAGGCCCAATAAAGGAAAGAAAGGGAAATAGTTTACAAGTGATCATGAGAATTATCAATAACAATTTGAAGAATATCATAAAGGAATGATAAAAAAAAGAGACATATCATAGTAAATGTAACATGAATAATAACATGGAAATGTGACTATAAAATTTAATTTAGTCATTCATAATCATATCACCAAGGTTTATCACTGAGGTGTCATAAAAATTACCTAGGTTATTCACCAAAGTATCATAAAACAAGTAATCTATTGAGATTAAATTATCTACCCAATGAATTGGAGAGATATCCGGGTTCACCCTTATTATTAATTACTTAATTTTATTCACATAGGTCATAATAAAACATTTCTGAAATATCCTTTGGAGAATAAAATAAACAGGTTTCATATCTAAATAATGACATTTTAAAAAAATGCTTAAAGGCAAGATCATTATGTCATTATTAACTCAAAAAAAGCAAGGATGGATTTATGTATGTTAATAATAGAATAAAATAGATCATTTTTAAATCTACGTGAATACCATTGTAAAATAAAGAGGTTTGGGTATTCAAAAAATAAAATAAGATAATTTTTTAAGAAAAAGAGAGAAATTTTGAGAAGAAAATCCGGCAGCATAACGAGTATGAAATATGGTTTTAAATGAAATTAAAAAGATAGTGGAAAGGGGTATAACATTAATAAAAGAATATTAATAAAATAAATGGATATAATAAAATGTATATAAGAACATATTATTGAAATTTGAAATATATACCACATAAAAAGGAGACATGAAAGAAAAAGAGAAGTTGAGATTTCCATTACCTTGAAGAGTGACTACAAAAACTCAACGATTGGGAACTTTGGGGCTTAAAGACACATTAGGATGACTCATTAGTAGTTAAAAATATAACATAGTCATATAGGAATAATTGGTAATGAAATATAAAGTTGAAATGGTTTGTTATTTATAGCAAAAGAGGAGGATTTTTTTATTAATTTCCTTGGACACCTAGGTAGTCATAAATGAAAAACCATAAGATTTCACATGGTATTTGCACATGGTATTGAAAAATTAGGAAAAATATTATTATATTTTAATTCAAAATATTTGACCAAAATTTTATATTAATCATTACATTATTATGAAGTCATTAAACTTACCAAAAACTCAAAACTGTTTTTTTTGCGATTCATTGAAAAATAAAATGTTTTAGAAAATTATAATAAATTTAACCTAACCTAATTTATACATGATTATTTAAAAAATTATTTTTATTTCATCATAATAATTCTATAATTATAATAAATTTAACTTTTAAATATAAAAATCCTTAATTATTAAAAATAATATTGGATATAAAATTCATAGTAAAATGCACAATAAAATTTCCAACACTTGAAAAAAAATATTTTATCATTTATAATTAAATAATAGTATTTTTATCATAATATTTCATTGAAACAAACATTATTAATAATAAATTAAATTATTATAATATTTTATATCTTTCTTAAAAGTGATTTTTTTTTCCTGAAAAATCAATTTATCAAATTCTATCTCAAATTTATTTAGAAAAACTATTATTAAAATTGAAATAATGAAACAAAAAATTTATTTATATAGAAGAATTAAACTTTAAGTAATTAGGGTATCAACAAATAACCCCTTAAAACACCCACATATGACCTAAGGGTGAGATGTACGATGGAGATAGACTCATGGGACGACTCTACTAACATCACCCAAGTGGTAATTTCCAAAAACTTAAACTTCTCCCATAGGAAATTTCTTTCATATAGCATCCCGACTTTTTATCACATAAAACTTTCATTAAATTTTACAAAACCAAGGATCTTTAAGGTTTAGTGTCTTGGAAACCAGGAACTTAAAAAATGAAACAACAAAAAAAACATTCTTCTTAAACACTTGAATGGTTTCTCCTCATGTTCATCCTAGGTTCATTACTGCATCACATAACCTGGGGACATAAATCAAAAGAAAGGGTGAGCAAAAAGCGCAGTAAGGGAAACAAGAGAAGCATTTTACATGTGAACTTGAGATACTTCAATAAGGTCATGAAAAGAACTTTAAGGCATGAGAATGAAATCATGAGGCATATCATAATAAAAATAACATTTTCATAACTTGAAGATGTGGCTACATCATTTAACATAGACAATCATGAACATATCACCAAGGTCCATCCCCAAGGTGTCATTTGAAAATTACCAAGGTTATTCACCAAGGTATCATGAAAATTGTAATCTCTAGTGGTTACATCATTACCCAATGCATTGGAGCGCTATCAGGGCGCACCCTTAAATTTTCCTTTATTATCATGTGAGCCACATATATAATCATCAAACATTTCATAAATAACCCATATAGCATAAAATAAATGGGTTTCATTTCATAATCACAACGTTTTAAAAACTGCTTTAAAGACATGATCTTTACGTCACTTTAAAACCCACAGAAAAGGAAGGTGGGTCTCATGTATGTAAATCCCAGAATTTAAAATAGAACATTTTGGTATATATGTGAATACACCTTTAGAATAATGAGCTTTTAGTATTCACTTAATAATATAAAAGAACTTTAGAAAAAGAGAGAGACATTTTGAGACGGAAATTCTGCAGCATAACGGCTATGTTATGAGGTTTTAGAAGACATTAAAAGAGAGGGAAAATGGGTCAAACATTCATAAATGACCCATAAAATAGTATATGGACAGAATAAGAAGGATACATGATCATGGTAATGAAAGTTCAAGGACATACCATTTGAAATGAAAAACATGGAAGGAAGACAAAAATTAGATTTCTCTTATGAAAGTTCGGCAGCCTAACGACGTTACTTAAACTTCAATAAAAATGATTTGAAAAGATCAAATAGGGTCTCTCATCATGTGAAAATAAGAGTTCAGTATGATAGATATAGAGATAATTCCCCAAAATAATTAAAAAGGAACTTGAAAGACTTGACATGAAAGTAGAACTTTGAAAAGAATGAGAAGGGTGAAAGAATCCCCTAAAAACTTCGGCAGCCTAACGGCGCCACTTAAAACTTCAAAATACCTAATTGAAGAGATCAAATGGGGTCTCTCATCATATGAACATAAGAGTCCAGTATGATAGATATAGAGATCATACCCCAACATAACAAAAAGAAACTTGAAATAATTGACATGAAAGTAGAACTTCAAAACGAGAAGGGTGAAGAACCACTTAAAAATTTGGCAGCCTAACGACGCCACTTAAAACTTCAAAATACTGAATTGAAGAGATCAAATGGGGTCTCTCATAATATGAAAATAAGAGTCCAGTATGATAGATATAGAGATCATACCCCAACATAACAAAAAGGAACTTGAAAGAATTGACAAGAAAGTAGAACTTCAAAACGAGAAGGGTGAAGAACCACTTAAAAATTCGGCAGCCTAACGGCGCCACTTAAAACTTCAAAATAATGAATTGAAGAGATCAAATGGGGTCTCTCATCATATGATCATAAAAGATCATTATGATATAATTAGAGATCATACCCCAACATAATAAAAAGTAACTTGAAATACTTTACATGAAAATGGATCTTGAAAAATGAGAAGGGAGAAAGAATCCGTTACAAAAATTCGGCAGCCTAACGGCGCTACTTAAAACTTCATAAAACGAAATAATGAGAGTAAGAGGGGATCTCTCATTATATGAACATAAAAAGGGCATTAAGAGGAGTATAAAAGAACATCCTCCAACATATGAACATGGAGTATAAAAGGAATGACATAAAAGATATTACTTGAAATTAAAGAGAGAGGTCGGATCCCTTACCTTAAAACGTAACTCTTAAAACTCAAGGGTTTGGACCTTGAGGGCTTGGGGGCACCTTGGGAGGACTCCTTGGGAGGTAATGAGACCAGAACTTATCTGGGGGAGAGTTGGGAGTGAAAACTAAAGGAGGAAAGGGTGGGTATTTATAGGGAAAGTGAGGGGACAAGGCATTAATGGCCAAGGGACACCTCACTAGTGGTTTTGGCAAAACCATGTGCTTGCCCATGGTATTTGCCCATGGTATTGGCCACTTGGGACACCTCATACCTTATCTTACTATTCATAATTCGACCATATTGAATATATACTTAATAGATCATTTAATGATGTCATTAAACACCCGTAACTTAAAAACTATATTTTCACTATTCATCGAAAATTCAACTTTCTCAGAATAATCCCAAAATTTCACCTTAACCAAATATCAACGCTCTGATTAAAAAAATGAAATCCATTTTATAAAAATAATTTTCTAAATATTTTTAATTAAATTTTTAATTAAAAACACTATTCATCAAAAATTTATTTTTTTCAAAAAAATCCCCAAAAATTACCTTAACATAATATCGATGCTCTGAGTTCAAAAATGAAGTCCATTTTATAAAAATAATTTTCTAAATA
This sequence comes from Viscum album, assembly GCA_963277665.1. NCBI lineage: Eukaryota > Viridiplantae > Streptophyta > Magnoliopsida > Santalales > Viscaceae > Viscum > Viscum album. The sequence goes on from OY728152.1 coordinate 1,427,490,023, forward strand.
TTTTTAATTAAAATTTTAATTAAAAAACACTATTCATCCGAAAAAACTAATACTTGAATAATAATTTATGAAACCGTTATTTAACCATTTTATTGAATCACATTACTTAATCAAAGTGCCTAGATTATTTTAATACTTTCTTTAAGTGAGATTACTAATCCATTTGGACACATTATTAATCCTAATCATAAAATCACTATTCATAATTTACTATTCATCAAAAATCAATTTGATCTTATTAGACTCTATATTTCGTACTGAACATAATTGTAGAAGACCATTTTTTGAAAATCATTACACATTTTTAATTATTTTGGGTTTACATAAACATATTTAAAATATCCTTTTTCTAAAATTCATCAAAAATATGCATACTATATTTATCCGGTCATTTGAAAATTCATAAAAGAAATCGAAATTTTTATTTAAAACAAAGGATTACACAAGACAGTTACGGTCTCCTTACATAGCCTCTTATCACACCAGCATAAGACCTAAGTGTAAGGTGTGCTAAGGTGAGAGAATCCGAGGGAGGCTCGGACAACATCGCACGAGTAGTAATTTCTATCAGTTTGAACTTCTCGTGAAGGCGATCCCGTTCTAGCTTTATACGATGAAGTTCAGATTGGGTTTGGTCCAGAGCAAAGCCCAGTGGTGCTACCTCCTTCCCAAGTTCTGTTAGATGGGCTTCGATCGGTCCAAGACTACTGGGTGAGGCCATCGAATCTTCTTTCTATATTAATTAACCAAGATTGCTTGTATTTAGAGAAAATAGTCAAAACGTTTAGTTTCCAGCGGTCATATTGACCAATGGTCAAATAACAGTCAAAACCCAACAGTCTCATTTTAATTATACACATTTTATCAAATGAAACATTTTTGTTGAGTATAAAATAAAATAACACATAAAATTAGGAAATAATACTTATTTAAAATTTCGGGTCGTTACAATCTTCCCCCCTTAAGAAATTGCGTCCTCTCAATTTTTTTAAAATTGGGTTTTAAAATTTCATTGAAAGTCCCACATCGGAAAAGGAGTCAGTAAGACTATTACTTTAAAAGAAAGAAAGGGAAGTACAAAGGTCACCCGAGTTAACCCGCACTAGGATTCCATGTAGGAAAACATGGACATGGAGGAGAAAACCAAGGGTCAAGTTCTGAGGGAGAGTGATAGAGAACATGATTAGGAGAAAGTTAAATATAAGAAAATCCCAAACTTATGATGTGTGTAAACGGTCTTTGATTACCTAGTAGGAAACGTAAACCAACAACATTTTTGTTTTATGTTTCTTTTAATAATTTTGAGGAATTCATTTACTACATAGAACAAAAACATAAGAAAATATACCTACCTTCAAGTAGAGTTTCATCCTTTAATAAGTCCCTACCAACACTAATCTTTTCTACAAATGATGAGACTTCAAAAACACTTGGTCTCATAAAAGCACAAGAATCATCTTCTAGAGAATCACATAATCAACAAAAGATTTACTATCTATTTCTTCTATCTTTAAACATTCTCCCAAAAACAGAAAGGTTAAGGTAAAACAACTCTTCAAAAAGAAATAATCCCATAGGAATGGAAACTACTTTTAAATCTCCAAAGTTCCATATTACTACCCAAAGTTCATCATAGACCATTCGATAAATAACGGTCCTTAAAATTTCTCAAAATAAACCAAACTAAGACTGAAACCCAAATACAAGAAGGATTTGATAACATAGTCTTCCAAAACAACTTCATTGTTCATCTCCAGACAACATCAACCACTCCTAACATCTTATAACAAAAGTAGCTAACCTAAAAATATTTTACCCAAGATAGGTTAATCATTCCCATAAGTAACCTAAATTACTATAAGTCCACCTTAAATTTATCAATTCTTCAAAATATAAGTCAACCTTACTCCTCAATGAAAATACTATAGTAATCTATTTACCTCGATCATATAGGGTCCCCAAAATAGTGAACGTCTTCCAAAATAATAATCATCTTTTAATCCCCTAATCATCTCTGTCATATTAATATGGAAATTGTTGCATTTCCTATCACATTGGTTGTTGGGACACGTTATTCCATTTCCCACCATTAACTAAGAATAGAAAGTATAATTAGAGGCTTAAATACTTAACCAATAATCATGAAAAGGAACTTAAAGCATATAAGGATAACTTGTAGAAGAAAAGTATACCCTAACTTGTGATCCCCTAGGTTCCCATATAGGTTATCCATGATCATATATTCTTATGTGAATATTTATTTTATTTTATCTTTGTTCCTTTAACAATGGTTCATACCAAGCTTATGAATTTACCAAAGCATATCCCCCGGGAGTGTCGTAACCAAGAGTGCAGCAAGGCCTATTGTCGTGTACCAGTTCCCGTTCGAGTCTAGCTCAAAGCGGTGTTTTCGGGTTTTACCCCTATGTACATCTGTGCCAGAGCCACCTCTACCTACTCGTATCCAGACAGGGATGTATTTTCTTGGCAACCCCTTACTCAATACTCACCAAAATACCAGGAAGATTTCCTATATTTAAACTTTTCTATAGGGTTCATCCTAAAGTTTTCATATCCTAATTTCCACAAATAACTAAACCATCCTTTGATACCAACTATAGAATCCCAACTTTTTATCACATAAAACTTTCATTACATTTTAAAAAACCAAGGATCTTTAAGGTTTAGTGCCTTGGAAACCAGGAACTTAAAACATGAAACAAAAAAAAACATTCTTCTTAAACACTTGAATGGTTTCTCCTCATGTTCATCCTAGGTTCATTACTGAATCACATAACCTGGGGACATACATCAAAACAAAGGGTGAGCAAAAAGCGCAGTAAGGGAAACAAGAGAAGCATTTTACATGTGAACTTGAGATACTTCAATAAGGTCATGAAAAGAACTTTAAGGCATGACAATGAAATCATGAAGCATATCATAATAAAAATAACATTTTCATAACTTTAAGATGTGGCTAGATCATTTAACATAGACAATCATGAACATATCACCAAGGTCCATCCCCAAGGTGTCATTTGAAAATTACCAAGGTTATTCACCAAGGTATCGTGAAAATTGTAATCTCTAGTGGTTACATCATTACCCAATGCATTGGAGCGCTATCAGGGCGCACCCTTAAATTTTCCTTTATTATCATGTGAGCCACATATATTATCATCAAACATTTCATAAATAACCCATATAGCATAAAATAAATGGGTTTCATTTCATAATCACAACGTTTTAAAAACTGCTTTAAAGACATGATCTTTACGTCACTTTAAAACCCACAGAAAAGGAAGGTGGGTCTCATGTATGTAAATACCAGAATTTAAAATAGAACATTTTGGTATATATGTGAATACCCCTTTATAATAATGAGCTTTGAGTATTCACTTAATAATATAAATGAACTTTATAAAAAGAGAGAGACATTTTGAGACGGAAATTCTGCAGCATAACGGCTATGTTACGAGGTTTTAGAAGACATTAAAAGAGAGGGAAAATGGGTCAAACATTCATAAATAACCCATAAAACAGTATATGGACAGAATAAGAAGGATACATGATCATGGTAATGAAATTTCAAGGACATACCATTTGAAATGAAAAACATGGAAGGAATACAAAAATTAGATTTCTCTTATGAAAGTTCGGCAGCCTAACGACGTTACTTAAACTTCAACAAAAATCATTTGAAAAGTTCAAATAGGGTCTCTCATCATGTGAACATAAGAGTTCAGTATGATAGATATAGAGATAATTCCCCAACATAATTAAAAAGGAACTTGAAAGACTTGACATGAAAGTAGAACTTTGAAAAGAATGAGAAGGGTGAAAGAATCCCCTAAAAACTTCGGCAGCCTAACGGCGCCACTTAAAACTTCAAAATACCGAATTGAAGAGATCAAATGGGGTCTCTAATCATATGAAAATAAGAGTCCAGTATTATAGATATAGAGATAATACCCCAACATAACAAAAAGGAACTTGAAAGAATTGACATGAAAGTAGAACTTCAAAACGAGAAGGGTGAAGAACCACTTAAAAATTCGGCAGCCTAACGGCGCCACTTAAAACTTCAAAATACTGAATTGAAGAGATCAAATGGGGTCTCTCATCATATGAAAATAAGAGTACAGTATGATAGATATAGAGATCATACCCAAACATAACAAAAAGGAACTTGAAAGAATTGACAAGAAAGTAGAACTTCAAAACGAGAAGGGTGAAGAACCACTTAAAAATTCGGCAGCCTAACGACGCCACTTAAAACTTCAAAATAATGAATTGAAGAGATCAAATGGGGTCTCTCATCATATGATCATAAAAGATCAGTATGATATATTTAGAGATCATACACCAACATAATAAAAAGGAACTTGAAATACTTTACATGAAAATGGATCTTGAAAAATGAGAAGGGAGAAAGAATCCGTTACAAAACTTTCGGCAGCCTAACGGCGCCACTTAAAACTTCATAAAATGAAATAATGAGAGTAAGAGGGGATCTCTCATTATATGAACATAAAAAGGGCAGTAAGAGGAGTATAAAAGAACATCCTCCAACATATGAACATGGAATATAAAAGGAATGACATAAAAGAGATTACTTGAAATTAAAGAGAGAGGTCGGATCCCTTACCTTAAAACGTAACTCTTAAAACTCAAGGGTTTGGACCTTGAGGGCTTGGGGGCACCTTGGGAGGACTCCTTGGGAGGTAATGAGACCAGAACTTAGTTGGGGGAGAGTTGGGAGTGAAAACTAAAGGAGTAAAGGGTGGGTATTTATAGGGAAAGTGAGGGGACAAGACATTAATGGCCAAGGGACACCTCACTAGTGGTTTTGGAAAAACCATGGGCTTGCCCATGGTATTTGCCCATGGTATTGGCCACTTGGGACACCTCATACCTTATATTACTATTCATAATTAGAACATATTGAATATATACTTAATACATCATTTAATGATGTCATTAAACACCCGTAACTTAAAAACTATATTTTCACTATTCATCGAAAATTCAACTTTCTCAGAATAATCCCAAAATTTCACCTTAACCAAATATCAATGCTATGATTACAAAAATGAAATCCATTTTATAAAAATAATTTTCTAAATATTTTTAATTAAATTTTTAATTAAAAACACTATTCATCGAAGATTTATTTTTTTCAGAAAAATCCCCAAAAATTACCTTAACATAATATCGATGCTCTGAGTTCAAAAATGAAGTCCATTTTATAAAAATAATTTTCTAAATATTTTTAATTAAAATTTTAATTAAAAAACACTATCATCCGAAAAAACTAATACTTGAATAATAATTTATGAAACCGTTATTTAACCATTTTATTGAATCACATTACTCAATCAAAGTGCCTAGATTATTTTAATACTTTATTTAAGTGAGATTACTAATTCATTTGGACACATTATTAATCCTAATCATAAAATCACTATTCATAATTTACTATTCATCAAAAATCAAGTTGATCTTATTAGACTCTAAATTTCATACTGAACATAATTGTAGAAGACCATTTTTTGAAAATCATTACACATTTTTAATTATTTAGGGTTTACATAAACATATTTAAAATATCATTTTTCTAAAATTCATAAAAAATATGCATACTATATTTATCCGGTCATTTGAAAATTCATAAAAGAAATCGAAATTTTTATTTAAAACAAAGGATTACACAAGACAATTACGGTCTCCTTACATAGCCTCTTATCACACCAGCATAGGACCTAAGTGTAAGGTGTGCTAAGGTGAGAGAATACGAGGGAGGCTCGGCCAACATCGCACGAGTAGTAATTTCTATCAGTTTGAACTTCTCGTGAAGGCGATCCCGTTCTAGCTTTATACGATGAAGTTCAACTTGGGTTTGGTCCAGAGCAAAGCCCAGTGGTGCTACCTCCTTCCCAAGTTCTGTTAGATGGGCTTCGATCGGTCCAAGACTACTGGGTGAGGCCATTGAATCTTCTTTCTATATTAATTAACCAAGATTGCTTGTATTTAGAGACAATAGTCAAAACGTTTAGTTTCCAGCGGTCATATTGACCAATGGTCAAATAACAGTCAAAACCCAACAGTCTCATTTTAATTATACACATGTTATCAAATGAAACATTTTTGTTGAGTATAAAATAAAATAACACATAAAATTAGGAAATAATACTTATTTAAAATTTCGGGTCGTTACAATCTTCCCCCCTTAAGAAATTGCGTCCTCGCAATTTTTTTAAAATTGGGTTTTAAAATTTCATTGAAAGTCCCACATCGGAAAAGGAGTCAGTAAGACTATTACTTTAAAAGAAAGAAAGGGAAGTACAAAGGTCACCCGAGTTAACCCGCACTAGGATTCCATGTAGGAAAACATGGACATGGAGGAGAAAACCAAGGGTCAAGTTCTGAGGGAGAGTGATAGAGAACATGATTAGGAGAAAGTGAACTATAAGAAAATCCCAAACTTATGATGTGTGTAAACGGTCTTTGATTACCTAGTAGGAAACGTAAACCAACAACATTTTTGTTTTATGTTTCTTTTCATAATTTTGAGGAATTCATTTACTACATAGAACAAAAACATAAGAAAATATACCTACCTTCAAGTAGAGTTTCATCCTTTAATAAGTCCCTACCAACAATAATCTTTTCTACAAATGATGAGACCTCAAAAACACTTGGTCTCATAAAAGCACAAGAATCATCTTCAAAAGAATCACATAATCTACAAAAGATTAACTATCTATTTCTTCTATCTTTAAACATTATCCCAAAAACAGAAAGGTTAAGGTAAAACAACTCTTCAAAAAGAAAGAATCCCATAGGAATGGAAACTAATTTTAAATCTCCAAAGTTCCATATTACTACCCAAAGTTCATCATGGACCATTCGATAAATAACGGTCCTTAAAATTCCTCAAAATAAACCAAACTAAGATTGAAACCCAAATACAAGAAGGATTTGATAACATAGTCTTCCAAAACAACTTCATTGTTCATCTCCAGACAACATCAACCACTCCTAACATCTTATAAAAAAAGTAGCTAACCTAAAAATATTTTACCCAAGATAGGTTAATCATTCCCATAAGTAACCTAAATTACTATAAGTCCACCTTAAATTTATCAATTCTTCAAAATATAAGTCAACCTTACTCCTCAATGAAAATACTATAGTAATCTATTTACCTCGATCATATAGGGTCCCCAAAATAGTGAACGTCTTCCAAAATAATAATCATCTTTTAATCCCCTGATCATCTCTGTCATATTAATATGGAAATTGTCGCATTTCCTATCACATTGGTTGTTGGGACACGTTATTCCATTTCCCACCATTAACTAATAAGAGAAAGTATAATTAGAGGCTTAAATACTTAACCAATAATCATGAAAAGGAACTTAAAGCATATAAGGATAACTTGTAGAAGAAAAGTATACCCTAACTTGTGATCCCCTAGGTTCCCATATAGGTTATCCATGATCATATATTCTTATGTGAATATTTATTTTATTTTATCTTTGTTCCTTTAACAATGGTTCATACCAAGCTTATGAATTTACCAAAGCATATCCCCCGGGAGTGTCGTAACCAAGAGTGCAGCAAGGCCTGTTGTCGTGTACCAGTTCCTGTTCGAGTCTAGCTCAAAGCGGTGTTTTCGGGTTTTACCCCTATGTACATCTGTGCCAGAGCCACCTCTACCTGCTCGTATCTAGACATGGATGTATTTTCTTGGCAACCCCTTACTCAATACTCACCAAAATACCAGGAAGATTTCCTATATTTAAACTTTTCTATAGGGTTCTTCCTAAAGTTTTCATATCCTAATTTCCACAAATAACTAAACCATCCTTTGATACCAACTATAGAATCCCGAATTTTTATCACATAAAACTTTCATTACATTTTACAAAACCAAGGATATTTAAGGTTTAGTGTCTTGGAAACCAGGAACTTAAAACATGAAACAACAAAAAAACATTCTTCTTAAACACTTGAATGGTTTCTCCTCATGTTCATCCTAGGTTCATTACTGAATCACATAACCTGGGGACATACATCAAAAGAAAGGGTGAGCAAAAAGCACAGTAAGGGAAACAAGAGAAGCATTTTACATGTGAACTTGAGATACTTCAATAAGGTCATGAAAAGAACTTTAAGGCATGACAATGAAATCATGAGGCATATCATAATAAAAATAACATTTTCATAACTTGAAGATGTGGCTAGATAATTTAACATAGACAATCATGAACATATCACCAAGGTCCATCCCCAAGGTGTCATTTGAAAATTACCAAGGTTATTCACCAAGGTATCGTGAAAATTGTAATCTCTAGTGGTTACATCATTACCCAATGCATTGGAGCGCTATCAGGGCGCACCCTTAAATTTTCCTTTATTATCATGTGAGCCACATATATTATCATCAAACATTTCATAAATAACCCATATAGCATAAAATAAATGGGTTTCATTTCATAATCACAACGTCTTAAAAACTTCTTTAAAGACATGATCTTTACGTCACTTTAAAACCCACAGAAAAGGAAGGTGGGTCTCATGTATGTAAATACCAGAATTTAAAATAGAACATTTTGGTATATATGTGAATACCCCTTTAGAATAATGAGCTTTGAGTATTCACTTAATAGTATAAAAGAACTTTAGAAAAAGAGAGATACATTTTGAGACGGAAATTCTGCAGCATAACGGCTATGTTACGAGGTTTTAGAAGACATTAAAAGAGAGGGAAAATGGGTCAAACATTCATAAATTACCCATAAAACAGTATATGGACAGAATAAGAAGGATACATGATCATGGTAATGAAATTTCAAGGACATACCCTTTGAAATGAAAAACATGGAAGGAAGACAAAAATTAGATTTCTCTTATGAGAGTTCGGCAGCCTAACGGCGTTACTTAAACTTCAACAAAAATGATTTGAAAAGTTCAAATAGGGTCTCTCATCATGTGAAAATAAGAGTTCAGTATGATAGATATAGAGATAATGCCCCAACATAATTAAAAAGGAACTTGAAAGACTTGACATGAAAGTAGAACTTTGAAAAGAATGAGAAGGGTGAAAGAATCCCCTAAAAACTTCGGCAGCCTAACGGCGCCACTTAAAACTTCAAAATACCGAATTGAAGAGATCAAATGGGGTATCTAATCATATGAAAATAAGAGTCCAGTATTATAGATATAGAGATCATACCCCAACATAAAAAAAATGAACTTGAAAGAATTGACATGAAAGTAGAACTTCAAAACGAGAAGGGTGAAGAACCACTTAAAAATTCGGCAGCCTAACGACGCCACTTAAAACATCAAAATACTGAATTGAAGAGATCAAATGGGGTATCTCATCATATGAACATAAGAGTACAGTATGATAGATATAAAGATCATACCCCAACATAACAAAAAGGAACTTGAAAGAAGTGACAAGAAAGTAGAACTTCAAAACGAGAAGGGTGAAGAACCACTTAAAAATTCGGTAGCCTAACAGCGCCACTTAAAACTTCAAAATAATGAATTGAAGAGATCAAATGGGGTCTCTCATCATATGATCATAAAAGATCATTATGATATATTTATAGATCATACCCCAACATAATAAAAAGGAACTTGAAATACTTTACATGAAAATGGATCTTGAAAAATGAGAAGGGAGAAAGAATCCGTTACAAAAATTTCGGCAGCCTAACGGCGCCACTTAAAACTTCATAAAACGAAATAATGAGAGTAAGAGGGGATCTCTCATTATATGAACATAAATAGGGCAGTAAGAGGAGTATAAAAGAACATCCTCCAACATATGAACATAGAATATAAAAGGAATGACATAAAAGAGATTACTTGAAATTAAAGAGAGAGGTCAGATCCCTTACCTTAAAATGTAACTCTTAAAACTCAAGGGTTTGGACCTTGAGGGATTGGGGGAACCTTGGGAGGACTCCTTGGGAGGTAATGAGACCAGAACTTAGTTGGGGGAGAGTTGGGAGTGAAAACTAAAGGAGGAAAGGGTGGGTATTTATAGGGAAAGTGAGGGGACAAGGCATTAATGGCCAAGGGACACCTCACTAGTGGTTTTGGCAAAACCATGGGCTTGCCCATGGTATTTGCCCATGGTATTGGCCACTTGGGACACCTCATACCTTATCTTACTATTCATAATTAGAACATATTGAATATATACTTAATACATCATTTAATGATGTCATTAAACACCCGTAACTTAAAAACTATATTTTCACTATTCATCGAAAATTCAACTTTCTCAGAATAATCCCAAAATTTCACCTTAACCAAATATCAACGCTCTGATTAAAAAAATGAAATCCATTTTATAAAAATAATTTTCTAAATATTTTTAATTAAATTTTTAATTAAAAACACTATTCATCGAAAATTTATTTTTTTCAGAAAAATCCCCAAAAATTACCTTAACATAATATCGATGCTCTGAGTTCAAAAATGAAGTCCATTTTATAAAAATAATTTTCTAAATATTTTTAATTAAAATTTTAATTAAAAAACACTATTCATCCGAAAAAACTAATACTTGAATAATAATTTATGAAACCGTTATTTAACCATTTTATTGAATCACATTACTCAATCCAAGTGCCTAGATTATTTTAATACTTTCTTTATGTGAAATTACTAATCCATTTGGACACATTATTAATCCTAATCATAAAATCACTATTCATAATTTACTATTCATCAAAAATCAAGTTGATCTTATTAGACTCTAAATTTCGTACTGAACATAATTGTAGAAGACCATTTTTTGAAAATCATTACACATTTTTAATTATTTAGGGTTTACATAAACATATTTAAAATATCATTTTTCTAAAATTCATCAAAAATATGCATACTATATTTATCCGGTCATTTGAAAATTCATAAAAGAAATCGAAATTTTTATTTAAAACAAAGGATTACACAAGACAGTTACGGTCTCCTTACATAGCCTCTTATCACACCAGCATAGGACCTAAGTGTAAGGTGTGCTAAGGTGAGATAATCCGAGGGAGGCTCGGCCAACATCGCACGAGTAGTAATTTCTATCAGTTTGAACTTCTCGTGAAGGCGATCCCGTGCTAGCTTTATACGATGAAGTTCAGCTTGGGTTTGGTCCAGAGCAAAGCCCAGTGGTGCTACCTCCTTCCCAAGTTCTGTTAGATGGGCTTCGATCGGTCCAAGACTACTGGGTGAGGCCATCGAATATTCTTTCTATATTAATTAACCAAGATTGCTTGTATTTAGAGACAATAGTCAAAACGTTTAGTTTCCAGCGGTCATATTGACCAATGGTCAAATAACAGTCAAAACCCAACAGTATCATTTTAATTATACACATGTTATCAAATGAAGCATTTTTGTTGAGTATAAAATAAAATAACACATAAAATTAGGAAATAATACTTATTTAAAATTTCACGTCGTTACATTTCAACCCTCACTTTTTGAAGCTGGGATTGGTATTAGTATATAGTGATTACCAGTGATGCTATATGCCTCCCAATATCCAACAAATGAGATTAGTACAGCACAAATCTACCGGTTGAGGCCATCGTTTCTCCTTCTACATTAATTATCCTTTGTTATTTCTACTCATAAACACTAATTATAACATTAAAGTTATTATTAAGTGTATTGTTTCCAATAGTCATATTTACAAACAGTCATAATTGAAAAATGTTCATATAATGGTTGAAACCCAACAATCACATTTTAATTATACTCATTTCATTATTAAAGGTATATAGTTTTTCTGAGAACAAAATAATATAACACACATTTTTAAGAAACAATTATTATTCAAAAAGTTTGGGTCATTAAATAAGTTTCCAAATGGAAAGAAGCCACGAATTACTAAATGTATTCCATATACCAAAAGTACTTATATATTTTGGTAGATCCTATAGTGGATGTAAAGTCTATTGGGTTTAAATGGGAATTCAAGTAGAAATTAGACGCGGATGGACAAGTCAGTACCTATAAGGGATGACTAAATGCAAAAGGGTTTAAAAAATATCAATACATTGATTATGATGAAATTTTCTTACTAGTTATGCTGAAATCCATTATAATTACATTTTCTATAACACTTTATCATGACTATGATATTTTATAGGTGGATGTCAAAACTACTATCTTTAGCAGGAACCTAATATAATTAGGGTCTCCTAGCTATGTGAAACATAAAGAAAAGGATAATAATGGGCTTAAATTCCAATTATATTCACACATTACTTTTATTCCTTACACAAGATAATCTATGGGAACCCATGTTTGGAATGACCCACCCAGTTGGATGATTGAGGCTGTGAAAAGTGCCGCTTTGGAAGGAATCTGACATTTTTATTTTATAGGTGATTTCAAATAACCATCTTATCTCATGTTATTACATTTATGTATATGAATGATTCTAGTGATTTAGTTTGGAATCAGATTCTTTCCACAAAATCAATATGTTCAAACCATATTGATGCATAACTTTTAACATAACTCAGAACATATGTAACTTAACCAAATTAAAATCTAACAATATTCATACATATCAAAATGAATCTCATGAATAAGGTACATAAAAATATTTCATGTAAATACTTAGAATCATATGAAATCATCAATACCCATAAGAGTGACCTTGGAGTCACAGATGGTTAAGCCCCACTTTTCTAGAAAAGGAATATACAAGTCAGTGATCAGTTTAACCTGAAGTTCCACTATCCGAAGATACTTTACTCAACTAATCCATCAATTCCATCATAATTATAAATGTTAATATATATAAACTAAAATTACATACTTAATTCAATCTCATAACCTAGTACAAGCCAAATTCAAGATAGATAAAAACTAAATCCATCATTTATACCCAGCATGTGACCCCTTATATGCATGTTTAACAATTTATAAAAGAAATTGAACACTTTAAACAAAAACATAAATCACAATTCAGAATATTAATAGTTTACAACCATGAATATATAAATTAATTAATAAATAAATGGATAATTTATATATTTAATCATGAAATTAACAATTTATGAACAATTCACAAATAAATAAACTATAAACACTATTATTTAGGTGCATGGTTTTAATATGAACTATTTCATATTCAAACATGATATATTTTATAGATAATTTTATTATTTAATAACACATATTTCATATTTTGTTTAACCAATTCACATAAATTAAATATATCACATATTTAATTTAATTTAAATGAGTGATCATATCAACATCCAAAAATATTTTTCGAAATGAATTTGATAAATTATTAAAATAAGGCCTTAATATAAATATTTTATATTTAAATTTATGAAAAATTAATAAATAAATATAAAAAAATTATATTTTTATCTTATTTAATAATTTATAAAAACTTTATAAATTTTATAGCCATGTTGATCCACTTTAAACCTAGATCATATCTTCCAAATTGTTTTTTGTATGGTTTAACCATGTAAATACAATTCCTAAGAGATGTATTACAAAGAGTCTCTAAGTTTTAAATGATTATGGGTTTTTGTATCCCATGTGTTATTAAAGTTAAATGTGGGAATCTTTGGAAGTTTGATCAAAGTGGTGTTGATGTTATCTTCCTTCACTACCCTCCTAATGATAGAGGATAAAAGTATTATAACAATGAAACTAGAAATATTTTTGAATATACATATATGAAAGTGCTATAACACTCTGATATAAAAGGTTCACAATCAGCTACAAATATAAGAGGAAGCTAATATGAAGTTGTTATTGTTAAACAACATGGAAAAGGTTCTGAAAGAATTTATGATATAGAGGCTGTAAAAATGAATATATTGATTCATCCATTTCAAGTGATGATAAACATGTACATTCATCTCATCCAAGGTTGAAAAAGAAAGTGGAGGTCCAAAAAATCACCGTAGATCAAGGAAAATAGGTTTAAACTAGAAGAACATGGAGGATATTTTCACATACCTCTTTGTATTCACAGTCTGAGCCAAGAGATGTTGAAGAAGATTTGGAGAATTAATAGTGGATTGATTTTGTAAATTCATAATTAAATCAGATTGAGAAAAATGAGACATGAGAACTTGTACCCAATCTGGAAGATAAAAATGTGTTTGGAACAAGGTGGGTTTTCCGAAACAAGTTGAATAGAAATGGTGAAGTGGTAAGAAACAAGGAAATAATTATTTGTAAATACTTTTGGAATTGGTTCCCTAGAATGAAATTCTATGTACTTTATGATAACCTAAATTCATTGTTTTGAATATTTATAATCTTCTTATCACATCAGGATTGTTCTTCTATGTGACATAGTATGTGATAATTATTAAGAGTAGATATCACACTGAAATGTTATAGTAGTTCCCCTCTATTATAAGAACCTAGAAGTGTGACCAAAACAATTTTAAATATGTATTCTTTGTCCATATGAAATAATTTTAGGGATATAAATGATACAAGCTATCTGGGGTGGATACTCATAGGATTTTGAGGCACCTTCTCATGGTGTACGCCCTTGGTAATATCTAGTGTCGGATATTATGAGAACAAGACCTATCAGTAGAAAATCCGCATTTATATGTGTCATTAGATGTTCATATCCATGGACATTTGTATTGATCCTTATAATTTAATATTATAATTAATTAGTGTCATATGTTGTTTACTTTTATGTATGTATGAAAATTGTAAAGAAATATGTGTGCGGTGAGGTATTATACATTGGGTATGTCACAAGTAATATTTCATTAATGAATAATGTGATAAAGAATTTGTTTCTTATATTATTTTATGAAAGTTAATATCTCAGTCCCTTAGATGGAAGTGATATAGCCAAAATAAATCCATGATCATGGTGTTCTATAGGCATGTTTGATTACCAAAAAGTCAAATAATGAGTAATTGAGCACATAGGTTGATAACAAAAACATGAAACCTAATTGATTAGAGATATCATGATAAAGGGATTATATTACACTAAAAGTGTCTGTAAGAGGTATTATATCATTTCAAAATTGAATTCTTTCTCTATAGGTGCCTTGACGTGTTTCTAGATGATAACCTTGTACTTTAGGCTTCTTCGCCTAATGCCATTAAGAAAGAAGCCTAGAGGGTAACACACTAAGTGTACCTAGAATCCTAGTAAAATAATATATCATTACTTATTATTTAACAAGCTGAATAAATATTATTCATGTATGTGGTTTAATGATTATTCATATTTTCTTGATCACATATATTCCATCGTTATTTATTTGAAGGAATATTATGCAAGAAGAATATTTAATAAATATTTATTTTCTATTTAGTGGATATAATATTTATTTATTTATTTGTGAATAATGAAGTGATATTTATTTATTAAATAAATAGTCATTATTCAAGGTCTAATAAATATTGTGGAGGAATGACAAACTGAGTTTAATGGTCTTTTGAGAAATAATATATATTGAATATTATTTGAATAAATAAAATTTAGTTTTAATTCTCAAGTTTATAACATGTCAAGAAATAATACTATAAAACATTCCTTTAAGATCATTGGTCTTTATTAGCACTGGTAAAAATCACTAATAAAGGTTCCCATTATCAGCACTAAAAAAAGTGCTGATAAAGGGTACCTTTTATCAATTCAAAAAAACACTGATAAATGGTACCCTTTGTCAACACTTTAGTTTTAGCACTGATAAGGGGTATTCTATATCAGGGATTTTTTAGTACTAAAAAAGTTCATGAATAAAATTAAATAATTAAACAAATAAAAATGTAAATAATATTAAAATTTTTATTAATTAAATAAAAATTGATAAAAATGAATAAATTTAATATATATATATATATATATAAAATATAAATATTAATAAATAGTATATATTAAATATATAGATGTTTATAATTTATAAAATTAAATAATTAAGAAAATAAAAATTAAAAACGGATCAATTAAGAAAAATATTAAACATTTTATTAATTAAATAATCATTGATAAAAATGAATAAATTTAATATACATATATATAGATTATAAATATTAATAAATAGTATATATTAAATATATATATATAAAAAGAATAATTTGTAATAATTAAAAAAAATAAAATTGAATAAATTGTAATAATTAAACAAAAAGATTATAAATTAATAAATTTAAAAATTATTAGAAAATGTATTAATGAATAAATTATTAATTAAAATGAATAATTTTAATATATATAGATTAATTATAAATATTAATAAATAATATATATTAAATATCAATACAAAGAATGTATAAAATTTAATAATTAAGAACATATTAATGTCTTATTAATTTTTAATGATTTTTATACATAATTATTCATCAATGAATTTAATATAAAAACATATTCATATATAAATATAATGTATATAATATTTCCTAAAATATGATTTATATAATAAAAAATATTTATGGTTACATTAAATAAGTCATGCATTTAGTGAAGAATGGTTTATAATTAAAAATTAATATTAATTAAAAATACTGACTAATTGCATCGAGTAGTGGACATAATTTAATGTCATTTGATTTTTCAATATATTTAACATATATCAAACCTGTGTTACATTGATTTCACATAAATATATGTAATTAATTAATTTTTATATACAACACACACATACATATTTACTTATTTAATGAAATCTTATATAGAAACACATATGCCAAATATTTATGAAATTTATTCAAAATTTAGTATTCATTTTAGAATTTCATTATAACATGATACATTTAGTATATTATGTTTTTAATCGATAAATTTTATTTATTTATTTTTAATATTATCATACTTGGATAAATATTCAGCTTGAGTGCTCCTCTCCCTGTGATAATAGGGATTAGGGTATTTTTTTATGATGATCTTAATTTCAATTCCAGTTTTTGTTTTGTTGAAAGTTCCTGTTGATCCTTCAATTATGTTGGAAGTCAGTCCTTGCTCGTGCGTGGTGTGGTTGTGCTCCTCCGATGGGGATTGAGGTCTGAAGATGTATAATCCCACTTCGATACCTTTTGATCCCAAGATTCATGATTCTCTAAAGGTGGTGTTCACAATGTTGGATGTGAATGCTCACTCTGAGAGATTCTTTCCTTATTCCCATTCAGTTTCTACTATGCATAGGAGGATTTCAAAGAATAGAGTAGTTTCTTTTGTTGAAGCTAGCCCTAAGATATTTGAGGTGCAAATGGAGGCTTTCCAACATTCTATTA
This sequence comes from Viscum album, assembly GCA_963277665.1. Taxonomy (NCBI): domain Eukaryota; kingdom Viridiplantae; phylum Streptophyta; class Magnoliopsida; order Santalales; family Viscaceae; genus Viscum; species Viscum album. Next base: position 1,427,507,300 of record OY728152.1, read on the forward strand.
TCATGTGGCTCAGTCCATAGGTGAAGAGAGAACCCTGGAAACTATAAAATCTGAGAAATCAATTGGTTCAGGTTTTAGTTTTGCATGATTGGCATATTGTGTCAATCATCTTGGGATTTTTCCACATTACCTTCAATTCACATGAGCTCAAGCTAAAGTTTTAGAGCTATGAGTATATTAATATCAAGCTAGGGGTCCTTAGATTATAGGATTTATACCCCTAGTTTGATCTGTATTAGGCTAAGAAATCAATCATTCATTCCTAGATTCAGGCGAGGGGACTAAACTGGTTTTTTGGCATTCAAGTTTTCTCTAGGATGTTGCTTTGGCTGTAGGTACACCAATTAAATTTGATAAGAAAATAAAGATGGTCAGGTTTAGTCACTATGCCAGGATCGTGGTTGAATTTGATCTTAATTAAATGTTAGTTGAAATTATTTATTTGGTCGTTGGGGACTTTAAATTTGAGCTTGATATTTAATATGAGTATGTGCCTATATTCTATTCTAATTGATTTAGTATTGGAAATATTAAAGAAAACTGTCATAGAGGGTTGAAATGTGCTAACTATAAAAATTATGGTCATCGAGCTGAAAATTAAAAGCAAAAATTACCTATTCCTAATGCAGCCAAACCCATGGATGGGAAGGTAATGAAGGATGGTTTGGGCAGAGTTGCTTCTCTACCAGTATGGATTTACATGCCTGTGAAAGGAAGTGGACTTGATCCTTAAACTGGTGCCCATCGACTTGTGGCTTCCTCTACTAATGTGGTCTCTGGTGTCAACAAGGCTAGTGATGAGAACCTCAATGATTTATCTAAGGGTGATGGCCATGATGCTCTAATGTATTATGAAAATAGGAGAAATAATGTTGTAGACTCCTACCTAAAATCCCCAAATGGTGGAATATATTGGGGGACACTACCTTAAGTTTCCACACATCTTCATAATAATGTTTACACTGACACCCAGGTCATGGAAAATGCTCAAGTAGATACTGCTGCTAATCATCCAAGGAAGGAACCCATTAAAGATTGTGATGTTGCAGCACCTGTGGATGCTCAATATTCAAAAAATGTTCCTATGTGGGAGGTAGTGGACAAGGAAATGTGAAAGGAGTGAGATATGAACAAAGGAAAAAATGTTTTAGTGGATGATGAGGGCTATCAGCTGGTCACCCATAGGAATGCTAGTCTCCGATCATCCTTTATAGGCAAGGGAATAGAAAAGGATACAGAAGCCGGTATTGAGGATGCAGTGGGTGACCTAGTGTTTGGTGCTACACTGGGAGGGAAGGAAACAACTAATGAGGTTTCCAATATCCCACCAAATCCTAATCTAGGTAAATTTTATTTTCTTGATATTTTAAATAGGTCCATGAGTAGGGATGTGTTTCCTGAAGAATTTAGTACCATTCTTTAAGAAAGGAGTAACTCTCTAGATGAATCTGGTTTGCTTTTAAAAATTGTTTCAACTGGAGGTTAAGATACCGAGCCTCATGTAAAGGATGATGATTCACTGAGTGTGGATGATCATGATAACACTTTCCATTCTCCTAAGCAATGGAAGCGAGGTAGACATCTGAGAGGAAGGGGTGATAAACATAAAAGGAGGTGACTGAATGATCTTTTGTTCTTTGGTGGTGCTGCCACTTTTATTGTATTTTTTCCATCACATTCCATGTCTTATGTACTTTTTTTATTAATAAATTTTTTCTAGAACATGATCTTTAACCCATGGTTCGTACCATTGTGAATATTATTACAATTAGATGTTAATTCATTTTAAATATTTTTTATTTTTTATTTTTTTGGGAATTTAATCATTTTATATTATTTATTAATATATATTTATTTACTATGTTTTAATATTTTCAATATGTATTAATATTTATTTCAATATATATCATTATTTTTTTTAATAATTTACATTTAATTAATAAAAATTATCCATTTTTTAAATATTTTTAAAGTGTACACATTTTTAATTATTCAATTTCACTCATTTTTAACATGAAGACATTTAAGATTATACATTCATTAATAATGTTAAAAATATATTTTTAAATAAATATGTATAAATAAATATTTTTAAAAATTTATATTTATTACATTTATACATCAATATATTTTTAATTATAAATAAATAAATATTAATTTTTAAAAAATTATTTGTATAATTATGAATAAATAATTATATATATTTAAATAATTATACATTTATAATAAATTTATTTAAATAATTAATATATTTACTATATTTATATTTATATATTTGTTATATATATATATATATGTAATTATATAAATATATATAATGATATAAATATATAAATATTATTTCTTAAAAAGTATTTATTAAATTATAAATAAATAATTATAATATTATAATAAATATATTTAAATAAAGAATATATATTTCTATATTTATATTTCTATTTATATATTATTATTATATATATATAAAATTATAAAAATATATAAAATGATATAAATATATTTTCAATTATAAAATTATCATAAATATAGTTAAATAATGGATATATTTACTATATTTATATTTATATATATTTATTAAATATAAATATATATAATTATATAAATATATATAATGATATATATATATTTATAATTATAAATATATGTACAAATATATCTATAAATGTATATTTACTATATTTATAAAATTATATATTTATAATCACAAATAGAAATATATAATTTTTTTTAAAAGTATTTATATTATTATAAATAAATAATTATATATTTAAATAATTATAAAATTATAATACCTAAATAAATTGTTATATAAATATATTTAAATTTTTTATTTATAATTATAATTATAAATCCTTTATTAACGCTAAAGCCTTAGCACTGATAAAGATTCCTTTAATCAGTGCTTCTTTAGCGTTGATAGAGATATCTTTTTCCTAGAATTTATTAATTTAGCATAGATAAAATGTATCTTTATCAACATTTTTTTGAAAGCACTGATAAAAGTCTCCTTGATCTATTTAAAGAACACTAACCATGAATGATTCTGTCGTGATATCTCAACCTTTCATAGAACCCCCTACTATCGACGCTCCTCCTCCTCAAATCTAGGTTCAGATCAAGGCTCAAATAAAGTCTCAAATTAACCCAAGGCTCAAATCCAAGGCTTGAATGAATCAAGGTTCAAACGAATCCAAGGATTGAATAAATCCAAGCTTTTACGATATCTCTAATTTATCTAGAATGAGAAAAATATTGAATCCAAGGAATGTTATTTTCTCCTCCTCCTCACTTATTGATTTCTTGTTTGGGTTCTGCATAAGGTAATTTTGATTATATATTTTCCAGCAGTCAAGTGATTTCAGAGTATCTCCATTTTTTTTTCTTTTTTCATTTTTTGTTTATTCTCTCTTTCTATTAAATAGTATTTTTCCATTTTGGTTCCTTCACTGCATTACCTTCTTCTTCAAGCCTTCAACTCACTGTTTCTGAAGGTTTTGCATCATCTACGATATCCCTAGGTAGGTGTAATTATGCTTTTATTTTTTCCCTAATTTGTTTCATGTTCCTAGGTGTTTGAAATTTGTTTCTATAAAATTATAATTGTTGTTTGGGTTTAATTATATTTAAATATTATTGTTTCTCAAGGTTTTTAAGGGATTATAATTGATTTCCAATTGGGTTCTTATGGATTTTCCATGTTTTTTATCTACATTCAAAGAATAAATTATATTTTTGGCCAATAAAATATTTATGATGGGTTTGATAAGGTAATTCGGATTTTTAAAATTATTTGAGGTTGCTTATGAAATCTATTTGGGTAATGCATTAGTTCATGACATTGATTAATTATGGATTCTTATTTTCATGTTTTACACTTATACACATATTTATTGGTGTGTGTGTGTATGTGTGTGTATATATATATATATTATACACATGCACATATTCACATGAAAATATGTGAATATTTTAATTGAGAGTTTTTTAGATATGTTTATGTGTAATTACACATGTTTATGTGTAATTACATATGTTTATAATATTTAAAGAGATGTTTCAAATTTAAAAACATCGATTAAATTTGGGTTTCTTATATAGGTTTTTAAATACAAGTTTTTAAATGGATATTTTCATTTAAAAACAGTTTTGAGCATACAATTTTTTTAAATGGACTCAAGAAAAATTATTTCTCTTCTAGTGATATTTCTAATGGATTTTCAAAAGGAGGCATGGTTTTTATTTTGTCCTTAATTGTGGGTTGTTATTGTTAATTGAATGAATGATTTATATGTGGATTGTTCTGTGATTTTCAAATGCGAGACCTAAATAGGATGGTAAAAGGATGGGTGTTGCTCTAGCTTAATTGCGATATTAGATAGGGGTCATTTTTAGTTTCCTCGAGTAGCCCAGGTTTCATTACTTGTTTTGGTCACATAGCCAGATGACATTCTATGAGCGAGTCAGTTACCTTTAGAACCTATAGGTTAGAGCTCCTCCCCATGTATTGTGGCTTATACTTGTGCTATTATATATATTTTTTGGTACCCACTTTCACTTTTATGGAAGGTTGTCTCTATCGCCCTTATTTAATTTTATTTATTACATCTTCAACACTTTATCTTTTTATTTATATTTTATTTGTTTATTTATTTCATTTTAGTTACATTTTGTTATTCTGGTTATTCCTTTTTAGTGTCATTTCTTCAAAAACAAATCTATAAAGGATTTCTATTTTTTTTAATAAATAAGGACTGGGCCAATGAAAAGGATTTTTAAGTGACTCTTTTCATTTAGAAGGAAAAAAGAAATAGTTTAACAAAGGTTTCTAAATTATTGTTTAAAATATTTTTCACTATTAAATATCAATTTCAGAAAAATCTAATGGTTGGATTTTCTTAAAATAATAAAAACATATTCTCCATATTTATTTTAAACTATCTTTCTTGGTAATTGATAAATATTTTCATTATTTTATAAACAGGATGGTTTTATAATAAGATTTTGACCCATATGAGGTTGTGATATCAAGGTATAAAAGTGAATACTGAAGTAAGTATATTTATACCATTTAAACTCATGATTTAAAACTAAATTTAGGTTTTCTAAAAGTACTCAAGATATTAAAACATAAATATGTACCAAATAATAATTTCTTTTCTTGAACAAAGGTTTAAGATATGTGAATATTCAGGTTACTTTATCAAAATAAAGTGAGGTAACATAACCTAAACATTTGATAGCTACATTCCTTTGTGGATCTTAAAATGATTTTGAGATTATATAATTTTTAAGCATGATTTTATAGAAATGAAAGAATGTAAATAATTAAAGAACACAAGTCCAAACATTAATTTCATAGAATAAATAATTTTATAAAAATTAAACAAGTTTAATAGATTTTACACAATAAACCAAGCATAAATATATAATGTGAAGAACACACGTGATGTGGTTTTTATCTCACCATACCCAACATCATGAAAAAAATTATTCGGTCCTCCTCTGACTAAATTTTCACAAAAAATGATCAGTTGCACCCGTAGATGCACTATATCATAACTCTTTCATAATTCCTAACCAACTGAAATCATCCCATGATCTTCTAAACACCAAAAATAATGTAAAAAATCAAAATATGCGGTAAATTCATGTTTGGTTCCTTGACAAACAAAAACCAAATCCACTATTGTTCTCTTACCCTGGGTACTAAAGTACCTTCAATTTTTCTCACAATTAGATAAATTCAAATAAAACCTGATCCTAATATCATCCATAGACTCCTTATAACACCTCATGATCTTTTGGAAAAGAGTTTTCAATATCATGAATATTTTTGAATCCTTCTTGATGTTGATTCTTGAATAAAGTGTATGGGATGTGAAAGCATGGATTTTTGGATTATTATGTAATATTTGATGAAACAATTTTTTTTATAAATGAATAGTCCCTTGATTTAATTTTTAAATAATCCCATGAGAACCTCAGTATTTAGGTGGGTAGTCTAGGAAAATCATGTTAGGATTTAAATTATTAATTAACAATTATCTTCTGATTTTTTTATTCTTGTTGTATTTATAAAATGTTTAATAACCATGAATTTCTTTAGGTCAGGATGTAGACTACTTAGCATTTTTGTGGTCATGCCTATTTTATATTTTAGTTTTGAAAAAGGAAACATTGTTTTAAATGTTAATGTGTGTTTTTTTCATGCCCCAACTCCCGAGTACCCGGAGCCTGTGCCATACAGAGGATCGAATTCAGTTCAGGCTCTAAGAAACCAGCTACTTCTGAAATGTTTCATCTGTTAAAAGATATAACCTGAAATTTTTTAATTTAAAACATAGGTTAAGCATAATAATTCCCAGTAATGGGTTTAAAAAAATAACATACTATACCCAAAATAACTTTTGAAAACATTCTTTAAAATTTCCATAAAACATTTTCTTTAAAAAGCTGTAACACATTAAACATACCATGACAATTGTCTCAGGGATATAAGTGAAAAATTTAAAACATACTAACATTATCATGATTCAATTATGAGAGTGATCATTCAGAATAGAAAGTAAAAGACATTTCATGTTAAAATACAAGTACAAAATTAATAACTAAGTGTAATGCATGATCAGATATGCACTTAAAAATAATAACTTCAATTTCGTCATTTACTATTGACCATTAAATTTCTGAATATTGCGTAAATAATAAATATGCCATACTTAAACTTCTTATGATTCTCATAATCATAAGCTCTTTAACCAGGAATATTATACTAGTCTAATAATCCTTTGGTTAATTAATTTACATAGTCTCAATGAGGAAAGTGAATATGCCGGACCGTGTCAAGACCTCATGCTAAGACCTCGGGGATAACTATAACCGGACCCCAACCCGGAGAGTCTCTGTAACCGGACTCCACCCCGGAGAGCCTCTAATAACCGGACTCCAACCCGGAGGGTCTGTTGTAACCAGAACCCAACCCGGAGGGCTTACTTTTACCGGTCCCTACCCTGGAACATACTAGGTCCAATGCATTCCTCATATCTCTAAATCAAAGTGCACATACCACTTTTATTTATTAAATCACTTATCATTCCCAGTACACATTTTACTTGGTTTCTTAATTCAAATTATTCAAAGTGTCCCATACCACCTTGAATAATTCAATGCTTATCTCATAAATTATTAATAATAAATTGTTTGATTATCACATAAAATAATAACTTTACAACTCTTCCACAGTAATAAACTTTTAATGCATTAAAATACATGCTCATTATTCATTCTTAGATAAATGGAATTGGAAATGGACTAAAACATAATATTCCAGTTAATATTCAAAAAACATGTTTCTCCACGACATGCATAAACAAAAATACAATCTTTGCACATGTGACATTGATTTAAAACACACAAGCAAGGAATGTACAGGGTTACCACCTAAAATGATAGTTCCTGGAACAATATTGACCACTTAATGAAATTTTATTCTGGGAGCATAATAAATAAAAAGGGGAAACTAACATTACGTGTGGTGTGTTAATTTCACATTTACTCTTACATTTTTTATAAACAAGCTTTTGTTTAACACATTAGATATTAAAACTTGAGAGTATGAGACTCAACCATAAACTTTATCATTTAATATAAATACTGGAGAGTAAGTCATACATGTGAATTAGAAGTTGCAAGCCTTCAATATCTTTACTGGTGAACTAATAATCATTGAAAGAAAAGCATATAAAATAGCTACACTTAAGGTTTTATGTTGTGTAAAACATTCATTCAATGAGGTGTGCTTAAGAAGTAGTGTTTAGTCGAAGCCAAAAAAATAGACTTGAAAACAAAAGTTTTGTATCTTCCTCGAAAACTTGGAAATTTATAAATTAAATTGGGGATCAAAGATGGCATATATACACACATACCCACACACCCGATTGTACATAACAAGTATACGCAAGGTTCTCATTCTAAGTTATTTTGATACTTGTAAGTTTATCAAAAACATGGATTCAATTATTAGGGTAAAATTATTGATTTTTTTAAAAACTACATTTATATTATGTGTATTCATATATAAGAACAGAATTTATTAGATATAAAATTTTCCTACACAAAGTGACTCCATTCATTTTAGCCCTTCATTAACTTCAAACTCAAGTTTAGGAATCTTTAACCTGGGCGTATGAACTTTATGAAAATATGAGGGATGTTTATATTATACCTTTATATTTTCATAAACATACATATATTTATATAACAAAATATGTATTTAAGGAAAAAGAAAAAAAAATTGCATGGGATGTCCATGCCTAGGGTTATTAATACATTGTAACTCAGGTTTCTGCAACTTTAAAGAATTAATTTCAAACCATATGATGATGTATATTTTTTTACAAGTGTATATATATATATATTCATTCAACTTAAAACTGAAAGCAAGACAAAGGCTAATCCCTTACCAACATCACTTCTCCCCACAAGAACAATGAATTGAAAAAGGTCAGGAGTCATCATAGCACTCATGTGTGTAGAGGCGTGTAAAAGACATAGTAGAAATATCGACAAACATAAACAGAGTGATACTGCTATTTATAACCTCCAACATCCTAAAATCATAGATAGAATGAATATTATAGTGAAAGATATGTGTGTATATAGTGACAAGAATAAACAAGTAAACAATGATGCATGTTGGATAATAGGCTCTTGACAAAGTCTCAAAGAGACAAAGATAAAATCACCTGCTATCAAAAGGGAAAAGAAAAAAATAAATATCTTTAATCGGTAGATAGAAATACTCCATCATTGGTTTTAATTTTCAAAATAGATACATCACAAGACAACCAAAAAACTTTAAAATAATCGCTAACAGTAGACCAATAGAGAAAGGGGTAGAAAAATGAAGATCGGACAGGAAAACTTCTAATCAAAACAAACCTAGATTTGATATCTAGGAAAGGAAAATAATGAAATGTTGAAGACTAGAAACAATCTTCCTATATAGAAAATTGAAACCCTAACTGCAATTGAATGCCAAGACAAAACTCAGACCCACATTGCTTCGTTCAGAAGTTCACCAGCTACCTCTTTCTTGCACGACGCCTCTAGCTACGACGTGTGACACGACTCCATGTGACTCCAACGAAGCTGATCGACCTGCTCGTCCTAGCCTTGGCACAACCATGCAGACCCGCTCGTTTCCACCATTGAGCTCAATCCATCCTGCTTGAGGAAACCCCCATGCGCGACACACCTGTCTGCGGCCTGTACCTGGAGCACGACACACCCCCATTCCCGAGCAGGGTCTCCCTTCACGGATCACATGGGATTCTCAAATCCCTTTACGGGATTTCCCTTTATTTTTTTATCCGATTTCCTTTATTTTTATTATAATATATTTATGTTTTCATTAGGTTTTATACCCTTATTATCATTTATTACATTATCATTAATTCACAAAGACAAAAGTTGTATAAAACTAGTATTTTATTAAAAATATTTTTATCATTTATTTTTAAAAGTAAAGATTTTTATTATTTAACTCTTATATAAATTTATTATTATATACCTATAACGTTATAAATTACTTGAAGATTTATTAACTCAAAAATAGTAGTTTTTATAATTTGTTACAAAATATTTGTTAATATTACACACATTTATATGATTTAAAGTAACAATAATTTTTATTAAAAGATCATTCATATATGTAAAATTTTAATCACTGCATTAAATTAGTTTTATTATATATTAAAATTTTTAATGATGTTATGAAACTTTAATCCAATTTATAATCTAATAATTATAATATTTTCAAATATATTTAAAACACCATATAATTATTCATATAATAGTTTAATTAACTATCTGATTAGAAAAACAGCGCAAAATGATGTCATTAAAATATTTTATAACAACAATTTTCAATGTTATGTATAACCACAATATTATATTATAATTTTATAATAGTATTTTCATTCAGATCCAATATATGAATATATATATATATATTTCATATTTTGGAAAACAACCCAATTAGTTATATTGTTATAGTTATTATTTAAAATATTCTATTAAGTGATTATTCGATAAGAGTAAATTATGTTTGAAAATAATAGTTATTTTTTTATTCTTTAAAAAAAGTGTGATAATATTTAAATTGAAGTTTTTACTTTGTTCGGATGACAAAATAAAACCTCAATATTACTATTACTTGAGAAACAAGTTTTTGGGGCATTACATTATTCCCCCCTATAGAGAATTGCGTCCTCGCAATTATAAAATGTTCATACACAAACCACAACAAAACTAAACACAAGTCACTCCCGAAGTCCCTTTACTAGGAACACCACCGATAGTAGGGTGCTTATGACCTCAGGTGGATCCCTAAGGTAATATTCAGCTGCTAAATTTCCTTGGCTCAAACACACTGTGAACATCTAGGGTCAAATCTATGCCTAAAGCACTCATCCTTCCATAAAGAGGCACGATAGTTGTAGAGGTTGGAAAGTTCAGAGTGAACTAAATCTCTATAAGTCCCCTACACCGCATTGTTTTTGAAAATATCGATGTCGTAAAGTTCTCCATACATACTAAAACTTAGGACCTGGAATAGGTAGGCTGCTCGATAGTCACCATCCAAAGCAGCTTCTAGAAATTTACCAACAACTCAGTAGTTATCAACCAAAGTGAAACATAGAAAAAGAGCTTCATGATACTTCTCTATTTTCCTATATGTAGAAAATTGTGCATATGCAATACGATAATAGACCAGATTTATTCCTTGGTAAAGATGGAGAGTGTTTGGATGATTCAATACCTGATGGAGTAGTTTACAAGTCAGACGTAAGTTGGCATAGGGCTGGTCCTCTTCGGAGCATGTCTTGACAATTATAGTCTCTAACAGCTCGATAGGTAGTGATAAAATATTGGTTTGTAAACTCATATCTTCTATCTGATTTTTTTTAAAAAGTCATCCTTTAGTATGAAAATTCTAGTGTAAGCAGAGTCATTGTTTAATATAAAATCATATCAAAACAGAGTATACAACATCAATCATTTAGACATGATTTATAAAACTCAAGAGACTACGTAATCTCTTTCAACCTCTCACAAAACACTAGTATGGATTTCCTGACATCCTCTAAGATGAATCCTCATAGATTCCACTGATGTTGGGTATTTCCCCAGTTCTTAGATAGATGGATCCCCAACACGGTTCTAAATTCTTCTATCTCCTTGGTCCAGATGCAACGTGTGAAACTAGGATCAGCCGCGTGTGGACATATAGAATTCATATTGAGAGAAGCATGTCAGGTATCATGTTGAGAGACATCGACATGAACTTGATGCCGATAATGAAAATGAGTATTCTTGTTCTCAAGGGATTCCAAGTCCATAACTCGACCACAGAGACTGTAGGTCAAAATTTGACATAGATACACTGCCCCGAGGTCACCCCTTGTGCATCCTCCTCAAAGTTCTTAGGGGAAAAGAAACTATTGTCCAGGAAAAAACATTTAAAGATACCCTCGAAATATTTACCTTGTCGTACATAGAACTAGAATTGAGCGTTTATCATGTGGTAATAGATGAAACCTGCTCTATGGTGAAGTTAGAGTACATGAGGAGAGTTAGATACTTGGTAGAGTGGTTTGCATGATAAAATAATATTTTCAAAAGTCTCATAGTTTTCTACAGATGATTTTCCCACTATGGTCTCTAATACTTTTGTTAGAAGAGACAAAAGACTAGCACTTTGGTTTTCCATATGAAAATTAAGAAAACATCATTATTAGTATTTCTTAAGTAGTTTTTTTGTTCAATTATAGTTTTCTAGAGTTATCCAAATCGAATAATTTGATACCAACTGTCACGCCCCATCTCCCGAGTACCCGGAGCCGGTGCCATACAAATGATCGAATTCAGTTCAGGATCTGAGAAACCAGCTGCTTCTGAAATGTTTCATCTGCTAAAATCTGTTACCTGAAATTTTTTAATTAAAAATGTAGGGTGACTAGACGAATTCCTAGTAAGGGTTTAAAAAAAATAACATACAATACCCAAAATAAATTTTGAAAACATTATTTAAAATTTCCACAAAACATTTTCTTTAAAATGCAGTAAAAAATTAAACATACCATGACAATTGTCTAAGGGATATAAGTGCATAATTTAAAACATACTAACTTTATCATGATTCAATTATGAGAATTCTCATTCAGAATAGAAAGTGAAAGAAATTTCATGTTAAAATGCAAGTACAAAATTAATAACTAAGTGTAATGCATGATCAGAGCTGCACTTAAAAATAATAACTTCAATTTCATCATTTACTATTGGCCATTAAATTTCTGAATATTGCATAAATAATAAATATGCCATACTTAAACTTCTTCTGATTCTCATAATCATAAGCTCTTTAACTAGGAATATTCTACTAGCTGAATAATCCTCTGGTTAATTAATTTATATAGTATTAATGAGGAAAGTGCATATGCCGGACTATGTCAAGGCCTCGTTCCAAGACCTAGGGGCTAACTGTAATCAGACCCCAACATGGAGAGCCTCTATAACTAGACTCCACCTCGGAGAGCCTTTAATGACTAGAATCCAACCCGGAGGGTTTTCTATAACCAGACCCCAACCCAGAGGGCTTACTTTTACTGGTCCCCACCCCGAAACATACTAGGACCAATGCATTCCTCATATCTCTAAATCAAAGTGCACATACCACATTGATTTATTAAATCACCTATGATTCCCAGTACACATATTACTTGGTTTCTTAATTAACTTTATTCAAAGTGTCTCATACCACCTTGAATAATTAAATTCTTATCTCATAAATTATTAATAATAAATTGTTTGATTATCACATAAAATAATAACTTTACAACTCTTCCATAGTAATAAAATTTTAATGCATTAAAATACATGCTCATTATTTATGCTCAGATAAATGGAATTGGAAATGGACTAAAACATAATATTCCAGTTACTATTCTGAAAACATGTTTCTGTATGACATGCGTAAACTAAAATACAATCTTTTCACATGTGACATTCATTTAAAACACACAAGCAAGGAATGGGTAGGGTTACCACCTAAAATGATAGTTCCTGGAGCAATCTTGACCACTTACTTAATGAAATTTTTTTATGGGTGTATAATAAATAAAAAGGGGAAACCAAAATTCCATGTGGTGTGTTAATTTCACATTTCCTCTTAATTTTTTTATAAACAAGCTTTTGTATAACACATTAGATATTAAAACTTGAAAGTATGAGACTCAACCATAACCTTCATCATTTAATATAAATAGTGGAGAGTAACTCATACATGTGAATTAGAAGTAGCAAGACTTCAATATCTTTACTCGTGAACTAAGAATCATTGAAAGAAAAGCATTTAAAATAGATACACTTAGGTTTTCATGTTGTGTAAAGCATTCATTCAACGGGGTGTGCTTAAGAAGTAGTGTTTAGTCGAAGACAAAAAAAATACTTGAAAACAAAATTTTTGTATCTTCATCACAAAACTTGGAAATTTATAAATTAAATTGGGGATCAAAGATGGCATATATACACACATACCCACACACATGATTGTACATAACAAGTATACACAAGGTTCTCATTCTAAGTTATTTTGATACTTGTAAGTTTATCAAAAACATGGATTCAATTATTAGGGTAAATTATTGAATTGTTTTAAAAAATAAATTTATATTATGTGTATTCATATATAAGAACATACTGGATTATATATAAAATTTTCCCACACAAAGTGACTCCATGAATTTTAGTCCTTCATTAACTTGATATTCAAGTTCAGGAATCTTTAACCTGGTTGTATGAACTTTATGAAAATCTAAGGTCTGTGTATATTATACCTATATATTTTCATAAACATACGTATATATATATATATATACGAATATGTATTTAAGGCAAAAGAAAAAAAAATGAAATAAATTTTCATGGGATGTCCATGCTTGTGGTTATTAATACATTGTAACTCAAGATCCTGCAACTTTAAATAATTAATTTCAATCCATATGATGATGTATATTTTTTACAAGTATATATATATATATATATATTCATACAAATTAAAACCAAAATCAAGACAAAGGGTAATCCTTTTCCAGCATCACTTTTCCCACAAGAACAATGAATTGAAAAAGGTCAGGAGTCATCATAGTACTCATGTGTGTAGAGGCGTGAAAAAGACATAGTAGAAATATCAACGAACATAAGCAGAGTGATACTTCTATTTATGACCTCCAACATCCTAAAAACATATATAGAATGAATATTATGGTGCAAGATATGCGTGCATATAGTGATAATAATATAAAAGTAAAAAATGATGCAAGTTGGATAATAGGCTCTTGACAAAGTCTCAAAGAGACAAAGATAAAATCACCTGATGCCAAAAGGGAAAAGAAAAATATATATATCTTTAATAAGCAGATAGAAATCCTCCATCATTAGTTCAAAGTTTCAAAATAGATACATCACAAGACAACCAAAAAACTTTAAAACAATCACTAACAGTTGAACGGTAGAGAAAGGGGTAGAAAAATGAAGATAGAACAAGAAAACTTCCAATCAAAACAAACCTATATTTGATAACTAGGAAAGAAAAATAATGAATTGTTGAAGACTAGAAACAATCTGCCTATATAGAAAACTGAAACCCTAACCGCAACTAAACACCAAGACAAATCTCAGAACCACATTGCTTCGGTCAGACCTTCACCGGCTACCACTTTCTTGCACGATTCCTCTTGCTACGACGTGCGACACGACTCTGTGCGACTCTACTAAAGATGATCGGCCTGCTCATCCGGACCTTAGTGTGACCTCGCAGACCCGCTTGTCTCCTCCACCGAGCTCGCCCCATCCTGCTTGAGGCAACCCCCATGTGCGACACACTTGTCCACGGCCTCTACCCAGAGCACGACGCACCCCCATTCCCGAGCACGGTCTCCCTTCACAGATCTCACGGGATACTCAAATCCCTTTATGGGATTTCAATTTATTTTTTTATCTGATTACCTTTATTATTATTATAATATATTTATGTTTACATTATGTTTTATACCATTATTATCATATATTACATTATCATTGACTCACAAAGTCAAAAGTTGTATAAAACTAGTATTTTATTAAAAATATTTTTATCATTTCTTTTTAAAAGTAAATATTTTTATTATTTAACTCTTATATAAATTTCTTATTATATACCTATAACATTATAAATTATTTGAAAATTTATTAACTCAAAAATAATAATTTTTATAATTTGTTACAAAATATTTGTTAATATTACACACATATATATGATTTAAAGTAACAATAATTTTTATTAAAAGATCATTCATATATGTAAAATTTTAATCACTCAATTAAATTAGTTTTATTATATATTCAAAATTTTAATGATGTTATGAAACTTTAATCCAATTTTTAATCTAATAATTGTAATATTTTCAAATATATTTAAAACACTATATAATTATTCATATAATAGTTTAATTAACTATCTGCTTAGTTAAAACATCACAAAATGATGTCATTAAAATATTTTAAAACAACAATTTTCAATGTTATGTATAACTGAATTATTATATTATAATTTTATAATAGTATTTTCATTAAAATCCAATATAAAAAAAAAAAATATATATTTCATATTTTGGAAAACAACCTAATTAGTTATATTATTATAGTTATTATTTAAAATATTCTATTAAATAATTATTTGATAAGAATGAATTATGTTTGACAATAATAGTTATTTTTTTATTCTTTAAACAAAGTGCGATAATATTTACATTGAAGTTTGTAATTTATTCAGATGACAAAATAAAACCTCAATATTACTATTACATGAGAAAAAAGTTTTTGGGGCATTATAGTTTTGAAAAGAAAAAATGAAGTTTCCCCTTAAAATGAACTAAAATGTATTTGGTGTTTTAAAACTCATAAAGTGATTTCAAAGTGAAGTTTCAATTCATTAAATATTTAATAGCGTACATATTTCCATGAAAATGGTTTTAAATTTATAATCTATTGCTAATGGTTTTTGAATATGATTATGAAAATTTTACTTGATACTAACAATTTTTATAGAAGAGGGGATTCATATCCCATTAAGTGTTTTGAAAAAAAATTGACTGATTTTCATGTGAAATTTCATTAAAATGGATTTCAAGTAGAGTTTCAAAAATTAAAAAATTAGTATTTTTAATTTTGAAAGTGATTTTGAGTTGATATTAGAAATTTTAAATTAATATGTGGTAATTTAAAAAGTTTTGTAGAGACAAATTTCATCCTCATCAACTTCATCTCTAAAATAGTTTTTTTTGCATTTTGTTTCTTGAAACTCATCCAACATATCTTCTAGACATGAACATATGTTTCTTTAACTACTCTGAGTAGTAGTCAGCCCATATTGGGTACTAGTGATCATTTTGGATTAATTTAGATGATGACACCCATCATAGTGGAGTAATTATTTTCTTAAATTCAATTTCCCATTTTGTTCAAATCGTAATAAATTATTTGAAATAATAAAATTTTAGGTTACCCTTATTAGAATTATCTATAACTTTCACCTTTGATAATGAATATTTTATGTGTATTTATTTATTTTTTGTATATAATGAATATTTTATAAATATAATAGGATGGATATGAATTGAAAATGGATGAACACTAATCGTATGGAAAAAAGGTTTGAAGTTGGAGTTAAAGACTTATCAAGTGTGTATTATAGCATGCATATGAACCTTCTCAAATCATTTTTCTATGTTTACATTGTTTTAATTCAAGACAAATTAGTCTGGAAGAGTTGGAAGAACATTTTATTTTTCATGAAATAGATCAGAGATATAAATGTTGGACTAAAAATGGGAAAAATTTTAACTTGAACACTTATTGGGATGATATTGTGGTTTATGGATCATTTGATATAAATACCAGTGTAAATGATGATGGAGATCACATGGAATAAATGAAAATACCAATTTAACATGACTGTATTGGTTTTATAAATTTGTTTGAGAAGTTAAATAACTATGCTAAGAGACCATTGTATATAGGTTGTACTAAATACAAAACATTTTTATCTATGTTGATGCTATATAATTTGAATGACGACGGAGGATGGAGTGACACCAAATTACAGGACTACATGGTCTCCTGAATGATATGCTACTAGAAGAAAATGAAATTTATTGTCAAACATGTGATTCTAAATGAATGATATGTTCTATAGGAATGATCTCTAAAAACTAAATTCCTATATAAATGATTTCATATTATTTTTTTAGGACCATGAATCACTCATAAAATTCCCTAATAGTCATACGAATCAATAAAAGAAAAATAATTCAAGTTCTTTAAAATATGTATGGTACTTTCCTATCATTACATTGTTTATAAGACCACATGGATGTTAAAAAACCACAAGATAATTAACATAGAATGTAGATATAAGAATTAAAGATAGGAACCTATGTTATCCAGCAGATTTTTCTTAGTAAAAGAAAATTGTTTTTGAGTATCTTGAATTTGGAAATGAGTCGAGGAACATTCATCTTACATTATCTACAAATAGAATAAATTCTTTTGGTATACATAGTGGTAATCACTATACATAGCCCATAATGTTGGTAAATTATAAATTTTCACCATGGTTATGAATGAAGAACAAATACATTATGTTATATCTACTTATATTTGGACCAAAGAAGCTCAGTAATGATATTGATTCTTATTTCTATTTATTGATTGGAGTTATGAAATTGGTGTGGGATGAAAGTTTTATAATTTATAATGCTCATATAATTGAATAATTCACATCCAAGGACATGTTTTAGGGGATGATAAATTAATTTCCTTCTTATAGATATTTTTTAGGTTATAGCATTAAAGAAATGTTGGAATGTCCCATTTGTGAAGAATGCAGACACTCAGTTCGTTTGAAGCATTCCTCAAAAATATTTTTTTAGGACATCCGAATTTTTTTCCGTGATGACACAAATACTAATCCTAGAAGACAATATTCGATGGGATTACCAAACAAGGTAGAACACTGTCTCCACCAACTGGTGATAATTTTTTTTTGATAAAGTAAAATATATTGACACTATTTTGGGTAAAACATTTTCAAAAAAACTTAGGAAATCAGGTTGTAAAAAGAGATAAATTTTATTTGAATTACCATATTGTATTTTTTGTATGTCATGCATTTTCTTGATTTCATACATGTGTAAAAAATGTATTTGAGAGTGTTATTATAATGTTACTAAATTTTCCTAGAAAAATAAAAGATGACATCAAGGTTATGTTGGACATGATTGAATTGGGGATAAGGGAATAGTTGGAACTGGTAAAGGGTAAAGGGAAAACTTTTCTTTAACCAGAAGATTACACTCTATCTATATAGAAAAAATTTCAATTTTTAATTTTATCTAATGGTAGATGGTTGTTAATAAAATATCAATAATGTCATTGTAATGAAAAATTTAAAGTTATAGGAACTAAAATCACACAAATGTCAAGTTTTGATTCCCATTGCTTTATGTTTCAATCCACCTAAAAATATACAACATACATTTACCAGAATCTTATTCTTTTTCAATTCCATGTGCAGTAAAGTTATAAACCTGATGAAGTTACCAATCATGAATAAGGAGGATGCATTCATACTATATGAATTAGATATGTTATTCACACCATCATTCTTTTATATAATGGTCAACCTGATGGTTCACTTGGTTATAGAGGTTCAACTATGTGGTCCTATCTAATACAAAGGGGTGTAACCCATTGAACGATATATGAAAATTTTGAAAGGGTGTGTCAATAATCGAAGTTGTAAAAAAATTTGTATTTAAGAATGATATATTTTTGAAGAAACTATTGAGTTGTGTACCTATTACATATCATATGTTAACAACATTAGTCTCCCAAAGTCTCATCACAACAGATTCCTTATGGGTGAAGGGATTTCTGGAAGAGATGTTATTACAATCACCATCATTGAGAGGGAGAAATCACACATTTAAATTTTAAATAATATTTTGATCCATAGGTTGAATCCCATAAATAAATTCTTAAATATTTGTATCCATCAAGGGATGAATGATGGATATCAAATACACATAATCAACAGTTTATATGATGGTTCCAAGATCAAATTTATAAGGATTTATCTTGAAACTCGAAGTTAATTGATGAATGATTTGATGGATAACTAGGGGAATTACTGTGAATGTTATATCTTACACTAGTTTTGTAATCAATGGTTATACATTATATTTAAAAGAATATGATAACTAAAATACAATACAAAATAGTGGAGTTATGCATATGGTGGAAGCGATGCACATATCTGGTTCCAAGGATAGATATCTAATTTATATGAATATGTAATAATTTAGCATTATCGAACAGATATATGAGTTGGATTATACAACATTTCAAGTGCTGACTTTCTACTGCAAATGGGTTGAAAATAGGATTGTAGTGAAAGTTGATGAAATGGGCTTTGTGAAGATGAGTTTTAGCATGGAAGGGGAAAATGAAGAGTCATTCATAATGGCATCACATGAAATGAAATTATTTTATTTCTTAGATCCAACAAAAAATAATTGGCTGATTTCTGTAGTGGAGACTAAAATTACTATAGGGTCAGATGAAAATTTAACCAGGGATGACCCTTTTATTGTGAGATCGTAATCAGTATATATCATTCCCAGTATATATAATTCATTGTATATTAGAGGGGACCACAAACAGAGAATTTGGTTTATCAATATGTGATAAAAATCCATTCAACATAAAAAAATAAAGAGAGTTAAATGATAACGTTAAAGTGTTTTTAACATATTTTGATTTTCCTCATAATATTATATGTTCTCTACTACATTAACATAATCTATATTAAAATTTTGACTACTCATATAAACAAAAAATGTCTTCTACACATGATGATGTTACCAATCCCAAGGAATAAGAGAATGTTGATGTTGAAACTATAGAATTATTAGGGGATCAACATGATGTTGATGAAAAATATAAGAATGATGAAAAATCACACCGTTGAATAAAATTATCAAGGAAAAAATTAGGGGTATAAAATTTGAGGATGGATGGAATCAATGCAGTTAACCTATTAACCCCAACAAGAAAATGTTCATTAGTTATGTTGGGGTCACAATGAGGATGAATTTGGATATTGATATAGATTCATGGTGCCACATTCAGACTATAATAAAGGAAACCCTTTGGGAGGATATAAAGGTAATGTTACAATATACTTTCTCTATTTTACAGAAAAATTATATAATTAAACGTTGATTTAATTTTCATTATTCCTTGAAGAGTTCATTTATTTTATAATATTTCCATAATAAATATGTATTAATGTCCATTTGAAAATCCTATAGTTTATTCCGTACTCTTCTTACCAAGTTACATATTTGGGGTGCTGAGGGTAAAGTAATGCACTGACCACCAGTTAGTTATGCACACATTATAAAGCAGGAAACATGGAATGATTTCATATGTTGTTGTGATTATTTATCATTTTAGGTTCATTTTAGTTGATAATATATTATTTTATATTATTTATTTTATCCAATTTGATTCAAAATTATTAATTTAAGAAACAGAAAAAGGGTGCTGAAAATAAAGAACATGCATCAAAACAAATGTACCCTTGTCGGAAAGAAAGGACATGGTATACTTCACTAGAGAAGAAAATGGTATATATTTTAAGTCAATAATAAATGTTTTATGTGGTATAAAACAACATATGTTCCATTATTTACATGTATATTGATGAATCAAAATTTGAATCCACTTCAATTCCATGTCATGTGTTGTGGAAGGAGGCTCACATAAATAAAGAGGGTAAAATAGTTGATGAAAACACACAAGAAATATGGGAAACATGTATAAGTATGAGAAGATAATAATTCTTTATGATTTATTGTAGTATTACATAAAAATATCTATTTATGTTTTTTTTCTATTTAGACACAAGAATCAATTGTGACCATTCCATAAGGAAAACTACTTTCAGTAGCTATGAAGCAGCCGAAACAATATGGTCGCGTTAGTGGAGTAGGATTTAGAGTATATCCTAGAACATATTTCAAGAATAAAAAACCTTAAGAATATTCATATAATATGATGAAAGGATTACGTGAATGAGTAAATGCTTTTTGATATATTATTTTCTGATATAGATTAGCAGACCAATATATGAGAAAATATCAAAGTAAACCATTGATGAAGCAAATATACACACATGGAGAACCAAATAAGCCTACTGGAATTGAGGATATTCATTCCTCCCAGCCACATACATTTCCCGAGGTAATCAATTCTTTCATTACTCTTTCTCCTAAATGTGAATCAAATAATTTTTTATAACATTGTATTGCTAAAATTATATAGGGTAAAGTTACATGTGATTTCTATTTGTCAACACCTATGCACCACCTTGTTGTGAGGGGTATGATGTGTAATATCCCAAGAGAAAAGATACATAATAAATAATTCCCAAAAGATCACTTGATAATGGGGATTGAGATAACATAGGATCCGATCTTTGAGTTTCCTATTCCACTTGATGATCCAAATATTACAACATTCAATAATGCTATTTGAACTTTCATATTATGGTTTTCTAATCTTAAAATGATACATGTGGTATTTCCATAACAAAATTTTTCTTATGAAAAACTAGTAACCTTTTATTAAAAAGATCTGAAGTTAGGTTTTTTATTACAAAAAAAATAATGAGATGGAGAAATGGAATGTAAAATCAAGACAATATAGTTATTCAACCAAGAAATCAAAAGGACCTTCCGAGAGTACCTTTATTCTTCTAGTTCCACATAAACATTCATTATCATTAAAACTCCTTGAAGGGAACACATTTAAAGATGGAAATATTTCTTACATTACATATGAAGAATAAATATTTGGAACTATCATTACAGATGCATTTGGTCTCGAGAGTATAAATGAGATTCTTAGGTTTGAATGCCTGGGTGCCTTAGTTGTGAATACATACATTAGGTAAATTTTCATAATACTTCTATCCAAATAGTTATGTAATATTTTCATGAAAGTTAATAACTATATATATTTTTTACAAGCATTTATATTACTACTATATAAACTAAAACTATTTGAATCATTATTTAGATTCCTTAATCAGTGTATAATTTCTACACAAAAAACTTTTTTGGAGAAATAAGAAATCAATAAGAAGAAAGATGATCTATAAAATGTGTTTGAGAAAAAAATATCATATGATAGACTATTTTTTATTCCTATAATACAAGGGTAAAACACTACACTCTAATCACATAAAAAATATTTTTATTTTTTTCATTACTTATTTATTTTTGTTTTTTACGCAACACTGGATGTTGATTGCATTCGATCTTGATACCCCAAATATCTATTTTTGGATCCCATGAATGGATATCCAACTATCCAACCACATATGATGTGTATTCTGAATTTATAATACATTGTAATCAACAAAAAATTTTATGTTCCAATATATGTTTTAACAAGAATTTTGTTATGATAGGGTAGTTTCTAAATATAGGATAATTCATGGAATGAAGTTGGTGATTGAACATAAAAATCTTTCCAATTAATTCAAACGGGAACAGATTAAGGTATATATAGAAATATTTAAATATCAAAACATATTTCAAAACAATTTACCAATTTTGGTCAATGTTTTTATAGTATCTAAAGCAAGATAATGGCAGTGATTTTGGATATTATTTTTGTAAATTTAATGAGAGAGATCATAAAACATGAAAAAACCATCTTTCCTAAAGAGGTAATTTCCAAAGTGTAATTAAAATTTCATTAAAATTGTTTCTTAATTGTTTTTGTATATATTTTCTAAGTACTACAAATATTTCTGAAAACATTCATACTCAAAAGAAGAAGTAAATTAGAGATGATCGGGAATCATACATGGATTCAGAATATTTTTTGACAATAAATTTAGGTGATTACCTACTATGTTTCAGATCTAGTATGGTCTATAACCACATAAATATATTTTGTGTGTTAAAAATTAGTATAATAGTGCTTATATATCATTTTTTATATGTTTCTCAAGGAGAATTATAATGGAGGAAATCAATTTGTTTATAAATTAATGCACAAAATTCATGGTGTTATAATTTATACAGGCATCATGAAGAGGTTAGTTCCTAATACTTATTTAGTCAATTTTCTCATAATTTTATCTACTTTTATTAAGTTAATTTCCTTATATTTCTTAGAATAAAATTAGAACAATTCAGTATCTAGGGTTCTATCATGGGTGGTGGTAAATGATAGAAGAAAATAACAATATAGTGGTTTCAATTTGGTGGGTGGTGGAATTATTTGGGCCATTAAATCATCAATTAGATGCATGTTATAATATCACAAATTCTTGTGAAATCCATGCATGTAAAAAATAATGTTTACATTAGTGAAATGGATTGACTGAAACTGATTCTTTTGAACACACATGTTTTGAAATTAAATCATCCCACCATTATTTCACATAGAAAATCACAATCATTACATGAGTAGAGGTGTCTAAACTATCCTTATTATTCATATAGATACTTGTTCATCGTATCACCATAAAAAATTTTCTATTGGTTCATCACTAATATGCATGTGCAAATTAATTATGTAAAATGATCCATGTTCACAATCTCATTAATAAAAAACTCATCATCATTCTCAATAAAAAATACATGAGAATAGAGATGTTACCATTTTTATGAAAAAATAATGATGAGGTTATGTTAGAGTTTATCTTCACCCATAATATTGAAAAGTATATACTAATCTATAGCATAATACAGGAAGAATTAATGGATGTTCTAGGTTTTAGTGTCATTTGGATGTTATAAAGGGCTATAATAATGTTAAATACTGTAAAAAATGGGTAAAAAATTTATAATTGAGTTGAGTGTCTTCTAAAAATACATAATGTGTCACACTAATGTTTTTTCCATAAAAGAAGTTAAATGGTTTATCATGGAGTTTATAATCTATATGATGGTGAAAGGGAAAGATAAATTTTATTATTTTCCATAAAAACTCACATGTAAATATTTATTTTAGTTCAATCAATGAATACTAATCAGTTTACAATAATGGATAATGTTTTTTAAGAATATATAAAGGGATACACTGATATTATGTATAATCTTGGAATATGTAATGTGTTATGATAGTTTTTATAGAAAATAATAAAAAAATGTTTATATATGTGTTTTACACCAACCCAAAAAGATAATTTTTTAATGATAGTTTTGTATAATATGTGAATGTTATGTTATTTTAATATAGTTAAATATATTATGTTGTTGGGATTTAGATTCAAAAATATTTTCTTTTAGGATCATGTAATATTGAATTAATTCCTTGTATTTTAGTTTCATATGATCAATAATAATTATATTATAGTTTAATGATATATAACTATAAAAAATTACCTTTTAGTTGATTTTCTTATCATGTCATCTATTTTTTCAGTTAATTTACTCATCATTTTTATCTTATACTTATTTTGTTAATTTTCATAGGGATCATAAAGAAAATACTTCATCAATAAGGAAATGGGTCAAGAATGTAAAATGGTTAATTCCTACTAATTATTCAGTTAATTTTCCCACCATTTTATCTATTATTTTAAAGTTAATTTCTTTATCATTTTATATAATAATTATTTGTTTATTTCATAGATATTTTTGGAAATCATATTTTTCCTTCAATCATCTAAAAAAGCAAAAAAGTGAGATCATGTTGCTTTTGGATGAGGCGTTTCAGGTAGCATGGGGTTTCATCTTTCATCTAAATAGAACATTTGTTTGTTTTATGGATTAGTCCATATAGTTGAAAGAAAAATAAACATAACATAATCAATTAACTACACCTAAATCTAGTGCATAGTGTTCTTGGTAAGACTTAAACTGTATGTTTTTAGTTTATAATTTACATTTTAGTTCAAAAAAAAAATCACATACTCAGAACTAATCAAACACATTCCCCAAAATCCGAACTACATGAACCAGTATCTATATTTTATCAAATAAATTTAGTGAGTAAAAATAAAACATGGTTGGTTGATTCTTTCTAAATATTTAAAAAACTTATTCTCTTATAAATAATTTCTAATCTTGATGTTTTCACAGTAAAATCATTGTCTATAGAAGTAATGTATTGTTTCAAGCTTATGAGTGATCAGAATTTGAGGCTATAAGTAGGATAATGAAAACATGGAATTGATTCATGAATGCATACAACCATCATGAAAATGTGAATTCCTACTAATTTTTTAATTAATTTTTTCAACATTTTATCTACTATTTTTAAGTTAATTTTATTCTCATTTTTATCTAACACTTATTTAGTTTTTTTCACAGATCTTTTGGGAAGTCATATTTTTCTTTCAACTATCTACAATAAGCCAGAAAAGAGAGATAATTTTCCTTCCTAATGGAATAGGAAACCCCATGCTTCCTGAAACGTGAAGTGTTTGAGGCAACACAACGTCTCCTATTCCACCAGAATGGAACATGTTCCCTATTTTATAGATTTTTTTAGATATTTTAAAGAAAAATCCATATCACATACTCAATTAGACACACCTCAATCTGATACACAATGTGCTTGGTATGTCTCAGACTACATGTTTTAGTTTATAATTTACATTTTAGTTTAAAACACACATCACATACTTAAAACTAAGAAAAAAACATTATTATTAATTTTTAATTTATGAAAATGATTAATAAGTCATTTTTTATGTGTAGGAATCAGTATCACATAAAACCAACACATGATGTGACTGGTATGACTCAAAGTACATGTTTCCAGTTTAAAATGGAATTTTAGTAAAAAAGAAAAGCGACATACTCAAAAATAAGAAAACACTTTCAGATTGTTTTTGATATTTTAGGAAAATGATTCATAAGTCATTTGTGATGTGTATGAATCATCTTCACCTCAATCAGATACACAATGTGCCTGATATATCTCAAAATGCTCGTTATTAGTTTAAAATTGATATTATACTTAATTTTTTTTTACTCACTGAAAACCAATATAATGCGCTTTTATTTTATTTATAATTTAGAAAAATGATTTGTAAGTCATTTTTGATGGGTAGGAGTTAGTATCATGTTAAACAAATACATGATGTGACCAGGATGAATCAAAGTGTGTATTTCCAATTTAAAATGACATTTAGTAAAAAACACAAGTGACATACTAAAACTAATAAAATGAATTCATATTACTTTTATACTTTAGTAAAATGTTATGTATGTCGTTTGAAACATGTAAGAATTCTCCACACCTTAATCAGACGCATGGTGTGACTAGTATGAATCCAAATGTTTGTTTTTAATTAAAATTGATATAAAATTTCACTATTGAAATTTGATCCCATACCAATAGTTCAAAACCATTGGTATAGGGTAGAGAACCGTATGTATTGCCTCTAACAATGGTTCTCTAAATTGTTGGGTATATTCATGTTGGGAAAGGCCTATAACAACTATTTTTAGTGAACCATTAGTATAAGGTCAGTAGAATTTTAGTTTTACCAATGGTTTACATGGAACCATTGGTATAGACCTATAACAACAGTTTGAACAGTTGTAATAGGTCTAAACCAATGGTTTTAAAACCATTGGTATAGACCCCCAGTTTCCAAACCTACAACACCCTCACCCTACCCACAAAACCTACAATTTAAAAAACCGAGCCTGTAACAAACAAACAGAACCTACTCAAATAGACACTAGAAGCCACACCATCACCCCAACTTATTCAATTACCTATAAAAAATATCACCAAACAATATACAAATAATGATAATTGTAACGTCCTAGACCCAACCATCCACCCGAACAGTGCCGAACGGGTCGGGTGTCACTACCTTAAGCGCACCTCCCCAGAACGCCAAAGGCTGCCGACTAGCAGCGAGGGTCTGAATCGGTATAGTGGGGAGGCTATACCTTCTCGGAGGAATAAAATGGTACTGGTCCGAGTATAATACTAAAATATGTAGTGGAAATAAATGACTCAACAGACTCGAACCAGACCCACAGAGCCGAAGCATATCTAATATCAATAAATAGTGGAAGCAATATAGAAAACAACTACAGCGGAAAGTAAACAGAACAACATGCCTGCAATCAACTGCAACAACTAATGTAAACAACCAAGCATGCATCCAAAGCAAGTCATACATAACTAAGTATAAAAAAATGGCACCAATGGCCAACCAACAGTAGCTACAATAAGTAAGCATGCTGATACAGAAAAGGAAACGAAACAAATTAAACCTAGATAGGTATGACCTCAAGGTCCATATAATCTCCAAGCAAAAACTAACGTAACCCAACTCCTGAATCTAGACTATTTTCTTTCACATAAATCCATAAAGTTTGCACGCGTCCCGAAGGTCCCTTGCAGGGTGTGAGACAAATCTCAGTAGGATACCACCCAATGGTGCGTACCAAATATATGTGTTTAAGCAGTCATGAATTTACAAGGAAAGCAGTGAATAGTACAATGAACAAATAAACACAAACTCCACTGGTGCTCAACAGCCACAATGGAGTGTCACCTGCTTCGGCCAATGCCAGAATCTCTGTCGTGTAACCCGACACCATGTGCCACCTGACACGTCGTGTCTCAAGTACCAATGTCCTGAAGGCACGCCCAAAATTGTAACCCACCACCATGTACCTCCTAACACCTCGTGCCTCAAGTACCGACGTCCCAAAGGCATTCCCAAGAATAGTAACCCGACACCATGTGCCTCCTGACACCTTGTGTCTCTAGTTCAGATGTCCCGAAGGCATGCCCATCCCCTGGAGGCTCCTCACCTCCCATGTGGCTTCTACAGCAAGCACCCCCAACCAAAATACCTAACCGAAACTACAGGGGCCTCTACCCACACGAGTGGTCAATACCACCTCATCACGGAGTATCGCTGTGTGCACACTACTCAAAGTCTTGGGTGAGCGGTAATCACCAAAATATTCCTAAGCCACCACACATCTGACACCTCGTGTCCCTGAGACCATGTCGCTCAAGTCCAACGGCCACGCTATCTAAGTAATCTGGGCTAAGCCCAACCTGACAGTCCAACTGCCTCAAACCAACGTCCATGCCACCTAATCCCATGGTCAAAACCACCCAATGTAACCCGGGCCATACCCAACACCATCCAAAGGGTCCAGCAGATGTAATTCAGCAGTTGCTTATATAACATGTTTAAATAGAAAACGTAAACCGGCAAAACAAACTAAACAGTTGAATTACACTATTCAGGGTGCTGTACCATACCAGCACTGAGGTCTTAAATGCCTCTAATAATTATAACAGGCTTAAATAAATTAAACTAAATAGTTTAACACTTTAATATTTCAATTAAAACCATTTTGGCGTTCCCCGGCCAAAATTTCCCGATGAGCCACGACTCCTCACCCGGCCCACTCATGCAAAATGGTCACAGGGAATACCCAAAGGCATCCCTTAGGTCAAATAAACAATTCAGAATGAAATAATAGATAAAACGGGTCCCCTTCAAAAAACCCGAAAATGCACCGAAGGCCGCATCACCCAAACAACCACGAAAACACAAAATGAGGTATGCACCACCTACCTTAGACTCGTATGACGCTACTCCTCCAGTAACAGCCACCAATTCGGCCTAAAAAACGGTAGATCTACAAAAGATTTAATACCATTAAAACACCTATAACTCATTCTTGAACGAAAATTAAACAAAATAGACAAAGAGGAATCGAGGCCTTACTGAGGGGGTTCCAACGCACTAATCAGAGCTCAAATCAGACTTCGGACGAAGAACCGGGAGAATATTGAAGATCCGGCCGACTTGGGGGAGGGGGTTCTGTCCAGAACCTCAAAATGAGGATACTACCCATTTTAAGCTAAAACAAGTACACGACGTGTACTTTAGGACTACACACCGTGTATATTCCATTTAACTGTTCATAAGACGGCTGATTCGGCCGCCTAACTTTCCAGACCTGCCGACATGAGTACATGGCGTGTACCTATGGGTACACGGTGTGTACTTGGTTTCCCTCCTCTTCCTCGCCGACTTACCCACATTCCATGTACATCCCTCATACATGGCTAGACTACACGGCGTGTCCAAGGGGAATACGGCGTGTACCTAGTTCTACCCGGCCAACAGGCCTACACGCCATGTATGGCCACCACATGGTCGAGGTTACACGACGTGTTTAAAACTACACGCCGTGTAGTAAGAAAATTCTACACGGCCAGCTTACGGTATGTACTTGGAGAGCACACGACCGACACTCACTTAACATATACACGACGTGTACTTAGAAGTACATGGCGTGTAGTCTACAAATTTCCAGAAACTTTCCGTTTTCTCCAGTTTTCCTCAGAAACCAGTCAAAAATTCAAAAAAGGTTAGGATTTTGACCCGTTTTGAAAACCCGGGTTTTTACAATAATGCAATAAACCAATTAAGTCATTCAATTAGTGATCACACACATTCAAAACATCACATATATACATTCATAAAAAATTATCAAACATACCATTTCATAAATATGAGTAAGAAATGTAAAGGATTAGTATATCCCTCATCACTATCAGTATCTTCGTCATCATCCTCATCCTTATCCTCATCCTCATCCTCATACTCACCCTCATCCTCTCCCAATCCCTCACCCTCTTCCTCACCATCATCCTCACCATCACCATCGTCAGGAAAATCATCGTCCCGAACACTACTAGGACCACTACCTAGTGCACTATATAATGTACACATCATCGACATATATACATAAAAATATGAGGTGACATCTGGTGAATTCGATAGACATAATACTTCCATAAATTTCATAAATTCATCATTTTCCCTTTGATTCCTTACACAATCTTTTATGACCATTTTTTGGTCTCTAATGGCTCATCTTGAGCCTATGTTTCCCATGAAATAGTTTTTTTCCAACTTGGTACTAACAGAATTGGCACATGAAGTGGGATAATATCTCTTCAGTTTAATACCCTTCCATAGTCGATAATGTACTCTGCCATGGTGCTCATCTCCCAAAACCTGATGTAAGTGATCATTTGGCCCAAATTTGTCATCTTCATACTCATCAAGGGACTCCAAACCATAAAATCACAAATGTAAATTGACTATTAAGTTACAAAGTATATATTAAAATTTTAAATCAACAAAGTAAAACTTAAAATATATTGCTTTGTTGGTTTGTTTACCGCGCTTCCATCATTTTTCTTGTTGCGTGAGAAAAACACATTTCTTGAGGCACATGTCCTTCAATATTCAAAACCTCCCCACATAATGAAATTGAATGTTGAAAACCATAAGTGAAAATATCTTATTAATAATGAATTTCACAACTAAAATAAAAGGATATTAATTCTAAATGAAGTTGAAAAGAAAAAATAAGGTAGATGAATTATAGTGACAATTTAAAACGTGTTTATTTCCCTATTAAACTCAAAAATATATCATTCTCAAACTATAAAAATATGAATATATATAATATCTCAAACACTACTAGTGGAAAACAACCACATGCCTCAACTACCAATTCATACCAATTAAACGAGGATTGAAATAAGTTAGATACCTTGATAAATAATTTTAGCAAGTTTATGTTGTCCTTATTTCACCTTTGAAGCACATATATTGTGTATAATTGGAATTATACTAAATAATTTTTATGAATATCCATCCGGGGTTTCAAATAATCAATGAATAAGGAAACCTAAACATGTGTATTAGGGGTTTCATATTTATCTTACATTTTAATAATCTATAGTTGTTCATTAGTAAAGAGACCTCGATATCTTAATTATAGATCAATATATATAGTTCCAATATAAAAAGAAATTAAACATAATAATATTTGGTAAAACCCTAAATACCATTTATAATGATACTATCTAACATGTAAAGTATAAACTATCCCCAAATATCAACATAGTTGTACATGGTAAGAATGAAAATTTTCAACAATCCTTTAGGTTTTTTAATATGTAGTGGATATTTTACCACCATTAGATTGATCAAATACAATTAGGTCATAGTTATCCCCCAATACAAGTAGTCATTTTCTAATTTATTCAAGTAATTGGAAACCTTTCATGAAAAATCCCCCACATACATTGGAATTTAGGATACATTGGAATGATTAAATCTACTATTTAAAAACTATTACCCCTCACTAAATTCTATATCAATATCTATCATGTCATATTAAAAAGATGTTTAATGTAAGTAATTTTAGTATAAAATGAAACTATAATATGAATCCATAAAATTTCTCAACCCAATCAATAACCATATATACATTAGATACATTGAAATATGTGTTCAATCACTATATACCCTTTTATAAGAGT
Organism: Viscum album; assembly: GCA_963277665.1. Lineage (NCBI taxonomy): Eukaryota > Viridiplantae > Streptophyta > Magnoliopsida > Santalales > Viscaceae > Viscum > Viscum album. Next base: position 1,427,538,830 of record OY728152.1, read on the forward strand.
CCTGTGATAAGGAATTATAGTTTTTATTAGTTAATATATTCAAAAAAATAAAATATATATCAAATTATATGAGGATAATATTAAAACTATATGAGAATAATTTTACAACTATATGAGGATAATTTTAAATAGATACTTTTAAAAACTTTACGAGGATACTTTGAAAATGATATATCAAACTATATGAGGATAATTTTTTAAATATAATTTTATTGATTATGAAAAGGTATTGAATAAATGAATATCCAACTTTAAAGATCATATTGTGGTAGTGGAAGTCTCATCATGAAGGGAATGAAATTTGTTAATATAGAGGAACCTTTAAGGACCACATCGTGAAAAAAACCCTTTCACAACATTATATAATTAAAAGTATTTTTATAGCATGGAATGTATCATGAAATTATTATAAATTTAAAATAATTTCAGTATCTTTTTATGACCAATAGGAATGAAACATATCAAAGAAAATTTAAAGGTTAGTCAACTGGGGATTAAGAGAATATTTTAGAGACTTAAAATCTAAATGAAATTATAGATGATTACTGCTACATGGAGAACATCTGGTTATCCATGCTACTGGTGTCGAGGGATCCCATGTACCGAAAAAAGTGTACTAAATCCTATCAAAGACACTAATATATATTTAAATTATTATTCTTTCACTTTAATGTTATTCATTTCTAGTGAATTTTAATTTATTATTTATTATTTTCCATTTTAATTCCTTTCATGGAATTTAATATAATAGTATTGTTTGTTTTATCTTTCATCATTAATTTATTTTTGTGTTTCCATCCACTATAATTATTTCTATCCCTTTATATAGAACTAAATTTGGTGTTGATATGAGGGGGAATAAACTAGTGCTTTGTGATTGAGTTTTGAATATCTTTATATACCTTTTTTATATTCTTATTTTAAGTTATAGTAGTGTGTAGTTAAACTAGTTAGATGTGATGATGATCATATTTACCCAAAACTCTATTATTCTTCTCACCTATCATGTTATTTCAATGCATCCCTTCACTACATGTTCATCTTATGAAATAATTCATTCCAAGTATATGTAACATGGGTAGTAGACCTCTATAGAAATCAACATGATATCAAAAAATACATATGATTATTCACTCAACCATATGGTCATATTACCTATTAAAATGATAGTAATTAAATGATCAGTGGTTTTATAGGTTGATGAAATTCTCACAAACAAAACAATATCCTAAAATTTCAGTACTCAATAAATAATTTCAATAATTAACTAAATAATTCATGATCATTTATCTATCCCAATTATAAATGAAATGAAAAATGGAGGAAAAAAATAAAGTACAAGTCCTAATGAAAAATTATAAACAAGTGTTGTACCTACTTCCTCTCATGGTATGACATTATAGTACACCCCAATGTGTGGAGCTATTTTGTAGCATCCTTTTTTATTTCTTCCTGATGATTCCTAAAAAATAATTTTAAATAATATAAAAAAATTATTAATAAAAATCCTGGTAATTTTCATTCAAAAACCTTAAATGTGATTAATACCCTGATCTCAGTATTTATCTAATGAGAAATCATTTCCCCATAATATTCTATAGTACAATCATTCATGATAGGTGTAGAATATAAAACCTTACTAACTCTAGCACACCAACCACTATAAAACTCAGGATTATATGTTCTCCATAGCTCACCTAATTCCATGAGATATTTTTCCTCACAACCTTACCATCGGGAAAATTATAACGAAGCTGGCACCAAAATATTAATTCATATAAATAAAATAATAATATAACATTAAATACAATGAATTTTCTTACCCATATTTTCACCCAAGCATTATCCTTTACTTTATTTGGCAGGTTTCTCTTTGAGAGTAGTCTGACAAGATTGATTTCAAAGTATTTGGAAGGCTTCTTCATAAAACTCATAGATTATCACCATGTTTTTTCAATCATTTGATTGTCCTCATTGTATTCCACCACCAGCTGTGTGTGATGGTTCTACACAGTATGAATGCATGTACACCCATGCCGCTTCTCATAAGATCCATCTATTAATGAAAACAAATATTATATCAATACATATTATTCTTAAAATAAATTATGGTTAAAAAATTACTAGGGTTATATAAATATACATGATGTACCATAATTAGTGGGTGTTATTAGATCCCTAGGATCTGAAGGAACATCTACCTATACAGAAGGATTGAGACCCAATGACTACTCTGGAGACTCAGAATGTGTCGTAGTAAAAGTCATAGGAGAATGATTGTAGAAGCTTAGGGAGAAGCAAGTAAAAAGAAAATAACATAGAATAGAAGTTAGTGAAAATGAATAATATGGATGGGGAGAAGGATCAATCACAGGAGAAGGAAAATATTGTAAAATATTAAGTTAAAATGGTGGAAAAACATAGGCAACCTAAATATCTTGGGTGAATCTAAAGACACTATAAGATTAGAAGGTGTTCTAGATGGTATGTTAGAGGAAGGGACATGGTGTGATTCAGTACGATAAGTGGTGCAAATAGCTCTAGTAACACCCCCTTGTATTATCTAGACGATCAATAGTACAACTAGGATGGTTAGGGAATAACTTTTTTCTAGGTGTTATATCTTGATTAAAATTAAAAAACAAAATTAATCACCTGAAATTATATTTTATTGATATATATTTTTGAAATAAAATACCCACAACCAGAACCAAAGGATGGAAAACCATCTCTGTCATTCAATGATTATTGTTTTCCATCCTTTTCCTTCACATCTATTCAATGTTTTTTATTTCCTATATTTGAAAAAAATGTGAAATTATATATAAATCCATAACTAATGTGTAAGACAAAAAATAAAGAAGACGAGACATGAATTAATTAAGGAATACCTATTGTCAACCCAAATAAAGGATACATAGTGATATAAAAAATCATTTTATATTTAGTGGGAAGAATATAAAAGTATAAAAGGAATGTCGTAGAAAAATAAATATGTTCAAATTAGCATGTTTATAATGGGTCTGATATAGTTTTCCTCTATATTAAATTTGATCCAATTTGATTTTTTAGGTCATTTAATTCATTTTGGTCAATTGATTATGTAATTTGTGCATTTTTATTTGTCATATGTCATTTGGTTCATATTTTGGGTTTTTAGTTTTTATATTTTTTTGGTTAGGTCATTATTTTCATTGATTTTGATTTTAATTTTAATTAGTTTAATATATTTCAATTCAATTTATCATATTTTTTGTTACAATTTAATTGCTTTATTTTTGTTTGGTTTGGTAGGTTCTAATATAGTTTTATTCAGTATTAGAAAATTCAACTCAAAGAAAACTAAAACCAATATATATTGAAAAATCACATGAATTTCATGTTGGATATAAAATATTTGTAATCAATAGTAAATAAATTTGAAGAGTACCAACCTTAACAACCCAAGTCGTGTTAAACCAAAAGAAATGGGAACATAGATGGACAATTCTATATATTTCCCACCACAAATTCAGATTCAAAATCAACTTTGAAAATTGAACTATTGGAGTCATAATAAGTAATAAATTTATTAGGGCCAATGGTAGTAAGGTTGGTGTTAATTACATCATCAGTATCAACAAAAATATGTCCTAGGATTACTTCAATAATGAAACCAAATTCAGGTCACATATGATCTTTCACATAAAAAACATGTTTCACCATTGATGCCAATATATTTGGATCATCAATAGCAAGAGTGTGAGTCACATCTATAATGTGAAATCCATAATCATTGATAAATATTCCATGCCTCTTCATCGAATCAAAACACTTAAATTTCATCATAGTGACTTGACCATGAGAATAATAAGCCCATATTAGTATTTTCTCAACAACTGCATAATAAGATAAATTTTGAAATCAAGGTCTATTATCCTATGCTTTGAAATAACAGTCTGTTGTGGTAGTTACCATAACCCCATCAGGTTGTGTTCCCATGTTCATTGTTCATTCACTGATAATAAATTTATACCCATTGATCACAATTGATTTGCATTCATGAACCACAGAATTAGGACCAAAATACAAAACTCTTATTTACTCTGAGATAGAGTCAGTTGGTGTAACACCCTAAGATTTTATAGTATGTTATCTCATTAAATTAATTCAATAGCTTGCGCTACACGCAACACCGTGTTCGAATGCACCACAACTTACCAAACTAGCTGTTTAAAAAGAAGTTATGAATAGTATTAACTGCATTTTGAATCTTATATACTCTATAACTTTAACACCCATATTATGTGTTTCTTAGACATAATATAAGAATAAATTTAATTTTTCAGATAAAGGAAGTATTTTTCAAAAATGCAATTTTACCGCCTACTAATGGTGAATTTTTTTAAGTGAAATATCTGACACTTTTATATTAAATTTGACAAAATAAAATTATTATTTAGAATCGGGACATAAAAATTTAGTTTGGACATATTTTTGGTACTTTTCTGATAACGTTCATATTTTGATGAATAGTGAAAAATACTATGTTTTAATTGAAAACAAATTTTTTAATCAAAATAATTTATAGAGTTAAATTATGAATTTTAATGGTTTTTATGTATATTTAGATTATATTTTTATCATTTAATACAATTTAGGTTATTATAAGTAATTTTACATTTAAAGTTGACATAAACACATGTCAATCTTTTGATAGTTTTTACTTTTTTAAAAACCCGCCTTTTGGTTTTGACAACATGAATTAATTTTAAATTAATAAATGCAACTTATTTGTTTTGAATTTGGTAAAATGGACTTCATTTTTGAATTTGGAATATCAAAATTAGCTTAGGGTAATTTTTTAGTATTTTTCTAAAAACTTTCAATTTTTGATGTATAGTGAAAAACACTACGTTATTATTTAAAACCACCTTTTTATTTAAATAATTATATATTTTATTTAAATTTATTTTAATTGAAAATAGATATATAATACCTATATAATTTCAATTTAATTCATCAGAGTCATTTTATAATAAGATTAGATGTATAAAATTTTATTGAACTTTTTAACGTTTTTACCCCCCTTCTTGGACTATTTGAAAATTTGCATAAAAATTAATTTTACCACTTCTGTGAGTTATATTTAAAAAATTTGAGAGACTCGGTTGACATCAATAAGTAAAATATGGTTCAATAAGATGAAAATAATTTTTGGTGAATAGTAACTTTTGACTTTTGTTTATCGCGGTTAAAAGTAAATAGGGTAATTAAAGGTAAAAATGATATTATAATTATCCTAACTCATGTCCTAATTCTATTGGATAAGTGTAATTCAACGAAAAAAAACCTTGGAAATAAAATATTATCCTCTTTGGTCCACTTGGATTAGATTAGGACATTTATTATTATTTTATTTAAAGAAGAGTTAATAGTGTTAAATTCAAAGTTTAATAACTAAACCATTTTTTATATAGGGTTACACACAATATAAATTCGACTATAAATATTCATTAGAAAGATAAAAATATTTTATGAAAAATGGTATTTTATTTATAATTTTTATTCATTAAATAATTTAATTTATTTCTGACACAATGATGATGTCGTAATTACCTTATTAATGAAATATTAAAATAATTGATATTATAAATATCCAAATAAATGTAAATTGAGACTTTTTATGAATTAAAATAATTTTACAGATTAATATGATAAGTTATTGTTGATTAGATACACTTTTTTCGAAGTGATAAGGTTTTTATGACTTTCACAAAAACAAAATACCAAATAGTGACAAAGTTGACATAAATTAGTTTTTAAAACAAATACCATATTATTGGTTGATATAGTATTCCTAAAAATATAAGGTTTTTCCAAAGGGATTAAATAATATTATATATGTCATCAATGAACCACTTTAGGTTCTCTTGGAAGTTTATAGTAAGTTTATTAACCACATAGTGTAAGAATACAAGAAGACCCAGTAAAAGTTAAACTATTTAACTAAGAGTTAAATCTCAAAGATAAGGTTAAAATGGTAACCTAAACTTGTCTAAAACCTATTGGTTGAGAGGATTTCGCCATATAACCACCTAAGTCTCGAAATAAATTCATTTGGAGCCATTATAAACTGAATATGATTGAATAATAAATTAATATTTTAATCGTTTCCTAAAGTGACCTTCCCCCCTCTTATAAAAGGGAACTTTCCCTTCTCCCAAAATCACACCTAGAAAGTGATTTGTCTCGAACAAAACCTATCAAAATATCCTCAAAACTTCCCTCAAATCAACCTAGAGTCCTTACTTTGATCATAAATCCATCCTATGGATCCCTTTTGATCAACTCAAAAGGAAACACCCGAAGAAGAGGTAATAATTTCACCACCCTGTTTCTAGTTCTTTTCTTCTTCCACTTCCTCTTTATTTGTTGTTTCCATACCAAAATAATAACTCCAGTACCTCCTATATACTGTGATGTTATTATAAATATTTTTAAAGCCATATTCTTTATTCTATCCATCCTATAAATGGAAAAGTCACCATACATGGGTACGTACGACTTACCATCTCCATGTCGGGGTGTAGTTTGTTATTCAAACACTTCATTATTTGGATGGATATAATAATGTGAATAACTGATGTAAATAACATGTATAAAATTTTAATGATTTTTTATATATGATATAATATCCAATTACATATAATTTCACCATTAATATAATGTTATTGTCGCTCATACGTACGTACGGATTACAGTCTCCACAAACGTGATGAGATCCATTCCCCATCGTAATAATTCAAAAGTAATTTACATTTTATGATTAAAAATAATGTTTATGAACTTAATTTCATTCTAGATATGAATCAAATACATACTATCCATAACAAACATGGCTTACATAACCAATCATATAAAAGAAAATGGATCAGTTAACACCCGAAATGATGATACTACTAAAATATTATTAACAAAGCTATATTGGAAGATCATATATGATATCATATTAATGTATATGATTCTTTTATAATTTAATAACAATGATTTAACTATTATATAGGAGGTTAATGTACCCTTGACCAAGGAAAAGTACAAGGTAAGGGCTAATTTCCCAATCTCATTATTATCCGAGATTGTTTTTACATAAGTATCTACTGGGAAATATTTATTATCCCTGTCCATGTTTCATAAAAGAGTTTTCAAAGAGATTATTTTTAAGGTACTTTTTTACTAAAAAATCATTTTAAATTTTTTAAAGAATTATTATTCTAAACCATTCTCATTAATGTCCATGTTTTTAAAATGGTTTTAAGGATTTATTTATATGGACATGAATGTTTTAAAATGTTAATTCCTTTCAAAAGTTTCAAAGTGGTATGAGACACTTTGATTCAAAAATAGATTTTAAATGGATTCCTTTATAAATTATGTGACTTTTAAATGATTTAATGAAAAAGGGATATTTCTCTCCAAGATTTTTACTAATCATTTTAAACTATGTAAACATCCTTTATGAGATATTATTCTTGATCGAGGTTGATTTATTATGATACAAATCTTCTATATTTTATTGAAGGTTTTGTGATATGTTTGACTATGGATATGTTATTTTTATACTGTTCATGTTTTGTGGATAAATTATTGATATTTTGTATGCTAGTTTTAATACATATGTTTATGTTATGTTTAATCCTTTTCATATGAGGAATGCATTGGACTTAGTAAGTGACGGGTGGAGCATGCTATAGATCTTCGATGTATTGGTAGGTCTCATAAGACAAACTAGTGTCTTGGAACAATTCTTTGACAAAATATTATTTTTAGTTTTGGAACAAGGCCTTGACTATGTGGTTATGAAGTCTGACATTATGCATTCCATCATTATGAAAGTGGCTATTTATATTGCATGTGATTATTCGACTAGTAGAATATCTATGTGAGTAAGTAAATGATATCATTTTATTTATATTGGAAATATTATGCATAATTTTAAGTTTAAAATGCTTATGTTTTAGTATTATACATTGCCTTAAATGTTTATGTTTATTTATGAAATTTTTCGCTATATTGTTATCCTTACTGAGCATCTAAGCTCACTCTTTTCTATGTTTTATTTGTCCCAAGATGAGAATAAGTATATTATGAATTACCTACTGGGATAGTCTAAGGGATATGAATGTGGTCAATGGAGACAATGTTTTTGTTGTTTTTCATTTTGTAATGTAATGTAAAACTTATGAATATATCTAGTACTTCTAAGGCTACAAAACTGATCGGTCTTTCCGGACATGATTCCTTGTATCATGCCAATGTTATATAATAATGCACCAAGTCAGGGGAATTGGGGTTGGGGTATTATAGTTGGTATCAGAAGAACTTTAGTACATACCTTGGAAAATAGATTTAGAAAAACTCTGATTAGAGAACATTACCCTAAAATAGACTTTGAGAATTAGTATAGAAGAACTTCATAAAATTTTGGTAATGTAGAGATTTTATTTATTTTTCATGAAATACATCCCTTTCTGGATACGAGAAGGTAGAGGTAGCTTTGGTATAGATGTGCCTAGGAGTGAAAACTCTAACAAGGAGTTTCGGGCTTGACCCAAGGTATCCTGATACACGATAATGGGCCTTACTGCACTCTTGATTATGACACTCCCTGGGGATATGCTTAGGATAATTCACATTTTCATTACAATCCATTATGAAGGATTTAGGAGTCAATTCTTACTCAAAGAAAACATTTTATAATAATAGATTATATGCATAATCTTATCAATTTACTTTAGGTATTTTATAAGTTTGGAATTATGCATTGCGATTCATAAACTAACCTAGTGTATGCCATTGTTCAGAAATAACACCTAGTAGAAGGAATGATAATTACATGAATAAGCATGATTGAAAGATTAAGAAGGATTATATCTTTCATGGTATTAAGACAAATTTTGAAAGGGAAATAGTCGCCCACGTATTCTCATCATATGAAGAAAGAGTATCATGTATTAATAAGACAAGTAAAGAATTCTTTGAGTCTTATTGATTTCAAGGGAAGCAAGAGAATAAAAGGATGGAAGAGATAAATAAGGATAAATGGAAGAGGGGAAAGAAGGATTTTCCCATATGTGATAACTGTGGAAAGAATCACCTTGGTAAATTCTTGAATGGAATGAGAGTTTGTTATAAGTGTGGAGAAAAAAGACACCAAGTACATGATTGAGTGGGTAAGAAAAATATTTCAAATGTACAATGCTTCATCTGCAAGGAGATGGGACACTACGTGAATCAATGTCTATATCATCAGAGTATATCCCAAATGCTGCTATTGGATAATAATCAAGTTATGATACTTCCGAAGATTAAGAGGAATGATTAGAGTTCTTATGTTGTTATTAAAGTATTGTGTCATTTGAGTATTGTTTTAATGATGTAAACGTTATAAGAATTATATAGTATATAAGGATTGTACTGTAGTACTATTTTATTAAGGACTTGAGATTGTGTGGAACCAAGAAAATTGACTCAATAGGAGGTTAAAGTTTTTGAAAAATATATGGTTGAGAGAAAGATAAACCGAAATATAGTTCTGATATCGAGGTAGTGATTTTGGAATAATATATAATTGATTTGGATAAATTATAATGGATATTCTAGATTACCTTGAAACTAATTAATGATTTTTATATTCCATCATTGTTGGGGTTTACAACATTTTTGGATAGAAGGAGTCTATCTAGTATTCTATAAGGAATAAGGAAGTATGAATGTAATCAATAAGGTTTTTTGGAAATTCGGAGTGTTATAAAGTTTTAAAAGAATACATAATGAATGTATTCACATGTTATTAAGTGGAAAAAAGGATCTTCATTGTGTTTACCTTTATTATAAATTTCGGAATGTGAGTTTGGATAGAAGTATTTTGGATAACTATAAAGGTTGGAATCGATTAAGTTTGAAATTGGATACTATTGTTAAGGTTAAATCATTTTTTTAGATTATTTTTGGATTGTCATAAAAAGGACTACCTGAAGGTCGGGCGACAACTCATCGCATCCGGCAAGGCCGTGAGACTTGAACCCCCAACCGAAGAGCGACAAGGGTGAATCACCTACCACTAGCTTACGTGATGCACTGGTTTGTAAAATGTAGTTTTTTTAAATGTTCTGACAGATAAATTATAAATTCAATTTTTGGAACCCTATACTATTAGGATAAATAGAATATTTTTGAATTCTATTATCTTTTGGAGTGAAAGATGATTTTGTGATAGGAATTATTTGAAGGATTAAATTATACTTGTTAAGTATATATATATATATATATTCCTCTTATTATATGAATAAATTAATTATTAAAAATTAGGGAAGGGATCTTTAAACCACAAATGTGTTACCCTAATACCATATGTTTTTTTGAACCGGTGATATTTTACATCATCTTAGATTAATGGTTTTGAGGCCCTCAATTTTACACTTTTTTGTGATTGATGACCTCAATCACTCCCTAAAAATATTTAAATTTTTATCCAATTATGTGTCTCTAATTTCCACCAATGTTCTTCTAATTAAGATCATGATTTGGTGGTGTCTTTTTCATTTCCCTTTCCCTCTAATTAAGACTAAATTTTATTAACCCAATGTCCGATGTGGGTTTTTCACAAAGGTATTTTTATATTTTTAACCATTTATTTTCGAAGGTCAATTTAAAATTGAGAGGACACAATTTATTGAAGGAAGGGAGAATGTAACACTCCAAGATTTTATAGTGCGTTATACCATTAATGTAATTCAATAGCTTGCACTACACTCAACACCGAGTTCAAATGCACGACAACTTACCAAACTAGCCGTTCAAAAAGATGTTATGAATAGTATTAACTGCATTTTGAATATTATATACTTTATATAATTTTAACACCCATATTATGTGTTTCTTAGACATAATATAGGAACAAATTCAATTTTTCAGATAAAGGAATTATTTTTCAAAAATGCAATTTTACCACCTACTAATGGTGATTTTTTTAAATGAAATATCTGAAACCTTTAAATTAAATTTGATAAAATAAACTTCTTATTTAGAAGCAAGACATAAATAGTTATTTTGGACAAATTTTTGGTACTTTAAAAACTTTTATATTTTGATGAATAATGAAAATACTATGTTTTAATTGAAAACAACTTTTTTATTCAAGATAATTTATAGTGTTAAACTACGAATTTGAATGGTTTTGAAGTATAATTAGATTATATTTTTATCACTTAATACAATTTAGGTCATAATAAGTAATTTTACATTTAAATTTCACATAAACACATGTCAATATTTTGATAGTTTTAGGTTTTTTAAAAACCCGATTTTTTGTTTTGACAATGGGAATTAATTTTAAATTAATAAATAAAAATTATATGTTTTAAATTTGGTAAAATGGACTTATGTTTTTAATTCATAATATAAAAATTATCTTGGGGTAATTTTTTGGTATTTTTCTGAAAACTTTCAATTTTGGATGAATAGTGAAAACACTACGTTATTATTTAAATCCAACTTTTTATATAAATAATTATTTATTTTATTTAAATTTATTTTAAGTAAAAATAGATATATAATACCTATATAAGTTCAATTTATTTCATTTGAGTCATTTTATAATAAAATTAGATTTATAAAATTTTATTAAACTTTTTAACGTTTTTTACCCACCTTCTAGGAGCATTTGCTAATTTTCTTAAAACTTAATTTTACTGCTTCTGTGAGTTAAATTTCAAAAATATGAGAGACATGGTTGACATCAGTAAGTAAAATTTGGTTCAATAAGATGAAAATAATTTTTGGCGAATAATAACTTTTGACTTTTATTTACCGCGGTTAAAAGTAAATTGGGTAATTACGGGTAAAAATGGTATTATAATTACCCTAAAACATGTCCTAATTTTATTGGATAAGTGTAATTTGACCAAAAAAACCTTATGAATAAAATATGATCCTCTTTGCCCCACTTGGATTAGATTATGATATTTATTATTATTTTATTTAAAGAAGAGTTAAAAGTGTTAAATTCAAAGTTTAATAACTAAACCATTTTTTATATGGGGTTACACACAATAAAAATTCGACTATAAATATTCATTATAAATCTAAAAAGATTTAATACATAATGGTATTTTATTTATATTTTTTAGACATTAAATAATTTAATTTATTAATGACACAATGATGATGAAATAATTACCTTATTAATAAAATATTAAAATAATAGATATTATAAATATCCAAATAAATGTAAATTGAGACTTCTGATGAATTAAAATAATTTTATAGGTTAATATTACATGTTATGGTTTATTAGATAATTTTTTTGAAGTGATAAGTTTTTTATGACTTTCACAAAAACAAAATACCAAATAGTGTTAAAATTGACATAAATTAGTTTTTAAAACAAATACCATATTATTGGTTGATATAATATTCCTAAAAATCTAAGTTTTCTGAAAAATGTATTAACTAATATTATATATTTCATTAATGAACCAATTTAGGTTCTCTTGGAGGTTTAGTGTAAGCTTATTAACCATATAGTGTAAGAATACAAGAAGACACGATAAAAGTTAAACTATTTAACTAAGAGTTAAATCTAAAATATAAGGTTAAAGTAGTAACCTAAACTTGTATAAAACCTATTGGTTGAGAGGTTTTCGACCCATAACCACCTAAGGATTGAAATAAATTTATTTGGAGCCATTATAAACTGAATATTATTGTATAATAAATTAATATTTTAATCTTTTCCAAAAGTGACCCTCACCCCTCTTAGAAAAGGGAACTTCCCCTTCTCTCAAAATCACACCTCCAAATCCATTTGGCTCGGAAAAACCCTACCCAAATATCCTCCAAAATTCCATCAAATAAACCTAGATTATTTTCTTTGATCATAAAGCCAACCTAAGGATCCCTTTTGATCAACTCAAAAGGAAACACCCGAAGAAGAGGTAATAATTTCACCACCCTCTTTCAAGTTCTTTTCTTCATTCACTTTCTCTTAATTTGTTATTTCCATAACAAAATAATAACCCCAGTACCTCCTACATACTTTTATGTAATTATAAATATGGTATAACCATATTTGTTATTCCATCCATCCTATAAATGACAAAGTCACCATACATGCGTACGTATGACTTACCGTCTCCAAGTCATGGTGTAGTTTGTTATTCAAACACTTCATTATTTGGATGGGTATAATAATGAGTATAACTGATTTAAATAATAAGTATAACATGTTAATGATTATTTATATATGATATACCATCCAATTACATACGATTTAACCATCAATATAATGTTATTTTCGCTCATGCGTACGTACGGATTACCGTCTCCACAAATGTGATGAGATTCATTCCCCATTACAATAATTCAAGAGTGATTTTAAATTTATGATTAAAAATAATGTTTATGAACTTAATATCATTATGGATATTAATCAAATACATCCTATCCATAACAAACATGGCTTACGTAACTGTTTCATAGGTCCTTGAAATGTGATATTCAAGATTTAAGAATCCTTGTTTCCAGGCAGCTTCCATTGGATTTATTCATGGAACTGGAAACTTCCAATAGTTCTTTATCCAAAGAGGACCTTATTTACAAAGGCAGGAATTCATTAAGTTTTGGACTTTATAATACTTAAGAACATGCATTAGTTGAGAGGATGGGAGGTCGGAATCATCATACCCTTTTGGGGGGAATTATTGTCTACTCCGGGACTCTCTTTTGAAATTAAAATATTTTCATAAATCCTTATTAATTCACCATGTATATCATAATTATCCCTTGGAATTTAAAACCAATTATTTAAAATGTGTAATTTTTTTAAATTATAAGTATTTATTCAAGGTTTTCCATCAATGGTATCCTCTAATATACTTATTTGAGATTCTTTTAATCATAATTTATGATGATACTATTTTTTAAGCCACTCAATGGGGTACTATGGAGTTTATTATCATCCATAGAGACGAAGGTTTATTTTGATCTTGGGATTGTGATAATAAAATGAGATAACTATTTATAATTGTGAAAGGAATCCGAACCCTCATAGTTCGGTGCCACTTAATGGGACACATCATACCTTTTAAGGTCACGTGATAAGGACCTATAAGTGGAAGGTGCTTAGTTACAACTTAGTGTAGGACTTATGTTAAAACAACCCAAGGAACTTTTGGAAAGGATATGGGTTTCCAAATAGAATCAAACCCTATTGGGAATATGACCCAAAGAGAACAGGGTGGATCGAAAGTGTTGGGTTTTAACCTCAAGGATGCTTCCTACGTATCCCATATGGATGGGAATCAAAGCCCACGTAGTTCGATACATCTCATAGGAGAGTATAGTCCTCTGAGAAATATGAGTTTGGTATTACTTCCTGAAAAAGGATGCCTTGATGATTTGAGGATTATATTTGGGGATTATTTCTTAAGTAGGATTCCCAAATTGGGGTAATTAGGGTTGGATTCCTAAGGAGGATATCCAGTGAGCTCGGGCCCTGAAAGCGCTTCCTACGTATCCTATATTTGAAATAGGAATCCGAGTTCTCATAGTTATTTAATTGAGTGTTTTTGCACATGTTACAAACATCACATATCTCTAATCCAATGTGATTCATGCTCGGTGTGAGAAACAGGAGGATGTGAAAGATTCAACCATGACACTTCACACTTTTCCTCCTCCACTGATGGAAGAGGATGCATTGACTGTGGAAGAGGGTGAGGTGATGAACCTTCCTCTATTCTATTTACATTGGTCAAGGGTCCAATGTAAGGAAGAAGGGGTGAAGGTGAGGGGATTATACCAGGATGGATTCCCTTTTGGAAATTGGTTGGGGATATCTCCCAAGTAGGATGCCCATTTGGGATTGGTTGGGGCTTACTCCTAAGGAGGATGCCCATTTGGAATTTAACCTGGCATAGGAGTCAGGTGATGTGGTTTGAGTAGTTTCTTGAGGAGTTTATTGACTCAAGGTACTCAAGGAATCCATAAATAGAGTCCAAACTCATAACATGTGAAAGGAACCAAGAGGAGTAAGTCAACTCAAGGCACTTCATGGAGAGTGATGGAGTGTCTCAGATGCTCCGCACAGGTGCGCCGCAAAGGTCCTTCGCACATATCCATATGTTCTAGACCCTGATGGGACTTTGAACCACTTTTTACCCTTTAATTCCCTATTATATCATGTTTTAGAAAGATATCTTAGAATATTTGGGAGATCTTTGTGAAATAGCTACGCAATGGGAGCTTTGGGACTTCTTCCAACTTTTTCCGTCGTTGAAATGGGGAGCCCAAGGGTCCTATTTATAGGCATGGAGGGGACCTATTCGAAGGGAAGTGGTCTGCACAGGTCCTCCGCACAGGTCCTCCATGTATGTCCTTAGCGTAGGTGTGAAAAAAGTATACTACCACGTAGGTCCTCCGCGTTGGTCCTTCGCATAGGTTTTTTGCGTAGCTCTTTAGGATAAAATTTGTCCGTCTTTCATGTGTCATAACTTTTGATCCATAAGTCTATTTAGGCTCCATGACCAGTGAAATCGAAGGTCTTGAAGAGATATACACTTCTAGGGATGTTAAATTCACCAAGTATTTGAATGAAACTCGGAAATTCAATTTAATGTGTTGACACCTTTTCATCATCGATCTTGGAAATCCACTACCTGCATCTTCTTCCAACATGGTGAAAACATCTTTACTCATACTAGAAATTTGTTTTCTATGTGAGAATAATATCTTCACTATATGGAAAAGTGCCTAGAACACATTTCATTTTGACTACAGTAACTAATCAAATAAGGGAAAACAGATCAGTTAATTCCTGAAACGATGATACTACTAAAATATTATTAACAAAGCAATATTGGAAGATCATATATGATATCATATTTATATATATGATTATTGTATAATTTAATAAAAATGATTTAACTATTATACATGAGGTTAATGTACCCTCGACCAAGGAAAAGTACATGGTAAGGGTTAATTTCACAATCCCATTATTTTTTGAGGTTGTTTTTACGTAAGTATATACTGGGACATATTTATTATCCATGTCCATGTTTCATAAAAGAGTTTTCAAAGGGATTATTTTTAAGAGTCTTTTTTACTAAAACATCATTTTAAAATTTTTAAAGATTTATTCTTCTAAACCACTATCATTAAAGTCTATGTTTTCAAAATGGGTTTAAGGATTTATTTATATGAACATGAATGTTTTAAAATGTTAATTCCTTTAAAAAGTTTAAAAGTTGTATGAGACACTTTGATTCAAATTTATCTTTAGATGACTTCCTTAATAAATTATGTGACTTTTGAATGATGTCATGAAAAAAGGATATTTCTCTCAAATATTTTTACTAATCATTTTTAACTATGTCAACATCCGTTAATGGATATTATTCTTGATCGATGTTGATTTATTATGATACAAATCTTCCATATTGTATTGAAGTTTTTGTGATATTTTTTACTATAGATGTTTTATTTTTATACCATTCATGGTTTATAGATAAAGTATTTACATTTAGTATGCTAGTTTTAATACAAATGTTTATGTTATGTTTAAATCTTTTCATATGGGGAATGAATTGGACTTAGTAAGTGATGGGTGGAGCCCACTATAACTCATTGATGCATTGGTAGGTCTAATGAGACAAACTAGTGTCTTGGATCAAGGTCTTAACAAAATATTATTTGTAGTCATGGAACAAGGCCTCCACTATGTGGTTATAAAGTCTATCATTATTAAATCCATCATTATGAAAGTGGCTATTGATATTGCATGTGATTATTTGACTAGTAGAATACCCATGTGAATAAGTAAATGGAATTATTTGATTTATATTGGCCATATTATAAAGAAGTTTAAGTTTAAATGGCTTATGTTTTATTCTTATACATTTCCTTAAATGTTTATGTTTATTTATGAAAGTTTCTGCTATATTGTTATCCTTACTGAGCATCTAATCTCACCCCTTTCTATGTTTTATTTGTCCCAGGATGCGAAAAGTATATTATGACTTACCTATAGGGATAGTCTAAGGGATATGAATGTGTTCAATGGAGACAATGTTGTTTTTTTTCATTTTTTTATATAATGTAAAACTTATGAATGTATCTACTAATTCTAAGGCTACTAAACTGATCAGTATTTCAGGACATGATTCCTTGTATCATTCCAATGTTATGTAATAATGCACCGACTCTGGGTAACTAGGGTTGGGGCATTACAGTTGTAAAACTCAATACTTGAAATATAGATGAATATTAAAATTAATTAAATATTAATTTTATTATTTATTACGGTAATGCTTCTACCTTCAATTTCAACCAAGAAGAAAACTATTTGCTGTGAAAATCTATCTCTATCTCAAAGATAAAGAATGACACTTTATATTTATCATTTGTTTATGTTAACTTCTGAAAAATATGAAAAGGTTAACATATATATTCAATTATCTGATAAGATGTAAGATATAAATGTTCAATTTAGTTACTTGATGTAGTGATCAAATAAATCATAGTTAAACAAAACTGTGCGATGTGCAGTGTACTGATCTTCAAGGCTTAATTGGGTCAATATATATGATCCAGGAATTCCCCCTATTTGGGGAAGTGATCGAAATTGTGTTTAATTTTATCATATTGTTATTTTTTCATTTCTCATTGGTCTACTTCATCTCGTAGTCACATAAGACGAATACATTGAATAAAAATCCATACATTCTTAAGACAAGTAACCTCTCATGATAGAACCATTAGAATGATTCCTATTCCAAACATAAGACTTCAATGTATACTTATTTCTTTCACTTGGATACATCCAATGAAAATAATAGGGTCCTCTAAGAAGTTTTTCAGTTAGAATATAGATAGTTAAGTGTACCATGAAGGTGAAAAATTATGGAGAAAATATTTTCTCTAACTCACACTAAACTAATGGCGCCTCTATCAATTTTTGTTCAATAAATTCTTGAAAAACATTAGCACAAATATCTCTATAAAAATGGAAAAACTGAATTACTGATGCCCTTACATTATTGTACAATATATGATATATTTATATTGGAATCAACACATGTAGAAGGATGTGATAATCACGTGTCATCAAATATTTCATCTTCAACTCTCTTTTGTTAACCCATTTTGATATATTTCATGAATAGACATTAGAAAATTTAATAGTCTCTAGTAATTATATAATATTATTTTTTTTCTACATGTTTCATCACATAAGAAGCACATAGAACTTTCCATTTACTTTCACTAACACACAAAGGATGCAATTATGGTCTGATACCCCAATCCACCAAGTCATGCTGAGAGCGTAAATCAACTTTTGTCTTTAACTTAAAATTTATAAGTATTGAAAGAATAATTTCACATATATTATTTTCAATGTGAATTATATCTATGAAATGACATGAAAAATTGGTTAACCAATAAGGAAACTCAAATAATATACTTTTATTCTTCCAATTGTAATCGGTTTCATTAGAAAAATTCTTCCCTTTTCTAGATTTTATATGACCCATTCTAATTGAAAAACTAAAATATTTCAATTGATTAAGCACATCAGTTCAATAAATAAACTCAGGTGGATTTTTGGTCTCCATGGTATTTTCAAACCTTTTATGATTATTACTATATGGATGTTCCATTGGAAAGAATCTTCGATGCAACATAAGACTGAAACTATGGTGATATTTAAGTCTTATGAATCATGTATTCTTCATAAAAATAGGGCATGATAATTTTTTCTTCATGATCCATCCATACATGATTTCCTAATAAATAAAATCATTTATCATCCACATAAGCACAACACGCATATGAAATATGTATTTCAAACATGCATCTTATGTGAGCACACCCACATTCCAAAGATGTTTCAACTATTTTATTAAAGTTTTCATGTATACATCTATATCATTACCAATATTAGAAGGTCTAGATATGAGTATAATAATGAAAGTGAAATGTTTTTTCATAAACATCTATGGAAGAATATTATAAATGTGTATAAAAACTGTCAATGTGCCATTCGAAGTAAGAATATTCCCAAAAAGATTACAACCATCACATGGAAGACCCAACATCATAGTATTCACTTTATCTGTGAAATTAGAATATAGACCATAAAATCTCTACCATGAAAATTCAACTCTAGGATTAAACAACTCATTATTATCCTTCTTTTTCTCAGTATTATGCCATCATATTTTTATTAACATTTCATCATACATGAAAATTTTTGGAGTCTTGTGATCAATGTAAGGTTCCAAATTTCATTCTGTGTCATAGGATATAGTGTTCCATCAATATTTCGATTCCATTGTGATGTACCAAATTTTATACAATTATTTTATTCATCATTTTCATCCCATAATAAGATGTAATATTTTAGGCAATCATGAATTTTGTTTTTTGAAAATCGAAGCTCCTCAACTAACTTACATGCCATATAATGGTTTGTGGGGATATCTATATCATCTAGAAGTAAGTCCTTCAAAAATGTAATAATTTAATAGATGGTAGTATTATAATTCCCATATATGGTTTTCCCATAAAATAGTCAGATTAAAAATTCATGCTTTTTCATTTTACCACATTGTCAATATACTAAAGTTGTGGAAGAATCATTAAATTTTTTCACCCTATCAACATCATAATTTAAATTATATATATCATTTTTTCTTGTATTAAAGCCTTCCTGGGTCTAGATCCCTTACTTCTCATAGTGAAGAATAAAAGGAAACTGATCATCTAATAAATTCTCCAATCCAGTCCTCTCATTTGGACCATGAACATTTTGAGATTTAATTTTCTCACCCTTGTGATACCATAAATAGTAATTTTTTTGAAAACCATATTTGGTTATATGGTAGATAACTTCTTCATGACTCAATCGAGGTCTTCCAAAAAAAATTATAACTTGGGTAGTGTATGTGACCACCATTTGAAGTATTATTAAATGAAAAATCTAAAAAGCTTTTAGACTTGTTTTAAAAAACACGTGAGATCCGATTAGTTTCATATATCCAAATTTTATCCAATATGTAAAAAAATGTTATATTTCATGATGTAAAATAAATAAAATAATATTGAAGTTAAATTGAAAATATATTTAAGGAAACGATAATTATTCAATTTATATAAAATCATAACAGAAACACTAGTCTATATGAGAATCATAATATAAAAGACAAAAAATACTATATATATATAAAATATTATAAATATAAAACAATGATATTGAATTAAATTATATGAATGAGTAATGAATATATATAATACTAAACAAAATTGTTCGTATAATTGTTGTTTTTTGTTTTTTTCTCTTATTCTATTTACTTTTTAACTAATGTTATTCTGATTCAAGAAATTCATGTATAAATGATTACTATTTATAGGTAAACATATTCAATGTATTACAGTCACTCAGTGACTTAATAAGTATTTAAAAAAACTTAAAATAAATTTATTAGTTATTATAGTTTTTCTAATTAGTTTTTTAGTAGTTATTGGCATGAGATAGGGCTCCATGTGTGAGGTAAATAACTAGTAAACTTGGAAAAGCCTACAAAATGATGATCAGGTTGTGTTTGAAGAAATAATTTCTTCTATTATAAAATAAGTAGTCCTTAAAACCTAAACCCTTAGTATTATACATGCTTTTATATTTATTTTGATATATGTGGTCTATCCACATTTTTTAATTGGCTCTTTTTTAAATTAATGAATTATATATTTTATGATGATATATGTGTTGAATCAAATAATGTTCCAAATCCTTCGAGGGTCAAGGATTTAGTTTTGATAATGTGTCTTAAGGAATATATATACATAGGGGTTTTATTTAAATGATATGCAATTGAGTGAATAAATCGATAAGTCATAAAGGGACTTCAGATATGCACCTTAATGACTCTCTCATTTAATTTGGTTTGGTTCAGGTTCATTTGATTCAGTTTAGTTTTGTTTGGGTTAGTTAGATTTAATTAGGTTTATTTAAATTTTGTTTTAGTGACATTGGGTTAGGTCGGTTATTTTTGATTTGGTCTAGTTTTATTTGGTTGGGGTTGTGTGTCTTTAGTTCAAGTTCATATGGTTTGGTTCAATTTCATTTGTTTGAATTTGGGATAATTTGTTTCAAAGTGGGTTAATTTGGTTCAAATCAATTATATTTTTTTTGCTTCTAATAAATTATATTTGGTTTGATTCTAATAAATTATATTAGGTTTGGTTTGGTGTTATTTAATATGGTTCGTTACAATTTGGTACTGCTTGGTTCTATTCAAGTTTGATCATTTTGGATTTGTTTAGTTAAAATATTTTCATTTCTAGTTTTGTTGATTAGGTTTGTTTAGTTTAAATATACAATATATTATAATGATGATGTATAAAATTCGTATAATATTAGATATGTGTATGATTCATATGACTAAATGTACAAGTCATTGTGTACCTTCAAAATAGCCAATTGGACTCAATGAGCTATCTATGTTTGACTGATTTAAAGCTTTATACG
This sequence comes from Viscum album, assembly GCA_963277665.1. Lineage (NCBI taxonomy): Eukaryota > Viridiplantae > Streptophyta > Magnoliopsida > Santalales > Viscaceae > Viscum > Viscum album. The sequence continues at coordinate 1,427,560,401 of OY728152.1, forward strand.
AGCCATTAATGTTACATTTGATTAATATGTGTAAATATTATTAAATGTTCCATATGAGTAATATAAACTACCATATGAGTCACCCCTTTATGAGTTTTTTACAATTACAATGGTGAATGACCAAGTATCTAGAATTTATATTACAAATATGATATTTATATCAAATGACTCTTATGTCATGATTCCAAAATCAATATATCATTATTCCTTTTATATTAAATATTTAAGACACGACTTGATGAATCTGGCATGAGATGAGTTATATGATGTACTTATTTTATAAAACTAAGATTTTCAAATGAGAATATATAAAAATCAACATTTTTTAACAACATATATAATAATTAAGTCGATTCCAAATATGATCTAAAGTGTTTTTAATATCACAAAATGATATTTGATTCTGTCTAGATGAATAATAGAGTATATTCACCTAGAGAAAATGCGAATCAATGTATTATAAATAGTTCAAAAATATATAAAGCCTAAAATAAATAAATTATTTATTATTTGAATATAGAAATTAAACATGAATATGATTTTGTAGTTCTTAACAGAATTAAATATCAAAATGGATTTTTGATCCTTGCTGAAAATGAAATAGTAGTCTGTTAAGATTTTATCTATGTTTTATACACATAATAGTGATTGTATAACAATTTTTTGATGATTTCATTCTAAAAGTGGATGTTTTATACCTAATAATGTTATAGCTGTATGAATTTAAAATATAAATATAGATATTTTACTAAACTAACTAGAACCAAACTGAACCAAAATGATTTAGAACATACAATAATGAACCAATACAAAATTGAACAAAATAAACCCAAACGAAACATAACTATTCTAAAATAACCCAAATAGACATAAAATAAATAGAATAAATCATAAATCAAATCAAATTAATCAGGATCAAATGAAATTAAATTCCCACAAAAAAATATCTTGTCAGGGTGTTTTAGAAGAAAAAATAAAAATGAAATGTATAGTTGTTAGAATACCTGAATGATTTGGAACCCACTGATTTAATATTTAATAATAATGAAATGAAAATGAGAATATTTGATTGATAGGTTTGTCATGGGTTGGGATGACATTGGAACACCAACACTACTTCTAGAGTTTTATATTAGAACTCGATGAGAGGAGGGGAGGGGAACCCGCATTGTGTATTTGGGGAAGATCTATACCAACACTTTTTTAAAACCATTGGTATTGATATCAGATATACAGTAGTTTTAAAAACCTATTGGGATAGGATTTATATAATTATAATATCCCAAAAGTTAAGAAATTTTTTTGGGATAGGGCACACTATACCAATGGTTTTTGAAAATCGTTGGTATATCCCCATGGGTATACGCTAAATTTCTAGTAAGGTTTAGTAATAAAGTCAAATCACATACTCAAAACCAAGAAAAATCATTTGTATTATTTTGATAATTTAATAAAATGACCCATAAGTCATTTTTGACATGTAGGAATAGGCTACACCTCAATATGATACACGATTTTCCCGATATGACTCAAAGTGTCTGTTATCAGTTTAAAATTAACATTTTAGTTCAAATAGTATCACTCACTAAAAACAAAGAAATGCACTCAAATTTTTCTGATAATTTAGAAAAATAATTCATAAGTCATTTTTGATATGTAGAAATTAGTCTCACATAAAACTGACACACTATGTGACTGGTATGACTCAAAGTTCATGTTTCCAGTATATAATGACATTTTAGTAAAAAAGAAATGTGGCATACTAAAAACTGATAAAATGATTTAGTATTATTTTTATACTTTAATAAAATGATCCATAAGACATTTGGGACATATAGGAATCATCTGAATCTTAATCTAGCACACAATGTGACCGATATGGCTCCAAGTGTGTCTTTGTTTTTAAAAAATTGACATTAATTTTAGCAAAAAAGAAAACTAAAATACTCAAAAATGATAAAATGAATTCATATTATTTTTATAATTTATTAAAATTATCCATAATTCATTTTTTTATTATGAATAATCCTAACCTCAATCTGATACATAATGTGCCAGGTATAACCTAAAGTGTTTGTTATCAGTTTAAAATTGACTTTTTAGTTCAAAAAGTGTCACTCAATGAAAACTAAGCAGGCTCACTCATATTGTGTTAATAATTTAGGAAAAAAAATTCACAAGTCATTTTTTATGTGTATTAATTATTATCTTGTCAAACTGACACACGATGTGACTGGTATGACTAAAAGTATCATTTCTAGTTTAAAATGATATTTTAGCAAAAAGCACAAGTGACATACTAAAAAATGAGAAAAATAATTCATATTGTTTTTATACTTTATTAAAATGAACAATATGTTATTTGGGACATGTAAGAATCATTATATCCTCAATATGATGCACATTGTGATAGATATGACTCCAAGTGTGTCTTTTTATTTAAAATTAACATTAATTTTAGTAAAAAAGACAATGAGCATACTCAAAACCAATAAAATGCATTAGGATTGTTTTTATACTTTACAAAAACGATCCATAAGTCATTTTTGATGTTTATGAATCATCATAACCTAAATATAATACACGATGTCCCTAATATGAGTCAAAGTGTCTGTTATCTGTTTAAAATCAACATTTTTGTTCAAAAAGTGTCACTCAAAAAGTGTCACTCATGGGACATAATGGTAGTTGGATAATCGACTAGTGTCTTTGGGAACAGACTCTCCTGGAGACAAGAAAGATGAGTGCGAAAACCTAGTAGCTGGCTGTGACGAGAAGAGTGCTCCTAGCTATCCTGTGTGGATCAGCTCCAGTGATCCTTTGTGGGTTATCTTTTAGAGATCCTGTATGGTTTATCTCCAATGATCCTGTGTGGTTCAGATCCTAGAAATCTTGTGTAGTTCAGCTCCATCGATCCTGTGTGGGACAGCTCCTAACGATCCTATGTGGGTCAGCTCCTAGTGATCCTGTGTGGGTCATATCCAGCGATCCTATGTGGGTCATATCCTAGTGATCCTGTGTGGGTAAACTCTTAGAGATCCTATGTGGTTCAGCTCCTAGTGATCCTATGTGGGTCAGCTCCTAGTGATCCTATGTGGGTCAGCTCCAGCGATCCTGTGTGGGTTAGCTCCTAGTGATTCTGTGCAAGTTAGCAGCAGATCCACTTAACGAAGTAAGATGATTTATTAGTTACATCTAATCATCGCTAATACTCTACCTAAAGATATGAATGATGTGAGCTGAGTCAGAACCTCTGTGTTTTTTCATGTTTGATATGGATTACTTGATAACTTAGGTGTATGTATGGGCATATACCTAAGTAGGGATATATATTATTTTCATACTTTGTGGTTTATCCTTGGTGGATTTTTTGTGACCTTGAGGGTCTCGGGGTCCCTACTGAGTATCATTATACTCAACCCTACACAGGATATGCCCGCACCTTGTTGTGTTGGATGTAGACGATGGACAACGTTGACTGAGGCTGAGAGTATCAGGACATGACAGTACCTGGAGGTGGACCATACAACATGTCGGTACTTAGAGGAGATGGGTGGATGTGGAGTACTGAGGAGGTGATCTGTACCTACCCTTCAGGTAGGAATCTCAGAGGATGATCCAATAGCTGCCTTTTCTCTTTCTTCAGTTGTATTTTATTTCAGTTGTACTTGTATCTTTACAGTTGGGCTTGTATTCCGACCCATTTTACTTTCAGCACGATTTTTGTTATATAGTTTTCCTGTGTTCGTATCTTTCTGTGTGCTTGGTTACATGATTTTACTATTTATAAAGGCAATGACTTCGCAGTTATATGGAATACGCCTTTTCGTGCTAGTCGCCAGCCCATGACCTATGGAAGGCGAGCTTGGGGTAGTCACGACATGGGCCCCAGGGGATGAGTCATGAAAAATTGGTATCAGAGGAGTCGGTTATACCATAGAATATAGAACTTTAATATTTATTTTAATGGAAATATTTTTCAGTGTATTGAGTGTGGTTATCATTTTAGGGAATCTAGTGTTGGTGCGATCGATGACGTATCCATACACGAGGACCCTAAATTCTGATTTCCGATTCATTGCATGAAAACACTGATTGCGAGTGTGTTTTCAAGAGTTTTCTTTGTGATCTCTTAAGTTAGATCACCAGGTATAACTTATTGAACGTGGAACACCAGTTTCTTTTTAGAATGCCTCCACACAGATAGCTAGCTAGGGTTCCGAGAGTAGCACACACTGATAGCTCACCGAGCGACGAGGCCTCGGTGCAGGGCCCTTTTCCATTAGAGGCACCAGCGGTACCATTCCCCGTTGGGACTCCAATACAACCAGCCCTAGAAGAAGATGGTGCATGCTGATTAAGTGCATTAAACATGTTTCGGCACTAGAGGCCACCCAAGTTCAGGGGAGAGATGAACCCACATGCAGCTGAGGATTGGTTGGAGGCTGTAGTGAGAGTCTTCCGACAGGTAGGGACACCAGACGATCTCATGGAAATCCTGGCCACCATAATTCTACAAGCAATAATGGAAATATAGTGGAGCTTGATGATCCAGGTTCACGATGGGGTGACGCTTCTCTAGGAAGACTTTGAGAGCCTATTTTTGGTAGAGTTTGTTCCAGCGACTCTTCGCACAGTGTTCATACAAGAGCTCCTTCATCTACAGTTGGGTAGCATTACTATGGCTCGGTACTCAGCAAGGTTCACTGAACTCTCACGCTACTCCATGGATATGGTGCAAGACCCTTTCTTCAGGGCTTTGACCTTCGAGTAGGGACTCAGGCATGAGATCAAGGCTTCGATGATCTCACTTAGTATCCCGACACAGGTGGGGGTGTTAGAGAGAGCCCTCCTAGTAGAGAGTTTCCTTGCTGAGGAGTGACCAGTAGTGAGACCCACTACTAGTCATCATGTAGGAGAGTCTTCTGCAGCTGGTAACAGACAAGTGTTGTAGAGGTCCAAGAGGACCATACCTACTGGTGGACGACCACATGATTCAGGATCAGTTGTGCGGGGCACCCGAGGCGGAGCCAGTCATACCAGGAGCAGGTAGTGTTACACATGTGGAGAATAGGGTCACATGGCTTGTGACTATCCAACCCGCTGTATGGATGATCAGCAGACGGTCGAAGGACTGCCAAGGTAGAGATAGAGATTCGACCGAGGAGGTCTGCAGGGAGCAGGAGGACATGGCAGAGGAGCTGATCGTGTATCTGGCGGTGGGCAATGATTCGAGATGTTACTGCCACAACAACCCAGAGGTCCACCCTGACCGTAGGGAGCAGGTGGACAGGGGATATCTCAGCTCCAGGCTGCTGAGGCCTATGATCATGGCACTCCAATGATGATACGAGGTACAATCTGTGTCTACTCCACCTTAGCTTTAGTACTTATAGACATAGGTTCCAGTCATTCTTTTATTACCACTACCCTCGTTTGGAGCTCGGAGATTCAAATGGAGACATTGGCTTGATCCTTACGACTAAAGACTCATATGGGAGAGGATTAAAGGATTATTCACTGGTGCCGGCAGTGTGAGCTTACTCTAGGAGGCGAGAGCTTTGACTGGGATATCCTAGTAGCAGTGTCGAGGCCTTATGAAATTATCTTGGGTATGGACTGGTTATCTACAGTCCATGCTCAGATTGACTGTATTAGGCACGAAGTGCGGTGTGTCCGCACAGATGGGACCAGGTTTACCTTCTCTGGTGAGAAGGGAGCCTTTGTAGCGCAGGATGGACTTACCCGAAGAAGAGTGCAGCCGATCACTCATTAGTTGGCTAGAATTACCCTTGGAACAGTTGATATATTGAGTCTGTGCTATCTTGTAGTGGTGGATCAGTACATGGATGTCTTCCCGGATGATGTTCCGGGTCTACCTCCTCCTAGAGAGGTGGACTTTTACATTGAAATCTACCCCGAGAAGGCACCGATATCTACACCAGCATATCATATGGCTCCCGCAGAGCTTCGTGAGCTGTGGGTACAACTTGAGGACTTTCTAGGTAAGGGAATCATTCGGCCCAATGTTTCTCTATGAGAAGCCCCGATTTTGTTTTCCAAGAAGGAAAGTGGGAGCTTGAGGATTTGTGTTGAATATCGACGCCTGAACCAGGTGACCATGAAGAACAAGTACCCACTTCTGAGGATTGAAGTCCCCTTTGATCAGCTGAAGGGAGCACGGTGGATCTCGAAGATAGACCTCAGATCAAGCTATCACCAGCTCAGAGTGCGAGATGAGGATGTGTAGAAGATGACTTTCAGATGTCGGTATGGCCATTATGAGTTCTTGGTTATGCCATTCGGTGTAACCAAATCTTGAGTAGTGTTCATGGGACTCATGAACAAGAACTTTCAGCCATACCTTGATCGATTTGTAGTAGTCTTCATCAATGGAATTATGATCTACTCAGCTACTGATTAGGAGCATGCCTGTCATTTACAGTTAGTACTTAACACACTTTGAGAGCACCAAATTTATGGTAAGCTCTCGAAGTGCCAGTTCTAGATATGAGAGGTTCACTTTTTAGGACATGTCATTTCGAAGGCTAGAGTTTTAGTGGATCTAGCGAAGATTGAGGCAGTACTTGATTGGGAGCCACACAGGAGTGTGACAGAGGTACGAAGTTTCCTGGGTTTGGCCGGTTACTACCGGAGATTTGTGCCAGACTTCTCCAGAGTGGCAGCACCATAATCAGCATTTAAGAATATGGGGAAAACCTTCATTTTGGTTGGAGAAATTCCAACAGAGTTTTCAATAGCTGAGGTAGAGGCTGACTAGTGCCCCCCCATCTTGAGGATTCCAGAGGAGGGCGTAGGGTACATAGTCTACTGCAACGCAATAGGGACCAGAATCGGATGTGTCATGATGAAGGAGCGATCAATGATCGCATATGGTTCTCAATAGCTGAGATAACATGAGAAGAACTACACTACCCATGACCCGGAGTTAGTATCAGTGGTCTTCATCTTGAAGATGTGGCAACACTATCTGATGGGAAAACGTTTTAGAACCTACTTTGATCACAAGAGTCTCAAGTATATCTTCTCTTAGAAGGACATGAACCTGAGACAGTGAAGATGGCTTGAGTTCCTCTAGGACCATGACTTCGATATATTCTATACTCTTGGGAAGGGGGACGTTGTAGTAGATGCACTCAGTAGGAGGTCTGGTATAAAGCTGCTAGGTGAGGCGACAGAGAAGTTGTATGCTTTGTAGATATCCTTTGTGGATCAGGATGGATCATCTTCTCTTCAGTCTCTTACAGTCACTCCCCCACTTCTTCAGCGAGTTAGGGAGGTGCAGCGTGGAGACATTGACTGCGAGGCACAATGTGCTCAGATATCCACATGAAATGCACCTGATGGATTTTCTCAAGGTGGGGAGCACGTCATAATCTTTAGAGGACATACCATGGTACCAATATCACTTCAGGAAGAAGTTTAGAGGGAGTTCCACACATCCCCTCTAGTGGTACATCCAAGAGTGGTGAGGAATTACCAGGATCTCCAATGACAACACCGGTGGCCTAGAATGAAGAAATCAGTAGCAGAGGTTGTCTCTTAATGCCTCACTTGTCAGCAAGTTAAGGCGAAGCATCAGGTACTAGTAGGCTTGGTTCAACCTTCAGATGTCCTAGAGTGATGAGATATTCATGGACTTCATGATAGGACTTCCACACACGTCCAGGGGACATGAATCGATTTGGGTGACCATCGACCGACTCACAAAGTCATCCCAATTCCTACTGATCAGAGATCAGGGTTTAGTTGAGAGCTTGGGATGCCTCTATGTGCAGGAGATTGTGCGGTTACATGGAGTACCCTCGACGATTATCTCCGATCGTGATGCACATTTTACTTTCCAGCTATGGAAGGGGTTGCTGGAGGCTTTTAGGACACAACTTCGTTTGGGCACCTCCTTCCATCCTCAGATGGATGGCCAGACTGAGAGGACCATTCATACCCTCGAGGACATGCTACGTGCATGCGTCCTTGACTTCAGTCGTAGTTGGGAGGATCACTTTCCATTGGTGGAGTTTTCATACAACAACTATCACTCCACCATTGGGATGACACCTTTTGAGACATTGTACGAGTGACCTTGCAGATCACCTTTCTGCTGGACTGACCCGAGGGAGTCAACACTCGTGGGACAAGGGATGGTTTGGGCTACCAGAAAGAAGGTTCAGATCATCCAGGAGCAGATGAAGACTACACAGAGTAGGCAGAAGTCATATGCCGATAGGAGACAGAGACCTCTGGAGTTTGAGGATGGTGACCACGTCTTTCTATGGGTCTCTCCTTGACAAGGTTTTCAGAGGTTTGGCTGAGGTGAAAAGTTATATCTGAGGTTAATCAGACCTTTTGAGGTCCTTAATAGAGTTGGCGAGGTGGCATACCGGTTAGATCATCCACCTCAGTTGCACCGGGTGCATGACATCTTCCATGTATCCCAGCTGAGGAGATACATTCATGACCCTTCTCACATCATCGACCATGGAAAGATGGACATTGATGATGGGGTTAATTTTATAGAGGTTCCATTAGAGATTGAGTTTCGATAGGAGCGGTTCTTTTGTGGATAGTTTATACCTATGGTGCGCATTCTGTGACATCATGGGAACCTCCAGGAGAGAATATGGGAGCACGAGGCTCAGATGTGTGCTCAGTACCCCCACTTTTTCCCTTAGTTTGAGTTGTGGATTATGGGGACATAAAGCCTAGAGGTGGAGAGAATGTAAAGACCTAGAATTTATATGTATTTTTTAAAATATATGGGAATTTTACGAGTCTGAAAAAATCAATGGCACGTGATTCTGAGGCCTGGAGTTCCCGAAATGAATTTCTGAACTTTTTTTCTGGTACATTCAGTAAATGTACGATCGGGTTTTTGTAACTTTTGAACCGGTGCTCTGAATTAAAATCTGAGGACACTATTGAACTCGTAGAGCTAGTATTCACTTAATGAGACTTTCACCTCGACTGCAGTGGGTTGAGAGTGCAGGATAGATTTTGGGTTTTTCGTGAAGGAATAAAATAAAATAAAATGGTGCTACATTTTATTTTTATTTTATTTTGAATCCACCCATGTGGATATTTTACAGGTGGGGACCACCTGAACTAAAACCTCCCATGAGAGGTTATAGAGGTGGGGACCCCCGAGCCTAACCTCCCATGAGAGGTTATGGTGGTAGGGACCACCCGAGGATTAAAAACCCTTGAACTATCTCATAAGTGTGGGGGGCCTCTTAAACTTCCCCACTTAAATGGTGCCAACCCCTTAAATTTATTAGGCCAGCCTAGTTAATTAATTTATCCAATTTGAATTTTGTGCTAACAAACTAAATAATAGATAACACAATCTATTATTTTGGGCTACCTTTCATTTTGGTGGAATTGAGGGAAAAGGCTTGGCAAAGGGGAGAACTTTGGAGACTTGGGAGAAAACTCTCCAAAGAAGAACGCCGACACACGACTTCTTCCTCGAGACATCCTCCAACATGGAACGTCTTCAACCGACATCCATTCTTTCCTTTTCTTTAAAGTCAATAAGAAATCAAACGAATTAGGGGTTTACTACAATATGATTATCACTTTCCATGTTCTCCCCTTATAATTCTTTTGCAAGATTGGGAATAGTGGTTGATGAGGATTTTAAGGAGGGTGTTTGTTTATTTTTTTCTTCTTTACCAGTTGTTGACACTCTTGTTATTGTTGAGCCACTTGCTACTGCTCTAATGTGGAGAGTGTGGGCCAAACAAACATGGATCGTCCTCTCCATAATTCTTGTGATGAATTGTGGTGTTCTTCACATTGGAGGAGAATGGCGAACAACCACAAAGGGGCACAAGAACAGTGGACGACACCACCATCGTCCATGATGAAGGCAAAGGCACAAAAATGCCACTCTGTGACTGCCACCGCCACAGCCTCACCGCACTGCCCCGGTTGAACTGCCACTGTGGCCTCGCCGTGCCGCCCCGGCCGAACTGCCTCCGTGGCTGAACCACCCCGGCAGCCTCGTCACACCTCCCCAGCTGAACCGTCGCTGCATCCTTTCCATCCCGCCTCGGCCAAACTGCCATCGCGGCCTCACCGCGCTGCCTAGACCTAGCCGCCTCGCGGCCTCACCGAGCTGCCCCACAGCCAGCTGCACGACCACGGCCTCTAGTGGCCCTCCGTGGCCCCCTCATGGCCTCCGCACCCTGGAGACCTCCACAACCCCCGAAGCCCCTCTCTAGCCATTGCATAGTGGGCCAGGCCGCCCAGCGCGTGCCGGGCCGGACCCAGCAGTCCGGGTCGATCGGTACAGTCCGACTGAGTCGGACCAGACACGAACCAGATACGACCCTATACTTTACTTGGGCCATAACTTTGGAACTGGAAATCTGTTTGATGTACCGTCAGTGGAACCAAAAACCTTGGAGCAAGACAGTCAATTTGGCATAACACACTAGAGATTTGGATAATGTTTGGAAACGATTGGGTTGGATCTTGCACGAATCCAACCAGGCCCCCGAGACAAAAAGGCTAATAACTCAAAGACCGAGCATCCGATTGACGCACCATATTTTTTGTTGAGACCCCTATGACATGGATAACCTTGAGATACATTTTTGAGGGACATCGTGGTAGTTGTATAATTGACTAGTGTCTTGGGGAACAGACTCTACCGGAGACGAGCAAGCCTAGTGCGGAATCCCAGTAGCTGGCTGTGATGAGAAGAGTGCTCCTAGCTATCCTGTGTGGGTCAGATCCAGCGATCCTATTTTAGTAAACTCCTAGAGATCCTATGTGGGTTAGCTCCAGAGATCCTGTGTGGGTCATCTCCTAGCGATCTTGTGTGGGTCAGCTCCAGCGATCCTGTGTGGGTCACCTCCTAGCGATCTTGTGTGGGTTAGCTCGTAGCGATCCTGTGTGGGTCAGCTCTAATGATCCTGTGTATGTCAGATCCTAGAGATCTTGTGTGGGTTATATCCTTGTGATCCTGTGTGGGTCATCTCCTAGCGATCCTGTGTGGGTCATCTCCTAGTGATCCTGTGTGGGTCAGCTCCCGCGATCCTATACGGGTTAGCTCCTAGCGATTCTGTGCAGGTTAGTAGCAGAGCCTCTTAACGGAGTATGATGATTTATTAGTAACATCTAATCATCTCTAATACTATACCTAAATATTTACCTGGTGTGAGATGAGTCAGAACCTCTGTGTTTCTTCATGTTTGAGATGGATTACTTGATAACTTAGGTGTATGTATGGGCATATACATAAGTATGGATATCTGTTATTTTCATACTTTGTGGTTTATCCTTGGTGGATTTTTTGGGACCTTGAGGGTCTTAGGGTCCCTACTAAGTATTTTTATACTCATCCCTACACAGGATATGGCCGAACCTTGTTGTGTTTGATGCAGATGATGGACAATGCTAACTAAGTTTGAGAGTATCATGACTGAACAGTACCCAGAGGTGGACCACACAACGTGTCAGTACACAGAGGAGATGGTAGGACGTGGAGTACTGAGGAGGAGATATGTACATACCCTTTAGGTAGTAACCTCAGAGGACGATTCAGTAGATGCCTTTTCTCCTTTTCAATTGTATTTTATTTTTGTTGTACTTGTATCTTTACTGTTGGGCTTTTATTCCGACCCCTTTTACTTTCATCACTCTTTTTGTTATACAGTTTTATTGTGTTTGTATCTTGCAGTGTGCTTGGTTACATGAGTTTATAGGTTATAAAGGCAATGTCTTTATATTTATATGGAATATGCCTTTCGGTGCTAGTCGCTAGCCCCTGACCTATGGAAGGCGGGCTTGGGGTAGTCACGACATAGGCCCCGGGGGACGGGTCGTGACACAACCCACTTTCTTCATTTTTATAAATTTTTCATATGAAATTTATACATCTCAACCTCCAATGCGTATAATAAAGGGAATTAAAATTATTGATCAATTAAAATGGTAAATAGAAGTTATAATATAATTTGGAATTTAAGTTAAATAATCAAAATTGTTTAATATATTTACATAATTATGATAAAATTATAATAAAATTTAGAAAAACCATTGAACTATAGTTGGCCCAAAGTGTGAAGAATGCGTTGAAGGAAATGAAGAGGAGACTGGTATGATAGTAAGGGGTGAATGGTGTAGTGTCAGGGTTTGAGAGAGGGATGTTAATGACAGAGACAACAAGGAGAAGATGCAGGATGAGTTTACATGGAATCCTAGTCGGTGCAGCTCGATCGTTTGTGGAAGTCTTATCCCAGAGGAAAGATGGTGTTGGTGAGAGCATTGTAGGTGAGACAAAGGATAATTCTTGTTGGGTCGAGGAAGAAGATGATGATTTTAAGGTAGGGTTCATGATAAAACACGATTTTGTTGAATAATTTATTGATAATAAATGATATAATTTCCTCACATTGTGTTAAATATGTTTATTTATAAAATATTTGGGATTTGATCATTCATTTGAAAATTTGGAGAAAATTTCAGTTTTACCCTTTATAGTGCACTATAGTATTTCGAGGATAAATATTGTTATATTTATTATTTGAATTTTCAATTTTGTAACAGTGTTCCTAACTTAATTTTATACAACTTTCATTCAGGACACTGGAGCTGATAAGTGCATTTGGATGGAGTAAATGGGACATTAAGACAATGGTGGGCTGGAATCGGAAGAATGGACATGGGTTCTATATTGGGGCCATATCTTCTACATACGGGCTTGTATTGAGCCCAAATTTTGAGGAAAGATCGGGGACATGATTTGGCACAAATCATCCTTCTGGAAGGCCGGTCAATTCACGCGTTTTTGAGGTCAACTAGGCGGTGAAACTTGGAATAAAATATTTGGCCGAGTTTTTCATTTCACAATTAAAAAGTAATGTATCCCTAGCCCAAAAAAAATCTATTTAAAGGGGGTTTTAACTCTTTGAGAGGCCTGTTTGAGGCTTTGGGAAGGTTTGGACTAAAGGGTGTCTCTTGGGAGCCCCTCACAACTCTTGGAAGAAGTAAGCCTTTGTGCAAACCTCTCTTCCAAAAAGGCTCTCCTCTTCCACCTCTTCTTTGTATTTCTTTTCTTTCATGTTGGTTTCTTGAATTTTTCTTCAAATAATATTATGTGTTCATCGCTCTTCTTTTTCTCTTAATATTTTTAATTGGATTGGAATCAAGAGTGGAGACAAGATTGGGTTATACCCTTTCAATCCTTTGCTTATGCAAATCATCTCCACGATGACTACACCGCCCATGGAAGAGTAGTTCTTTTTAGTAATCGGTCGACCTCTCACCTTCTTAGTTAATTTATTTTGAATCAATGATCTAATATAATTCACTAAACATGATCCATTAATTGAGTTTTTAATTTAAATGAAATTAATCAAGCAATTGAATAGTCAACACAAAACACGCGAGGTTGGGAATTGTGTGAACTGTGAGAGCGCAACCTTAACCGGTAATTCAAAACCACACGGGATCAATTTGTAGAGTTAAAATATAACCCATAAACTCAATTAATCCTCATTTCCAGAATGGTTAAGTGCCTTAATTTACCACGGACCATAAGCTAATCTTAGAACATCAATCAAAGCAGGGTGTTGCGATTGCATGTTTGGAAGTTAGCCTAAGGTTAAATTCACTTCATCTTCGTGGTAAAGTTAATTCTCGTAGGGTTCGGGATTTAACAAATTAAGGGATCATAATTAAGTGAATATTAATTTAAATGATAATGATTAATAAATGATCTAAGAGTTAGAGTTATATCGATTACGCCTTTTAAAATAGATTTCTAAAAAAACATCTTCTTGTTGTGTCATTCTAATCGAAACTTCATTTCAAAATTAAAAACAAAAAAAATGCAATCTTCTTCCAGCAAACATCTTCTAGATTTATAAACTATAAAAAACCACCCTCATACTTTCAAGTAGTGTTTTTATTCCCTTTTATTTTGTTTCTATAATGCCTCTGAAAATTTGTTTTAATTCACTTCCTCCTTTGAGAGACGACCTTGGTCAGCCACTCTGCTGCACCTAAGTACCCCAAAATCACACTAATCATTTGAGGGCGCCCATGACAGCGCTCTATCAAATTGGCGCCATCGTCAGGGAGGCAAGTAATTATTTCAACTAACTAGAGGTATTTATTTTGTTTTACATTTTATTCGCTTCCTCTCTTCTTTATTCCATCTTTACCCAATCTGATTTTTTTACTTCTTTTATTTCCTTCTACTTCTTTTTGGACCATCAACTCAAACTTCTAATTTTTTATTTTACTATGCTCCAATTTCCTTCTTTTCATCTTTCATTGATTGATGACACGAACTAATCCCAAAGATCTCTTAGATCTTGACACCGAGATTGAATGTAGCCTTAGGGCTCGAATCAGACATTCTCAGTCTATGGGAAGTTTCAATATTCAACCAGTTGGTGAATTCCTCTCCGTTAGAAACATTGAAATTGTAAGCTATTCAAATTCAAACATAAAATAAGAACCAATGGCTGGAAATAATAACAATGAACTTAATAGAACCATTCGATAATTGGCTGCACCTGATATTAACTATCAACCAAATTGTATTGCATACCCAAACCTCGAATCAGACTTTGTGTTAAAATCTGGATTAATTCACCTTCTTCCAAAGTTTCATAGCTTATCTGGTGAGGATCCCAACAAAAACCTTAAAGAATTTAATATGGTTTGCTCAACTTTAAAACCAAGAAATGTTTCTGAAGATCAAATCAAATTAAGAGCATTCCCATTCTCACTTGACGGAGCTGTGAAAGATTGGATGTATTATTTACAACTCGAAGATGTAACTTGTTGGAATGATTTGAAACGTATTTTCTTGCAGAGATTTTTTCCAGCATCAAGGACCACTTCTATTCGTAAGGAGATCTTGGGGATCAAGCAAGCACAAGGGGAGTCAATGTATGAGTATTGGGAGAGATTCAAGAAGTTGTGTGCAAGCTGTCCGCATCACCAAATCAGTGAGCAACTCCTCATCCAATACTTCTACGAAGGACTCACACCCATGGAGAGGAGCATGGTGGATGCTGCAGCTGGAGAAGCATTGGTGGAAAAGACACCAGCAGCCGCACATGCATTGATTGAAAAGATGGCCCAAAACTCCCAACAATTTGGTGATCGAGGTACACCACATATCAGGGGAGTATATCAGGTAAGTCCTTCTTCTCTTGAGAGTCATTTGATTGATACCAAGTTAGAAGAATTGACAACCATGGTGAGGCAAATTGCTTTGGCACAAAAGACATCTGTACCCCCTCCTTCAAGGACATGTGGCATTTGCAACGAGACAGGCCACCCAAATGACTGTTGCCCACAAATACAAGAGACAGAGGATTGTGCAGTAGTATTCCCAGGGAGACCATTTCAGTAGCAACAACAACCATATCCCCAAAAGAAGTTTGATTCATTTGCTCCAACATACAACCAAGGGTGGAAATATCAACCGGACATAAGTTATGTCTGTGGACAACAACAAAGGCCACCCTTTCAACAAAACTTCCAGCAGCCTCTACCTTACCAGTAGGGTTTCCAACAACCCAAAAAGAGATTTGAATCCCAAGCATCAACAAGACAAAAACAAGGGAATCCCCCACCAAAGGTAGATTCTAATATTGATGATATTTTGAAGCAAATTGTTCTTAATCAATAGAATGAGATGAAGAGTCAAAGTTCGGAGCTGAGGGAGTTAAAGACTCAAATGAGCCAGATTGCCACCGCCCTCCATGAACTTGTAAGTAAGAATTCCGGAAATCTACCTTCCTAACCCACTCCAAATCCAAAGGGGAATGTTAGTGCCATCACATTGAGAAGTGTGAAGCAAATGAATGATACATCTATACCTACCATTCCACCGGGATTCACCTCAACTCTAGAGAAGCCGCATTCCATACCAACTGATGAGAAATCCAAGGAGAAAGATAAAGGTAAGAAAAAGATTGATGATGTTCCTCCTAAACCCCTTCCTTTTCCAAACAGGGTTGTTCAAACCAAGAAGATGGCTAAAGAAGAAATGAAAAAGGAGGTTTTGGACACATTCAAGCGTGTGGAGATCAACATTACTCTACTTGAATCCATTAAGCAAATCCCAAGGTATGCCAAATTCTTAAAAGAACTCTGCAACAATCGAAGATGGCTCAATGGAAATGAGAGGATCAACCTTGGAAGGAATGTCTCGACACTCATTACACCAACTCTAGCAATGCCAACAAAGTGCAAGGATCCCGAGAAATTCACCATCCCATGTACCATAGGGGAGTTTCACTTCTCTGATACTCTTTGTGATTTAAGAGCTTCAATAAATGTGATGCATCACTCTGTATTCTCTTCCTTGCAGGTTGGTGAGTTGAATCCAACAAGAGTAGTGGTGCAATTGGCGAATAGAGCTACGACATATCCAGCGGGAGTCCTTGAGGATGTACTTGTCCGGGTAAGAGACATGATCTTTCCAGCAGACTTCTATGTGCTTTACATGGAGGATGAACAGGTAAGTTCTCATGCCCCCATTATCTTTGGTAGGCCCTTCCTCAAAACTGCAAAAACTATCATAAATGTCAATGAGGGTACACTTTCCATGGAATTTGGAGATGAAGTTGTGATATTTAATGTTATGGATTCTATGAAGTACCCCTCAGAGGACCATTCTACTTTTGTTATCTCCCATTTTGAACCACCAAGTAAAAACCCCATGGAATTGGATTGTCCTATGCTTAGGGAGATTATGAGTATTGGTTATAATTTGATGTCTAAGAGTACTTCTACACCCGTTTTTAAGGAACAAGACTCTCTAAGATTTGATTTTGAAATGGAATTATATTCTGATTTTGATCATGTGAACTCTGATTATGACATGGCTATTGAGTATGCTGATGGATTTGGTACTTTATTCTCTAATTGTGATGATTTTTATTCTGATACTGATGTTCATTGTGCAGATATGTCTGTTGCATCAATTTCTCCATCCATACATCACCCCCTACATTGGAACTCAAGCCATTGCCCCCAAATATTAAATATGCATACTTGCTGAGTGGTGATAGATTACCTGTTATCATTTCTAACAATATCTCTTTTGAACATGAAGAAAAACTTTTGAATCTTTTGAGAGATAACATTAGGGAAATTGGTTGGACATTGGCAGAAATATCAGGTATTATCCCCTCTATTTGCATGCATAGGATTCTCTTGGAGGATGGGGCTAAACCGGTGAGGCAACCACAAAGGAGACTCAATCCAACCCTTCTAGAGGTTGTTAAAAAAGAGGTTGAAAAATTGCTCGAGGCAGGTATAATCTATCCCATTTCAGATTCTCAGTGGGTAAGTCCTATTCAGGTTGTGCCTAAGAAAAGTGGTGTTACTGTTGTTAAAAATGAGAAAGATGAGTTAGTTCCAATGAGGGTGCAAAACAGTTGGCGTGTGTGTATTGATTATAGGAAACTAAATCATTCCACTCGCAAAGACCATTTCCCCCTCCCATTTATTGATCAGATGCTTGAGAGACTAGCTGGAAAGACACACTATTGTTTCTTGGATGGATTTTCTGGATATTTTCAGGTTCCTATATATCCTGAGGACTAGGAGAAGATGAAATTCACCTGCCCATTCGGTACCTTTGCTTACCGGAGGATGCCATTTAGACTTTGCAACGCCCCAGGTACCTTCCAGAGATGCATCGTGAGTATTTTTTCTGATTTTATTGAGACCTGCATGGAGGTATTTATGGATGATTTTACAGTGTATGGGTCTTCATTTGATGAATTTCTAATTAGTTTTGGAAAGGTGTTGAATCGTTGTATTGAGAAGAATCTGGTCCTGAACTTTGAAAAGTGTCATTTCATTGTAGAGCATGGCATTGTCTTAGGGCATGTAGTGTCAAAACATGGGATAGAGGTTGATAGATCAAAGGTAGATATTATTTCATCCTTACCATATCCTTCATGTGTGCGTGATGTTAGATATTTCCTAGGTCATGCAGGATTTTATCGGTGCTTCATCAAAGATTTTAGTAAGATTACTCTTCCTATGTCAAGATTACTTCAAAAGGATTCTGATTTTGTGTTTGATGTTTCTTACATGAATTCATTCGATGAGATAAAACAATGTCTGACCACTCCACCTATCATACAACCCCCACGGTGGGAGATTCCTTTTGAGCTTATGTGTGACGCCTCCAACTTCGCGGTTGGAGCTGTCTTATCTCAGAGGGTGGAGGGATGTTCACATGTGATCGCCTATGCATTAAGGACACTGGATTCAGCCCAATCAAATTACACAACCACATAAAAGGAGTTTCTTGCTGTCATATTTGCCTTAGATAAATTCCATTCATATTTATTGGGCTCTAAAGTAGTTGTTTTTTCTGACCATGCAGCTTTGAGGTACCTCCTAAAGAAGCCAGATGCAAAGCCACAACTTATCCGTTGGATGCTCCTTCTTCAGGAATTTGATATTGAGATAAAGGACAAGAAGGGATTAGAGAATTTGGTGTCATACCACATGATTAGGCTTACTCACACACTAGAGGATGGCACCTTGGACCTGGTACCACTTCGGGACACTTTCCCCAATGAGCATCTCTATACCATCTCAGGTATGCATCCTTGGTATGCTGATTTAGTTAATTACATTGTTTCCTCTGAAATCCCAGAAAATTTGAAGAAGCATCAAGTCCAAAAATTAAAAAGTGAGTCTAGGTTTTATGTGTGGGATGATCCTTACCTTTGGCGCATGTGTAGTGACCAAGTTATTGGGAGGTGTATTCCTGATCACAAGTTTGAGTCTGTTTTGCAATTCCATCATACACTTGCATGTGGTGGACACTTTGGACCCCAATGGACAGCTAGGAAAGTTTTGGACTCTGGATTATATTGGCCTAGTTTATTCCATGATGCCCATGTGTTTTGTAAGTCATGCTCTCGTTGCCAACACACTGGGAATATTTCTAGGAGACATGAGAAGCCTCGACAACCCATACTATTCTGTGAGATTTTTGATGTGTGGGGAATTGATTTTATGGGTCCTTTTCCAAGTTCTTATGGTTTCTTGAATATTTTGGTTGCTGTTGATTATGTGAGTAAATGGGTGGAGGCCAAGGCCACCAGGACTGAAGATTCTCATGTTGTTGTGGACTTTGTCAAAGCACAGATTTTTTGTAGGTTTGGAGTACCAAAGGCCATCATCAGTGACCAAGGGACACACTTTTGCAATAGGAATTCTGCTTCCCTCCTTCGTAAGTATGGGGTGACACACAAAACATCAACACCATACCACCCCCAAACAAATGGACAGGCTGAGGTTTCAAATCGTGAGCTGAAACAAATATTAGAGAAAACCGTGCATCCAAATAGGAAGGATTGGAGCAAGCGCTTGGATGATGCATTGTGGGCTTATAGGACATCATACAAGTCACCCATTGGTATGTCCCCATTTAGTATTGTTTTTGGGAAAGCATGTCATCTCCCAGTGGAAGTCGAGCATCAGGCATATTGGGCTATAAAGAAATGCAACATGGATTTGGCCCAAGATGGAATTCAAAGGAAGTTGCAAATTCAAGAGCTTGAGGAGATTCGACTGTCATCATATGAGAACTCAAGGCTCTACAAGGAAAGATCAAAAGAAGCTCATGACAAGATGATCCAACAAAGGGAGTTTCATGTTGGAGAGAAAGTCCTTCTCTATAGTTCACGACTCAAGCTGATGCCTGGTAAGTTGCGTTTCAGATGGTTAAGTGACTAATGTTTTTCCTTATGGTGCAGTGGAGATCACACAAGAGGAAACTGGAAGGAGCTTTACAGTCAATGGGAAACGATTGAAGAGATACATTGAGGGACTTCCTACTAATGCAGTGGATTTTATCACACTACATGACCCCATCATCACTTGAGCACATCAGGCTGTTCCTAACCCTTTCACTTTTATATTCTTTGTCCTATTTAAAAATTCTGCATTTCATGTGCATATATCATCTCATGGGTTCACATTGAGGACAATTCAATATTTTAAGTGTCGGGGAGGGAACCTTTTAGTTTAGTAATTTCAATTGTTTTCCTGTTTAAAAAAAAACCAAAAAAAAATTTGTGTGTTTTTCAAATTTTGTGTGTTTATTTTTTTAAATTTTCTTTGTGTTTTTGAAATTTTTGAGCTGAAATGATTCTCATCACAATTTTGAAATGCATATCAATGAGTGAAACAATTTATCCCTTGAAACTAAGCTTAAATTAATGCTGAAATGACTTTGTTTCAAGTTCAAATATTTAGTAATTTCATGGAAAGTACGCTGAATTTTGAATCCCATGCCACATCTCACTGTCTTTATATTTGAAATCACTTTCCTACGAGGCTTCTAAACCATTATTTTCATATTCTTTACATTCACCTAACTTCTGGAGAGAACCAAACCATGCTTTATTTAACCAGAATTTGATCTATTCCTGTCAAAACTTGAGGGTTTGAGGTACATATGTTTAAATGATTGAGGCATTTGTTTGGTATTAAAGCCCCTATTTCAAATAATCCTTTTTTATAATGTCCTACCTTGAATATTTAATCCTTGTAGCCCTTAGAAGCTATGAACATCCTATTAGGTTAGCCACATTACAAGCCAATTTTCCCTATCCAACCAGCTCTTGAAGTGAAATTGCATAAACTAGTTGAGCTTAAGTGTGGGGGAATATATCTTGTGTTGTGCCACCACATTCTGTGATACTTTGGGTAGAAAATTAAATTCTGAAGAGATGTGTTTTCTACTGAATAAATTCATTATATTGAAAGCTGTGCCTTTTCTGGTGCTTTCATGACAAGTGAAGCTGTGCCTTTTCTGGAGCTTCTAATTGAGGTGGAAAGCTGTGCCCATCTAGAGCTTTCAAGAAAATCATGTTTGAGAAGATTGAAATTTTTGATGCTGAAATGATGAATGGTGTAAACCTTTCATGAATTTTCATGATGATGGATCTGAATTGATACTATGTGGATTGAGGAGAAGACCATATTTAAGTGAAAATTAGATTAATGCAATTTTGCTTCAAAAAGAGTCAAGCCCTCCTCATTCAGCCTCAGATTGTTTCACATCTAAATACTACCAACCGAAAGCCACAGAACAACCCTAAAAAGTACTCATGATAAACATATGTCCTTGACTCACATCGGGTAGCGATGTAGGAATCTATCAAGCCTATGGTGACCCTTGTATGAGTTTGGATGAGAAAGACATTGCAAAAAAAATTGATATTTGTGTGATGAGAGAAAATTCAAGTGGGGTAAGTGTTTTGTGCATGGGAGGATAAAAGAAGTGGAAATATATTGAATAATATAAATGAAGAACTTGAAATAATGGTTTTTTATGAGGCATGATATATTTTGTTTCTTGGTGCATAATTGTTTGATCTCAAGGATATGTGTTTTAAAATTGGTTTTAATTTGATATTGATGTTTACTTGACATGAGGTTTTTCCCAGGAGTGCAAAAGGGTAAGTGTGGGGGAGTTGATAAAACACTATTTTTTTGAATATTATATTGATAATAAATGATATAATTTCCTCACATTGTGTTAAATATGTTTATTTATAAAATATTTGGGATTTGATCATTCATTTGAAAATTTGGAGAAAATTCCAGTTTTACCCTTTATAGCGCACTATAGTATTTCAAAGATACAAATTGTTATATTTACTATTTGAATTTGAAATTTTGTAAAAGTGTTCCTAACTTAATTTTCTACAACTTTAATTCAGGACACTAGAGCTGATAAGTGCATTTGGATAGAGTAAATGGGACATTAAGACAATGGTGGGCTGGAATCGGAAGAATGGACATGAGTTCTCTATTTGGGCCATATCTTCTACATACGGGATTCGATTGAGCCATAATTTTTAGGAAATCTTGGGGACATGATTTGACACAAATAATCCTTTTGGAAGGCCAGTCAATTCACGCGTTTTGGAGGTAAACTAGGCGGTGCAACGTGGAATAAAATATTTGGCCGAGTTTTTCATTTCACACTTAAAAAGTAATGTATCCCTAGCCCTCAAAAAATCTATTTAAAGGGGGGTTTTAACTCTTTGAGAGAGCTGGTAGAGGATTTGGGAAGGTTTTTCCAAAATGGTGTCTCTTGGGATCCCCTCACAACTCTTGGAAGAAGTAATCCTTTGTGAAAACCTCTCTTCCAAAAAGGCTCTCCTCTCCCACCTCTTCTTTGTATTTCTTTTCTTTCATGTTGGTTTCTTGAATTTTTCTTCAAATAATATTCTGTGTTCATCCCTATTCTTCTTCTCTTAATATTCTAAATTGGGTTGGAATCAAGAGTGGAGACAAGATTGGGTTATACCCTTTCAATCCTTTGCTTATGCAAATCGTCTCCATGATGACTACACCACCCATGGAAGAGTAGTTCTTTTTAGTAATCGGTCAACCTCTCACCTTCTTCATTAATTTATTTTGAATCAATGATCTACTTTAATTCAATAAACATGATTAATTAATTGAGTTTTTAATTTAAATGAAACTAAGAAAGCAATTGAATAGTTAACACAAAACACGCGAGGTCAGGAATTGTGTGAACTGTGAGAGCACAACCTTAACCCGTAATTCAAAACCACACGGGATCAATTTGTAGAGTTAAAATATAATCAATAAACTCAATTAATCCTCATTTCCAGAGTGGTTATGTTCCTTAATTTACCACTGAACATAAGCCAATCTTAGAACATCAATCAAAGCAGGGTGTTGCGATTGCATGTTCTGAAGTTAGCCTAAGGTTAAATTCACTTCATCTTCATGGTAAAGTTAATTCTCGTAGGGTTTGGGATTTAACAAATTAAGGGATCATAATTAAGTGAATATTAATTTAAATTATAATGATTAATAAATGATCGAAGAGGTAGAGTTAGATCGATTACGCCTTTTAAAATAGATTTCTAAAAAAACATCTTCTTGTTGTGTCATTCTAATCGAAACTTCATTTCAAAATTAAAATCAAAAAAATGCAATCTTCTTCCAGAAAACTTCTTCTAGATTTATAAACTATAAACAGCCACCCCCATACTTTCAATTAGTGTTTTTATCCCCTTTTATTTTTTTTCTAGAATACCTCTAAAAAGTTGTTTTAATTCACTTCCTCCTTTGAGAGACGACCTTGGTCAACCACTCTGCTGCACCTGAGTACCCCAAAATCACACTAATCATTTGAGGGAGCCCACGAAAGCGCTCTATCAGTTCATAAAGTGTGATAGAGAGGGGTAGGGGCACTGTTAAGGCAGCATGGTGCTGTGTCAACTAGTCAGACATGCATAGATGGAGGCCCGATACTACATCGAGGGAGGGAGAGGTGATGGAAAAACAATGAGTGACTTAATAAATATAATGAATTATATAACCAGAATATGAATAAGAAGTGGTGTTGTAGGAAAAAAATGTGAATCGCCTTACCTCGCATGATTCGCTTGAGCTTCATCTTCGGAATGGACAAGTGAGTGTTGGACCTATCCAGCCTCCTTGATCCCTCAACCGTGAACCTCTCTTTGATTACTCCCTCTAAGTATAAGAAATAGTAGAGATAGGTATGGTGGGCTTTGATGAAATGCCGATTCCTGTCGCTCGATCCATCTAGATTCTTAGTGGGAAATCAGCTGCTGCGGTGTCAGCGACATCGTCTTCCGGCCAATGCCATCGCATATTACAGTAGGAGGGCCGCCGACAGATGGCATGCATTTGGGTGATGGAGGAGGAACCATCAAGGGGAGTGGTGGATTCTTCATCTTTGATTGATCAAAAAACTCGGGTAGCCACTAAAAAATCTGTGAATAAAAACATTAGAGAAGGTGGGGGTGGGGGAGACACAGATGAGGGCGACCTTAGGAATAGATGACTTGAAGGGAGAGTATGCATGGAGCGGTGTGTGTTCGCGCATCCAAGAGAAATTTCATGCACACCTCATAACTTTGAAGCAACTATTGTAGATGAGGGTAAATATTTATAATTCATGGGTATTTTAAAATTTAAATAACCCACGGGCTGACCCGTATCCGTGTCGGGTTTACCCGCATAGGTCAGTTACCCATACAGGCTGTCCAAATATGCACATTTTTAAAATGGTATTTTTTATAAAAATCTACCCTGCCCCAAACCCACCCAAACCCACATGGCCCGCAGGCCCGCATACCGTTTTGCATTGCTATCCAAGCCTTTGACTCAACATGTTATCCTGTATAGCCTTTGATTGACAAGGCTATGACAACATCTTCAATAATAGAGATTGGAAGATGAAAAAAAGAGCCATCATCATCACCTGAGGAAACATATGCAGTAAATTGTACAAAACCCATGTGAAGATATGTACAGACATCCTCAATACGGTGGAAGGAGGGACATCTAATATGAAAAATAGGAAACTTGACCACATGAGTTGAAGAGGGTTATCTATCCTGACGAAGAAGAATTACATTAGTATTAACAAGGATGCACCACTTAATCCTTGTAAATAATTATAGTATGATAAAAAGCATAGAGTCTCATTAAATACTACTTTATCAAGGAGATTATAGTTTCTGGATCTATTACACTTTGATGTATGTAGACCCATGTAGGTGGATTCACTAGGAGGTAAGAAATACTTCCTATTCATTATTGATGATGCATCTCAAAGGGTGTGGGTGTTATTCTTGCTGATGAAGGACCATGTACTAGACTAATTAAATATGTTCCATTCCATGGTGGACCGTTAAACTAGAAATAAGTTGAAGTGCCTTTATTTAGACAAAGTAGGAGAGTAAATTTCCAGGGAATTTGTTGCCTATTACAGGAGTTAGGGAATCTGACATGATAGGTGATCCCACACACCCTACAATACAATGGAGTTACAAAAAGGATAAAAATAATCATCATGGAGAAGTTTATAAGCATGATGAGTTTTTCTAAGCTTCCTAATCCGTTTTGGGGAGAAGTTGTTCAGGTTACATGCTACCTCATCAATAGATCACCAGCGGTCCTAATTAATTTTGAGATTTCATAAAAGAGATGGTCTAGTAAACATCCCTCTTACTCTTATATATGAGTATTTGGATGTTTTTCATTTTCACATCCATCCAAGGAGCTCAGGAAGAATCTAAAAAAGAGATCAAATCCTTGCATCTTCTTCGACTACGGAGATAAGGAGTACATATATAAGATTTAGAACCTAAAGGAGAAGAAGGTGATCAAAACCAGTGATGTTGTGTTCCATGGGAACCAGTCGATTGATGACATTAAAAATCCTATAATTTATCTAAGGGAAAGTGTTTAAGAATAAATTCATGACCCAACAACTATACCAGCACCACCTATCAATAAATTGGTGGATATGAAAGAAGACTCATCGGTAGTGGACCGGGAGGAAGTAAAAGTGGATATTGAGAACATGGAGACTCAATACTCTCCAAAATATGGTGAAGAACCATCACATGATCTAGGTGAGGTTGTGAGACATTTCACAGGTTTTAATATCATCATGATAAAATATTCCATCAAAAAAATATTTGAAGGTAGAGTACCTGTTATCAAATGATGAGGGGGAGCTATAAAGATACAAGGAAGTGGTGTCTCATCCTGATAAACTCAATTGGATACATGCAGTGGAGGATGATATGGATTCTTTGATGAAGAAATAGAAATATGGTTTGGTGGAACTACCCAAAGGAAAGAAGGCAATAATGAACAAATGGGTGTTCAGGCTAGAGAAAGATGGAACCAAAAATAAGGTCAATGACAAATATTAGTAAGTAGTCAAGTGATTCCTTTAGAAGAAGGGAGTTGAATTAGAAGAGATATTTTCACCTATGGTGAAGATATATTCAATCTATATAATTTTTGGATTGGTGGCTAGCTTGGACATGGATATTGAAAATATGGAAATGAAGGAATTTTTTTTTCATAGTGACCTATTCAAGGGGATCTATATGTAGCATACTGAAGGTTTTGAGGGTTTTGGACAAGAAAACATAATATGAAAATTGAAGAATTGATTGTATCGGCTGAAAAAATCTCCCAGGTAGTGGTACAAAAAGTTTGACTCTTTCATGGTGAGTCATGGCTATAAGAAGACACATGCAGATGAGTGTGTTTACATCCATAGATTTTAGGATGGTAACATTGTTGCTATTATACTATATGGTGATGACATGTTGATCTTTGGGAAGGATTAAATGAATACTAACCAGTTGTATAATGAGTTATCCAAGTCTTTTGATATGAAAGAGTTGGGTGTAGATCAATAGTTTTTGGGAATTTAGATAATTCATGATAGAAAGAGGAGGTTGTTATGGCTATCTCAGGAGAAGTATGTTGAATGTGTTATGAAACATTTCATCAAGGACAAAGACAATCCTTTGAGTATTCCTCTTCCCAACCATTTGAAGTTGCAAGAGTTCATGCCCATCTTCTAAGGAAGAAATTGACCTGATGGAGATGATACAATACTCTTCAGTCGTTGGATGCTTGATGTACACTATGGTGAGTATGAGACCAAACATTTCTCATATAGTGGCGATTGTGTGTCGATTTATCTCTAATCTCAGGAAGTATAAATGGGATATAGTCAAGTGTATTTTGAGTTATCTTAAAGGTACTTCAAAGCTATGTTTGTGATATGGGGGAGATGAACCTCTCTTGGAGGGCCATACAGATACAAATATGGCTAGAGATCCTAATATTAGGAAGTATACATTAGTGTACATCTATAATTTTGTAGGAGGAGTTGATTCATGGTATTCAAGGTTGCATAAGTGTGTTTCTTTATCAATTATGGAAGCATAGTAAATTGATTCTTTGGAAGCTAGAAAGGAGATGTTGTGGATAAAGAGTTTTCTCCATGAGATTGGATTCATTTAGAAGGAGTACTTGGTTAATTGATATAGTCAAAGTTATTTGACTTGAGTAATAACTCTATGTACCATTCTTAGACAAAGCACATTGACATTCACTATCATTGGTTACATTAAGTGATGGATCAAAAACAGCTAAGACTTGTGAATATCCACATAAATGAGAACCTGAAAGATATTTTGAGAAAGGTGGTTGCTCGGTATAAGCTAGATCTTTTCATATAATCCAGTGGATTATAGCTAGAGGGGGAGAATTGATGGGGTTTTTTCCAGCTACCTTGTTAGGTGGATGGTGCAACAACTCCACCCACCATGGTAGGGAAAGATTGGTGAGGGATTGGTGGGAGTTGTGTTAAACATGACACCTCCCACCATTCCTATTTAAGGAGGGCCTATGGATACTTCCAGTAATCAATCATCTGAGCCAAGAGAGATCTTCTATCCAAGAGAAACTTGAGAGCTCCATGTGTGAGAAACAAAGGGAGGTGTGTAGGATGGGTCTCTTGTAACATTTATTCTTATTGAAATAAATCTTGATTTTTTTATATTCACCTCTATTTGTGATCAAATAATCACAAAACAACCCATGATGTCGTGAATCCCCACCTTCGTCCATGAAGACTTGTGTGAGGTGCATTCGGTGCAGCCATGATTTCTAGGCCATCTACTACTGCTTCCGGCCGATGAAGGTCACATTGTGAGGAGTACAAGTGAGGTTTGAGAAACTAAAACACATGGTTTTATAGTCATAGGTATGATAAATCAATATTAGTTAATAATAATGATCATGTAACCTACAAGGAAGTAGTAAGTGGCACATAAAGTTCCAAATGGAAAGAAGCCATGAATTTTGAAATGTATTCCATATATCAAAACCACTTCAAGATACTGGTAGATCCTCTAGTGGATATAATGTTTATTATTTGTAAATGGGTATTGAAGAAGAAATTAGTGGTAGCTGGATAAGTCAGTACCTATAAGGCACGAATGGTTTCAAAATGGTATAAACAATGTTAAGAAATTGAATACAACGAAACATTTTCACTTTTTGTTATGCATAAATCCATTAGAATTATAGTTTTTGTAGCAAAATTCCATGACTATGATACCTGATAGATGAATTTAAAAATACTTTTTCTTAATGGGAACCTTAAATAAGATTTCTTATATGGAACAAGTAGAAGGGTTTGTGAATTTAAAGGACACCAACAAAGTATGCAAGCCACAATGATCCATTTATATATTAAACCAAGCATCATATAAAATCATCACCCAACCCATTAGCTTAGGTTGGGTTGGAGTTTCTACTAGCCTTAGGTGACATTCCCTAGACACCAATGGTTTACCATAAATGATGAGGGTCTAACCCAGTTTGTTTACACAATGTGCACACTTTGAAATTGGAAGGGTTTAACTTGATCAGAGGGGATGCCCTCAGTCTTCAGCATTTTAGACCAACTTAGACTCCTTCCCTTTCATGTGGTCTTGTTTGTTTCATGTTTTTTTCCCTTACTTAATAAAAATCAAAAGGATGATGATGAGATAATATCTAATGAATTAAAGATAAACAATATAATATCATAGTAATAGCGACAAAATTGTACCAAAATATCTAAGACTCCAAAGAAGCAACAGACTCAGGTACCACAATGGAACCTCTCTAAACTCCAAGATATGAGCATGCATCAAAACCCCATCTCCAAACATCCCTAAAAACCACTATCATGGTTCTATATATTGGTTTTGGGCCTAGTGAAAGCACCTTGAATCACTACAATAAAATCACTGCATAATGGCCATTTTTTTCATATGGCATCAATTTAAACTTTAATCATATGATTCTCCACCAATTTTATAAAACACCCTAAATTGGGTGTCAAAAACCAATACGTGGAAGTTTCTTCAATCTAGCGGCATTTTTTGTTATGTGTAGTAGAAAATGTTTTAGCGGTGGTTTTAACCGTTGCTAAAAAAGTCCAATTTTCCTCGTGAAAATCACTGCTAAAACTGCAAAACAACAGCTAAAATAAATGAACTATATAATTGAGAGGTGGTTTTAACCACTATTGATAATAGGTTACCACATTTTAGTAGTAATTTAAATCGCCAATAAATATATATTTACAAATAAAAAACTGCCGCTGGTTCTAAAGCCCCAATACCAATATCCTGAAAAGAAAACAATGTGCATAGTTTATATAACAGAATAATCTAAACCATCATACAATTTTCAGTAATCAACCATCTAAAATACTAATATACACATACAAATATAAATAAATTGAAAATATGTTTTGTGACTACTCTGTGCCACACATGATACATAAACAAAATATGTTCGGTGACTACTCAGTGCCACATATGATACATAATCAAACCAACTATTTCCAAATTTTTTAAACATACCAACAAAACCACTAATCATTGTACGATGATGAATAAATATCCTCACTCTATCCACCTCCATCTCTATTTTCTCTTAACGGAACCTGTAAGACAATTATTTTGAAAATTAAATACTATTGTATATTTATATTTGAACTTAAAACCAATAAATGTTTGAAAACTAAATTATTTTGATTTTTTTTGATTTACCTACTCACCACCACCTATCATCGATGTAATATCACTAGGAAAAGATATATTCTTCTTCTAATATAATTCAATAAACACTTTCTACAATCATTTTCCCCATCAATCATGTCAGTTTCCTGCTCTATTACTTCATCAACTTTATCCACCCTTGCAAGAATAATATTTTCAATATCATGATGGACAAATAAGTCCACTTATTATTATTTATGAGATTCAATGTCAGAGGTCGAATCTTCCACTTCATCACCCATATCATACAAATCTCTTTATTTTACGTGAGAAACTACACTCCACCCTTTGTACACAACAACTTCCACATAATATACCATTTTCACTTGAGATGATAAGATATACAGATCATGTAGTTCATGGTCACCAACATCCCTCAAGTGAGAGAAGTTTATAGTAGTAAATTGCAAAGAATCTCTTTTAACACCTCTGATAATATCAACCCAATTGCATTTGAAAAAAAACTAAAAAATGCCTATGGTATTTTAGTTTGATAATATCAGTCAACCTTCCAAAGTATCCCACTTCATAAAATGTAAATATACCACTATTATTTGTTTTCAAACCCAATTATCAATCAACTGTACAAAATCTAAAGTCATTCACGTTGTAAGCGTCAAAATTTCTAACTTGTTTTAGAGGACCTCATGAAAGAAACTTAAAATCTTCTGACAAATTTACTCGAGTATTATTATTCAAGGTCTAAAAAAGGAAATATAAATTATTATATTTAAAAAATATATGTGTCAATATAATATACCTATTTATTTTAATATTTATGAACATACATATCGTGCAAACCATTCTAAAATCTATTTATTTACAACTTTCATTACATCTTTATCATTTATTATTTGAACTCTCATTCGTCTATTTGTTTGTATTCTCAAATCTTCAATAAATGGATCTGCAGTTTGACTATTTAGTACCACATACTTATGTGCCTACAATAATTCCATTTCTATCAGTGTAACATTTTAGGTCCTCCCAACTGATCAACTAATAACATGAAACGTTTTTAATTTCCCATGTATTTGAGATTCAATTGAGGTGTCATAAATATGTCCAAATAGATTAAATATTATCTCAATATCATCCAAGTATCTATAATAAAAGGTAATACACTCCTCTACCAAATAGCCTTCAAAAATAGAGGCTTCATGTTGAGTTTTATTTCTCACGTATGATTTCAAATGCCCAAGATATCTATGAAATAAAATAAAACAAAATATAATTATGTATTTAATTTAGTTACAAGAATTGTTTACTTAACTAAAAAACATATATATATATATATTACCTATCAATTGGATACATCGATTGATAATGTATGTGGCCTCCTAATTTATCTTCCTCAACCAAATGCATAGTTAAATGCATCATGATAGTAAAAAATGATGGAGGAAAGATCATCTACACTGAACAAAGTTTCAATAAAAATCTATCCTGAAGGTTGTCAAGCTCAAATGGATGTAGATATTTCTCACATAGTTGTTTGAAAAATGTGCAGAATTGGAGTACAATAGCATAAACCTTTTTAGGTAATAATGTACGCAATGCCAATATTAGTAACTACTATAACAAAATATGTGAATCGTGGCATTTTAATCCATATAACCTATGATGATTTAAGTCAGAAAACCTTGAGATGTTACTTTAATAATCATCAGATACCTTCACATGTTTTAAAAGTTGAAGAAATGTATCTTTATCCCTATTTTCCATTGCAAAAATTATCAGAGCATACTTTCCATTCTCATCTGGCTAGATATCACGCTTTTTGTTCATTTTTTGCAAGTATTTCTGATCATTGGGATGTTTCTTTGACTTTCCATGCTCATTAAGCAATGAAAATATCAAATTTTTAACAATCATTTTTCTCAATATGCATCACATCAAGATTATTCCACAACAAATTAAATTTCTAATACAAAATTTTGAAGAATATGCTTTTTTTCTTCCATTTTTTGCATTTAAATATCATTTGATGATGCACATCGAACTCATTTCCCACTATCATTAAAATGACGCCCCTTCCCAAATTTTGTTTCCACATTTCCATGTTGTACCAACATTTCAGAACCAGTTAACAACTTTGGAGGTGGTCTACGATCAATGAAACCATTGAATTTTGACTTGTTCAACCAAAATCTATGAGATGGATTGATAAATATTTAATGGCACAAGAAGAACCATTTTCTACTATCAGGTATCCATTTGGAATCAAAATCAAAGTAACAAATAGGATAAGAAAAACCATGTAAGTTTTCTAACCAGCTAAATTCCCAAATCCCAGGAAGTTAACAATGGTCCATATTAGAGTTTCTTGCATTTTTAACATTGTTTTTTAAGAAGCATCCTTTCTATCAACACCATTGCTCCATAAATACTATAATTATTCAATTAAAGGCTGAAAGTGTACATAAATATCATTTCCAGGCATTTTGTTTCTAGTAATAATCATTGGAATGATAAATGATGTTTCTTGCATACACATCTACAGAGGTAGATTGTAAGGGATCAAAACAACTAGCCAAATTCTATAATTGGTACTCAAAGTCCAAAATGGGTTGAATCCATAAACATCTAATCCCAACTAAAAATTCCTAGGATCATATGAGAAATTATGATGTAATGAATTAAATTTATTCCTTGATTGTGAATCTTGTGGATTTTGCATTAACCCATCATTTTTTTATCTACAAAATTCCACTTCATGTTTTTAGTGGTTTTCTACGACATGAATAATATCCGAAACCAAGGATTTAAAGTAAAGTAATGTAAGATCTTTTTAGGTGTGTTTCTTTTTTTATTCTTCATGGTAGTATGTTGATTCAGACTTTCAATATCACCCATTGACTTTCATCTAGAAGAATATTTTTTTTTCAATCCAGTCTGCTTGAATACTCTCACCAATAAGGCATACAATCATTAGGACACACATTTATTTTTGTATAATTCAAACCAATACTATTAACAAATTTTTTCATATCATAAAAAGACCCGGGGATGTTCGCTTTATAAAATTCATCACACAACGATTCCAATATCATGGACATCAACTTATTTGTAATTCCACATAGGCATTTGATATGGTACAACATTAGCAGAAAATAAAGTTTTGAATAGTTCAAACAACCACTATACAACTCTTGATTTCCATCATCAACTAAACTATGAAACACATTTTCTAAGTTAAGTTTTCTCTTACATAAGTCTCCATAGAATCAAGGGGAGGATCCAATGATATGTATCAATCTTGATCTGGTTGGCCTATAGTCTCAAAAAGATCACTTGTCACATTTCTATTTGTAGTTCCCTCAAATGGTTGTTCTGATATGTTTTGATGTTAATGTTTGTTTCTTACAATGCCTAATGCATAATTTATAAGGTTTTTCATTTCATTTTACATTTTTGATGAAGTTGGGAGTTTATTCTGTGGATGACATCAGTGATCAACCTTTCTGTAACATTCGATTATCCGTACCAAATCCAACACAAATATTGAGCGTGGAGTTAATTCAATATCAAGTGTTCATAAAATTCATCTTTTTTCAACCATCTTCTTAATTTACATTTAGGACATTGACATATTATTCTCCCATCAACAGATCGATTGGAAATTGAAAAATATAAAAACTCCTCCAAACCCTTAGCATACTGAGGTGTGTTCCTCGATAATGTGATCTAGATTCTATCCATATATATCACAATATACCTAAAAATTATTAAAAAAATTAAAACACATAAATATTACTAAATAGGAAATTAGATTCACATATACAATTTTAAAAAATACAAATATATTAAATAAGGGTTTTTTATATCAATAAATAAATAAATTACATATATAAGGGTATGTATTGAAACCATATTTTCCACATTTCATGATGGATGTAAAACTATATAGGATAGTCCTATGATCTTGAGTGAAAATAAAAATTTAGGTATATCTATATCATAGTGACAATGTTGTGTTTTAAGAGGTTTCCATGCCTGTTGATTTTAAAAAGGAAAACGTGTAACATCATGTCCATTAATTAATTTTTGACAATATGGGACATCATGACCATTAATTATGAATAACATATAATACTGTCATGTATATAGACTCCAAATAAATAATATAAAGTATCATTTCCGTTAATTACAATTAGAAATAAGGAACATCATGTATGTATATTCCTAGTGAACGTTAATGAATGTCATGTCCTTAAATTAATAATAAAAATAAGTAATTTCATGTACATTATAGATGTTATTAATGATGTAATAATATCCCTTATAAACTACATTCAAGGATAAAAAACAACACTCAATCCATTTTTCAATTAATTTAATCATTTAAGCTATATAGTTTCTAAATAAAATGAGGGGAGATAGTGTATAATCTATTCCAATACATCATTTTATTAACTCAATTTATCAAATTTCACTAGCTAAATCGAATACTAAAATGACTTAGTGGTGCTTAGGTAAAAAAGTAAGCATAATTCATTAAATAATGTAGTGAAACTAACCCATGTGGTGGTTTGGTTGAGTTAATCAACCTACAACCAGATATCAAGGTCTCCTATCATGTCTAGAATTAAATTCCAACAATAAATTTTTGGGTTTATCTATTTTAGGAGAAACACAAGGAAAGTATATAATATGGAACAACAAAAACATAATATAAAAACCCAAAAAACTTATGTAAATGTATGATACCACCAACCTTATACCGATAGATGAATTTGTTAGACTTCATTTATTCATCTTTGAAAGTAATTTTAAACATTTTATAGAGGGATAATGACCATAGGATATGAACATTAACTGAGGGTATATAATCTTAAATGGGAGTAATTTACCTATTTATTGTAAATTAAAATGAAAAAGTGATAATATGATATGCCAATAATCAAATCTAAACATAAATAAAAATAAAATTCCAATGCATGAATTTAATGTCATACATAACTGAAACAATTAAATTTTAC
Organism: Viscum album; assembly: GCA_963277665.1. NCBI lineage: Eukaryota > Viridiplantae > Streptophyta > Magnoliopsida > Santalales > Viscaceae > Viscum > Viscum album. The sequence continues at coordinate 1,427,594,863 of OY728152.1, forward strand.
CAAAATAAATCTTAGACAATGACTATGAACTCTAGAAGATTTTAAAAATCAATGAATTTATATGTTCAATACTACTTTTTTTCACTAATAATGACCTATTTGAGTAATAGAATATGTGAATACTTTTTTGAGAAATATAATTTCAAAAACCCTAGTGAAACATAACCATGAGCACATAACTCCTACACGTGATTGATAACGCATAACCCTCCTTGAAAGAGCCTGTGTATGTGACCCCAAGAATATGTCTTCTTCATGATGCCTACTCTAGATATACCATTTCATATGAGATATTTCATCAAATAATTTCACATGAATCAATTTATTTGACCCCAATCATGTGACTGCGATCATTTTTCGAACGCATAACTAGTCGATGGAAAACTACATGAGCAACTGATCACATGATTGGGTCATGGAAATTTTTTTAAACACTCATAGATCTAGTAAACCCATTAAATATATTGATCAAAAACTTAATAATGTGAACATTGTGTATTAATAGAGCTAAACCAATGAGTTAACCTCTAAAAAATAAAGTCATTTATCCACTCCTCTGCCTCAAGGAATCACCTAAACATGACCACCTTTAATTGCGGGTCATGTGACTCCATACACTATACGTTAATCCAACACAACCAACGTATTCCCACACATGATACAATATTCCAAAGGAGAGAGAGGGAGAGGGTGTAGTCATTATTTTTCACATCAAAATATGTGTAATATAAACACCAGATTTGGATATCCATGTCAAATACATAGCAGAGCGATGAGCGGTGAGGGACAGTGAGTCAAGGGGAAGTGAGGGTTGGCAGGGAATGGCGAGGCGAGGCAGGGGGAAACGATTTGCGGCGACGGATAGAGACGAGGCTGGCATGGCGAGGATTGGTGGGGATTGGTGATGTGATGGAGGCTAGGGCTTCGGGGAGTCGTAGGGTGGGTGGGTTGGGGGTTTCGGGGGAGGGGGAGAGTGTCAATTGTTTTAAAAAAGTGTAATTATTTATCTAGGGTTTATAAAAAACAACTAAAGATTTTTTTTAAAAAATATATAAGTGGTGGTTTAGTTAATCGCTGCTAATAAACTATCGCTGATAAACCACCGCTAAAGACTCAGTTTGTTGTAGTGGAGGGGTGTAATTTCAGTCCGAACTAGCTTGGCCCAGACCGGACTAATCTTGTTCGGGTCTACCCTCCAAAAAACTAGGCCGCAAACCACTATTCTGCTTAGGCCAGGCTAGCCTGAACAATCCCATGAGGCGGCCTGATCTGAGCCTCAGGCCAACCCAAATCGTCGGGCCGGGCTGGGGCATAGGAAGACCCTTATATGTTTTTTTTGAAAATAAAATATATAACAAATTAAATTTTTTTTTATGTTGTTTAACATTTTTTAAACATTTATTTTAAAATGTTTTCTCTAAACGTTAATTTTAAAGCATCTATTTTTAAGATTTTTTTTAAAAAAATTTTAATTATTTTTTGAACGTTTTATTTAATAAAATTTAAAGATTTGTTAAAATGTTTTTAAACATTTTTTAAAAACGACATTTAAAAAAAATCCTTTTTAAATTTAATTTTTTAAATTCTTTTTTAATGATTTTTTTAAATTTTTAAATTTTTTATATTTTTTGAAACCAATTTCTTAAAACAATTTTTTTTAATATTTTTTAGATGTCCTTTTTAATTTTTTTTAATGTTCAACATATTTAAAAAAACTAATTTTCTTTTTCTTTTTCATCAACATTTACATTTTATAGTTGAAGTGTTTTTAATTTAATTTTCAATCGTTTGATATGTTTTAAATTGCTCACTTTATGAGTTTCACAAGAACCCTTTCAACCCCAATGTCACATTCCTATTATGATTGTAACATTTTCTTTAATTAAATAAAAATCTAAAATATAGACCAATTAGGAAAATAATTAAGGTTCAAATAATTTATTTGAAAATGTATGATTAAAAAAAAGAATCTACGACCATTACCATGTTTAAATAAGTATCCTTAATTATAATAAATAACATTGAATTTAATATGTGCAAGTTTTAAAAAGAAATTTAATGAGGGTTTAGTGGGGTGTGCATCAGTAGAAGAGAGTGTTAATTTTTTTTAAATAGAATTATATATGTAAATATATATATATATATATATATATATATATATATATTTAATATGTGTATGTTGTAAAAAAAATTAACGAAAGGTTGTGGGGTGCGTAGCAGTTGGTGAGTGTGTTAATTTTTTTTCTAAATATATTTTTATATGTGAATATGTATATAACATGTTCATGTTGTAAAATAAATAATGAGGTGTTTCGTGTGCACAACAGTGAGTGGGTGTATTAATATTTTTTTCTAAATAGATTTATATATGTAAGTATATATATATATAATGTGCAAGTTTTAAAAAAATAACGTGGGGTTGGGGGGTGCATAACAGTGGATGTGTGTGTTATTTTTTTTTCTAAATAGATATATTCGTATTAATATATATATATATATATATGTGTGTGTGTGTGTGTGTGTGTGTGTGTTTGTAAATTGTAAAAAAATAATGAGGGGTTGGGGGTGTGCGGTAGTGGGTGGGTTCATTTTTTTCTAAATCGATTTATATATGTATATATAGTATATATAATATCTACAACTTGTAACATACTTAAAAAAACAATGATTTTGGGGGGGGGGGTGCGCAAAACCAAGAGAAGATATTTTCACATTATTTTTATAATTATTTTAATAAAAGAAGTTAGGTTGCCTCAATCTTGAGATATTCCTCTGTTGAAGATGTTGAACATTTTAACTTGATTGGTGTAACATCGTTTCCATATGAGGACCCAATGTAGTGCCCCTCTAGTAGTGATCCACACATACACTTTCAATCTAAAACAACACTGATGAATCACCAGGTGCTAGCGTGGTTGATTTATCCCCTTGCATTATTTTCCTTTAATCACTTCATGTTTTTTTGGGATTAAAGGAATCTCTCTTATTATTCTCATTCATGAGAGGATGAGGGGATGAGGTAGATCCTAAGATGAATCTATTGTGAAAAATAATTAATAATTAACCCTATTTAGAGTATGATATAAGACTATTTATAGAACTAAGTTTAGGTTTTAATATTTAATTAAATGATTAGGGGCCCTTTAATAAAACTTTAAACACTGAGAAACCCCATTCCATGTAATAAAATAATAATATTATTTTATTACATAACATATTCTGACTAGTGAAATGATCAAAATTATTTTACGGTCTTACAAATTAATATTTATCACTGGACCTAATATCGGTCTGCTCATTCTCCTCATCATTTATTGAATACCCAAATAAATATTGTTATTAAATATTTAGTCATTCAATAAATAAATTAACATTCAATTCATAGACTTATGAATAATTTTTTTTAATATCTGCATAACCAAATAAATTATTTATTTAATAAGTAAAAAATAATTTATTATAGTGTAAATGACAAAAGATAAATAAATATTATATATTCATGCCATTAATCAATTTCATTTTTAATAAATATTAATTTAATATATTGTTTTCAAAATAACTTGAATGAATATTGAATCTCAATCCAGAGAAAAATATTTATTCTTATTTTTAAATATAAATAATATTTATCTGATATTGAAAAAACACTGTGTGTGACCCTAAAGATCTATTACTCTATAGCATTAGGAAGTCTTTCCTAAAGTCGAAGATTACTCTCTTGTAATAGGCCAAGGAACCCACAGAGGAAGACAATATGTCCCAATGGAAAAACCACATAAGAACGCTCACTATGTAATATAATCCATTCATCTCGATATCTCATCATCAAGATTAATGTTTGATATATATTTCTTTGATTATCTGGAATTAAAATTTCTACATCTCTATGACCATGGACTTTATTTCAATGTTTCTATTCTAAAGTTCCAGGGTATCAACTTCTATAAATATGGAAGATACAAATATTTCTTCAAATTATTCATTAATAACATATCATTTGTGATACACCCCATGTAACCAACTTCATTATGATCATATGTCATCACCGTTTATGATAATACATCAAAGTGAAAGAGTAATTACATGAATTAATAAAAATATAAATGTATAAGGATCATTATATATTCTTGTAGATGAGAATATCCAATAACACATGATCATGTGGAATTACTATAGGTGGGTCTGTTCTTATAATCTCCCATCTTGTAGATTACTAACTGCGAGCTTAATGAGATAAATACTCATTTACTTTTGATTACTCCTACTCGATAGTCAATATACTATACAACCCATCATAGAATACTATCCGACCATAGGAAAAGTTTTATGAATATCTCCATAGAATTTCAAGGTTCTCATCATAGTGAGTAACTGCTATGCCCTTTAGTATTTAAAATATACTATGGGAAATTATTACATTAAATTAATTTAGAACTATGAATGATATACAATAATATATTTTAATTAATATTAACTTTTTTAAATATACATGAAATCTAAAGTACAAACAGTTTGTTTGAGGAAAACAACTCTAATATACTATCATTTATACTAGAGCCAAATTCCTATAACTTTCAGTCCATTAGCTCTCACATAATGATTATGTTTATGCCACGTTAAGGCTTTAGTTAATAATTCTACCACATTGTCTTACATGGAAACTCTTCTCACAATGACAACACCTCTCTAAGAAAAATCCCTCAAGAGATGATATTTTCAAAGTATGTTCTTTGTTCATTAATATGACCTTGGATCCATAGCATGATCCACCACTGTAGTAGCATCACAGTAGAGTGTAATAAGGTCTTTACTTCTAGGTACTAAATCAAGCTATTGAATGAAGTTTTGAATAAAAAATGATTATTTAGCTACCTCAGAAGTCACAATATACTCAGACTCTACTGTAGAATCAGTAACCATGACTTTCTTTGAGCTCTTATATCTAAAAAAACCTCCATTGAGATTAAATATGCACCCCCAATGTGATTTAAGATCATTTTGATATATTTGGAAACTAGCCACTGTATATACCCTGATGAATTGTTCCTCATCTCCTCCATAGACCAGGAACACGTCCTTAACAAATCTTAAAATACATAAATATAGTCTTTAATTCTATCCAATGGTGGTAACTAGGTCCTGTTTGATATATTATTACCATGATTAAGTTGTAAGAGACATATATCCTTGTACATAACACAACATACATGAATGACCAAATTACTGATGCATAAAGATTCCTTGACTTACTCTATCTTTCCTCAAGTGTTCAAGGAAATAGTTTCTTGGAAATATGGATGCCATGTTGATGGTACTGGGGTGAGAAATAAAATCTACTTGGTAGGGGATTTAAAAAATTTCATCATCAGAGTGAATTTTTTTTTATCTCTAGTGATTTGAGCCCTGATAATGTTCGAGAATCTCACAAGAATATTTCAAAGAACAAAGATTAGACTAAATGATTACCTCATTTAGATCAAAGAGGTGTCTGAATATCACTATTATCTAGTGACTATTTCTAGAAGGATCCAAGCTTGAACCCCACTAGACTTTCCATAGATTCTTCAAGAGTCTACTTAGACAACGGTCGTCAAATTCTAGGTCTTAGCATGCTACTCTGATGATTCCTTTGACGTCACAATAATCACCACGATCCTGTTCCTTTTGTTTTATATAGGATATTGAAGTCAAAAGATTAGATAGAGTCTTCATCTCTCTAGGATGTGGGAAAACGAGGGAGGAGATCTCAAAATCATTGGAATGAATCATCCCTTGAAATTAAACTCCTCTTTTCTTTTACAGTGGTGGTTAATTACCTAGAAAGGGTTCCTCGACCCTATATAAGAAACTACCACTAAATAATCAATAAATCACATGTTGTGGCGAACAAACTACCTCATAATATCATTTATATTTTTATCAGTTAATGTTAATATATAATAAATATATTACATGATAAACCCAATTCATCAAATCGACTCACAATTCTAACAATATTAAATGAACCTTGAACATTAACATAATATTTGTCTGTATAATATTTTTCCATGTATTCACTTAATACCATGTAAATAATTTTAATAAATAAATTATTCCCAATTATACTATGCACTAATAATAATGAATTTATTTATTTGTTGGGGATAATTTTCCCTTGGACGCATCTCAGACCCCATCGTGGGGCCCACCGTGTCTTATTCTCAAATTCATCATAATTGGAGAGGCTCTTGAATATGATATTGTGTGTTACCCTATAGGCCCTTAATAGCATATGATACTATTCTTAGACCAATAGTAGAGTCTAGAAACCAATCAAGGCCCCTAAAGAGATAAGGAATAATCATAGTGATGAAAACCCTCCCTACAAACACACATTGTGTAATATAATCTCTTTTTCTTGTGATATCTCAAAAAGAAGGATGCACACTTTGTGTCATCATCCTTTATTTAGTTATTTATTATTTGTTGACATTACTGGATTTAATTAACTTCTTATACCATGGATATGAATTTAGTAAAGTTACCACCATCCTGATCATCTAGGCCATAGATATCTCTTTCTATTAGAATAGACAATTTTTTTCTTGATTATTCAATAAATGTAATACTACCAATGATAAACCCACCAAAAGATACCTTACAGAGACATTATTACCATAAATTATTCATTAAATCATAGTATTCTATCAAATATTACACACAAAGAATAATCTCAATCCAGGAGACCATTACATGTGTTCACAGATAGGAACTACCATTGACACCTGAAGCATGTGGTGTTACTATTAGTGGGTTATACCTCATGATCTCATCTACTCGACATAACTATTTGTGAAATTCAAGAGAAGAAGTATCAATGATTATGATCCCCCAACACCTGATAATCATACATCATTTTTGTCATGTTAGAATGATGTATCTATGCCATAAGACTTATGTTTAAGATTAATTTCATAGTAATTGAAAAGTACAATTCAAGTTGGGCCTAAGGCACCCCCTATTACACAACTCCAACTTGTACTAGATAGAACTTGATAACTATCCTTGTTATCTCCCACATGATAAGATCATGTTTCTTTCAAGTCGTTACTTTAATCATGGTCCTTCCACATCTCCACTGTATGGATATTATGCTATCTTCAAATTCAACTCCTTGAGTAAAACTCCTCAAGAGATGATATTCCCAATTATATTCCCTTTTTTCCACTATCAAAACTTTACATCTTGGCTTGTACCAGTAATATAGTTAACATAATGATAAAAATTTACTTACTAGGTTTGATCCCAAGAACTTGAACAAATTGTTTTCTTTTTTACACTACTTGTTTAGTTTCTTGAGAATTCGCAACACACTTGGAATTGGAGATATGGCTACCACTGGCCTAAATGAGCTATCTTTATCATCAACTTAATTTTATAATCATATTTTATTATATTTATCTAATTTAATACTAGTTTGTGTCCACTCCAAACAAGCATATCTTCCTCTCCTAGTACCAGGTACATATCCATTATACCTACTCAAGTACAATTGGATAGTTCTAACCACTTCCTATGTAGTTTTCCTAGATATAACTAATATTTTTCTAAAATTAAGTATACATTGACAATATCAGATATAGTACATAACATGGAATATATGATAGATCTATAGCTGGTGCTTATCGAATTAAAATCATCACATCAACCACCTCCTATGTTCAATACATATATTCTTAGAGATATTTATGCCATGTGACATTGGAAACAATTCTCTCTCGAATTGTTCCAACATGTATTTTTCAGTACCTTGTCAGCATATATACTATTGACTAGGTATAAGAAACCATTAGATATACCTCAACAGATCTTATTCCCTAGAAATTAGGTTTCTACTTTAAGTCAATCTCTAGAGAGTTGATCTTATTATGGTCTTAACTAACTATAATACTAATGTCTATTTTCCATATGCTCTCAAAAATATTTTACATAGAAAATCACAGTGTTCCCACTAACCTCTTGTAGATTCATGTCATAAATTCATTCCAAATAAATATTCTATGATCTTGTTGCTTAATTTAACCCAAAACAATATTTCAATAACATCCACTCCTTATTGACATTATATGGTGTTACCAACCCTTTCTAGTTTCACTATATAAATGAATTACATGATTGGTGGTCTTGACATCCAATTACCAATTTATTGAATATAGAAAGTATCTATGATAATTAAATCTCTAATATATTTAGTCATAATTACTTGGTATTACCAATCAAGCCTTATTGGTACCATGCCTGTACCACCCATGTATAGTCTCACTTGAATACCCACCACAATATTCAAAAAAATAAGCCCATTTTCTTTAAAACATGGAATCCATTATTGAATTTTAATTGATCTTGTAATTCTTATAAAATTTCCACATATTTATTAATTATAGGATTGTATCATCAGAATTCAGGTTGAATAAAAAACCATTACCATGATTTTATCCTTCCTATACAGTATGTTTCTAAGGAATAATCCTTTTCCACATGCTATTGTGGAACTTGTTCCTATGCCAACTAGTTGGGAATTTTTGACATTTACAAAATCCAAGTCAATATTTCTCCCACTATATCAAATAAATATGTTAACACTTTTATAGAAATATAGTATTGTGCTTGAATATATTTTTTCTATCTTAGGTATTTCTATAATATCCTTAAAAGATATTAGGACAATTACATTATAAGTATATTGTGTTTTTTTCATGCAGATTTAATTATATACTTAACATAACTCTTTGAATGTAAACAGATATCATGACATGATCAATTTATATCATATTGTTATTCATATGATATCCATTTTTCATTATAGTTGGAATATTATTATGGGATAACATGATTATTTATGAAGCATGTTTTGAAAATAATGGAAGTATATATAGTGTATGTTAGTTTTGACATTGATGATTCTTTTACTTACATTAGGAATCTAATGTGTATAAGGAAATTTTCATTTTGAAATTTCTCCATGATATATTTTATTAATCAACGTTAACATGTTAGACTGATAAACGATCCTACTTACTAACATTATAACTTTGATGTGTATAAGCTAATATGCATTTAGGAATTACTCCATGCTATATTATAATGACCGACGAATGCTTGGTCAATGTATTCTTTATCACATGGGCCCAAAGAAACTCATATATTCTAACAAAAAATATATCGTACTTCACTTTTACATCCCTTAATGCGCTTAAAGTAATATAATGAAGTATATGTACCACTAGCTTTACCTTGGAATAGTTCACACTCTCTAGCTGAACTGATTTAAAAAATCTTTGCAACTTACCTTTTTTTATAAAGGTTCCTTTACCAAAATTAAATATGTCAATAATAACTAAGGTATTTAACTCTAAAGTGTACAAAGACCATACCAGTTTTATCCTTGACATCCACTTCAGTTTTTCTATAAAAAGTATTATCTTTCCAAAACTGGGTATTAGAGTCTTACACTAAGAATTTCTAAGGATTCAGGCATTATTGAACTATTGGATGAGTATAAAACAACAAAAATAAAATTCATTCCAATTATGGAATAATATCTCCTTGTTTTCAAAAGACATGCAAGATACATATTCTAGTTATACTCAATTAAAGTTCAATTAGAATAATTAATCATGGAAATTTGAAGTTCTGTACTTCTCACCATATACTTAGGAACCACCCTTTCTCAGCCACATGGAGAATAAATAATACTTCATTTAACGTTTCAATACTTAATTGGTTACTGTATTTTAATACACACATGTGATAGAAAAATTTTATTTAATAACCTTGAAGTATTACAAAAATATCACATATAATTTATGAATATTCCTGAAGAATAAGTGACTAATTGATTCTTCTATTTAGTTAATTGAATTTATACTTTCATAGATTTATATCATGACATGAAAAGTAAATAACCTACTATATGATAATTGACCACTTTTCTTTGAAGTAAATTGTAAAGGTTCATTTGGGATCACACTTTCCATTGGAATTTTCACCTTGTATTTTAACATGTTCACCATATGAACTAAAGATTAATCATTCTTTAGATTCTTATCAACTTGTAAAAACTTAACCAAAAGGTAATGAAGTGTTTTATCCATAATTTTCAGGTTGTAATATGGAAATAATATACATTAATTTTGTGGAAATGATATAATAAAGGGATGTGTTGAAATATTTTGATCCATCTTTCATATTTACACATATCCAGTGTAATCATCCACCCATTCATATCTCGCTTCACTTTATCCTACTGAGATTCTCAGAGATAAGACAACATGTAGAACCATCCATGTATTGATGTTTTATATACAACTCATATAATATTTTGAGGATAAAATTATCAAGTATACATAAAATTCATTATACATGAGTCTCCTATAATCATTTTTACACCCTCCCTTCCCGAGGCAGTTGAATAGGTATTGGGGACTCCAACTCCTTGAATTTCCTAAATCATAGTACTTTGGGTAAGTAAATGTACTGATCTAGAAATTCATACTGGTAAGGAAGTTAAATTTTTATAATATTAATCATAGTATACTTGTGGTATTACTTTCCATATTCTATGAAAAACCAGTAGATTAGTACTTTTTTATTGATTACTGATTAGACATTACCAATTAATTTAATCATTAAATTTCTCCAATTATTTTATCAAACTCTAGTATCACTCACCACTAGAATCAAAATACCCTATAACATGATTATTATAGTTGTATTAATTTTTTAAACCTTTCCTCATAGCCTATAATCAATGGCTATGCCACTACTCGGAGAGTTTCAAGGTAAGCGTTTGATTGGACAATCACATTAACTCATGAATCCTTGATTTGTTGAGTGAAATCTCAAGTTATAAAACCATAAAAATGATTTACTCAATTTTTTACATCTAAATATTCAACAAGCTATATTTGAATTATTATTTTCTCCCATCATTAGTTAAGTTGACTCATGATTCTCATAAGAACTCCACAAGAGTTTGAGGCACCGTCAATTATGGTTGATGAGTACCTCGTACACCTGGTTGTGTTTAAATTCAAACAATGGAAGGTATTTGAAACTTAAAATTTCTTTGAGGGTTTTTAATTATTTATCAAGGAATGAAATCATTTTTCTTTCTAACATGCACATACTATGTGATGGAACTCACAAATGACTATGTAATAAATAGAAATACATTCATCACATCATAAATTTATTTAATCTATACATTTTTATGTTTATTATTTTATGTGATTGTGTAATATTTAATATTCATAAAATAATAAAAAATTCATAAATTAAATAAACCATGTTAATGATCATGATCTTCTGGTATTGGTTCATCCATTTAAACTAATTAGATCAACCACAAACTAAGGGGTATAATACATGAGTCGAGTCTTGAATAGTATTTCAACTCACCCCCAGCCCATTGTTTTCACTTATCATCTAGGATATAGACTCATCTTGGCCTGGTCTATGTGTTACATCATCATCGTCAAATGTATAAATGTACTTTCACATAGGTGATGGGGTCTCAGGAATCACAATATACATACAAAAATAAACCAGATGAACGTACATAACCTTATACATTTTATGGAAAATAATGATGACACACAAAACACCTCAAAAAACTAATTAAATATTAAATGAATCTACCATAATTGTAATAATTTATTAAATAAAATTAACCAATATAAAAAAGGGTTGGTCACTGCACAAGACTAGTTGATGAGAAAATTCAAGTTTGATAGAATTTCAACAAATTAAATTAATTATTTAAATTTAAATAATTTAATTCTGCATGGTCCCTGAATTTATTTAATTTTTCTCCCAAAATGAAATAAATGAATTAATTTATTTTATATGAAAATTACATTATCTTTTAAATAATAACGTTATTATTATTTTTTAATACAAAAAATAATAAATTGATTTTTGATTATATTAAAAATTTCATGGGCCCTAAACTCTACCCATGCCTATTCTGGGTTGGTCTAACCCATTAAGGTCCATTCTTGGATAGACAAACCTTTTATAGGGAAATTAAATGCCAGGTAGACCCATGTAAGGCATTTCTAGGTTAGTTAGATCCACCCATGCACATTGCGGGGGTGGTCAGGTCAAACATGACCCATGGGAGCCTGATAGTATCAGGATTGGGTTGCGTGTTCCATGATAGGGGTGGAGGATTCCAAGGTTCTAGGAGTACACATGGTAGTTTCTATTTCAAGGGGGTCATCTAGAGAACAGACTGATTCCAGGAGCGACGATGGTTTCTATAGTGGTCGCGGTGGTGGGAAACATGGAAACTATGGGTTCTTGTGCATTCTAGAGGCAGCTACTGGAGGAGGTGGCTCGATAGCTATGGATAAGTAGTGGAAATCATCTACAAGTAGGGATGAGGTCTGTATGTGGGTGATGGTGGTGCACTGGTGCAGCCTACGAGAGACGGTGACTAGAGCGTGGTGGCGGCTTAGTGGCAATGTGCTTCCTGTGGGGGTGTCGAACCTTAGCTTCCTCAGGAAGATAGTTTATGTTTTTGTGTTTTTTTTTGTAAAAAATGGATATACACCCCTCTATTGGATTAAAAACATAAATTTTTTAAAGTCTTATGTGGGATTCCCCCACAAAAATGTCTTTTTGTGAAATAAGTTACACCACCCTCTATTTTGTGTTGAATTGTTGCACCCTACCACCCCAAAAACCTATTAAAAATTTAAATATTTTTTATCTAGTTTCTTTATTTTCTTAGGTTTCCACTACCCCCTTATTTGTTTCCTTATATTGTTTTTTTAAAATTAATAAAGTCTACTAAGAGGCCTTTTAAAACTAGTTTTTTTAATTTAATTTATCAATTCCACCATCGTTGGGATATAATACCTCTGGCTAGAACTGTTCCAGCAACCAGATTCTGGTTAGAACCTAGCCATAAAATAAAAGAGTTTCCAAATTTGTCTCTATCCTATGTCATGGGTAAAAAATACCATATATTAAAATATATGTCCTACAAATTTAAAACACAACACCCATGTTTTTGATCTAAAATAATATTTTTGGATATCCTTAACTTATATGTATGAAATCAGATCAAGGCATGGTCTATTTCATTGGAACCAAAAATAAAAACCGCAACTTAATTTAAATTAAATTATTTTTTTCTTGGATAATTGTTTTTCAACCACACTGATACCAATTGATGGTTCTGGGGGATATAATAGAAGCCGATATGTTGGGGATTTAAAATTTTTCATCACTTAAGATATAAAACCTCCAATTATCTAGTGATCGAAGCCTCAGTATGGATTGAGTATCTTTATTGAATATTTCAAAGCATAAAAATTAAACTGAATGATTACCTCATTCAGATCAAAGATATGTTCGACTGCCATTTGTCTTTGGTGACTATTACTTGAAAGATCCAAGCTCAAGCCCATCGAGATTATCCAAACATGTTCCAGGAGTCTGTTCAGACACAAATAATCAAATTCCATGTGCTATCATAGGGATCTAATGATTCATTCAATGCTAGTATGATCACCACAATCCCATCCCTTCAATCTTCGAAGGAGATAAAATTTGAAAGCTTGTACTGAGTATTCCTTTCGCTAGGATACACAAACAAAGAGAGTAGAGATATCAAAATCATGGGAATGAATCATCCCATGAAATTGGGCACCTCATTGCTTATATAGTTGTGGTTAATTACCTGAAAAGGATTCCCTATCCCCTATATAAGAAACTTCCACTAAATAAGTAATAAATAACATGTTGTGAGGAACTAACTACATCATAATGCCATTTATATTTTTATCACAAACCTGTAATATATAATAAATATATTATGTGATAAAACTGAGTCATTTAATCAACTCATAATTACTTCAATAGCTAACAAACCTTGAATATTAAAATAATATTTGTTTGTATAATATTTTTCTATGTATTCACTTAATACCATGTGAATAATTTTAATAAATAAATTCAAACCAATTATTTTATACTTTAATAATAATGAATATATTTATTTTTTGGTGATCATTTTCCCTTGTACACATCTCGAACCCCATGGTGGGGACCACCATGTCATATTATTCTATTCATCATAATATGAAAAAATATTGAATATGCTATTATGTATGATGCTCTAGGAACTTATCTAAATAGTAGTGGAAACTATTCATAGACTAGGAGTGGATTCTTTCAACCCATCAAAGCCCCTAAAGAGGTAAGGAATAGTCATAACAATGATAACCTTCCCTATGAACACACACTGTGTAATATAATCTCTTTATCTCATGATATCTCATAAAGAAAGACACACAATTTGTTTCCTCATATTTTCTTACTTTATTATCCATTAACCTTATTGGTTGAAGTTACCTTATTTTTCCATGGCCATGGATTTTGTAAAGGTACGACCATCCTGATCAACTGGGCCCAAGATATCTCTTCCTATCAGAAGTGACAAATTATTTCTTAATTATTTAATCAATGTCATACTACTAATGATGCATCAAACACAAAATACCTCACTTTGACTTCATTCCCATTGTTTTTACCTTGAATCAAAGTACCTGATAAAATAGTTTACATAGATAATAATATTAATTCAAGAGACCATTACAAGTTTTCACAGATAGAAACTACCAATTACACCCAAAAAATTTGGTGTCCCTTTTAGCAGTTCAGTCCTCATGATCCCATATACTCGATATCACCAAGTACGAACTTCATGAGAAGAAGTCTCAATGCTTATGAGTCCCTAAAACCTGATAGTCAGACATCATTGGTGTCCAGTCGAAATGATGTATCTAGACCACATGAGATATGTTTATGATTAATTTGTTTGTATCTTGAGGTCCTCATTATATCCTAGGTACTACTATAACCTTTTTATATGAAAAATAATATATGTAAATTACCATGTAAATTATGTATGCATAAATATCAAAACTATTATGGTAAGTGTATATCACACATAACTCAATGTATACAAGATATGGTAATCAAAAAGTATTGTTCAATTTGGTTCTTGGGAACCCACTATTAAAATACACGTGTAATTAAAAACAATCCCCTCTTGGATTGTTCCATACTAAAAATCTTCAGTATCTTGTAAATGTATATACTTTGACTTAGTACAAATATCCTATTAGATCTATCGTGATGGATCTTGATCCCAATAATATATATCACTTCAACTAAGTCCTTTATGTAGAAGAATATATTCTGCAAAGATTTAATAAACAATAAGTCTGGTATTTCATTTCCAATGAGTTGTATGTCATTAACATAAACTATCCGGAAAATGATTGCAATCCCACTAAACCTCTTATAGACACAAGGATCACATTATTTCTCTATGAAATCAAATTCCATTATAGATTAATTAAACCAAATGTTCCATGAAATGGATTATTTATTTAATCCATAAATGGAAATATGCAACTTGAATAATTTATTTGCATTATTTTTAGTCACAAACACTTCAGGTTGTGTCATATAGACATCTTCCTGAATATTCCCATTGAGGAAAACTATTTGTAAATCCATATTCCAAATCTCATTGTCTTATTAAGATTCCATGGAAAGATGAATTCTAATTTTTTTAAGCTTTGAAACTGGTGAAAAGGTTTTATCATAGTATATTCCTTGATACTGTTTGATCCCCTTTGAAACCAGTTGTGTATTATAGGTACTGAATTTTCCATCCATGTATAGTTTCTTCTTGAATACCTATTTACAACCAATAGTATTTACATCTACTAGAGTATCTACCAAAACCCATACTTGAAACTGGAACATGGAATCCATTTCAAAATTCATAGATTATTTCCATTTAGTATCTTTTGTGACACTTACTACATTCTTGTGTGTTATAGGATCATTATTGTCAACTAATAATAAGTTACCATCCTCAGTGACTTGAAAACCATATTGTTCTATGTATTTTAACCACTCTTATACACTTATACAGTACTTGTCTCTATAGAAATCCCTCTTCCATATGGATATGTGGAATCTATTTTTGTTCCAACCCTTGTGTATCTTGATCCTCAACTTCATCAAAGTTTATCTCCCTCCCACTATCAAATTCGGATATGTGATCCATTTAAAAAAAGGTGGGAGGTCAATTAACCAAAAATTTCATATATGAAGGATCATATAAGTAATATCAATTAGTTTCTTTAATACAACCTATAAAGATACACTTAGTGACTCAGGGTACAAGTTTGTTTCTAGAAATATCCTTAACATACGCTTCAAAACCCCACACTCATACAAGAAACAACATGGGTTTATTTCCATACCAAAGATGTTATGGAATACTAGTTTCTACTTTAGTAGGCACTCAATTTAGTATGTATGTTTTTATTTGAAATGCATATCCCCAAAAGGATAATATAAGTCTCACGTGAATTATCATTGATATCACCATGTCTAACAAGGTTCCATTCCTCCTTTTGCTCACACTTTTTCCATCTTGGTGTATGAAGAGTGAGTTGGGATAAAATCCCAAAATTATATAAATAATAAAATAATTTTTGATTAAGATATTCTCAACCACAGTCCCAATAGTTTTTCTTAATCTTTTTATAAAGCTGTTTCTCAACTTTATTATTATATTCCATGAATATTTCAATGGAATTCATCTTGAACCTCATTAAGAAGATATATCCATATCTACTAAAGTCATTATTAAAAGTTATGATACAAAAGTACCTACCCCTAGCTTGAAATGTAAATGGTCCACACACATCATTATGAACCAAATCAATAAGTTATGTGGCCCTTTCAACTTTTCAATTAAATTGATATTTGGTCATTTTTACTTGTAAACATGAATGGAATGCAACAAGTGGTTTTAGTTTAAAAGAATCAAAATATTAATCTTAGCATAATATGATAAAAATATTTTCATTTACATGACCTAGACAGTGATTCAATAATTGGATGTGGTATGGGTCATGTGAAATTTTTTCATTATCCATTTCTATTACTTGGGTTGTGTAATTAAATATATAAAGTCCATTTTTTTAAGTATTCCTTACCATAAAAAACTATTTCTTTATTAAATAAGAAACATTTATTTTCAAATTTTAAAATTAATCTATCTTTATCATGTCTAGAAATATAAATAATATTTCATATAATTGAAGACATATAATAATAATATTTCAAAACCTAGATCAATCCAGTTGGTAATTTGAGGTGGAAATACCTAATAGGCACAATAAGTCTGGCTCTATTGGCTGCTCGATGATCTACCACACCTTGTGAAATCTTCTGAAATATACTTGGTTCCTGTATTTTAAAATACATATAAGAACCTCATGTTATATCTAATACACAATTTATAGAAATAAATAGATTATACTCGATAAATAATGCACATGAATATTCCCCTTGATTCTTAGTATGAGTTTAATTTCTCTTCTAGTGGCCCTTCTTTCCACATGAAAATTATACAACTTCTTGCTTCCCTTTCTTTCCACTCAATCTTCCTCTTCTGGGAAGGGGTTATGAAGAAGATTTAGACTTGGAGTTAGTCATAGAGCTCTTTGACCAAACTTTTATTTTATCTACCATAAGGATAGAAGGTTGTTCAATCTTCATATCCTTTTTAACTTGAAAAAATAGAGTGATAATATCTAATAGATACTTATATATATTGTTTATATTGAAATTATGATCAAAACCAGAAAACATCCAAGGTAGTGATGAAATAATAAGACTAGGGTGTAGTTATTCAAGATACTTAAACCCTAGAACCTATGGGCACTCAATGTAGCCAATAAGTTTGAATATGTGATGCCATACTAGTTCACCTTATCTAATATTTCTCATGAAGAGCACCATATATATCTCAAACTATTTCTATTTTTCTCTCTCATAATAAAGATCATATATATTGGAGCATGCTATAGTCATCCATGTTTTCATGAGAATCCACGAGTTTGCTTGAAATTGATGACAACATTAAACATTGAATATATATCACATCATTCAAGTGTTTTAATAGACAATGAAATCCTCATTACTCACCTCCTTAGTAGGTAGAGATGAAATTGGGGATTTTATCATGTAGGATTTCCGTTCATGGAGCAATACAATCTATAGGTTTCAGATCCATTCCTGGAAGTTATTTCTTATTAGGAGATGGTATTTTCCAGAATTTATTACAGAGATAAGGTGGTTGATGAGCTTGTTATTATTATAAAATAATATATCATATTATTAGTACATTTAATGAATATAATTTATGTGATACATAATAATAATAATAATAATAATAATTTTATTAAGTCTCCCACTATTTTATCAAGTATCAACAACCCCCATACTTGAACTCAGAATTTACCATCACTTTAGATAGTCTAGTGGAGGGGATCTATATTTAACTACATATTATCTATAACACATCCTTAAAAACTATAAGAAGGTGTTTAGGTATGTTTTCTTTCCAACTACAAGCTTACAACTCTTTATTCTGTTGAGTGGACTCCCTAATCCTGAAATACTGACTCTAATTTCTTCAACATTGGCCTCTAAATTTGTATTGAATAGACTATGGACATTAAATTCCATACTAGTTTGGTTAAGTTGATCCATAATCTTAGTCAAGACTCCCCAATAATTAAAATTAACCTATACTATGGCCAAAACCAACACATTAACTATGGGTTGTCTTAATTTAGATAATTAAAGGCATAATGTATTAATATTAACATGATGGATTTTGTTTGTCATGAATAAATTTTCTTATTTTATCAGTTACATTTCTTATTAATATTGAGTGGATTTTACTTAAGTGATTAACCATGCAATGATAAAAAATTTAAACATAATCCTTTTTATTTTAATTCTATGTTTTTATATTAAATCATTTATTTATGTGATAACGGTCTTGTATCCATAAAATAAATAATGCATAGAAAGAAATAAAATAATTAAATAAATGAGGCGATCACGAGTTTATCTAATGGTTGATTTATTGGGCAGACAATAAATCAACCTATAAACCTAGTGTAAAACTACTGATTCCAGTTTGAAAATAAGTTGTTTCATTACACATATCCACCTATGTACCACCCAAGTTAGTTTTTTCAAGGTTATGTCTTAAAAAACCTTCACCCATGATCCACCTTGAACCAAATCCCTGCAACTTTAGATACTACTTTTATTACATATATTTTATAACACACACATCAATGAAGGGAACCAAAGGATTGGTGAAGGAGAATTACATACAACAAGAATGGACAAAAAAATCCTACATAATAAAGGAGAGAGGGATGAATCACAAAAACATAAATTTTAATTTAGAAATAAATAATTGAAAAAACATGAAATAAATTAAATTAAATAAAACCAATAGATATATAGATCAGGAAAAATCTCATGACTAGTCATACACATGAAATGAATTTTCATTTAAAACAATTAGCTATTATTCATTTCAATTGATTATTTGATATGATAAAAAATACTTGAATTAATCCAATGAGTTAACTTATTAATCACATAATTAATTCTATCTTATTACACAAAATATCCTAAAGATTCTCATATACTACAATTTTAAATAAAATAAATGCTTTTTAAAAAAAATTAAATAAAATTATTACACAACTTTTTACTTGGAAGAAACTTTGTGAGTACCTATCCAAACCACTTAGCATGGTTATTATTGTATAAAATTCACTCATATGATATATTGTGTACATGAAATGTGTCATAATTTAATGGTGTGTACTATTAAATTAATGACACACAAAACATAGGAATATTACGCTCTTTGAACAATTTAATGTGTTGAGTCTTTACTATGAAATAACTATATTAGATTTATAGTTTTGAATATTACACAGAATTAATTAACAATTTAATATAATATAAATACCAAACAACCAATATATACTATAAAATTAATGACACACATAACTTAGGTCTATGATTTTTGATGGAGTAATTAATTAAATTTAAAATTTCTGTATAAATAGGTAAAGTACACGATGTGTGAAATCTGTCCACATAGCAAGTACTTGACTTCACCGAATACTTGCAATACATGCCAAGGGACTCATTATGTACTTATTGCATATATTTATGAAGAAAAATACATGTACATCAATTTAAAAAGCTACCAACCTATACACATTGTGTATTAAATACACATAGTGTATTAATTACGTGAAATATATTTAACCTATCTATTTGGGCTTGAAAACCCATATACTACATGACATATAGAAAATATATATAAAGTATAGTTCGGAAAAGCTGTGTTCTGCCCTGGTCGGTCAACACATGGTGAATTTAATACAGGTAACATGCAGTCATTACATGATGTCCCATAGTCCACACAAGTATTTTGGTGAAATGAACAAAGATACATGTGATAAAGGATTACATGCCATGTAACCCTATGTTATCTAAAAAGAGTTCTTAGCACCTACATATTGGTTCTTGAAATATGATCTTCATAAATTATTAAATGATCTCAGTTATTTAAGTAAGAAAAAAGATGAGGAAGAGTGGTCTCAATGATTAGATGAATAATGAATAAAAAATTAAATGAAATTTAATTTTTAAATGCGTAATGAAATAAAATAAAATAAATAATTATAAATTTGAATGTGAACTCTCTGTTACCACTTGATGGTTCTAGGTATAGAGAAAGCACCTATTAGGCCAATGGTTAGATCAACTTTTTTTTTGGATTCGACAGATCACTCACAATGTATAATACATAAATGTCATATATAAGGAAATTTTTTCTAAATAATGCTAAAAAATAAAAAAGTAGAATCAAGAAGAGATCATTCCATGTCAATTTTATAATTAACTTAAGAATAAGAATAAATGTTATCTGAATCATGTGATCTTTCTTCATTGAGAATTTTGAGTGTTCTAACCCAATTGGTGTAGCATCGTTGCATTGTGATGACCCAATGCAGAACCTCTCCACCTGCAATCCACATGTGCACCTTTGATCTTCGAACAATGTCGAAGAATCATTAGTTGATAGTGCATCCAATTGATCTTCTGGTGTTATTTTCTATTGATTGCTTCACATTCATTTGGTCCTGAATGAATCTCTCTTGTTATTCTCGTTCTTGAGAGTATGAGAGGAGGATATAGATCTTTAGAGGAATCCATTGTTCACAATGATTAACAATTGACCCTCTCTAGAGCGTGATACCAGTCTATTTATAGACATATGGTTAGGGTTTAATATTTAATTAATTACACAAGGGACCTTTAATAAAATAATAAATCCCATGGAACCCCATTTAATATAATAAAATAATAATATTATTTTATTCCATGGAATTTTCTAACTGGAACAATGATAAATATTATTTTACGGTCTTTAAAATTAATATTTATTCAAAAACCTCAACTATGTATTCTTGTTCTCTTAGAAATTTATTAAATACCCAAATAAAAATTGTTATTAATTATTTATTCATTCATTTAATAAATAAATATCTTATTCTCAAACATATGAATGAATATTTATTTAATATATGCATAACAAATTAAATTATTTATTTAATAAAAAAACAATTAGTATAGTACAAATAACAAGAGATAAATAAATATTAAATACCCATGTAATTAAAAAATTACCTTATGAATAAATATTTATTTAATATCTTTATGATTGAAAATAAATCTTGAATAAATTTTAACTCTATGTCTGAAGAATAATATTTATTCTAATTGTTAAATATAATTAATATTTAACTGAGATCAAAAGAAATACTTTGTGTGAAACCCACTAGGACCCTTCCTTAGGGACATTAGGTGGGCTTGTATAAAGTCCAATATTACTATCTAATAATGGGTCAAGACACCCATAGAGGAAGAAAATATATTTCAATGACCAAACCACATACAAACATTAAATGTGTAATATTATCCCTTTGTTTCGATATCTCATCAATTTGGTTTCATACTTATGTCATAAACCTTAATGCATGGTGTATATTTATTTGTTTACCCATAATGAACATGTATGCATCACCATGGACATGAAATTTATTTTGATTGTTTTATTCCAATCAAATGCCCGGGATATCAACTTCTAAAAAGATGGAAGAGATAAATACTTCCTCAAATTATTCATTAATAACATATCATTGAAGATGCACCTAATTTACCTAAATTGACAATGATCATGTGTCATCATGATTTATAAAAATACATCAAACTACATGAGTCATGATGTGCATTAATAAAAATATTAAAGTATATGTATAATTACACATGCTCGTAGACCTGAATATCTAATGACACATAAACATGTGGATGTCCAACTGGCGGGTCAATTCTCATAATCTCTAATCTTGGAGATTACCAAGTGAGAACTTCATGTGATTAAGTTTCATATACTTATAATAACTCACACCTAATAGTCAACATACTATGTGCCCCATCATAGAATGTTATCCAATCATAGAACAAGCTTTATGAATATCACCAAATCATTTTAAGGTTACCATAATAATGAGGAATTTCTATACACTTTTCAATGAGTATGATACTCTAGGACATTATTATATTAAATTCAGGTAGAACTATGGAATATATATAATAATATATTTTAATTAATATTCACTTATTTAAATATACATGCAATCTAAAGTAGAAATAGTTGGTTCTTGATCACCAAATCCAACACTCCACTAGTGAAGTATGAATCCTATACCTTTCATGTATCATGTAAGACAAAGTCTACTAATGCACCAAGGTTTATATATAGGGGTGAGTATAATAACCTAATAGTAAACCCCGAGATAATTTTCACACATACTGGTTCACGCCCAAATTTACCCAAGAGAAGAAGGGTAGAACGGTCCTTGTAGTGTAGCTTGGGTTGTCGATTCCACAGAGACCTAAGAAGATACCTAAGATACACAACCTAAGGGATGGATTTTTGGCTATGAAGTGGCCAAATTTGGATTGATTTTGGATGGGTTTTAAAGATATCTAAAAGATTTAAGTGGATTCAATTTAAAAGAATGAGTTGATCCTAGGTTATCACTCGGGGTGGATTGGACGTATTTTCTTTTTAATGATTTCAATTTCTTAAATTTGAGATGGGTTCATTTAAGGAGATAAAACAACATCATCACTTACTGGTTTAATGCCTACACCCTCCAATACTAATCACTTATACACTTTAAGGATCAAAGTTTTGAGCACTTCAAGGTAAAGGATTGTATTAGTACTTGAAGTGTGTGGCCTTAAATTCAACAAGGACGATGAAGTTTAAAAATCATCAAATAAAAATCCCAATTAAAGAAGTGATCATACATTAATTAGGTGATAAATAACATCCAATCCAGCCCCTTGCTACTCCCTTGGATCAACCCATAAGTGGGTTAGCCCTCCATTGATCCCATGGTTTCAATGGAAGCGGAAAGTAGACTCATAAGGGAGGAAATGGAGAAGTAAAGAAAACAACAAAAATAAAATGATCACTCCACCGTTGTGTGAATAATTTCACAAGGGTTGGTGTGAATAAATTCACACCTTTATCCAACGGTATCAAAGTGATATTAATAACAACATAATAAGAGTAGAAGAAGAACTTTTATTAAGAAACTAAAGTGAATTGAACAACTTACATGTGAAAGACAAAATTGAGGCAACAAAAATGCAGCATAACATTACAATTGAACAAAGCATCCAAGATCTTCAACTCCTTCACCACCACTGCCTTAAATAGGCATTTTGGGAGCCTTGGGTCGAGCCTTCAACAGTACAAGTCATCCCACTTGAGTATGGTAGGCCTAGGGTGGTGGAAAGTTTGTGGAATTTGGAATTTTCCACATTTGACCCGAGGTGGAAGCCAGATTTCATCCACCGAACAGACGTGTTTGGATGACCTTCTATATGGCAGAATCAGGGTGGGCCATAGAATAATATAATAGAGCTCCGGATGTCTGCTAACCGCTTGTAAAAGTTGGGCCCATTTGGAGTTGTGTATTCCGAGATATGATCAAATTGGTGGACTGTGTTTCTGGGCCTCAGAATCTGGCCCATAATTTTATCTCTAACTTGGGCCGCCTAAATGAGCAACATGGAGGCCGTATTAGCATTAACTCCTAACGAGTGATTTGTTCCTGTACATGTCTTCTAGCATCCCACAAAATTTGGGATTAATTGGGCCTGTATGTTGGGCCCCACAGTCTCATCAGTGGGCTGGTGTCCAATCTGCCTTCTCCAGAATTGCTTCCTTTCATTGCCAAATATCTCCATCATCCTCCATGAATTCTCCACTGATCCCTGAATCAAACATGTTCATATTTAAGTGTAGATCAATATAAAATTAAAATATGTATAATTCAATTCCTTAAAATCAGATGAATCACTGGGTACTTTAAATGATGTTAAAAAATGTACCACATAATAGTGCATTTTAAGAAGGTATTACAATCATAATGTGAAATGATGTTCAAAGTGTAAAATGCACTAAAATGGTGTTTATGAATAAAAAAGAACATGAATATTATGTATATTAACAATGAATATTAGCCTCATTTAGTGGCTAATCACACCCCCCAACTTGAGTTTTGCTAGTCCCGAGCAAAATATATCTCATCAAAAATGTAATTCGAATTCCCTTTTCTAAAAACATTTTAATACACAATGATCACCAAAAAACCTTATACCAAACAATCATGAAACCCATCAAAATATTTTAATACGAGATAGTTTCATAAGCAGATCCCAATCCTAATCCCATTCCTTTGATCAAATCCATCATCATTCTTCATCCAACTCAATTAGGTGTAATGATGTGTTGTGAATCACAATAGATATGAGGGTTCATTTTCATTCAAGGGGAAAATCATGGAAGCGCTAGGTGGAATCAAATTTAATCCTAATATGAGTATTCTTCATCCCTCTTTTTTTTGATTTTTTTTGCAATATTGCTATAGTAATTGAGATTGCAATTAATCAAATTAACCCATGTAGAAAGACTTTGCCGATGACTCCCAGACTCAAAGGCCTTAGGGCACCAAGTGAAACCCACATACTCGGGCATCGTCTCGAGTTAACTTAATCAAAAAAAAAGTTATATTACCATAAATAGAGATAGATTGAAAAACTCAGGGCTAGACAACTCTGGAGTCACGATCCCCAAGTGCCGAAAGCCTCGCATTTTATCAATCCATTGCTCTACACGCAAATTTTTATTTTTATTTTTTATTTTTTATTTTTTTAATAATTTTTTTTTTAAATTTTTTTTTGGAATACTCATATTATTCATAAAAATAAAACCATCCTATGCTATTTATTATGGGACCCCAAAAATTCAAATTAGTACCCCACAGTCTAGAGGGCGTGCATTGTGTCATTTTTTTATTTGGATGAAAATATAAACGATGAAATATCACATTGGACAGCCACACTTTTCAAAATCTATGCTCATGAAATTATACAAGGACTAAAATCAGAATTAGGGTATTCTAAATTATTTGATATTAAGTTTCAAAGTCTGCAATGTGTATTACCATGTTCAAAGTTAAAGGAATTTTTCCTTCCATTTTCACAAATTTTTTTTTCAAATCATTTATCTTTTTTTTTGACACAAAAGCATTTTTTTATCTTATCTCCCCCCCAACTTAAAATAACACTGTCCCCAGTGTTTAAAGAAAATAAAATTTAGAAGGGGGTAGAGGTAGAGAATGAAAGTTCAAAAAGGAAATTGAAAATGAGGGTCATGGAATGAAATCACCTGGTGGTCGAAGTTTGAAGTTCTTGCTGCTCCAATTTATTCCTTTGATATCCATGTCACTTGCAGAGTTCCCTAGTGAAAAAAAACAAACAAACAATACAAAAGAGTATATATATATATAAGTAAAATATAAGTATATATATAAAATAAAATAAACTGATGATACATTGTCTTCTTTTTTAAATTTCTGGGTAAGGTATTACTCAAGGATCACACCACGTGACACGGATGAATATGGTGCTCCCCTTTCATACCCATCCATACTCATAATAGAAGAACAGATCAACAGTCTATTTTTTTAAATATAAAAATGATTAATTAAAATATAAATTTTATTAAAACAACAAAATGATAGGAAACTTGAAAACCATGGGTTACCTCCCATGCAATGCTTTGTTTAACGTCGTTAGCTCGACTTGAACCCCCCAACTTATCCAATACCGACTTTCAACATTTTAAGGACCACATGTTTCAGCACTTCTACTAGGTTGAGATTGATTCTATGTTTAGAATTTGTTTCATGCACAAACCTCTGTTCTAAAATGAGCAGGTAAATCCAAGGAATATCATAAATGGTGGATCTAGTTGCTTCTCTAGTCTTTCCTAATACATCAAGGGTCATTCCAATTTTATTTATATCAAGAGAAGAAACAATGAAAACATGATGGTTTTGGATATCCTCAATGAATGAAAACTTGAGGAAGGATGGAAAGGACACGTGTTCGAGTTCAGGCAGACTAACATTTTTAGACATAGGTTGGGAATTTGGATCGATCTCAATTTTATTTTCAAAATTTATCAATATAATTGGTTCCTTTGGAATAGAAGATTCAACCACAAAATTTGAAATATCAGTGTTAGAAATGGGTATGGACTCAAATATTGTGATTTCTCTTAATGGTTCAATGATTGGTGTTTTTGAAAAATCATCAACAGAGTTATATTCATGAGACTCAATCCATGATGTCAAATTATCCTCTTTTGAATCCAAAAAGTTAATTTCCTCCTGATTTAAAGTCCCTTCAAAATTTACTTGATCCTCTTCATCTATCCCAAATCCAAAGGTTGGTTCTTCAATAAATTCATGTGGGGTTTGTGTGAAACTAGACACTTCACATAAGGTTATGGAAGGGACAGTTTGTGTAGGGATGGGTTCCTCACAAGTTTTAATGATTTTTAGTTCTAACCTCAATGATGAAACCTCAAAATTCATTATTTCCATTTGTTGACACAATTTTTCAAGTAACGGTTGTGGATCATGATGGTTAAGGGGTTGAGAAATATGGTCTATTTCAGGTGGATAATTAAGTTGTTGGAATTGCACATGAGGATGTTCATATTGGCTTTGTGGTGATTGAAACTCATTATATGTTGGGATGTATTGTGGATCAAATGAATAAAAACATTGTGATTCAGTAGGTTTTTGATGATCCCACAAGTAGGAATTAGGATGGTCATTGTACATCGTACATGGGGTTGGGTGATCAAAGTACGGATAGGTTTCCCATGTTTGGACTTGTTCAAAATTGACTTCCATAGGAGTGAGGAGTGAGAAAAGAGAAGTGGAATGAAAAAAATGATGATAGTTTCTAAGATAACTTACTTAGGTCCCCGGCAACGGCGCCAAAATTTGGTTCACGCCCAAATTTACCCAAGAGAAGAAGGGTAGAACGGTCCTTGTAGTGTAGCTTGGGTTGTCGATTCCACAGAGACCTAAGAAGATACCTAAGATACACAACCTAATGGATGGATTTTTGGCTATGAAGTGGCCAACTTTGGATTTATTTTGGATGGGTTTTAAAGATATCTAAAAGATTTAAGTGGATTCAATTTAAAAGAATGAGTTGATCCTAGGTTATCACTCGGGGTGGATTGGACGTATTTTCTTTTTAATGATTTCAATTTCTTAAATTTGAGATGGGTTCATTTAAGGAGATAAAACAACATCATCACTTACTGGTTTAATGCCTACACCCTCCAATACTAATCACCTATACACTTGAAGGATCAAAGTTTTGAGCACTTCAAGGTAAAGGATCGTATTAGTACTTGAAGTGTGTGGCCTTAAATTCAACAAGGACGATGAAGTTTAAAAATCATCAAATAAAAATCCCAATTAAAGAAGTGATCATACATTAATTAGGTGATAAATAACATCCAATATAGCCCCTTTCTACTCCCTTGGATCAACCCATAAGTGGGTTATCCCTCCATTGATCCCATGGTTTCAATGGAAGCGGAAAGTAGACTCATAAGGGAGGAAATGGAGAAGTAAAGAAAACAACAAAAATAAAATGATCACTCCACCGTTGTGTGAATAATTTCACAAGGGTTGGTGTGAATAAATTCACACCTTGATCCAACGGTATCAAAGTGATATTAATAACAACAGAATAAGAGTAGAAGAAGAACTTTTATTAAGAAACTAAAGTGAATTGAACAACTTACATGTGAAAGACAAAATTGAGGCAACAAAAATGCAGCATAACATTACAATTGAACAAAGCATCCAAGATCTTCAAATCCTTCACCACCACTGCCTTAAATAGTCATTTTTGGAGCCTTGGGTCGAGCCTTCAACAGTACAAGTCATCCCACTTGAGTATGGTAGGCCTAGGGTGGTGGAAAGTTTGTGGAATTTGGAATTTTCCACATTTGACCCGAGGTGGCAGCCAGATTTCATCCATCGAACAGACGCGTTTGGATGACCTTCTAGATGGCAGAATCAGGGTGGGACATAGAATAATAACATAGAGCTCCGGATGTCTTCTAACTGCCTGTAAAATTTGGGCCCATTTGGAGTTGTGTATTCCGAGATATGATCAAATTGGTGGACTGTTTGTCTGGGCCTCAGAATCTGGCCCAGAATTTTATCTCTAACTTGGGCCGCCTAAATGAGCAACATGGAGGCCGAATTAGCATTAACTCCTGAATAGTGATTTGTTCCTGTATATGTCTTCTAGCATCCCACTAAATTTGGGATTAAGTGTACATGTGTGTTGGGCCCCACAGTCTCATCAGTGGGCTGGTGTCCAATCTGCCTTCTCCAGAATTGCTTCCTTTCATTGCCAAATATCTCCATCATCCTCCATGAATTCTCCACTGATCCCTGAATCAAACATGTTCATATTTAAGTGTAGATCAATATAAAATTAAAATATGTATAATTCAATTCCTTAAAATCAGATGAATCACTGGGTACTTTAAATGATGTTCAAAAATGTACCACATAATAGTGCATTTTAAGAAGGTATTACAATCATAATGTGAAATGATGTTCAAAGTGTAAAATGCACTAAAATGGTGTTTATGAATAACAAAGAACATGAATATTATGTATATTAACAATGAATATTAGCCTCATTTAGTGGCTAATCACATACCACTCAGACTAGAATCATGTTAGCATGTAGTTTTATTAAACAATAGGAGGATTACCGTAGGTATTTTAAAATATTTTATACAAATATAAATAGATAATTTTTTTACCAAATCATTTATAAAATTGAAATAAGGTGATCAAAATATTTTTTTTAAAAAATAAAATTTTCTTTTGAAAATAGAAAAAATAGTTTATCCAATAATCATGGAATATCAATTCTATGATTCTACTCCCACACCCATTCAAAACCTAGACCTCCCAAAATGATCCTATAATCATGGTGACTCCCATCCATGATCCATTCATAATAGTTTATTTAAAACATCTTTAAATAAAACATTAATGTATCTACACACACACACACACACTCATGCATAGCTTGGACAACCCAAAATGGTCTTGTGATATTGGTGACTTCCATATATGATCCATTTTACCAATTCGTAAGAACATATACAACCTAGTCTATGCCATGAACACCCATAAAAACATATTTTATTTATAAAAATTTTTATTTTTAAAAAATAATCATTTTCAAATCCCATATTTTTTCACCTACATACCAAAAACAAGAATGAAAAAACTATAGGAAATTATAGTAGAGTCTTAGAAGAGTTTTGAAATATAATTTTCATTCAAATAAGACATAAATAATTTAGTGGCATGAGAGCTTTAACATTCCAAGGAAAAGGGAAAGGAGGAAAAAATCACCAACCTCAGATTCATTCAACACAACAATTCTTTATAATTTCTCATATATCTAACCCATTCCTTATATTTATCTATCAAATCCCAAGAAAAACTAATCAAAACTCATATGATCACATAAATCAGGGTACAAAAACTAAATCTAAGGTTAGGTACAATACGATATGTAAAGATCCAAGATGGGAAGGTAGAGAGGATTCCTAAACTTTTATTTCCATTATTAAACACTCAAATAATTGATATAACCAGAGTCTATAGGTTTAATATCATCAAATTTTACCTAGAGGAACCGTAGAAATCAGGAACCTAGGCCAGATGAGAAAAAATGAAGCTTCTTAGGAAAATTTTAGGTATTTAATTCAATTTTTTTACAACTATTTTTCCATTTCACAATAATAATATATGGTTTGAAAATACATGTGGTAACCATGTGAATCAGATCTGTCCTAAAAAATTCCATGTTTCACAGTTAGCTGTAGAGTATTCCAAACTATGCACTTACCAATGACCCTTAAACACCATGAAAATTTTCTTAAAGACTTGAGCATTGTTTCCCATAACTATGATCAAAATTTGAACCTTTATAAATGTTTCAAAAACATTTTAAATCCTTCTAGAAACTTATCAAGTCTTAACCCAAACATTCTATAACTTTAAACAATCCATAAAATAGGGAAATGAATTAAACCTGGGGTGTTACAATCCAGGTCATGGAACATTTTATTAGATGAATCCATATCAGAATTTGGTTTTATAAAAAATGGATGTGAGACTTGTGTCTATAAGAAGTTTAGAGAGAGCGTAATTATTTCCTTATAGTATATAATGATGACATGCTACTTATTATAAATTATATACCAGTCTTGTAGTCCATTAAGAAATGTTTACAAAAATGAATCTCTATGATGGACTAATGAGAATAAGTACACATTATTAGGATCAATATCCATTGTGATAGATCTAAGAGTCTTATTAGGAAAAGTGAAGGTATGTACATTGTCAATATACTAAAGAGGTTCATAATATACCCATGCTAATATCACATGTAAAACATACCTCTATGAAAATTTGTCCTCAGACACAAGAGGAGAGATCCAGGATTACAAGGACCCCATACACATCAGTGATAGGTTCTGTCAAGTATTCTAGGCTATTTACCAATCTTGATCTTTCCTATACCTTAATAATAATAGGAATATATCAGTAAGATCCAATAGGCCACCATTGGATGGAATTTTAGACCATCCTTAAGTATTTGATGTGTACTAAGGATATGTTTCTAGTTTATATAGGAGATAAAGAGATAGAAATTAAGGGATATGCATATTCTAATTTCCAAATATATCTAGATGATATAAAATGACATTCAGTATATATATTCACCCTCAATGGAGGAGTTGCGAGTCAAAAGATATCTAATAAATCCATAGTCTCTGACTCTATAATAGATTTCAAGTATATTATAACTTATGATGTAGTTAAAGAAATGGTTTGGATATAAAACTCCATCCAAGAGTTAGATTTAGTTCCTAGTAGTAAATAGGATATCAAAAATATACTTCTATAATGCTAAAATGGCGGATATTTCCAAAATATCACATCAGCGGATGAAGTGAATACTTCAGAAGCATCATCTATTGAGAGATTTTTTTTAGAGAGGTGAATTCACGGTGAGAAAATTTTCCAAGGAATACAACATGTCATACTCCATGGATAAATACCTATATCAATATAATCTTAAACATTATGTGATATCTAGTGGATTTAAAGTCATTAGTAGTTATATCTAGTGAAAGTGGAAGTCTATTGGACCTGGTTCCCTAGAACCAACATCTTTTTACTTCAGATTAAACACACACACACATATATATTCAAAGATGTGAAAATTAATTAAATATTATAACATATCGATTTTAATTTCAAATAAAATCAATGAGAAAATGTTCTAGAGTATCTATGGCATTAAATGTTCATAACAGTTCCCCCCACAATGATGAGAACCTCTAAATGTTATGATGATATTCTTAAACATAAGTCTTTTAATTAGATAATGTTCTATGATGTGACACAAAGTATGTTTACTATCTGGTATGAGTTCTCCTAAGTGGACGATACATTGTCTTATGAAGTTCACACTTGTTAATCTCAAGATAGAAGATTATGAGGACATACACTCTAGTATGAAATCAACATGTTTGTGTGATATTGGATGTTCCTATCCATGAATGTGTGTAACGATCCTTAGACTTCAATATTTTTAATAATAATTACCACGACTCATGTACTTATATATTTTGACCAAATCTATTATGCCCTATGTTTTTGGGAAGTAAGGTATGTTCACTTTATTAACTAATCAACCAAGGAAGGATTGTGACTTCTATCTTTATGGAAGTTGATATCTCAACCATTTGATTGGAATGGAACCATATAAATAAATTACATGGGTATAATGTAATAAAAATTCTCATTTTATACATTCAAAGAAATATGTATCAATTATATAGGTTGATGACAAGACTATGCGTCCTACTTGATGAGATATCAAGAAAAATGGATTATATTATTGTTTCTGATGGAATTCATTCCTACACTTGTTTCAAGTTAATGTGGACCTACTTTGAAAAAGAAGGTGGTCACTTTGATTTTTAATATGACATCTTAGAAAATGTATTTGATCGATAATATGGGAGGTCAGGCTCACCACACCCTTTTGAGTGGGATTATTTCCTACATGAGGACTCTCTTATAGATTGGAGACATATTTGTGAATCCTTCCCAAATTCCAATGTAGGACTAGTTACCCCAGTACAAATGATATTATTAAGAATATTTATTAGATTCTATCCACTATATGTACTAGATATTTCACATCTCTATTTTAGTAGTTTCTGATGTTTTATTTTAAATCCAACTAGCTAGGATCCCAAGAGTTTATTTCTATCAAGGGAGGTGGTTTGTGTTTTGGAGGTGGGATTGAGCCTCAAAGAGGCATCCTATGTATCCCATTAAAGAAAGAATAAAAATCCATGTAGTTTGATGAGATGGATAAGGGTGAATGAAATTGGGTTTGAAACTCAAAGAGGCGTCCTATGTATCCTACTAAGAACAAGAATCAGATCCCACATAGTTCAGTGGAATGGTTGGAGATTAAACCTCATCAGGAGGCTTGTGATGGAGGTAATCTCCCATACTGATGGGATGATCATTTCATTTATCTAAGACTATGAAAGTCTTACTCAGTGTGATAAAAAAGAGATATTAAAAGATCAATAAGATTTTATGAGGGCATACCATTATATTTTAAAGGAGTAATTACAAACTAAGGCTACCAGGAGAAGATTCCTTTGCTAGGAAAGGGTAAATAATAGGATATAATGTGGGTATTAAGCATGGATTTCCCTAAGACAACTGAACAAGTATGAGGGTCAAGTGAGGGTATGTTTGGGGGATTACACCAATGAAGAAGACCATGTACATGAAACTAAGGGGATTTTCTCGAATTGAGGAGAGTAATGATACAATGAGGAGTATCTCAACTCAAGGAGAGTAGTGATAACCATGAGGTGTATCTCAAATCAATGGTTAATAAATATTTTGTTTGTGTATCACACCTAGGAGGATGCTCATATTTCTAGAACCATAAAGAGAATATCATCTCATGAAGATTAAGGTTTAGTTGGGGATCACACCTAGAAGGATTTCCATATTTCTATAACCATGAATATATTATCAAATCATAGAGATTATGGTTTGGTTTGGGTTTACACCTAAGAGAATACCCATATTTTGAAAACCATGAGGAGAATATTGAATCATGGTGATTTTAAGGGCTGTTTGAGGCTTACACCTAGGAGGATGTCCATATTTATAGAACAATGAGGAGAATCTCAACTCATGGTGATTTCAAGGTTTTGTTAGAGCTTAAACCACTACAAAATATTTCACTTTTTCCAATGGGAACATATATATTGGTAAAAGTTCATTTTCTATTGGTAAAACATTTTAACAACCTATATGTCCCTATCACTAAACTACTGGTAAAAACTCTGTCGCTAAATGTTTTTGCGACAGATAACATAGTTCTGTTGAAATTATAATAATTCCAATAGATAATATATATGTTTGTTAAAGTGTTTAGCAATAGGTTTTGATGACAAATTTATCTGTTGGTAATAATTTTACTAGTATATAATATTTGTTTATAAATTACATTTAAATAAAATTATAAATTTTTATTGCCACTAAACTTTCATATTACATTAATTAATTTATCCTATATAATACATATGTTTTAATTATTAAACCAGAGGCATTTTTAAAAAATATTTAGACACGAATTAATTATATTAATAATAGAATTAATTACAAATAGAAAATTTTGATTCCCTATTATGATTGTTCACGATTCCACAATTCTAGACAAACCTATCACGAACCACCTTCACCACAATGAGGGATGGGACAATAGATTTCCAGACCCTTCCTTCTTCAAGTTGAAGGAGAGATAATGACCCCCGAGACCACCTTCAATAGGACCCGGAGTGGCGACTAGCACCAAGGGTATAGAATCACACAAAAAATGGAAGGAATTACCCTTTTCTTTAATAGGATCGAGAGATAAGATGATGAAACCCAACAATGAAAAAACTGGAAGTAAAAGTAATGATAAGAAAACCACTCCCATATGCATGCTGCAAAAGTAAAAGACAAAAAGTACTAGGTGTCTACAGGGGTAAAGTAACAAAAACAAGACAAAAAACAACTACAACGGTCCCAACACCCAATCTAGTATGACCCTGCACGATCCCCGAAGTCCTCCAAGAAACCTGAAAGCAGTTTTATATATGTAGGGTGAGTATACAAGTATACCCAGTAGGGAAAACCAAAGACTCTTGTGCACAAGTGGGGAGGCATTCTAATTCCCTGTGAGAAAAGGGAACCAAAACACCTAGCAAGGAAAAATATCCACCCAAGCCTCACCAATGCACACTCTCCAAATAATACAAGTCAAGTAATTTTTAGTAACAACACATCGATTTTTGGGTACCCCACACCACTTTCCCACTGGTTATTGAAGACTTCCTACAAATAGAACCAATCCCTCCATTCTCACCGCAGTCCCACTGCCACACCTGCCCACACACACCTAGGACACAACCACACATCCCGCCCGCAGACACATGGGCCACAACAACCTCACGTAAGCATGCCCGCAAACACCTAGGCAAGAACATCCACTGCCACGACCGAAGACACCTAGGAAAGAAGCTACCGTCACACCCAAAGACACCTGGGCCTCATCCTGAAGATACTTGGGAAACAAACTGCCCGTAAACAACTGCGAAAACAACCACAACAACCCCGCCTAAAGATTCTCGGGCTAATAATGGACTTCAGGCCATCACAGCCTGCCCAAAGATACTTGGGCTATTCGGGAAAGGGATCAGAAAAGGAGATATTAACCAGCCACTCGTATGGGTGTTGGAAAAAACACCCTCCTCCATGAAATGGGGGTGTTCGACACTATGTTCTCAACATGGGTGGGGCGAGAATAAGAAACAAAAGAACTAAAATTATATATATATATATATATATATATATATATTTATAACAAGCAATCATCCCAACCTAGGGTTCCACACCTAATCCAAGCATGAAAAACCTAGTCATTTTTCATAGAAGTACAATATTCACAGCCGAGTCACGACTCATTCCAGAACCAATATCCCAATTAACCCCTTTATTGTTTTCATGTTCAAGTGACCCCATTTAATAAATTCTGCATTACTGGGAAACTATCAGGCATAAGCACAAGACTAGGGGAAAAGTTACAGCCAACAACAATTTAAACATTCACACCCAGTTCTCTTGTAACTTCACATCAAAGTGAGATCCCTCCAAGTATTGTAACCAAATATTTCATCAAGATACATCCCCACATCCCCAGAACCATGAACCAAAAAGGTTTCACAACAGAAGAGGATTCCACCCCAATTTGTGATGCAAG
Source organism: Viscum album (assembly GCA_963277665.1). Lineage (NCBI taxonomy): Eukaryota > Viridiplantae > Streptophyta > Magnoliopsida > Santalales > Viscaceae > Viscum > Viscum album. The sequence continues at coordinate 1,427,630,743 of OY728152.1, forward strand.
CAGAGTCACAACCAACAACCGTGCCACAACAGAGGATCCCATCCTCACCCACATCACCCCATAAGCTATCAAACAGAAAAAACCCACCCACTACCAAAAAAAGCAGGGAAACTTCCAAGTTCAAGAACATCATTTATCTATTTCCTCTTTCTATTGGTTAACTGGGGTGATCACACAAGGTTTCATGTTTACTAGGAATCCATTTAATCCAACGAGTTCACGTGATTAATCAATTTTCATATTACATCCATTTAATCATCATAGAAGAAAATAGTTTATTAGTGCATAGAGAGAGACCACCATTAACCAATTATCTTCATTAAGCATACATCCAAACAATTCACAACATAATAATCAAGGAAGAGTAGGAAAATAGAACAACAGTATATCGATCACACCCCTCCCATTTATTCCTTTAAAAGTATGTTTGTTATCTTTATTAATGCTTGGCTTCATCCATTCCCATAGAAACAAAAGTGCACCCACCCCACATGATACACAGAAAGAAGAGACAAAGGAAAAATCTCCACCTCAAAGGTTTTTGATGAAACCATGACGGTCGAAGACCGCTCAAGAAACCGGGTCGATTCTCCACGAATCTTCTTTAGATATCCTCTCCTAACACAACCAAGACCAAAGATCTTTATATTCAACATCCTCACACTTAGATCTACCCATAACATGCATAGATCTTAGAAACCGAGAGAGGAGGAGAAGTAGATCTAATAAAACAAGAAAGAACGTCCACATACCTCAAGGAACCGGCTTCGATTTGCCAAGAAAAGCCTCTGGGTCACCTCCAAAATACTTGAGAGTGGTTCTTCTACCTCCAAGGAAGGGTAATCCAAGGTTATGGACACTTAGGGGCTGAAATGAACCATTTAGAGGCAAAATATTTTAGATCCACAATTTTAGGATGTAACTTTAAGTGCCCACACGGTTAGTCCACATGGTTTAGCACACTGTGCGCTAACCGTGCGTCAGCTTCTACCTTTCCAAACACTCCTCACAAGGTTAGCCAGCATGGTTAGCCAAATCGTGCGCTAATCGTGCGTTAGCCACTGCCTCCAACACCAACTTTTCACGGTTTGGCCGCACGTTTTATCCAAACCGTGCACTAACCTTGCGAAATTTATTTCCCATTATCTCTCCTTAAAATTCCACCCAAAGGCACCCCAAGGCACCTTGACCTCCTGACACACCTCCAGCACCACATTTCACAAATGAATAGACCGGAGAGTTTTGGGCCATTACATCAGATACCCCTCAAAACATTCTCATCCTCGAGAATCTAAAAAAAACCCCTAAAGAAAGGAGAGGGGTCCAAACAACTCCCCCTTGAAAGATACCTCTCAGGGCAAGCCTCCTTGTTACCAAGGAGCGCCCCCTTATCCATCTATCTCCTGAACAATTACAAACATACTACTCCTCTCCCCTATGAAACCAAAAAAAAATGAAAGTCCAAATCGTCTGGTCACGTGGGTGAGGGGTTTCCCTTACTCCTTTTTAAGATACTATCCGCTTTGGGCGGCACTAACTCGCCCACACAGGTTTAGGCGCATCCACTTTAATGCATCTTAACTAGGGATTAGGTCCTCCCCTCACCACATATCAGGACACTTCACAAACATCTAGAGAAAAGGAAAACCACACAATCCATTATTAGTAAGGTAAAGCGTTCCATCAACCAAGTAAGAAAAAAATAGACCAAAACTTAAAACAACTCTGGGTACTAGGTGCGCATCTACATCTCTCGCTCCCAGGTACTTTCCTCAAGCTCACCGTGTCTCCAAAACACATGGACTAAAGTAATGGTTCGTCCATGAATCCCCTTATCTTAACGACCTTCGATCATCACTGGTCGCTCTATGAACGTTGCATCATCCCCGATATCTATCTCTCCCCACTCGAGGATGTGTGAATCATTGTGCAGATACTGACAGAGCTGGGACACATGGAAGACATCATGCACCTTTGTAGCTGTTGTGGAAACACCAGATGATAAGCCACCTCACCGACCCACTGCAGCACTTTGAACGGTCTGACAAACCTGGGGGAAAGCTTACTCCCTCTGCTGAACCTCCGTTTCCCACGCCGAGGGGAAACCTTCAGGAATACATGGTCCTCGACCTCGAACTCCAAGGGTCTCCTCCTATTATCGGCGTATGGATTCTTCCAGTCTTGAGCTGCCTTCATCCTCTCTCGTATAAGATGAACCTTCTCCGTCATGATTTTCACCACCTCCGGGCCAAGAACACCTACTTATTTGACCTCTGTCCAGCATACGGGTGAGCGGCACGGCCTCCCGTACAAAGCTTCAAAAGGAGCCATGCCAATGGTAGAGTGATATTTGTTGTTGTAAGAGAACTCTATCAGAGGCAAGTGTTGTACCCATGATCCTCCAAGGTCCAAAACATATGCTCGTAGCATATCTTCCAAAGTTTGGATGGTGCGCTCTGTCTGCCCATTTGTCTGGGGGTGGAAAGCAGTGCTAAGGAATAGCTAGGTGCTAAAGGCATGCTGCAATCCCCTCCAGACTCGTGAGGAAAACCTTTCATCCCTATCCGAAACTATGGACCTAGAAAATCCATGCAACCGCACCACCTCTTCCACATACCTACGTGCTAAGGCATCCACTATAACCGAATCCTTGATTGCCAGGAAGTGAGCTGATTTCGTCAACCGGTCCACCACCACCCAGATGGCGTCGTAGCCTCCTTGAACCTTGGGTAGACCTGTGAAGAAATCCATCAAGATTTCATCCCACTTCCACTCAGGGACATCTAAGGGTTGAAATAAACCACCTAGAACACGGTGTTCATCCTTCACCTGCTGACACACTAGGCACTTGGCCATGAACTCTGTCACCGCCCGCTTTACCCCGGGCCACCAAAAATGTCTCCTCAGACCCTAGTACATCTTGTAAACTCCCAGGTGCACCGTTAGGGTTGAGTTGTGGAACTCACCAAGAACCCTCTCATGCATCATCTCTGAAACAAACATCTTCCCTCAGAAAAGCATCCGATTCTGATCATCCTCCGCCCACCCTTCTGGGGCATCGCCTTGGGAAACCCGGTCACGTATCACTTCACTTTCTGAATCTCCCCACTGGGACTCCTCCACCTTCCGTAGTTGAGGAGATTGCACTATCATCTGATACAATCAACCTCTACCACCATCCATCCTTGCATCTAGGTGTAGGGAATCCAACTCCTCCATTTCCTTCCAAGCATCTTCCGACTCTCGAACCGCATCCTTCTGTGACTTCCTGCTCAAATCATCGGCCACCACATTCCCTTTCCCTGAGGTGTAGAAAATTTTGAAGTCGCAGTCTTGAAGGAACTCCATCCACCTTTACTTCCATAAGTTCAGGTCCCACTGGGAGAAGATATGCTTCAAGATTTTGTGATATGTGAAGACAACAAAGAGCTCCCCGATGAGGTAATGCTGCCACAACTTTAGCATGAAAATGACCACCGCATGATCCAGATCATGGGTAGAATAATTACGCTCATGAGGACGTAACTGCCTAGACCCATAAGAGATCACTTCTTGCCGCTGCATCAACACACATCCGAGGCCTTGCCCTGAAGCATCACAGAACACCTCATACGCCCCCTTCTTTTGGAAACCTCAACACTGGGGAACTAACCAACTTTTCCGCCAGATAATTGAAGGTCACCTCACACTGCTCATCCCACATGAAAGCTTGGTCCTTCTTGGTCAAAGATGTCAAGGGTGCTGCAACTTGGGAGAAGCTGGGCACGAATCTCTGGTAGTAACCTGCCAGCCCAAGGAAAATACGAACCTCTGCCACGTTCTTAGCTGCTACCAAAGAAACAACCGCCTCGAAATTCGATGGGTCCACCACTATTCCCTGCTCGGACACCACGTGCCCAAGGAAGTGCACTTCTTGTGTCTAGAACTTGCACTTGGAAAATTTCCCATAGAGATGGTGCTATCAGTGGACCTCTAAAACCATTCTTAGGTGCTTCGCGTGATCCTACTTCGATCTTGAGTAGATCATAATGTCATCAAAAAACACGACCACAAACCGATCCAGGTATTCTCGAAAGATGGAGTTTATGAGTCCCATGAACATAGCTGGTGCATTTGTAACACCGAATGACATGACTACAAACTCAAAGTCACCATACCTACATCTGTAGGCAGTCTTCAAAATGTCTCCGTCCTTCACCCTCAATTGGTGATATCCGAACCGCAGATCAATCTTAGAGAACCAACCTGATCTCTTCAACTGGTCAAAGAGATCGTCTATCCTTGGGAGGGGGTAACTGTTCTTAAACCTTACCTGATTCAGTCTCCGGTAGTCTATGCACAGCTTGAGAACACCATCTTCCTTCTTTGCGAACAAAACAGGAGCACCCCAAGGTGACGCACTTGGTCGAACAAAACCCTTCATCAGATCGTCAATCTGAATCTGCAACTCCTGCAACTTAGAAGGTGCCATCCGGTAGGGATCCATCGAAATCAGACGGGCACCAGGTTGCAAGTCTATATCGAACTCAACATTACGTCGAGGGGGTAGGGTCACCACCTCTTTAGGGAAGATGTCTATGAACTCACTGGCGATCCCTGGAACTTCCACCATCTCTGCATCCACCGACTCCACTGATAGCCTAGCTAATAAGAAGAGGAGGGGTTCCTCTCGCCTGATACCTTTTTGGAAACCCTGTTCGCCGATGAAGGTCCCACGTCGGCCGCCCAGGTCTGAAAACACAACCCTTCCTCGGAAGTAGTCAATGAAGGAACATGTAGAGAACAACCAGTCCATGCCTAGGATGACATCGTATGGCTGTATATGCAACAACAGAAGATCCCTGACTGAATAATGTGGCCCTATCATCAGTCTGCATCCTCTAAAAACATACAACAAGTCGGTCTGACCTCCGACTGGTGTGCTTAGCACAAGGGGCACTGGAAGTCTTTCAGTGTCTAAACCCAGAGCACAGGCTAGACTGGGTGTAACAAAGGAGTGCGAAGCTCCGGTATAAAACAAGGCATGAGAAATGGTACTAAACAAGCTGATCGTACCTCGAACAACCTCCGGTCCTGCTGGAACTGCTACCTCCGCGGCGTGAAACTGTCGATGCCCAGCTCCTCTGCATCTCGGCTATCAGCCGCTTCCCCGACCATGCCCTGGTCGAGGTCCCTGAGGAGCACCCTGAGGCTGACCTCCTCTTGGAATGTCTGCCCTCGGAGGAGTGGGAGCTCACTGACCCTGCTTCTACTTCAGAACGGGCCTTGCTGGGAACTACTGCTACTGCTGAGGTGGGCGCTGAACCTGCCCACCACCGCCGTACTGCACTCTATCTAAGCGCTGGTTCCGAAGGTGCCCATGGCTGCCATAGATGAAACAACTCGGTCCTAGGCTCGGAGGAAAAGGGCGAGGACTGGGAGATCGAAACTGAAACTACTGAGGCCTGCTCCCTACTGGTCGGAACCTAGATGAACCTAATGCTAGAGTCCTGCTGCTGACAGCTTTCCCCTTTGACGAGCCCAACTGGATTCCTTCTCGCGACACACCTCCCAGCGTGTGCATCCTTTCCACCACTTCAGTCTTCTTCTAGACCACCAAGTATGTCGGTAGAGTGAAGGGAGTAACATGATACTGGAGAGAAGGCCAAAGTGCCTCCTCAAAATGTCTCACCCGAGACTCCTCATCTGGAAAGAGGTTGGGATAAAAGTGAGGGAGATACTTGAACTTGATCCCAAACTCTCTCACTAACGTACTCCCCTACTAGAGGGAGAGTAGTTCCTACCTATTCTCAGCCTTCATGGTGGAAGAGAGGAACTCCGCCCAGAACTACTTCTTGAAGTCATCCCACGTCACCTCTGCTTACCTCTTCTCTCCTAGATAAAGCGTCCACCACTGACGCGCTGCTCCACGCATCCGGATCACAGCTAAAGGAACACAGTACTCTGTCGGAGCCTGGATCAAGCCGAAAGCTATCACCAGCTCCTCTAGCCAGCTTTCTGTCTCTATGTCTGAGGTGTTTTCCTCATACTTCCCGAGGGTCTATCGCTGAAAGGCACATAACGTCTTCTTCCACTGATCATCCTCATCCTCTCGGTCAGCCCTTCGTCGATCAGAAAAGTCAACCGCCTAGGCCTCGATCTCCCGCACTACTCATGGTCGTCTCCCAGGTGCCATAGCTACAAGGTAAACAAGGAATGCCTAATCCCGAGTAGTGTTGAATATTATTCTTAAATTTTCTTACTCCTTATTCATTTTAAATCCCCAAAAATGCCCCAGAAACACAAGAACACAATCATTATGATGCATGTACCTTTCTTAGGGTCTCTACCCTGAAATCAGTGTGGCCTCACTTGGTCGTTCAGTAGATTCAGAGTCCTTCCATCGGATCATGGGGGCCCCTAAAATCCCATGTCCTAGCTGGGGTTCCCTGGCCTATTTCACGCTCCAAAATCACCTAACACTATTGCCCTACAATCCCATGAAATCCTCACTATGCCTAACTCTAGACTCCATCCTATCTCTCAAACTCTACATTTGATACCATTCTGTCATGACCCACCTTCACAAAGATAAGGGAAGGGATAAAAAATTGGAAGACCCTTCCTTCTTCAAGTTGAAGGAGAGATAATGACCCACGAGAGCCGCCTTCAATAGGTCTCAGAGTGGCGACTAGAACCAAGGTTATAGAATCACACACAAAATGTAAGGCATTACCCTTTTCTTTAATAGGATCGGGAGATAAGATGATGAAACTAAACAACGCCAAAACTGGAGGTAAAAGTAAAGACAATAAAACCACTCCCACATGCATGCTGAAAAATTAAAAGCCAGAAAGTACTAGGTGTCTATAAGGGTAAAGTACTAAAAGAAAGAAAAACAACAACTGCAACGATCCCAACGTCTGAGCTAGTATGGCCCTGCACGATCCCTGAAGTTCTCCTAGAAACCTGAAAGTAGTTTTATATACGTAGGGTGAGTATATAGGTATACCTAGTAGGGAAAACCAAAGACTCTCGTGCAAAAGTGGGGAGGCATTTTAATGCCCTGCGAGAAAAGAGAACCAAAAAACCTGGCAGGGAAAACTATCCACCCAAGCCACCCCGAGGCACACTCTCCAAATAACACAAGTCAAGTAATTTATAGCAACAAAACATCAATGTTTGGGTACCCTGCACCACTTTCCCACTGGTTATTGAAGACATCCTATGTATCGAACCAATCCCACCATTATCACCGCAGTTCCACTACCACACCCATCCACACACACTTGGGCCATAACCACACATCCCGCCCATAAACACCTAGGCCAAAAAACCTCACGTAACCATGCCCGCAAACACCTAGGCCATAACAACCACCGCCACACCCAAAGACACCTGGTCCAGAAGCTACCGTCATGCCCGAAGACACCTGGGCCTCATCCCGAAGATACTTGGAAAAAAACCTTCCCATAAACACCGGGTCCAACCACCACAACTACCCCGCCTGAAGATTCTTGGGCTAATAATGGACTTCAGGCCATCACAACCTGCCCGAAGATACTTGGGCTATTCAGGAAAAGGAGAATAAAAGGAGCTAATAACTAGCCACTCGTTTGGGTGTCGGAAAAAACATCCTCCCCCATGAAACGGGGGTGTTCGACACTAAGTGCTCAACATGGGTGGGATGAAAATAAGAAACACAAGAACTAGAATCATATATATATATATAACAAGCACTCATCCCAACCTAGGGTTCATCACCTAACCCAAGCATGAACAGACTAGTCATTTTTCATATAAGTACAATATTCACAGCCGAGTCACAAATCATACGAGAACCAATATCCCAATTAACACCTTTATTGTTTTCATGTTCAAGTGACCCCATTTAATAAATTCTGCACTACTGGGCAACTAAAAGGAATAATCACAGGCTTAGGGGAAAAGTTACAGCCAACAAAAATTTAAACATTCACACCCAGTTCTCTTGTAAGTTCACATCAAAGTGAGATCACTCCAAGTATTGGAACCAAAGATGGCATCAAGATACAACCCCACTTCCCCAGAACCATGAACCAAAAATGTTTCACAACAGAAGAGGATTCCACCACAATTTGTGATGAAAGCAGAGTCACAACCAATAACCATGACACAACAGAGGATCCCATCCTCACCCACATCACCCCATAAGCAATCAAACAGAAAAAAACACCCACTACCATACAATGTAGGGAAACTTCCAAGTTCAAGCACATCATTTATATGTTTCCTCTTTCTATTGGTTAACCGGTGTGATCACACAAGGTTTCATGTTTACTGGGCATCCATTTAATCCACCGAGTTCACGTGATTAATAAATTTCCATATTACAACCATTTAATCATCACAGAAGACAATAGTTTATTTTGCACAGTGAGAGACCACCAATAACCAATTATTTTCAGTAAGCATACATCCAAACAATTCACAACATAATAATCAAGGAAGAGCAAGAAAACAGAATAGTAGTGTATCGATCACACCCCTCCCATTTATTCCTTTAAAAGTCCATTTTTTATCTTCATTAACGCTTGGCTTCATCCATTCCCACAGAAACACAAGCACACCCACCCCACATGATACACAGAAAGGAGAGATGAAGGAAAAAAATCCCTACCTCAACGGTTTTTGCCGAAACCACGACAGTCAAGAACACTCAAGAAACTGGGTCGATTCTCCACAAGTCTTCTTTAGATATCCTCTCCTAACCCAACCAAGAACAAATCTCTTCATATTCGACATCCGCACGCTTAGATCTACCCATAACGGGCGTAGATCTAAGAAACTGAGAGAGGAGGAGGAGTAGATCTAAGAAAACAAGCAAGAACGATCACATACCTCAAGGAACCGAATTCGATTCACCAAGAAAAGCCTCCGGGTTGCCTTCAAAACGCTTGGGAGAGGTTCTTCTACCTACAAGGAAGGTCAATCCTGAGTTATGGCCTCTTAGGGGTATAAAAGAACCATTTAGAGGCAAAAGAGTTCAGATGCACAATTTTAGGATCTAACTTCTAGTGCCCGCACGGTTTAGAAAACCGTACGCTAACCGTGCGTTAGCTTCTGCCTTTCCAAACACTCCTCACACGGTTAGTCCGCATGGTTAGCCAAACCGTGCGCTAAATGTGTGTTATCCACTGCCTCCAACACGAAGCTTGCATGGTTTGGCCACACTGTTTAGCCAAACCGTGCGCTAACTGTGCGAAATCTATTTCCCTTTAGCTCTCCTTAAAATTCCACCGAAACGCACCCCCAAGGCACCTTGACCTCCCATCAGACCTCCAACACCACATTTTCACAAAGGAATGGACTGGAGAGGTCCGAGCCATTACACCCCCCCCCCCCCGCAATTTTGTTCCACAATTTTGTCCCCACCACCCTAGAACCTCCCAAATAGGATCGACAACCCCAACATCTCCAGTCCATCATCACCAGTGACTCCAACACCAGCAGATCCATCCCATCCCTGTTTGATCCTGCCCTAGCCCATCCATGCCAGTTTTAGCCTCATACACACCAGCTCTAGTCTATGCCAACTCATCCAACTCTAGCCCCATCCATACCAGCTCCAGTCTATGCCAGCTCGTCTAGCTCCATCCCATCCATGCCAGCTCCATTCAATGTCATCTCCAACTCCAGCTCCAGCCTAATTCATATCAGCTCCAGTCTATGCACAAACAAATGTGATAATAGATGAGAAAATACATCATATGGAATTGAGGGAGGTACACAGAAAAGTAATATAAATACACTTACACCATAGGGATAATGGTAGTACCTGCACAATAAGGAAAAACATTTGTGTTGAACTTCCTTCCATGTCAGCTCCAGTCTAAGCACAAACCAATGAGAAAAAAGATGAATAAAGACATCATATGGAATTGAGGTAGGTACACAAACGAGTGATAGAAATATGCTTAAACCATAGGGATAAAGGTAGTACTAACACAATAAGGAATAAACATTTGTGTTGAACTTCCTACATTTGTTTTTAACTTCCTATTGAGTTTCAAAAAAGGTAGTACTTTCACAACAAAAAAATAAACATTAAAATACAACATTTTTTTAAAAAAAATATAGACTTGTCATTAGGTTTGAAATAATAACTTGAAAAGTGCACATGATATCAAATTTTTCTGGTCGGTGGGCCTGACAATATCAATATACTGCCTTCCAGGAATCGTCTCCAAGAACATGAAACCAAATATATATATGATTTTATTTTCAACTGGCTAGCCCATGCATAATTACAAGAACATAAATAGGTCCCCATCAATACAATTATTAAAGATTTTTCATTGGAAGATACTGGATGTTGCCACGTAGATTATAGAGAACTTTATTTGATTCCCCTCTATTCTATTTATAATAAACAACCTCTTTTATACCCACCTTAGGGGGACCTTATTCCTCAACTCCTAATTTGTTCTCCTAAATCCCTTTATTATCAAGACTATTTTACCTGCTCAGTTTTATTCTATCATGATAATTTTTCTTCTTCCAATTTACATGCTAATTACATTAACCAAATTTATCAAATATTAAAAGAAACTATTTAATGATTTTTTAGGGAATGTGCACTAAAATGTGACTACATAAAAACTATAAATAAATTAATAGTAGGAAAAAACATCAGAATATAAAACCATGATCCAAATCCACCCCCATAAAAAATTATGGACATTAAAAAAACTAAAATTTCATGGGTTGAGGAGGAAAAAGCTTACCGGTCAAATTATATAAGCTACATGGGCTACCCACCCTCAAATAAAATGATATATACTTATACACCTTTCCACTAGAATTCCAAAAAAGAACTTTAGAATCAATAAAAATATAAGCAGACTTACAATGAGGGGTCACATAACTCATTATTACACAAACCTAGATGATCCCATCAACTGGAACTTGAATATGAAGCCCCACTATACTAAGCATCACTGTCTTATTCACATTCCCTATCATCAATGATGATGATAACTCTAAAATAGATACCATATTCTGAAGATAATGAAATTAGAACTCTAAAATAGATTCTGGATTCTATATTTCACACACAGGCCATGGATGCAATCTAGGTAGAAGCCATGCTGTGTTTGCAAAGCGAAACACTAAGAAACCCATATAAAAAAATAGGTGAGGGGATATATTGCATAGACAAAAATTCATATTGTATTTATACCAAATAAAAATATTCAAAGGTCTAAAAACATTCCCTATACCCCATAATTGTAATATACTTTCTAATTACTCTCATCAGATTTTAATAGTGCACATTTCAACTTTCCAATGATTCTATATAGTAGGGTAATCAAATGATTAGGAGAGAATGATGAATGAACCTTTTTTTTCTTGGGAGGATTTTCCGTCTACCTTATAGTTGAACAATGTATGTAAATATTTATTCATACATCTAATAAACTGTACTGGTACATGTTCAACAAGTATATTGCAGTGGGAAGGACATCCATCCTATTATCCATAGCCTCATACCTCCCCTTTCAAAGATGGTAATGTTGTGCCACAGGACAAACCATGTGGGTCTGGCCTTCGATGCTCATGCAATTCCTGCAGTGAAAATTCCATATTTCACAAGCAGTACATAGATTATAGATTTTACACACACTAGGATTATACTTAGATTGCACACATGGATGAGGCATAGTTGGAATAAATGAATGAGGCCTCAATATATTATTAGTGAGAATAGTAAAATATATTTCATATTTGAAACCAATGAATTATAAAGAGGATAGTGGAGTTAAGATGTTAGTGGGAACACTAAAATAGTAATGAGGCATCAATATATTACCTTAAACATATGGTCTTGACTACTCCAGACACTCCATGACCTACTACAGATGAATTAACACCTTACAGATCTTCATTATAAACATTTTCAAGGCATCAATAGAATATTACATGTCCATGTCAATATATCCAACAACTTTTTTCTTTTCATCTAGAAGAGGTAGCAGAATCTACAAGTAAAAAAAACAATAAAAAATGAAATCATTCTTAAATTATTATCATCATCGAGAACATTAAAATTTTGTTTAATAAAAGAATAAATTTTTACCATGTCAAGAAATTTGTCCTTCTCATTTTTTTTTGAATTTAGAATTGAACTCAAAGTGATCTGTCCCTTTTGATGTTTTTAGCACGTCCATCCAAAGTCTTTGTTCGAGATAGCAATCTGATCCCTCTTTTCCAACAATGGTGGATAAGATCATTTATGGGATTTCTGTGTTAACACATTCAGCATAAGGCTTCTAATGACCATCAATCTAAAGTTGATTGATTAAAAGTATAGAGAAGAAAAATTGTGAAAAAAATATCCTATCTCATATGAAACACATCCACAAGAAGATACTGATACTCATACATAATGGAAAGCTATTCTACAAATCAATATGTCTATTTTTAGTACATCAATGAGGTATAACATGACGTCAATCTATTATTGATTTACAATACTTAACAAGGATCACATGATAGGTTATGGGTAGATATTTTTGAAAAATTTATATAAAGTTTTCGGATGATGTTATTGAGGAGAGAAAGTGAAATCATAAGAGGGTGAAAAAAGAGCTCAAAAACTGCTTGAAGGTGTTGGAAGGAGAGATTGGGGAGAAGATTCTCATTAGTGTAAAAGACTTAGGGTATGTGGGCATCATGCTGGTGAAGTTGTATCCCAGGAAGTCACATGGAATCATCGACACTGGGGTTAAGTTCCCAAATAACATAGCTTGTTCAAGGCTTCCCGGTAGAGATTAGTGGAAAAATCAGGCAACTGGGTGGTCGATTTGATTGGGAAGCAATGGAATTCCTAAATTCTATGTTTGTTTATGGTATTTTTTATTTTTTGTTTGTGGGATGGAATATGCTTCAATATGTATTTGTCACATGCTGATGAAGTTTAATTACTGGTTGTCATGTAAGGGTATCCATGTTACCATACTGCTTATCGAATATCAAAGCACAGAAAGGAGATGACACTGTTGTGTTTTGGAATAAAAAATAATTACTAGTATAAAAAATAAAAGTGATCAGTAAGGGAAATTAGTTTAGTGTTAATGTTCTAGCCAAGAATATTGTACTTAACAAATGATAAGGGATACAATAATCCAACTATATCATCATCACTCGAGTTCATCTCATTCATAAATAAGGATCTGTTTATGAATAAGGATTTTTTTGATGATGCTAAATGAAAAATTCTTACAGCATTGATCACTTTTGATAATTGCATCAATACAGGTGTTTCCATATTTCTTATTGAATAAATATTTTTTTTGCAAATTAAGTTGTTTTCTTCTAGATTTTATGATGTTTTGTTTCACAAAAATAGTGAATAATCATAGAAATTATTATCTTGGTATGATCATACTAACTTATCTATTTAACTTTCTAGAGATTATAAGTGGAAAATCCCTCTGTATTGGAGTTGTGATGAAAATAAATTGATGATGTAATTGATATAATAATCATTTAATAATTAAATTCATTAATTGATTACTTCTCCATCCATAATAATAATAATTTGATTTAGGTTGGATTGATAATGCATAAGTAGCATTTACTTTATATCATGATCCATTGAATTTGGAGTCTAAAACATGTTTTGGATTCTGTTCAATCATTTATAATTTAATTTATTTACAAATTGAGGATTAAATTAAGCATTAGAGGACTAGTTTTCAACAAAGTGCTAATACCTTATCTAACAACGATTGATGAAAACTTTTTATGGTGCTTATCACTTATGATAAGTGGTTTTTTAGGTATTTTTAGCTTACTGAAAATTATTTTAATGACCCATATTTAAGTGGTATTCCTCTATAATTTAGGAGTCTATTTGACAAAAATTTTGTTTTTCCAAAACTTCTTATCATAAGAGACAAGATTTAGAATATATAATGAATCCCTAGAGTGCTTATCACTAATCATAAGTGTTTAAACATATAAATTTCTCGATTTCTTATTGAAAAAATGTTTTCTTCCACTTGAGTGGTATTCTTTTGGTATTTATGTATAGTAGTTTTACAGTAGAATGGCACACAATACAATTTTTTTATTTATGATATTTCGTAAAATTAATAACAGAACACAAGATACATATTTTTTAAAACATTTTATCATAAATGATAATTTCTATAAGAAATTTCAATAAGTGGTATCAAATAGATCTTGCATGCAAGTGTTTTTTTAAGAATGTAAAAAACAAAACATATTTTTTAAAATGAGTATAATAAGTGATGAGTGCAATGAGTTGATCTCAAAAATACTTCCAAAAAGACTCAAATTCTCATAGTCGACACCCATATCGACCATATTCCAAGTATTATAGACCTAGCATGCATTAACTATAAATTGTTTCAACAAAGTTGGGGTTTTAATTGGTTTTCAAAGTTAATGAATATTTTTTTATCATTATTCTTGCTAAATGGGAGTTCCATAAATCATAAGTCTATGGTTCATTGATATTAATGGAACTCGATCTATAAAGAAAAGAACAGAAAATACCTACTTGGCTTCATATGGAGGTTATCAATCTGACTTGGCAACGATTTTAAAATATGAAAACTAGAGAAACAATATCACTAAGAAGAAAAAAGTTATGATCACCATTATAAATCAAATTCAACATCAATAATATTGTATAGATTTTTTTAATGATCCATTTCTTTTTCGAGAAGGGAAATTCATAAAAAAACTGGATGAAAATTAACATGGAAATTAAAATTTAGATTTGAGGTTTGAACGGTTTAAATATAGATCCTATAATAGAGATTAACATGTTCAATACTTGAAGAGGTGTTGAATGAAGAACCAATCAAATGATTAGATAAAACTCATATCTAAATCCAAACAGCCGAGCATACTTATCTTCTTTAACCTGCCATGTTTTATTATCAACTTTAGATAAATAACATGCCGTTTTCTAGTGGGAAATTCATTTACTTGTGAAATATCAATTTATTACAGATTGGGTATGGAATTGAAATAAAATATGGAAAATTTACAAACCATGAGTTCAAAAATTAGTAATTGATCAGTGGAAAATTGAAGAGAAATCGTTGTTATTTTAGGGTAGATAACATGTTATAGATCATACTAATACCATTATCATTGTTGCGAGACCCACTAAGATCAATAAATTCTAAAATTGTATAGCTTGAAGAAATGGAAACAATTGATGCATCGGTGATTTATGATCAAAGCATCAATAAGAGAATATAAAAACTCTAGAAGTTAGAAGCCACTAGAGAAAGTAGAAAACCATTAGAGAACTAGACTAAAGCAACATTTATGTTCATTGATGTTGGTAAAATCCTTCCCAAAACATCAGTATTAAAATTTTCTGAAATAAAAAAATCAAATGAGAGTTCCCTCAAATTAGAGCAGTTGATGGATATCTTGGAAAAAGAAACTAAATGTCACCCATTATATTGTGGGAAAAGAAAAATCTAGGGAAAAAATTGAATAACATAGATGAATGAATACCTGATTTTATTGGTTCAAAATGATCACTTGAAACAGAACATGCCAGGACACTGGGATTATTATCATTGAGTAGGGGCAGTAGAGGTGGATATGGGAGAGTAATTGGTAGGTAAAATAACATGTGGGTAGAGGGAACATGAGGGGGACGATTGTAACCCGAGGTCGGTGAAGCAGATAGGGGGATCAAGCAAGCATATGCTTCAGTAGAGGTAGGCATGTGTATCAGGCAGAGGGGATACAGAGAAAATCTGGGCAGGTGGGGGGGGGGGATGTAGTGAAAATCTTGGTAACAGGAGGAGAAGACAATAGTAGTGGTCGAGGAGGTGGGGGAGGTGGGGATGCGGGGGAGGCAGTGAGGTAGGGAGGGTTATGGGGTGGTGGCGGTGGTGAGGGAGGCGAGGGAGGCAAGGAGGTGGGGAGGAAAGGGAGACGATGAGCTAGGGAGGGTTATAAGGTGGTGGCGGTGGCAGGGGAGGCAGGGAGGTGGGGAAGATAGTGAGGCAGGGAGGTGAGGAGGGTTATGGGGCAGTGCCGGGGAGGTCTTCTAGGGTTAGGATAATTTTTTTTTGACCACAAATCTAAATAATAATAATAATAATTGTTTTAATGTTTTTTAGATTTAATTTATATTAAATATATATATATATATCATGCTAAGAAACATTGTTAAATTATCAATTTTTAATTCAATATATAAACACATATTTTTAATTTATAATTGATAGGTCTTTTTTATATAATTTTTAAATATATATTAATTTTTCGAAAAATAATTAATTGATAGTGAATAATTTATTGTGATGTGTATTTTTAATTGTAAAAGATTTTTTGGAAAAAATACACAATGAAAATAAATTCATTTATTGGTAAAATAATTATTGGTATTTGTATGATAAAGTGACATATTTAAATGTTCATATTTTTTTGACATTTAACAATAAATATGAATAAATATATTTGTTGGTAAAATTATATGTTGGTACCTATAAAATATTTGTGGTTATTTAGTGGGTTTTTGTTTTAATTTTTGTTGATGGAAATAGATTTTTTGGTAATAGTTATTATTGATAAAAGATTCATGTAAAAAAATGTTTGTATTAGTTTGATAAATAAAAAAATATAATTGTTGGTAAAATATTTGTTGGTATTGAACCATCCATATCAATAGATATATATGTTAGTAAAAATACTGTTGGTAGTTAAAATTAATACCAATAAAACTTAATATCTGTTGGAATTACCTATTTTTACCAATATATATGTTATTTGTCATTAAATTTTGGTTGGAATAAGTCAAGTATTTTGTAGTTAAATTAAGAGGATTACCATGCTTATGAAACAATAAGGATAATCCCAACTCATAAATATTGGGGTTTGGTTAGGGCTTATACTTAAGAGGATGCCCATATTTCTTGAACAATGAGGAGAATCTCAAATCAGAGTTAATTGAAGGTTTGGTTGGGGCATACAACCTAAATGATTACCATGTTTTTTGAACCATTAAGAGAATCTGAAATCATGGGAATTTTACATTTTGGTTGGAGAATAGACCTAGTAGGATTCCCATGTTTCTAGATCCATGAGGAGTATCTCAAATCATGGGTAATTTAAGGTTTGATTGGGGTTTACACCCAGGAGGATGCCTATATTTATAGAATCATGAGAAATATATCAACTTATAGGTAATTGAAGGTTTGGTTGGGGCATAAACATTTGAGGATTCTCATTTTTGTAGAACAATTAGAAGTATCTCAACTCATAGGTAAAATAAGGTTTTGTTGGGGATTACACCTAGAAGGATTCCCTTGTTTCTAGAACCATAAGGAGTTTCTCTACTCATGGGGAATTTAATGTTTGGTTGAGGATTACACCTGGGAGGATTCCCATGTTTCTGGAACCACACGGAGTATCTCAAGCCATGGTGAATTGAAGTTTTGGTTAGGTATTACACCTTAGAGGATGCCCATGTTTCGGGAACCATGAGGAGTATCATGATTCATGGGTAATTGAAGGTTTGGTTGGGGATTACACCTAGGAGTATTCCCATGTTTCTAGAACCATGAGGTGTATCTCGAATCATGGGGTAATTAGAGTTTTGGTTGGGTTTTACACATAGGAGGATTCCCATGTTTCTGAATCCATGAGGAGTATCTCATATCATGGATAATTTAAGGTTTGGTTGGGGATTACACCTAGAAATATTCCCATGTTTCTAAAACAATGAGGACTATCTTGAAACATGGATAATTAGGGGTTTTGTTGGGGCTTACACCTAAGAGGATGCCCATATTTCTGGAACCATGAGGAGTATCTCGACTCATGGTGAATTGAAGGCTTGGATAGGGCTTCCACCTAGGAGGATTACCATGTTTCTAAAACCTTGAAAAGTATATAAACTCATGTTGAATTTATGGTTTGGTCAGGTATTACACCTTGGAGGATTCCAATGTTTCTATATCCATGTGGAGTATCTCGACTCATGGGTAATTAAAGGTATGGTTGGGGCTTACATCTAGGAGAATGCCCATGTTTTGGGAACCAAGATGAGTATCTTGATTCATGGTAAATTGAAGGTTTGATTGGGGATTACACCATGGAGTATGTTTTTGTTTCGGGAACCTTTATGGGTATCTAAAGTCCTAGGGAAATGAAGTTTTTTTTGGGATTACACCTATTTGGATAACCATGTTTCTAGAACCATAATGAGTATCTTGACTCATGGGTAATTGATGTTTTTCTAAGGGATTACACCTAGAAGGATTACAATTTTTCCCAAACCATGAAAAGGATATTGAATCATGGAAATTAAAGATATTTTTGTGTCTTACAACTAGGAGGATTCCCTAAAATGGAACTTTATTAAGGACTACATGACCTCACAAGAATGACCTCACATGAGGATTACAAAATGGGAATACACATAGAATATTTTAAAAGGTATGATTTGATGGAATACTATGAGGGATGTATGCATGGAATTAGATGCATGGAATCCTACAAGGGAATGATGCATTATATGAGATGCATGGAATTAAACACATGGCATCATAAGAGGGATGGTTGAATGGAATACCACAACAGATATCCACATTGAATACTGTGAGGGTTGACCACATGGAATTGGATGCATGGCATCCCATGAGGTATCCACACATAGGGTTTTCCACATGGCATTCCTCGAGGGGTTTTTCACATGGAATTGGATGCATGGAATCTTGTGAGGTATGGCTACACAATACTGGACACATGGAATTGGAAACATGGAATCCAACGAGGGATGGCCGCATGGAATTGGACACAATGAATCCTTAAAGGGATCCCCATATAGTGCTGACCGCATGAAATTATGCAAGGGTTTGCTACATAGGATTTGATACATTGCATCCTATGAGGTCCGACTACATGACATTGGATGTATGGCATTGGAAGCATGGAATACAATGAGGGATAACTATATAAAATCCCATGAGGGTTGTTTGCATGGAATTGGATGCATGGA
This sequence comes from Viscum album, assembly GCA_963277665.1. Classification (NCBI taxonomy): domain Eukaryota; kingdom Viridiplantae; phylum Streptophyta; class Magnoliopsida; order Santalales; family Viscaceae; genus Viscum; species Viscum album. Next base: position 1,427,649,767 of record OY728152.1, read on the forward strand.
ATCCCATGAGGGAGTCCCACTTAGGGCTAGCCACATGTCATTTTAGGAGTGCTGGACACATGGTATTGGACCCATGGCATCCTATGAGGGATCCCATCATATGGTTAGCCACATGGTATTCCTCTAAGTTTAATCATGGAGATAAAACCTTGAGGATGGATTACCATGTAGAATAATTCCAATATAGAGGGAATTTGTGGGATTACATCACAAAGGTACTCTATAATTTGAAACTCAAGAAGTTTATCCAAGTGGTTCTGGGAGAATAAGTCCAGTCCATGCCTCATAAAGAGTTCTCTATGCATCCCTATTTTCTATAATTCTCAAATCCTTATTTCTATGCTCTATTATTTTTATTATTATTTTCACTCCTTAGTCCCTAAGTGGTTTTTTGTATTTATAAGAAGCATTAAATAACCTCTTTTCTAAAACTTCCATCCACATAGAAAAAGGTGGCCGCATGGCGATTCACATAGGAGGGTGGTCACAAAGGGCCTCCTTATAGTAGGATCAAAAAGGGATTAGTGCATAATGGCTTCATAAAGTAATTTATTCTCTATGAATGGGGTTATAAAACGACACCTTAAACCACAAATGACATTTAATACATATTCTGAATCACTGTAAGGTATGAAATATTTCATTTACATGTTTTATACAGGATCTCACACTGTAACTACAAACTATATTCACTACAAAATGAACTTTCATACAGATCACTGAATCTGCATACCATTCTTCTCAAAAAATTATTATGGTTTTTAGAAACTCATACTTATATGATTTTTAGACTTTCATCGAGCTTAGGAAGATCCCTCATGGAATCATGTTCACATGACATATTCTGTGAACTTTGAGAACTATTTTTATAGTTTTTGGAAAACCATACTTAGGCATTTTTTCAATTCCCTTCAAGATTGGTTTGATCTCATATGGTAGTCGATATTGTATGTGGTATTTTTATGAAAAACCTCCATTTGAAGAAGTATTTGTATGTGGAGGTTTAATAATACATTCATCATCTTGAGTAAACAACTCATAGTAATTAGATTGGAAATGTCTTGTAATATTCATATCATTTAACACATGAACTGTAACATTTAAAGGATCCCATCCCACATAAATTCTAGTAAATGTCATGGATCTGATTTTTAAGAAAAACATTTCCATCATCCAGCTAGAAGTGTGTATGTGGTACACCTCTAGCCACTAAACCTTACCACGCTGTGGCTCTGTGGCATGACCTAGTTCTGATATACGAACCCAGAGTTCACACTATACAAGACTATACACATCTCACATCACCTCCTTGCAGCCTCATTTAATGGATTCCTTATTAGTGGTAGAGCCTAGATCACATAATTCCTTAGTGAAGCTATATAGGTTGGCTTCCTTGGTTGTCCCCATTTTGATTAGGTGAATCCCATCAAAATAGTTTTCCATTTTCCATATTATGCAAGACAAAGTATACTTAAAATTATTCTACATGAATTCTTCATTCAGAATATTAATATTTTTTTGTATGGACTTCTTGAATTATTCTTACAAATAAATATTTTCAAGGTCTTATTCAACATGTTGTACCTATGTTCACTTCATCAAGATCCTTTTGGTCACATCTTTAACTTTTAATATCAGTTCAAAAATTGTCACATTTAAATATTGTAGACAATATCCTTCACCATCAAAACTTGTCCAGGATTCCTTTGAAGATCAGCATGAAAATTATCACACTCAAACTTGAAATGTTTTTTTTCTATGTGAGGATAATATCATAGGTCATTCATAAAAGTGTGTGGCATGAATGTTTTTGATTCCAAAAAATTTCCCCTAGAATTGGATTTATTCAGAATGAAATGAATCTAATTATAAGGTAAATGTATGTCACTTTGATGCATTCATAAATCATATGGTGGGATTTAGATCTGAATAACTAGTGGGATGATGCTTTCCAAAAGAAGGATTTTAACCAAAGGCTTTTGGATGTCACCAAGATTAATAATTTACTAGAGGCGTTTAAGTTTTGAAGATGATTAATCTCAAATCAATGCACAAATATCCTATATCGGGAAAGGTATATATTTTAGGATAGAAAAAGGAGTGGAATGAGAATTTATTTTTATTTGGATAAAAGATATGATATTTTTATGTCATTAAGTATCCCGTGAGAGTTGGAATCAAGACACACATAGTTTTGATAAAGGGACTCATATATAGATCAAAATCATACAAATAGGGATACTGTTTTCAACATAGGTTCATTGGGTAATATATCTATGATGAAAAATCCTATATATATTTAGTTCACAAGTAGGAGAGGAGATATCATCACTTTATCATGGATTCATGGGTAAGGACCCTTATTTCTATGGGGTTTTTAGACATATTTGACTCTCATACAAAAAATTTTAGGCCACCCAAAGTTAGACACTCTAAGAAGTTTTTGGTCATGCAGGATAGACCATATATAATGTAGTTTTTAGTCCTAAAAATGAAGAATTCTACCCATAAAATTTCTATGGTATAGAAAAGACACTCACTAATATTTTTAGGTTAATGGACCTATCAAGCATAGATTTATTTTTGTTAGGGTTGAATGGTGGTATCTACGAGCTTTATATCATTTTATTTTCAACCTAACATTTTCCTAATCCATTAATTGGGAGGCGTATAGGGATGGACCTTAGATTTTACAAAGGCCTCCCTTTGTGGGTTTTCAACTTGACATGTTTTATTCCTTTTACTTTTGTTTCAAATTCTCATGTTTTTCCTAGGTTATGCTAGGAACACACTTAGTGAGCAGAGGCTTGAATTTTTCCAGGGGTGACCTTTGTTGGTTTTCAAACTAGCACATGTTACATCACTTTTCATTGGAATATTAATGTATTGTAAGATTAACCAACCCAAATGATGTTTATGGTTGGAAAACATTGGCCAATATTGAAGAGGTCTACATGGTGACATGGGTTGAAAAAACCTGACATGAATTGAGTGATCAACATGATGATTTTAGACAACCTCAAATACAGGTTCATGTAGTTTAATTTCATAATTCTAAGACTATAAGGTAGGTGATATAGTCTATACCATAAGGGAGAGGAGAAAACCAATTCCAATTGAGAGGTCAATGATAGTATATATGATCTATTGAATAAGTAAACTTAGTTTAATGTCATAGTGCTCAGAAAGCTTGATAAAATTTTCCAAAAGAAGAATATCAAACCAAGGAATAAGGGTCTCTATTGGAGTGGAACACCCATATAGGATAGGTCATAAGAATATAATTTCATAGTCTTTCTTTAAAAGTGGTAACAATGCAAGAATGTGTAACATCAAGGGTATTTGAATAATATTTAATGGTTGGGTTATGAAAGGTGTAAATCATAACCAATGAATGTCTGAATCAATTTTAAATAGAGACAAGAGGGAGTATAATGACCATTAGAAATGTCAGAAACCAATTCTATGCTAAGTCCATGACTGTAGCATGGGGTTCAGGTAGTTTTTTCTTCTAGGACAAAAATGCCCCTGGGTTTAATTCATAGGCTCAAATGAAAACTATGATATTCACCATTAAATCATAAAGGGGTCCCTTCAGATCAATCAATATCTATTACCAATATTTCCATGCATGGGAGAACTAAGAGGATTAATTGATTCAAGGTTATGGGGTTCCAAGAGGATGAATAAAGGAATTGGTCAGTGTTGAATCATACATCAGCGATATGAAGTGGGTTCATAGAGAATATGAATATTCAAGAAGGGTTCAAGCAGACTAAAGGTTACACCACCATATATTGAACACATTCTCATGTGAAGATAAAAAACCTCATATTATTTTGATTTTTAGTTTAAGGTCATGAAATTAAAACCATGAATGGATAATGTTTTAGGTCATACATATTTTAATAAATGTTACTAAGGTTTAAGGATGCATAATTTTGACCAAATGTTACTGATTTTTATGGTCACACATTTTGGACCAATCGGGTGGGAAATCATTAATAGAAAGGTAAAGGTGGAACCCAACGTGAATGAAAAAACCAATGCTATAATTTATTATCCCACAAGGTGAAACACATAGTTTATGGTCACAGTTATTGGACCAAGTACTGCTAAAATTTAAGGTCAAACAACCTAGACTAGGAGTTTTCTTACTAGGAATGGGATAGGATATCCTGACTACACTATATATCTCATGAAAATGAGAATCAATCCACACATAATTATTTGTAATAAAAATTCTCCTACACACATTTCACTCATATATAGGTGAAGGGGAAATTTTGTTACAAGAATGTGTCTATAAACAAAATAAATTTCTTCATAATCTCTTTCATAGATCTAGATCATACATAGGAGGTTGAGTATTAATTATCTAATTCATAGATGATTTATGCACCAAATATATCTATATAGATCTATTTCTCATGTAACAAAGAAAGTGGACATAGGAAATGGGTCACCCTGAGTAGTTTAAATTCATGTAAGATGGACTTCCACCTTACAATTTAATTTCATGTGGTAGGGACTATGTTCCCTATCTTTGAATAAAAATTCATCTCAATCACACTAATTAGAGTGGATCTATAGGTTCACCTGGGTCATATGAGACATTATCAATGTGAAAAATAAGTGAAAAATTAGAAAATAATTTGAACCACATGAGGGTGAATGATAGAGATCATGTGGGGGGAATTATAATTTCAATATAAATAAAAATATCTATACGAATTGTAATGTTATGGAGGGACATGGTTAAATGTGATGAATTTTTTTGGATGAGCCTAAAATAAAAGATCCATGCATCAATAAATATCACATGGAATGGTAATCAAGACACACATAGTTATTACTAAGAGGTGACTTATAAATATCTAACTCCTATGTAAGGAAAAGGAGAAACACACATCATAGTTTGGGTAGAACATGGAATTATGGTCATCTTTGATAACCACAACCATCATATCCCTAAGAAAAGAAAAGGACACCCTATATCGATCGTGCTCTTACATAGGGGAGTGGAAATTATATATTTCATCCTTATATGGGATTCAAATAAAGTGAATATTCAGAGACAATACCCAAGATAGAATATCACTGTTTATTTAGAAAATGAGTATTCAATCCTACTGAAAATTTACTAATAGGGATCATATACCATGTACCTTTATATGGATCTAGATCTCATATAGGTAATGGATAACAAATAATGGACCATGTGTTATTGAGTTTAATGTCATTCTATAAGGAATCAGTTGTTCTATAGTTTTGGGTCATGTGATGTGGACCTTTCTCCAATATTTAACGTCATGTAGCTAGGATGAATGCCATATAGTTTAACATCATATGAGTAGGATGTTGGCCACATTGTGTAACATCATGTTTTGGGGATGTATGATTGTTATAGTTTAAAGTATCATAACTTAGACCGATTGTTGTGCATTTGAAGGTATTTCATCCAGGACCATTACTGGTGCTATAGTTTTGGGTTATGTTACTAAGACCATAAGGTGATGAGATTTTAGGTCATATAGCTTCGATCACATAGAGATAAGACTGCTAGCCATGGAAAACTAAATATAACATGAATGGAGGGACCTAGGTGGATCCATCACTAGCCTAAGAAACATTACTAATAGAGGATACTTTTGTGACTAAGCTCGATATAGGAGGTCTGGGAAACACTATATATCCCATAAATGGCAATAAAGTTACATTTAGTTCTAAAAGGTAGTGTGGTAGGATTCTAGAATAAGGAGTGTAGGTCCTCTCAGGGAAGGGTCACAAAAATAAACCATTTTAACATCATATGATAAGGTATTTGACCATAAAACTCAACTTCTTTTGGTAAGGATGTTTGAAAAACATTTTAACATCATACAACAAGGATGAATGGTTATACAATTTGATGTTGTGTTACTAGAATAAGGTGAACTACTGTAAATATTATGCAAAGAATATTTAGAGAAACGTTTCATTGGTTTGAGTTATTTTCTTACAGAGGAAATTCTCATACTTATATAATCTTATGGATAAATGAAAATATGATCCAGGGTCTTACAAAAATTTGACTCATAAATATGGGATATGGGACCCATGGACCAGACCATTCTATGTAGTTTAAGATCCTACAGTGTGGACTAAAGCATCGTGCAGTTCATACTCACACGACTAGGAGGCTCATTAATAGTAGTTTTAGAGTATGATAGAATAAAACATATAAAAAATATTGTTTCCTCTAAATATTGAAAAATTTCTAAAGTAAACCATGTCTTCAAATGTATGAATCGAATACTATAGACTAGAGGGAGCAGAATGGCCATCTGTAATGGTGGAAAACTAATTCCATGCTCAGTCAATGAAGGCTCGTGGGAGTAGGTTTCATTTACCACACTCAATCTAGGGGTAGCTTATGGGGTTCAGGTGGACCTTTCCCCTAGAAACAAAATCTCCCCTAGGGATTACTTCACAAGATTATTGGAAAAATATGTTATTGATAATAAAATCCTAGCAAGGACCCTTTAGATCAATCAATCCCTACCGTCAAATTTTCAATGAAAAATTGAACTAAGAGGATTAATTGAATCAAGGAATTTTTTTATTCAAACATAAAAATGAATGCTGTAGGTTGATTGTTTTAAGGGGCGACAAAATGGATTTGGAAAATTACATGGATATTTCATCACTTTATAAAAAATCTATTTGAGCAGTAGGAATGAACCGTGGTTAAAGGGAAGGTTTATTTAAACATCCCAAAGAATGGAGTTGGAACTCAAGATATAATGTAGAAATATTGGTCATTGATTAAGATAATTTTTGAATGACCACTTTGTGAAGTTTATGGTTATTTGAGCTAGACCATATATCACATATTATAAAGGTTTTGTGGTTAGAAACAACTTTTGTGCGTTTTATTTCATACAAAGAGGATGAATGGTTGACCCTACAGTTTGACATCTTATAGTAAGAACATTGGACATGCATTTTAATGTCATATGTTGAGGGAGAGTCACTATACAATTTAACATCTTGTGACATGGTTGTTATTCTGTAATTTAACATCATGTGACTAGGAAGATTACTATATAATTTAACTATTTATGACAAAGGCATTATCTTGATGTTTAACGCCATGTGACTAGGGTGAGTGCTAGGTAGTTTAATGTCATACAACTTGAACTATGGTGTCATATAGTTTTGGGTCATATGACTAGGACTATTATGGATTACAATTTACATTTATATGAATATGATCTAGGTGTCTTATAGTTTAGGGTTGTATGACTAGGACCATAGTGTCATGCAGTTTCATGTTATATGACTAGGACCATGGTGTCATATATTTTAATGTAATACAACTAGGACTAGTGGTACATAAGTCATTAGGTGTGGTGATCTTATGGTGGATTGAGAATAACTATCATATATGTGGCATGATAATCAATATTCATTAACTCTATCAAGACATCATCTACTTGCTTTTAGAGATAATATTTTAATTTGAAACATTCTTCAATAATATATCCCAAAATTTGATGGTAGTGACAATAATTGTGATGATCATTCATGTAATCTTCTATAGGTCTAATGATACACAAAATATTAATAAGTTTGTTCTATAGTGAACACGTGAAGTATGACTTTACAAACTTAGACTTAAAGGAATATATATTACATTATCTATCTTTGAGAGATGGGTGACCAAGAGTATTTGATACACTTTGTGTGTTCTACTCAGAGTGTTCACATGTTAGAAGTTTAAAATTTCATTTAACTTTCTTCAATATCCCCTCATCTATCTACTTTTAAAGACAATCCTTTAAAAAAAAAGCACCACTTGATTTTATTTCATAACAATTGATGACAAGGTCGTATTTTTAATGTTCCCAAAAATCTGGATCTTTTGGTTACTTAATCCATGGGATCTAAATCAAATAATTTTCCAGGGAATAGGAAAAATATCTTGGGACTTAATCCATTTTGAAGGAATATAATTTACTTATCCTTTCATCAAGATATGGATGAAAAATCTTCTTCCCCATTATGTTATAAATTCCTCTATTAGTATGATAATATAAATGATTTTGGGATCTGGGAGGCACTTCCCTGATCTCAATCAATTTTGGGGGTAGAAGGTGAAACATTATAGGCCTTGGATTCTGACGAAGTCTCCCCAAGGTTGGTAACTCTGAAACTCCCAAAATCCCAGTGTAAACTATTGTGGTTGAAGAATATTCAGAATCAACCTAATGATGAGGTGGAAAATATAGATATTCCCCAAGCCTAGAGGGCTAGGTGGAAATAAAATATAAAAATCCCCTAGCCCTATGGGGGAGGTGGAACAAGGTATAGAATTCACCCAATGATGGGGTAGAAATTTTGAAAATACCCCCAGTCCTATGGGATGGGGTACTTCACTATAGGTAAAACCTTTGTTAGAGGATGAGAGAATTATATGGAGAAAATATCCATAAATAATTTTCATAATTACTTCATGTATATCAACATTTTATTTCTTTAAATAAATGATATGTACTTCAAAAAATATGTCATTGTCATCCTCAATGGGTTGATATAAAGATTAATTATCAAAAAACATTTCTTTTTTAATTTTAGGATGGGTGGCTGATGATAGGAGTCTCAACATGGAACCTAAAGATTGAATTTTCTTTTGAAATTGGACACATTCTCCATCAGCGTTGCACTATGATGCATAAATAGTGTCAATAATGACTTCTTTAGAGGTATGTGGGGTACTACTGATCCCTCCTTCACCAATACATCATGGAGAGGAATGGAAAATTTATTTGATCTCAAATTATTATAAGAATATATAATGATTCTCATCAAGAGTTTTCTCATCAGAACCTTGTGAAATGCCTTTAAACTTGGGTGATACCATATTTATGGAGATATAGTGGAACTAGTTCTCTTATTCTATGAATATCCCATTTGGTGGGAAAATTCACATTCACTCGTTTTGTGAGATGGTTCATGTTGTCTCTTTTGGTGGATCAAAACCCTTTTACTCATTTGGTGTGTCAGTTCCCTTTCACTTGTTTAGTGGCTTAATGTCCTTTTTCTCATTTGGTGGGTAAGCTCCCTTTTGATCATTTTTTTGGCTAGTTCCCTTTTTCTCATTTGGTTGGTTTTCACCCTTTCACTCATTTAGTGGGTTATCACCCTTTCATCTATTTGATGGGTTAACACCCTTTCACTCATTTGGTCAGTCAAAACTCTTTAAAATTATCCTTTATTGTTTTGGAGGATGGATGAAACATATGTCACATGTAACATGGAATTTTCCATTTGCATTTTACTCTCAAAGATCATATTTTATAGTATATCTTTGGTGATAAAGTCTTCTGGGATCATGTGACCCAACTTACAATGGAAAGCGAAGTAATTTGGATGGTCATCCTACTCTGATTCATCTGGATTCTTGATTCCTAGAAGCATGATTAGGTTTTTTTCTAGAGAGAAGGTGAATAACCATGGAACCTATTCTTTATATAAGGAACAAAATTTATGCTTCCTACTTTCAAGGTCACACCACCTCATCCTTTTCAACCTACGGGTGATAATATAAACTTCATATTTCCTTGGATTCCATATCTGTTTTGGTGTTTCTATATAATCCCTTTCTTTTTCCCTATAAATAGCATCCTATATTTTTTGTTTTGTAGTCACAAACTCTTAGAACCCACCAGGATAATTAATAGAAATTAATTTATTTTAAAACTAATCCTATATGATATCCACATAGATCTATAATAACTATTATCGAGGGAGATTTGTTTTCATATAATGCTTCAGACCCTTCCATCTTGAAATTAAATCAATGACTCTCTAATTTTATTACTTCATTAAATAATAGAGGCCATGTATTTCCATTTTCCTTAGTGTAGAGTGGAATTTATGGAGGAATTACTAAAAAATATCTTCCTAGAATGAGATATACCTGACTAAAAGTTTATTATACTAATATAAGACAGTTCCTTCCATGGTCTGCATGAAGCATCTAAGCTTGGAAGCCTCTTTTTGATCTAGGGTTATTAATAGTGGGATGAACAAGGAAGAGAAATGGGTGAGATATTTTTCTAGATCACCCATTCTATAAAATGTCAAGAAGTTTGGGATCCTAAAGGTGTAAGGATGAGGAGTCTAATCCACCTACTCAGGATACATCTCCCTATCTAGTTTTACTAGTGCAAGTCAACCTTCAAGAAAACCCCTCTAATCAACACAAGAATATAGTAATTCTTAAAGTATCCCGATACGAGTTAAAATTGAATGGGTTTATTAAACTGATAGCTGATGTCTTATTAGTAGTGGGGGTACCTAAAAATTGATCATAACTATAGTAGAATAGGCTGATTGATGTATTGTCAATTCAATGGGGGAGGAATGATTCTTATATTATGGGATGAGCAACCTTATCCTATTGAAGATGTTGAGATACAGGAGGTATAGTTTCTTCATCCCAGTGGCCATTCTAAAAATATTCACTTCCCCTGAGTAATTCAACATTGACCAAATAAATCTCAACTATTTTGTCTTTGAGATAAGAAATATTATCCCCTTCAAAGATGGCTTCACCATGGTCAGACAATGGGTAGGTAGTGAATGTGGCCACATCTATCACCTTACCAACAACATCAAGGTTTGCATCATCTTCTATTCTAAAAGTTATTAATTTCACTGATATGAAATATATGGGAGGAAACATAGATTCCATTAGGGAAGGAATATCTATGATCTAGGTATACTCTTATCCAATAGATGATATAGTAGACAACTTTAGGGATAAAAATTCCCCCAAACTCCTAGGATGGGGTTTTCCATGGGATTTTAATGTCACCGAGGCCATCTGCATAGATGATTGAATATTTTGTAAAATTATAATCAATAATAGACCTCAAACCACTATCGAGATGTATCGATGAGCCTCATAGGTGTTATTAGTAGAAGGGGTATGGACTTGACTTATAGTTTTAGTGTATGAATTCTCCCTAAGGTTTCTCCTTTTGGATTCCAGAATCTAGATGGATGGGATAATCACTGTCCCCTCTACACTTTATTTTATAATTGGGTTAAAAAATTAGCGTGATTCCCATGATGAATAAGGCCCCTCCTAGGAAGCTCTTGGATGATTTCCTTGATTTGGTGGATTTCATCCTCTAGACCTCAAGATAGGGAAATGAGTGGGTTATAACCCTATGGGTATAGGATCCCAAAATGATTGGATGTGGCAACAAGTGACACTTTCATCTTCCTAACCCGTTATTCATAAGACTCATTATGGGGATATATACTCTAGAGAAATTTATGAGATGCTTCCTATGTTGGTATGGATCTATTTCAATTATACCACCATACTATGAAATTTTCCACCTCACTATATGTGCTACGTTGACAACAATGTACATTTATGCCACAAGGCCATAGTATCTATAGTGATTGGGGAATATGTTTGTCTTGTACACTAGTTGTGTGTAGTAAATTGAGGTGTCCTGTAGGTATTGATAAATTTTCAATTAATTTTTCAATTCATTGGAATGTTTTGAGATTCCAGTTGGATTGTAACATATATTTAATTTCCTATAGAGGAAACACAACAAGACACTCTCCAATGTAGCATCAAAAATAAGAGTGAATGATTAATTGATATTCTTAACTAAAATGATTTAAACATGGTAATTTCTCATATGTGAGTGTCATGAAACTGTTAAAGGATTCACATCAGTTTCATTTTTTTCCTAAAATATTTCATGGTCACACTCACTTTGTGTTAATGTGGAATTTCTTTCCAAGGGAATGCAATCACTTGGATTTTTCTTCAGAAATCATAGAAAATGTGTTGGATGATAGGATGGAAGGTCGGGCTCACCACATCCTTTTGGGGGGTATTATTTCTTACTCCATGATTCAATTATATATTTAATAATTATTCATGAATCATTCCCAAATTCCAGTGCAGGGATAGTTACCACAGTTCTAATAATCTGATCAAAACCATGACTTAGATGTTAATTTATATAAATATATATATATTTGATATTTTTTATATATTTATCATTAGTTTATGATAATTTAGTTTAAAGGAAACTAGTTGGGATCTCTACAGTTTATTTCCATCTAGGGAGGTGGTTGGTGGTTTGGATTTAGTATTGATCCTTAAAGAGGCATCCTATGTATCCTTTGAAAGTAGGACTCAAAACCCACAAAGGTTAATAAGATGGATGAGGTTGAAATGACCTTGGGTTCAATCATGAATGTGGAATCATCTGTATCCTACTAAGAATAGGAATCAGATCCCATATAATTTGGTGGAATGGTCAGGGCTTACACCTTTGTAGGAGGCCTGCGATAGAGGTACTTTTCTAATGTTTATGGGATGATCATTTAATATCTCTAAACCCATGTGAATCTTTCTAGACATGAGAAATAAGAGACCAAGAAAGATCAATAATATTGTATGAGAGTGCACCATTAGATTTTAAAGAATTACTTTCACATTAAGGATACCTAGAGAATATTATTATTCAATAAAAGGGGTGACACTAAGAAATAAGGTGGATATTAAGAATGGGATTCCCTAAGAAACCTGACCTAGAAGTTGGAAGAGGTGAGGGTAGGTTTTGGAGCTTACACCTAGGAGGAATACCATATAGTTGAAACCAAGATAAGTATTTTGGCTTAAGGAGAGTAATGATACCATGAGAAGTATCTCTACTCAAAGAGATTAGTGATAACCATGAGGAGTATCTCGACTTAATGATTAATGAAGATTTGATTTGGGGATTACACCTAGGAGGATTCCTATGTTTCTAGAACCATGAGGAGAATATCATCTCATAGAGATTAATATTTTGTTGGGGCTTACTCCTTTAAGGATATTGTTGATTCGAAAGTTTACTTTATACCATTTCTATCATTGGTTTTTGATAATCACAACATATTCTTGAAAATATGTTTTACTAACTTTATATTTCCCAAGTTTTAGATTTTTTTGTAGAAAACATATTATTTTACCAAACATAGAAATAATTATTAAATAAAAAAAATATAAACTTTACATACAAGTTTGATCCATCAGTCTGAAAAATGTTTAATCCAAAGGATTAATAGATGGATAATCCATCAGATCAATTGATGTATAATCCATCAAATTGAAATAAGTACAATCTATCAAGTTGATAGAATTATAATCCATCAGATTGAAATAATTATAATCTATTAGATTGAAAGAAGTATAATTCATTAGATTAATATAATTCTAATCCATTGGAGTGAAAAAATTCAAGACCATTTGATTGACGATATCTAGTATATTGATGTGACTATATCTTTTATATCAATTTGATAATATCCATTCTATCGGTGTGAAAATATCTAATCTATCAGTTTGAATATATTTAGTGTATCAAGGAGATACTTTTTATTCTATCAATGTGAAAATTTATAGTCTATTGGTATAAAATCTTTAGTCCATCAGAATGATTTTTTATTCCAATGAAATATGAAGTTTATAATCAAAGTTATAGTTATTACTAGTTGTTAGAATACATTGTAACAACATTGTAATGGTGCAATAAAAATGACCTTGGATAGAAATGTTTTGCTGTGCTATCTAGTAAAGATCATCAGAGGCTGCTGCAACCAAATTCGAGATTCATAGAAAAAATGACCATTGGAGGGATACCTACAAATATGATTGAATTTGAGGTGCTGGGTGCTGATGCATTCTACAACTCAACATTTATGGAAATCTATCTTCCTGTGCATCTCATTATTATTCTTTATAATCTTTTTTAGTGTTGTGTTCTAAGTATTCTAGGTGAGGAATTATAAAAATACTTAGAATATTTTTGCTTTTGTATTATCTTGTTCTGATAAAGGTTTAGATCAAAGGATTCAAGGGATAGGAAGACATGTGATATTGATTAGTCTAATCGAGGGTATCTTGGTAATTGGAAGGAAGATCCAAAAACAATCATCATATCAAGGGCTTTCCTAGTATGGAAAGACAGACCTTATAGTTTTTTGAAAATGGTGGATATCTTAAGTCAAGATTTATGACTCCTTAACTATTATGGTTAAAGATTAGAATATATTTTATAAATCTTATAATTAATTATTACTTTACTATAATATTTTATATTAATTGTTTTAACAAGTTTTATATTATTATATTCATTATATATTATACATGTTTTTTTAAAAAACCTTTCTAATATCTGTCTGATCATACTTTCTTTATGTTCATTCAGTAACTTTGATTTATTGGATGAGTTATGAGTCTAATATATATACTCTGATCACCATATGATTTCTAAGACCAATAAATTTAAGTGGTTTGGGTTTTATGTTATTTCAAAATTCTTAAACAATAATTCACCCCCTATTGTAGACATCATATAATCTTATATCCAAAAATTGGTATCAAATGAGATTCTACTGATTTACCTTTTTTTTACTACTGATATTTACTAAAAGTTATTAAAGTTTTTATAAACACTTATTACATGAACATGTAAATTATGGAAAGGTTTTTTATAATATGGAAGGTTGGAATGTTATTACTCTCAAGAATCAAAATCCTACCATACCAATTATCTTTGATGGTAATGATTAGGAATATTTGATAGAAGAGATGGAAATCTCAATTACTAATATTGATTTTGAAAACATTTTCATGTGTTTAGATAAAACACTATATATTTACCAAATATTTTAATTGTTGGAACATTCTTTATTTTCTTGAAAACTAAAATATTAGAATTTGAAAACCCTAATTTTCTTAGGTCTAGTATAAAAAGAAATTAAATTTTTATAAATACACCAAAATATTCTTTATGAAATCCTAAGTATTGAAAATTGTTTAAAGGAAATTTTTTCTTCCAGATCCCACCACATTGACACTTTTTAAATAATGGAATACTTTTTGGAACAAACTTGTTGTTATTAAAAATAGGTTTTTATTAGTAAAAGCCATTCCAGAAACATCTTTATGAGGTCTAATCTGATTATACATCTTATAAAATTTTTTCTTTCCAATGGTAATCTTTGATAAAATATTTTTCAAACTAGATATTTCATAATTTAGTTTTATAACTAAATTTTCATCCTCAATAGTAGTTTCATTCTAACCAAGTTTTTCTATATCATTTAGTAAACTATTTTTTTTCTAAATTATCAATTTTAAGTTCCTTTGAAAGATCATATTTATCAGAATTATATTTATATAAATCTTTATAAAGATATGATATTTCGGTAGTTAAATTATAGATTATTGAATTTTCTTTTACATGTTTTTCTTGAGAAATTTAAATTTTTTAAAAAATCTTAAAATTTTCACATTGTATTAATTTTAAAAATTTAAAACCTTCTTCAAAACATAGTAAAGTGTTATTTTCTTTTGATAAAGAAGATTCCTCATAAAAATATGTAGAACTATTATCATCATTTCTATCAGTATAATTTACATTTAAAGTAATATTTTTAATAGATTAAGCAGTTATCTTATCCATGAATCATTTGTTAACCTTTAATTTATGCATATAATCTAATATTTTTTTGACCTGGACTTTCATTATTTTATGAGTTCTCAGATGTATTTTCTCCACCACTAACACTCCAAGTTTTTAAATATTACAAACTATTTTTTTTCTTGCAGTACTTCTTGAAATTCCTATCATAATATATTTTCTTCTCATCCTTTCTTTTCATCTTAGGACAGTCCAACTTGATATATCCATCTTTTTTACACTCATAACATTTGAATTTTGAATAATACTTTTTATCATGTCTCTCTTTTTCATTGTTCTTATATCTATACTAAAAATCATTATTTGCCACTATCTTGTTCATTCTCTTTGAAATATTATCCAATTCATTTTCGGATTGTTTTGATGAACTACTATTTGACTCAATAATAACTTCATTATTTTTAGAGGACTTTGTAACTTTCTTAGTAGATTTAACCTTACTAGGAACATTTGATCTTATTTTAAAAGAAACTCCTTCATTATTTTTATTCATTTTTTTCTACATCTATTTTTAGTTTTACCTCATACTGCATAAGGGTTCCAATTAAATCATTAAGCATTAGATGAATAATTCTTATTGTTTCATCCAAGAAGTTCTTTTGGATTCCCATTCACCCAGAATTATCTATATAATGTTTTCCTCTATGATTTTATCTTTAAGATCCTTCTCACCAAGAGGTTGCAAACAATTTAAAATAGTCATAAACCTTTGGATATTATTTTAAATAGTTTCTCTAGGTAAAAAAATAAAAATCTTGATAATATGCTTGAAGTATATCTATTTAAGTCTCAATAACATTAGATGTCCCATAATGAGTTACATCTAATTTTTTCAAAATAATATTTGCAGATTCACAAGACGGTATCTGAGTATAGATGTTTTTAGTCATATAACATAATAGAGTATTTTGAGAACAAATTTTTAAAAGAAGAAGTTGACATGATAAAACAAGAAGTATGGATATTCTAAGTCCTAGAATAAGGCCGAAAATGCTATAGACTAAAGAAGATAATAAGAAAAGAGTAAAGAAGAGTTTAAAAAGATGAAATTTATCATGAGAAAACTCCAGAATAAAGAAAAATTTCACTTTTGAACTATTAAATATTTTTTGTAATGTTAAATTTTTTTGATTGAATTAAAGCATGAATGTTATTTCATTATAATATTTCATAAAAAGTTTTCCAAAATAAGTTGGAAGAATTTACTCACAATAATCATTTAGATATATGTTTATATTTCAGAAATTGTTTTGTAGAACTATTAGTATTAACATTTCAAATAATTTTGACCTCCATATTTCTTTTTGAAAGTCACTAATGGGGAGAAGTTTTTATAGAAGTAATTAGAGAAGTGTTTAGAGAAGTCATCAATGAAGTTTTTGGGGGAGAATATTTTATTCCGGGGAAGTTTCATTTTGAAAATATGTCTCATATATTTATTTTGAATATAGTTTGTTTAACTATAAATAAGTCATAAAGAAAGGGGTAGATAAGATATATGTTTCTAAATGTCTTGAGGGACTATAATTGTTTCAAAGTTATTAATTTATTTATTTAAGTTTTGTGTATTTTTATTTTCAAAAAGAAGGATATTATTGAGTGAAAAGTTTACTTTCTACCCTATCTATCCTTGTTTTGGAAAATCACAACACATTCTTAAAAATATGTTTTAATAAATTTATATTTATAAATTTTTAGATTTTTTTTTATAAAAAAATTATATTTTACCAAACATATAAATTCTTATTAACTAATTGAATATAAAATTTCCATATAAGTCTAATGAATAAAAATTATATAAGTATAATCCAATGAAATAATAAAAGTTTAAACCATAAGATTGAAAAAAGTATAATCCATCAGATTGGAAGAATCCTAATTCATCATATTGAAAGAAGTCTAATCCATACGATCGATAAAAGTATGGTTCATTGGATTGAAAAAAGTCTAGTCCATCATATTGATAGAAGTACATACCATTGGATTGAAGATATCCATTCTATTAGTGTGAATATTTCTTTTATATAGGTATGATTACATTTAATTTATTAATGAAACAATATCTAATCTATCAGTATGGATGTATTTAGTCTATCATGGTTATGATATTTAGTCTATCAGTGTGACAAGTTATAACATATTGGTATGATAGGTTTAACACATTGATTTTTTTTAATTCTTTCAGAATAAAAATTTTATAATCAAAGTTACAGTTATTGCTACTTTTCAGAATACACTGTAAAAACATTGTAATAGTTCAATCAAAAAGACATTGGATGGAAATTTTTTGCTGAAAATTCTTGTGAAGATCATTTAAGTCCCTTACAAAGAAATCTAATATTCATGAACAATATGAATTTTAGAGGGATTTCCATAAATAGGAGTGCATTCGAGGAGTTGGGATATGATGCATTCTATAACTTAACATGTATGAAGGTTAATATTTCTGAACATATTTTTCTTATGATTTATAATATTTGAGAGATTTATGTTCAGAGGATTATGAGCGAGGAATTGTAAAAATAATTAGAAAATTTTTTCTTTTTTATTTTCTTGTTATAATTGAGGATTAGATTGAGGGATTCCAGGGATAGGATGATAGATGATATTGATCAGGCTAATCGAGGGATTTGAGGGGATTATAAGATAGAACTGAAACCAATCGTTATATCGAGGGATTTCTTTGAAAGGAATAGAAAACCTTACTTTTTGTTTGAAAACTTTTGATATCTTAGGTAAGGATTTTCAGCTTCCTTAACTCTTAAGGTTATAATGTGGAACATATTTTTTAAACCTTGTATACCATTATTAGTTTACTGTAAGCTCTTATATTAATTGTTTTAACAAGTTTTATATTTCATTGTAAATTTTATTTTAGAAAATTTATTTCAATAAATATTTCTAATATCCTTTTATTTAGACTATTTTTAAGTTTTTTTAGTAAATTTGATTTATCAGATGAATTATGATTTTGATACATTTACTTTGATAATCATACCCTTTATGAATCTGATCAGTTTAATAGGTTTTGTTTTTATGTTAGTTTATTTTCTTTAAAATAAAATTCACATCCAACTTTTATCCACCAAATACTTTTATAATGAAAGATATTCCCATATTTATTGAACCATGAAGATAATCTAAAAAATTAGAGATTAGGGTTTGTTTGAGGCTTAGAACTTGAAGGATTCTCATATTTCTATAACCGTTTGGAGAATATTGACTCAGGGTGATTTTAAGAATTGGTTGGGGATTAGACCTAGGAGGATGCCCATATTTTTGGAACCATGAAGAGAATATTGACTCATGGTGATTTAAAGGTTTTGTTGGGGGTTACACCTAGGAGTATTCCCATATTTTTTAGAACCAAGAGAAGAATATCAACTCATGAATATTAGGGTTTGGTTGTGGCTTATACCTAAGAGGATTCCTATATTTCTATAACTACAAGGAGAATATCGACTCATGGTGATTTCAAGGTTAGGATGGGGCTTACACCTATGAGGATTCCCATGTTTCAAGATCCATGAGGATAATATCAACTCATGGATATTTGAAAGTTTGGTTGGGTCTTACACCTAGGAGGATTCCCATGTTTCTATAACTATGGGGAGTATCTCGACTCATGGGTTATTTATGGTTTGGATAGGGCATGCACTTGGGAGGATTCTAATGTTTCTGCAACCATGAGAAGTATATCGACTCATGGGTAATTGAATATTTGTTTGGGTCTTAAAACTAGAAGGATCCACATGTTTATAGAACCATGAGAATTATCTTTACTCATGGTGAATTTATGTTTTGTTTAGAGACTACACCTAAGAGGATTCCCATGTTTCTAGAAACATGAGAAGTATCTAGACTCATGGTGAATTGATGGTTTGGTTTGGGAATAAACCTAGGAGAATTACCATGCTTATTGAACCATGATGAGTATCTTGAATCTTGGTTAATTGAATGTTTGGTTGGGTATTACACCAAGGAGTATTCCCGTGTTTCTTTAACCATGAGGAGTAACTCAGATCATCAGAAATTGAAGGTTTTGTTGGGGTTAACACTTAGAATGATTCCCAGGTTTCTAGAACCATGAGGATTATCTCGAAACATGGGTAATTGAAGGTTTGGATTGGGATTACACCTTAGAGGAATACCATGTTTCTGGAACCATGAGGATTATATCAAATCATGGGTAAATGATGGTTTGGTTGGGGATTGTACCAAGGAGGATTCCTATGTTTCCAGAACCATTTGAAGTATCTCAAATCATGGGTAATTGGAGGGTTTGTTGGGGATTACACCTAGGATGATTCCCATGTTTCTAGAACCATAAGTAGTATCTAAACTCATGGAGAATTGATTGGTTGGTTGGGTCTTACACCCAAGAGGATGCCCTTGTTTCGGGAATCATGAGGATTATCTTGACTCATGGTGAATTGATGTTTTGGTTAGATCTTACATCTAAGAAAATTTCCATTTTTCTAGAACCATGAAGAGTATCTCAACTCATGGGTAAATTATGGTTCGGTTTGGGATTACAAATAGGATGATTCCTATGCTTTTGGAACCATGAAGTGTATCTTGACTCATGGTGAATTGAAGTTTTGGTTGGGGCTTACACCTAGGAAGATGCCAGTGTTTCACGAACCATGACGAGTATCTCAAATTATGGTGAATCAAAGGTTTGGTTTGGGATTAAACCTAAGAGGATTCCCATGTTTCTAGAACCATGTGGAGTATATAGACTCATTGGTAATTGATGATTTTGTTAGGGATTACACCTAGGAGGATTCCCATGTTTTTGGATCCACGAGGATGATCTTGACTCATGGAAATTAAATATTTTGTTTGGGATTACAACTAGGAGGATTCCCAACAATGGAAATTCATGATTTACTATATGATCTCCAAGGAATGACATCATAAGAGGTTAAAAAAAGTGTCATACTAATAGGATATTTGAAAATGTTTGTCTACAAGGCATGTCGTAAGGGATGGTCACATGGAATTAGATGGATGGCATCCCGTGAGGTATTTCAACATGACATCAGACACATGGAATTGGAAGCATGGCTTACTTTGAGGGATGGTCATATGACATTGGATTCATGGAATCCCAAGATGGATGGTTTCACCAAATTTGGATGCATGGAATCTCATTAGTGATCCTCATATAGGGTTTTTTCTAAATTCCATTCCATGAGGTATGACCCCATGGAATTGGATGCATCGAATTCTATAAGGGATGGCCACACCAAATTAGATACATGGAATTCCACGAGGTCTGTACACATGGTATTGGATGAATTTAATTCTATGAGGGATAGCTACATGGAATTGTATGCATGGAATCCCACAAGGGATCCCTGCATAGGGTTGTCCATGTGTTATTCTAGGAGCGTTTTCATGGCATTGGATGCATGGCATCCCATGAGGGCTGGCCATCTAACATTAAACACATAGAATTGGATATATGAAGTCATATGAGGGTTGGACACATGGAATCATGTGATGGATCCATTTATAGGATTTTACTCAGGGAATTACTTTAGGGTTGGCTACTTTTCATTGGATGCATGTCATCCAATGAGGGAACCCCTCATATGGTTGGCCGCATGGCATCCCTTGATGTTTCCTCATGGAGAGGTGACCTTGTAAAGTGATTACCATGTAGAGGGATTATTATATGGAGGGACTTCATGGGATAACTTCACAAAGGCACAACCTAATTTTAAACACAAAAATTTTACTTGGGTTGTTTTGGGAGAATGAGTCCAATCCAAGCCTCATAGCGAGTCCTCTATGTATCCTTGTTTTCTCTAATTCCCCGATCCTTGTTTCTATGATATCTTATTTATATTATTATATTCCATAATTAGTCCTTAATTAGGTGTTATAAATAATTTTTAATGGTAAATAACAACTTTTTGAAACTTTTGGCCACTTAGAAATAGGTTAATGCATGGCATTTCTCATAGGAGGGTGGTTAAGTAGGAGCTCCACATAGAAGGATCACAAAGGTATTGCTACATAAGAGCTTCATGAAGTAATTTTTTTCATCATGTAGGGGTCATAAAATGATTCCTTAAACTTAAAATGACATTTCCTCCACATACTAAATCACCACATGGCATGAAATATTTCTCTTTCAATCTATATTCAGGATCACATACTAACACTGCAAACTATGTTCCTTTAAAACTCAAATTTCACATAATTCACTGAATCCACATACTATACATAATAAAGAATTTTTATGCTTTTTATTAGCTCATAATTAGTGTATTTTCAAACTTTAATTGAGCTTAGGAAGATCCTATAAGGAAGTACGTTCACAAGGTATATTTTGTGAACTCCACAAACTCAACATTGAGAGCTTTTTTATAGTTATCAAAAAAATATACTTAGGAATTTTTTAAACTCCCATCAATCTTGGGTTTATCTCTCATGGATTAATGGATAATGCATGGTCTTTATATGCAAACTCTATATCCATTAAAGGCTTCCTACATAGAGTTTGAAGAAGACATTCATCAGTTTGATCAAATGACTCACATCCATTAGATCAGATGGACCATGTAATATGTGTATCATTCAATGTGTGAATATTACCCCCAAAAGGATACCATAACACATAGTTTCACCTATGTAGAATGGATCCACATTATAATAAAAATGATGCTATTATCTGGCCAGAAAAGTGTATAATGTTCACTCCCAACCACTACACCTTTCCATACTACCGCTCCATAGTGTAGCCTAGTTCATCTATACAAACATATGGTGTGTGCTATGTGGGCCTATACATGGTCCACTCTTCCTACTTATGGACTCTCCTAGGTGGATACCTTGTACGTGGTAGATACTATCTCCCATAATGTCTTGGTTGATCTGGCTGGGTTGGCTTCCTTGGTTGGCCTCATTTTTTTAGGTGAATCCCTTCAAAATAGTTATCCATACCTCATGTTACAAAAGCCAAAGTATAATAAAAATTCTTCTATGAGAATTATTCATGAAAAATATCAAAATTTTCTTCATGGACTTATTTCATTATATTTGAAAATAAATATTTTCACGGTTTTATTCAACTTGTTGTAACTAAATTCACTTCACAATATCCTTTTGTACATGTCTTAAACATTAAAGACCAGTTCAACAATTATCACATTTAAATGTTGTATATGTAGGACCCCGGGACACCCTGAGAGGGGAGGGGTGAATCAGGGTGGCAACTTTTTCTTCTTAAAGTTGTGGATCTTGTTCCCACGTTGGTAGGAACTACGTAAACCTGTATGATGGATATGAACAATAATTAAACATTCACATGTAGAGAGATGACACAGCTATTTTTACTTGGTTCACCACTAAGGGCTACGTCCAAGGAGCATACGCCGACAGGTTGTCGGTCGTACCTAAATCCACTATGCTTCACTAGCTGCAGATTACAAGTGTTCGGGTACAGACACTCTGTCCCAGGCTCACTGCCTTTACAATTGTTCAGGGATAGCTCACTGCCTCCCTCGGGTCACTCCCGTTGACTCCCCCTGGCTCACTGCCGTTGGTGAAGTCCCACTCAGTTTATAGACGTGAAGGTCTCTTCAATAGGTGTGCATTGATGTTCTTTGTCTCATGTTCAGCATGAGACTTTGCTTGCATCAGGGTTCAGAGTTGATGCTCTTTATAGTTCGATCTTTCTTCTTTAGTGCAATGACTGAATGCACTAGATCCCCTTGTCTTCGTTTGCCTGAATCACAATCACTTATGTGATTGCTCAATAAATGAAGTTCAGCTTACTCGGCATTCGTCAGAATCAATTCACCATCTATGCATGAGATCATGCATGTATCATTTAGATTTCTTCTTCAATCTCGCTTTTCACCAAAAGTATCAGACAATCTTCAGCTCTTGTGCAGCTCCAGAAAGGCGGGCGTGCTTCAACAGTGTCTGGGTCTCCTTTTCAAGCCCGGCGCGCAAGTCTCCCGGCGGCGCGCAAGTCTCAGGCGCGCAAGTCTAAACTGGCGCGCAAGTGTCACTGAAGCACCTGCGCGACACTGCCATCTTGAACTTAATACTTGCGCGAATCACTTCCTTCCTTGCCCAAATCACCTGGGGCGCTCAACCATCAATCGGCGCGCAACCTCTACTTGCGCGACCCAACTACCACTTGCGCGGTTCTACCACCTGCACGACGAGAGCTCGAACAATCTCAAAGTCTTGAGCTCCGTGAGAAATGAGGAGGGGTGGTCCAGTATTTATAGGCAAACTGGACACCCTGCGCGTCAGCGCGCAAGTCCCTCGACGGCGCGCAAGTCCCACGACGGCGCGCAAGTCTTGTCTTCAATAACCTCTGTCGCGCAAGTCACTTGCGCGACCCAACCAACACTTGCGCGGCCTTCTTTCCTTAGCCAAATTTTGATGTTCTGATCCTCAAAAACATATGGCGCGCAAGTCTTTTATCTTCCAAGAGCACGGCGCGCAAGTCCCTTGGCCAAAATCACTCTTCTTCAATTGTTGATTTTGAGGCCCTAAAATTTGGCAAACACTGGAAAACAGCGCCACCTTGTATCTGCTCTTTTTGTACCGCCTCCAGATCAACCATCCCTCTGTCGATGTTCTTCAATCAAACTTAGATCGTTGACCACAACTCTTGAACTCGACATGTCACCATGGAATCTCCTTTGTCAACAAATTTGTATGTCGTTTGTTTGCTTTGTCGACAAGCACGATCACCTCAACATCACTTCTTCTTGGTGAACTGTATCCTTCAGCAACTCTTTAGCTTTTATCACAAACTCCAATATTGTGATATGTATTATTTGAAGGAACAGCTTTAGTACCATCATCTTCTATGACAATGTGATGTGCATGGCCATTTCATAAGTCAACTCATTGGCACATTGCCTCCTTCATCAACTGTCATGATCAACTTCATGCAAACCAATTCAATTCATCAAGAAGTCTCTTGCATGGTTCTCATGCAGTCATGAGAAATTACGTGGTCTTCATCAAACCCATGGGTCTCATGCAATAATGAGGAATTTCATGGTATTCATCAAAGCCCATGGTGCTCATGCAATAATGAGGAAGTGCATGGTCTTCATCCAAAAACACGATCCTGCTTTAATCATCCTTGGATGGATTACTCCTCACATTCTTCATTGTTGTAAGCAATGTATCACCTTTGACACATGTTCTTTGAACTTATGATCAGCACAACAATCGTCTGAATCACTACTCCTCTACTTCATCGGAGTACTTCATGATCTCCTTCATTGTGAGCTTCCATTCCTCCATTTTATTGGAGTACTTCTTAATCTCTTTCATTTTGATATTCCATTGACAACTATTGACAACAAATACAATCCTATACACAAAGTGGTTCCAACAATCTCCCCCTTTGTATTTTGTTGTCAATACCTTATACATCTTCTGAAATGAATCCGTCAATGTCAAAATGAGAATCTTCTGCATTTCACTTTCTCTCCCCCTTATTGACAAGAAATACAAAGCGCATGGTAGGGAGGGTATCAATCCTCACTTAAGCAAAGTTTCATTAATCATTTCACTCTAAGTCTACTTGAGCAGTGCTCGATGTAGAAAACAAGAGGATTTGATTAAGTCAACAAGGCTGTCCATTATCCACAGATCATGATACCAACATGAGATGAGAACTCATGTATCTTGTCTTCAAGGGTTTACCACTTTTATTTCAGGCTTAAGAAAAATCACTATGATAGAGAAAAACCAACCTGAAACTCCTGCACTCACAATAGCATGTGGATCATGTGCAATCGGCAGGAAAAATGACCTTGGGGCACTTCCATTTTTTTTGTTATTTCACTGATCAATTCAGTTACTCCCCCTTTGTAGAATGATCTTTGATTTGAGTAACCAAGGGATAGAGATTAAGAAATGGAATACCTTATCCATTGGCGTGAAATTCATAGAATAACTGCTTTTGAGTCCACCTGGAGTTGATATTGATTGAAACAGTGATTATGGAAGCTTCTTCATTCTTCTCCCCCGCAAGGGAAACACTCCTCATCATCTTCATCAAGACTGATCCTTCATCATCATAATCTTTGAATATCAATTGAATAATCCACTAAGGATGGAAACTTCTTCATCTTCGCTATCAAGAGTTGACAACATTCACTACTTCTCAGGTTCTCCCCATGAGAGTATGCTTCACCTTCAATTCCCTGCATTGTTAGCACAAATACAATACACAAATGATTACGAGAATAAGGTGGATCCTTCTTGCTTCATCAAGAAGACTTTCTTGGTTGAGGTTCTTTTCTCAACCAAGTTCCTCTGTTCACTCCAGTCTTCATGCCTGCACATTTGAACATGTGTTCTGACATCTGTCGGTGTGGCATGGCTCTATTCACATTCTCTTCTGCTTTGTGTGGAGAATTGTTTTTCTTAGCATCCATCATGAATGATACATTCTTACTCCTCTTAAGGACTGCTTCTTGCTCTGGTATTAAGGTTAGGCAACCTTTTGCAATGTGACCAGATTTCTTGCATCTCTCACAAAGAACTTCTTTGACACGTGTGTTTCTCTTTGTTTGCAATCTCTCCTCCACTGTGTCTTCATCATGTGAAGGTTTTCCTTTTCCTTTTTCACCAGCCTTGGACTTCTCATCTTCAAATTTCCTTATTCTTTTCAAATCTTCTGGCCAGATGACCAATATGTCATGTGGAACTTTTGCAGCTGGTTTAGATCTTCCACATGGGTTCATCTGAGATTCATCCCACTTAGTGTTTCTTTTGGATGAATGACCCTTCAATTTCATGGATCTAAAATCCTGGGTCTTCTCAGCTTCCCTACTTGAGATCTTCTTGGGGATGTGTGTGTTCACAACATTCTTTTGATTTCTCCCCAAAGTAGCTGCTTCATTCTTTGATGACATCAAGGGTCTTCTTTTCTTTTCGACAGTGAAAGCATGTTGATGTGGACATGTGCCTGCATTGTGACCGCTGCCATTGCATACATCACATATGTTATCAAGAATTCCAAATCTGTTTGCAGTAAACAGATGCGTCTGGACCTGCGGATGTTGCTTCTTCTTCTCTGGATTCCTCCCCTTTGATATAGGCTTTCCCTGTGCTTTTCCATGAAAGGGATTATAAAAACAATCCAGTGCACAGTGCCCAAATCTATTGCAGCACCAACATTGGCCCACAAATCTTTTCTTCTTTGTTTCTTCAGTATTAAGTTGTTGGGCCATCTGCTTAATAGTTTGTGCTCTATTTGAGGAAGAGGCTTCCTCCTTTTTCTTCCTATCCACCCTAGTCATGGTGGTAGGTTTATTCTTCTCACCTATCCTCATCCATACTTGTTTAGAGCTTTTCTTCCCACCTGCACTGATTGTCGTAGTGTATTTAGAAACATGAGTACAAGATGGTCTGGATGGTACCTTCACTTTCTCAGTTGCCTGTGATAGATCAATGAGCGAAGTCATGATCTTCTTATCACATGTTGGAGGTCTTTTGACAATAGAATCCTCCATTGAGAATTGAGTACCGACTGTAACTGATTCTTGATGTGGATAATCAAGAGTTGTCATAATCTTCTTGTCACATGTTGGAGGCATTTCAGCTTTAGACTCCTCCAACGAACATTGAGTGCAAGCATCACTCATTTCATTCTTTTGTGAAGTCTCAATATGTGTGTTCTCAATCTTGGTCAATTGAGCTTCCAATTTTTGACCCACAATATTGAGGATGATCTTCTGATCTTCAATCATTATCATCTTCTCTTCACAAGTCTTCTTCAACCTTTCAACCTCATCTTCATGCATCTTAACTTTGTTTTGTAACAACGAGTCAAGTTCCCTGAATTTAATGGATGTTTCTTCCAAACAAAAATTCTTGACTTCATTGCTCTTCTTCAGCTCAACTTCAAGTGCATGGACCCTTTCTTTTAGAGTCTTATTGACTGCCTCATTTTCTTCAAAGACTTTCACCTGTTTGGTGAGCTTCATGTTTTCCATAACTTTTCTTTCCAACCCCTCTTCCATATTGTCAGCTTCCCTTTCTAAACGATTTATCTCAACCTGCATAGATTGGAATAGGCTACAAATAATAGCAACCCTTTCTTCTGGAATATCATGCAGATATGTTCTGAGTTTTTCCTGAAAGCTTGAACTAGGGGTATCATCCTTTCCTCTGGATGAGTTCTGAGCCACCTGCTTGATACTTTCCATGCATAATGTTTCTTCATTATTGGAATGGCATGGAGAACAAGACACTACATCTTCTTTGGATGTGGGGGACTTCTTCATCATCTTCTTCTCTTTCTTTTTCCTATTTGTCAAAGTCTTGGTAGATATAGATTTCTGCTCAGAAGTGACTGCGTCATTATCAAGACTGCTCTTCATTGTTGACTCTAGGAAAGAAACTCAAGTCCTCTTCTCAATAAAATTACTGGAGAATATCCAACATACGTTAACCTTTCCCTCTGATACCACTTGTAGGACCCCGGGACACCCTGAGAGGGGAGGGGTGAATCAGGGTGGCAACTTTTTCTTCTTAAAGTTGTGGATCTTGTTCCCACGTTGGTAGGAACTACGTAAACCTGTATGATGGATATGAACAGCAATTAAACATTCACATGCAGAGAGATGACACAACTATTTTTACTTGGTTCACCACTAAGGGCTACGTCCAAGGAGCATACGCCGACAGGTTGTCGGTCGTACCTAAATCCACTATGCTTCACTAGCTGCGGATTACAAGTGTTCGGGTACAGACACTCTGTCCCAGGCTCACTGCCTTTACAATTGTTCAGGGATAGCTCACTGCGTCCCTCGGGTCACTCCTGTTGACTCCCCCTGGCTCACTGCCGTTGGTGAAGTCCCACTCAGTTTATAGACGTGAAGGTCTCTTCAATAGGTGTGCATTGATGTTCTTTGTCTCATGTTCAGCATGAGACTTTGCTTGCATCAGGGTTCAGAGTTGATGCTCTTTATAGTTCGATCTTTCTTCTTTAGTGCAATGACTGAATGCACTAGATCCCCTTGTCTTCGTTTGCCTGAATCACAATCACTTATGTGATTGCTCAATAAATGAAGTTCAGCTTACTCGGCATTCGTCAGAATCAATTCACCATCTATGAATGAGATCATGCATGTATCATTTAGATTTATTCTTCAATCTCGCTTTGCACCAAAAGTATCAGACAATCTTCAGCTCTTGTGCAGCTCCAGAAAGGCGGGCGTGCTTCAACAGTGTCTGGGTCTCCTTTTCAAGCCCGGCGCGCAAGTCTCCCGGCGGCGCGCAAGTCTCAGGCGCGCAATTCTAAACTGGCGCGCAAGTGTCACTGAAGCACCTGCGCGACACTGCCTTCTTGAACTTAATACTTGCGCGAATCACTTCCTTCCTTGCCCAAATCACCTGGGGCGCTCAACCATCAATCGGCGCGCAACCTCTACTTGCGCGACCCAACTACCACTTGCGCGGTTCTACCACCTGCGCGACGAGAGCTCGAACAATCTCAAAGTCTTGAGCTCCGTGAGAAATGAGGAGGGGTGGTCCAGTATTTATAGGCAAACTGGACACCCTGCGCGTCGGCGCGCAAGTCCCTCGACGGCGCGCAAGTCCCACGACGGCGCGCAAGTCTTGTCTTCAATAACCTCTGTCGTGCAAGTCACTTGTGCGACCCAACCAACACTTGCGCGACCTTCTTTCCTTAGCCAAATTTTGATGTTCTGATCCTCAAAAA
Source organism: Viscum album (assembly GCA_963277665.1). Lineage (NCBI taxonomy): Eukaryota > Viridiplantae > Streptophyta > Magnoliopsida > Santalales > Viscaceae > Viscum > Viscum album. Next base: position 1,427,679,047 of record OY728152.1, read on the forward strand.
CATATGGCGCGCAAGTCTTTTATCTTCCAAGAGCATGGCGCGCAAGTCCCTTGGCCAAAATCACTCTTCTTCAATTGTTGATTTTGAGGCCCTAAAATTTGGAAAACACTGGAAAACAGCGCCACCTTGTATCTGCTCTTTTTGTACCGCCTCCAGATCAACCATCCCTCTGTCGATGTTCTTCAATCAAAATTAGATCGTTGACCACAACTCTTAAACTCGACATGTCACCATGGAATCTCCTTTGTCAACAAATTTGTATGTCGTTTGTTTGCTTTGTCGACAAGCACGATCACCTCAACATCACTTCTTCTTGGTGAACTGTATCCTTTAGAAACTCTTTAGCTTTTATCACAAACTCCAATATTGTGATATGTATTCTTTGAAGGAACAGCTTTAGTACCATCATCTTCTATGACAATGTGATGTGCATGGCCATTTCATAAGTCAACTCATTGGCACATTGCCTCCTTCATCAACTGTCATGATCAACTTCATGCAAACCAATTCAATTCATCAAGAAGTCTCTTGCATGGTTCTCATGCAGTCATGAGAAATTACGCGGTCTTCATCAAACCCATGGGTCTCATGCAATAATGAGGAATTTCATGGTATTCATCAAAGCCCATGGTGCTCATGCAATAATGAGGAAGTGCATGGTCTTCATCCAAAAACACGATCCTGCTTTAATCATCCTTGGATGGATTACTCCTCACATTCTTCATTGTTGTAAGCAATGTATCACCTTTGACACATGTTCTTTGAACTTATGATCAGCACAACAATCGTCTGAATCACTACTCCTCTACTTCATCGGAGTACTTCATGATCTCCTTCATTGTGAGCTTCCATTCCTCCATTTTATTGGAGTACTTCTTAATCTCTTTCATTTTGATATTCCATTGACAACTATTGACAACAAATACAATCCTATACACAAAGTGGTTCCAACAGTATAAAATGTTCCATCACCATCAATACTTATATTGAATTCCATTGAATATTAGTATAAAAATCATTATAATCATAATTGAAATGTGTTTTCTATGTGGGGATAATATCATCGGTCATTTGGAAAAGTTCTTGGAATGATTTTTTTGATACTAATATTTATAGATTGAGTGTGTGCATGTGATTGACATCATATCAAAATTAACATATTTCTCTTGGGTGACTTTACAAGTTCCTAGATATTGATATTAGAATATAGGCCAGACCAACTAATATCACTGAGGAAAAGGCCTCTAGGGTAAAATAATAAGTGTTTCCATTAATCTCAATTAAATTATATTTTAAATTTAATTAATGGAAAACATATTATTCTCTAGATCGAGGAATAATATTTTCTCTAACTTATTAATCAAAAATATTAAATAAATATTTTTCCATCTATAAATTGTTAAATTACATGAATATATATTATTTATTTATCTCTTTTTATACAAAAGGTAGTAAATAATTATTTATTTATCAAGTAAATAATTTATTTATTTAAGATAATATTAAAATAAATATTTATTCACCATACCTTAGATATAATACATATTTATTTTTCGAATAAATAATATTTATTTAAATATTTATTCAAGGATTCAATAAATTTTGTGGGGGACAAGTTGATTGAAATGGTCCAATGATAAATATTTATTTACCAAATTGTAAAATAAAATTTATCTTAGGTTTAGTGAGTACATGCCATGAGATAAAATAATAATAATATTATTTTACATGGAATGTGGTATATTATGAGATTAATATATTATTATGTTTATTTATATAATTAATCAATATTAAACCCTAGCCCTGACTCTATATACACCCTGTTATGTCATTTGTGAGAATATTTGTTTTGTGGTGCACAACACCTCTTCTACCTTGATATTTCTCACTACCAAGAATATATATAGGGTTTAAATCAAGAACAAGAGAATTTACAGTCCTTGTAAAGGCTCAAATTTTATCATCCTTTATTTCATTTGTTATTTTTGTATGTTGGGGTGTTCAGTGGTGTTTCCCTAATGGTTCAGAGGTTCGGGAGTCTTTTCTACTTTAAATTTTGTTCTAAAATGGTTTTAAAATTTGTAAATTTATATTTTAATGTTTTAATATGAATTTTTAAGTTTTAAAAGGGTTTTTTAGAGAATATAGAATTAATATTTTTGTTTTAAAATGTGATTAAATCATTTTAGAGGTGGAACAGAACTCTGGAAATAATAATAAATTTTATAATTAAATTTTTATAAGTTATTTCATTAAAAAGTAGTTTTTTATAATTTATTTTGTTACTCTTATGCATAACCCCCTCCTCGCATGTTGTTGGATCCCTTTATCCTTACATAGTGCTATTTTTGGTATGTTGTGTAAAATTAAGTCTATATTTTATTGAGTTTGGTAAAACTAGTGATAAAATATATGGGTAGATCCTTGCTTCACTTTAGGGTAATCAATTGAATGAGGGAAAATCAACTTTATTCAATTATCACATGAGTGTAAATAATTTTTCTATACTATATGAGGGAAGTATGACGTTAGGTAAATATCACATAAAGGTTGATTTCCTCACTTATGTTAGAGTAATATTTATGTGAGAGTTGAACCTATATAATGTAAGGGTATTGCAGGTTTCTGAAGCTTGTCTCAAGGTAAGTAGCTCGCATCAATGTAATATTGGTTTCACCTTTGTTATTCCATGGTAGATTCCTTATGTAAAGGTAGTCTTGAATATCATGTAAATGTAAACATGGGTTTTGTTTTTTGATAAGAGTAGAGTTGTATAATGGTAGTCCTACATAATGGTAACAATTTTAATACAAAATTTCTCCTTTTCCCCTAGATTTGACTTGAAATTATTTTTAATGGAAATAATTTAAATATTAAATGAAATTTATGGATTTAATTCCAATTATGATTAATATAGAAATAATATTTGAATTGATAAAAATTAGGAATATTAAATGGGTTATGTGTGGGAATTAAATGAAAAAATTAATTAGTGAAAATTAAAATAGGAATGTTTTGACCAATAAAACATGAAAAATTCAGAACAAATGGCATCTCTAATTACTGATTGAAAATTAACTTTTTTATTATCTAAACACTTTTGAGGAAAAGGTGTGCAACTGTGGGATCCAAACATTACAACCAAATAAAACCATGAAGGAGAAAACCCAGGCCACAATTATAGAATCTACCCCATCCCAAAAATTACATCGTGATGAAAAGACTTCACCATTGCATGACCAGTCAGCTAACCGTCCCGTGCAGAGTTGCATGGGCCTAGTACCGATGGCAAACCCATACCCCCTCAAACTTCCAAATCTGAATGGCCTGCTAGGGTGAAAGCTTCCTTCTCTGGACCTATTCTGAAGCAGACCCAAATAGTATGCTGACAACAATCAGTTTAGTTGAATTCCACTGAAGAAAGACCTAATCTCGACACCAAATATTGACTCTTCATCATATATCCTAATAAAAACCAGAAAGAACCAGCAGCCAACCCAAATCAAGTCTGCACTCGAACCCATCACATCCATCTTCTTGAACCACAACAACAAACCAAAATAAATGAGATCCATGCTACGTAACAGTGAAATCAACTTCAAACTATACATCCAGGCAATTATTAGATTCGGCCTTGCATCCAACATGCCTCAACGTAGTTCCTTGAGCTTAGGAAGTGAACCAGATTGAAATAGACTGTCCAGTTCTGTACATGGCCGTACTGAAATAATACACCAATCAGCACTGAGTGAACCCTATAGTCTCAAAATAAGTAATAAACATCAAACCTAAATCAACCTCAAGCCTTCCACCGATTAAATTCACATGAAAAACCAATAACCTAGGATGAACTGAATCCAGATCCTAGCGCAAAAATCCCCAGCAAAAATGCAGACCCAAAACCAACACAAAAAGGAGACAACCAAATCTAAAATCTAAAAATTAATGAGAAAATAAAAGATCAAGAACCAATCACCAAATTGACGGACACCCGAGCGCCATCGATCACTGGAAAAGAGAAAAAATCCTGTCTCCTTCTCATGTTCTTATTGTTTCTCTCAAAATTTGGTGACCAAAATATTTATATTACAGTATTGTGAGTCTTATGAAAATATCTTGATTCCTTTTTGTGATTTCTCAATTATAATTTTCTCTCCCTCATATTTTCATGGAGAATAAAATGTTAGGATTCCTTCTTATTAGGGGAATAAATACCTACACTTTATTTTTTGTGAATTTTGAGATTATTATGATTTTTTATTTGATGTGTAATTAATATGAATTGACATAAAAGAGGATAAAGAATCATGAAGATGGGAATTATAAATATAATAATTGTAGATATAATTTACATATATTCTTATGTTATTTTATTTGTTATTTTTGTTTCTATTTATTTAATAATAAAGGACATGGTTAACTAAAGGAGAAAATTGTTGTAAAAGAGATAGATAATATAATAGGATGATCGATGATGTGAACCTAGAAATTTTTTTATAACTAAAACCCTTTTTAAATTGAAAAAGTTGTTGCATGTTTAATCAATTACTTGTTCCTCTTTTTTTATTTTATATTGATTTCCTTTGAAATACCTATTTATATTTGAATTTAAATGTTGAAATCACCTTTCATAATTGAATAATAATAAAATTTGTTAAATAAAAAGGGGAGGTTGATTGGGAATTGAAGTGGTGTTTGTGTTATCCCATTATATTATACATTCCAAGAAATATAGTGGTTGTTGTTTCTGGTTTTTGATAGAACATATATGTTTTTAAGTTTTCTGCATGAATTTTTGTTGTGTTTGAGTACTGTAATCACATTTCATAATTAATTAATAAGTGAATTTTTTAATTAAATGTTCTATTTTAATAACTAGTTCTTGATAGATATTGATTTTCCCCATGTGTCATAGATGTATGGAAATATGTTTTTTTTCTTTTTGCAGCGTGGTTGTGGTTTTGGGAGTTGGTGTTTTTGTGGATATATAAAATTTCTGGTAAATATAATGGGATGTTATATAAATTTATCATTTTATAGAAATAAATATATTTAGGATATAATTGAAATTTAAATGTTAAAATGAATTAATAATGGATGGGAATAAATTTGGGCGATGGTACATTATGTGTTGTCATAAAATGTGTGAAGTAAATAGAACAGTGAACCTAGTAACTGTTGGTGAACATATATCAATAAATTTCTAAATTAATGAATAAAAGTCTAATCGTGATTGGTTGTTATAGATGTTTTGTGCATTTATTGGCTGGTTTGTGTTGTAGAGGAAGAAATTGTTATTGATGGGTAATAGTGATGTTATAGTGATGAATTAAGGTGTGTTTTTGGGTTGTTGATTTATAACCATAGGTTGGGTATTGTGTGTGATTATATATCAATATTTTGTTTTTTGATTTTTTACACACCCAACTTAAGATAGGAAACCTTACTGAAACCCAACACTCTTTGGGTTCTAGGTAATTTACCCAACATCTAGGTTTTTGAGGGAAAATATAACTGACTTCTCCCTCTTCCCCTCACTCCCTTTTATGTGTATGGTGGTGTAAAAACTTATATGACATACTGTCAGAACTTATGGGGTATTAGTTTTGGAATACCCTAGGGGTATTGGTATAGGATGAACTGGTAAACTGGTAGACCCCATGGGGCATTTGTTTCAGTTTACCCGATGGGGTATTTGTATAGGATTTATTGGAATACCCTTCAAGGCATTGATATGATTATAGGTGTATAGTTAGACCCTATGGGCTATTGAGAAGAGGTGATATTATAACTTCACTTAAACACTCTATTGGATATTAATGGGATGATATTTATGGGACGGTATTAAAGATATGCTATTATATGGTGTGGGCAATGCATGGTACGATGAGAGAACAAGGATGATTTCCTTCAACTTCATGATTCCCTACTATATTGTATATATATTATTCTACAACATGACTATAAAAGGGTTAGATCATAGGACATTTGATGTTGGGGTGTGAAAGCGACGAACTAGTGAAGAAGTGGTTGAAGAGCGAATTGACTATATTCTTATGATACTATTTTGTTATACTTGGGTGTGATACTTGGTGAATGAGCCTTAGTGAGGATGAGAAAGGGAATTTGAATTTCTAGATTCGTGTTGTTTATACTATTTACTCACTAGAACATTTTTATGATTTTATTACATTTACATGAGAGGTTCTAAGGAGGATCCTACTGATTATACATGTTATGATCAACCCGAGATGTATTTTAGGTGATAATGAGAATTATGATGACTGAGTTTAACCATCCTATCTTTGATATGGAGTTTCTTATGGAGATGTTTCTTAGGAGTTGATTTGGTATTTTATTTTGGAGATTTATTATATATCGAGCATCATGATTTTTTGTATTTTATTTTATGAGATCTTGGTTTATTTATATAATGCAATGCTGATTAGTGGTTTTCATATTTTATCTTTTCCTTAACTTATAATATGAGGTAATTCCTCCCATTTTATATTTTATACCCTCAGTGCTATTCTCCATTCCGGGGCCTATTGGAGGAAGGCTTCGAATGTCACTCCCTCTATTCATTACTGATCCAGGACGAGTACCAGTGGAGGGGGGGGGGGATTCTGATAGAATTGTATCAGTGTTGATTGTTGAGATATAGGATATAGATTAGATTTAGGAACTGTGAGTATTTCATGGATTTATATGTAAATGACATCTTCTGAGGTTGGTTCATGAAATTAGTCTAAGAGATAACCTACAACATGGGATCTTAAGGTCCCCATCATATGACGTAAAGAATATGAGTCTATATAATGACCAATTATATTGGAATTTACATCAATTTAGAAACCTAGTAATGTTACATGCATCATACTTGTTTATTCATGTGTTTTAATAGTGGTGATTTTGTGGGATGTTCAAGGAATATAAATAAATGAACCTAATTAGATGAATTGAAATGAATTATTTACAATCTAGCATAGGGATTTGTCTTGTGATGGAATAATGTGTTATGAATTCAAGTATGTGAAGAGTAGCTAAACCTAACCCCCTAAGACTCCATATTTCCATGATTCATTTTAAAGTTGTGCTGGTAATTCGGGGCTGCCCAAAACAGACAGTATCATGGTGCGATGGATGAGTTCCTTTGATTTGTATGCTTACAACAACTATATTGTTATTTATGCTGGTGATTTTATTATTTTTGGAATGTAATATGGTTTTGAATCGGAACTATAATTAGTAATTACAATCAACAATAGTAAATGTAAAATGAAATAATTTTATTTTGAGTGAATATTTTGAATCATTTATGGTAATTTCTTGTATGTTAGTAACATAGAAGATCCTTAAACTTGATAACGTAAATTGTTTCAACACCATGTTATGAATTAATTTGTATTATCTTATTTTTAAGTTATGAACATTGATATTAACTTTATAAAGAATATGATAGGTCTGAATTAGTTATAAAAAAGCAAGATAAAAGCATAATTAAATTTTTGATGTAGTAACAACCTACTTATTGATACCCAAATTTTCATGATTTTTTAAGTTTGTTAAAATATTTAGTAATGAAGGATTTAATTTAATTTAACCATGACATGATTTTCTTCTTATTGATTGGTCGTTTTAGAGTGTTACAAAACGTTTTTTTAGCCTCATGATTTAAAAATGAAATTCTAGAGTTTTGTTAAAATTTGTCCACATGATTTTAGAAATAAAATTCTCAATTAAATGATTTTGATTGATTTGAAAAGTTTTAGATACATGGGGTTCAAGAAATATTTTCATACTTTAAATCCAATTTCTTGTTTTATGGATAATTAAATAATTATGAATAGACAATTTCCATAATTTCATATATGATTTAATTGTGAATATATTATGTGATTTTATTATTTCTAAAACGAATTAATATGGAAAAATATTTGTAATTATGAAACATTTATTTTAAAAAGATTCCTGATAATTAAAAATTACCTTCCTATAAATCATGAAATGATGAGATACATAGTTTCTTGTAATGATATTTCATATTAGTTTTAAAATATAAAAATTCAAACATGTTAGTTAAAAAACTTGTAAGAGCATGTCATAAATTGGAAATATCATTTAAAAACTGGTATAGTTATTATATTGGTGTGTTTATATTAATGAAGTTGCATGTGTAAGAGATCATAGTTTTCATGATTTTTTTGAAAAACTATTCTTAAATAAATATTCCTTGATGGTAAACCTATAATTTTGTAAGTTAAGTTTAAACAACATGATTTAAATCCAGACATTCATTATTATGAAATTCTATTTCATGTGCTAATCTAATTTTATTATAATTAAATATACTTTATAAGTATGATTAATTTAATTAAAGGGAATTCAAAGAGTTTTTTATTCTTTTTGATTATATTTTGTAGACTATAGAAGATCCATAACGCACTCTTAAGGAATATTGTAATTTAAAGAAAAATAATTAATGAAACTTAATTTAAATCGATAAATGATGTAATGGACAATATTAATGGACACTATAGAAAAATTATTATGAAATCATGATAAATTTTAATACATTTTGTTCATACAAAGATAAAAATGATATATTCTAAATGCTATTAATAAAATTTATTTTATAGTTTTTTATTTTATATTTTTATTAAGTGTAAATCATGAAAGGATAATGTGTATAAATTAGGTAATAAATTAAAATTAGGATAATACATTATTAAACAAGGTAAAATTTTGAAAATATTATAATTTTATCATTATAATCCTGATCTAATTATACAACCACTGGACATGAAAATGCTGGGATCACCTCCTATGAGATGTGGTTGTAATGTTGTGTATCAGTTGTTAATACCATGATTTCTACAAAAAATTTCCTATTGAATCTAATTATATTATTTTTTAGAAATTCATAAAACATTGAATATATTTTATGATAGTAAGCCATTCATTATCTTTCCATTTTGTGTGTTTTTGGATTCCATCATGAAAAAATTCCCTTATTCCGTTTTAGGTAGAACTGTGCTTGGATACTGATGTTTCCTGAGAGCATCACTACTTCTCTTGGGAAGTATTGAAATACAAATTTATACTCAAACATACACTTACTAATTTAAGACTATAGTTGAGTGTTGATTAAGGATGATCAACTAATAATGGTGTATAAATGACATAAAATGTTTTAGAAAACTTAAATGAATAAAACAGAAGATTGAATAAGTTGGTTTTGGATGATGAGATGAATGTACCATGCTTTTTTAAGTTCCAGATCGTGTAATAGTGTTGGGTAAGTGTTGTGTTGTTTTAATTTAAATGGTTTAGAAATTGAACTACAGGTGCCTCCTCTTAGAGTGATCACCCTCTATTTTATGAACATCCTTTTCCCCTATCAATTATTATGTTAGTTCATAGATAGGTGTTTGGAACCATGTTTAAACATAGTGACCCATAATTCATGAATTAGTAATTCCATGAGTGAGGGTCACTGGTCGAAGCATTTAAAAATGTAGACCCTTATTTTTCAATAATGATCATGCATGATATAAAATTGTAATAATTAAAATATTAAATGAAATAATATAATCAAACCATTAAAATTTCAATAAAATACAATTTCTTACACTATGTGAACCCCCTTTACCTTGAATTGTGTGAAATAAGAATATTTACCCCTTATTGTACTCATGAGAAGATATGGATAATAAAAGATACCTACTAATACAAAATAACTTACTGATAGTAGTAGGTCCATTCCAAATCTTTGGGTGTCCATGCCCCCCTCATAGTAATAGCTTATCTCCTATTAATTCTGCTACAAAGAAGTCTCTTTCCTTTTTGAAATTTGAATATTATTTCCCCCGGTAGTATTTTTATCCACACTTGACCTAGTCATCCACCCTTTTATAAAAAACATATCTTTTTAATATTATGTTATCCATGAGAGAGATAATATTTGGATGAGTCTTCAATGTTGTATTTTTTAAATTTGTGAGTATTTTCCTCCCTATCAGCCTTCTCATTTGTTCTTGACTAATTCCTTATTTTGTGGGGGTGTTTTCGAACTCAATTTTTTTTTGTGGTGAGATCCTTGAATACCTATTCAAAAATTTCACCCCCATAAAAAACATGTGTATAACCCAAAGTATCAGGTATTTTTAAGTGTATATGCGGCAAACCTAAAACATTACCTTTATCACTATGGTGTAGCCTTTTTATAGGCATCATGGATATGGTGAATCTGAATCTCTATGGTGCTACCACTATTACTCTATAAAACCAGTTCCACTACCTATTTCCCCACCTCCATGTTGCTGTGGATACCCTAAAATGAAAAATTTCTTAGTCACACCGACCACAATACATTGGTGATCTCTAACATTGTGACCTCATTTCCAGCCTCTCTGGCCAGGGTGCAGAGACTCAGATGAAAATGCAATGATTTTTATTGAATCTCTGTCCGATAGAACTATGAAATAACAAAAATAAATGACATAGTTAATGTTAATTAAGTTGAGTTCCCTAGGTCACTATGATACATATCCATGAATATGGTGTAGTGTTGTTTTATATGGAATTAGAAACTTGAGATCCTCTAATTGGACATGAAAATTCTGCAGTGGAAGAAAGATAACCTATGGTGTCACTTATGTGTGAGGAAAAGGAAACACACATGGTCTTGGGATGATGTCATTCTTCTTAAGTTCATAATACCCGTGTGTAGAGAACATCCCACATTGAATGTTCTGGTGGTTAACCTCTACTTAATAAATGATTATGTGATGGATTACTAGAAATGAAGCTAAAATAAGGTCATAGGACCTCTATTTAAATCATGCGTCACCCTGTTATGATGATTATCTCCTCTCATCTCCAAGTAGACTTGACCCCCACTTGTCAATGATTGCTATCATATGCATGCTCTTATGCCCCTACTCCGACCTTCACAAGGGATTTCCCCAGCTACACAACCTTCCCTTGGGTGTCTTACTCGGATTCCCTATAGGATGAATATGTGGATTAATTCCCTTGGTTGAGGGATTTCCAATAGTGGACCTATTTTTTTTTACTAAGTCCACTTTTCATTTTTCACATACATAAAACACAAAAAAATACAAAGAAAAATAAATAATATAAAAGAAACTATTTATTTATTTATATTCTAAAAATTTCTTTAAAAATTAAAAATTACCCACAAATGATAAGTAATAATTAAAACATGGGTATTATCAAGTAAAAAATGAATAATTAAAATTTTAAAATTCAAGCATAAAAAATAACTCATCAAACCCCCATACTTAAACCATGCTTTTCCTTAAGAATATTCCTCACCTATAAATTAAAAAGGACACACCATTTTACTAATATTAAATATTCTAAACTGATGAAAAAAGAACAATTTTCAATGGGGGGAGAGAGAACATTCAAGGGTCATAAAAGAGAAATTATTTCAAATCCTCACAAGAAATAATGTATTTTATTTTTCCTAAAGAATAAAAAGTGTCAAATTATTATCTCTTTCATTTATGCCTCTTAATTTATCATTATTCATATTCCAGGACATGATCCACCTCACCCTTATTTTTATTCATATCTTATCAATCAAGTTAAAATAAATATGGATCTTTGCTCATACCTTGAACACATGTACGACACTTATTAACTTTAAAATGATCTACATTATCCACTTAGTAGAGACAATATCACTAAAAATCAAGAAGACTTTTCAAATTAGGATCATACGATTCAAAGGATTAAGGATGGTTGGAAATTGATGAATACAACTTAAGGATCTAAAAATAGGTTTATCTTTAGGTGTTAAACATAATAAAAATTTAAACATAATGTCATTTTTCTCTTAGAAATTACAGCTTCCCCACATCCCCAATAAGAAAGTAAGGCCATGATCAATGAAAGCACAATGAATGAGTTATCCCTCTAGTTTATTTATTTATTTTTAATTTTTAAAATTTTTCAACACTTGATCGAGGAAAAGTCTCAAATATATCATCCATCTCCAAATGATAAAGATATTTAGTTGAGTGATGGTGATTTTTGACCATCCATAACTCAACCTATTTTTGTTTTGTTTATTTCTTTTTTTTGTAGGGGTAAATAATAGAAATAGTGAATAAAACATTAACCTTCTTCCCAAAATCTTTTTAGAGGCACACAACATATTCTCTCAATTAATAATATCCCTTTTCCCATGAAATCCCTCCCTTACACACTTGAAATTTGAAAATAACAAAAAACACTATAGTATGGGTAAGAATAGATAAATTAGCTTGAAATGGGGTTTTTTTCTATAAAAGGCCATTCATGGATTCTATGGTCTAAAATGAGGAATAATTTTAGTTATGTATCAATGATAGTGGTTAAATCAATCAAATTATTCAATCATCTTTTAATTTAATTTTTATAATCATCTTTTTGATAAGTTCAAATTCAATTCTTAATAGGTAGCATGTCCCAAGTTCCCTACATAAATTTACTAAGAGAATATTGGAAAATTTTTTCCTATAAACCTATTAGTAATTTTAGAATATGATTTGAGTAAATCACTTATATCATGTGTCATAATAACCAAATCAATCAACATGAACTTATATAATTTAAAACATTAAAATATGAAAGGTAATTTTCAAAAACATGCGACTAAAAATAAAAACATGTTTCAAGTTCTTATGATTCACTCTAATAACTCAATTTTCTTATATTACTTTTTCAATTCAATAAAATTGAAAATTAAAGCATTGAATCATGGGGTTCCTAACAATATTAAGTGTCATTGATCAAAAAATATAGAAAATATCTATGTGTGGGCGTGCATTTTTTCATTAAAGCTCCAAAACAGAATCTGGAAAATACTGGGGAGTATATTTAAATTATAAAATTTAAATTTTACTTAATTTTTCATGAAGATATTATTTTATTCCATTTTCTTTTTATAGTATCCATTTTACCTAGAATCATCATGGGACTAAAAAATTTAAATAGTGAAAATCTAGACCCATTATCATTAAAGTTCCAAAATATAGGGAATGAACTCCTAAACTAGTTACTAAAAAAATGAAATTAATTTAAATCCCAAAACATAAAAAATTATAGGATGCCTCCCAAAATAAATTTGATTATTATTATTGAGATATACCTCACCAGTTTAGGTTAAGTGATTAAGGGAATGAAGGAGGTTACCCGGTCCATATCTACAAAACGATGAGGCTGTGATTCTTCCATGTAGATGGGTATTGTTACTTTTTTAGACATTGATTTCACTATTCCTTTGAGAAAAACCTTCTCAACCTACATGGGATGAATACGTCATGTTTTTGACCTTATTGGAAAATTAAAGGGAACCTCACCAACTTCCCAAACATGTATCCCTTACTTGAATTATTCTTAGAAAACATCCCTTACACTATCTATTGATGTTTCCTATATAATTTTTTCATTATTCATATATTAACTTCTTATTTCTTTTCCATAGTAGTTACTTCACCTTTCATCTAGATACAATAGTGTCCTCAACTTATTTCAACTCATCTTCTCTAACCACATCACTTTTCTCTTGCAACATTCTCACTACCCGGGGAATGTTAAATTTTACCTCTTATCCACAACCTCCCAAACACATATTTTCACTTTGTATATTAATAAATTATCTTCATATATCAAGGAAGAATCTTCCTAATATTATAGGGGTCTTATGCTCATCCATGTCCATCATAACAAAATCAGTCAGAAATTAGAACTTTCCTACCTTTACGATTACATCTTCAAGTAGACCTTGGGTTTGTCTCACTATCGTGTATTCTAATTAAATAATAGAAATAATTTACTTCATCTCTCTTAAACCCAACCTCTTTAATGTTGATTACAACATTATGGTGAAACTTCCACCTAAGTCACATAAATCACCACCAAACACATTAGAAATGATGTCAACTGGGATAGAAAAACTACATAGAACACTTTTTTTCACTGGTAGGATCATTAATAACTTGAACGAACACCCCATTTCAATGGTATGATTCCCAATTCTTTATGATTTATTTTACTTTATTCCAACTCCTTGGATTTTTCATGGGTTGGCGTGTTCACAATCGCCTTAGTGAATGGTATATTAATGTGATACCTTTTGAACATCATCAAGAATGTTTATCTTTTTTCATCAAAATTATTTTCTTTAATCTCATTGAAAATGTGAGTGGTGGTTGATACAGTGATGGTTATTCTTCTCAAACATTTTTATCATATTCTTTTTCCTTTTTCCTTATTCTATTTCACTAGTTTTAGTACTTACACTACTTATTATTTTGTCTATTTTACCTCTTTTTCAAAAACATATGATGTTTTATTTCTAGTCCTCAAGGTGATGGATTTAAGCTAACCATGTCTGGGAACTTCAATGTCTCCCATTGAGACACCTCTTGGCCTCTCTTTCAATTGATTAGAAATTTGATCCATTTGGATTTCCATGTTCCTCATTGCCTCGATTTGGTTTCACAATTCTTCTTTCAATTTTCAAATATAAGTACCTTTTAATTTATAATAGGCTAGAAAATACTTGATTTTAGATCCTTTTGTGGTCATGGAACTTTAATGGGTCTCCTCTAGTGAATAGACCTGACTTGTGAGTGTTCATCCTTGGTTTGGGGATGAAAATATTATTTTCTTGGTTTGAATCCTTATCCTTATGCTAGATTCTTCTGTTTTTTTGTGGTGGATATTGTGGCCTCTATCCCTATTTATAATTTTGATGATTATAATCTAAATAATTAATATCTTTCTAGTAAATTACTTGGGGATATTGATTTTCCATCATTATGTCTAACTTCTTTGGAATTTCATTCACTTGGGTGGAAATATAGCTGTTTTCCACCATGTGAACTCCTTATACTGATAATCCCTCCAGATTCCATTGGAAATTGTTTTTTGAAATTTCATCCAACAACCCATAACTCACCTATGGTGAATTTCACATCAGCAAACCTCCAATTTCTACATCAACTATTGAACGATTTCCCTATGATGACACTTTTTAAAAGTTTGGGATTACAATCCAAATATCAATTCTGTGATGAGGGAATCATCTAATGAAGATTTTAAACCATTACCATACACAATATAATGTATCATCATATAATTTCTCAAAACATAAAATACTTACCAATAAATCTATAGATTTTGAGGGTGGGATAAACCCTGTCAAAAAAATTCCTTACTAGATCTTCCCATGTTGTTATCGAGCATGCAGGTAAACTTTAGATCCACGCCGATGCCCTTTCCTTCAATGATATTCTAAATAGGTGTAATCTCATTGTCTCTATTGTGACGTTGTTGAATTTGAATGTATCACACAATCCCAAGAAACTCCCTTTGGGTCTTCATGAGGAAACCTGATGAATTAAACTGAGTGTGTGATCATTTGAATGATCACCAACTTAATATAAAAGTGTTGTGTAGTGATCAGAGGTACTATGATACATGGATTTACCCCCACATTTTTGGTTCTTCTATAGTTGATTATAGTTTTAACCCCTTTATTCCTTGTACTTCTTGTCCAGCTTCTTATTCTTCTCCTTGGCCTACTTTATGACCTTGTTCTCTTCTAGGAATGTTGTGTTCTTCTTTATTACTATTTTTACTTTTTACAGTCTTTTTTTATCATGAGATCTAAATTTTTATCTCCTATTTTTTCATATAGTTGAGTATTTGTGTGCATAATTGTTTCCTAAAACTACTGAGTAATAATACCAAGTGTAAAATTATAAAAAAGTGAGAAAACAAAATAGGAAATTACTAAAAATTATTTGTACAACTAAACACCTTTTCCCAAAAACAACACCAATTTTGATGATTCTTGAGAGTGTTGTTACTTATCCTAGGAAATATAAAAGTATAAATTTATACTAAAATAGAAACTAAGTAATTTTAGAATTTAGTTGAGTGGTAATCTTGTATGATCTATTGGGAATGGTGTATAAATGACTTCAAATGTTTTGGAAATATTAAATAAAGAAAATAGAATATTGGATTGGTTGGTTTTAAACGACGAGATGAATCTTTCAAGCTTTTGTAAGTTCAATATCATGACCTAGTAAAGGGTAAGTGTTTTGTTTTTTTATAATTTTAATGATGTTAGAACCAAAATATAGTGATACTTCACTTAGAGTGATCACCCTCAATTATAAAAATCTCATTTTCACCTCTCAGTTATTAGGTTAGTTCATGAATAGGTGTATGGAACCATGTTTAGAACCAGTGACCCAATATTCATGTATTAGACATTTCATGAGTAAGGGTCACTAGTTTAAGCATTTAAAAATACATAATCTTTTCTTTCAGCAATGGTGATGAATGAGAGAGAAGTATAAGAATTAAAATATGAAATGAAATAATGCAATCAAACCATTTACATTTCAATCAAATATAATTACCTAAACTATGAACAATACCCTTTACCTTATATGGATTTGAAAAAGAATATTTACCCTATTACACTGGTCATGAAGGGATATAGAGCATACAAGTCACTTATTACTATAACTACTCTTCCAAGTGGCAGCAAGTCTAGCCCCAATCTATGGGTTTCCAGTCTGGTGTCCACCGAAACAGAAGACACTTCTCTCCTTTTAATTCCACTCCAGATAAGTCTGTCTCCTTTTATAATTTTGAAGTCTATTTCTCCCAGTTGTATTTTTAACCACACTCGACCCAGTCTTCTTCATTTTTCATATCTAAATCTCTTTTTAATATTACATTATCCATGAGAGAAGTAATGTTTGGCCAAGTCTTTGAATTTTTATTCTTCAATTTCATGAATCTGTTTCTCCCTACCAGCCTTCTCATTTGTCCTTAGCTGGTTCCTTAATATTTGGGGGTGTTTTAGATTTCTTTTTTGAAAGGAGATGTCCCTTTATACCTGTTTAAAAATTTCTCCCTTATCTCTATCACGATCATGTGCATTGCCCGAAGGTATCAGCCATTTAAATATACAGACATGGAAGACCTATGAAACTTCCTTTATCATTATAGCTCATAATTATCATGGCCTACATATACACGATATAAATAACTCTGCAAGGATAAAATAACACTCCTCTATGAAAACCTTGACACTAACTATTCCTCCACCTCTACATCATAGTAGATAATCTATGGTGAAAACATTCTCAAGCATACCATCCCTAGTGAATTGGCAATCTTTGACAATGCAACCTCATTTACAGCCTCTCTGGACCTAGTGTAGTGCTTCAAGAAAATATACAACACTTTTTATTCAATATAAATCTAATAAGACTATGAAATAAAAAAAATGACCTGGAACAATTCTTCTTCATCAAATCAGGGTCCCTAGGCCACTACGCCACATAATAATGGATGAGACATAGGGGTGATCGATATAGAAGTGGTAACTTGAGATACTATCATCGACTATGGGGGTTTTGAGTCATATTGGATATGACCTATAACAGAACTTAGGTGTGAGGAATATGATGCACATGATGGATTAAGACAACATTGGTCTGCTTAAGTTCATTGTACCCATGTACAGAGCGTGTCCTGCATTGAAAGTTTTGGTGTTCTAACTATATTTAATAAATTATTCCATTGAAACCTAACTATAATGAAGATTGAATGGGGTTAGAGGACCCCTACCACCACTGTGTGCTACCCTATTTCGATGATACTCTCCTCCCACCACCATTTTGACTTTAACCACATGTGACAGTGCCCACTCCCACATGCATGATCTTATACACTTGTGCCGACTTGTGTAGGGGATCTCCCCATCCACACGAATTTCGCTTGGGATTATTGGCTGACTGCCCTATGGTTGGATATGGGGATCAATGTACTTGGTTGAGGGATAACTAGTGATAGGCCTAAATTCTTACTGAGTCACCTTTTCCATTTCCACCAACTCAGTACACACACAAATACTAATGAAATTAAACAATATAAAAACTAGTATTTTAATTTTTTTCAAAATTTCATTCCAAATTAAAAATTTTCCAAAAATGATAAGTAATAATTAAAACATGGGTATTATTAATTTAAAACATAAGACATGTTTCAATTAAAATTTTAAAATTGACACATAAAAACCAATTTATCAGATGCATCCTTATTCTTTTACTGATTATTATTCCATTTGTTACCCTTTACTCATGATATATTATATGAATTCATTATGTATTTTCCATGAGGTTGGTTATTTCAATAATTCAAAAAAATAAAATAAGTATTCTTAGTGTTAATCCATTGAAAATTTGAATTCTTTCACATAAATGGAACCAATTTTTCTTTTATAGTATACGTAATGTTTTTTTGATACTAGATATTTCTTGTGATTTTCTTTATGAATCCTAGTATAAATTTTCCATGAATGTTTTGTGATGAGAATTTCATACTCAAAAAAGTAAGTAAAATCATGTACCCTTATGTATAACCCGGAATTATATTTCATTGTTAGAATGATGTTTAAAAAATGCTTAATTTAAGCATTTAAATCATGATAAATGAGGATAAATCATGTAAAAATTATCTTTTGAGTGTATTCCTAATTGATTTTTT
Source organism: Viscum album (assembly GCA_963277665.1). NCBI lineage: Eukaryota > Viridiplantae > Streptophyta > Magnoliopsida > Santalales > Viscaceae > Viscum > Viscum album. Next base: position 1,427,697,638 of record OY728152.1, read on the forward strand.
ATAATCACCTGATATGATGATTTATTATAAATGAATTTAATGAAATTAATAATGGTAAATGATATACTCTTTGGTTAATGATTCCCTTGAAATGTTAATGTGTTTTGTTTTCCTAAACCATAAATAGTCACACTAAAGGCTGGCTAACATAAAGTTTTTTCCTAATAAAATTCATAAGTTTACGTTCAATTTTTTCTATTTAAAATTAATGTAAAGTGATTATTTTGGAATGGTTTTCCACACTATAGTGTCAATATGGTTTCTATTATTAGATTTAGGAAATAGACCAACCTAAAAGGATAATAATTTAAACATGGTAATAGAAATACTTGTTTTTTATTTTGAAATCGGGTGATGAAATTCTTTTTAGAATCACTTAATTCATTTGAAAAAGATAATCAAATGGTCATTAATATGCATTATTGGATAGGTTTATTGTGGTTTTCTATGTGGCCTTATTGTTATTTTGAGTTCTTTAACTGAGAAATTGTGGTGTTTGTGTGAAAACCTTGAGCCATTGATCTTTTTATATGCATGGTTCATTGATAGTAGTTCATTATTCTAAGAGAGGTATCTTCCCAGAGGATTATCTATTGGAGTAGCTATATATATTTTCCTTTATGATTTTGATTTTACTTTAAGACAATAATTGTTTGAGTTTTAACTAATTTAAAGGATTATATTTTCCTGAAATTTGTTTCTTTTCATTCTTGGATGCTGGGGTGTTTGTGGGTGTTTCCCTAGTGTTTTAGAGGCCCCAAAGTCTATTTAAGTTTAAATGTTATTTTAAAATGGTTTTACAGTTTATAAAAGGCGATTTTAATGTTTTGAAAGTCATTTTTATGTTTAAAAAGTGATTTATAGAAAATTTGGAATTAATGTCGATGTTTTAAGGAGAGATTAAATTATTATATAGATAATCCAAAATTTTGGAAATAACAATAATTTCTATCCTTTATTTTTGTTGGTTATTTTGTTAAAAAAATTATTTTTTATAAATATTTCAACTACCCTTTGACAACATCTCCTCCTAACATATTGTTAGATCCCTTTAACATTATGTTTCTCAATTTTTAGTATGTTACATAAAGGTTATTCCATATTTTTTTTGAGTTGTGTAAAGTTATTGATCATGTGTAAGAGTAGATCCTTACCCCATATTAGGGTAATTTATTACATGAGCATGACTCAACATCATTCAATTATAAAATGCGGGTTAGTGGGGTTTTGTTCTATTATGTGAGGGTAAGTATCATGTCAAGGTCGATTGACCTAAAGGTAAATATCATAACTTTCAACATGGTAATATTCAAATGAGGGTAGATACTATGTTGTGTAAGTGTAAAATAGGATTTCTAAATCTCTGATCAAGATAACTAACTCACTTTAAGATAAACTTGTTTTTCCTTCACTATGTCTGTATAGATTCCATATATAAAGTAATTCTTGAATCTCATGCAAAGCAAAGAATAGGTTTTCATCTATTGCATAGAGGTAGAGTTGTGTAATAGCAGTACTGTGTAAAGGTAATGTTTTTTATACATAATTTTCTTTTCTTCTTACTGAAATAAACCAACAATAAATTTTAGTAGAAAAAATGAAAATATTAAATGAAAAAAGGGATTTAGTTCTAGTTACGATGAATATAGATATAATATTTAAATTTCCAAACATTAGGGAGATTAAATGGGTCGTACAAAGGAATTTAATGAAATAATAAATTAGTAAAAATAAAATATGAAATTTTTGACCGATTAAATTGTAAAAAATCAAGAAGATATTTCATCACTATTTTTTATAGAACCATAATTTTATGTAATTGAGTTCTTCTTATTTATCTCTAAACAAGGTAACTAGAATCTTTCCATTTGAGTCTTCTGAGTATTTTTTGAATAAACTAAAAAATAATTGTGATTTCATGACCACAATTATCATTTTAATCTCTTATATATTCTTGGAATAGTGTGTATGAGGCTTCCTTAAAAGTAGGGGATTTAACACTCTCTCATCATTTTTTGTGAATTTTTATATTACCATGCTATTTTCTTAACTAGGTAATTGTCATAAATTAACTTAAAAGAAGTTAAATTGTTTGGAATATGGTAAATAGAAAGGGAATTTATAAAAATATAAAATACAAATATTCCTATGTTATTTCATCTATGATTGATTATATTATTTATTTAATAACATAAGGCTGGATTAACAGAAGGATAAAATGATGGTAAAAGTGATAGATAATTTAAGAGGATAATGTATGATGTGCACCTAGATATTATATGATAACTAAAACCCTTTTTAAATTAATGAAGATACTTCAAGTTTTCTCAATGATGCGAGCCTTTATTTCTTCTTGTGGATTAACTTCCATTGAATTAACTATTTGTTTTTTCGTTTAAATGGGTAATTCACCTTGATAATTGAATAATAATAAAATTTGGTAAATAAAAAGGGTTGGTTGTTCTATAATTGAAGTGGTTTTTGTGATAACCCAATATATTATACATTTTTAGAAATATAATGGTTATTTTTACTTATTTTCAAGATCTTATAAATGATATAATTTTTTTTCATGAATTATTATTATATTTGAGTGTTGGAATAAATTCACATAATTAATTGATAATTGAGGTTAGTAATTAAATATAATTTTTCAATAATCCTGACTAAAAAAATATCGATGTTGGACAATGTTTTGTATATTATTAGAAATATATTTATTTCTTGTTACGGTGTGGATATGGTTGTGAGAGGTTGTGCAATAGTGTCTGGATAAAATGATTGTTATATATTTTGGGCTGTTAAGGAAATTTAGTGAAGTAGAATGAATAGTAATTAAATAGATGCATGTTGTAATTGAAATATAAATGTTTTAAATAAATAAAAAAAATAAAGGAATAATTTTTTGTGATAAAAAAGTTTGGTTTGTCCTTAAAAATAGGATTAAAATGGTATAATGTACCTAATAATGGATGGTGAATGGAAATATAGAAATTTCTAAATGAATTAATTCAAGTGGAACTATTGAAATATTCTAAATGTTTCATTAATTATCATAGTGTTATCAAAATACAAATTCATTCATCTAACTACACTAATATTAGATCATATAATAGTAGTAATATGGGGTTCATACTATGAGGAAAAATGTTATAAGGTTTCAATAGTTTTGATTGGTTGTGACAATTTATTTAACTAAAACTAAAATAACTAAACTGATTTAGATGCCGCTTCAGTGGTGGCGTAGTGGTGGGTGGATGAGGGCCATACAACAGGCGTTCGGTGAGGTCTGGGGTTCGATTCCTGGGAGCCCTCTCTTGGGTGAATTTTCGCCTCCCATGTACCAATCGTCTTGTCAGGTCACCCGGTCTCTCACAAGGTGGGCAGAAAGGGTGCACTTCACCTGGCTGACAGATTGCTTTGTCGAACCATCGCTAATCGATGTATAACTCTGTGGGGACGGTCTGTCTTCTCAGCTGACAATGGCTCCTCCATGGATAAGGCTTCTCTAGATGAATTCGTCATGGGGAGGGGGGTTCCTGGGTGTGGGCGGTTCGAAAAGGCCACTCCTGGGAATTCCCTTTAAAAAATGACTAAACTAATTTAGAGATATGGGTTAGAATGACTCAAAAATGAAAATAAGGAGAATTGGAAGTGAGTTAATATCAAAGATTTGTTTTCATAAATTCATTACCCATAATATTTCTTGGGGTACTAGTGTTTCTTTCCAACCTCCAGTAGTACAATCGAAATTATCAATATCCTCTTTTGAGGTTGTCGATAAATACTTTAGAAGTATGATTTTTAATCTCTAAATGGAATAAAAAGTTAAGATTTCTCTCAATATCCCACTTCCCTTTATCACATTGAGGTTGATCCTCTAAATTTCATATATTTCATTGTACATTTTGAGGATATGATTTGATTAAATCAAAGTGATACTAAATTAAGTTATGTACTCATCCTCTTTTATAAAACTCACATTTCCCTCAAATACCAAGTTTTTTATGATTAATCTCTTAATTAATATGAATGAATTGTGTATTTGAGGAAAAGGAACATAATTTTTTTATAAAATAAATATTATTCACAAAAAAATTAAGCACAATACTATTACATTCACACCTATATATGCACTCATAATTACACAGTGAAAAGAAAAAATAAACAAAAAATATAAATCCTAATTAAAAAGCCTCATGGTTTTTGATGACCATCATCCTCCACTCTTTCTTTGGATTTAGGGTTGAGATATATCACTTATCCTTCTACATTAGTAGTGGAACCTCCCTCTGGGTTTTTTGAATTATGCTTTGGGTTATCTAGGTCTTCCTTCTCTTTCTTTCATAGTATTTAATTCCTCTATTTATAGATAAAATTATCTATTTTTTAATTCTGAAGACCTATTCTCCTACAATTTTTTTAATTTTATTTTTAATTCTCTCTTTCTTTCATTTTCCCCCTTATAAAAACCCTTATTTTTAATTTCTTTCATTATCCATGAGATATGGGAGGTTTTTTCTAAGTCTTCTCAAGGAGAATATATTTGATTCGAATTTTCATCTTTATCGTATTTATGGACTATTTAAACATCCTCTTTGTTATTTGAAGTTTCCAAACATGTTCTTATTCTTTTTCCCAAAATCTAGGCCTATAATCATTTGTAAATATCAAATGAATTGGGGTTTTAAAGTATAAGATGTGGGAAACCCAACAAAGTGGGTGGTTTCCCTATGGTGAAAAATTTCATGGCCATGAAAGCCTGCGACATGGCTATCTTTTTCGTAGTACAGTGGTGAAATCCTCTATTTTCTTTGGTTTTTCTTTTTTAGGCATCTCCACATCATAGTTGATAGACCGTGACATAGGATCTTCATAAAATTTTCCTTCAAAGGTGTCTAGGAAGTAGATCCCCAGACGATGACACAACATTCTTATTCAACCTCAGAACTATAGTGGCCAAAATGCATCATTCTTCATCATAGTTTAGGTTCTTTTTCTTCACTTTTTGAATTATAGTGGTCCACGATACTACTGTGAGGCCATGGTGCATCATTTTTCTTCTCGATTTGAGTTCTCTAGGACACTATGCTGCATAAACATGGCTACGATGTAGTGGTGTTCGAATCTCCAGTGGGTAGTGAGCTCTTCATTTCTATTCATTGTAGGATTATGGTGTGGTATGATGGCCAACGACATAACAACTATGTTTCTTCTTTCTAATGAAGATAATTCATGAGAGGATCAAATATGACATTGTTTATTTAATTTCACACACTAACACAAATGGGGGCAAAGGAAGTGCTTTGGTTTTATCAACGCTATTCAGAAAGCACAGATAAAAGGGAGACTTTTATCAGCTCTAGAAAAATGCGCTGATAAATATACCTTTTATCTGTGCTTATATTAACACTAATAAAGTCCCCCCTTTATCTGCGATAACAAAATGAGCTGATAAAAAGGAGACTTTATCAGCACTAATATTAGCACTAATAAATGTTTTTAATAGAAAATATTATTAATTTATATAAAAATATTTTAATTATATTGAAAAGTAATGTTTATATGTATACATTAAATAAAAAATGCATTTTTATTTTGTTTATTATGTTTATGTTTTATTTATATATATTTATTATTTTTATTAGTTTTAGTTATATATTTATTATACTATACGTTTATGACAATATATATAAATGCCTTTTAATATATATATACATATATATACAAATACTTATTAAATATATATATAGTTAAATAAATTTATGTTTCCAAATGAATGTATCAATTGAAGCATTCATTCATATTCTCATGAATATATGCATATTGTTTACCCTAATGTTGGTGATATATACTATAGTACTATATATACTTGGTGTATTCATTCATTTCCTATATATATAAAGCTTTATCTTCTCATAAATACTTAAAATCATGAAAAATATATTTAAATAAACAATAAATGTATTTATTATACTTAAAAATACAATTACTTAGTTATATATAATTATATAATTTTTAAATATATTATATATAATTATATATAAATAATTAAATATAAATATGTTTAAATAATTATAAAATTACATAATATTTTTTAAAATGAAAAATATATATTTATGAATACCTTTTTAATATATTTATTTATAAATATATGTATTTAATTAATATATACACAGACACAAACTTATATATATTTATATACTTATGAAATTAAAATTAAAATTAACATATCAATTTATATTTTTATATATTTAATTATAATTTAAATTATATATATATATATATATTTCATTATAATTTATACATGAAAAGAAACAAAAAAATGAATATATTAATATATTTAATTATAATTTTAATTATTAAATTATAATAAATATATTAATTATATTTATTTATAAAATTATAAATGTAATAAGTAAATTGGTTATAATTTTATAATTATGAATAAATGGTATGTTTTATCAACACTAATTAAGAAGCGCTGATAAAATATACATTTATTGGTGCTTTTCTAGCATTGATAAGGTCATGTTTTATCAGCGCTTTCAACTGTAGCATTGATAAAACATATTTTCATCAGCACTATTTTAGTACTGATAAAGATGGGCCTTTATCATTGCTAAAAAAGTGCTGATAACGACATGTTTTATCGGTGCTTTCAATTTTAGCGCTGATAAAACATACTTTTATCAACACTTTTTATCAAGAACCGATAAAAGTGTCACTGTGTTTTATAAATAAATCCTAACATTCTCCTCCTTCCTCGCACCCCTTAAGATCTCATGGAAGCTGATCCTTGTCGTCACTGCCCCCGCCACCTCCTCTCTTCCCTCCTATCCTCCCTTCTCTCCTACCTCCTCCTCCTCCTTGCTCGCCAACTCCTTCGTCACCGTGAATTGAGCTTCTATGCATGGCTCTCCTTCACTGCACCTCTCCTCCACCAATGGATCTCCTCTACCACACCTATCCTTCTCCAAAACTCTCCTCCGCCGCGCCTCTCCTCTGTCGTGCCTCTCCTACATTGCGTATGCACCTCTGACACGTGCTGAAACACACCTCCATGGTTAGATTTCTCCTCTTTCTCATTGGGTTCACTTATTAGAGTTTGATATTGATGGTGATGTTGTGAATTGTACGGGCTAAACGCCCTGCTAAAAATTGTGGTCGTTGGTGGTTCTTGTTTGAGCACTAGTTATATTTAGTAAAATTAAATTTCATTATACCATATTTTAAATTGTTTGATTTAAAAATCTTCAATGCAATGTGGGTTTTCATAATGGTAGAATATACATATTTTTATTTATTTTAACTTATGAATTTAAATGGGTGAAATGTATTTTAGTGGTGTTATTAGACTAATATTTTGTTTCCTATATCAAATTATGAAACAGTTGAAGATATTTTTTGATGGTATAATTCTACGTGGTAAGATTACTCCATAAAAATATTTTAGGATTTAGTAATATTTTACAAATTTTCTTAAGCTTGAAACTCAAATTTTTAATTTTGTTAAATAATTGAAGAATGAGCTATAAGTTCTAATATTCGAAAAAATTATTATAAAAGAGGGAGTATATCCCCTATAAATGTGATTAAAGGAATATTCCAATAATCTAAGAGAAGATTTATTGACAATTCCCCATGATTATAAAAATTAGTAGAGAATATTTCCATGAAAATAGTAGTACTAATTTTTTTGGGCACTCTAGGAATAATTGAAATAAGAAATTAATATAATAAGAGTCATCATGTGTTTCACCAAATAATATTACAAGAGGTATAAAAGTAAGTGGTGTTTATATTTTTTTACATAAATAAAATTTTGGGAGAGTGATAATGTACTGGAAAGTGACACCCTTATTTCATAAGGTACATGATTTATCAAAGACTCTATATTTTCCCTTGATGATGAGTGTTTTATTTGGATTTTTTTTTGAAATTGGTAGTAGAAATCATGATAAATGCATGAATCAATTGGTCCCTTAAATGTGGAGTAGGAAGAATGATGTTATGATGTTTTAGATTCATGATAGTGGTGCCAAATAAATAATAGGGGGATATTTTTAGGATTTAATTGAGAATTGGTGTTGGTATTAAATTTATTGGAAATGTATTAATATTGGATTTATTGGATATAGGTTTGTACTTGATTAATTGGTAACATGTAGGTGATGTATTTATTGGAAAAATTGTAATAAAATTGTGTTTTATAATCATGGATAGTGATAAATTTGTTTTCAATAAATATTGATTATTGGTATTGGATTTATTATCATCACATGATTGGTTGTTGGATGTTGTTCTCTAAGTAGATGTATGGAATGATATATTGTGGTCCTAAATGTTATTATAAAATAATTATTTTATATTTTATGAAAGTTATTATATAAGAGGTAATGAAAATGTTCAAAAGAATAATTCTATAATTTTGATAATGCAGTTGAGTTGGATAGAGTTTATTTGATAAATTTCAGAAGTTGTAGAAAATAAAATGGAATGAGTATAAGTGTTACACCATGAGTAGAGATCCTAGAAAAATGAAAAATTCCTAATAATCCCTATATATATAAAATTATGTTGGAAACATTTTAAATCAAATGGAAATGTATGGATAACATTATAGTGATACATAAAGGTCACATGTACCAATGTGTAATGTACTTCCAAAAGTGAATATGATGTCATAGAGAAGGATGATGGAATTTTGGGAAGAAATTATAGAAATTCTATATATAAGATATAATTAATATCCTAACACCCTAATTAACTCTGAAAAATATACATAATTCTATGGTTGGTTTTCACATGGAATAATTCACACCATGTAGAGGTACCCATGATAATTAAGATCCAAGATGTTTTGAAGGTGATTAATTGATCACACTATGGGAGATGGACTATCAATATTTGTGAAAATTTTAATGGGAATATAAATAATTCCATTTATATATAAGATTTATTCATGTAATGGTATTAATGGCCACACTATGAGGGGAATGCATAAGAGTTATTCATGTCATGGGGAGTTTATACATTTTTTGAAGTGTCTTATAAATACCTTGGTGGTTCTACCTACATTGTGATTTCCATTCCATATAGGACTTCTCGGTACGAATTATTAAGTATACATGGAGTCCATGTGAACACACTATGATGGATAAAGTTGTCTTATCATGTTATAGTAAAAAGATAATTATGAGATATTCTAAATAACATGTTTTTTTCTGTGTGAGATATGAAATTTTATGGTTAACAATTACAACCTATAATAAAGAGTATCACACCATGTAGTAGATTAATCTTAAGACTATGGTTTTAGAATAGAACAAGATTCAGATGGTGATGAAAATGTTCATTCAATAAGTATTAATGTGAATATATGTAACAAACTAACACAGGTCAACATGACATGTCACCCAAGATGGCTCAGTACAAGGCCTAAAGCCCATTCCATATCACAATGGTTTGGAGATAAACAAATGGATATCGACATACATAACTATGGGGAAGATTTCACCCAAAAATATAATAACTGAAATGTCATGACCCGTCCCCTGGGGCCCGTGCTGTGACTACCCCAAGCCCGCCTTCCAGGGGCCAGGGGCTGGCGACCAGCACTAAAGGTGTAATTCCGTAAAACTGGGAAGACATTGCCTTTATAACCTATAAACACACACAACCAAGCACACAGCTGGATACTAACACAAGGTAAGATGAATATTAAATAGAGTGAGTAAAGTAAGTAAAGGGGCCAAAATACAAGCCCAACTAGAAATTTCTAGAAACTGAAAAGTACAAGTAAATTGGAAAAACTCCTGTGAACACCCACCATGGATCCTACCTGTAGGGTAGGTACAACTCTTGAACAACCGTTTCTACGGTATGCCTCATCTAATGTCCACCTTTGAGCTACCTCCTATCCTGGTATTCTCGTCCTCAGTCAGTGTTATCCATCTTCTACGCCAAACACAACAAGGTGAAGGCATAGCCCATGCAGGGGTGAGTATAACGATACTCAGTAGGGAACCCGAGACCCTCAAGGTGTCACAAAATCCACCAAGGATAAACCAAACAACATGTAATCAACAGAAAACCCTACTTAGGTATATTCCCCTACATATACCTAAGTTATCAAGTATACCCATCTCAATCATGAGGAAACACAGGGTCCAACTTAAAATCCCAAAGCTCAACTGTTCCACAAAGGAAGGAATACCACGAAGGTAAGTACCACACAGGTACACCACACAGAAGAATACCACTAAGGTATTACCACGAAGGAAAGTACCATACAGGTACACCACACATAAGAATACCACAAATGTATCACCACGAAGGTAAATACTTAGCTCATACGAGGTATAACATTGGTACGGTAGAAAAGATTACTAGATGTAACTACTGAATCATCTTACTCCATAAAGAGGCAGACCCATGTAGGATCCTGAATCATCATCATATCCACATAAGATCATAGAACATCGTCAGACACACACAGGTTCCTAGTACAGCCTCAGACCCACATAGGATCCTAGAACATTATCTGACCCACATAGGATCGCAGTACATCATCAGACCCACACAAGATCCCAATACATCATCAAACCCACACAAGATCCTAGTACAGCAGACCCATATAGGATCATAGTACATTATCAGACCCACACAGGATCCTAGTACAGCAAACCCACACAGGATCCAACTACACCATCAGACCCACATAGGATTCTAGTGCAGTAGACCCACACAAGATCCTAGAGTAGTCCCACATGGATTGCTAGAGTGGACCCATGTGGAATCCTCAAGCACAGACCCACAAAGGATCCCTTTCTCTTGTTACATCCAGTTATAGGGTTCCCACACTAAGATTTCTAGTCTCTGGGAGGGTCCACTCCTCAAGCTATTGGTCGATACTACAACTTCCACGAAGTCCCAAAAAGAATTATCCCAAAGGCCTACCGTGTAATAGGGGTCTCAACGGAATAGATGGTGTGTCAGTCGGATGCCCAGTCTGTATATTATTAGCCTTTTAGTCATGAGGGTCCGGTTGGATTCGTGCTCGATCCAACCCGACCATACCCTAAATTTATCCAAATATCGAGTGGGTTATACCAAAAGGACAGTCTCGCTCCAAGGTTTCTGGCACCAGAGAGGCTTCATCAAATGGACTCCTGGTGCCAAAGTTATGACCAAAAGAGCAGAGATGGGTTGAAGCTGGTCTAGGTCCGGTCTGACCCGACCTGGGCTGACCCGAACTAGCCCATTGGGTCTATCCCATCCCATCCCACCAAGTTCGGCCCAGCCTGCTTGGTTCAGACTGGCCCGCTCGGTCTGACCTGACCTGTGCTGGGCAGCCCGACCTGTGCTGGGTGGCCCGACCCACACTGGGTGGCCCGGCCTGGCCGCATGCGGGGGGGGGGGGATTCACATGCCCCCTGCATCCACTCACCAAATAGCTTCAGCCATTTGGTCACCAGCAGTATGGGGGACCCATGAGTACCGCTCGATTCCACTCGGATGACTGTAACAACCGACCCTTTACCTCCCGGCGGTGCATCGTGTGCTGCCCTTCCGTGGCCGACTGAATGCCGACTGCCCTCCCTTCGCCACTGTGGCCCAAGCCACGACCCTTGCACGCCGGGCGGCATGGACGCGCGCCACTACCCCATCATGCAGCCTGACTCCGCTGGCCACCAACCTTGCTCCACCACGGTAGACGGGCCGTGGACCTTCTCCGGCAGCACAGTTTCATCACCACCATCTTCAGGGCCGGCTGTGGTGCTGACCGCCATTCCCTAGCCCCACTAGTGACGGTTACCGTCCTCCTCCATCATGAAGAACACAAAAAGAACCATAAGATTTGCGGAGGGGTCAGGACGTTTTTGTTTGGCCCGTACCTACAGGGTTAGAGCGGTATAAAGTGGCTCAAGGGAGGTGATTCGACTTGAGAGAAAAATTAACGACGATCAATCGAAAACACACCCATACCTAAAATATTTGTTGAAGTCAATGAAGAGGAAAGGATTGACGTCATTTTTTCATCATTGAAGACGTCCCATGTTTGAGGTGGCATGTTATTCGTTAGAGAATATGGAACATTCTTCATTGGAGAAGATGGCACATTCTTCATTAGGATAGAATGATCCTCCAAAGTACTCCCTTTCGCCAACGATTTCCATCAATAAAAACAAGTGAGGAGCCAACAAAAATATTAAGTTTATCAATTTTTGTTGTTGTCATAAATGGAGTTGGCATAATTAATTTGCACAATTAAATGGGAGGAATCAATTGATGGGGAGTTGGGAGGTTCCCCCCCCCCATTAAGAGGGGTTTGGGTGGTCCCCGCCACCATATATTTAAATTGCTGGTTTTTGTAGCTCGGGTGGTACCCACCACCAATCATTCAAAAAGTACATTATAATAAAATAAAATAAAGGTTTATTTTATTTTTATTTCCACGAAAAGAAAAAAAGCTAACTTTCACCCTCAACCTATTGCGGTCGAGGTGAAGGTCTTCTTAAGTGAATACTAGTGCTACGAGTTCAACGATACCCTCAGATTTCAATTCCGAGAACTGGTTCAAAGTTACAAAAACCCGCTTTTACATTTACTGAAGGTACCTAAAAAATGTTTAGAAATTCATTTCGGGCACACCGGGCCTCAGAATCATGCGCCATTAATTTTTGCGGACTTCTAAAATTCCCATATATTAAAAAATAAATCATTGAAATTATGGGTCTTTAAATTCTCCCCACCCCTGGGATTTGCATCCCTGAAAGCCTAATCACAAAAACTAGGAAAACAAGTGGGGTTACTGAGCACAAATATGATCCTCCCACTCCCATGTGCTCTCCTGGAGGTTCCCGTACTGCTAGTGAATGCGCACCGGAAGTGTCGACCACCAACGGAGTACCCACTCTTGTTGATCATGAATCTCCACTGGAACCTCTGTAAACATCGCCCCATCATCAATTTCCAGCTCGCCATGGTCGATGATGTGTGATGGGTCGTGTAAATATCTCCTCAGATGGGATAAGTGAAAAACATCAAGCACCTGGTGCAACTGAGGTGGAAGAGAAAACCTGTAAGCCACCTCACCAACTCTACTGAGGACCTGAAAAGGACCTATGAATCTCAGAGATAACTTGCCTCCATGGACAAATCATATCAAACCTCATCGATTTGAGACCCGTAGAAAGACATGGCCACCATCCTCGAACTCCAGAGGTCTCCGTCTCCTGTCGGCATAAGACTTTTGCCTGCTCGGTGCAGTCTTCATCCTCTCGTAGATGATCTGCACCTTCTCTGTGGTAGCCTGTACCATCTCTGGTCCCACTAGTGTAAATCTCCTGGGTTAGTCCAGCACAAAGGAAATATATAAGTTCGGTTGTACAAAGCGTCTAAAGGCGCCATACCAATGGTGGAGTGATATTTGTTTTTGTATGAAAAATCCACCAATGGAAAGTGATCCTCCCAGCTGTGACCGAAGTCGAGGATGCAAGAACATAACATGTCCTCGAGGGTCAGCATAGTCCGCTCATTCTAGCCATACGTCTGAGGATAGAATGTGGTGCACAAATGAAACTGCATCCTCAAATCCACCTACAACCCTTCGATATCGAATAAGTAAAATGTGCATCATGATTGGAGACATTTTTTTAGGGTACTCCATGTAGCCGCACAATCTCTTGAACATATAGGCGTCCCAAGCTCTCTACTAAACCCTGCTCTCTGATCGACAGTAAGTGGGCCAACTTGGTGAGATGGTTGACGATCACCCAGATAGAATCATAACATCTGGATGTACGTGTAAGTCTTGTCATGAAGTCCATGGATATCCCATACCACTTCCACTCTGGGACCTCTTAAGGCTGAACTAAGCCTACTGGTACCTGATGTTCCACCTTCACTTACTGAAAAGTGAGACACTAAGAGACAAACTTTGTTACTAATTTGTTCATTCCCAATCACCAGTGTTGTCGTTGAAGGTCCTAGTACATCTTCACCACTCCTGGATGTACTGATAGAGGGGATGTGTGGAACTACCTCCACACTTCCTCCTGAAGTGACATTGGTACCATGGTACGTCTTGTTAATAGGATGAAGTGCTCCCCACCTTCAGAAAATCCTTCAGGTGCCTATCCTATGGATATCTAAGCACTTCATGGCTCGCAATCAGCATCCCTATGATGCGCCTCCCTAACTCACTGAAGAAGTGGAGGAGTGACTATAAGAGACTGAAGAAAAACTGCTCCATCTCAATCCACAAAGGATATCGACAAAGTGACCAGTTGCTTCATTGCCTCACCTAGAAGCTATATACCAGATCTCCTATTGAGTGCATATGATAATATGTTCCCCTTACCAAGAGTATAAAATATCTTGAATTCATAGTCCTAGAGGAACTCAAGACAATGTCATTATCTCCGGTTCAGGTCCTTCTGAGAGAAGATATACCTGAGACTCTTGTGATCTGAGTACACTATAAAACGCTCTCCCCTGAAGTAATGTCACCATGTCTTCAAGGATATAACCACTGCTGCTAACTGCAAGTCATGGGTAGCATAGTTCTCCTCATGTTTTCTCAGTTGTTGAGAACCATATATGATCACTGCTCTCTCCTACATCAGGACACATTTGAGCCTGGTCCCTGATGCATCGCAGTATACTACATACCCTACACCCTCCTATGGTAGCCTCAAGATGGGGGAACTAGTCAACCTCTACCTCAGCTTCAGAAAACTCCGCTGGAATATCTCTAACCAAACAAATGGTTGGCCCTTCTTTGTCAACACTGATAAAGGTGCGGCAACGTTGGAGAAATCTGGCACAAACATTCAGTAGTATCCAGCCAAACCCAAGAAACTACGTACCTCTGTCACACTCCTGGGTGGCTCCCAAGAAAGTACCACCTCAATCTTCACAAGATCCACTACAACTACAGCCTCTAATATGACATGTACCTGAAAGTGAACCTCTTGGATCTAGAACTGGAACTTCGAGAGTTTACCATAAATATGGTGCTCTTGGAGTGTGTCCAAAACTATATACAAATGATTGGCATGCTCCTGCTCAGTAGCCGAGTAGATCAGAATATCGTCGATTAAGACTGCTATAAAGAGATCAAGGTATGGCTTGAAAGATCCTATTCATGAGTCCCATGAACACTTATGGAGTGTTGGTTACACTGAATGTCATAACAAAGAACTCTTAATGCCCATACCGACATCTAAAAGCCATCTTTTATACATCCTCATCTCGTAATCTAAGCTGGTGATAGCCTGACCTAAGGTCTATCTTTGAGAACCACTATGGCCCATTCAACTAATCAAAGAGGTCTTCAATCCTTATAAGTGGGTACTTGTCCTTCACAGTCACCTGATTCAGGTGTTGATAGTCAAAAAAAAGTCACAAGATCCCATCCGCCTTATTGGCGAACAAAATCAGGGTTGACCAAGGAGAAACACTAGGCCAAATGAACCCCTTCCCCTGTAAGTCTTCCAGCTATACCCACGGATCACGAAGCTCTGTGTGAGACATCTGATATGCTGGTGTAGATATCGGTGCCATCCCGATGTACCAATAAATGTAAAAGTCCACCTCTCTTTGAGGAGGTAGACCCAGAACATCATCAGGGAAGACATATGTGTACTGGTCCAGCACTACAGGATAACTCAGACTCTCCACATCAACTGTTCTGAGGGTAAGGCTAGCCAACTGATGAGTGATTGGCTACACTCTCTTCCAGGTAAGTCCATCATGTGCTGCAAAGCCTACCGTATCACCGGTGAAGGTAAACCTAGTCCCATATGTGTGAACACACCGCACTTTGTGCCTAATACAGTCAATCTGAGCATGGACTGTAGATAACCAGTTCATACCCAAGATGACGTCATAAGGCCTCGACGCTGCTACTTGGAGATCCCAACCAAATCTCTCACCTACCAGAGTATGATCACACTACCGACACCAGTTTTTAATCGTTTAATACTCTCTCGTAGGAGTCTCATGCCGCAAGGATCGATCCAACAGCTCCGTTAGATTCTCCGAGCTCCGAACGAGGGTTGTGGAAATAAAAGAATGACTGGAAACTGTGTCTGTAAGTACTGAAACTATTGTAGAGTAGACAAAGATCTTACCTCATATCATCTCCGGAACTCCATGGTCATAGACCTCAGATTTCTTTAGCTGAGCTTGCCCCTATCCATCTGCTCTCTATGGTCGGGGTAGACCACCTGGTGGTGGTGGTGGTAACATCTCGAATAATTTCCCACCGCTAGCTACACAGACAACTCCTCTAACATGTCCACCCACTCCCTACATACCTCCTCGGTCGAACCTTTGTCTCTACCTGGGCGGTCCCTTGACCATATTCTGATCATCCATATAGTGGGTTGGGCAGTCTCGAGCCATGTGACGCTACCCCCCGCATGTGAAACACTGCATACTCCTCACATGTCTAGTTCTGTATCATGTTTCCCACACAACTGACCCTGAATCCTGCTATCGTCCACCCATGGGTCTTGTCCTCTTGGACCTCTGAGACATCTGTCTGCTGCAAGGTGAAGAAGATTCCGCTAAGTGAATCTCGGTGGTGGGTCTTGCTGCTGGTGACTGATCAACAAGAAAAATCTACACTAAGAGGTATCACTCTAAAACCCATTCCTACGTCGGGTTTCTAAGAGAAATCATCGAAGCCCTGATCTCCCACCTGGGTACCTGTTTGAAGGTTTGTGACCTGAAGAATGGGTCACGTACCATATCAGTGGAGTAGCATGAGAGGTCAGTGAGCCTCGTTGAGTATTGAGCCATAGTCATGTTGTCCTGCTGCAGATGAAGAAGCTCTGAAATGTGCACTACATGAAGGGTTGTTGGGACAAACTCTGCCAAAAATAGGCTCTCTAAGTCTATCCAGAGAAGTGTCACCACGTCGTGAACCTAGAGCATCATGCTCCACCATCTGCCTACTGGTGCTCGTAGAAGAATGAAGACAAGGATCACGATGAGATCCAATAGTGTCCCTACCCGTCGGAAGACTCTCACCATGACCTCCAGCCAATCCTCAGCTGCCTATGGGTCCATCTCCCCCTGAACCTGGGTGGCCTTTGGGGCTGGAACTCATGCAATGTGCTCAAGTGGCGTGCACCCTCTCCTAGTGGGGGTTGTGGCATCGGTGGCCCAATAGGTAATGGTACCGTTGGTGCCTTTTCTAGTGACCCTACTAATAAGGGGACCTCCACCAAGGTCTTATCACTCGATGAGCTATCATCTCATACTATTCCCAGAACCCTAGATGGTTGTCTATGTGGAGGCATCCTAATAATAAATAGGTGCGCCATGGTCAATAAGTTATACATAGTGAGCTGACTCAAAGAGATCACAAAGAAAATTTTTCTAAACACACACACAATCAATGATTTCATGCACTGAGTTAGAAAGCGGAAGTCAGGGTCCTGGTGTATGGATACGTCGACCACAACAACAACACTAGATTACCTAAACTGATAACCACACTCACTACCCTTAACACTATTACTGTAAAAATATCAGAGTCCAATGTTCTACGGTAGAACCGACTCCTCTGATACCAATTTGTCACAACCCATCCCCCAGGGCCCATGCCATGACTACCCAAAGTCCCCCTTCCATAGTCCAGGGGCAAACCAATTGCACTGAAGAATACCACCAAGGTATTACCACGAAAGAAAGTACCACATAGGTACACCACATGGAAGAATGAAATAAAGGTGTCACCATGAAGGTAAACACTCAACTCATACTAGGTATAACTTAGGTATGGTAGTAAAGATGACTAGATGTAACTACTGAATCATATTACTCCATTAAGAGGCAGACCCACGTAGGATCCTAAATCATCATCAGAACCACATAGGATCATAGTACATCGTCAAACCCACACAGTATCCTAGTACGACATCAGACCCAAACAGGATCCTAGTACATCTTCAGACCCACACAAGATCCTAGTACACCATCAGACCCACACAGTATCCTAGTACAACATCAGACCCACACAGGATCCTAGTACATCAGACCCATACAGGATCCGAGCACATCATCAGACCCACACATGATCCTAGTAAATCATCACACCCACACATGATTCTAGTACAACAAACCCGCACTGGATCCTTGTACATCATCAGACCCACACAGGATCCTAGAACAATATACCCACACAAGATCCTAGTACATCATCAGACCCACACAGTATCCTAGTACAACATACCCACACAGAATCCTAGAGTATTCCCACATGGATTCCTAGAGCGGATCCATGTGGGATCCTCGAGCACAGACCCACGAAGGATCCCTTTCTGATGTTACAGCCAGCTACAGGGTTCCCAAACTAAGCTTGATTCTCTCTAGGAGGGTCTGATCCTCAAGATATTGATCAATACTCCAAATGCCACTATGTACCATGAAGAAGTATCCCAAAGGATCACCATGTAATTAGGGTCTCAACGAAACAGACGGTGCGTCAGTCGGATGCCTGGTCCATATGTTATTAGCCTCTTAGTCCTGAGGGCCCAGTTGGATTCATGATCGATCCAACCTGACTATACCCCAACTTTATCCAAATCTCAATTGGGGTATACCAACAGGACCGTCTCTCTCCAAGGTTTCCGTCACCTCAGAAATTTTGTCAAATGGATGTCTGGTGCCAATGTTATGTCCAAAAGAGTGGAAATAGGTTGAAGCTGGTCCAGGTCCGGTCCGATCCGGCCTGGGCCGACCCGACACGGTTCAGGTCTACCCGGACAACTGGGTCTGGCCCGACCTACTGGGTCCGACCTGGCTCGCCAGCGTGGACTGACCCTCTGGGTCCGGCCCGACCCATGCTGTGCGGTTCAGCCTGGGTGGCTCGGCCTGGCCGCATGCAGGGGGAATCGTGCCCCCCGCCTCCACACACCGATTGGCTTCGGCAGTTCGGTTGCTAGAATAACGTGGGACCCGCGGGTCCCTCTAGGTTCAACTCGGCCATCTATAATGGACGAACACTTTTCCTCATGGCTGCGCTTCATGATTTGGCCCTCCACGGTCAGATGAACACCAGCCCCTCTCCCTTCGTCACCGCGACACAAGCCGCAACCCTTGCTCACCGGGCGGTGCAGACGCACGCTGCCGCCCCGTCATGCGGCCATCCTCCACTGGCCGCCAATCTTGCTCCTCCACGGCCGACGGGCCAAGACCCTTCTCTGGAGGCGCGGCTGCGCCACCACCGTCTTCGCAGCCGGCCGTGGTGTCGGCCGCTGTTCCTAAGCCCCTCGGGTGACGGTTTCCATCCTCCTCCATCGCGAAGAACACAAAAAGAACCACAATATTTGCGGAGTGGTCGGGCTATGTTCATTTGGCCTGTACCATCTGCGTTACAGTGGTAGAACATGACTCAAGGGAGGCGATTCAACATGAGAGGAAAATTAACTATGATCAATCGAAAATACACCCCTACCTCAGAGATTTATTGACATCGATGAGGAGGAAAGGACGAACGTTGGTTCATCGTCGTTGAAGACGTCCCACAAGAGAGGTGGCTCATTCTTCATTATAGAAGATGGAACGTTCTTCATTAGAGAAGATGGAAAGTTATTAGATGGGAGAAAATGATCCTCCAAAGTGCTACCTTTCACCTACGATTTCCCACAACAGAAACTAGTGAGGAGCCAACGCAAATATTAAGTTTATCAATTTAATTTGTTGGCCCAAATAGAGTTGGAATAATTAATTGGATCAATTAATTTTGCTCAATTAAATTAGAGGACTCAATTAATGGGGATTTGAGAGGTTTCCCCCCCATTAAGAGGGATTCAAGTGGTCCCCACCACCATAGATTTAAATTTGGGTGTTTCTCTAGCTCGGGTGGTCCCCACCACCGAGCATTCAAGATGGAGATTATAAAAAAATAAAAAAAAATTTATTTTATTTTTATTTCCACGAAAAAAGCACAAAAAATAACTTTCACCCTTGACCTACTGCGGTCGATTTGAAGGTCTCCTAAAGAGAATACCAGTGATACGACTTCAACGGTACCGTAGGATTTCAATTCCGAGCACCGGTTCAAAAGTTACAAAAACCTACTCATACGTTTACTGAACATACCTAAAATAAGTTCAGAAATTCATTCTGGGCACATCGAGCCTCGGAATCACATGCCATCAATTTTCGCAGACTCATAAAATTCTTATATATTAAAAAAATTACATTGAATTTATGGGTATTTAGATAAAATATCTTAAAATAATGGATGAAAATAAGGAAGAACACACCTAGAATTTCCGAATCCATTACAGTATGCCACCCTATAAGGACATATCATCCCCGAGGAGTGTCTCTAGAGGTCTTGCTCAACTATCTTGGGCCACTGAGCCTGCAAATTAGACTCCAGATTCCAATATTCTTCTCGAATACGCCCACAATTCAAAAAACTCAAATGTTAATAACCTTATTCGTTCTCAATACCTTTTCAATACAATCAATAATTCCTAGTATATGTTTCTCAAATGATGTCTAAATAATACCAAGTTTTCTTACTTTCCCAAGTGTAGATGTCTAAATAAAAAATCATTATTATTTGTCACATGATTTAACCCCTGAACTAAGTGAAAAACTATACTAGCTCCCATAACCAAGTTCCCCTAACAACCTAATCCTTGATCTATAGGTTGAAATCATTGATTCATTCTTGATATCCTCTAATCGATACCCTTTCATGAGTATCTATCATTTACCAGTGAAACTTAGCCACTTATGTGCACACACTAAACAAACACCTCTACCTACGTGTTAGGTTCACCTACACACCACTCCCAATATGCACTAAGAAATTCCATCACTACTAAAAGATAAGCATGAACATATCTCATTATCATCTGAATATTGAAATTAAAAACCATTTCCAATAACTCCCATACAAGCCCACATCACTGAATCCAATGGAGTAACTTAAGGACCCATCCACTTACCCAGACATGACTATCACACTTTGACTCTCCACATCCTCACATGGGCTTGTTAGTGACCAAAACATTAATAGCATTTTCATGAACCACAAATTATCATTACTCAAATTAAAAACAATCATAATGTGCTAACACCCACATAGAATTTCCAAACATGGATTTGATCACCACACCACTCATCCCTTGATAGGTCATAGATCCTTCCCCAAATGAACTGATTCTCTCACACACCTACAAAACCATGACTTAAGGGTCTCTTATTTACCACATTATAGAGGACTTTTCCCATGAATACAACATGTATTTTTCAAGTTTAAATTATTAAAGATTCTATTAAAATTATACATTTTTAATGTATATATTCTTATCATTTTTAACACCTTTGTGTTAATTTAATAACTTTTTATTCAGAACTATTTATAATAATTTTTTATATAATAATATATTTCCCTTAAAAAAATTCAAATATAATTTTCGCTTCAATGTTTTAAAAAGTTGTTGTAAAAAGGTTTGTATTTTCACATTTATTTATCCTATTAGGATTGTTTCCCATGTAGTGATATTTTATTCATAATTTATATGTTATTATGACATGATTTATTTTGAAAAATGGGAATTATAATATTATATTCTTTCTCAAGTTCGTGTTAATTGATTTTTTTTGAATTATTTATGAAAACAATTATTTTTCTGTCTCAAGAATTCTTCCCACTCTTTCTCCTTTATCTCCCCCATCACTCTTCTCTTCTCTATTTGCATAGGATTCTCCTTTTACCAGGAACAAAAATTCATTTTTCATGAGGATTTAGGGCTTTATGTTTTTCGAGTGTATTGCATGGTAGGTGACATGTCGTTTATAGGTTACCATTCCATTTAAAGTAGGTGTTTCTTTTCTCTTCCATTATTTATTAATTCATGGAATGTGTATACTTCATAAATTTATTTGTAATTAAAGTATATTAATGTATGGGTTCTTGGGTGAAATTATAAATTTCTTTCTAAAATTATAGGCTTGGAATAAGGGGGTTTTCATAATAAATTCTTTAACAATTTTTAAATTATATCAATTCTCATGAAAATAATATTTTAACTGGTTCATAGGGAAATTTAAATGTTTTTTATAGTAAATTTAGGTCTTATACATTTTTGTGTTTTTCAAATGAATTTTTCATGTTCTTGAAGAATGTTTTGGAAATAAAAAGGGTTTTTTCAAGTGCATCCAAAATCATTGAAATGATGTGACTTTAAATTAGTGGAATGAGAATATAAATACTAATTTGGTTTTCATGTTAAGACCCATTTTTCACTTTAAAAAGTAAATGGTTTATTTATCATGTGACCCTTAATGATTTCCCCTATACTTGTTTCACCAGTTATGGATTATTGATTAACTATTTAATGGATGTATGATGTGAAAAGGGGATGTTTTATGTGATTGTGTTGGAGGTGTGGTATGATATTTTTTGGGGTAATTATCTTGATTTCTTTATCACCTCTATAGTTGTTTGTTTATGGTAACTTGGGTGTTTAGGTGGGAGGTCTTTAATCATGCTACCCTAGTTGGTACACACACTTCTATGGTCCCCTTAGTTGTGTTTAAGAAAAGGTTAGTGGGAATGTTCCATTATGATGAGTTAAGTATGGTTTAATTGGGTGGATCATGTTATTAAAAGATGAAACATATATCATATGTTGGTCCATGTAGTTATAGTTCCGTTTTGGATCATCACACACTAGTACCTAGGGTATATCCAAAGACATTTGGTTCCTTGATCGATGGTTCTATTTAGAGGAATAAATTATTATATTTATTATATCCCCCTTATGCTTTTTCTATTAGTGTAACAATTAATATTAGTTTTCTTTAATATTTTATTATTTCTTGATCACATGGTTCACTTCTTTATTTTCAATTTATATTCTCCAATTTATATGGGTTCTTTATAAGTTAATGAATATTTTATTTTCAAGTGGAATTTTTTTTGTATTATGTGATGAGTAGTACCTATATTTCTTACCAATTTATTGGGTAAAAGGTCATATATCTTGATATATAAATGTTATGTGAATAGGTTAGTAATTCTATAGGTTCAAAAAGGGTGAGTGTGAGTGCGTTAAGTTATACTCATAATAATAAATGTGAATAAGTTAATAGGTTGCTATGTTCATAGGTGAATGTGATTCTGTTAATCTCTAATCATAAATTTAAATGTGAATATGGTTTTGAGTAGCTAGTGGGGGGCTTGGAATACCAGTAAAAAAGTTCACCCACTGGTGAAGGGTTGGCCATTCCATAAGGTTGATGGTAGTAACACTGAAAACTTGTGAGCATAGGTAGATAGGGGGTTTCATGAGACATATAAGGTGTGATGACATTACTTATTCACATTGTCTAGTCAGAGGGAAGTGACAATGACCTATAGTGATTTGGTTAGTGGTTCAGTTTTAAAATGATTCAAGTGTTTTGAAATGTTTTTTAAAAATTATATGTGTTCAACATACCATTTTTTGGTTTTAAATTTCATTAAAATGGTTAAAAAATATTTGGGGTTTTGAGAAAGTATTTTTGTGACAAATTAGTTTAATTTAAAAAGGGATTGTTATTTTAATGAGGAATTTGTGTAATTATTTGGTTTTTTAATGGGATTCCAACTGTGATTATAAAAATTGTTTTCAAAGTAGATTTGAAGTCTATAAATTTTTTACACATTGTCAATTTTTATATCAATGTTTTGTGTATTTATTTTGTTAAATATTAATATCATCGAATACAATAGGTTGGATATGAATAAATAATGGATGGATGTCAATCGTCTGACAAAAGAGTATAAATATGGAGGGAAAGAGTTCATCAAGTCTAAAAAAGAACATTTATATGATCCTTGTGAAATCCTTTTTCCATGTTTACGATATTGTTAATCAAGACATGTTAGTCTAGAGGAGTTGGATGAACACTTGATCTGTCATGTAATAGATTGAAGTTATAAATTTAGGAATAAACACCGGTTAAAAGGGAATGTAGCTAGTGATTGGTATAACACTGAGTTTTATGGATCATTTGATATGATTAAAAGTGTGGACAATGAAGATGACTGTATTGAGGACGTGATTACATATTTCCATGAAGATGAATATCATATTAAGGAAATGACATGGATAGTTGAATATGAACTTTTTTATTTCCCAAAATTGTTTTAAAAGTTAAAAGTTTGTGTGAAGATGCCATTGTATAATGGTTTCACTAAATATACAATATTGTCAGTCATACTAAAGCTTCATAATTTGAAATAAGGTAATGGATGGAGTGGCTATAGTTTTACTGAATTAATTTCTCTCTTGAATGACATGCTCCAGAAAGATAATGAGCTCCCGATCCAAACATACAATTCCAAATAAATGCTACAATCAATGAGTATGAACTCCAAAAGAATACATGCCTTCCCAATTGACTGTATACTATTTATTAAGGACCATAAATCACTTAGAGAATTCCCAATGTGTGGTGATTCTTGATACAAGAAGATGAATCCTGTCCTACGAAAAATTCATGGTACTTTCCAATCATCCCATGATTTAGGTGCCTATATAAAAGTGAGGATACTATATGGTTATTGACGTGGCAGACAGATAGATGAAATAAATATGGAAAACTACAACATCTGGTAGACTCTTCTCAATTTAATATATTTGATCATGAGTATTATGACTTTATAAATGAGCTGAGAAACCTTTGTCTTACATTATCTATTGATGGAGTGAATCCTTTTGGTTTTCAAAGAAGCACTCATAGTACATGGATGGTTATGTTGGTAACGTATAAATTTCCATTGTGGTTATGCATACAACTAAAACACATCAGGTTATCTTTTGTTATATCAGGACCAAAAAAATCGGGTAATTATATTGATGTTTATTTGGATCCATTGATCGAGGATTTGAATTTATTGTGGGATTCAGGTGTTATGATGTATGATGCTTACAAAAATGAAGATTTCACATTGAGAGCCACAATGTATGGGATGATAAATGAATTTACTACTTATGAAAAAATTTCAAGATATAGAATAAAAGTAACTCTTGGGTGTCCTGTCTGCAAACAAGGTACACAATCAATTAAGTTGAACCATTCATCGAAAACTGTGTTTCTAAGACATCACATATTTCTACCTTGACAACATAAGTACCGATATTAGATGACATCATTCGATGGAAGTTAAAAATAACATACACCACCATCTCCACTAATAGGTAATCTACTGATTATGAAAGTTAATGATGTGGAAAATTTATTTGGTAAACTGTTTTTGAAAAGCCTTACAAAAACCGGTTGCAAAAAGAAATCATTTTTTTTGAATTACCATACTGGAATTGTCTGTACGTCATACATTTTCTTGATGTTCTACATGTTGAAAATATGTACCTAATAGTGTCATTATAATGTTGCTAAATGTACCTTAAAAAAGAATAGATTTAAGGCTAGGTTGGACATGGTTGACATGGTAATATGAGAAGAGTTGGCACCAATAAAGGGTGAAAAAAACGGACATTTCTTCCTCCTGCTTACAATATTTCTAGGTATAAGAAATATCTGTTTTTCTAATTATTGAATAATGTAAATGTTCCAGAGGGATATTCATCAAATATAGAGAACATCATGTCAATGCCTGATTTAAAGATAAAAGGTCTGAAATCACATGACTGCCATGTTTTGATGTAAGATCTAATTAATATATCTTTACATTGCATTTATCCAAATAATGTCCATAAAAAATTTACAAATCTATTATTATTATTCAATGATATATGTAGTAAAGTTATATACCTAGTGAAATTTCCATCTATAGAATGAAAAATTGTCTTCATATTATGTAAATTTGAAATGTTTTTTCCACCAAAATTCTTTGAAATTATGGTTCATCTGATGGTTCACTTGGTGAGAGAGATTCAGCAATGTGGTACTATGAAATACAGATGGAGGTACCCCATTGAGTAGTATATAAATATTTTTAAAGGGTATGTTAAAAATAAAAGTCGGCCAGAGGGTTGTATTATGGAGTGATACATTGTTGAGGAAGCCGTTGATTTATGTACCGAATACTTGTCCGGTGTGAAAATAATTGGTATAATTAAATATCGTTAGGTAGGGAGACTTTCAAATGGAATAATTTCTAGTAAGTAGGTTGTCACAATCAAAATTAATGATTGGTATTAGGACCGCCTTTACGTTTAGCAGAATAGTTTGGACACTGACCCATATTTTGAAGCCCACAAAGAAATTATTAGGTATTTGAATCCATCAAAGCCTAAAAAATGGATATCAAATAAACATAATAAACAGTTTATAGGATGGTTTTATGACCATATTTTTAAGGAGTCAAATGAAAATCCAAACTCAATTTCAGAATGAATTCGATGGCTAGACAGAGGACCAAGTGTGTACGTATTATCTTACGATGCTTATGTAATTAATGGTTATACATTCTATACTAATGAACATGATGAAGACAGTACCAGATAGAATAGTGGATTTACACTTGTGGCTGAAGAGATGCATGTTTTTGGTGCTAAGGAAGAAATCCAAATTACGCGAATATGTCATATTTTTTCATCATCTAGAAAAATATGGGAGTTGGATTATACGAAAATCTGAGCGCCAATTTTTCAATTCATGTGGGTTGATAAAATTAGTGTTGTTAAAATAGATGAGTTGGGATTTTTAAAAGATTATTTTAGTAAGGAAGGGTTCAAATACGAACCATTTATAATGGAATCACAGGCAGTACAAGTATTTTATGTTCTAGATCCCAGAATCAAAAACTAATCAATTATTCTATTATCGACCAAAACCACTGAAGAGTTCGATGAAAATTCAATGGAGGGTGAACCATTTAATGGGACACCATAGTCATTTCATAGTGTTCCCAGTGTAGAAGGAATTTAGTATGTCAAAGGAGACCACAATGAATGGATTTGGATTTCTGATAGAGGGGTCAAATCCTTCCATACTTTAAAAAAAGACAGTTTAATAATCAGGTTATATTTTTTTATAATATACATCATATTACTTTATGTTAATATCTATTCACTACAAATTTTATATTTTCTAAATTAAATGTAAAAACAATTTTGAAGATAATGACTTCTGTATGTGATGATGCTCCCAATCCCCAGACACAATAGGTTTCTCTACTTACTGCCGCTCACAGTGTAGACGAAAATATGTTTCTAAACTAGTAGCATTATATTAATATCAAATTGTTAATGATTTTATGTTATCTAAATTAAATGTTAAACCAAATTTACAGATAATGACTTCTGCATGTGATGATGCTTCCAATCCCTAGGCACAATAGGTTTCTCAAACTACTGCTGCTCCCTGTGCAGTCGAACAACAAATTTCTCAACCTATTGCTGGTCCCACTGCAGAGGTAGAACCGCCATATGCACATGACAATACTTTCCCTCTAGAGCTAGAGGAACACATTTATGATTGTGGATCCATGGAAATCAAAGGTGACGAAACACCGATGATGCAGAAAAAATAGGATCAACATAGTTTGATGGTATTAGAAAAAATCATTAAGGATAATGAGAAAGGAATCAAATACGAGATTGGATGGAATAAGCGAGGCCAACATGTTTACCCCAACAAGGCCATGTTTAGTAGTTACATTGGAATCATCACTCGAAAACGTGTGGTGATTAAAGTAACTTCATGGCACCATATTGTGGTAGAGATTAAGACACTGACGTGAGGAGATATTTTGGTAACATTATGACATCATTTTTTTAATTTACAAAAAATTAAATAACAAAACATTGACTTACACTTCATCATCTCTTGGAGAGTGCATTTGTAGTAGATGACTCGCACAAAGACTATGTCTCAAGGGTTTCATAAATAATTCATAAGGTATTTCACACACTTTTATCAAAATAACATCTTAAAGATGGTGATGGGAAAATAAAACCACACCCACCTCTTTCTTATGCACACCTTATAACCCAAGTTGCGCGGGATACATTTACTATCCATCATACAAAGCAGTCTATTCAGATACATTGCGTATGTTAATATGTTGTTTGATGGTATGTGTATTCATCACTTTGATTGACAGTGTTTTATTTATGAAATATAAACTGAGTGCTGAAAATAAACAATTGGCATCAAAACCAGCGTACCCCTACCGTAAAGCAAGGATTGGGTACGCATCACTTGAAAAAATTTTGGTACGTATTTTAAATATAACATAATACTTTTATGTAGAATAAAACTTGATAATAACTATGTTCTTTTGTTTATATGTATCTTGAAGAGTCCAAATCCACATCCACTTCCATCCCATATCATGTGATTTGGAAGGAGGGGAGTGTAACTAATTATGAAAAACTAATAGACGAAAACACAAAAAAAGTTTCGAAACTTGTCTAAGTATGACATAATAATTTTTTTAAATCACTATTATATAAGAATGATTACTTATTTTTCTATATTTTCCATCTGATATAGTCACAAGAATCAACAACACCCACATCGTATGAAAACATACATTTAGTGGCCTTGAAGCAGCTAGAAAAGTATGGCTACGTCAGATGTGCAGGTTTTGGGGTGACACCCTGAACATATTTTTAGAAAAAAACAAGCGAAAGATCAAACTAAGGAAATGAAAAATATGGAGGAAACATTATCTATGTTTCAATAATAATTAAAATACTATAGAGAGATGATAGAATGTTTGATGTGGGGAGGAAAAGATAAGAAACAACTCAAGAACAACCCGCCTATGGAGATCCTGGCCCACCCCACCAGTTTTGAGGTGAGCCATTCCCCTCAAAAAAAATTCTTAACGGAGGTAGTAAATTTTATAATAATTATTTCGATGAAATTTGAATTAGATAGACACTATATACTAATACCTTTCCTATATTGATATTATATAGGGTGAAAATGACTGTGATTTATATCTATCAACATCCACCCATCGCCTTATAGTGAGGGATACAATGTTCAATATCTAGAATGATATGCTACACAAAAAACCACTACCAATAGATCTTGCAGGAGTTTCAATTAGTATATCCCTATATTTGAGTGTCGAGCTACCTATTCCAACTGATGATGTAGATATTCATATATTCTAACAAGATCTTGTAACCTTCATTGCATGACTGTTACATCTAGTAAAAAGACATTTCGACAATGAGGCATTCATTTCTAATTTAATTTTCAAGATAAAGCTTAAATAATCAATGAAAAAGGTCTAAACCGATGCATGTTATTATAGACATACAAAGGGAAGGTGGTGAAATAAAAGACCATATCAAAACCATCTCAAGGATCAACCAACCAATCAAAATGATATATCCAAAGTACCTTAACCCCCCATTCTATATGCACATTTATTGTCACTAAAGGCTCATGTGGATACGAAGTTGAAAGATGGTGGTAATCACACAATTGATTTTGAAGCAAATATGAATGGAGGGGAAGATCCATACTTCATTGGTGTTTAGAGTGCAACTAAATTCCTTGAATATGATTGGTTAGGAAGCTCAGTTTTAAATGTTTACATGCGGTATATTTCCATGAATTGATTTTCCAAAAGATGATATACTATGATAATTATGACTAAATACATTTTATATTTTTCACTGGTGTATATATGGAAAGCAATTGAAGGGACTTCCTCATCAACAAAAATTTGGACTTGTTAGTCCTTGTGTCACCTCTATAGAAAAAGAAGACATAACTTCCAAGAAAGAGGGTGAAATAGTGGTAGGATAGCTCAGATCATTTAACAACAAAATCATAGATGAAAGAATTTTCTTAATACCCACAATGTTGGGGTAAAACTTTAAAATTTAATCATATTAAATATATTTTAATTTCATTCATTACATATTCTGTTTTGTGTTATTAGGAAGCATTGGACGTTCATTGTGGTCAATTTGGATATTCAAAAGAGTTATTTTATGGATTCAATGAAAGTGTATCCAACAAACCGACCACACATGTTGGAATTTTTTAATTTTCAATACACTAAATATAACATTTTAGAACTAAAAACCCTATTATATAATTTATACTATCTTTTAATGAGGATTAAACTATGATAGGGTCATGTGTAAATATCTTCTACATCATGGAATGAGGCCAAGGGAAAAGGAAAAGAAAATTGACAAGTACTAATACTAGATAAGTATCAGGGTATATATAATAATACTTCACTATCCAAACACATATAAAAAATTTCTTATTTTCTCAATGTTTATACAGAGCCCAATACAAAAAAATAGTAAGGACTATGGTTATTATGTTTGTAAATTTACGAAAGAGATCATATTTGTTGAACAAACTATCATCTCTGAAAAGATATTTTCTAAGATAATTTCTATTTCATTTAAAATGCTTATTAATCCTTTGTGTATTTATATTTTTTCATTACTACCATGACTGCTGAAAATAGTTATATTCCCTAGATGATATAGATATTCTTAGAAGGGAACGGGTAGCATAACTGATAGAAGAATGTACAAATATAGAATGATGATGGTAAAATTCTCAAATAAATTTGACAATAATAATCTTTTATGCCTTATATTTCTATTTTTTTACGGAAATGTTGTGATTTATATGGGCTAAATGCTCTGATAAAAATCATTGTCGTCGATGGTCCTTGTGTGCGCACTAAATGAATTGCATGTCAATTGTTTTTTAAAAGAAATTGGTGGTCCTCATTTAATGGTTATGTGTGTTGTTGATAAGCCAAAAAGGATAAAAAGTATCCAGAAGGGGTTTTCCCATCCCTTGAGTTTTTGTGAAATCATGAGATATAACAGGCACATGATATTACTCCACTCTTCTCTTTTCCAACAATGAGAAGTGTTTTTCTCCAAAAAAAATTGATTCAATCTACAACATTGTTAGTTCCCCTCTTTTGTCGACCCAGGGAAGAACCCACCATCATATATTCATTCATAGGTCCTGAATATATAATATTTGGTTCTTCATTGGGCCGAATAAAGATATGCTACAAAAGGAGGATGTTATTCTGTGTCAACTGTATAGGGATCAAAGGTTTTTCCATAATTCTTCTAAATTGGGTAGACTGAGAATATTTAGTAGGTTAGGTCACTTTTTTAGATTTTAAAGGTAAGGGTGAATTGATTTTCAGGAAGAAAAGTGTACATAAAATTTTTTCTAATACATTATTAAAATGATCCATGAGTCATTTGTGATGTATAAGAATCAACCACACCTCAATCCAATGAACAATGTCATCAGTATGACTCCAAATGTGTCCTTATTTAAAATTGACATTAATTCAAGTAAAAAAACAGAAATGACATATTGAAAACTGTGGAAACTAATTCTGATTGTTTTTATAGTTTATGAAAATGATCTATCAGTCATTTTTGATGGGTTGGAATAAACCACACCTCAATCTAACGTATGGTTCAACCGGTATAACTCTAAATGTATCTTGTTATTTAAAATTGATATTAATTCATGTAAAAAACACATATGACATACTAAAAACCAATAAAACACATTTGGATTATTTTGATACTTTAGTAAAATGATCCATGAGTTAGTTGTTACATATAAGAATCAAACCCACCTAAATCCGATGAACGGTGTGACCAGTATGACTAAAAGTGCCCACTATCAGTTTAAAATGGACATTTTAACACAAAAAGTGTCACTCAATGAAAACCAAACAAAAATAATCTGATTTTATTCCAAATTAAGGTCATAGATTCATAAGTCCATTTTGATGTGTATGAAGCAGTCTCATGTCAAATATATGCACGCTGCAACCGGTATGACTCAAATTAAATTTTTTCTGTTTGAAATGACATTTTAGTAAAAAAACACAACTAACATACTAAAAACTGATGAATTTCATTTTGATTATTTTGATACTTTAATAATATGATCTATCAGTCATTTGTGACATCTAGGAATCACTTTCACTTTAATCTGATGCATGATGTCACCGATATGACTCTAAATGTGTCATGTTATTTACAATTGAGATTAATTATAGTAAAAAAAACACAATTGAAATACTAAAAACCAAGAATTTTTTTATTGTTTTGATATTTTAGAAAAAATATCCATGAGTCAGTTGGGACATGTATGAATCAACTTCACCTCAATTCGATGAACAATGTGACAGGTATGACTAAAAGTGTTCGCTATCAGTTTAAATTTTACATTTTAACTCAAAAGTGTCACGCACTGAAAACCATGAAAACACACTCCAATTGTATTAAAAATTAATAAAAGTGATTCACAATTACTTTGTGACATTTGTGAAGTAGTATCATATAAAACTGATGCATGATGCGACTAGTATGACTCAAATTTCTGTTTTTTGGTTTGAAATGACATTTTAGTAAAAAAACCCAACTGAAATACTAGAAGCCAAGAAAATTCATTCTGATTGTATAGATACTTTAGAAAAAAAATCTATCAGTCATTTTTTATGTGTAGGAATCAACCTCACCTCAATCCAATGCATGGTGTCACTAGTATGACTCTAAATGTGTCTTGTTATTTAAAATCGACCTTAATTGAAGTAAAAAAACACAGCTTACACACAAAAAACTGAGAATACATATTTGGATTGTTTTTATATTTTAGAAAAACAATCCATGAGTTAGTCGGGATGTGTAGGAATCAACCCCCACTCAATCCGATAAATGGGGTGACCGATATGGCTAAAAGTTTCCACTATCAATTTAAAATTGACATTTTAACTCGAAACATGTCACTAAATGAAATCCTAGAAATCACTCTCCGATTGTCTTCCAAATTAAGGAAATAAACTCATAAGTCCTTTGTGATGTGTGTGAGGTATTCTAATGTCAAACCTATGCATGATACGACCTGTATGACTCAAATTGCATGTTTTCAGTTTGAAATGGCATTTTAGTAAAAAAACACAAATGATATACTGAAAATCGAAGAAATGAAATATGATTATTTTAATATTTTAGGAAAATGATCCCTCAGTTATTTGTGTCATGTACGAATCAACCCCACCTCAATAAAACTCATGGTGTTACCGGTATAACTCTAAATATGTCATTTTTAATAAAAATTGACATTCTTAAGGTATTCTTCCTATTGATGTTTAATTTATTTCTTTATAGTATTACTAACGTAATATTTTTTTTCTTATAGAGGTGGAACCTTGTTCTCGAGTTGGGGTGATTTTTTTCAGAGAATATTACCATCAAAGGATATTTTTTATAGGGGACCACACACGTTAAAAGAGAAAACATTAATGTTTTTAACTATTTGTTGGATAATCCTAAATGTAATTTTATAAAGCCTTGTTCAAAATGTATATAGAAGTGTTTTTTGGTATATACCATGAGTGAATATTTTTGTACTCATGATGTTAATTATATGTATATAGCATTGTTTTCCAATCCTTTGTGTGCATTACTTGGGTAATAATCACTTGCATTGTGAATGTGGTCTTTTTTTATATACTATGGGTGGTTATTTTTGAGGAGGGTTTTGCTGGTTTGTGAAGGTTATTTTTTTTGTTTGGTGGGGTTTATTTGTTGCAGGTGGGTTGGGTGTGCTATTATATAAACATCACACCCATGATGGAAATCCTTTATCTGCACTACAAATAGAACTGATAAAGGAACACTTTATCAATTCTAATTGAAGAACTGATAAATGGGGACTTTATCAGTGCAATTTGAAGCACTAATAAATTGGGACATTTTCAGTTCTATTTGAAGTGCTAATAAAGGGGAAACTTTATCATCTCTTTTTGGAGCACTGATAAAGGGGTTCCTTTATCAACACTAAAAATAGCTTTGATAAAGGACCACCTTTCTCATCACTTTTTTAACACTGATAAAGGGTACCCCCCTTTAATAGAGACTCTATTATTGGATTTTTTTTATCATTGATAAAGGACCTTTTTATCACTGATAAAATATTGTTCTGTGGTAGTGACAATAATCATGCCACACACATGTCCCACATCAAACAAATGAGCTGATACACTTAACTTAATAAGTAAATCACTCCCCATAGTGCTTCAACAAGTCAGATGGGGCCGAATGACCCCTTCCCCAACCTAAATAGTGGTTTCCCCTACCACATGGACTTCCAAAGATTGGGCTTTGCCAATGAGACATTTTTTATCATTCTATGTGGCTTGTCCCATGGTTGAGGGATGACTAGTTGGTGGTGTATTTTTTTTACAACGTTGTATTTTCTCTTTTAACAGAAAAATTACACACAAAAAATATAAGATAAATAAAAAAATAAAGTCAAGTATTTCAAGTATTTTAGTTTCTTTTCCCAAAATTTTGTTAAAAAATTTAGAAACCAAAAAATTATTAAAATTAAATAAATATGGTAATTAAAAACATTTTACATTTAAAAATAAATTTTTTTTAAATTTATGAACAAAAAGTAACTCATAAAATCTATTTCACTTAAACAATACTTGTCATCATGCATAAGTTTCAACTATGAATTAAAATAAAACCCCCATTCTATAAATATTAAAAATTAAAAATCAGTGTAACAAAAAATTATCAATGGGAGAAGTAAATTTCAAGTGTCATATATAGAAATTGATTCCAACTCCTTACTACATAAAATGAATATTAAATTCCCAAGAAAAGGTTATGGAACTTTTCACTTATTCCATTCAATTATTTTAACTTATCATTATTAACATTCCAAGTTGTGATCTACCTCAACAATTCTTTTCTTATCTTATCACTAAGGGTAAAATTTAAATATCAATTTTTCCTCATACTTGAGTACATAAACAAAAAATATAAATTTTAAAATGATTTACTTTCACCACTTAGTAGAGACAAATATCACTAAAAATGAAAGAGGACATTGAAACTCGATCAATGATTCTAAGGTTAAGGGATGATACAGAATTGATGAATAAATAATAATGCTAAAATGTTGGTTTATCTCTACGTATTAATAATTATAATAAAGTAAACCCAATGACTTCTTCTTTTCAAAATGTTACATATTTCATACATCCTGACTAAAGTAATGATATGAATCATGAAAGTACAATGAATGAGTCACCCAAATAATTTCATTTATTATTTTTTTTCAATTTTTGTAAAATTGAGATATGAAAAATCTCACATACATCACCTAACCCCAAATGAAGAAATCATTTTTCAAGGTATAGGGATTTTGGACTCTCTATAACTCAATCCACATTTTCTTTAGTTTTTTATTTGTTTTATAAAGGGGTAAGAAATAAAAATAGCGAAGTATCACATTGACATTTTTCAAAAAATATAACGAGACACCCAAAAATTATTCTATCAAATAAAAATTTCTATTTTTATATGAAACCCCTCTTACCACACACTTGAACTTTTAAAATCATGAAAAACATTAGAGTATATGTAGGAATGGATAAATTGGATTGAAATGTGGATATTCCAATCAAAGTCTATTCATTGTCTCTGTGTTATAAAATGAGGCTAAATTTATGATAGGTATCAAGGATAATGGATGAATAAATAAACATTCCTTAATCATCTTTTAAGTGAATTTTTAAAATCATTGTTTTGAAAATATCTATATTCAAATCCTAGTAGGTTTCATGTACCAAGTTCTCTTAAGAAATTTTTCTACGAAAGATTCGAAATATTAGCCTAGAAACATCTTGGGAATAAGAGAATACAATTAAATACAATCACTCATGGAATGTTCCATAAAAAAAATTAATCAACATAAATTTATAAAATTCAAATCATGAATGATGGAAGTGATTTTTTAGAGACACATAACTTTAAAGAAAAACATGATTCGTTGATTTCAAATTACTATGTTTCACTCTAATCATCCAATAACCCATATTAATTGTTAAATTCCCATTAATATGAAAATTAAAAATGGTATATTGGGGGTTTTAAAAATTCTATATACCATTGATCAAAAATTAAAGTAAAGATAAAAGTATGGGAATAAATTTTTATTTTTATGATCAATGATCTGATTCTAAAAAAATGCAGAGCACAAGTGAATTCTAAAATTTAAATTTTACTCCCATTTTAGTTGAAGCATTATTTTTATATCATTTCCCAATACGTATGTGCTTTATGTTCCTATAAATGAAATAAAAAATAGTGAAAACACAAGTTCCATGTATTTAAGGTCCATAAATTATGGGATGGGTTTCACTATATTTAAAATGAAATTATAAAATTAGAAATAAAATAAATAAAAACAAGGGTTTCCTCCCATAAAGATATTTTATTAAGGTCATTAATCATAACCTTAACTCTTAGATTATATAATAGGAGTAGTGTATAGATACAAGCATCTCATAGAAAACCAATTCTTCCTTTGTTGAGTGTTCGATGCATCTCCTATAATATTCCTCTTTCTTTGAATATACTCTTCATTATGTTGTATGAAATAACAAGTAGTGTACATACCTAATGTTAGGAATAAAAACTCATGGGCTATCCAAAAATAGTACCAATCCTCTTTTTCTTATTTTGGTTGATACATTTGATCATATTCTATATCCATTTGGTCATTTTCAGTACCTAGTCTCACTTATTCTTCATGGGGATTCTCTTCAATGAGATCCATGGTAAAATTCGAAATTCTAGAAAACCAAGATCTTACTCATCCTTTTGGTATTATATATCATCAGTGGAGGGTTCCTCTTCTTATTATTTTAATACGAGGGTGGTGAGGTAACCAAAATACAAACAAGTGTGATCACAATAGAAATAAAATAAATTTGATCCAAACATTATACCCTTCTGCTTATTTTTATTCTTTTAGATGTATTTCAATTTTTCAGGATGATATTTTTGTTATTGGGTTTTGGAAATTACTCCAACATCATTTCAAACATGATATTAATTAATTACACATCTCTCATCTCCCATTATTTGACTTTTTATTCTTGTTGGAATTATTATTTTACCCCATAATCCTCCTCAACCAAAAGTGTATGGGTATTATCCATGTAAATTCAAGCATTAGAATGAGGATTGGATATCACCTCTTGTACCTCAAACACCTTGATCATGCATTCTAGGAGTTTCAATCCCTCCTTGAACTCAAATTCTATTATAAGGAGTGACACTTCCAGATTTGGATGCAGTTGTCATTCCCATGGGTTGTCTTAGATCTCTCCCCTTGAACTTGGGTTTTTCTATTTTTAGTTCTTCAATTAGTCATGTGAGTTTAACCAACTCCATCGCTAATTGGATGTGGGATTTCATTTTCCATATTTCTGAAATCACAAACAAAAACACCCATTGTGTGAAATTAAACAAGTCTAAAAATGAACATAATCAAAATTTATAAAATAGAAAAGTTGTAGATAAACGTATTGTCTAACTACTGAATTTATAAACGCCTATTCCCAAAAATTGGAACCAATTTTGGAATTTCTAGAGAGAATTGTTAATTATCTCTATGATATAAAAATAAAAATTTATAGTCACCTGACTAAATTAACTATAAGAGCATAGAATAGTGGTATGGCATGGTTGATACCATGTGAAAATGGGATTATATGTTTCAATAGTTTTGACTATTTGTCCAAATTTATTTAGGACAAACCAAAATAACTAATCTAGTTTAGAGATCTGGGTTGGACTAACTCAACAAATAAAATAAGGATAAAGGGAAGTGTGTTGATATAAAATATATTTTAAATAAATTCATTAAATGTGATATTTCTTTAGGAAACTAATGTTGTTTTCTCATCCCCCAATACTTCTATCTAAATTTTCCAGGTCATCTTTTGTGGTTTCAAATAACTACATTAGATGCATGTTTTTTGATCTTGAAATAAAAGGTGAAGTTAAGGTTAACTCTCGCTCTCCTACTTCCATTTATCATATTGAGGTTCATCCTCAAAAGGTCATCACTTTTTCAATACATTTTAAGGATATTTCTTGATTAAATAAAAGTTATACCAAATTATGTTACATACTCATACTCTTTTATCAAACTCATATGTCCCTCGAATGCCAAGTTATTCATGATTAATCTCTCAATTAATATGAATAAATTATGTTTCTGAGGAAAATGATTATAATTTTGTTCTAAAATAAACATGCTAT
Organism: Viscum album; assembly: GCA_963277665.1. Classification (NCBI taxonomy): domain Eukaryota; kingdom Viridiplantae; phylum Streptophyta; class Magnoliopsida; order Santalales; family Viscaceae; genus Viscum; species Viscum album. The sequence continues at coordinate 1,427,735,743 of OY728152.1, forward strand.
GAAAAAATGTAAATGCATTCCAATTACCTTCACAATGAGACATGCATAAAAAATTAAATAGAAAAAATAAAAACTAAAAGAAAAATAGAAATCCTAATTAGGAATCCCTTATTGTTGATGAAAATCGTCTTCCTTCACTATTTCTTTGGATGTCAGGTCAAGATCTCCCAATGAGACTCCTATGTTAGTAATGGAACATCCCTTAATGTTTGTGTAATTATACTATTGATTATGAAAGTTTGGAACCTCTTTCTTACAAAGTGGTTTATTCATTTTTATAGGGATAATTCAATTTGTTTTGAATTTTTAATTCCTCTTCCTCCACCATTTTATTTTTTTTGAATTTTAATTCTCTATATATTTTATTTATGTATCTAATCCAAATCCTTGATTTTAATTTCTTTTATTTTCTATGATAGAGTGTAGGATTTTGGAAAAGTATTCTCATGGTAAATCTATTGGATTAATATTTTCTCCTTTCTCATGTTGGTGGCCTCTTTCAACATACACTTTTTAATTTGAGGAATACAAATATGTTTTTTCTTCATTACCATTAAATATCAGTTTATAATCATGTGGAAATTCCAAAATAATCAGGTTTTCAATGTTTAAAATGTGGATAAACCTACGGTGTTGGTGGATTTTTTATGGTGAAACCTTGTATGGACATGAAAGCCTACAACGTGGTGATATTATCTATAGTGTACCGATACAATCATTTAGTTTCTTTCATTCTAAAATTTAAGGCATATTCACATTATAGTGGATAGACCATGATGCAACCTATTCAGACATTTTTCTTCAAATTTGGATATAGTATACTACCCCGAATGATTCATAGATTTATTCTTTCACCTCAGGCCTAGAGTGGCGACGAGGCATCATTCTTTATTATGGATTTTAGTGGACCATGAAATAATAATGAGGCCGTGGGGAATCATATTTATTCTTGGTTTGATCTCATTAGGACATTACAATGTATATAAATGTCTAAAACAATGTGGTGTTCAAATCTACAGTGGGAAGTTAGATCTCCATCACCATTCATGGTGTGATTATTGTGTAGTACGAAGGATTGAGTTTCAATGTATGTGTTAATTCTATCTAAAAAATATGAAATTAAAGTAGATATATAAGGAAATTTTTTATGTAATTTCATAGTACTCATGATGTACGCACAACCCACACTAAAAAAACTAGAATATTCACTCCACTTTATAGGTAAGACACTCCCCTCAGTGCTCCAACAAGTTTGTAGGGGGTCAGAGGACCCCATGCACCGACCCTCATAAGGTATTCCGTTGCAACACATCCTTCCAAAGGTTATTCTTGGATGATAGAACCTTACTAGAACCTCTATGTGGATTTCCCCCTTGGTTGAGGGATGTCTAATTTGTGGCCCATTTTTTACAAAGTTTTATTCTCCATTTCAACCTAAAAACTACTAAAAAAATACTATGATAAAAAACATGATCATGCATTTAAATTAATTTTATTTCTAATTCCAAAATGTTATAGAAAAAAGTTAAATACCAAAAAATGAATAAAATAAATTAAAATATGTCAATTAAAAACATTAGACATTGAACAATTTAAAATTTAAAATTTATACACAAAAAATACCCATAAAATCTCCCACACTTAAGCCCTGATTTTCCTCAAGTGTAAATATCAACTATGAATTGAAAGAATACACCCATTCCCTAAATATTTAAAATTTAAAATCCACTTAACCAAATAATTATCAATTAGGTAATGAAATTTCAAGTGTCACATAAAGAAATTGATTGCAACTCCTCCCTAGACAAAATGCATTTAAAATTACAAAGAAAAATTGATGGAACAAATCATATATTCCATTTAATACTTTTAACTTACCATTATTAACATTCTATGTTGTGATCTACCTCATTTTTTTTATTCTCTTATAAATAAAGGTAATATTTAAATAAGAAGTTTTACTTATACCTTGAGTACATGCTCTAAAAATATGAATTCGAAAATGATCTTCTTTCTCCACTCAGTAGAGAAAAATCCCACTAAAAATCAAGAGGACTTTGAAACTAGATCATTTGATTTTGAGGTTAAGGGATGGTAGAAAATTGATGAATAAAAAATTATGAAAAAAGAGGTTTATCTCAAATTATTAATAATGATAATAAATGTAAACCCAAAGAATTATACTCTTTAAAAAGTTACATCTTTCACACCTCCCATTTCAAGTAATTCCACAAATCATGAATTTAAAATGAATGTGTTACCCCTCTAATTTTATTTCTTTTTCAATTTTTTTTTCAATTTTCTCAGAAATTTAGCTAGGAAAATCAAATATTCATTACCCAACACATTTTAATAAAATTATCTGTCAAGTAATTGGTTATTTTTTATTCTCTATAACTGAATCCATATTTTTTTATTTCATTTTATTTTTAATTTTTTATAGAGGGGTAAGAAATAAAAATAATAGAGTATTCCATGAATCATCCTCACAATATCAAATGTGACATCCAAAACTTATTATTTCAAAGAAATATTTCTCTTTTTCCATGAAAACCCTTTTCACCTACACCTGAACTTCGAAAATAATGAAAAGCATTAGAGTACGAGTAGTAATGGATAAATTTGCTTTAAATATAGCTATTCCCACCAAATTACATTCATGGTATCTAAAGGCTGAAATGGGTATTGATGTTTGGTATGTCTCAATGATAATGGCTAAGCCAAAAATGCCTCATTCATATTTTGAGTGAATTTGAAAAAAAAATAATTTTGAAAAGATATAAATTCAAATCCTAGAAGGTGATATGTCCCAAGTTCTCTCAAGAAATTTTATTAATAAATATTAGAAATATCTCCTTAGAAACCTCTTGGGAATAAGAGCCTATAATTAATGTCAATCACTCATGGAATTTGAAATGATAATAAATTAATCAATATGAATTTTTAAAATTTAAAGCATGAAAGATGGAATGAAATTTTCAAAAACATGAGGCTATAAAGAAAAACATAATTCATTGACTTCAAATTACTATATTTCAATCTTATCATAAAATTCCACATCATACTTCTTAAATAAATATCAATATTAATATAATAAAATGGTACATTGGGGTGCCTAAAAATTCTAAGTATCATTGATGAAAATGTAAAGAAAATATCTATGTTTGGGAATACATTTTTCCTTTTAATCTCTAAGATCAAAATACAAAAAAAAATTGGGGCATAAGTGAATGATGAAATTTAAAGTTTACTCCCCCTTTATTTGAAGCTTTATTTTCCCCTTATTCCCCATTTTCATGATACTTTATATACAAAAAAATGAATTAAATAAAGTGAAAACACAAGGGCTATGAATTTAAGGTTTATAAATTATTGGTGGGGTTTAACTGAATTTAAAATGAAATTCTAATCTAAGAAAAAAAATAAATAAAAACTTAGGTTTCCTCCAATAATTTTCTATTATTAAGGTCGTTAAGTTTGACCTTACATCTTTCATTAAGTAAAATGACTAGGTTATAGATCCAACCATCATGAATTGAACTGTTTTTTTTCATTTTTTGGTTTTCCAGTATAGATCTTCATAGTATTCTTCCTTATTAGGAGCTCCTATTCTTCTTGTTGAATGAAATACGATGAAGTAGACAACCCTAATATTAGGAATAAAAACTCACACTATTTCTAAACATGGCACCAATCCTCTTTTTATTCTTTTGGTTCATGTTGTTCATCATATTCTATACTCAACGAGTTATTTTAAGTATCCAATATCTATCTTATTCTTCTTCAGGGGATGAATATTTCATGAGGTCTAGGATAAAATTCCAAAATTTAAACAGCCCCAATATCCTCCTCCTCTTTTTTATATTCTTCTTAATAAGTGGAGGGTTTCCCTTTTTTCTTTGAAAATGGGACAGGGTAACCAAAATATAGAAAAGTGTGATCATAAAATAAAGTCTTCCAAAACCTTATGCCTTTTGTATTATTTTTATTATTTGTGATAAATTTCTGTTGGTGCTTGAGGGAATTTTTGTTAAGTAGTTTCTTGATGTCCATCCTCCATCATGTCAAATATGTTATCAATTAATTCTATAGCCCTGATCTCCCATTCTTCTTATTTTTCTTGGAGGATTTATTCTTTTTCCTCATTATCCTCCTCAATCAAAAGTTTATGAGTGTTCTCCATGTAATTTTTAGCATTAACATGAGTATTAGATCTTATATCTTATACCTATACCACCTTGTTCATGCTTTCCAAGAGTTTTAGTCCCTCCTTGTATTTTAATTCTATAACGAGGAGTAAGTATTCCATATTTGGATGTGATAGTGATTCTTATGGTGTGTCTTGGAGCTCCCATCCTTGAACTTGGATTTTCCAATTTAATTATTGAAAATTTTATGATAGGTTGGCTAGTTCTATTTAGAATTGGACTTGGGGTTTCATTTTCCCTACTCTTGAAAACAAATACACCCATTGTGTAAAACTTAACAAGTATGAAAATGAATCTAATCTAAAATATGAAAATAAAAAAGTGGGAGATAAAAAATAATCTAACTATTTAATTTATAAGTAGATCTTCCCTAACAACATAACCATTTTTGACATATCTCGAGTTCATTGATAAATATCTCGATGAAATGAAAATTCAAATTTATATTTACTTGACTACACTAAAAACTAGAGTATAGAATAGTTGTAATATGGGATCAATCTGATGAGGAAAAGGGTTAGAAGGATTTAATAGTTTGACTAATTTTAACAATTTATTTAACTAAAGAAAATAAAACAAAAATAATTTATTGAAATTGGTTTGAATGGCACAAAAACTAAAATAAGGATGAAGGGAAGTGAGTTGATATCAAAGATGTTTCTTCATAAATTCGTTGACCATGAGATCTCCTTGGGTGAGTAGTATTTCCTTTCAACCTCTACTAGTAATATCTAAATTATCCATATCCTCTTTCAACAATACCTATAACTAATTTAGATTAATGATTTTTATCTTGAAATGGAAGGTGATGCTAATGTCGGCTCTCACTCTCCTACTTAATTTTATCACATTGAGCTTTTTCCTCTAAATTTCATCACTTTAGCTGTATATTTGGAAAATATGATTTGATTAAATCAAAATAATACAATATTATGTTATGTACTCATACTATTTTATCAAACTCCTTTTTCCATATAATACCAATATATTCATGATTAAAATATCAATTAATATGAATAAATTTTGTGTTTGAGGAAAAGGAATAGAATTTTAGTTCTAAAATAAGTGTGCTAGGAAGAAAATGGAAACACACGCCTATTTATTTAACACAAAAAAATTCAATGAGACTTAAATAATGAAAATAAAAACTGAAAGAAAAATGGAAATCCCAATTAAGATTCCTCATTTTTGATGATGACCATCTTCTTCTAGTTTCACTTTGTTTTTTAGGTTAAGATCTCCCAATTAGCCTCCTACATTAGCAGTGGAACCTCCCTCTAGTTTTGTATAATTTTCCTTTGGGTTCTCAGGGACCTACACCTCTTACTTGCACAATGGGGCATTCTATATTTTTAGAGATAATTATATTTATTTTTAATATTGAATTCATCTTATCCCATCATTTTAATATTTTGTAATTTTTGTTCTCTCTTTTCTATATTTATTTCTCTTGGACAAATCCTTATTTTGAATTACTTTCATTATCTATATGATAGGGGAAGATTTTATCCAAGCATTCTTCTGATGAATCCCTTGGATTCCAATTTTATTATTTCTCATATTCATGTGATCTTTTAATCTCATATTAACTAGATAATTCTTCCCCATATGTAACTTATTATTTTCCCTTAAATCACGGTTTGTAATCATTTGGAAATCTTGATAGAATTAGATTTTGAATGTTTCAGAATAAACAACCTCCACTTTCACAATAGAAAACAATGATACTGATAATGGAATTCAAATATCGATCATTAAACAATGACAAAAACTTATCAAAGTTATAACCAAAATGATTTTCATTAATAAAATCATAAACCACATAGTCACTCATGAGCATAGCAATATTTTATGTGATAAATTTCAGTCATAATATAGGTAGGTAAACACTCTTCAAGATGGGGTGAATTGAATTAGAGACACAACTTACAATGTTTTTCCCACTCAAAGTTTTAGTTGATAATAAGTTATAATATTTTATTAGTTTATAGTATTTTAGTTTATAAATAAAGAATAACATATATATATAATGGAAATTAAGCAGTAAAAAAGTAAACTATTTTCGGAAAAATATATTATGCAGGGTGGAAATTTAAACAAAAAATGTGAAAAAAATGCATGGAATAAAAATGAAAATACTTGAACTCCTGAAAATGGTGTTAATATCAACATGTTTCTAATTAATAGGAAACATTTTATTTTATCCATATTTGTGGAATGATATGTAAACTTGATCTTTGGTATCTTAGTTATAAACCAATTAGTTCCTTAATTATAGGTCTATCATAAGGTATTATATTTTTAGATCTTAAAAAACATTTGACCACATTGATTATACTCAAAAATATTAATCAACCAAATACTCATTAACTATAACCATATCATAAGGGATCTACATTCCTATCCACAAAATCCCTTGATCAATTTGATTGGAAAACATGTATTCATATCCATAGAATCCCTATATCTCACTAGATCAAACAGACTAGTTTCCACACTAGGAATCTCTTTGATATAAATGTTTTAGATAAAATAAAATTCCCAAAAAATGTTTTAGTGAATTTACATAGCAAACCTCATAAAAAAACTCTTAGATAAAATACCTATGTATAAAATATAATCAGAAGCACCAATGATGGAAGTATGATGAAAAACATTCAAATTATGGAATAATAATTGTCTAAGTTTTGAAACATCTTCTATATCTCCTTCAATTTATATAATCCCAGATAAAATTTATCGATGTCGATGTAATAATCTCAAATGGAAGGTTTTTGAGATATTTAGGTTCAGTTATAATAGCACTGAACACATATTAATGTCATCTGGTAGATTTAGCAATGAAATATATCATATGATGTGTTCCATTCCATCATAATTAACACAATGTCTATATGATGTAGATTAAGAAAACATCTATATATATCAAAATATGGGCATGCTTAATAGGTTCACCGAATGTTTTTGTATCAGGAATTAAGGCTTCTCAGAAAAAATATAAAAAAAACAATTTTTTAATTAATTCCAATCAATATGGAGTGTATTGTGATTTAAAAAAAGTATATGAAAGTGATAGATTAATATAAAAATCGGTTGAAAAATATTTCATATTTGATAATCATAATGCATGAAAGAGAAAATAAAATTTTCAAGGAATTTTTTAAGGAAATTACCTATAACTTTTTAGGTAGGATTCCCTTTGAGTTTACTATATGGATGATATGTTCTATCTAGGATTTTAATTATAACATATTAAAAATATATTCAATTTATATTTCAAATAAAAAACATATCAAAGATATAGACTTAGGAAAATTAATTTTTCTAAAAAACTTCTCAGCCTTTTAAAAAAATTCATAGATTTATCCCTCTTAAAGAGTCAATTCTTCTCAAAACTCTCTCGGTTCATGAAGACTGGATTCTATCCCATTGTTAAAAAACATATTTTTTTGTAAGAAAAGATTAATTTTATCAAACCTTCTCCCATATGTAATTTTTATAAACAACTCAAAAATTTATAAAGATGAAGTTTTAAAAATAAAGTAAAAGTTATGAGATCCTAAAATTACTCCTACTTTATTTTATATGGCTCTCCACTAGCGTTTTTATATTTGATGGGTCTATATTTTGAATTATGAATCTATTTAATATTATCAATAAATAAGGTACAAGTTTTTACAGTTTATTTATTTCCCCCTTTTTTAGAGTAACAAGTAGAAGATAACATTTTAAAGTCTAACCCTATATGATTTTAACAACACAATTAACAAATAAAAATTTAAAAAAAATAACTATGAATAACTTTTTTTAATTTATATCATGTTTAGAAGTTGTAATATTGATGGGTTTTCTTCCTATATCAAATAATAATAGTACAAAACAATTTTTAAAAACCATATAAATATTTAAAGAAAAAATTATTCATTAGTACTTTCAAACAAAATTCATTAGAGATGTTATATGGGAAAAAATCATCCCTATTATTTTTCACGAAAACAATCTTCTAGAGGTCAAAAATAAAAAAATTAGTGTCAATTTATCTTATAATATTTGGTTATCGAGTTTTCTAGTTTCTTTATATTATTCTCCTCATCAATTGATGATTTTTAAGATATCAAATATCCTTAGCTCGGTCTTCCAAAATCTTATTTTTATTTGTTATATCTATCTTTACCTTTGTAGAATCATATACTAGTAGTCCAAATTTAGTATATAAATCATTGGGGTGATATTTTATTATCTTTATATTCTAAAACCGAGGTTACTATTATTTTTTTAAATTTAAAATATTTTACTTGATTACTAATTTTTAATCAATATTTTTATATCCTTAATATCTAAAATTCTATTTGATAATCATGGAGATAATCAAGTTTAGTGTTTATTGTATCATTTGAACATAGTCGGTTAGGATAGAATTTTTTCTGGGTATAAACTCTATTTTTTAATCCATTCTTTCTAGTCTAGTGATAGGTTCCTAAAAGGTATTTTCCAATGACGCTTCCTCTATCCTAAAATCCCAAGGTTATTTTGAATTTATCTTCTATCTACCTTTTCATTATATATCAGATTCACCTTTTTATATTAGGATAAAAATACAAGTGATATTATTTATTTAATATTTATACATTCAAATTTGAAATACTCATCATACAAATCTATTCATTTCTCATCATCATCTACAAATTTTGTTTTAGGTGATGATGGTTAAGACTATAAGGTTAATGGTTGTCATAATGATACTGATTTTAATTCTAAAGTCTCTAGAGGTGAGAATTCATTTTGAGTAGATTATTATATAAATTCTCCTATAGATATTTTCTTCTAACCATTCTATATCGGGGGTGGAAAAATAGATTTTAATACAGAAAGAAATTTATCTTTTATCCTCTTTTTTTTTCATTTTCTGGTTACTAATTTTAGAAATGTTAGTTTTTTATGATCCTCAAAAACATTTCTTGATTGTTCTTTTATGGATATGGTAGATAGAGTTGGTTTTACTGTCCTTTTGTGACTAAAATTTCAATCAACTCTTATTCCCTTTATATAGATTTCTCGAACTTAGATAATCCTACATAAGAGATTCTTACTATACGTTAAACTAAGAACTGATGGATTTTAAAATATATCTCCACCCAGAACTACTGTACTTTATTTAATGTCTTTTATCTTTATTACTAATATTTTTAGTGAATTTTAATTCTTTTTTTATATTATCCAGCCACATATGTTTCATATCTTCTAATTTCTTTCTCTTCTTCTTAGATTGTACATGTTTCTTTTTATTCTTATTATTGTCTAAAAGTTTATCGTTTATTACCAATTTTATAAACTTATTTTCTTACTAAATATATTAAATTTTCATTATGGCTATGGTATCAGGATTCAATATTTTTTTTTATCATTTTATCTATACCAAATTTTAGCATGCTTTCCATCTGAAGGATAATTTTGGAACCAAGGATGATGCATGTTAGATCAGTTGTAAATTAGATTTATTTGTAAGATATTTTTGGGAATTATGAGGGATAGAGATGATTAGAATCCATTTTAATGTTTTTTTTATTTTATTTGTTTTAAAAAAAAAATTAAATAATCTATCGAAGTCTTATTATGTAAGGAACATCCCACTCTAGGTGTAATGATAAATTTGTGCAACATATTTGACTTTTTAAAAGGATTGGAGATATTTCATGTGAATGTTAGGATGAATATATTTCATAATAATGGAGTAATACTTGTCAATTATGGTTTTATTCATTATGATAAATGATGATACTGTAAGGATGGTTTGTGATAATGTAAGGATAAATGTGATATTCGTAAGAATCATTAAGTTTTTCTTAAGGATTATTGTGATATTTATTAGAAAAAAGTTGATTTTTATAAGGATCTTCCAGTTCTATGTAGGGATGATATAGATATTTATAAGGATGTTTTTGATCTTAATATTCATGAATGATTGTATTTTTTAGTATGTTTATAGTCTTCACAAGGATGATTGGTTGCTTTGTAAGGATAAACTTGATCTTTATAGGGATTCTTCTTCATGTTCTTAAGTATAGATGTATTTTATTTATAATATACATACTTCATAAGGATAAAAACCTATTTTTATAAGGATCATTTGGATAAATCATAAGGTTTTTAGTGATTTCATAAGGAACATTTCCTTAGTGAAATTTTGCATAAATGAGGAAGCTCAAGGGAGTTTTTTAAGGATTATTTCCTTTGTGAGTTTTAATGGAGGACTGACCAGGGAAGCAAAAAAAAGTTTTATTAATCATTAAATATTATTAATATCATATTCAACCAATCAATATTAAAATTTATAAAAAAAATTAAGGATTATTTTTAGTGATATTTTAAAAATTTAAATGAAAGATATTTTTCTATTTTATAGAATTGAATAACACTCTACAAGAGAGATAATAATGTTGTGAAGTATCTATATGCATACAAACCTATCACATAAGGACATATGTAATAATTTAAATATTATCAATTATGAATAATAATGTGTTTAAATTAAAATTAAAAATTTATATATTTTTGGATGTTTGAGGAGCCTGATATTTAATGGAAAATCATGAGAATTTTTTTGAGAATTCAAGGTGGTGTGAATTACAGAATTAATTCATGATATTTCTTTGAAGAATAAGATATAGGATTCCTCATGTGTTTTAATATTATAAATAATTGAAATATTTCATGTAGATAATTTTATGTTTGGACTATGTTTTGTTGATAATTCAATGGAGAAGATCTTAAGAGTGAGATTTTATGAGGATTCCATATTCAAAATATGAAAAGAATATCTCACGATAATTTTTAGTGAATATTTAAGGAGGGTAATAGGATGAGTAACTGATGCTAATACATCTTTTAAAAACATCTGTGTGTAAAAAAAGAAGATTCATGAGTTTCTATTATGTTAATTTTTAAGATCTATAGTTATAGAAAAATAATAAGTGAAAGAGAAGGGAAACAACACCCTTCACCATTGTAGTTTTATCATTTAAATTCTTGATGTAAACTATAAGCATATTTTGAGTTGCATCTTTTTCCTTTCCTTGAATTGAGTATTGTCCAATAGTTTAAGTTGAGGGAGTGTTCCTAGGATTAGTAGTGTACCTTTATAAAACCTTTATAATCATTATAGTGGGTGGTATTACACTATGATATGCCAACATTATATTGATGTATTCTCCTTGGATTATCCCTTAGTTGTGGACCAAGTAAAAGTGTGTGTCCTTATATTTATTTCTTAAATTTAAAATTTTCATATTTGTTTGAAAAAAATAACTGATTCATACTACTCTTTCTAACATGATGACAATATCTAAAGAGTGAAAATAAATACACACCTTAAATCACCATCACTTATTAGGGTGTGTCAAGATATGGTAGAAACAAGTGGTATCAATGAAACAAAATATAGGTAGAAAATATATTTATAATGATTCAACTATCATGATAAATATAGTGAATGCCAATGTATTTCCATTATTCAATGGGTGAGAATATAAAACTTGAAATAATAGGTTGATATCACCTATAAGATCACTTGGACTTGAGGTTTCCATCTGAGACGATGATGGTTTCTTCGACAGCGATGGCAGATGCTGATGGAGTTCACCGGCCATTGATGCGGACTGGGCGGCTATTGCGTTCGGTGCGAGACTCAAGGAATGGTGTGAGATTTGAGGCAACGCGTGATGAGACAACTTGATTTTCATGATGGATCATGATGCCTTTATTTTGAATTTTGAATTTTGTGGATTTTTGGTTCGCTGTAGTGGTGGTAGGGTTTGGCTGGTGTGGATTTTGAATTTCGAATTTTGTATGTTATGGTGATCGTCTAAGTGGGATGTGTGGGTACTTGGGGAGGTTTTTGTATGTTTCCCACTTTTCCAAAAAAGTGGCTTCTTAAAAAAAAATGGATTGGCGTTCAAGGAGTTATAATAAATGATATTTAAAAATTATCCATGATATAGGGAGATTGAAAGCTGCTTGATGTTGATGAAAAATCCAAGATTCTCTTATATAGGGATTTATCCAATTACGTATATATTAACGAGATGATATGTAATACTAAAAATACTATATGTGAAGATTTTTTAATATGTATGAAGTAGATATCAAGGTGAAGGAGTAAATTATTCCGGTTTTTCTTAATAATTTTGAAGTGAATGATCTTGAAATTATGAAGAAAATCATGAGAATATTTTAATCTCTCAGTAATTTGAAAGTATCTTCCCATGAGGAGATAAAATTTCCTAAGTTATTGTTGGTTATTTTACATACAATCCATGTGGCTTATGGGACAAGGGTTAAGCCAGAATGAACCATTAGGTTTTTCTACCATGGAAATTGAATTCCAATACATATAGATTCTTACCCTCGAACAAGAAAGTGGTGAAGATGAAGATATTTATGATTGGTTTCTTCCTCTAGTGGAAATAAAATTTAAAAGATTTAAAGTAATATTTTTAAGAATTCTACCCTTGTTTTGTTTTTAAGGTACGGTTGAACACATTGCATCTAGGTTCCCTAAATGGTTTGATGGTCATGAATAAGTGGAAACTGTTCAAAAATAAAAAAGGAGGTTTCCACCCTTGAGATACTCTAAGAAAGAAATCTCTTATACATAGAAGTTTAAAGAAAATATCATTTTGATCAAGGAAGAGAATTCTAATAAAGACTAATTAGAAGAGGAAGTAACATAGTTCAAATTATATAGGGGGATTCTATAATGGACATGGTGAAAAAAGGGACTTCTAAAGATAATAATGTTGAAGGGCCTGAGGTAATTATTTACCTCAATGTTTAAATTAAAGGAGCTCATGAAGAGAATGAAATTCAAAGGAATTATAATAGAAAGATTGGTAAATTACTAATGGATTTATCTAAATATGTAGATCCAATTGTGGCTGAAATAGATAAAATTCATATGGAGTTTTAAATTAAATCATGTTTTCAAGAAAAAAAGGAGTTATTATTGAATACAAATTTAAAATTGAGGGTTATACTAATATAATTTATGATATTAATGCCTATTTGGAAGAAAAAGTAAAAGGGGTATAATCCCATGAATAATAATTGGTTACCTTGATATGTAAGCTTAAAAATTAATTAAAATCATATGAATAAAAGTGTAATATATTGTTTTATATTTTTTAATGTATAACTATTTTAAAGGTACAAACAAGGATCATATAGAATTAGAAATTTTTTAGATGAATAAATACTTGGGAGTATGGGATAAATTGGTATCATTTCTCAGTCCAATGCCACAAAAGATAATGCGCCTACTTCATTAAATATTTGAAATAAGTATTTTTTGGAGAATTATAAGTTCTCAAAATCGGTTATCAGTAAAATAAATACTCTAGAGTATAATACTTGTCATGTAGTGGATATTGAAAAATATTTCTACTCATGAAGTGTCAATTTTGTGGCTTCCCTAGCCACATAAATAAAATAGAGGTTGAAATCTATATAAGGGGAGAAGCACCTAAAAATAAAAATAATAATATTGAATTAATATCCTTAATCTCGTCAAAGAAACTATTTTTACATATTTTTATTTAAATTTCATAAAATTGGCTCGTACTACAGGAAAAAAATAATCGTAAATAAAATTTAGGAGAAACTAAGACAGATATATTCAATGTAATAAACCTGATTCCTTTGGAAAATATATTATTTCAATTAAAATAAGAAGATAAATTTGATAGTATCATCTTCAATGATGAATAAAAGGGGGTTCCATTTAAAACCTCAACTCATTTAGGAATCTTGTGGAATGAAAATAAAGTGAGAGAGAAATATAATTTGATAGAATTCATGATTAAATCAACAAAGAATGGTATCACCTAGATCCTTGAATGTGGATGATCATCCATCATGACATGCAATGTAAATATTTTTAAGAAGTAAGCGGTATTTTTTAGTTATTCAATGATGTTATATTGAAAATAAAATAAAGAGGAAAGACTCAACTAGAAAGATATAAACTCAAAAAAATTGAAGATATTTACAAAGATAGATTATGGTGTGATCAAGTGAGCGTGAGTCATCTTTTTGATTCTAAACCCAAATTCACCTTAAAAAAATAATCTTTATTTATCAAGAGTAAACAATAAAATTCTCTCATGAAAGGATATAGAATAAATAAAAACATGTACCAAGCTAACATCATAGAGAACACACATTTTCTAACTATGGAAGAAGAAAATGATTTGTTGAAAAAATGAATGGGATGTATTCACCATAAAAGAAAAGAGAATCTATAACAACCCAAACTTTCATGAATGAAAATTCATCTTGATATAATTAAATGTTTTATTATGGTTATATAAAATTTGAAATTAATTGGTTTTATGTGTCTGGATTTTAAAATACCATTAAGAATTGTGACCGTTGAAAATATAGTTGTTGAATAGTGATCACATGATTACTATAAATATAGGGCTTTAGAAAAAACAATTTACTCAGAAAAAGGAAGCGATGACCTCATCCAGTAGAATATCCCCATACAAATCTCGTTTTTCAGAGCTCAGAAAGGAGGTGTCATTATTTGGCTTTTCTCTTAACCAAGCCCAAGCTGAGCTTCAACACGTTAAGCTTGAGCAGAACTGACTATGGGAGAAGTAGAAGTTTATATAGATCACTACCCGAGCGAAGTTATCCAAGCCACCCCAAGAGTCTACCACCATCGGACACCTTACCCTTCGATCTTATGCATGTTTTATAAGTGGTTATGTAACAAGACCCTTGCACCATGACTATGTACATTATTTTTGTATAAAGAATGTGCATTTATTTTATTATCGTTACTTTGGAAATAGTTTTTAAAGCACAAATAATATTTTTTTAGTTAATATTCAACTAAGAAATATATTTTTATGAATTAATGGATTTTTGAATTAAATAATATTTTAATAAAATATTAGTAATGAATTAATTTTTATTAAATATAAATGATCATACAATTTTTTATGAATATAATTTTAATTTTTATTATGGTTTGGAAGCTGTTTTTGTCAAATCCCAAGAATTTTCGATAAATGTCAATTTTTATTTTAAAAGTAAAAATTCAGATATTTATAAAATTAATTAGATAAAATGAATATTATTTTTGGAATTAGGATGTTAAAATTATATAATGGTAAATTTTTTATAATTTTCTAAGATAATCGAATTTTTGGGTAAAAATTATATACCGTTTAAATATATAATGTATTTTATGACATCATAATGAACAAATAGTTATGTAATAAAATATAATAAATATTATTTTCGGACAATATATGTTTTAACATTAAAATAATTTTATTTTAGATTTTCTTAATCTATTTTAAAAAGCTTTAGTGGACTCTCCAAGACTTATAAAACATTTTGAATTTTTAAATTGTTTTCTTTGAGAGTGTGACTGACCTCCACATAAGTAACCCTATTATTTTAAGAAGTTCGACCATTTTAATCATAAAATATTGTTTTCCACCCCCCTTTGGGAAAAACCATGGGAAAAAACCATGGTATGGTTTGCAGTTTTGATTAGTTTAGTTTGTGGTGTCCCAAACCTAAATAATAAAGAATTCTTTCTCCTTTCCTATATAAACCCACCCAAGCTACCACTTCCTATTCACTAAAAGTCTTTGGAGTTCATCCAAAATATTCCTTCCTCTCTCTATAATCCTCCCAAGGCACCCCAAACTCCCAAGAAGCCTCTCTCAAGCCTCTCCCAAGCCTTTCTAAGCACACTTCGATGTAAGGGATTTCTTAATCTCACATTTTTGTCCAATTTAATTAAGTTGTTATGCCCTTTTGTTTTCAATTAAAAATGCTGGGGTATGATTTCAAACCTCCCCCATACTTCCCTCTTCATTTTTGTATTATGTTATACCCCTTTATCACTCATTAATGCCTCCCATGTACACCCATTACTATGCCGAAATTCCGTTAGTGATTTCTCTCTCCTCTTTTACATCCAAGTAATTAATTTGTATTATGCATCTAAATTCCATTAAGTTTGTTGGGACCTGTATCGATATGAAAACCTTACTGTCCATTTTATGTACATATGATGAGACACCCTTTTATCTCTCATCAACCATTTTCATGAATTCTTATGTCTCGCCATTATACTGTCAAAATTGCACCGTGATTTTTCAAGCCAAGATCATTGTGAAGTGAATACCAAACCCTTGTCTCTATCAAGGATATTCACCTTTATGAACACATACATATTTAATGGTACTTTCACGTATTTATTCAATATTACCTAATCATGGAATAACTTATGATGTTGATTTATTCTGTGTTATATGATCCATGTGGCACACTTATGCATGAAATGAAATGTTTAAGAAGGGTGGACCTTGATAACACTCCAATGCATTGGTTAAAGTATAATATCATGATACATCATGTGAAATGAGTATTGAATCATGATAATTTAAGTTTAACTAGGGTTTAATCATGCTTCATGTGCAATGAGGGTTTACTCATCCTCCATGTGCAATGAGCCTTGGCTCATGCGAATTCCATGTTAAGTATTGTTGGCACAATTCCATGTTATTATTATCATGCATTATCATGACTTTATGTTAATGTTTTTCTTGTTCTCCATTAATATGCCTATTTCCTAACATGTATTGTATTCCTCATGTTATTTCTTGTTTATTCCCTTACTGGGCTTTACAGCTCACCATTTTCTTATGTATGTCCTCAGGTTATCCCATGCAATGATAAGTATGAGGGAATGTAGTGGTCATGTAAAATAAGTTTTCAATAAAGATGTTGTGTTTCATGTTTTAAGTTGTTATGTGTTGCTACAAAACTCCAAATACACTACACCATTCAATATTCCATGTTGTATCAAGTGAAGAGTTTATGTAATAAATAATGTTTAAGTGTGAAATAAAGAGCATGGTTATCATAGTTGGTATCAGAGGATAGGTTTAGTTATTTTTTGGGATTAGGATTAGAAAACCCTAGTGAATCCTTAGGTATAAGAAAAATTATAAAAAAAAATACCTAATTTTTGGTGAGTATTGATTAAGAGTTTTATAAAGAAAATACATCCATGTTTGGATATGAGCAGGTAGAGGTGGCTCTGGCACAAATGTAGTAGGGGTGAAAAACACAACAAGGAGTTTCAGGCTTGACCCGAGGTATCTTGGTACACAGCAACGGGACATGATGCACTCTTGGTTACGACACATCCGAGGGATATGCATTCATAAATTCACAAGTTTAGTATAGACCATTATTAAGGGAATAAATAAATCCTTTAAGAATATATTTTAGAAAATAGATCATGGATAACATAGATTGAAGTCTATTGATTCATAAGTCAAAGAAAAAAAATCTATTTATAAGTCATCTATTTTTTCCTTGAATTACTCTTTATGTGTTATCCCTAACTTTCCTTTTATTCCAGACAATGGCTAGTAAAAGGAGTACTTAGACTAACAACCAACATGAAGACCAACGTGATGCCTGTTCTAATGAGATGCCCAATCCAATGGGAGCAGGAATCACAAACTTTGTCACGATACTCTCTTAGTTCACTAAAGAATTGAATTGAATCATGGTTAAAGAGTAACATTCAACCCCCCCCCCCAAATATAAAACCAGTCTCTATCAAGAGAATTATAAGACAAAGGCCTCATACTTTTAATGGATCATTCGATCCCTCAACTGTCGAACAATGGATCAACTCCATTGAAAAGATCATATCCATACTTCAATATTCTGAACAAGAGAAGGTTCTATTGGATGATTATCGTATGGAGGGTGAAGATGATCAATGGTGGAAACTGATAATAAATATGAAGCCTGATGAGGAGGTCGAGGCATTGAATGGAAGGATTTCCTAAAAATGTTTTTCAATAAATATTTTCCGCACACCCTCCAATTTAAGATGGAAAGGGACTTCCTTTACCTCAGGGAAAAAGACAAAGAATATGTCGAAGTGTATAACGAAAACTTCACAAGGCTTGCATAATATGCCTTTGGCTTTGTCTTGACCCTGAATGCATGGTTGAAGACTTCATTGGTGGGTTGAAACCTAGCCTGCGGAAATACCTAGAAATTTGTGACTTCGACAGCTTTGAGGAAATTGTCTGATGTGCCCTCTAGGTCAAAATGGAGATAGATGAATCTTAGGGGTATCATGGGGATAAGAAGCATAAGGTGGACTTCAATTCTAGGAGTCTGATGGATAAATCCAACAGTGCTGATAAAAACCAGCACCCTACTTGCCAAAGGTGTGGAAAGAAGCACCCCAAAAAATGCCTAAATGGGATGAGGAAATTCATTAGGTGTGGATAGAAGGGAACTTAGCTGTTAACGGCTGACAAGAAAAACATGTGATTGCGACAGAGGAAAGGAACACCATGTTCAACTCTGAATGCATTGTTCAATTCTTAAACTGCAAAGAACCATGGAATCTTTAAAATCTGTGCCCAAGGACAAGGGTTTTCGGAGGCAACCAACAACCTCTATGGCATCCAGGGAGATATTTTTCAATCACTACCGCTGAAGTTAACAATGAAAATGAAGTGGTGATAGGTGAGCTAGTTATTCATTCAAGAATAGCGAAAATACTTTTTTATTTAGGTTCAATGCATTCTTTTATATCCCAAAAGTTTTGTAGAACAATCCCAACACCACCAAAAATCATGAAAGGAAAGATGTTGGTGAGTATAGAAAATGAGACAATCATTGAATCCCCTGAATTTATTTTCTACTGTATCATAATCAGTGGATTGAAATTTCCAGGGAACCTCGTCATAATCCCTTTGGTGGAATTTGATGCAATTATCAGCATGGATTGGATTTACCTATATAGAGCCAACATAAATTGCTATGAGAGGGAAATCACTCTCTATGTAGAGAATTGACCCCCTGATTCTGTATACGTACAATGAGAAAGTTGAATCTTTATTACCTCCATCATCCAAAGCATGGAAATTACTGCACTATGAGCACACGTATCTGGATCAGATGATTGAGTCTAAAGGAGGATACCATCCTTGAATACATGCATATTGTGAAGGAATTCAGCGAAGTGTTTCCTAAGGAATTTTTTGGTCTTCCTCCTAGAGGATATGTTTAATTATCAATTGACCTTATACTTAGGGAGTTTCCAATATCAAAGAATCCATATAGAATTTCTATTTTGGAGCTTGAGGAGACAGAGAAACTACGACAGGAGAATCTGGTTAATGGTTTTATATGCCCAAGTGCTTCACCAAGGGGTGAACCAGTCCTCTTCGTCAAGAAGAAGAATGGGTCAATGAACCTTCTCATCGATTATCATGAGATTAAAAAAATCATGATAAAGAACAAATATCCTCTCCCAAAAATTGATGAATTATTCAATCAGATATATGGGGCACAATAATTTTCCAATGTAGACCTGTGGTCGGGATATTATCAAGTAAGGGTGAAGAAGGAAGATATTCTTAAGACTGATTTTCATACAAGGTATGGGCAATATGAATTCATAGTAATGCATTTCGGACTCACTAATACTCCAGAAATCTTCCTGGACTTGATGAATAGAGTCTTTATATATTACCTTGAAAAATTTGTGATAGTCTTCATAGATGATATTCTAATATACTCCAAAACCAAGGAGTATCGTGAAGAGAATTTAAGAACTGTACTAGAGACCTTGAGAAAAGAGAAGCTCTATGAAAAGTATAGCAGGTTTGAGTTTTGTTTGAATAAGGTCTCATTCTTGGGCCATATCATCAAAAGAAATTAAATATCTGTGGATACATCCAAGACAAATACAATAGAGGGATGGTCAAGGACAACATTGGTAAAAAAATATCCATAGCTTCTCGGGGTTAGCTGTATATTATCAACAATTTGGAAAAATTTTCTCATGATTGTACAACCCTCTTAACAAGCTAACTCAGAAGGAAGTAAAGTTTTATTAGAGTGATGAATGTGATGAAAGCTTCAAGGAGTTGAAAATGAGGCTTATCACTATGCCTGTACTCACTTTACCCATAAGTGGAGAACTTTTTATGGTGTTTAGTGATGCTTTGAAGAAGGGCCTGGGCTGTGCGTTGATGCCAAATGACAATGTAATTACTTATTCTTCAAGGCAATTTAGATTTCTTGAGCATAATTATCCAACAAATGATCTGGAGTTGGCTATAGTGATCTTCACTTTAAAAATTTGGTGGCATTATCTCTTTGGGTAGAAGTGTGAAATATTTCGGGCCACAAAATCCTCAAGTATATATTAACACAGAAAGAGTTGAACATGCACCAACGAAGATGGTTAGATCTGATCAAAGACTATGAATACTCAATCCATTACCACCATGGGAATGAGAACAAGGTGGAGGATGTTCTATTTAGAAAGGACCCTGCGATTATATCATTGATGAAAATTGAAAAGGATCCAATCTTCTTAGATTTGATGAATATAGACATGTTAATCATAAAGAAGGGAACATTATCAATCCTTTCACAAATTATTTCTCAACTATCTCTTTTAGATAATTTAAAGGATGATCAAAAGATTGATGTGGGAATTTAGAAGAAAGTGAAAGATACTAGAAAATGGAAATACTCGGAGTTCAATGTTAATGAAGAAAGAATTGTGAGATTTGGTAAAAAACTATGTGTTCTATCAAGTCCAGAGCAGAATAAGGAACTTTTGGATGATGCACATAGTTCGAATTTCTCTATTCACCCAGGAAACACAAAGATGTATCATGATCTCTGAGATCATTATTGGTGGGATAATATGAAGAAGGAGATCCCTGAGTATACATCAATGTTCCTAGTGTGTCAGCAAGTGAAGAAAAGGAGTTATAAGTCTATGGGGATGACACAACCATTTCCCATACTGGCATAGAAATGTTAGAACATCACCGTGGACTTTTTCACTAGACTTCTAAAAACATCCAAAGGAAACAATGAAATCTGGGTTTTTTTGATTGTCTTACAAAGTCTGCACACTTCATTGTAATTCAGGAGGATTTATCATTGGATCAACTGGCACAAATATACATCAGAGAAGTGGTAAGGATTCATGGAGTACCGCTATCTATTGTATTTGATTGAGATCCAAGATTCACCTCTAATTTTTGGAAGAGTCTACAACATGCTCTAGATACTGAACTGAACTTCAGTACGATCTATCATCCTCAAACTGATGGCCAATCTAAGTGAACTATTCAGACTATGGAAGATATGTTAAGATCATTTTCAATGTAATGTAAAGTAGGTTGGGATTAAC
Organism: Viscum album; assembly: GCA_963277665.1. Classification (NCBI taxonomy): domain Eukaryota; kingdom Viridiplantae; phylum Streptophyta; class Magnoliopsida; order Santalales; family Viscaceae; genus Viscum; species Viscum album. The sequence continues at coordinate 1,427,757,229 of OY728152.1, forward strand.
ATCTTCCTATATTTGAATTCTCCTATAATAACAGTTTCCACTCAAGCATTCGAATGGCACCTAATGAAGCCCTGTATGGGAAGAGGTGCAGAATACTAGAATGTTAGGATGAAGTCGGTAAGCGTAAGTGGTTAGGACCAAAAATGGTTAAAGAAATGGTGGAGGAGGTAAATACCATTCAACAGCATATCAAGGCAGCCCAGATTCAACATAAGAGTTATGCAGATAACCGTCGAAAAGACCTTGAGATAAAAGTTGGAGACATTTTATTTTTATACAAATCTCCATGGAATAAGGTCATGAGGTTTGGAAAGAAAGGGATGTTAAGTCCTAGGTATATCGTCCCCTTCAATATTCTTGATTGTGTCGGGGCTGTGGACTATCGAATAGCACTTCCACCTTCCATGGCCAAAGTAGATGATATTTTTTCATGAATCCCTCTTGATGAAGTACATACTAGACCCTTAAAATGTACTCTCTTCAGAGGTAGTACAATTAGAGGATGAAATCTCTTTTGAGGAGAAACTAGTGAAAATCTTAGATCATAGAGAAAAAGTTCTACGAAATAAGACAATGCCCCTCGTCAAGTTGTTGTGGAGAAACCACATGTTTGAAGAAGTGACATGGGAATGAGAGGAAGTGATGAAGAAAAGATACCCACATCTATTTTTGTGTGGGAAAAGGAAATTTCTAAGGTGAAATTTCTTAAGGGGTGAAGATTTTAACAACCCAAACTTTCCTTAATGAAAATTCATCTTGATCTAATTAAATGCGTTATTATAGTTATATAAAATGTGAACTTCATTGGTTTTATGTGTTTGGATTTTAAAATAATGTTAAGAATTGTGACCATTTATAATACAGCTGTTGAAGAGTGATCACATGATTAGTATAAATATAGGGCTTTAACAAATCCAATTTACTCAGAAAAAGGAAGCAATGACCTCATCCAGTAGACTATCCCCATACGAAGATCATTTTTCAGAGCTCATAAATGAGGTTTCCGTATTGGGCTTCACTCTTAACCAGGCCCAAGACGATCTTGAACATCTTAAGCTTGAGCAAAACCGACTATGGGAGAAGTAGAAGTTTATATAGATTATTACTCGAGTGATGTTATCCAAGCCATACCAAGAGTCTACCACCATTGGACACCTTAACCTTCGATCTTATGTGGGTCTTATAAGTGGTTATGTAACAAGACCCTAGAACCATGACTATGTACATTACTTTTGTACAAATAATGTGCATTCATTTTATTATTGTTACTTTGGAAATAGTTTTTAAAGCACAAATAATATTTTTTTAGTTAATATACAACTAAGAAATCTATTTTTATGAATTAATGGAGTTTCGAATTAAATAATATTTTAATAAAATATTATTAATGAATTAATTTTTATTAAATATAAATGATCATACAATTTTTTATAAATATAATTGTAATTTTTATTAAGGTTTGAAAGCTATTTTTGTCAAATCCCAAGAATTTTAAATAAATGCTGATTTTTATTTTAAAAGTAAAAATTAATATATTTATAAAATTAATTATATAAAATGAATATTATTTTTGGAATCAGGATGTTAAAATTATCCAATGGTTAATTTTTCATAATTTTCTGAGATAATCGAATTTTTGGGTAAAATTAAATACCATTTAAATATATAATGTGTTTTATGACATCATAATGAACCAATAGTGATGTAATAAATTAAAATAAACATTATTTTCGGCCAAAATATGTTTTAAATCTAAAATAATGTTATTTTATATTTTCTTAATTTATTTTAAAAAGCTTTAGTGGACCCTCCAAGACTTATATAAAATTTTGTCTTTTTAAATTGTTTTATTTGAGAGTGTGACTCACTTCCACATAAGAAACCCTATTATTTTAAAACATTCATCCATTTTAATCATAAAATATTGTTTTCCACTCCCCTTTGGCCAAAACCATGGGAAAAAACCATGGGCCGGTTAGCGGTTTTGATTAGTTTAGTGTGTGGTGTCCCAAACCTAAATAATAAAGAATGCTTTCTCCACCCCTATATAAACCCACCCAAGATCCCACTTACTCTTCACAAAAAGTCTTTGGACATCATCCAAAATATTTCCTCCTCTCTGTAGAATCATCCCAAGGTTCCCCAAGCCCCCAATAAACCTCTCTAAAGCCTCTCCCAAGCCTTTGGAAGCACACTTTGATGTAATGGATTTCTTAATCTCTCATTTTTGTCCAATTTTCATTAAGTTTTTATGCCCTTTTTTTCAATTAAAAATGTTGGGGGTATGATTTCAAACCCCCCATACTTCCCTATTTATGTTTGGATTATGTTAGACCCATTTATATCTCATTAATTCCCCCCATGTACACTTGTTACCATGCTGAAATTCTGTTAGTGATTTCTCTCTCCTCTTTTACATCCAAGTAATTCTTTTGTATTATGCATCTAAATTCCATTATGTTTGTTGGGACATGTATCTACATTAACCCCTTACTATCAATTTTATGTACATATTATGAGACAACCATTTATCTCTCATCAACCATTTTCGTGAATTCTTATGTGTCACTGTTATGCTGTCGAAATTACACCGCGCTTTTTCAAGCCAAGATCATTATGTAGTGAATACCATACCCATGTATCTATTAAGGATGTTCACCTTTATGAAAATATACATATTGAATGGTAATTTCACGTATTTATTCCTCATTGCTTAATCATGGAATAACTTATGATGTTGATTTATTCTGTGTTATATGATCCATGTGGCACACTTATGCAAGAAATGAAATGTTTAAGAAGGGTGCACAATGATAGCACTCCAATGCATTGGGTAAAGTATAATAACATTATGCGTCATGTGAAATGAGTACTAAATCATGATAATTGAAGTGAAATGAGGGTTTACTCGTGCTTAATGTTCAATGAGGGTTTACTCATTCTCCAAGTGCAATGAGCCTTGGCTCATGCTAATTCAATGTTAAGTGTTGTTTCCACAATTCCATGTTTTGATTATCAGGTTTTATCCTGACTTTATGTTCATGTTTTTCTTGTGCTCCATTAATATGCCTATTTCATAAAATTTATTGTATTCCTTATGTTATTTCATGTTTATTCCCTTACTGGGCTTTACCGGTCACCTTTTTCTTATGTATGTCCTCAGGTTATCCCATGCAATGATAAGTACGAAAGGAATGTAGTGGTCATGTAAAAGAAGTTTTCAATAAAGATGTTTTGTTTCAAGTTTTAAGTTGTTATGTGTTGTTACCAAACCCCAAATACACTAGACCTCTCGATATTCCATGTTGTATCATGTGATGAGTTTATGTAATAAATAATTTTTAAGTGTGAAATAAAGAGCAGGGTTGTCATAGTTGGTATCAGAGGATATGTTCAGTTATTTTTTTTGGATTAAGATTATAAAACCCTTGTGAATCCTTAGGGATAAGAACAATTACAACAAAAACATACCTACTTTTTGGTGAGTATTGATTATGTCATTTATCAAGAAAATACATCCCTGTATGGATACGAGGAGGTTAAGGTGGCTCTGGCACAAATGTACATAGGGGTGAAAACCCCAACAAGGTGTTTCAAGCTTGACCCGGGGTATCTTGGTACATGACAACCGTACTTGATGCACTCTTGGTTACGACACCTCTGAGGGATATGCATTGGTAAATTTAAAAGATTAGTATGAACCATTATTAAGGGAATAAAAAAATACTTTAAGAATATATGTTAGAAAGTAGATCATGGATAACATTGATTGAAGCCTATTGATTCATAAGTTACAGAAATAAAATCTATTTATAAGCCATCTATTTTTTCTTTGAATTACTCTTTATGTGTTACCCCTAACTTTCCTTTTATTCCAGCCAGTGGACGGTAATAGGAGGACTCAGACTAAATACCAACGTGAAGACTAATGTGATGATTGTTCTAATGAGATGCACAATCTAATGGGAGCAGGAATCGCAAACTTTGACACGATACTCTCTCAGTTAACTAAATAATTGAACTGAATCATGGTTCAAGATTAACATTAAACCCCCTCCCCCCAATAAAGAACAAGTCACTATCAAGAGAATTATAAGACAAAGGCCTCCTGCTATTAATGGATTATCTGATCCCTCAACTATAGAACAATGGATCAACTCCATTGAAAATATTATCTCCATCCTTCAATGTTCTTAAAAAGAGAAGGTTCTACTGGATGATTATCATATGGAGGGTGAAGATGATTAATGGTGGAAACTGATCAAAAATATGATGCCTGAGGAGGAGGTTGAGGCATTGGAAAGGAAGGATTTCCAGAAAATGTTTTTCGATAAATATTTTCTACACACCCTCCTATTTAAGATGGAAAGGGACTTCCTTTCCCTCTAGAAAAAAGACAAATAATCTGTCGAATTCTATTAGGAAAACTTCACAAGGATTGCATGATATTCCTTTGGCTTTTTCTTAATCCTGAATGCATGGTTAAACACTTCTTTGGTGTGTAGAAACCTAGCTTACGAAAAGACCTGTAAATCTGTGACTTCGACAGCTATGAGAAAATTTTCTGATGTTCCCTCAAGGTTGAATTAGAGATCAATGAATCTTAGGGGTATCATGGGGATAAGAAGCATAAGGTGGACTTCAATTTTAGCAGTCTGATGGATAAATATAACCGTTCTGAGAAAGTCTAGAACCCAAATTGACAAAGGTGTGGAAAGAAGCACCCCGAAAAATTCCTAAAGGGGATGAGAAAATTCTTTATGTGTGGAAGAGAAGGGCACATAGATGTTAACTTCTGACAAGAAAAACCCACGACTGTGATAGAGGAAAGAAACTATGCGTTCGACTCTCAACATATTGTTCAATGTTTAAACTGCAAAGAACCAGGGCATCTTGCAAATCAGTGCCCAACGCCAAGGGTTTTCGGAGGAAACCAACAACCTCCATGGCATCCAGGGAGCGATTTTTCAATCACTACTGCTGAAGTTAATCCTGACAACGAAGTGGTGACAAGTAAACTAGTTATTCATTCAAGAATAGTGAACATACTTTTTGATTTAGGTTCTAAAAATTCTTTTATATTCCAAAAGTTACTATAAGAATCCCAACACCACCAAAAATCATTGAAGTAAAGATGTTGGTGAGTATAGAAAATGGGGAAATCATTGCATCCCCTTAATATAACTCTTACCGTATCATAATCAGTGGATTAAACTTTCTGGTGAACCTCATAATACTCCCTCTGGTGTAATTTGATGCAATTCTTGGTATGGATTGGCTTTCCCTATATAGATCCAACATAAATTGCTGTGAGAGGGAAATCAATCTCCGTGTAGAGAATCGACCCATGATTCTGTACAAGTGCAAGGAGAAAAATGAATCTCTATTAGCTCCATAATCCAAAGCGTGGATATTACTGCACTATGAGCACACATATCTGGATCAGATGATTGAGTATAAAGAGGAAACCATCCTTGAAGACATGCCTATTGTGAAGGAATTCATTGAAGTGTTTCCTGAGGAATTGTATGGTCTTCCTCCTAGAACATGTGTTGAATTATCAATTGACCTTATACCTAGGGAGTTTCAAATATCAAAGAATCCATATATATTGACTTTTTTGGAGCATGAGGAGTTGGAGAAAATACCACAGGAGAATCTGGTTAATGGTTTTATATGCCCAAGTGCATCACCAAGGGGTGATCCAGTCCTCTTCTTCAAGAAGAAGGATGGGTCAATGCACCTTCGCATCGATTATCATGAGATTAAAAAAATCACAATAAAGAATAAGTATCCTCTCCAAAAAATTGATGACTTGTTTGATCAGCTACGTGAAGCACATTAATTTTATGAGGCAGACTTGAGGTCAGGATATGATCAAGTAAGGGTGAAGAAGGAAGATATTCCCAAGATTGCATTTCATACAAGGTATGGGCACTATGAATTCATAGTAATGCCTTTCAGACTCACTAATACTCCAGAAATATTCTTAGACTTGATGAATAGAGTCTTTAGAGATTACCTTGAAAAATTTGTGATAGTTTTCATTGATGATATTCTAATATACTCAAAAACCAAGGAGTATCATGAGGAGAATAAAAGAACTATACTAGAGACAATAAAAAAAGAGAATCTCTATGAAAAGTATAGCAGGTGTGAGTTCTTTTTGATGGAGGTATCTTTCTTGGGACATATCATCATAGGAAATAAGATATCAGTGGATACCTCCATGAAAACTAGAATAGAGGGATGGTCAAGGCTAACATCGATAACAAATATCCATAGATTCTTGGGGTTAGCTGGATATTATCAACAATTTGGGAAAAATTTCTCCCGATTGTACAACCCTCTTACCAAGATAACTCAGAAGGAAGTAATGTTTTCTTGGAGTGTTGAATGTAAAGAAAGATTCAAGGAGTTGAAAAGGAGGCTTATCACTATGCCTGTGCAGACTTTACCCACAATTGGAGAACTTTTTATGGTGTTCAGTGATGCTTCCAAGAAGGGCCTAGGCTGTGCATTGATGGAAAACGACAATGTAATTGATTATGCTTCAAGGAAATTGAAAGTTCTTGAGCATAATTATCCAACACATGATCTGGAGTTGGCTATAGTGATCTTCAATTTAAAATCTTGGTGGCATTATCTCTTTGGGTAGAAGTGTAAAATATATACGGACCACAAAAGCCTCAAGTATATATTAACACAGAAAGAGTTGAACATGCGCCAACGATGATGGTTAGAGATGATAAAAGATTATGAATACTCAATCCATTACCACCATGGGAAAGTAAAAAAGTTGGCAGATGCTCTATGTAGAAAGGACCCAATGATTCTATCATTGATGAAAATTTAAAAGGATCAAATATTCTTATATTTGATGAATATGTACATGTTAATTATCATGAAGGGAAAATTATTAATCCTTTCACAAATGATTACACAATCGTCTCTTTTGGAAAATTTAAAGGATGCTCAAAAGGATGATGTGGGAATTCAGCAGAAAGTGAAATATATTAGAAAATGGAAATCCTCAGAGTTTAATGTTAATGAAGAATGAATTTTGAGATTTGGGATAACAACTATGTGTTCTATCATGTCTGGAGCTAAAGAAGGAACTTTTGGATGATGCAAATAGTTCAAATTTCTCTATTCACCAAGGAAACACAAAGATGTATCGAGATATCTGATAGAATTATTAGTGGGATAATATGAATAAGGAGATCACTGAGTATACATCAATGTGCCTAGAACTTCCACCTTACATGGCCAAAGTAGATGATTTTTTTCATGAATCCCTTTTGATGAAGTACATACAAGACCCTTCACATGTACTCTCTTCAAAGGTGGTACAATTAGAGGATGATAATTATTATGAGGATCAATTAGTGAAAATATTTGATCCTAGAGAAAAAGGTCTATGAAATAAGACAATTTCCCTCATCAAGGTGTTGTGGCAAAACCACAAGTTTGAAGAAGTGACGTGGGAATTAGAGGAAGTGATAAAGAAAAGATACCCACATCTGTTTTAGTGTGCGAAAAGGAAATTTCTAAGGCAACATTTCTTAAGGGGGGAATATTTTAACGACCCAAACTTTCATTAATGAAAATTTGTCTTGATCTAATTTAATGTGTTATTATAGTTATATAAAATGCGAACTTCATTGGTTTTATGTGTCTGGGTTTTAAAATACCATTAAGAATTGTGAACATTTATAATATAGCTATTGAAGAGTGATCACATGATTAGTATAAATATAGGGCTTTAAAAAATCCAATTTACTCAGAAAAAGGAAGCGATGGCCTCATCGAGTAGACTTTCCCCGTATGAAGCCCATTTGTCGGAGCTCGGAAAGGAGTTGGCATAATTGTTCTTTTCTCTTGACCAAGCCCAAGTCGAGCTTGAACACATTAATCTTGAGTGTAACCGACTATGGGAGAAGTGGAAGTTAATAGAGATTACGACCCAAGCGATGTTATCTAAGCCACCCCAAGAGTCTGTCATCATCGCACACCTTAACCTTCGGTCTTATGTGGGTGTTATAAGGGGTTATTTAACAAGACCCTAGAACTATGACTATGTACATTATTTTTGTATAAATAATGTGCATTAATTTTATTATTGTTACTTTTAAAATAGTTTTTGAAGCCCAAATAGTAATTTTTTAGTTAATATTCAACTAAGAAATATATTTTGATGAATTAATGAATTTTTGAATTAAATAATATTTTAATAAAATATTATTAATGAATTAATTTTTATTAAATATAATTGACCCTACATTTTTTTATGAATAAAATTGTAATTTTTATTAATGTTTGAAAGATGTTTTTGTAAAAACCCATGAATTTTCGATAAGTGTCAATTTTTATTTTAAAAGTAAAAATTCACATATTCAAAAAATTATTTAGATAAAATGAATATTATTTTTGGAATCAAGGAGTTGAAATTATCCAAGGGATAATTTTTCATATTTTTTCTGAGATAGTCGAATTTTTGGGTAAAAATTAAATACCATTTAAATATATAATGTGTTTTATGACATCATAGTGACCCAATAGTGATGTAATAAAATACTATAAACATTATGTTAAGCCAATATATGTTTTACAATTAAAATAATGTGATTTTATAGTTGTTTGATTTATTTTACAAAGCTTTAGTGGACCTTCCAAGACTTATAAAACATTTTGTCTTTTTAAATTGTTTTCCTTGAGAGTGTGACTCACCTCTACATAAGAAAGCCTATTATTTTAAAAAGTTCTGCCATTGGACTTAGAAGATATTGTTTTCCAATATAATTTATCAAAAACCATGGGAAAAAACAATAGGATGGTTTGTGGTTTTGATTAGTTTACTGTGTGGTGTCCCAAAACTAAATAATAAAGGATTCCCTCTCCTTTCCTATATAAACCCCCACCCAATCTCCCACTTCTTCTTCACTCAAAGCCTTTGGAGTTCGTCCAAACTTTACTATACTATCTATATAATTCTCCCATGGCACCCCAATCTCCCAATAATCCTCTCTCAAGCCTCTGCCAATCCTTTGGAAGCACACTTCCAAGTTAGGGATTTCTTGCTTTCTCATTTTTGTCCAATTTTCAATAAGTTGTTATGACCTTTTGTTTTTAATTAAAAATGTTGTAATATGATTTTTCACCTCTCCCATACAACCATATTTATGTTTGGATTATGGGAGACTATTTTATATCTCATTAATGCCTCCCATGTACACCCGTTACCATGCCGAAATTCCATGAGGGATTTCTCTCTCCTCTTTTACATCCAAGTAATTCTTTTGTATTATGCAAATAAATTTCATTACATTAGTTGGGACATGTATCTATATGAAACCTTACAGTAGATTTCATGTACATATTATGATACACCCATCTCTCTCCCATCAACCATTTTGATGATGACTTATGTCACACCGTTATGTTGCCGAAATTGCACCGTGTTTTTTCAAGCCAAGATCATTGTGTAGTGAATACCATACCCATGTCTCTATCATGGTTATTCAACTTTATGAACATATACATATATAATGTTAATTTCATGTATTTATTGAACATTAATTAATCATGGAATAACTTATGATGTTGATTGATTTCATGTTATATGATCTATGTGACACACTTATGCATGAAATGAAATGTTTAAGAAGGATGCACCCTGATAGTGCTCTAATGCATTGGGTAAATTATAGTATCATGATACGTCATGTACAATGAGTGTTGAATTATTATAATTCAAGTAAAATGTGGGTTTACTCATGCTTCATGAGCAATGAGGATTTACTCATGCTTCATGTGCAATGAGCATTGGCTCTTGCTAATTCCATGTTAAGTGTTGTGCTCACATTTCCATGTTATGATTATCAGGATTTATCATGCCTTTATGTTTATGTTTCTCTTGTGATCCATTGATATTCCTATTGTCTAACATGTATTGTATTTCTCGTGTTATTCCATGTTTATTCCCTTAATGGTCTTTATAGATTGCCCTTTATTTACACACGTCCCTCAGATTATCCAATGCAATGCTAAGTAAGAGAAAATGTAGTGGTTATGTAAATGAAGTTTTCAATTAAAATGTTGTGTTTCATGTTTTAAGTTGTTATCTGATGTTCCTAATCCCCAAAGACACTAGACCTCTCGATATTCCATGTTGTATCATGTGAAGATATTATGTAATAAATCCTGTATAAGTGTGAAATAAAGAGCAGGTTTGTCATAGAATATATCCATTAAGAAGGCAGTAGTAGTCATACCTAATATAAAGTGTGTTAGTTATAAAATGGATGATTATTGTTTGTAAAGTAATATGTTATATAATATATATAGTTAGAAAATTGAGAAAGCATCCATCATACGTGATTTTTCCTATATGGATATTTGTGGCCCATAGAATATATTAAGCACGTATAGAGAAATATATTTCATTTTATTTATTTATGATTATAGTAGAATGTTTTGTTTAATGTTCATGTAAAGAAAAAAATAGATGGTGAATTGTATAAAGAGTTATAGAAGGATAGTGGATAATGAAATTGGAAACACCATCAAAACTCTTCAATACAAAAATGGAACTAAATATATATCCATTTAATTCGGTAATTATCTTGAAAAAATGTAATCAAAAATGGATTGTCCTCAGTTAGTACACCACAAAAAATGGAGTGGTTAAATGTCAAAACCAAATGGTGAATAACATGATTACGACACCACTTATTAAAAATGGCATTTCAAATTTCTAATGAAAAGATGAATTTCAGGTGGACATCTACAATAAAAACCAATATTTACTAAGCCTTATGTAGAATTAAACACTCTATGAAATGTGTAATGATAACATACCATCATTGACACAATTATGAGTTTTTGGTTGTAAATTTTATATTCAAAACAACGAATTATTCCAAAGAAAATATGGTGATATGGATTATGAAATAGTGTTTTTGGGATACTCAATGAATAGAAAGGCATATCAATACCTTAAAGATAGGCTGGGTAAAATGATCAAAAGATATACTATTATAGTTATCGATTATGGAGAAGCAAATAAAGATGTAAGCTCATTTCTGAATGAGTTGTATAAGGAAGATTATGAATCTGATTCAAATATAGAAACCGAATGAAGTATTTTAAGAGAATAAGACTCAAAGGCTAAATCTAAGGAGGAAAATTCAGTTTAACAGTATGAGCCTACATACTAGAGAAAGAAAAGAGGATAGTGGTTGATTTATATAGTATTATTGGGGATACAATTACACCAACATAGACAAGTAGGATGAGATTAGTAGTGAATGAAGCTCAACTATCCACTATGAAGCCTGTATCCTTCCAATAATATATAAAGGATAATGTCTGTGTGATATTAACGAATGAGATGATATAAAATATTGATATAATCAAACATGGGAACCTGTAGATAGATCCAAACATCACATTGTTATTTAATCTAAGTTGGTTTTTTAAAATGAATATGTTGAACAAGGTTTTGTGGTTTTAAATAATGATCTACTGGTGTGAAAATGTTTTCAAAGTTGGAGGAGTATATACAGACAACACCTTTATACAATTGTATTAGATTGAGTTAATTCGATTATTATTGGTAGTGGTTATTCAAATAGGCTAAAACAAATTTTTGATAGATGTGAAAATAACTTTCTGAAATGGTGTTCTTAATAAATAAGTGTATATAAAAAAACACATGGGTTTCAAGATTGGGAGTAATGAGAATAAATTATTCATATTAGAGATGGATCTGTATGGGTTAAAACAAGTTCCTTTTGTATGATATGCTTGACTAGATTCATACCTTAAGAGATCAGAGTTTAAAAGTAGAGGTGTTGATCATAATCCTAAAGTTAGAATTTTTTAGGAAGAAAATTAATGATATTAGTATATGTTGATGAAATTTTATTTTGGGTAATCTAACAATATTTATTATTAATGTTTTCAAAAAATTTTGAGTTTAAAATTATTGACGTCAATGATTGGTGAGCATACTTTTTTTTTCTTGGGCTACTAGTGATTCAAAAAGAAAGATTCAAATTTATCTCATAGATTAAGAATGCATCTGAGATTCTTATAAAATTTAAATTTCACGATTAAATTCCCATGTAAACACCCCATTTTAGTTATAAACAAATTTTCAAATTGTAGAGATTGAGTGCCAGTGGATACTACTATTTATAGAAGGATTATTGGAAGCCTTCTATACATAATAGCAACTCAACCTAATATTGCATATGTAACCAATCTTGTTTCTCGATTTTAGAGTAACCCCAAATAAGTGAAATTAGAAGTAGTGAAAATGATCATGAGATACATCATATGTGTTATTATATATGGATTTCTATTCAAGGAAGAGGAGGATTATGAGTTATCAACCTTCTTTGATGATGATTGGGTAGGTGATATAGTGGATCATATATCCAAAAGTGGAGGTGAATTAATTATTAGAACTAAGTGTGTGGGATGGTTGAGAAAAAATATAATAATACATCAATTATTACGTTTTATGAAGAATATATTGAGATTATAAAGGCATGGACACAAATTTAGTGAATGAGGTAATAAATGAGAGATATAGGTGAAGAAATAAAACAATCCATGGATACTTTCTATGAAAATAAGTACAATTGAACTCACTAAAATAATAATACAAAAATAAAATAATAAACATATTTAACTCATTTATAATTTTATTAAATAAATATCAAATAATGGTTTTTTAGAATGGATTTTATGGGGACTGATAAACATGTAGCTGATATTATGAAAAAACCATAGCTACACTAGTTTTTAAGAGACACATGTTTAACCTTTTTATTCAACCACCTCCTTCAAACTGAGGATGTTTTGAAATTTATCACCTTTCCATATTTTATATTATGTTTCACTATTGAGTTTTTTTTAATGTATGAACTTATATTCGATTCAGTGTATAAAGAAAGAGAAAGATACTATCCATTGGGAGTTCTAAAAGGGTAGTGCAAAGATACCTGTATTCTATGAATAAATTCATAACCATATTATGTTATATATTGTCTTACATAGATTCTAGGATCACATAGTATTAAAGAGTATATTGATGATGAATCTATCAAAAAAAATTAAAGATGTTCTTTGGAATGATCAGATCTACCAGAAAAACCAATTTATTATCAAAGGGGGTAGAGAGTGCTCATATACATGGAGTGTACACACATATATAGAGAGATCACACATGAAGGAGGAAAAATGAATAATGTAATCATGAGTATGTATATGTGATGGATATAGAGTAATTTACAATAAAATCTAAAGGGATGTAAATTTATAACCATGGTGGGAGTGTGTTGGATTTATTCTTAATTGGAGTGAGTTGCAAGATATTTTAATAGATTATGAATTATGGAAAATACTATAATAAGTTCTGAGTTATTTCTAATTAAATTTTAATTTTATCAGAATTTGAAGAATTTGGATAAGTTTGATTATATAAGAAACATCAAACTTTGAGTGTAAGGATAACTATGGGTATATTTTTTGAATTTGGTAAAGGATTGGAGACTTTCCTTGTAAACGTAAGGATGAATCTATTTAATAGGGATAAACCAAGGCTTTGTAAGTATCAATTAATTCATAAGGATAACTGAATAGACTTTCCGGATAGATGGTGACTTCATAAGGATAAAGGTGATATTTTTAAGAATCATCTTGGTATTCATATGGATGAATATAATCTTTATAAGGATTAAGATGATTTTAATATGAATCATATAGGTCTATTTAGGAATGACCATGGACTTTATAAGGATATTTTTAATCTACAAAAGGATGAAAGATTAGAATCAAATGGATGATATTTGGTTTGTGTAAGTATTATTATTGACATTTTAAGAATAAATATGATCTCTATAAGGATGATTCTTCATCATTGTAAGGATGAAATTTGTTTTCATAAGGATGTATGTACTTCATAAGTATATATAACCTATTTTATAAGGATAATTTAGTGACTTAATATTGATTTCAGGGACTTGTAAAGAATATTTTTATTTTTATATATGCAATAAATGAGTAATCTCAAGGGAAATTTTGAAATTATGATTTTCTTTGTGAGTTTCAATGGGGGATCATATTGGGTAGTGAGAAAATGTTGTATTAATAATTAAATATGATTAATATCATGTTCAACCACTAAAGGAGGAAATAAATACAAATATTAAAGATGATTTTTCAGTGTATTCTAGTAATTTAAAATAATGATGTATGATATTTTATGGAATTGAATATCAAGCCTCAAGGGAGATGGAAGCACAATGAATTAGATATATTTATTCAAAACAATTGACGAAATACACATGAAATACTTTAAATATTTTAAACTATGATTAATAACTTGTTCAAACTTGAATTAACAATTTATAGATTATTGAAACTTGAGGATCATTATATTTAAGGAAAAATCATGAGGAGTTTTTGAAAATTCCAAGTGTTGTGAATTATGGAATTAATTTATGATATTCACTAAGAGAATAATATGTATAATTTATTTGGTGCCTCTATATTGTAAATAATGGGAATATTTCACTTCTATAATGTTAATAATTATGAAAAATTGAATGAAGAAGATCTCAAGACCAATATCGCAAGAGGATTCCTTATTAAAAATATGGAAAGGTTATCTCTTATGAATATTGAGTGAATACTTGAACAGGATTATATGAGGATGATGTGTGGATATTTCATATATTGAAAACTATTTGAGGAAAATAAGAGCTGCCTATGAGGTTATTATATGTTAATATATATATATATATATAATTTAATAATAAAAATATAAAGAGAAGAGTGAAAGAACCCTTTGTTTTTTGGTTTTATTATTTAAATTCTTAGACTACACTATAATCAACATAAGAGTTGCAATTTTTAATTTTCCTTAAATAGAGTAGTGTACAAGAAATAAATATTGGAGAGTGTACCTAAGACTAGTAGTAAACCTTTACCGATCCTTTTCAATCACTATAGTGGATAGTATTACACCCTAGTAAATCGACACCCTAAAGGCGTGTGATCTGTGGTTTATCCCTTAATGGTGATCTCTGTAAAAACCAATGTATAGCCATTCATTATTATATTAAACCTTTCCATTTTTTTATGAAAAATTTAGAAGAATGATACTACTCATGAAAACACCAGAATATGATCCAAAAAAGTTAAACCAAATTCACACCCTAATTCACTCCTCCCCTATTTGAGTGTGTCGAGCTGAGGTTGTAATAAATCGTAATAATAATGCAATTTGATGTTCATAAATATGATAATTTTTTAAAATTTACTAGATGGAGACCCATTTATCTAATTACTCCTAAGTGAATTTATCATTATTGAGATTCCTCAATCCATATAGAAAATCTAACATGTTATAATCTTGAACATTAATGGTGTTCTTATCCCCTTTTATAGGTAATAAGAACCCTACACCCATTGAAAAAATGATTCTTCTTTTTAGATGAATATGGTTCATTTTATGATATTTTTATTTAATGAAGAATATGGTTTCCTTAACCTATAATTTATTAAAATATCTAGATTATTCTAGAATCTTCTTCATAAAAAAGTGAGATTCTTTTTTAGGTAGAAAACCTATAATGTTGGATAAATTCTTCAATGTGATTTTAGACTCATGATATAGAGGAACATACTTAATTTTATTTTCTCCGTAAAAAAATCCAAAAACTTTTTCAGAGTAATAATGATGAATAATAAAGGAATAAAAATATTCAAGCTTGTTTAATGTTAGGGAAATAGATTCCCATCCATGAAACTTGATGCAATTTTTAAGTAAGGATTCATACTGACAATACCAAGTAACATCAACTAGAATCTCTCAAAAAATCCCACAGGTAGTGATTTTATTATAAATATATATTGTATAATTAGATTATTCTTTCTCAAGTGAGTAGAAGAATAATATTTATGGTTATAAATCTTCACACTAAATAATATAGAAAAACCCAAGGGATCCATACCACTTAATATAAGTGTCACCACTTACCATTGATTTCATACAATCCGATGTTTTAGAAAATCTCCATTTTGAAACCATGAAATTAAATTGTATGATGAAATGAATTTTAAATTTCATTTAAAAATCAATTACCATTTGATGGATTAAATTCTAAAATTAAAATCTATAAAAATGTAATTTTTTTAAGTATGTAGAGATGAAAAGATATTCCTTTTCAAAAAGGATGACAAAAAATATAAATACAACTATTTTAAATATTCCAGATGTTTTTTTGATAACCTTATTTGTTATTATTATGTATATTATGATTTAGGAAAACATCAAAATATGAATTTATATATTCCATTTAATGTAATCATATATAAAATCATTTTTTCAAGAGTCTTATACGAACAACCAAAATTCCCATATTAAAGAGAGAAATCATTTAACGAAAAACTTTTAAAATATAGAGCAAAAAGGTAATATTAGAAAAATTATAGAAAAAGTTGAAAGGTACTATATATTAGTATTTTAAATGATAGTGTAAAATGACTTCATTATTTTGAATTTAATTTTGAGGAACACAAATCTTATTTGATCATAATGTGTTGGGAAAGAGAACCTTTGGAACCTATATATTTCTAGTTATTTGATGATCAAGGTCAATCAATTATCTATAAATGTAGTACCAAATTTGTTTGAATAATTGAATCTTATTTAAGAAGAATTAATTATTATAATGATAGCCTCATTAACACTTCATATAGAATGGTATACCAGTTAGTACAAAATAGTTTGATAAAAAATGACACCTTCTGATTGGATTAATTCTATGTTTAAAAGTTGTTTTTTTTAAGAATCAATTATCTCTATAAATTTTTAATGGATTTCCTTCTAGTGGTAAAATTTATTAGCAACTTATTCAAGATATCAAATTTTGATTTTATCTTAATAACCTCATTCTTATCTCCAAAACAAGACACATAATTTCATTTCTTCTCGAAAGTTATCTTAAATTTTTATTTTTTAAAATTTTTAAATTTTTAGGTAAGTTTTAGATTCTCATTTTTTACCATTTCTAACTCTTCATTAAATTAAAAAAATTTATACTTTCTTATGTAATTTCAAATTTCATTCTGTGTAGCTTTTTAATAGTCTTTGGAAAGTATCTTCAATTTCAACAAGATACTCTCTCATTTCTTATCTAGTTTGAGGAAGTTATTCCACCAAATCATCATACAAATATTTATTGTTGAAAAACTAGAAAAACTTATGTCACAGTGTTAAGTCAGACTAAAAATACATTCTCATATTCTCTATTAAAAAGTTTATATTTATGAGAGCATATAAGATTTTTTGTGTGGAAATCTATGATCCTCCTACTATCATAAGTATGATCCAATGAGATTTTGGAGGATGGATCCTTGATTACACTCCATGTATTATAAATGGTTCAAAATAATTTCCTTTATTTCCACATTTATCTTCTTTGAGATACGTTTTATTTTCATTTAAGTCTAAGAAAATCTGGTTGAATGTGTCTGGATTTTTTATATTCATAACATATAATTTCAAACAAGTATTTATTTAAAAACATTTCCCTTTTTTACTTCTAGTTATACCTCTAGATGATGGATAAAAATTCTTCTTTCTAATTGAGAATACTCTCCATTTATTAGTTTAAGAACACTTTTACACAGTAGCTTTTATAGGATATTCTCTTTGAGGTACATGGATTTTAGGATTGAACTCCATAATTTATGGCTCTATAAATAGATTAAAATACAACACAATTTATAGTTTTTTCCTTTTCAACATGTGTTTTTAGTAATTTTTTATTTTTAATTAATGTATTGATTAAATACTAAATACTCTACTTCATAATGTGTATCATATCATTATAGATGTATCTTTAGACTTCCAAATCTTTAGGTAGGATATCAATAATTTTTTCAACTAACCAATCACCAAATATTTCATTCCACACAAGAGACTAAATACTATATATAGTGGTCATAAAGTGTTGATATATTTTTATAATGATTTTACTATTTAAAAATAAACTCTTTTATACTATGTCATCTCAATTTATTCTAGAAATATCTTTATCCAATATTTTATAATTTTTTATGATAATCATATAATTTTCTAATCCAATTTTGATAATATATGTTTCTATATGATCTCTCTTATAGTTATAGTCATTTTTATAAAGAATAGCTATTTATTATTATTTAAATTCTCCAAGATTTTGACATGAATAATACCTACCATATTTAAACAAAATTATCTTTTCACTTTTACACATCAATGCAAGGAAAATATGATATATGTTTTGATAAAAAAATGGAAAATAAAAAGAGGTCAATCACTACTATAAATTGAGCAATTTATGAAATGGAATTTGTGATGAGAAAATGCCTCATCGCAAATAGTCCAAAGACATGAACTATTTAAAATTATTCGATCATAAATGGAAATTATTTAAGAATAAATATATTTCATCCATCAAAAATAGTTTTGGTGGGACTTACCACCACGTAGCAAGAAAAATATTCATGATGGGAATTTGAATTTGACCTCTACTTCTATCTCAAATTCTCACTGACTCAGGAGAATTTTTAACAATAATTAATGTCCGTTGAAAATACTTTTGATGAAATAACAATTTTTGATAGAATTATTTCCATCGAAAATATTTCATCGTAATAAATCTATAGATTTAAAATCACGCACCCCATTTCTTCTTACACTCCTCTACTTCTCCCTCTCTAAGATTGTTGCGAAATTCACTACACCCAACCTTCCAGATCTGTGGCACACTAGTGCACTTCATTGTAAGTGATTTTTTATAGATCCATTTTGATTCTCCTCATTTTAGATTTCCCTTGTCTCCATTTTCATTATTTTTGGGTTTTATTAATTTTATTAGATGATTTAGTTTTGGAAAACCATAGTTTGTGAATTTTATCTATTCTTCATGATTTATTTGGTATTTTGGATTACTGCAATTTTTTTCCCAATTTGATATATGTATGCGTGTATAGACATTAGGTATAGAAATTTATCTGATTGTGGCTTCGATTCACCTTGTTTATTATTCCGTATTTAATTTTCATATTTCATGTGTGTGTATATCTATAAATTATTATAATTTAATAGTAAAGTGAAAATGAAATAGGTTTTCAATTACCAGGTCATGAGAATTGACATATTAGATTTTCATTTGGACAAGATTGATAAAAATTGGTCAATTTCAGGACTTGATGATTGGAAATTCTATGGTTTACACCTATTTAGTAATTTATAATATATATATTTTACTTTATATTAAATTATACTATTTTCATTAATTTATAATTTTTTTATAAGCTCGAGTCCCAAAAGTTTGTAATTTTTGTTATTTTTATTTTTAAATTTTCTTATTATTTTAATTTTTAATTTTTTAAATGTTTTTTTATGTTTTAATTTTTTTAATTTTTAAATTTTTTTTAACTATTTTCAATTTTATTAATTTTATTAACTTATTTATTATTTTATTTTTATAATGTATTTAATTATATATAAATATTTTTAATTATATATAATTTATAACTTTTTTCCATAATTTTTAATAATTGTTTTTTGTTTTGTTGTTTATAGAAAATATAAGTATCTAAAATGTTTTAACCTTTTATCATTAATTTTATTAATTATAAAAAATATGATAATTTACATTAATTAATGGTTAATTTAAACTAATTTATTAAACCTTGTAATTTTTCTATAAATTAATAAATAATCCCATTAATAAGCTCAAATCCCAAGTATTTGTAATTTTGATTAATTTTCTTTTTATTTTTTCATTTTAATTATTTGTAATTATTTGTAATTTTTTAAATTTTTTTATTTATTCCTAAAATTTTGCAATTACTTGTAATTTTTTAAATATTTTAATTTTTTTAAATATTGTAATTTTTTATTATCTTTTAATATTTTTAATTATAAATAAATATTTTAAATTATATATACATTCTCTAATTATTTTAGCTTTTTTTATTTTTTTTTAAAAATATAAGTATTTTTGATTGATGAACTATCTGTCGCAAATATTATCAATTGTGATGGTCCGTCATAATTGTAATTTTTTAGACATAACAAAAAACATTTGCAAGTGACACTTTACCAAACAAAATTATTTTTTATTTGTGACTGTGTATCGTAAATACCTTCATTTATAGTGCTATTGTTTACAACGAGAAATTTGTGACGAACTCCCATCACAAAAGACCATTGGAGATGAACGACCATCGCAAATGATATTTTGTGATGGACACCCGTTGAAAATGAGCCATCATAAATTCCAAAATATATAGTAGTGAATATTTAATAATATATTGTAAAAATTCTTAGAGCTGATTAGTGTTTGGATTTGATTGAAAGTGTGTTAGAAAAAAATGAAGCGACATGCTTTGATACCAAGTGTTGGTCCCAATGTAAACAGGTGAACACATTTCATGTGGGGAGGGGTGAATTGAAGTTGAAACACAACATATAATTTTCATCCAACTTGAAGTTTAATTTGATAAAAAATTATATTTTCTAATCAATTTATTGTATATTAGTGTATAAAAGTATAATAGTATGTAAGTCAAAAAGTAAACTACTATCCAACAAATGTAACATGAACAAGGGTAATTAAAATAAAAAGAAACAATATAAAAATAATGCATAGATTAAGGTTAACAATCATTGAAATCCTAAAATGGATATTATAACTAAAAAGTTTCCAATATATAGGAAGCCATTTCTTTTATCTAACAAAGTAAGAAGATATGAAAATAGGATCTTAAGTATCCGACTTTCACACTAGGAAGTTCCATGACCATAAACATATTGAAAAGAATTATGTATTTTGATCTATAAAGGCCCTCGATCATAATGATTGGACTTATAAATCTTAAGCACCCCAAGCTTCATTGACTATAAACATATTAGAAGTGTTTTATCTTTTATTAATGGGGGGCCTCGATCAACCTAATCAGATAATATTCCTTTCTATCCATGGAATCCCAAGATCTCATATGATCAGACATGTCCTATTTCATAGTCCAAATCTATTTGATCTCAAAGTATATAAAAAAATAAAATTACAATAAGAAAACATTGGATCATTTATAATGAAAACACCACACTCAGATTTTCTATGAAAACCCCTCTAAAGAGAATGAAATTTAAAATAATCAGTAAAACTGAGACGATGCACAACTTCAAAATTAATGAAAACTCTTCATCTCCCTTATAAAATTTCTTCTATAATTCAATTTATTCTTTGAACCCTTAATTAAATTTATGAGTGTTCATTTAACAAGATCTAGTGATCATATTTTGAGATTTTTGAGTTTAGTTTTATCAACATCGGATAGATATCACTATCATTAAATGGATGTATCCATGACCACTATCATTTTATGTGTTTAGCGCAATTACAAAACTCTTAATGTTAATAGGATATAGATCAACATATATTCTAAATATAATTGAACTTTGGTGTGTCTAATAGGCTCCCTATATATTAATATAATAGTCATTAGGTATTCACAAAAGAAAACTCAAACAATAAAAAATATTAACATTAATTCAATTCAATTTAGAGTGTATAGTGATTTAAAAAAAGGATATGAAAGTGATTGATTAACTTAGTAATATCACCAATAATAAAATAATAATCAATATCACATAGAAATATATCACCCTAGATATTAATTGATAAACCATATGAAATTTTACAATAGAAACCCTTCATGATAAGAAATTTGGAGCTGGAAAAACTTATTTATAAAAATCACGTCCTTAGAAGAACATCAACATGAAATATATTGGTATTAAAATAATATTTGACCATAAAAAAATGAATATAAAGAAAAGTTAGGAAGGTCACAATAAATCAAAAATATTTCACTAAAATAAAATAATTAAATATTCTTATGCTCCAAAAACTTGAATTACCATCATCCTTTGGCATGAAAAACTTACTTCATTTTAACCAATGTTTTTTATCCCCATGATCATATTTCCCCAACCAAAATATTACAATTAAGTGAATACTCTCAATTAGGGATTCCATAATTTTAAATAAATATATCTTTGTGTTAGTATTTATTGATAAACATATTTTAGAATGATTTTTTTACATATTTGTAAAAATTGTTACCCTTCCAACCACCAATCTGTTTCCATACCCAATCAATAATGGAATGAAAACCTACTTTTTGGACCTACCAATTCTTATATATGAACTTAAATATGAATAATAGGACCTAATTCATCTATATCACAATCCAAGGTATGAATATGATGTATATAAAAGGATATGATTTATCCATATCATTAATGGAATATGATGGAATATAATGCCTATATCGTATTGTTTTATTTAATTTACAATATAAGTTATCAGGTGTAGGAACATTACATGTATTATAAATATTTTTTCCTTTAGTTATTAATTATTGAGATGGATTATTAATGTATTATTAAATTATATATGATTGTTGAATTTTTCAACTAATTATATATAAATAAATATGTATACATCATGTAACGTATGGTGGTAATAAAAGGTGGGTATTCAACACTCATCCTCTTCCATTGATCGAGGTAACACTATAAAATGGTATGAATCATCCTATTTTTAGTGAGGTTGGTATGATATAACAAGATGAAGTAGAATATATATATATATATATATCTTCCTTCCTCATTTACCATTTATCTTTAAGACGAACATGCTACCACATTGTAATGAACGAACCGAGGTTGACCTGAAATGTAATCCAATATAGGTTTCCACAAGGACTAAAGTGAATCTCCCCAGATACCAAATGTGGCCAACTAGCGGTGAGGGTCTAAAAGATACATGGGGAAAACTATACCCTCTATTCTAAGTGAAATAACAATATAAATAACCAAGACACATACAGAACAATATAAATCATATTATGAAAAATAAAATGAAGTAAAATAATGGTATAATAAATGAAAATTTTAATATAGTCATGTAGTCCCACAAGCATGAAAAACACACAAAATGAGATCTCCCATTCCACCGACAATGTATACAAAATAAACAAACTAAAAATAAATTCAATAGGATCGACTACCAACACCGAGCCTAACCACATACACAGTATCCGTGATGCTTGAGCTGCACCAGTCTGATCCTGATACTCTACACGAACAACTCTTAATGACCGAAAAACACTAGGCATCATTCCCATCCATTATAAAACCCATTCTCTATGCTATAATCAGATATCAAGTATACATTCACACCTAGTTTCACATACAAGGGGTGAGAAATAAATCTTAGTAGGTCTCCCTCAATGGTGAACCTATAATCTATTGTCATAATAGCTCTATGCAAAAATGATATACCAGAACTAGATAAAAACTATAAATATATTACAAAAAAATAACAACAATATATGAACATATTGGGAAAAGAAACAAAGAAATCAGCCAACTGTGGGTTCTAGTATGAAACTTGAGGTAAATATACCACTACAATGGTCCCTGCTAGAGGATTTATAACATGTGGATGAACCATCCACATGACAAACAACACATCCTCTAGATCTACATAGGAGTCCAAATACATCTAAATTAAAATTCCTGAATTCCATACCCTAGGGCATAAACAAAGTCTTCCACATGACAAAGTGCATCTACTGGGCTTTAGGACTCAAATAACATGGTTTGAACTAGAGACATGGATATCTAGGTCGATATAACTAGAGAACCTATTAGTCTTGAAAGCATTTCAAAACAAACCAATAACCAACAATGCACCCAACAATATATGGGATCTATAATTAAATCTAAGAGTTCATAACATCCATGGAACCTAGTTTTCCACAACATCAATGGATACTAAAACCCACTCCATGAGTGATACAATACTTTATGAGCCCAAAGCCTCTCTAGCCAGCATGAATACTCAACCATAGGGGGGTTTAACTCTTTTAGATCATCCATTAACTCATTAATCCCACCTAACCACATCCAACTAATGAAGGATAGAACTAGATCTAAACTCAGGTCCAATTCTTGATCCAATATATCCCAATGGTATCCTCCCCAAACAAAATTCATGAAAATAAATTTCCTTAAACGACATGGATAAAGTCCAATAGAATTTTGGTTAGTCCAACTGTTGAACCCACTATCCAAATAGATAAACTAGAAACATTGATTAACTCCGGATCAATAAAATATAGGGCCTCTCTCGGTCCCCTAGATCTTAAAATCCAAAAAAACATCCACCATAGGCTCTCCATGACCAACTATAGTGTCAAACAAAAACACAGGGCTCCTACGATCCCTGAGGATTAATAAAAACGCAACATTCTATTAGGGACTCTCTTTATACACCCAATCTCTATGATCACACCCATAAAAGAGATCCTTAAATGGCCTGATGTCCATAGTAATATATGGACACCCTATGAGGGGTTCCTCAAGCACATCCAATGAGGGGACATGCCCAATACAAAACATCCCAAATTTCCCTCAACATCCACACCAAGGAAGGACCACCACACCCACCCGATACATCAGTTATAGAAGGAACACATGCCCCACTAGAAGAATCTATAGACAACACATGGAAATAAAATTCCCTATCAAAGAACAAAAAAATGGGGATTTAAGGGAACCACCACCTTAGGGAAACTCGATATCGATCCTAATATCCCTTAGGCATCTTTTCCCTCATATAGCCACCAATAGGGAACTCTAAAACCATTATCAACCCATAAGGTTCTTCATGCATCCCTAAACAAAGAAAGTGTATTTACATCACCTTTGAACCTCTCACCACTAGATCCACAAGGCCTATCATCAAAAGAAAATATATATACATGTGGTTTTGTAAGTTAGAATTCAATTATGGGGATATATGTGAAACAACATATGGGTCGTTTGAGATACTTCTAATAATGAAACCTCTATTATTACTAAAAAACACCAAAAATAGGCATATTTCATTTGAATCCTATACTCCTAGAATGATACATGAACATTGGATTCTAGACCACGAGAAAAGAGTGAAAAAATAGGATAAACCATATATCAACAATCTCAAGTTCATCACACTAGGTGAAATTCACACATCTATAAAAATGGAATCCAAGAAAAATAATGACATGCCATAGAAACTATGAATTCCTATCAATAAAGTTGTTAAAAACACACTAGTTCAATATTCATCACAAGTTCAGATACATTATTTGACCAACTATCTACCAACTCACCAAATTGTAAAACAAACCTAGATATGATACCATTTAGTAATGAACTAGCCCAAGTCGACCTAATATGTAACCCGATCTAGATTGATAAAAGGCATCAAGCAAGTCTCCTTAAACACTAGAGGTTTATGACTAGTTGAGAGGGTCTAAAAGATATAATGACAAGGCTATAAAATCTTGTTAGATCATAATAATATCTAAAATAACCAACACACATACACAAGGATAAACATTAGAGTATGCCAAAATAAATTGAAAGAGAAGAATTCTATAATAAATGAAATATAGTATAAAGTCATACAGAACCATAAATATGAAAAACATATAACAGACGGTTGTCTTCTTGGTAGACCATGTGTAAAAAATTATTATACTGAAAGTAAATACAATAGGCTCTACTACAAATATTGAGACAAACTAAATACCTGATCTCAATGATGCTCGAGATGCACCAACCCAATCTCAAGACGCCACACAGGCAGCTCTACTTGATCAAAAATCATTGGGCCTTGAAACCATCCATTGTGTAACCTTTTATCCAACCTAAAAGTAGACATCAAGTGTTTAGACACACTGAAGTGTACATATAGGGAGTGAGAAATAAATATCAGAAGGCCACCCCCAATAGTGAATATATAATCTTTCATCCTAACAAGTGCATTCACAAATGATATTCCCATCCTAGAGAGAAACTATAAATGGATGTCATAAAATAAAAACAACATAAATACATAGAGGAAAAAACATAAACAAAAAAATAGCCAACCATGGGTTCTTGTCTGACACTCGAGGTAAACCTATCCCCGCTATGGCCCTCTATATAGGATGTATATCTTGTGGCTCACCCAACCACCTAACAACCGATGTGTCCACCTGATCTATAAATGAAATCCACATTTTGAAAACACAGAGGCATGAATGCCAGTTCTTAGGGCACAACCACAGGAATCCACATGACAAATTTCAACTACCAAGATCTAGGACTCTAATAATATGATCTAAATTGTATATAATGACATATTGGTTGACACAAATAGAGAACCTACAAATCTCAAAATTTCTAAAAAAAGAAATCAGGCACCATCTATAAGCCTAAAAATATAATGGCTCCATACATAAATCTGGTAGTAAACAAAATACAAAACACCATGAATGACATACTATCAAGGGATAATAAAAACCACTCCATGAGTTCCTTGACGCCTCCTGGGCTCAAAGCCACTCTAGTAGGAACAATACTCAATTAAAGGGGTGGGGGTTCACTTATCCAAACCATCCATTATCTCCTTAATTCTAGCTAATCCTAACCAGAAAATGGACCAGAGAACATGATTAAAACTCAGGTCCAACTCCATATCCAAGATATATTATGGGTCTCCTCCCCAAACCAAATTCATATGTTGAAATCTCCTCAAATGACATGGCCAAAGGCCAATGGAACGTGGCTTATATTATCTCTCTAACCCAACATCAAAACAACTAAACTAGGAGCACTGATCAACTCTTGGACAACAAATAATGAGGCCCATCTTGATCTCCTATATCTCAGAATCTAATAACGTAGTAACTAAAATCCCTCCTTAACCCACCTTAGGTTAAAAAAAACTTTGGGCTCCTCTGGTTCTTAAGGTCATAACACCAAGGGAAATTATACTAGTGGATCCCCTCCAAAACCCAAGATCTCTAGGAAACCCATATATAAGATTCTCAAATGGACCAAAGACCATATTAAGAGTAGGAAACCCTATGAGGGGTTCCTCTAACTCATCCAGAGCATGAGACATGCCTAGTATAGAACATCACAAACAACCATTAGTGGCCTCTAACTAATCCTTGATAAAAAGGTACCCAATGTAAATAAAAAATTAAATAATTCCTAAAATGGAATTCCAAATGGTCCTCTAGATCACCTCAATAGATATAAAACTTACAAGGGATCCTTGAAAAAATAAAAACCATGCCATACATGAATTCTCATCCATACACTATAAAAACTACGGATCACTTGATTAGTAACTATCCCCCTAGGGAATCCTCAAGAGTACCTTGGACTCATATAAAAATAATCTCAACAACTCCCAACTATGACCACCATCCCATAATGTCAACCCATCATAAAGACTACAATAGATCTAATCCTCAAACATAGAAGCTAAACCTCATCTGCTACAACATTGAGAAACTGGTCACAACACATAGTGGAAATCCAAGATCTCCTCAGAGACACCACATATGACACTTTTTGGGATCTTTCCAAAATAACCTCAAATGGAATTCCATATCACACTTGAGATATGACGTTCATTGAACTCACAATGCACACTCGGGCCTCACAACTCACTACCTAACCCAATATAGGGTTCTAAAACTAAAACTTAATGAAATCCTCCTCATAAACTCTCATGGTCAAAAACACTATCCAGATGTCCTCTAAACATCAAAAGGATTCCACCATCAGGATAAATGAAAAAAATTCTCAGAATAGACTACCCACATGTCTAATTCTGACTTCGGGGAGAAAAATAGGCAAGTGGATCAAGGAAGGAAAAGTAAACAATGTGTACTTTAGGTATGTGGCATGTAACCCCAAATATCCTCCATTGATGTTTGTCCCAATCCACTCAGTGCATAATTTTATAAATTACATGTTGTGTGCCTCCCTGTACATGACGTGTAACCCCACATTCTTACTAGACTGTGTACCTTAGCCCCACTTAGCATGTATAATGCCAAACTACACAGCATGTACCACCTCGTATATGGTGTGAACCCCACACACGGTCTCCTGATATGTACCTATCCATGTACCCATCACATGGGGTCTATTCAAGAATAGTAGATAGCCATTGGCCATGTACCTCGCATGGGTCCTGACTGTGTACCCTACATGGCTATGTGCCCCCAACACACCCCGAGTTTCTAATACATAATGCGTACCCATTGTACACAGTGTGAATTCCCAAAAAACCATATTCTTTAAATACGAGGAACAAAAAATGTGTGTTCTCTACACCACACACTGTACACATGGGTTTTCCTAATAAAAAACCCAAAACAGCATGAAACTACTATTTCTACCCGATTAAGCCTAAATCGACCCTCATGGGGTCCCCAAAAACCTGAAAAAGATTTAGAAACTAAAAATGGATTTTCAATATGGATTTATGGTGAAAAAACATAAATTGGGTCTACCTTTAAGAGAAAACTACATAATCTTCACATTGAATCCACGCCACACCCTAACTTTGCCCCGATCTACCATCGAATGAGAACTTTGGGTGATTCCACCTCAAACCTCTCCCTCTTATCACCCTCTCCCTATCTTGCTTTCATGATTAAAAATCCCTAAGGGGATTACATGATAATACAAAAGGGATAAATGAGAAAATTAATGGAAAAAAAGGAAAAAGTAAAAAAAAATGATAAAAGAAAAGGGGCCTAGTATGGCCCTGGAACCCGTAACAGGTTTATACCTCACCAAGTAAAAACCCCACTTTATAAAATCAACAAAAGTGGCTAAATCTCAATCGGAAACACTATTTAAAATATATCATTAAATGAAAACATGCACATAAATAAATTAAATATTAAATATTTCTTGAAAATTTGAACAACTTGGATTTCCACTAAATAAATTTCCTTGGGTACACCTCCTTTTCTGGGACCAACATAGTGGTTGGAAAGGTTATCTGATATTATCTTATAGGTGAAATTACCATTTTTTACTTGAAATATTTTTGGGAATAAAATTTAACATTTCCCACGATTTTCACAACCCATGATGACATGAGTTATCAAACACACAATTGGAGTTGCAAGGGATACTCTCATAGAGTATAATGATTTTAATAGATGGTGTACTATGTGTAAAGGAAAGATTCATTTAGTGGTTTCTATTTGACCTTTATCAAATAGAATCTATCTATATGGAGGAAACTATACATGATTAATTCCTATTTATTAAATGTTCTTCATTTAAATATTAATTTGATGATGATAGATACTATTGTTTATTGGGTTTCTTTTTCTGTTATAAGCCTAAGATTTTCCTAAAAACCCCATCAGTGGTATTAGACCATAAGTTAAAGCATTAAATAGTTTTTGGGAACTCTCACTCGTGAATAGTGACAATGCGAGACTCTCCACTCAAGAGAACCATTATCAAGGTAAATAGATTTATAGCCCATAGATTTGGGGAAATGGAGTTATTTGATAAGTTTATATAGATTTCACATTGGACATGTTCATGTGAGATATTTTATATCACCATTAGTGATATCAAATACACCTACATCATTGAATCAATATGTTTTCATATTAATTTAATAAAGAACATTCATATCATATCATGATAAATGTGATATTGTATAATATGATATGATATGGTGAAATTTTCATCATTGGATTTCACTTTACTTGTTTATAATATATGATATCATAATATAGCATTTTTGTGTATTTATTACAAGTATGGTATTATAATATAGAGTTCAGTACACGATTCATCAAATCCCATGGTTTTACATTGTTTTATAAGAAATGTTATGTTTTATTATAGGCTACTATTATTTATATATGTTTAAAAAAATAGAGGATATTGTAATAAAGGGGATATAACTTAACTCCACTTTTTATGTTAAAATATTATATGGGTTAGAAATGTGAAAATTTTAAACTTTTGTGTAAAAGACTCATTGTTTATTTTTTTTTATAAAATATAATTATTAGCTACTATAAATGGAATATTTTTATGTCAGAATGTATTATGAAATGATTTTATTAATATCTCATGTTTTGAAAATAGATAAAATGTTTATTTAGTTATTTATTTCTATTTAAATATTCTTATATATAAAATTTTTATATGATAAAAATATTATTTATTCATTTATTTGTAAGGTAAATTAATTCTTATTAATTTTTATACCATGCATACATATATGAATAAAACATGAGATAAAAAATATTTATTTTGATGCAATAGTTATGGATTCAATATGCATGATTTTCATATTTAAACAACGAGACTATGAAAACTCCTCAAATAAAAAGTGAGAGACTCTTTACAAATAAATCACAGATAAATGCCTTGATCATTCAAATGGATAGTTTGTGCTAAAGATGAATTCCCATGTATTATATTGTATAAGACATGTTGGGATTGGTTGACCCTAATAGGATTAGGTTCCCATATTAAATTGTGATCTTTGGGTTACACATAACATGGAAACCCAAATAGGATTAGGTGACCATATTTAATTACGATATTTGGGTTACACATAAATTGGAAATACTAATAGGATTATTATAATAGAGAAATAGAGTTTATTTTATCCATACATTGGATTTTGTAAAAGGGTTTCCCACAATTCTATCAAAGATTCATATTTTATATGATTGGAATTAGGACGTATCTGAATAGATAAGTAATGGGAGAAATGATAACACCACCTAGAATAAAGTGAAATATAGATCTTTTATTTATAAAGGTAATTATGTACCAATTATCATTTTAGTGGTATTAATTTAATTAAAATTTCTTAATGAAAATATATAAAACATGATACTCACTCATATAATTGTATTAATTGTAGATTATTCCATGCATCATGATTATCATATTGAGATATATTATTTGTATTAAATACAATATAATTCATGATTAGTATCTAGGGTTGAGAAGTGTTATCAAATAGAATAATTATAAGCATATGTATGTGAATGTTATAGAAATAAATCTTTTTAATTCTGAATCATGTATATTAGATAATGGGTGTGCATCTCACATTTGTGAAGATAAAAATAGACTTAGAAATATTAGAGAATTAATAAAAAGGGTAGATCTATAATTTTAAAAATATTATTATGTTTATGTTATAAAAATCAATTTTATTTTTATATCTTGTTTGGAAAATATGGATTTTTAAATAATTATTAAGAAAATTAGTTATTCTACATATATGAATGAAATGTTTTTTGGATTTGATAATATAGTGAATAGTTTATACATTATATAAATTGATATTATTCAAAAAAAATAAGTTTAATGTTGAGGCTAAAAACACTTATCTTTATTATTGTCACATCAGATATATAAATGAGATACTCATTTAATGAATCCGTAGAGATGTATTATTTGATTCATTTGATTATGAATTGTTTGATACTTGAGATTCTTGTTTATTAGGAAATATAAACAATAAATATTTTATTGTAAATGGTAAACATGATAGTGGACCACTAGATCTTACACATAGTGATGTATGTATTCCAATGAGTACTCAAGTAGGTGGTGGTTATATGTACTTTGTAATCTTCATTGATGACTTAGTTCAAAATGGTTATGTTCTACTTATGAGATAAAATTTTAAAACATTTTAAAATTTTTAAAAGTTCTAGAATGAAGTATGGTATTAAATGTGAATAAGAATTATGATTCTTCAATCAGATTGAGGTGGTGAATACTTAATCTTGGATTTTATTTGTCATCTTTGAGATTGTGGAATCTTTTAACAACTCACACATACAAGAAAACTATAGTGAAATGGTGTGTTTAGTAATTGGAGTAATAAATTATTGAACATGGTTTGATCAAAAACGATTTAGTGTAACCTTCCTATATCATTTTGACGATATGCTCTAAAAGCAATTTTATTCCTATTGAATTAAATTATATCTAAAGTAATCATAAAAACACCCTATAAGATATGGGAAGAGAAATATCCCAACTTGTGTTTTATAAGTATTTTGGGTTATGAAGCATACAGAAGACTTATATTACCTAATAAATTTTACCCCAAATCAAATAATTTCTTATTTTTCAGTTATTCCAAGGAGACTATGGTATATTATTTCTATGGTTAAATTAACTACAAAGTTTTTGTGGCATAAATTAGTATATTTATAAATAAGGAAGTTATAACTCAAGGATTATAAGAGAGGAAAGTATAACTTATATTAGTTCATAACTAGAAAATGGGAAGTGCTCCAAAGATGGAAAGTGAACCAGTCCCATACAAATCTATGGAAATAAAATTGACTCAATTTACACAAGATCATAAAAGTTATTATAGTATTAATTGGGAGAAATAAAGATATATATATATATATATTTAAAAATTATAATGAATTGAATACCTATTGATAGGAAATTAAATTTTTTGATTCTAATAAATAGATAAATTCCATAAATTTTGATATGGAATCCATGAACACTAACCAAGTTTGGAACTTGGTGGAAGCACCATAAGTGGTGAGACCAATGGAGTTAAAGTGGGTTTCAAAAAGAAATATGATAAGGATGGTATAGTGTCTAACTATAAATCATTCTTAGTTAAAATGGGTTAAAGAGCCATGGTATGGACTATGATTAAACATTTTATCCAATAACAATGATAATTTTTTTAGCTAATTTCCTACCATAATAACTCATTATGATTATATGATATATTAAATGGATATCTAAACTACTTTCCATAGTTGGAATTTAGTTCTGGAAATTTATATGATATAGATCAAATATTGTTAAGTACAAAATATCCATGATAAGGTTTTAAAGTTTCAATGGTTCGTTTATAGATTAAAGAAAACCTCCCAGAGTTATAATATTTGGTTTGATTATGTCATCAAATAATTTTGATTCATCAAGATTGTAATCTATTCTTATGTATTCAAGAAGTTTATATGGAGCATAATGGTATTATTTATATTGGGTGTGGATTCAATACTAATTATTAGAAATGGTTTCCCTGCTTTACATTCTATAAGGATATGGATGGAAAATATTTTCTTCATAAAATACATTGGTGAATCACCCTAAAAACATGGTATGATGATCTATAGATGTAGATGAAAGAGGTTTCATGAAATGAGTTGAAACACATATATTGGAAAATATCTAAAGTAGTTTATCTTGGTGCACTCTATGAAGGGATATTTACAAGTGTTTTATGGAAAAAATCCTAAGAAAATTTATTATCCTTATAAATAGTTAAAATTGGTGGATAATATTCATTATTCATCCATTATATGATATATCATGTATGACATGTTTTGTACTCCACCTGATACCACTTATTCTTTGAGAATAACAATTTCATACCAATCCCATTCAGGTAATAATTAAAGGATTACTTTCAAAAATATCCTTATGCACTTAAGAAGAAGTAAGGATATAATCTTGGTATTTGGAGGAGAGGAGAAGCTCATTGTAAAATGGTTACACTGATACTATTTTTCAATCCGTTAAAGATTATATGGGATCAAAATTTTGTTTTGTGTTTTTTTTCAATGATGGAGTTATTAGTGGTAAGATTTCAATATAACAAAATATGAAATACTTTAAAATAAAGCCAATGTACATAAATATATTTGATACTATAAAGGATGGTATTTGGACCATGTAGTTAATCATTTAACATGGAATTGTTCCTAGAATTGGGAGTGTAATTTATCTTTACTTTTTGAATAATGGAGCAATTTATCTGAATAAGGAACCTCAGTTTCCTCAAAGGACCAAAAATATTTTTCCTAAATACTATTTCATTTGAGTGATCATTTAGTTGGGTGATATAGGGATTTATTGGGTAGATATTGTTGAAAATGTAATCAATCCTTTAAAAAAATACATTAACATAAAAAATAATTATGGTATGGTTGAATATATTTGTATTAGATAAATGAGAGACTATATGTAATGGTTGTAAAATCTAACATGATTTTATAATAAGTAAATATCAATTTATCATTCATTTATATGTGATTCATATAATACGCGAATAATGTAATGATAATATCCCATAAATTCATGTCATTTCATTATCCCTAATTGATTATCATCATGAATAATTATGGGTTATGATGATTTGTTAATATTTTCATGTGTAAAGCTTCATATATTATATAGATCAGATTCATGTGATAATATGTGGGGACTTATTATCTGTATTGAACTATGAAGTTATATAACATGGAATGTCAAATTGTTATTGATATACTTTGTGGTGTATAATTAAAAAAATACTTGTTTCCTTAGGTTGGAAATACACTTAACAAGTGATCGTTAATAATTTGATACTTTCTTACGATATACTTGATGTTGATATAATTTGAGGGTGGTTTTGTATGTTGCTAATCATGCCATTAGTTCAGTTCAACCAAGGTGATATTTTTCTACATGTATGAAGAGTATGAAATATTGGGCCATGATTTAATTAGACTGATGAAATTAATTTTAATGCTTAGTTGAGTTTCATGTGACGTGGTTAACTATTTGGATGAAATAAATTTGTTGTATTCATTTATACCGGTCCGTATATTATTGATTATCATAAATATATGAGTTTTCCTATATTATATTGACACATTCCATGTCTAGTAGTCAGTCAGGGTTTTAGATAATGTGATTATATAAGTATACATACAATTTATATGGTATATCTTATAGAATAAATATTCACATATATATATGAGTGTGTTTGATAGAGATCAGACTAGAACTATTTGAATCTTTCGAAACACTAATGCTTTTATAGACTTCAAAATTTTCTTACATTGATGAACCAGGGAATTCATATTTTTTTTCGATGATACAATGGATCATAAGGTCACACAATAAGGACTTAAAATGAGTATTAAATTTTTAATAAACTATTCTTCTATGAAATGAAGAGAGTGTGATAAGCCACATCCAAAGGAGTTTGAATAGATTCCAAAAGATTCATGATGTTTTTAATATAATTCCTTAATATAATTTAGTACAAGTTGGATATTGTCAGATGTTCAGAAAAATGGGATGAATCATATTGTATGATTAAACCATATCACAAACCATGGTTTTCATATAATGTATATCATAGGAATTGATCTGGTCATATCATGTAAGGCATATGATGTCTATATCACATTGAGTGATATTCCCTGGAATATGACATATTAGATGTATGAATGTTACATTTCTTCCAAATGGATATCCTTCGGTTATTATTCATTGATATAGTTATTAATTTATTATAAAATGATATATGATTTTTGTAGTGTTTAAATGATCATATATAAACATTAACCAATCTGGTTTGTACTACATGGAAGTATCCAAATGTTGGTAGCCAATGATTGACCTATTTCATTGATTATTTGAGAAATAAAAAACCTTACAACCAATTACAATTTTAGTGTGGTCAGTATGATCTAAAAATTCTAAGCTGAATATTTTTCTCTTCTTTATATGTTATCCATTTATCCTCAAAGAGATCATGTTTTCACTCCTTTTGAGTTTTTAGGGATCCTCTCATAGTGTATGGTGATTTTTATGGTTGGTGTACTACATGTGGAGGCAGATGTCTTTTGATTTGTTTTTATGTGATATTCATCAAATATACTTGATAAATATAGATAATGTTGGACATGATGTATGCCTATTTATTATACGATATTTATTTATATATGGATTTGAAGATGATAGATCCTTTTATTTATTTATTTTCTTTTAAAATTACGAGCATGTGATGTTCCTATAAAACCAATAATTTATAAATAATGTTAAACAAAGGTATTTATTATAATTTTCAACTTTTTTGATAGTCATTATTGAACACAGTTCCTCCCAGTTCCCTTGTTCAACTCTATTGGTGAATGATGATTCCTATTTATCGAAAATAAACTTCATCCCTGATGCTTGATAAAAACAATCAATTTGGTGTTTTATAGTATAATATTATTCTTTATTGTCCCTTAATAAATGGTTGTTTTTATCTATGAAAAAACGAGAGAAATTATTGGACCCCTATTATAGGATTTTACTCCAAGGGTTCACCCTTGCATTGCTTCATGTGAAATAATGTTTGAAAAAACATACGCTATAATAATGAAGAAATATGAATAAATCAGATGTCTCATAAGAATAACTCCTTATGACACAATTATAATGGTAAAAAAACTATTTAAATTTACTTTATAAGAAACTGTAGAAATAAAACACATAAATATTTTCACCCATACTTCAAAAATCCCATCTTAGATAAATTTAATTGTAAAAATCAGCAGTCCACCGTATCTTATGATTTCATCATATTAAGATTCAATTATATTAACCACATATTTATAACTGATTGTATCATTATAGTGTGAAAATTTTCATGGGAAATAATTTTATTAACTATAATTAACCTATTGGGAATGATTTTTTTTTCATTTCTATAATATTAGAAGGGAAAAAATTTTCTATAAGATTTTTTCCAAAACCTTTGAGAATATTTTGTGAATGAAATTAAAAATTGTAATTTACCTAACCTCTGTCACTAAACAAGGATTTTTAACTTTAAATATCAAGGAAATTAAATTTTAATTACATGGATCATGAGGTTTAGTTCTATTCCCAATATTATTCATAATCTAGATAGCATATAAATCCACAATATTCTGGAACTACTTAAAAAATATAAATGAAGAACATCTAATCCTAGGAATTTTTTTGATGCACACTTTTTTAAACAGCTCTTACATTAGACTAAAAACCAAAAATAGTATTTTTTTTTAAATAAAAAACTAGATAATTGAATTAACTTAATTTATTATAGATGAATATATTCTCATTCTAAAATAACCTACAAGAGAACTTAAAAATATACTTTTTGAGGCTTTCCTTATCTTCCTCCCAATGGACATACTCATACATAAGCTTATAAATGAATCTTTACCACTTATTTAGTGTAAGGTTTTAATAGAAATATATTGTATTTAGATAAACCTCCATAATAAAATAGAACCTTTTATGAAATTGAGAATCTTATCCAGATTAAACAGTATGTTTTAGAGACGACTCTCTAAAAATCACACTCTTTAGCTTAAATCACAAGAGAAAAAATATTAATAAAGTACATTAAGTTCAATTTTGAAAAAAGATTTTATCTAAGTGCCTCATGAAAGTATATTTGGGTTATATGGAATCTTATAATGATCATTAGGTAATGGAAGAACCCATGATATGATTGATATATATTTAACTAATGAAACAATAAATAAATAAAGAACATGTAGATAATTTCTATTATGATTAATATAACTTACCGAAAGGTTTAAGTTTTTTCAATATGTTGTCAATGATCATGTTGATAAGTATGACTTAGAGTGTTGGGTGATGGAGGAAGAATCCAAAAAATAAAGAAGGTAAAGATGCTGCTTATGAATTTATGGGTAAATAAGAGTGTAGATGCTATCTTTGAATACCTAGCTACACATATTACTCATAGTATCTGTATAAATATAATGATTATAGAAATTGTTTTTATGTTAATATGAAAAGTGCTTATTATAACTAGATAAAACTATTTAAAATAGTTTTGAGAAGATGTCTTATTGAGAAAACTTGTAAAGGTCTAATTAAAAGAAATTGAAAACAATATAAATTTGTGTAAAACCATACTATTTTAATTGAGGTTCAAGATTACTATAATAAGTGAATATTATCTCTTAGATATAGGTTTTAGAATCCTAAAATGAAGTTGAAGTTATTCAGGTAGTGAAGGTTCACTAAATTACTCAAATTTGAGTTTATATGCCACATTAATACTTTGTAGTTTAGTTGAAGTGATTTGAATTTTCTTTATATTTCCTAAATTAATTTATAGTCAATTGAGATGTGTTATAGTTATTTGGGAAGCATTGAGATGAATTAAAGTGAGTATGTGATTATTTAAATCAGTCTGTATTTTCTATGAGAAAACTACTTATTACCTAATTATGATTTTATAAGAGTCATTTTATCTATGAAGACATAGAAAAACGGAAAGGGAATGAATTTTTAAGGGTAATTAAATCCTTTGGAAGGGGAACCCTAACTTCAGAGGAGTAATTCTATTGTTCGGTAGTGTCATCCAATGAAGATTGTATTGAAAATATGGAAAAATTATTACTTCATAAGGGTAATTCGATACTTTAGATGGGTAACCTAGTAGTAAATAAGGTAAACCCTTATTTAATAAGGGTACCTTATAATTTAAAATGGTAACCATTTTATGAAAATTTAAGAATGGAAATTTTAATAGAGTACCCTATAAGGTATACCCGACTTCATAAGAGAGTGAAGTGATGCTTAATTTTCTCAAAGGAAAATTTATAATGTTTAATTATAGAATTTATAAGGTCAACACTAACTAATAAAGGTTGATATAAAAGTTTATAAATTTCATACACTTTTTTAAATTTATGAATAATACGATTTCTAGAATAAGATATTCTAATGAAAAAATGACGATTCTAGTGTTTTTCTTCATTGAATTAAGCATAAAAAAGAGTTTTTGATTCATTCTAAATGATTGAGAAATACTATATTTATTATTTTGAAGAATAATATCAAATTAGGAGAAAATTCTTAGATGTTAGAATAAATATGAAACTGAGAAAATTTATAATAAATTATTCTAGAAAAAAGGTATGATGATTGAACTATTCTAAAGATATTTAAATTTTTCAAATGGGTTTTTGATTATTTATATGATTCAATAATATCAATAAAATATTATATCTATGAATTAATGATTCAAGATGGAATCTTTAATGGTTTCTCAGACAAACTCACATAAAAAAGACATGATCAACACCGCTACAAATTTTTTTCATTATGTTTTCTATATAGATTTTAAGACTGAACATGTTTGGATTCTTGTGGAATTATTTTTTAGATGAATTATCTCAATCAATTTAGCTAAATTAAAATAAAGAAGTGTCCAACTTGGATAAAATAATAAATAATTGAGAATATTTTATTCTTGAATAATCAACAGAGATAAGAAGTTGAAGAAAAAATAATATCTATGATTGTGGGTATATAAAAACATTAAGATGTTGAAGAAAATGATATGGAGATCATTGTGTTAATATTGTGTGAAGATTATAGAATACATTTTACAATTTATTTTTTTATAGAAAATATAAAACAATGATTTATGGATTATTTTATGAGATTACAATTATATAAAATCCATGAATAAGAGAGATCATGTGATATGAAACTCTATATGAGAAGATTATAGAGAAAATGATACTACTAATAAGAGGAAGTAAAATTTGTATTAAATAAGAATAATGCAAAGTAATTCTAAATATTTGATCAAGAGAATAAGAAAAGAAGAGAAAATAATAATGTGAAAGAAATGATAAGATTTTTCCTATGGTACCCAAAATTAGAAATGTTTAAATAAAATTAGGATGATAAACAAGAAGTGTTTTGAGAGAGATATTGACACTACTATTTTGGTTCCTTATTTTGTTTATCAATCCTTTCTAAATTAGGAGATACAGGATTATTAAAGATCATTGAATCTTAAATGAAATGAGAAGTGTATAAATAGATTCTATATATGATCTGGGATATTAGCTGGTAGTAGATACTGGGTTTTATAAGGTTATAAAATCAACATAACTTAGTTGAATGATTTTATTGAGGAAGAGAATATATCTATATTGATGTAGTGAAATCCAAATAATCTTGGATATATTATTCAATAGTGAAGAACATATTGTGAACTAGTATGAGATATTATAGAAACAATTGAAAAGTGATCTATATTCACAAGTGTAATAAGGATAATACACACCTTTGTAATATTCAACGATAATTTCCAGGATATAACCATTTGAGTAATATAGGATAAAATCCATGTCTCAGGATAATAGATAAATATAAAATGGAGTATGTTTTCATCATTGGGACCAAATATTTTAAAAACACCATGTTCTTCTATATTCTTTATTCTGCATTTCATGTGTTTTTTTGTGTATTGCGTAAGAGATAAATAGATTTATTTATGTCCTAACTAGTAATAGGGGTTCAAATATTGAGAGGGTTATTTTATATGGTAAAATTTTAAGTGGATAATAAATCAGTAAAAATATATTCAAACCTAATCATCCCATCCCCTCTTAGGTTACTACACACGAACTTATGGGAATCTAAACTAGAAATCAATACAAAAAGGGTAAAAAAATTAAATTCATTAAAACAGGTGAAAAATAATGAAAATATAATACACAAAATAGAAAAGTGAATGTGAATATGGGGTAAAATCACTATAAAATAACAAATACAATATTAATATGAAATTTCTTGAGTTAGAGAGAAAATTTAAAAATCTATAAAGGAAATAAACAACATAAGAAATATTAAAGTAGAGTACATATATATATTATTATAAAAGAATTATCACTTATAA
The DNA here is from genome assembly GCA_963277665.1 of Viscum album. Lineage (NCBI taxonomy): Eukaryota > Viridiplantae > Streptophyta > Magnoliopsida > Santalales > Viscaceae > Viscum > Viscum album. Next base: position 1,427,797,737 of record OY728152.1, read on the forward strand.
TAAATCTCATATTATTGGAAAAAATATCTTGAGATCCACTAGATATCCATCCACTATAATCTTATAGAGAAAGGTATCCTGCAACCCTTATAAATATTTTTATATTGATTCTATTTTGATTGAAAGTATATGATCCATATCAAAATATGGAGGTATATGGGTATATAATAATGATGAAAAAACCATAACATCATCAAGGTTGGATAAAATAATGTCCAAGAAGAGCTTATACCCAATTATTAAATATATTATTTCTAAATATAACAATCTCAAAAATCCGGATGAGCTACAGTTACAAAAAAAGTGGTTTTTTGTCACTTTTGATTCTACTAGAAGTTTGGGTAGATGGATATTGAGTGTTTCTATAACATGTTAACATATTAATACCGTAGAAGGTTTGAATTTATGGGGATCATATTTGAAGTGAAGAAATAACCTGTTATTAAAAACCAATGATCATAGAATAAGTTAAATCTGTAAACTAAGAATAAATTTAAATCTCTTGATAAATTAAGTTTTTACTAAAACAGAGGTGGAAAAAAATATGATGAGTTTTGGTATGTATTGACCAAGAAAATATCATATATTGAATATAATATATGACTCAATAGTTAAAAAAGAATATGAGAAAAGCAGATAGATTTTCTTTTTGATAAAAATAAAAAAAATATTGAACTAAATATATCTAAGAAGTATATTCAAAATGATGTCAAACAAATAAAAAATAGATGTTTCTATTGTGTTATAAAAGGCCATATCAAAGATCATTTAATGTTTTCATTTAACAAATAATTTTATAGAGGCAAGCTAGATTAAAAAATTTAATAAATCATATAAAGGAATAATAGGATTGGTTTTATGGAAGACCATCCAAATGTATAATGTAAAGGGATAATTAAAATTTTTAAGACTAAGGGTATATAATAAGTGTAAGGAAGGTGAATATTTTTTGGTAATATTGTTAACAAATACATAAAATTTTTGTTTAAACAAAATGAGTCATTGAAATAATGGGAAATCACCAGTTCTAGTTATAAATGTACTATTATGGAAAAAGAGTTTTTACACCAAAATAAGTCTAAGAACGTGACTATATAATTTTTTAATATATGGAAAAAATATTCCAAAATGGCCAAAATAATTAAGAAATAACAACATAGATAATTTTATTTTATTATCAATGTTAATAATCTTTTTCCAACTAAAGAGAAATCCAAAGAGGAAAATAAATCCATGTTTCCCAAAGAAGTTCAGACATAGAAAATCAATAATGAGGTTAGGATGAAGAGTTATTAAAATTTTGAAGCTAAAAATAAACGAGTTTATAGGTTCATAAACATGTATCATCTAATATTCTCTCACTAAGGAGCTTATTATAATTCAACTTACTCTCATAATTGTCTATTTTTTCTAATTTTCATGTGAAACTGATGTCAATAAATTAAAATAGAGAAGTGAATATAAAATGTGTTATTTATATAGCAAGAAGAATAATACATCATAGAATAATTTAATTATAATCATGTGGTATCTTTGAAATACATAAATTTAAACATATCAATTAGAATAATACTTCAAATTTTATTTAAAAAATTCTTATAGATTACTTATGAAGAAAATATATAATGATGGTGTATATTGGAAATCACTCATTGAGGGGGATCTTAGAAGAAAACGATAACTATTTTTTTTATTTCGTTAAATATAGAGATCTATATATCAATTATAAAACTAATGGCTGAGTTATGATGATCACTTATCCAGTCTTATTTTGGATTATGTTTATTCTGGTTATGAGGGGGGGGGGGGTGATTATTTAAAAAAGGTTTGAAAGTGGGAAATACATCCTTAAAATTGGCTGGTTTGATATGTTTGTTGAATATGATTACAAGTTAATTATATATCATGAAAATATATTTTTATAACCCCTAAGAAGTTAACTATCAGTTGGAATCACATTATGGATATAATATAGACAACTTTGTTATCTAAATTTTTCACTCTTATTTTCTACACTAGGTTAGCCAACATATACAAAAATTTGATTAGTTGACGAAGAATTTATAATAAAAATAAGGTTACACAATTATCTCATGTTGATTTTATTGATTGTTTAAATAACGAGGGATAGAAAATATGAACAAGGAAAGAAAGGTTGAAAATATGAGAAAATAGTGATGTTTTTTACTTTTCTATTCACTTACACCTTCGAATTTATTATTAATAAGTGGGATACAAAATTTAAACTATTGAGGATAGATTTACATGCATTTATTTGAGGTGGTTCAACATATTGATAATAAATCGAAAGAGGGGTATTTATATACAAACTTGTTAGGGTTGGGTATATTTGTTTTTAATAAGAATATGAATAATTATGTCTAGGTGTGTTGGGATATGGAGGAAGAATCTGATCAATAAAGAAGACAAAGATGCATCCTATACATTTATGTTTAAATAAGGGTGAAGATATTATATTATAAAACCTATCTAGATATATTATAGGTAGAAGATATATAAATATTTTGATTTTATAGCTAGTTTGTATGGAAATATGATTAGTGTTGATTATAAGTAGATATAATTGTATACAATAGTTTAATGAATATATCTTATTAAAACAAATTATGAATCTATAATTAAAAAAAGTGAATGATTTTTTAGTTTTGTGAAACCATCCTAAGGGTATTGAGGCTAAATACTATTGTAATAAGTGAATATTATATCATAGATGATGGTTTGAGAAGGTTGAAATGATGATGAAGTTGTTCATGTAGTAAAGGTTAATTGAATTAATCATTGTTGAGTTTATATACTATAAGAAAAATTCATTGTTGAGATAAATTGATTATTATTTTTTATGATATATCTAAGAGTCATTTAATGTCACTTGAGATTTTATATAAACATTTTAGAATCCATGAGACAAATAAAAGTAATTTTTGTGATTATTTGAAGAAGTATATAATTTATATGATAAAATAAAATATTTAGTATGTATGATTTCATAAGAGTTATTTAACCATTTAAGAAACTAAAAAATAAAAAATTAATGAATTTAAATCCAATCTTTTTTTTTCAATAAATCCACTTTGTAGTTTAGTGGGAACCACATACAAACCCTGAAAGAAAACTGAACTGACCACATCCTTGAACACCACAAGAACAACCAACACTAAAAACTAATTTATATATTAAAAACCAAAAAAATGTTTCCATATTCAAATTAAAATAAACAGATTTAAATTTTAAAGCTCCATCCATACCATCCACACCACGATCCACACACGAAAAAGATACAAAAAGAGTAAGAAAATGTCTTGTCACCAATCCACATCATAATCATCATCCCACTATCACCAAGATACACACAAGAAAACCTTCATAACCGGTTACAAGAGAATTTAGAACTCATTGTGAAACATTCCACTAAAAACGCATCAATACTCTGATATATACGATTACTAGAAAAAACACCAAGAAGAATCAACGATTACCCGAGACCTTAGAAGAGTATGTCTAAAGTTTTAAAGAGACATCTAATGTTTTTGATATTTAAAATGTGATAAATTCATGACTTTTGAAGGGTAATCTTGTAGTTTATAAGGGTAACACTAATTTTATAAGGGCACCCTATACTTTTAAAGTGTAACTACTTTGTGAAAATTAATAAAGGGTGATTTCATAAGAGTATCCTATAAAGGAAAATAGACTTTTTAAGGGTCAGTATTAAAGACAACCTTTGTAAATCGAAACTTTGTAAGGTTGAGTTATGTAATTTTTAAGGTAAATACTTAATTATTACGGTTTATTTGAAAGTGTTTATGTCTTATACACTTTGTTAAATTTATGAAGATTGGGATTTCTTAAATAGGATATTCTAAATAATGGAAAACTAGACTATTCTAGTTCTATTATTTATTATATTAAACATCATAATAGTGTTTTTTATTCAATTTTAATGAGTGATAAATATGATACTACACAATAATCACAACTGAACTCACATGATCCATTGGGTATATTAGATATTGAATTTAGTAAAAAGTGAGTCACACCCAATTCACCCATCTTAGGTGACTTCTCACTATCCTATGGGAATCATAGAACAATCCATATTTTAAGATTTTATGGAGGTCACAAATCCCAAAAAATTCTGGAATATTTTATTGAAGGATATTACATCAGATAGTCGATCCTCATTTGTATTGAGAAGATCCTACATTCTTCAAAGGGCCACTAACAGATTCTTTGAAGAAGATAAATGAAGAACCAAAGTAGAGAGAGCATTAAATAAACAATATGCTTTAAGGGTATAGTCCAAATAATGTTAATATTTCCTTTTATAGGACACTCCTAACTTAATTAATTAAATAGAGGGTGTTGGCTGTATTATGTGTGATATCATGGAACTTATACATTGCGTCCCATTCGAGTACATCATTAAATGATTAAATTCTTAAAATATTTCAGTGAATCATGTCAATAGATTAATAAATCAATCAAATTAATTTATAACTAATTACAAACCAAATGATGACATGTCATAATGAATGAATGAAATATTACACATTTTATTCCTCCATCATACTCTATGCTTACTACCAATCATAAGTTACGATATATTCATCAGAATAAAAATTTCACAAAATATGATTGTGGGATATCATAAAATATGATATTCTATTTTTTCATTTCATCTAATATCCGAATTTCACAAAAATAACATAAAAACATTATTCAAAACTTTAAAAATATTTATGAATTCATTAAAAACTCTTTTGGATATAGTTTATCAAACTCTCTTCATTTTGGAACAAACATTTTTTCCAAAACATAATCCCTATCCAAAATTCTAACTGTATGAGCCTATAAGAATTTTTATAATTGAAAAAAATATAAAATATTGATTTTATTGATGTAAGAAAAGATTATCCTCTAATGAAGTATCAATTATGGTAAAGTTAAAATGGTTTGGTGCGATCTCAATCAAACATACTCATATCTCCATATAAATGTTTCCCCGACACGATGAATCATATACATCATGTTTATACATATATAATCTCTTTTTCCATGTCATAAAGTGTCGATTAGACATGTAACACATAAATATTATATAGCCAATCTCACCCTTTCATGATTCTTCAAAATATATTGATATGGTCGATGAATACATCACATGTCATTCATATAATATATGAGTATATCATATGTCCTGAATCTACTAGCTAAAACCATCAAATATTACATTGTTAAGAATGACCATGCATTTCCTTAGTTGAATTTAATTAAGGGCCTAGATGTATTAACTCATCCTATGAGTAGAAAAATACCATCTTGATTGATCTCCAACTAATAACATGATCAACAACATACCCAACCACTGTTGATTATTTAATCCTAAAGGATTTCATATGAAATGAATCAATGTATGAAGGTTATCATGCATGGTATATTTACAACCTTAGGTAATGGGTATTGATAATAAATGTATAACACTTAGCATATCGATGACTACATGAAATTCGTTGAGATATCCTTTGGCGGGTAAGTCCAAGTAACAAGTCTCAAATTATTACCTAATGAATCTATTATTTATATACAATATACAACCCTTTTTTAATGAGTATAAAATTTTGTTCATTATAACTTCACCATATCACCACAACCTATAATACTCAATGATGATCATCAATTATGGACAACTCAACATCATAATTTGATGGGGATATTATCTTTTAACTATTCATGTAAAGTATATTACATCACACATGAATGGATGATTAATAAATATTGCCTTTATTTTAAAAATCATCATATATTTAAAACCATTACATCAATATATTTTATACAATATACTAATATATTCAACATGACCATCACGATTCTGCTATAGTAATACATTTTTCAATATTTTTTCTAATTTTTTTTCTGTATCCACCCAATGAATCTGAATATCACCCCTTACAATAATCTCCCATGGGTGATAGTATTTTAAAAGGATGTGTTTGGTCCTTTGGTGAGAATAGGGTTACTTGTAATGATCAATGGGTTTATTATTATCACAGAAACGTTTGATTTCTCTCTAGAAGATAAGAACCACCCTATGTTAAGAAATAATATTCTTGATCCAAATAGATTCCTTTATAGAATATAATGCAACAATGTACTCTCCCTCTATTTTTGAATCAGACATGGTGCATTTTTTGGAACTCTTAAAACTAATTTCTCTCCCATTTATGGAAAAACATGAAACTATAATGAAATATCATGTCATATTTATTGGAATGTAAACAATTATTATTGAAATAATTTATAAAATTATCATCCTCTCATTTAGAGACCAAGAACACATCATCAGTACTTATCAAGTACTTTATGATATTATAAATAGAAATGAAATGACTCTCACCAGGTTTGGATTGGCATCAACATGTTATGATAAGTGAATAGAAAAAATAAGGCCAAATAAATAGTATAAAATACATGATTGGGCCTATGGTAGATGTATATAGAATTATATATATCATTTATAACTCATTATAAGGATCCTAAATCTTTATCAGAATCATTCCATTCAACACTCTTAAAGATACATTCTTTGAGTTATCTATTCTAAACTATTTTATCAATTTACCAATGTATATTCCTTGAATGATTCCAATTAACATCTTATAGGTATCTCTATATATCTTCATACCCAATATATATGTTTTTTTACCCATGTATTTTATAGAGAATCATTTACATAACCAAATCTTCATACAATGTAATTCCATATTTCAATTCCTATAAGTAGTATTTCATCTACATAAAATATCAAAAAATGACTACTATTCTACTAATCTTCTTGTATAAAAAAGAATAATTACTATTATTAATGGAATGAAACTATTTAATTACTTTATTAAACTATATATTCCAACTATAATAATATTACATCAGTCTATAAATGGAATTTTTCAACTTTCATAACATAGAAAACTCATTTAAAACGTTAAAACCTTTTTGTTTTATCATATAAACATCATCAAAAAAATTCCCATTAATTAATGAAAGTCTTATATCCATTTTATACATATCCCAATCAAAATTAGCATCTATGATAAGAAATATCCTAATGAACTTAATCATTTTAATATATAAAAATGTTTCTTTATAGTCAATAACAATAATTTTCTTTTAACACTTTTCCACCAGACATGTTTTTTAGGTAGACATTATATAATCCATGATAATTTTCTTCTAAAATATCCACTTTTACACTACAAGTGTCACCCCTTCAAGTTCATCAACCATGTTCCAAACAGGGTTAGTGTATGCGAATTCCATTTCAGAATCTATGGGATTTAACCATTTCTTGTAATCAGAACTCACAATGGCCTCTTATTTTATATAAGTTTCATCTTTTATGAACATTAATTCATCATAATTTTCAATTATAAATACATATCACTTGAGTTCCTGACTAATCCTATGAAATAATTACGGTTCTCATGTAACACTAGTTGGTCGATTTCCATAACACATTGTGGAACTGAATCAACTTCCTTCTTATGAATAATACCAATTTTTTGGACTTGAAATTATATATGTTTAACAGTCCTACCGCTAACTCCTCAACTTATATATTCCTTCTCAAGGAATATACTAGTCTGGGCCACCAAAATTTTTTGTTCTGTGGGATTATAGAAATTATATCCCTTAATTACATTAAGATATCTAAAAAAGAATTTTTATGACTTGGGGTCGATTTTATCAATATCCAATTATTGTATTGTTACTTCACAACCCAAAATATTCATAAAATACATATCATGATGTTTCCTTGTTGATATCTCATATGTTCAGGACTACTCAAATGCGATGTAGTTAAGTATAAGTATATAAGTCTCTAGAGCATAAACCTATAATGTAATAAGAAGTCCACAATGACTCATCATTGATCAAACAATGTTTAAAATTGTATGATTCCACCTCTAAGACACAAAATTCCATTATGGTGGTCTTAGTGGAGTGATTTGTGGAACAATTTCTAAATCTCTTAGATGGTTAGTGAATTATTGGATAAAGTATTAATTATCATAATTCAATAGCAGATTATTTATACTTTTAAAGATTTATTTTTTACTTTATTAATAAAATATTTGAACTTTTCAAGGGTTTGACAATTATGCCTCATTATAAACATAGAACTATATTGACTGAAATGTTCTTTTGTCATTTTGACTAGTAATAAATATTTTTATGTATTAAATGATTCATAATTTAATGGATCCAATAATAAATCTAAATGGAGTCTTTGTATATATTTCTAATTTATATGTCTAAGGTGAAAATACAAAAGGTAGGTGGGATTATAACCATATATTACCTATTTATTTATAATTTGATAAAATGGATTATCCATATCTATAATTTTTAAAAAATTAACCATATTAACAATTAAATAAAACATTTCATTAATATATATAATAACTATTGTTATTAATAATTAATGAAAAAACCCATCATCTAAAAAAGATACCGAAATCAAAATTCTATATTCAGTGGGAACATAATAACTATTCTCTAATTATATGACTAATCTATTGAGTAGAATTATATCATAACTATTGTTTTCTTGTGAAATAACTTTTTATCCATTACCAACATGAAGATCTACTTACCCCTTCATCACTTTCCTCCCATCGATGAGTCTGTTTTTATTACCAAAAAGGTTTTATGCACACTCTAAATAAAAAATTTATATTTTTATTTTCAAGAAAATCCCTTTTGAACATGGTTAGGAGGAAAACATTACATAACATGAAGTCCCTTAGGTTACTTGGTCTAAAGGCCTATTGGCACATAAGCCATTACATGTGAAAATCCACACCATAGAACAACACCTTATCATCTTCATGAATCTATCTCATATAGCTTTTGGATGTTCAGAATTTTACATCCGTGGATTGAAATCACTTCCTCCTTAATTTGTATCCTTAATTGTTGTATCCTAGAAACTCTCTGAATGCATCCCCATGTCCAAATGGTCACCAGATACCACCTTTGTATCTTTATGTTCTCCACTACCTTGGATCTATATTAGCATGAAACCTCAAGATATACTATTGCTGGATTGAAGGCCCTGTGGATTTTATTCCTTTACTTCTTATATTATAGGCCCTATGGCCCATAGTCCTTTCTTAGGCCAAAGGCCCTAAAACCCAAATATATAATACCCATGAGTCATAGTTTATTAAATTTATTTATATAACATTCATATCCAAATTCTCTAAATGAATCCTATTTAGAACACTTATCAACCCCAAATAACATTTTCAAACTATTTTATTGGCCATACATATTTGAATATGATTTTCATGATGTATCCCAAAATATACAGTAAATAAACCTCTATTAGTGAGAATCATATTTTTTATCTTCTGATTAAGGACTTTTAATAAAAGTTCTCCCACTAAAATTGATATCCCTATACATTATATAAATTTAGTTAGATAAAAATAATTTTCAATAATAAATTAGTCCACATCATAATTTCTCTCACCAATTAGTTATTTAGTTAAGAAATCATAATAATAATAAATTGTTGTGATTCTTCGAGTGTTGAGTGGATAATTCTTTGTTCATATCCATCATAGGAAAAATGTTCAACTATATTCTTCTATAAACCTAATATTTTCAGGATCTCTTGATTTATGTAAGCTAAAAAAATTCATATAATGAGAACCTAATCTTATAAGGTCCACCCATAACTTTCTTTCATTACACATGATAATCCTGACGCACCCAATATTTGAATGAACAGTCCTATTGGATGATCAAGGTCTTGAAAAGCGATGCTTTAGATGGAATATCACACTTATTATTAGACTAATTTTTTAATGTTTCATTTATTTAATATACATTATATGTATTTTAAATTCATAACTATTTATCTTCTCGTGTATTATTCTTTTTTATGCATGATTCTAAGTATTTTTTAGAATCCCTATTCAATCCAACAAATTAATGTGTTGACAACAAATTATTTTTTAACTATTTAAACAAATGATAATACATATTACTCATTAGAATATAAAATTTAAACATTTCTATAAACATCTAAATGGATCTTATGAATATGGTACTTCAAATCTCCATATAGAGGTTTAGAATAATATGAGATTGAAAATGTCCCCATGAGTAATCCCAAATCCAAGATAACCAACCCTTAACATTCTAAAGTAACTAACAAGTCTCCAGGATAGTGGTAATTCTAACAAAATGTCTCTCCACCTGAGTATCATTTACCCAATAGTGGATCTAATTCATCTTAATTGTAAAACCTAATACGTACAAACTATGTCTAAAAACTAAATTTAAGATAATAAATTCATTTTCAAATGGATTTCATGGTATTTGAAAAATAAATATTATGATGCTATACCTAGAATTAGATTCAAGGATAGACATTATACCAGAAAAATTTATCACATAATTTTATCATTCACAATATTTAAATTTGATAAAAATTTTATAACCATTAATATTCTAAATGGATAAGTAAAGATACAAAATATTAATTCATTTTCCAAAACATGGGAAAAAAATATTAACTTTTCATATTTAATTTAGTCATTAAAATATTCTGTTTTCCATCCTGAACACTAATAATTTATAAAGAATTTATAAAATATAATAAAAAATATAAAAAAAACATTTTTAATATTTTTGGAAAAAAATTACTAAAGATCCATAATCACATACTCGATCTTTATGTACATAATCACCAAACATAAACTCTCTCTCATTGAAATGAGACTTTCATATTCGAACCTAGTATTAACTAAATCCATCTTCTTTTTTAGTTTAATAATTTCAATGCTTCCCAATTTTCCAATGACACATTTGAGGCACTATCCAAAACTTTACTAATCAAGATGAACCACTCAAAACCTCGGTGATGCCTAATCAAAATGAAAATTTAAGAGTCATCCCACATAGATGAAAATGGAGTCTCTCAAATTTCCATCTTCACCTCACACTCAATCATTACTTAAGGGTGATCATTTAGAAAACCAAGATCTTTCCTCGATATAGCTCCAATAAGATGAGAAAACCAAGGATTTATAGACCCCACCTCAACACACATGGACCTTAGAACTGCTTATAACCTATATGTGTCTCAAGTGACTGAAAATGAATCCCCATTTCCCAAACCCCATACTTGGATGGTGTTTAAAGAAAACACTATTTATAGAAATGGTCATCATGATATAAAAATAGGAGTCATGCGACTCACATAAACAATATCCCTAACTCATAGATTTTCCAAACAAAATTCAATCCATTGAAAAATTTCACAGGCCATAAATACAATCATTTCCTTACATACACTACGACCATTATTCAAAGGACAACCATAGACCACATCCATCAAAAAAATCCAAACATGTAGTATATAATACTGTTATTATAATCAAAATCATGGGAGGAGTCATAAAGTTATACCTGTAATGAGGTACACAATTATCATAATAAATCAAAAAACAAAATAAAATTGGGAATACATTTGTGAAATCCTTACAATAAACTAGATCACCACATTATGAGTCCCATACCCATGATCCAAGTCTCATCAAACCAATGAGAAAATAACATTGCCTCACATACATGTTGGTAATTCCAACTCATGGAACATCACCTATGCTTAAAACATAATATGACTCATGGATTATATCATGCCTTGAATGAATCTAATCACACACTGGTTTAATGTTATTCATATCATTCATATAATAGAAATAATTATCCCATGATTTTTATCTAAAATTCACCCCCATGTATAGGTCTCAATCTTGTCATGGGGTACCCTTACCTCATCGTAAAACATCCTAGATATAAGTTGGAAATGTGTCCTATCAAATGGATAATACATAACTCACTATTATATTGGCCTAGAACATTCACACTAGGCTCTCCAACCAAGTCTGTAGAAGTTTTCCCATGGAGGTAAAAATCCATAAAGAAACTTTAATGATCTATTCTTAAAAAAAATTACTATAATATTAAAAGTCCATAAAAACAATCCCCACTCCCAGGTAACTTGGATTCCCACTTATGTAGGTGATGGAAAAGCATAAAAAATAATCAATTCCATGTTTTAATCCATCCTATATCTTTCTATCGTATATAAAATATCAATAAAAAATCATATGATACTACTTTATAGCATCCATAATCTATTTCACCTTCACTATGATTGAACCAAGTTCCACAAACCTAAAGTGTGCATCTATGTATACTAGAGGATTCCAACCAGTGGAAAGGGTCTATAAGTTATCATGGGGAGACTATACCCTATGGTATATATAATTATAAATAATAATAGAATACATATAATAATAGTCACTATAATATATAAGTAGATAAAATTTAACACCAATACTATATTCCATTAGTAAATAAATAAAAACTCCCATGCTATAAAAAATTAGTAGCAGTAATGTCGTATTGTCACAAATAAATAAGGTTCACTAGTAGGAAATCCTATAATAGGATACTAAAAATAAATAAACGAATTAAATGAGTCTATATTAAAATCGGGTTCAATGTTTCTTCTCAAAACAGTCTCCTAACTCCCTCCACACTCTACTTGATCAACCGACCAACGAAATGATCTTTATTTTACAAGATACTACAACCAATAAATATGCTCGGGAACTAGATATCCTATGTTGGGTATGAGTATAACTTATTAGGATACCTCCAAATGCATCTTTGGAAAGTATAGTATAAGAAGGTTTATGTAAAATGTGTCATGATCATGAATTTAAGTAACTACGAAATATAAATAATACTAGGTCACAACCCCAAGTAATATGAAGCCACTCGAGTGTGACTACAAATTATTTGGATAGTTCTAGGTTGTTATAGGACATATAACATAATAATAAAATGGGAATAATGTCCTCAGTAAATTTAAATGGATATAACATACCATCATAGTATCATGACTAATACATGGGAAATGCTTCCCAATAAAATAACCATAATAATTGGAATAACATCTATGAGATTTCACAATCATTAATACATTGACAACATATCCTTCTAACACTATTAAAACCATGGGTAGAACATCCCTGAGAAATCACACTCAAGTGGGATTCACATCCTAACAAAAATATCAAGAGAGGTAAGAACATTTCTAAGAAAGCTTATATGAATGGGAAACATATCCCAGATATATCATTAATGATAGGGAATAACATTCACAATGATATATGTAAACAAAATAGGGGGAAAATGTCCATAGTATCAGGCTGCATTATAGGTGAGCATATCACATCACACAATATCCAACCTCACACAATCATCTCATCCCCTTATTTATAAGCCTCACATAATGGGAAATACATCCCATTACTAGGAGAATAATAATTTATCATGCATTTTATCATTGGTATCTATTCATTTTCATTGTAATTGACAAATCATGGGTATTACATCCCACTCTCTTGGGTATAAAAAATAATTGTGCATTTCATCTCAGGAATCACATCCCTTTCCATGGAAGTATCACACCATAGATAACACAACCCACTCCCAAGGTAAGAAAAAAACTATGCAATTAATCCTAGAAATTTTCCCCCTTCCTTGGAAGTGTCACATCTTTGTTTGTACATCCTACTCCTAAGGGTAAATATTGAGTAAACAAGAAAAGTGTCTCTATATATATGCATCATAAATATTATAGGTCATGTTATCCTTAGCTACAGGCCATGTCAAAGTGACTAGGAAGGCCATTACATCCTGAAAAAAAATCATTATCAAGGTTTATTACATGCACCTCATAATAATAATAATAAAATCTTGGAATGGTGCCCCTGAATTAATCATAAACACATAATGGTATATTTAATAGGTTAAGTTATTTTAAATAAGTAAAGAATAAATAAGTTGGTATAATTTCTAACCCACTTATAAGTCCAGGTTCGGTTGTTCCTCTTATGACCAACTTACATCCATACACATAATCAAAGTATAACCCACTCAATCATCATAGTCCAAAATGAGGAGGAGGACTCACCCTTACACTGGTCATATAATCAAAAATATTATACATGTATCACTAATGATCCACTCAGGTTGAGACTCCCTCGAGCTTCTAATAATATAAAAGTCTCCCATATAAGGGAGGCTAAGGGTTTCTATTTTAGGTCCTTTATGTTATTTTATAAAAAGGAGGCATATCACCCGGTTTTAAATCCATAATTACCATTACATTAATTTTCACCCATGGACCTTGGTTTCCATTTTATTAAAATACATCACAAATAAGGATATAATTTATCACCAATAGACTATAATTTTACTGAAGTGGTAGTGAAAAACAACCCAGTCATTTGATCATGCAGACCTATATTAATTTTACATGTCTCCTATGGAAAATGAGGGTAAGGATATTAATAAAGGTCTTACATGTTATAAAATATCTCAAGGGAGTCCCACAATCGGTCTCAATTAAAAAATACACAAACTTTAATTCATGATTATGTACATTATGGGTCAAGTTATTAATTCATAGAAAGAGATTTCTTTATCATGGCCCCATACATCCTTACCCAAATCATATTAGTTAAGGAAAAAATGGTTTAATTTAGTTTTAGGTCAATCCTATATGAAGGTGAGACCATTTAACACACGTAACATGAAAAATGAATAAACCATAGGGAATGGTTAGGGACCACCTACTAAAAAATGGAGTTAACCACTTAATAAATCTTGACTACCATGTCCCATTCTCTTCTAATCTTGATCAAGCTACATCACACAACATTGAACCACATGAATAACTAAGTCCATCAGACATCCAATTTAAATATTAATAAAAATAATAATTAATGAACCAAAATTTTTCATACTATTTCAATTAGGAAGAATTTATGAATAACACATTAGAAAACACAATAATAATAAACCTTGAAAAATAAGGTATGAATCACTAATGAAACACACATGAGACCACTACCCATGAAATCCCTTATTTATGAAATTGGATAATGAATATATTACTTTAAAATTTAAATAAAAAATAAAAATAAATTAAGGAAGTGTTTGACCATAAGAAAAACCACATGAAACCTTAAGAATTCACACTTGATGGCCCTCCTTTAGGAAAACCACATCAAAGCCCCATAATATCATCTTGATTCAACCTTGATTTTTTGGAATTGACACCAAAACCCTGTCTCTAACTCACTCAAAATCATAGAAATAAGTAATATAATGTTATAAGGGAGTTATATGGATTAACTCATCTTAAATTTAGGTAAATATACCCCTAAATCACCAAGTGTGAAGGGAGAAGGAGGATGAGTGGGAGGGGGAACCAACCTCCCCTACCTGCACACCGTCCTAAATAGAGGAATCCCTAGTGGGTTCCCAATTAATATTGGGAGAAATTTACGAATTTATCTCCCTTTCAAAAAATAAAAATTACTCCAGAATTCAAGGAAGTTCAATAGACCCATCAAATTTTGGGTGAAATGAGTTGGATCCTAGTGGATCATGAATTGGGAAATCACCACTCCCCAAGAGAACGAAATAACAATGTACTATCACCATACTTATGGTTCCCAACAAAGTTCTTATATTCCCACACTATCCTCACAATGGGGTATCCATGGGCCATTTTCTTGGCCACCAAAACTTTAGTGGACTCCATTGGCGTTCTTTTGGCTTTTTGTTATAGCGACCAATCTTGGTTATGTCTAATAACACTTGAAATATACTGTAAAACCTTTCACTCCAAAAAATATCTTAAGAACATACTTTTAATCATTTTAATCATATTTAAAATTTTAAAATCTCAATATAAATGAAAAAATTAAAAAATTTCCCCCGTTACACATTGATCAAAACTTGTTTTTCTACAATGTCATCAACATGAATTGGTGGAGATTGTTACACATTTCTTAAGATCAAATAAATGAAATTATTAGCATCATGCCCAAAAAACCACCAATTATATAAGACTCAAGGATTACATAAGAATGATATCAAATTTTGAATGTTGTCATGCTAGGCATATCACCGACTATAGTTATGGGGATTCAATTTTAAATATACACCTCAAGCATACTGAACACATAGTGTATTACTCTTTATGTGTACTTGGGGTGTCTCTTAGATCATGAAACCTATTTTATAAGTCATGATAATATTATTTATCTCGATAAAAATACTACTCATGCTAACCATAATATTTTTTTCACAACCAATATTTATTTATGATGAGCAATGGTTATGGGTAACACAACATTCAAGATACCACTTGTGTCTCAATTTTGGATAGCTAAACAGACCTATATCAACATAGAAAAAAGATAATAGTTATTGAATGGAATATTTAATATAATAATGTTTACTTTGGATACCATTGGAAATCTATAGTTGGAGATATTGTAAAATTACCAAACCAAACTTTTGACTTTGAGTAGATTCAGTTCCATAGAAATATTTAATTTTTTTGTCCACCATATAGATTAATTGGGCTTGGGTATTTTGAGATGAGTTTCATCCCACTGATTTTAGGATAATCTCATAAAATTTCATCCCAATTGGATGAAATTATTTATTAGAATATTTAACATAGTTTGCCTATGTCCTTGGGATTCCATGCAGTTTGGCCCACTTTCCTTGAAATTATCTATGGTCCTCCAAATCTCTTCCTCCTACATTGTAATCATCCAAAAAAAATAAAATTTCCCTTTTTAATAGTGATAGATATTAAATAAGTTAATTAAATTTGAAGTGAAATTTGTTATTATATTTTTTATTTTCAATACAAAACCAATTTAATATAGTGGATTAAAGTTGAAATAAAATAGTGAATTGTGTTGTGATCACACCCAAACACCTAAACATTTTTACTCCTAGGAAAAGTAACATTTCTATAAATAATACATTCAGATATTCCCAAATTAATAAATATTTTTCAACCAAAAAAAATTGAATTCCTGATAGAAATGTCATCAAATAAATAACCACACCATGGATTTATTCTTAGTGATCCTGGAAAAAGATGTCTCATTAATTGCATCAGAGTGAAATTCAAGGAGATATATGATATTAGTCTTATAAAGGAATTCACAAGTAAACCATGTCACTAAATATCCCCATGTGTTTCTGAAAATCATTTCAATATATTCTTTCCACTTTCTATCAAGTAAATATATGTTATTATTAATGTTTTATGCTTACTTGATTATTTTCACCAATCCTTCCCTATATCCATTGAAATAAAATTTCAAGAACCACTCACTTAAGAATTCTCGGATGTAAAACCATATGCTTCTAACATATATATCCCCTTATATTTTTAATTTCATCTCTTCCCTCATTATTTATTTGTGTTTTTTTATTTTTGTTTTGTTTTTTGAGGGAATACAATAGATATATATCAAGTACACGCACATAGGTCAATCAAATTTTGTAATGAAAATGATCAGATAAGGATAGAATATATAGAAAAATATTTTTATAAAGATGAAAAATATTAACCTAACTTATCTTTACCTTCTATTAAGAATACAAAATTCCCAGTATATCATTGAGTGCTATGTCGTGTGGAGATATCAATTTATATTATTATCCCATAAACTACTCACATAGAGGGTATCCACCATGTCAAAGGTTTCATATACATAAAACTATTTATATAATAAAAAAACCAATTTACTAAAAAAATATATCCTTGATGATAAATAATTGATAAAAATAACATTCTATTGGTGAATGAATATTTCATTAAATGTTGAAACAACCTGAAATTAATAAAATCATCATACAAGTTATATAATATTCTTTATTAGGTAGGAAAAAAATGAGTATTATGACACAAAAAAGGGAGGGTAAGGTCAAAATACTATGAAAAAAGTGAAAAAGAATAAAGTTCGAGAGATGATGAAAATACTAATGAAATCATGAACGTAGGGAAAAGTAAAAATACTATATTTCAAGAGAAAAATAGAAAAATAAGAAAGATGATGAAAATATTAATGAACTCATGAATGTATCCACCTCCATTCTTAGTGTGTGTTGTGCACTCACTATAATAAAAGAGAATGTGAGAAGGTAGGTTAAAACATGATGGGTTTCATGAGTAGGTAGCTTCTTGAAGGTGGAGTTCCTCTATAGGGGACTCCAAGATGGTATCATGAAGGTGATTTAGCTGCTTTCCATTAACCATGAATTTTTATCTATTCTTCTTATTTTAAACATGAATAACACCAAATGGATAGACATTAGTAATATTGTATTGTGAAGACCAGTAATAAAGAATCATACCTAGGTGTAACTTAAGACTTTGATTTTAAAGGAGTAACTTCTTCCCAATATTTAATTGATGATATAGGATGAGGTGGTCAAGGGTATCCTGGGTTCTATCCTTATAAATCTAGGATTTATCATATGAGTCTCTTATAAATTCTTCCAGCTATTGAATTTGTATCTTCCTATACTCACCTTCATCTGAGGGGTTCATATTTAACTATTTAACAGCCCAATCAGCATGGTTCTTAACCTCTATTGGGTGGTGAAATGCCTTTTCAACCACATTTTGATATGCTGAAATTCTGAATGGGGATCTAAAAGCTATACAATATGCCCTAATGGAATATCTTGGAAAACCATACCTACTGAAAATATATGATCTCACAAAATTGACAACCACTCAAGAGTCATCAATCTTAGTACCCATTTATTCAACCCATTTTTAGACACATTTAACATCCAATAACATGTAAACAAAGAAAAATGAATTTGGAAAAGGCCCTATGAAATCAATTCCCCATGCATCAAAGATATCATAAAATAACTTGGGTTGTTAGGGTATTTCATTCACCTTGGAGATATTATCAGTGAATTGACATCATGTTCATGACTTAAACAATTATGGGAATATATATAAAATAATTTCAAATAAATACTACTGTCAAGGACCTTTTGAATTTGTATGTTGAGAGATAAAGTGCCATAAATAATCCATAGTGTGGAAGAAGCTCAAAACAGTGGCGAACTCAGAGTCAAGGACACACCCATGAATTACCTAATCACTAAAAAATCCTCTACAAGTATGGGTTATCCCAAATGTACTGTCATGGCTCACACTCAATATTTTTTGATTATAAAGAGATAAAATATGTTGGGACCCTAGGTTCTGGGAAAATATTGACAATGTCTATATACCAAGAGGTAAGGTCCCTTACACCACAAAGGTTCCCATCAGGGAAGAATTGTCTAATTGGGAGGTATGAGTCAACATGGTGTTCTAATGGTGGGAAAATTCATCCAATGTTGTCTGATACCACATTCTATTCTCCCTTTTTATCCCTAATTTCTAGATTAAATTCATGAAGTAGGAGTATCTAGAGAATGATATACAGTTTGGATTCAGATTTTCTAAGGAGATACTAGAGGGATGCATGGTCTGTTGACACAATAACTTTTGAACCTAATAGGTATGATGTAAATTTATCAAAGGAAACCACAATGGAAAGTAATTATTTTATAGATGTGGTGTAGTTTTCTTAGGTAGGGTCTAGTGTGTGTGAGGAATAAACTATGACATGTGGATCTCAATCGCCCCTTTATGATAAAACTTCCCAACTTCATAGTCATAGGAATCCTACATTAGCTCAAATGGTAACTCCCACTAAGGTGGATGGATTATGGTGGTGATTTGAGAATCCATTATAGTTTTTTAAAATCATCATCACAGTCCTTATCAAAAACAATTTTTTTTTTAAATTTTTGGAGTAAGATGGAGAAGGGGAGTGTAATCTTACTTAATTCATGAATGAAAAAAATGATAAACTCTAGAATGAACTAAGAAAAAACACACATCCATCACATTTTTAGGGAATTATAGTGAAGAGATGATTCATTTTTTTATTGATTTATCTACTTTATACCATCCTCAAAAATGATATTTCCTAGTACTATACCATGTAACACCATGAAATGGGATTTATCTTCATTTAATACAATATTCCTTTTAAAATAGCGGTGTAAGAGAAAAACCAAGATTACTCAGACACTCATCCTAATAGGATACATAAATAGTGAAATCATATATGATAAATTCCATGAAATTCTCTAAGTAATATAAAATATTCAACCCAAACATCTATGGAAAGGACCTAGAGCATTGAATAGACCAAATTGAATCATCATATATGAAAATGTTCAAAAGGGGTGAGTAAAGTTTTTCCTTTCCCAATACTTAGGGGGAATTATCGATCTAAATGTTTCTAAAATACCAATTAAGAAAGTAGTAGTGGGAAATCCCCACTCGCCTCTTTAGGATATGGTCAATGAATGAAAATTAGAAATGGCCTTTACCAATGTCCTTTTTAATTCAAAATTAGTCTATACAAACACACCAATTATTCTGAAATTGGTTGGAAACAAATTTTTTTATTTTTTGATTAATTTATAACCAGTTTTCTTTAGAAATTATTATACTAGGGTATCCCATTTGTTGTTATAGATGAGGTAAATTATTCAACAACGAATAATTTTGTTACCTTATTTTTAACAACATCAAGAAGGTTTGGGTTCAATCGATATTATTTCCGCCTTACCAATTTCTCCTCATTGTTTAATAATACACGACACATGAAAATTGATGGGCTAATTCCAAGAATGTAATGAAGTACCCATCCCAATTATTTTTTAAACTTCCTCAAATTGTAAGTCAATCATAATTCATATTTTTAAGAGAGTGAACTAGAAATGATGATATGAAACTAATTTCCATTCTCAAAATATTAATATTTCATGTTTTGAGGAAGCAAATTTAGTTACAAGTTAGCGGGGTCTTGGATTGATAGGAGTGAATGTGAAGGTTATTGGTAAATGATATCATATAGATTCTCTAGGGTAAAATCCCTATATGAGGAATAAACTTTTATAGGATAAGAAGTATCATCAATAGTCATTATATCATCAGTAATATAGAAATCATAAATTAAAGCACAATATTTACACTTCTCAAAACATACTCAACACTTGAAAGATGAATCACAAACCAAATAATAAATGAATAATGAAGATGAAAACAAATTAGATTATAGGTTTATGAATTAGTGATGTTTTTATGTGTCATTGGAGAGTAATTCCATCAAATAGATAGGAAGAGTATAGTGCTCTTCGACAAGGTATTTCATAGAATGAAGTATATTGAAACATACCATTTCTACCACAAACTCCTTGTACAACATACAATTATGAACATTGATGATTGTATTTTCTAGGATAAGGAATGGATTTCTGAGTATGATATGAGAATGTTCTTAGGTATGGTTATATTCAATCTCAAGAACATAGAATTCTTTAGGGAAGATGAAATTCTTCACATGTGTGAGTAAATCCTTGATCACACCTATTTTTTGTGTTCTGATCCCATTAGAAATTTTCACAACGATTCATGTTGGTTGAATATCTCTAACTAGTTTATATTTATACACAGAGAGAGCCATACCATTAATCTTAGAACCTAAATAATTAATTTAATTAGAAAATAAATTCTCCACTATGGATCAGGGTATTGTAAAAGTTCCTGGATCCTTTCATTTGGTTGGAATCATTGGCTGTATCAAGGATGAGACACTCTTTCTAGGTTGATTGTCTCATTCCCCTTTAGTCAACACCTATGGGTGAAAAGTTCTTTAATAAATTTTGCTTGGAAAATAATTTTCTTAAATGTATCCAAGAGAGGAATGTTAACTTGTACCTTTGTAAATGTATCCATGTTCTCTTTATAGATTTCAACAAGAAAAAATTTCATGGATTTAATATGTCTTTAGGGAAATGGGTGGGGAATTTATTTTTTAAGGGAATCCTCAATGTTATAGTTTAACCCTTTTTTGTTTTTTTAACCCAAATCATTTGTGGGTATAGAAAGAGAGTATACATGAGGAGAATATTCATGATCTATAAAATCAATGGAAGGATAAATTTATTTACCATTATAATGTGTTATATAACAAACATTAAAATTTTCCATTGGATTTTGAAAAATTTGGGATAGTAGTCATCCAGACCCTTAATTTTGGATTTCACCCACCAAATTGGAAAGTTGGGATAATTTTTTTCTAGGTCCTGTATGGATTCTTGTTTTTTTTGTAATTGGATATTAATTTTATCCATTTTTTTTCATAATTTCCTTAAGGATAGGCTCGTGTTTTGGAGGGGTTTGTTGGAAAGTTCTTTGTAGAGGTTTAGGATTTCTAGGTGGTGGTGTAGGATGACTACTCTAAAATTGGTAGTTCTGTGATTGTTGAGTTTGGTTTGATTACCCCTTACCTATGGACTTGGTTATCTACACATCTGGAGTTGGTTGGATAATATGGTTCATTCTTGATAGGTTAGTTATAGGGGAGGTATGTAAATATTTCCTCACAACTCTTAAAAGATTATCTCAATTGAGGGAACTTATCAGAATAGTGCGTTTTAGTGACACAAATACCATAATGACTTTGGGGAGGAGGTTATGATTTACCTTGGGGAAGAGTGATTTTTTGAATTATTATAATTAACTTTTCAAAATTTATTCCCACATTCATCTTGAATTTAGAACTTTTCACCTCATGGACACCTCTGATGGGTACACTAGACCTTGTACCAAACTATTGACTATTTTGTTCCATGTTGTTAATAAAATTACTTGTACTTATTAAGGTCTTTTTCATAATTGAAACTCCTATAGAAACATAAATCATGGTATAATCAATTTGAATTAAACATTAATAAAATTATTGTATTAAATGTTTCTATCTTATTTGGTAGTGTCAATAATTTGAATAAACACTTTTAAAATATTCCCAATATTCATTAATTTTTCCCCATTATATTGTCTTATTCCACAAATATGATTCTTTATTATTTCTGTTAGAGTGTTTGGGAATTATTTTTCCAGAAAAATATTATTCATGTCTTCCCAACATCTAATTGGGGAGTTAACATAGTATAGGAAATATTTTTTAGTTTATTTAAATGAGAAAGGGAATGACCTAAGATTAACCAATTCATCATCCACATTAGCAGGTTTTAATGTCAAAAACATAGTATGAAATTAACTTAAGTTCTTATGTGGGTATTCTCTATCTAGTCCATGAAATTTTGGTAATATGTAAATTAAACCAAATTTTAGTTCAATGTTTGGTGCTTCTTCCTTTTCTTGAATATATAAAGGTTGGATATCAACATCAAGATAATTTAGTTGTTTTACAGTTCAGTTATTTTCTGTTATGTATTACTGTTAAATTTGGTTTCTATTTTAGTTCTAAAAGAAGAGGTGTCTAGAGGGTTCTCACGGTGTGGTGCATCCTCATTCAAAGGAACATCCTATCTGTCTCAGTGTTTCTGACATAGGATCCTCTCAGGGTTAGGGTTGAATAGAGGAATATCTCCTAGAGAAAAGATAATCATGCAAATAACCTATATAAGAAAAAATTAGAAAAAATATAAGTAATGTTATATGACACTACAAAAAAATAAAAAAAATAAAAAAATAGTTTTTAAAAATTCAAACCTAAAATAGAAGCACTCTTTAGAAATATTGGAAACATTTGACCATGATTCAAAAAAAATTCAAATTAATTATGAACTTTCAAAAATAAATGTTAGGGTGGTTTTGAAAAAAAATTATAAGAAAATAATTTAATTTAAATGTTTAACAGTTTAAAAAAAATATTTTGAAAAATAGAGTAAAAATGGGATGTTTTAGTTCACAACACACATTTCCTGTTCATTTTTCATCGAGACTAATTTAGGTTTGAAGTATGTATTTTGTTGAAATTAATTAGAATCATGATTATTTTATAATCTTTATATCGATTCATGTTAAAACCAAACATGGAATAATAATCATATATCTAAGTTAAATATATTATTCATGGTATAATAACTTACAAAGAAAATTTATATCACAAATAAGTTAGGAATAAAGGTTTTAATTTGTTGTGCAATTAGAACAACATAAGTCACACACTCAAAACATCATAGAGACCAGTTAAAAGTAAACAAAATTCCAATCGGTTGAATCAAACAAAGCATTAAAATATCCATAAAAGTAATATAAATGTTATTGAGATGTTTTCAAACCCAAAATACATCAAACTAGTATAAAAAAAGTGTCAGAAATCCCATTAAAATATGTGTAGCTCCCTCCCAATGAATTCCCACCATTTAGGCCGCCATCAAGATGAGGAGGAAGCTTGTGTTGAACTATGAATTCATATAAGATCTATATATAAGAATAGGGATATTAATAACCTCTAAATAGTTTACAGGATGTATTTGGGACTCAAAAATATCAACACCTTTCCTCTTAGTTTAACTTTCAAATGAGGTACCCAAGGTACCCTTTTATAGCTAAAATGGGAGGTGTTTTTGGGCACCTAGATTTCAATACACCAATTGTGTCTCAGTTGTGAATATAAAAAACTTTTATATACTTAAAAAAATATAAGAGTTGTTTTATGAAATATTTAATATCATGATGTTAAATATTATGGCCTTTAGGCATCTATAATGAGAGATATTATCAAATTATAGAACCAAACTATTGACTTCTGGAATATCTGTTTCCCAAGATATATTAGTTAAGTTGGGATAAGATATGGAAAAATTGGCCTTTGGTGTCTTGATATGCGTTGTATCCCAATGATTTTTAGATTAGTTCAAAAAATTTCATCCTAATTGGATGAATAAATTTATCAGAATATGTAAAATATTGGACATATATCCTTGGCATTCCATACAGTTTTGGACATTTATCTTTTACATTGTCTCTGGTACTCTATATCTCCTCCTCCAATAATGTATTCATAAACAAATTAAGATTACAATTTCTAATAGTGATAAACATTAAAAAATTGAATCAAATTTGAAGTTCATTTTTTTGTTATTTTTTTAATTTTCAATAAAATGATTGTTTAATATAGTACTGTATGGGTGAAATAAAATAATGAATCATGGTGAAATCAAGGACCATATATTCATTCATTTATTTTTAACTCTTATATACTCACAACATTTATAAAGTATACATTTGGAATTGTGTACCTTTCAAAATAAAATAACTAAATTTTATAAAATTGATACTTTACATGGGATCAATATATAGCTTTCAATCCCATTTAGGTGTCCTTGATAATTCCATTACATGGAAACAATATTCTTTATCAATAATATTACTTATAGGTTTAAATGTTATTATCTTTCTTTTTGAGGAAACATTGTAGGTTTTTGTATCTAATTTTTATTTTTCTGGTTTGAATTGTTTCCCACTTGTACTATTAATACTATATATGAACTGGGACATAAAATTACCATGTTCATCATTCGTAAAAAAATTGAGAAAATAGTTTAAACATATCATGGTCTCATTTACATTTTCATAACACTCCCAAAATAATGAATTTCAAAGACAAAACACCCCAAAAACAAAATCGTTAGTCTCACTAGGTCATTTTCTATACTCATTTATATTGTGTACATGAGTAGAGACTAATTCTAATTTTTCAATTCAGTTATATAATAAATTTAAAACATTATGTTAATTCTTCTGTGTTTTTCATAATCACCTAGATTTCATTTTAAAAAATATCAACCTTAGGTTACTCATGTAGGTGTCATACCAACACATAAAATTTTATTTTTTTTCCTTATGAATGATTTCTACATTTTGATGTTAGTTTAAAAGTTTATATATTAAGATACTTATCTTAATAATGTTCATTTGAAAGCTATGTTTTGTTTTACTGATTTCATATATCTATAATAAAAGCTTTAATAATAAGATAATCATATTTTATACTCATTTAAAAGAAACTTTTATTAAATATTCTATCACTAAAATGATGACTCTTTTTAATTCATCATATCCATCTGTGGAACAAGATTCATATTTTATCATGATTTACACTCGTTAAGAAAGTGATTAATTCATGACTATATATAGTATAAAATCTTGTAAATCATATCATTTTATAACGCTTGGATAGTTTAATGGATAAATATTTCTCTCAATACATAATATGGATTATCTCAACTCAATTCCAATGGTGTTAAAATGGTTAGGTTTCCTAGTTCAGTGTAACATAAAAAAATGAAAAAAATAAGGGACCTAAATATTAAGTTAATCTTATAACTTTTTTTCTTACACAAGATAATCAAGGGGCACCCAACATTAGCATGGTGTAGATGATATATGACCTAGAGACAATACACACATGATGTGTTTTTCCCTATATCATAGATTATGATATAAAAATTATATGGTAAAACATATAGAAACTAAGTGTATATGATTTTTATTTGTTTTGTGTATATCAACTTTTATGATATAGGGATATCATATACATGTTACGTTAGTTAGTCACATTTTATGATTGATTGAATCATACCTCCAATGAATCATATGGTATGATTCAATTGGAAATATTGTGATTCATTTAAATTAATAGAGTGACAAATATTTAACACTCACATCTATTATACAAATGCTATTATAAATGAACCATTTCATAATGTGAAATTCAATGTTATTTGATATATTTATGTAATAGTTTCGTGGACCAGATGAGTGGAATTTATTCATGTGTTAGAACAAATGAGTGAATGAATGTTCACTTCATAAGAATCATATAGAGATATATAAATGATCATACTTCCATATCATAGTTGAGGGATTTATCATACATTCCCATCTAATACTCTATCAATCCTAATGTTCCCTTCCCCTCAAACATTTACCATGAAAATTGAAAGCATGACATGTTGAGAAAATATATCCCACCCAAACATCAGGTAATTTTTCAGCCCATGGATACTATTTGTGAAGATATGGCTTTTTGATACCTATATTATGACATTTATCAATAATTGATAATGTTTTTTTGTTATTATGATCAATGGTGTAATGTACACATTCACAAGTTTCTTCATCTACAGTTTTCCTGTAATCATTTATCTACCCTGATTGATCTTGTATTTAGGTTTATATATTAGTTTTATGGGGTTTAAAAAGTGTTGTTAGGATATTAGAAACAAAAAAGTGGTATCAAATCCATACCATCCATTTTGATTCATGAAATAAAGTTATAAATATAGTTTATGCAGTTGTTTTTTCATATTGTATTTCCTCTCTTTAAATTTCATATAAATTTTCATTTTTCTTGATTGATTCAAGTCTTACGATTTGGGATATCTTAGCGAAAGACTCAGAAAAAATCCATTATATTTTTATTATTAATTTCATATAAATTTGGGATATCAAATTCAATTACCGCATGGCACTGTGGTTTCAAAGATAGATTATTTTTTCACCTTTATGACATAAATTTGAATTTTAAAATATTAAATGATATGTGGGAGCACCCACTTTTTTGTGGGAGTGCAACAACCTTATGTGTGATTCTTTTTGTAAGGAATGATTAGGCTATTAGTGATACAATAAAACTAATAACACATAAGTAGTTTAAGTGCTATAACTTATGAATTGTATCGTATGATTTCCACTAAATTATTAAATATTGTTACTAGATATAAATTATATTTCATTAAATGAAATTATGAATTTAATTATATAAATTTTAAATTGAATATGAATTCATATAAAAGGTATTCTGGGATATTAATTAATTTCTAAATGTGTTTATAAGTTAATTAATTATCAAATGTTTATAATTAATTAGTTAAATGTTTAGAAGCATTTATTAATAAATATCCCATAATATTAAATGTTATTATTAAAATACCATTTAGATTATATGATAGTCCATATGTTTAAAATTTAAATGGTTTTATGGAAATTATATGGGTCATTTTTAAAATGTTTATAAATTTCAAAATAGGGAAAAATTATAGAGTTTATATTTAATTATGAATTATTCACAATTAGTTAATTTGAATCATTATAATTAAAATCCTTATTTTTAATATCATTTAGACCAAATAAAAAAGGTCATTTGATAATTAATTTTACCATGTATTATATAATGTTAAGTATATGATATTTAGATTATGTGAAATCTTTACAGAATATAAGAAGAAAAATAAAATTTTTATATTTCAAAAATCTGTCATACATTTAAAGGAAATTCCATGTAATGAATAAAATGACTTATTTCATATTAACAAATGAATATAAAGTGTTTATATTCATGAATTCTCAATTTCCAAAAGTTTAACTAAGTTATAAAGTGTTTATAATCACATTTTACTTATAAATTAATCATAAATGTTCGTTTCATGTTTAAATATGTGAATTATTGATTTATTTAAATGTTATTTCTTAATTTATTCATAGTTATAATTTTTTTATATTTTTAATATGTGTATTATTTAGTTTAAATGTTAAACCACTTCTAGAGGTTGTTATATAGGCATGTATGGAGTTATATAATAGGTATGATAATGGATTTAGATTCCTTTTACCTTTAATTTTTCTTGTATTGAGATATGATTTTGAATCAATTAGTTAATTATGATTTAGAAATACTATGTTTTAGAGTTATGATATAATTGAGTCTCACTAGAGTAAAATATATCTTAGCAGAGGGACTTTGGGTTGGACTTCCCAACATCATGGATGATTTTTCCTTATTCTAGAAAGGTGGTGGTTGGCTATTTATCGATCGATGCTTACCCATGTAGATATTTTGGATTTCATATAATTATAAATATTTACATGAAATATATTTTTGCACCTTATTCAAAAGAATAAATTTTATATGTGTAAATATAATTGGCTTTTGATTTAGGTTAATAACACATTTTGAGAGATGTATAAAGAGTTACAAATAAATATTGTTTGAATATATTTATTTTGTTTAAGTAATATGATTTCAAAATATATAAATATAATAATTCATACATAAATTGAACAATACGAGATAATACGGGGAGATTAAATTACCATCTAAATAATAAGTATTAGATTTCTTCGAAGGAAACATGTTTCAAGACCTCCGTCATCCAACCAGGTTGGTTTATGCTAAAGCTTGGTTAAATTATATTATATTGATCAACTAAAGTAAGTAATGGGTGACCTTAAAATAGGATTAAGTTTTTGTTTTTGGTACTTTATTTGGGTTATATTTTTTAGTCATTATGGAATATATTTTTCTCAAAATTAATATAATGTCTCATATCTTGTTTCACACACAACACTGAACTAAAATTAAATGTGAAATATTAGATGAATATTATTAATAAAATTAAATAATAATAAAACCTATAGTAAAAAAAATATTTTAATTAATTATAAATACATTCAAAATAGGATTAGGAAGACTTAAGGTTCCCAAAGGTCATTTTCCAAAGAAGCATTTTCCATTATTTTTTCATTTAAAAGAAAAATATATAAATATAATAATTTTATTTTTTTAATATTAATTTAATTTTTGAATTGTTAATTTCAAAATTATTATAGGGATAATTTTTGATATTTTGAAAAAATAATTGGTTTTTAGGTGAATAGATAAAAGTGCCAGTTTTGATAATGTTGTTACTTATATGATATTATCATGATATAATAAACACATAAACGTATTTAAAAGATATTTAAATAAATATTTATTTTTAAAGTAAAATATATTAGTTTAAAACACACTATTTAACTCATAGAACCCATGTTTTATGTTTTGTAAACATAAGTAATATTTTACTTTTAAAACCAATTTCATTCGCCTAGATTAATTTTTTTCATTACTTATATAAAATAAATATAAGAAATGGATTTAATATTTTGGATAATCATTTTCAAATTATGTAATGTGGTTAACTACATTTTTTTGGCATAAAATTATGATGAATTGGATTAAAGTCAATGAATATGATAATGGTTAAAGCGTTATTTTCTAAGAATAGTTTTATTAATTTATGTAATCATTATCTAATAAATTAAAATTTTATATTTTATATAAATATTTTTATATATATATATATATTAACACTCATTCAATTGGTAATAAATATTAAATCATATTAAAACCACTTTACAGTAAAACACTATTTTTCCAAAAAAAAACAATTTTTCTATATATTAGATGATTTATATTAAAAGTTAATTTGATTAAAAATTATAAGTTGAATTATATTATTTATATATATATTAAAAATATGTTCAAAAAAAATTTGCTTATAAGGTTTACCCTATATTTTTAAAAAATATAATTTACTAGGGTAAAAAGTAGTTACTGAGGTACAAATAAAATGATAAAATATAAAAATATAATGGTAAATGATTCTAAAAATATTTAAACATGTGTAAAAATAAATTATAGAGACTTTATCAACATTATATCACCCTAAAAAAATATTATTTACCACTTTTGGAGCCATTGACCCTTGAATAGTGTCCTTTTATAATTGAAAAAGTATTGGGTATTAACAAAAGTTCCATTTTCTTCACTTATAAAAAGAGATCACTTACACCATAGTTCTGAAATAGTTGAAAATATCTATATATATAAAAAATATTCCATAGTATCTAATAAACCATACCATAATAATGTATAATTCTTAGCATTTACAAATAACTAAGCTAAGGATTCTTAAGGTGTTACCGAAGGGAGAACAACTAAAGGGACAGGTAATGTTCTCAACAAATCTCTCTTAATTAATTCTTTATTTTACCCCCTAAAATATTCTATATTAATAAAACTATGATAAAATTAGTATTATTAATATTCTAAAATTTTAATATACTAATGGAATATCCATGTTTACCTTCCTCTAAAACCATTCAAAAATTAAAGTCATTTTCTTACGTACGTAGGCACTACTACCTCCACGATTGATGTGTTCTTTTTTTCATGTTCTCCAAAAAAATTGAATTTAAAAACGAATTTAATATTTACTAAAAATATTTATGAAACTATTAATTTTATTTTAATATTATATTATATATTCTATAAGTTATATAAATAATAAAAAGTCATAGTAAACTTAACCACCAAAAATGCACACATCAACATGCCTTTCATAATTTGAATCCATTTTGGGAAAATAGAAAACAAATTATATATTTTTTGATAATTTAATAATATAAAGATTAAAAATATATAATTATGGAAATTATGAATCTATTTTTTCAAAACATTTTACCATGATCAATATACAAAGAATGTTTTAGAGAAATTGCCTGAACCAACTCAAGTAACCTCTATGATGAAAATTATTTAATACATATATAAAATATGATAATAAATAGAAATTATAAAATGAAATATAGATGTAAAATGTTTGTAATATGGTTTTTACTGAATATAATTTTATTATTTATGATGTTAGGCACATTTGAATAATAAATTAGTACCGGTTGTAAGGTTTATTTATCTCTAATTTCAATTCTATGAGACATGTTTGATATTTCCCATCATCATTTATTTTATATCATGTATTTAATTCTTTATTTAATTCAAGTCTAATTAATATATTCCATTTCATGTTTTTTTAATTTATATTTCATGGTAACCCTATTTTGTTTTTTTATTATTACATTACCATTACCGTTAGGGTTTTTGTATCTCAATTTTTGCTTAATTGAGATATGCTACATTTTCACCTATTGTTTTATTCTAATGGTGTATATATTGACCATTGATTTATATTTCCATAATTTATCATGAAATATAATGGATTAAAAAAATCCTTTTAATTCCCCACCTTCCATATATTTTCAATTATAAAGATTATGATGTTGTATGGGTTTTTTTAAAAACTCAGTTATTGTTTATTGAGTTATGATTATTCTTATTAATATTATTACAAATAAGTTTTGTACATTTTAATCTTTTATTTTAATATGTGGAATTTTCAATTTTTTAATAAATTTACATTTTTATTACATAAAACCCTTTCTAAATGTCTCTTTCTTCATGAATCATGATATCCATAAGGGATTTGGTTGACTCAAATTGAATTTAATTAAGATAAAATGTTATTCCTTGGTCATTCTTATTTTATGTTAGATAAATTTTTATATTTCGTATTCCATATGATAATTATTTTTTTCTGTATGTGGAAAATGATTTTTTCTACTAAAATGTTCCTTCTCAGTTAGTTTCTTTCTCATAAAACTGCAAAATTTTAAGAAAATATTTTCATCCCCTTTAAAGATATTTTCCCTCTATTTCCATGATAATTATTTTGAAAAATTTCTTCCATTATTATTTTAAAATCCCAGTATTCTTTTACTCATGTGACATTACTACTTTACATTATCACTATTCTAATATAAATTTTATAACCTCTTTTTATGATGCAGGTTTTCAAAAAATGTATTTATAAATATTTAATTGGTTTTCTATGCATTAAAAAGAAAACAATTTATCTTAAACTACATTTTCTCTTTAGAAATAATTTTTTACTTTTTTGTGTCGATTATAAATTCATTTTTAAAAGTTAATGGTTTGAAATGTTTTCACTTCACCATTTTTAAAATAACATTTAAAAGTTACTGCAACTTTATCTTTTATACCAAAGATAAAAATGATTTCTAAAAACTCTTTTAAGTTTTTACTTAATTTATCTATATATATAAGGTTTTTATTTCCTTGGATGTTATTTTTCATTAATAACCCTCTAAATTTTTATATAAAACATTATTTTGGGGTGATTAATTTTTTTTATCAATTTTATATATTATTGAGGTTAATTTTGGTGATACTATTTAGAAATATTACAAAACCCATTTTTATTTTCACAAGTTCTTAATGATGCGATTAATGATTATTTTAATGTGTAACACATATGTATTAATGATTTATTGGTGGGGTACTATATCTCCCTTTAATTAATTGGTAAAGTTTATATCTAATGGGCTAAAAATGGAACATAAGAGGATTATCCCAAGACGAAGGGTATACACAAGGACTGTCCTAAGACAAAGGGTATTGAAGAGGATTTCCCATGCCAAAGGGTACATGGATGGGATTCCCAAGCCCAAGGATACATGGGTTATAATTCTTGTCCCATGGGAACATGAGTGGAAGTCCTATGCTCAAGAAGTTATATGTTTGGTTAACCGAAGCCTACTATGTGAAGAATGTTTTCATGGGTAGCCTTGACATATGATTTAATGCTTATGTTTATACCACAATATTATATCATAATATCATTCCCATGTTATACATAATGGATCATGTTTCGAATATAATTATTATATACTCGTCTTCCTTGTCACATTTTTTTAATTTTGGATTCCATGTCATTTTTTCATGAATTATGGATAACTCTTGTTATTCTATGTTCTTTTTAATAAGATTATTATCCCATAGTCATTTTTTCTGGTATACTTATTATAAAAAAATTGATAAAAATTGATAATATTTCCCTTACTATGTTTTTTATCTCTCCCCATCCATATTTTTACACAAACTAGGTTGTGAATACGAGTATAACTTATGTGAATTATAGAAGGGATTATAGTGTGGATTGATTATGGAGAAATGTTAAAAATTTGTGTAAAATAAGTTGGATATGTAATTGTTACTTATAGACACTAAACCTCCCTTTCCAGAGATAGAGATATGATTAGTAAGTTATAATTTTTATAATATGAATGTTTTGTAAAATAAATATAGGTTTATCTCAATTTGTATCAAATCCAGTGTTTAAAGAATGTGTTGTGAGCACTAGATCAAGGAGTGCAGGTCTGGGGAACCTAAATTGGAATTAGAGGTGATTTTAGTTATTTTTGAGGATTAGTTTAGTTATTTTTAAGTATTATAATTATATAACTTTAGTGAAACCTAGGGACAAGTCTATTTGATAAGTCTAAGTGAAGGGCAATATCCTTGAAGTTTTATAATGTTTTGAGTTTGCTGTTTTCCTACCAATTACATCCCTATCTAAATAAAAGAATGTTGAGGCGAATAAGGCATAGTTTCACCTCTGGGAAATCACCTTGAAAAAGGATGGTTTATTATTAAATTTATCGTAAATATATTTATGATGTATGGTATTAAGAATACAAACCAAGCTTGATACTCTCAGAAGATATTATTTGGTTAATTACATTCTCTTTACAAAAAAATTTGAATGATTGGACAGTCAATTTATAGTATAGTTAGAAAAACTAATAGAAATATGAAAATGTAAAATTTAGGTTAAATTAAAGGATTTATAGGTTCATCCAATTAAATAATAGTTTAACTGAAAATATCATTTTTTATGGTTTTTTCATTTGAGAAGACATCTATGGATTGAGTATTAATGTTTATATGATCATTTAATCTAATTTTTATTAGATATTATTAGAATAATTTTGGTTTTAGTATTTGGTTGGAATTATGATCATAAAACTGAATATGTGAAAGGTATGTCTCCAAAAACCACAATTTCATACAAGTCAACTATGAATGTATATTTAGAACAAATGATTGTGAAAAAATGAAATTATATAAATATGTTTATTAAGAGGTAAAAATGAGTTTCTTAGTCTTAAATGAGATAGTAAGTTAGGAATCTCATTTGGAATTATATTTTGAGTCATGTATATCTTCATGATACCAAAATATATTATTATATGTACGATATAATTAAAATTTCATGGATTTAATTTTTTCATGAGGGGGTTGGGGTTGATCGATTAATGAAAAACTAGAGATTTTGGAATATATTTCTTACTAAATTAGTTCTATATCAAATAATTTATTTCACATGAAATACCAAAAAAAATTGCGTCACAATTTATTAGATTAATATTATTAATAAAATTTAGTAATAATAAAAACTATAGTAAATTGAAAAATCGTAAATAAATATAAATGTATAAAAATAGGATTAATAACACTTAAAGTTTAAAATCTAAGTTCTCAATAAAAGTAATTTTTATTCGTATCTTTATTTAAAAAAATAAATTTATAAATTTTATAATTAATTTTTTTTAAATTAAATTCATTTTTGAAATCATCATTTCAAAACTATATTTTGGTAATTCTTTTATATTTTTCTAAAATAATTGTTTTCTAGGTGAATAGTGACAGAATACTGATTTTTCCAATTACTTTACTTTTATGAAATTATAATAATAATAGAATGGATTAAATGTTTTTAATTTTTTTATATTAATATATATTTATAAATTAAAATAAATAATTTTAGAATACTATATTTAATTTATAAAACTCAATTTTAACATTTTGGAAACATAAGTAATATTTTACTCTAAAAACTGCTATTTCACTTAAATTAATCTTTTTTCATTACTTTTTGAAATTAAAAAAAATGGATTTAATATTTTATATCAACATGTTCATATTATTTAATAAGTTTAATTATTCTTGTATTCGTAAAATTATGATTACTAAGATTAATGTTATTGATGATGATAATGGTGAAGGAGATATTTTCAACGAATTGTTTGTGGAATGTTGTAAAATTTTTATCTAATAAATAAAGATGATATATTTTATATAAATAAACTAATATGATTTATAAACGCACACAAACATATATATATATTAACACACATTCAAATTGTAATAAATTCCAAATAATACAAAGAACACATAATGGGAAAAATAGGTTTCTACAAAATGATTTTTGTATATTTTAAATGATTTAATATAAAGGTTTACTGTATATTATTTAGAAATTTAATTAGATCATATGGAGCATAGATTTAGGTTCATAATATAAATTTTTTGTTATAATGGTTAACTTATATTTTTAGTAAAATATAAAATACTAGAGTGAAAACTTGTTACCATGGTTAAAATAAAAAATGGTAAAAAATGAAAACCTTATGGAAAAAGACTTGAAACATGTTTCAAACATGTTTTCAAATGTATATTTAAGTATTTATAGACCTTATTTCACCCAAGAATTCATTATATCCCATCTTGGATCTATTGAACCTTGAATAAAGTCATTCCAACATAGAAAAAGAAATGGGTATTTACAAACCTGGCATTTTCTTCACTTAAAAAATGAGATCACTTCCACCACATTTGAACACCCAATAAAAAGATATATCTCTTCCAGAAATCTACCCTAGTCTCTCCTAAACCCTCTAACTATGACATATAATCCTTGGTATTTCCTAAATATTAAGCTAAGGAGTATTATGGTGTTACCCAAGGGAGGACATCCAAAGCGAGATGAAATATTCTCAACCAATATCTCTTAATTATTCCATTATTTTACCCCCAAAAATATTATTTTTCAATGAAATTATGATAAAAAAATTGTCATTTATATTCTAAAATGTCATTATACGAATAGAATTTTCATGAACTGACCCACTAAGGATACCTTGTTGGCGGATGGTCGAGCCACAACTAAACTAATCTCACCTCCATAGGTAAGGGGATGGAGACAAGCACCAAATAGAATAACTAAATTAGAGGTGTTTTACTAATTTAATTTTAAAAATTCACCCCACCATCTCCACGTAGAATCATAGAGCTATTATAATGAAATAATTTAACATCTAGAGTAAAAAATATGCTTGTAATTAAATCTAGGGAATAGAAAAGAGTGTGAGAGAATAATCTAAAATGTAAAGGAAAAAATACACGACTAACCAGGAAATGTGTCCCATCATGATGATAACTGGAAAAGTAAATGCTAAGAGTGCCTAGGTCCAAATATCCAAGCCTGACCACAATAAATATTCTATGATAATGAATTTCCCTATGATCCTCTAAAATCACCTCCCACCTATCTATCCTCTGCAATAGACACAACAGGTATGGACAATGACCATACAAGGGTGAGTATATAAATACCTAGTAGAATTCCCTGAAACTAAAGTGGGAGTGATAAAAGACAAAATAGTAGTAGTCATTTCATCAAAATGAAGGTATGTCAATTAGTATATGCAACAAAAACCATAACGAAAAACCCAGATATGCAAAACATGGTGCCGAAATGAGAGAGAAAGGAGATATCCATCTCCACAGCCTAGATAAGAACAATGAGTCTTCTAACAGTTCCAAGAGTCCATCATTGATTCCAATCATCTCACCTATGTGTCTGAATAAGTAACTATATGGAGGACCTTAATCCTAGTGTGATAGAGGATTACCATCTCTGTGGATAAAGGACCCATACCTTGAGGCCACAGGGGAGCACCATATTTATCTACACAACGAGTATGGAGGACCCATGCCTTCATGTGATAGAGGAGTACCATATCCATAAATAGGGAACCTGTTAATTAGTGTCATAGGTTAGTATTGTGTATATTTAAAAAATGAGTATGAAGGTCCCACACCCTTCTGGGATAGGGGTGTACCATCTTTATAGATAGAGGACCCACACCCTAGTGCATCAGGGGGTACCACTCTAGCCCCTCACTGACAATCCTTCTTTATAAATTCCATAATCATGAAACTTGTAAAGAATCATTATGATCATTAAATTTCTCATCATATCTCAAAATATAGTACAATGTACACCATCACGTTCTACATGAAAAAACACATAGGATAGGATAATAAAGGGCCAAAATATGAGTCCATACAAAAAATATATGAGTGATAGAAGATTCTCAAGAAGTACTCGACATGTAATGGGTTCATATGACATGTGTCCCTACACCTCTTCCTAGCTGCATCCTCACTAGTACAAAACGTTCTGGCCATGTAGTACAGCATAATGTGTATGTGAACTATATGACATATCTCAGCCAAAATTCTTAGAAACGAAAAAAGATGATTTTCAATAATAAAGGGAAAAACATCAAACC
Organism: Viscum album; assembly: GCA_963277665.1. Taxonomy (NCBI): domain Eukaryota; kingdom Viridiplantae; phylum Streptophyta; class Magnoliopsida; order Santalales; family Viscaceae; genus Viscum; species Viscum album. The sequence continues at coordinate 1,427,835,502 of OY728152.1, forward strand.
ATTGATATATCATCATAATCAACCATGAATGAAAAAATAGACCACGCCCTTTTGATCCATATGAAAAAATGCTCAGAATAGGCTATTCACACACCCACATTGGACAACATATGAAAAAAAACATTTCACCACAACACGTACATACATGGTTTTGTAGGCATAATCCATGAATTCTAATGAAATACTCGATATTTTTCTTCAAACATCCACCTCAAAATCTGGCCCATGATGCCTCAGACGACTCATCATTCTGACACTCTATGAAAATTATAAGTCTGATATTAGATTTTTTGATTATAATGATGATGATGATGATGACGATGACGATGATGATGATAATAATAATAATATTGGGTTATTCATGAACATGATACATGATCCCATAAATTTATCCATCATTTTTTTAAAATGACTCTCTCAATGTCATGATCACACTCTCAATGATAAATCATCCATCTGACATCATATGAATAAGTTACAACCGAAATGAGGTATTAACAAAATAAATAAATAATAATAATATTTTATTTTCTGTTTTTATTTTTTTATTTTCTTTCATCCTTACATGCTCAATCCTTCCCCCACTTCAGAATCTTGGACGTGCACCCCCTATACCTTAGGTTCCCCTTTTTGATTTTTTTATCTATTTTTAACCAATATTTTAATTATTATAATTGTCAATATAATAATAATAATAAAGTTAAATTGGGGTAGGGACTTCATAGTTGGTAATGTCTAGGTCATGCTCTCTATTGAAGCATCTAGAAAATTTATTACTAATAAAATTAATAATAATAAAACCTTCCATTATATGAATTAAATTCCTAATAATAATAACAATAATAATAATAATAATAATTTCCTTAATAATAACAACAAAACAACATTAATATTTCTAATAATAATAATAATAATAATATTAATAACAACCACAAAAATACCATTAATCGCATCACGATATATCTTTTACTATTCTCCACACTGGGTAGCATCCCTCACACTATCGATCCACTGTCACATCAAAGTCGAGACATCTCTACCATGAGACCTAGTGTGTAGCCTTTGATTTAATCTGATCCCTTCACACTGAACATCACCACCTTACATAAACCAAGAATAGAGGGATCACCTATCTGATCTTGAACCACCTCCAATCAACTGTTGTCCTTGTCACACCTTGATCGCAAACTTGCACCTGTCATACCGATCATATATGTTCAAATAAAACCATCCCACTCATTTGCCAATCTATACAAAAAACTATCAATACATGTGTCGTTCATGCTACAACAATGAATTTGGGTGCCCAACCATGCTCAAAACCACCCTAGAAAAGTCTGTATTCAGCCCCATTGGCCAACAGTTAAGAACACAATGAACATATATGGGAAAAGACAATAAAACAATGAGAAATGAATGAACATGAATTCATGAATTATGACTATATAAACAAGGTGATAACATATGAAAGAAGGGAATAATTACACCATAATAATATAATCAATTAATAATGGGGATCATGTTAAGAACAAATAAATTGAATATCAAAATAGATAATTAATCTATACTCAGTCTTTTAATCAAAAGTGTGAAAACCAAAAATTATGGTTACTACCTTGATTATGGATCCAAAGTTGGAAAAGAATGAATTTTAAAGAGATGAAGTTTATGATATTGATGTGTCCATCATTCATCTCATGATTATTCTGGATTTGATCTTCGTTCGTCATTCGATGTCGTTCCACCAATGAATAACTCTCTCCTCCTTCTATTAGATCTAGAAAGGTTTATGTGAATAAATCAGGAAAAATATTCGTAACATGGTATTTATAAAGTATTTAATTAGGTCCTTTAATAAAATAAACAAAAAATTTATTTATTTATTTTTATTAAAGGAAACCGCCAATGGATACCTCTACCAGATGTCTGGTGTCAAATAATATTAGGTCAAAACTAGTGTAAACTCTATGCTCCATATTCTAGTGTTATATCATATTTCTGATCCAAGGCTCCTTTTGGGATTTATTCCACATTTTTAAGAATTTTTTGTGTATGTGATATAAAATTATTTAATTTTTTTATAAAATAAATTTTAGGCTGACCGAGCCACTAAATCGTGCACTGTCTTAGCGTCCATCTATAAATACATTACTATAAATACACCAAAGTCTTACCAGGAAAAAATTTGCGTCTCTATATTATTGTATTCTTCAAAAAATTTCATCCTCTGAAATAATAAACTAAGAAAAAAGGTTTGTATGCGGAGCCCACATCTGGCTCTCTCAATCCCATGATCTCCCTCAATGGTTTTCTATGTTTCCAATAAACATGAACCCAAGGAAAAATCGTTCCCTTGAAGGGTATTTCTCTACTAATTCTCAATTCCATCAGATCCTTAAAAAATGAAACTCCACTATCATGACCAAGCTTACTAAGGTTGGTATCATACAATGATTCATGAACATACCTCCTTAATTTTTGACATATGGAGAAAAAAAATCACTGAATGTAACTATAAGGAGGTTAACTTCTCTATCACCTTACTCAACAAAAAAAGATATATAAAATTACTATGAGCATCAATGGCAATACCCATGCCTTTTTCCCCAAAATATAACCCATTACAACTTTATAGGCTATACTATCACTCTCATGTTTGAGAATACATATCCTAAGAAGTGTACCTTAAAATACAGAACTGACTCCATGAGATATTCCATACAACTAGACCTTCTAGAGAATCTATAACATTATTCTACAATGAATAAACTTTTCCAAACATGATGTTATGGAAAAAAGGGTAAAATCACAGAAGACTACCATGAACTAATCTAAGAAAGGTTAAGGATCCAGCTTATAACTATTTTGAACTCTAAAGTGGAATAAAACACACCAAAGGGTATCGCCAAGAACTAAAATAAACAGAAAAGAATCTAGAAACCCATTCTCAGTACATACACTCTCAAACTTGGATTAAGTGATAACTGATCCTGAGATCAATATAAGAGAACCACTTCCCCCAAACCACTGATGAAGAACTCAATGATTCTTAGGAGAGGGTACTCTTCCACGTGACACCTGGTTCAGGTGATACCATTCCAAAACTAAAGGATTAACTCATACTCTTCCACCAATGTATGAAACTCAAAGATATTATCATGTTCTTCTCCAAGTGTAATACTATCCAAATGACAAGTAATCCGCTATAACCTCCTATGAAATAGATCATCCTTCCCTACCCATGGATCACTCCTTATCAAATGAGTAAAATGTTGGGACCAATTTGTGTGTAATGTTGAATTTGTTGTCAACAATTATCAGTGATGATCAAAATGAAGAAGGAGATGAAGGGATTCATGTTATAAAGTGGTCATGAAACACCTCAGTGTTCAAATATACCATGTAAGATCATACTTGATGAGACATGTATTAATGTATGATGTGATCGATCGGATGATGCCAATCATATTCAGTATCGACTAGAAAATTATTATGGGTATTCTTACTGAAGAACATATTAAAGGTTGTGTCGTTTCCCAATGTTTTCCAAATTGTTGGACCTCAAAATTGGGATTTTTTGGGAATTGGAAGGATTTATGGATAGGGGTGAATGAGATGCAGAACAACAAAAGAAATCGGAAAAAGAAGAAAACCTCATACCTCCAAGCATGGACCATGTACCATGTTTTGGGAATGGTTCATGGTTTCATACTTGGCCACATAAACGATATGGAGAACCAAAAATAGTTTGTAGCGACGGTACATGGTGAAGGAGTGTGGTAAGTGAGAAAGGTACGTATAATGGTTCGTCGAATGGGTCACATTAACAAAAATGGATCACTATGGAAGGAGTTTCAGTATGCCGAATGGATTGTCGCTGTTAGAATAGATGAAGTACGCGGATCGGAAGGCACGTGATATGCATTGAAGGTTTGCAGTTTTCTAGAGGTTCACTGTACATGGTGGAGGCTCACTGTACGCAGATGGAGTTCAGTATGAAGTGATGTTTGTTCCACATTGAAAATTAGGGTAAAATGTATTGGAGAAATTTGAGGAGTTATTTTCCTATATAAGGAGTGCTAATACAATTATTAAAGAGAGAGAAAATTATATAAGAAAATATCTTCACTGTGGAATATCTAGGATAAGTACGAAAGTGGTAAACATGAGAGATTCTGTGTTGGAGGAAGTGGTACACAAAGGACAAAAAAGTTCATGAAATTTGGAGGATTAGTCCGTAGAAGAGATTTTTCTTTAGAAAACAATGGTATGCAGGAGATGAAATAATTTTCAAAATTTGATGAAGAAGTCCATAGAAGGAAGAAATGGTACACCAAGGCGGTACATAGAGGCAGTACACAAAGGCAGTATATGAAGGCAGTATACAAAGGTGGTACACAGAGGTATTACATAGAAAAAGTGCCTGAAGCAATGGTGGTGCTCAAAGTAGGCATAGTGCATGGAGCAGGTGTGGTGCACAGATCGTGCGTGTAATGTGGAGTAGGTGTAGTATGCAGAGAAGAGGTGGTATACGGAGCAGAGGTGGTATGTGGAGAAGGCACAATACACTGAGAATGAGAGGTACATGGAGCTGGTGTGGTATGCCGAGTAGGGGTGGTATGGGGAACATGCGTGGAACAAAGACCAGCTACGGTATGTAGAGCAGTCATGGTACCCAGATCAGAGACAATCTGCATAATCTGGGACAATACACTGAAACGAATACATCATAAACGGAGTTTTGGGTTCTAGTAAATAAAATGGGAAGAAGTTATAGTGCATGCAGTAATTTAACTAATAGATAAAAATGAATATAAAAGAGCATCGATTAGGTACTATGATGCAAGCAGTGTATCGTTCAGAATAAAGACAAAGAATATTCGATCCAATATATTAAAGGTACCTTCCTGTAAATAAATAGAGTGAGACCTCTCCCAAGGTAGTTAGCCAGGGGGAGTCAATAGAAGTGATCTGAGGTAGTTAGTGGGATATCCCTAAAATAGTGTAAAGACAGTGTGCCTAGGATAGAGTGATTGTGCCCAAACCATTGTAATCCACAACTAGTGAAGATTATTAGAATTTGGCATGACTTACAACATGTCAACGTATGCTACTTGGATGTTTCCCTTAGTGGTAAACAAAGTAAAAAGTGTTGTGTTGTCCTTCTGAATGTTTTAATTACTACACATATCCATCATATAGGTTTAAACAAGTTCCTACTACTATGGGAACAAGATCTTGTAAATAAGAGAAAAAGTTGACACCATGATTCTACCCCACATAGGGTTGTCTTGGTCATTCAATTAGTATCAGAGGGAAAAGCTTTATGTATGTTGGATACTCTTCAGTAACTCTATTCAGAATATGATTTGAGTTTTCTTTCTTGAGTCAACAATGAAGAGTAGTCTTGATGACAGTTCAGTTATATCTAATTAGAAGTCTTTACCCAGAAATACCATGAAAAACTATAAAAAGAAATATTAGAGATAGTTGAATAATTCCCTCTTATCTGAAGAAAAGTATCTAGTTCACCATTCCATTCGGAAATGATGATGTTTCGGGACTAGAAATAAAATAATAAGGAGATCGGGAGGTATGTGTTTTCACCCTTGATCAATCTTCAGCCTCATATGAAATTGATATACTATGAAAATACCTTTATGATATATATGAAGATAGGGTTGTCAGTATTTGTATAATATTTCAATGTAGGTAAGAGGAAATCACCTAGCTAAGAAAAGAAGGATATTCTATGGAGGAAGGCTTGGTAAAGAAAATATCATAATGTTATAACCTCTCTAGATATATTGAACCTTTTAAAGAAACAAATAGGAAACATGAAATAAATACATTAAAATGGATCAAAGAAGTAGAAGAGGAAGAGAGAGTGATAAAGGCTCTTGAATAAATGATCCATGTTCTTGAAGGAAAATTAAAAAAATGCACTGATGGAAAGGGTTTACGATTTGAAGGGATATCCAAGAAGATCAAGGAAATTGACTCTTTGATTTAGAATAAAATGCTACTGCATGAGGAAGAATTTGTTAGAATGAAGAAGGCTTATGAAGAGAAGATGACTGTGACTAAAAATCAGAAGGTCATTCTCAATAGGCAATGTCTAGAATTGGATGCTCACTTGAAAAATATTGAGAGGACACATGTTGAGACTTCACAGGAGAATGAATCAGTTACTAATGGTACTCAATGCTCACTATAGGATTCTACTATCAAAAGACCTCCACCATGGGATAAGAATATTATGACTTCACTCACTGATCTATCACAAGAAGCTGAGAATTTGAAGGTAGTATCTATACCAACTTGTACAATTGGTTCTAAATTTTTTTTCTACAAAAATTGTAGGTTGGATGAAAAATTCGAAAAAAGTATAGGTGTGGAAAGGTGAGGATAAGAAACCCATCACAATGGATAGGGTGGATAGGAAGAAAAATTATGATGATGGTTTTATAGATAGAGCACAACAAATTAAGAAGAAGGCCCAACAACCTTATACAGAAGATATAAAGAAGACAATATTTCTGGGTCAATGTTGGTGCTACAGTACATTTGGGCATTGTGTATAGAATTTTTGTTACAATCCATTAAATGAAAAAGAACAGAGAAAGCCTATATCAATGGGAAGAAATCCAAAGAAGAAGAAGAATCATCCGCAGGTCTAGAAGTATATGTTTACCACAAATAGATTTAGAATGGTTGATAACATCTGTGATGTATGCAATGACAGTGGTCACAATATAGGTACATGCCCATCTCAACCTGAATTAACCATTGATAAGAAAAGAAGACCTTCAATGTCGGCTAAGTATAAAGTAGATACCATGGGAATAAATATGAGGAATATTTTGAACACTCATTTCGCCAAGAAGATCTTGAGTAGGGAAGCTGAGAAGAAACTTGTTTTTAGATCCATCCAATTGAAGAGAAATTCATCCAAAAGTGAAATTAAGAGGGATGACACTCAGATAAACCCACATCGAAGATCCAAATATGCTGAAACAGTTCCAAATAAAATGTAGGTCATCTGGCCAGAATATTTGGAATGAATTTAGAAACTTGAAAATGAACAGGCCAAGGATATTTACGAACTATGGTCACATTGAAACACATGTGTTAAAGATGTTCGGTGTGAGATATGTACGAACTATGGTCACATTGAAAAAGGTTGTCAAACCTTAATACCTAAGAAAGAAGCATCCCTTAAGAGGAGTAAGAATGTATCATTCATGATGGCTATTAAGAAGAACAATTCTCCACATGAAACAAAAGAGAATGAGAAGAGTGCCATGTGACATCAAAACTTATCAGAACATATGTTTAGATGTGTAAGAATGAAAACTAGTGTTAATAGAGAATCTTGGTTGAGAAATTCATCTCAACTATGCAGCTCATATTGATGATGCAAGGAGGAACCACCTTATTCCCTAAATAATTTGTGTTTTGTATTTGTGATGATAATATAGGGAATTGAAGTTAAAGTATGCTCTTAGGGGGAGAACATTAGAAATAGTGAATGCTGTCAACTCTTGATAACTAAGATGAAGAAGTTCCCATCTATGGAAGTTTTTTAAATTTATATTCAATGATTAAAATGATGAAGGATCACCCTTGATGAAGATGATAAGGAGCGTCTCCCATGAGGGGACATAAATATATAAGCTACTAGAATTATTATTTCAATCTGTATCAAATTCAATTGGTATTAAATTCAATTAGTCTAGAAATTTCATGAATAATATATCATTTGAAATGGTATTTCATTTCTCAATATCTCATCCTTGGTTACTCGGAATGAAGATAATTTTACAAGGGGGGAGTAACTGAATTAATCAGTGACATAATAAGAATGGAAGTGCCCTAAATCCACCAATCCTACCAATTGCACTTTAATGTTATAGATCTATTTGTTGAAGTGGGTGCAGGAGTTTTAGGTTGATTATTTCCTATCACATTCAATTTCTTCTGCCTGGGATGAATGTGGAAAACCCTTGAAGACAAAGTGAATGAGTTCTTATTGAATGAGGTATCATAATCAGTGAATAATGGATAAACTTGGTGTCTAAATCAAATCCTATAGTTTTCTACAATGAGAATTACTAAAGTAGACATAGAGTGAAATGATTAATGAAACATTTCTTAAGAAAGGATTTAAACCCTTTTCTCATTATCTTTCCATTTCTTATCAATAAGGGGGAGAGACAGTGAAATGCAAGCCTAAAAAGTGAGAGATAAAGAAAAAGAAAAAGGGGAGATATAATAATCTCATTTTGATATTGACAAATTAATTTGAGGAGGACTTTACAGTATTGACAAAAAAATAAAAAGGGGAGTTTTTTTGGACCACTCTGTGTATAAGGTTTTTTTTTGTTGTCAACAGTTTTCAATGAAGATCAAAATGAGGAAGGAGATGACGGGCTTCATGTTATAAAGTGGTCATGCAACATGTCACTATTCAAAGAGACCATGCAAGAGCCTACCTAAAGAAACATGCATTAATGCATTATGTGATCTATCTGATGATGCTAGTCATATTCAACATTGACTTGAAAATTATCATGTGTGTTCTTTGAAGAATATGAAATTTTAGGTGGTTCCATTTCCCAATGTTTTCCAAATTGTTGGACCTCAAAATCAGGATTTTATTATTGGTAATGGATTATTTTCTGCATAAAAGTGAATGAGATGCAGAATGACAAAGGAAATCAGAAAAATAAGAAAACCACATACCTTGGAGCATGGACCGAGTACCATGTTCCATGAATGGTTCGCAACTGCATAACTTGAAGAAAAAATGGTACCCAGAGCAGTTCTCCGAACTGAAAACTGTCTATAGTGACGATACACGGTGAAGGCATGCTGTATGCGGGAATGGTATGTGGAAAGGGTCACAATACTGAAAATGGTTCATTGTGTAAGTATTTTTTGTATGCATAATGTATCATCATTGGAAGAAGAGATGAAATACGTGGGCCGGTAGACACACGGTACGCGGTGAAGGTTTACAATTCGCCAGAGGGTTGTAAAACGCGGTGGATGATCACTGTATGCGTATGAAATTTAGTTTGCAGTGAAGTTTGTCCTGCATTGAAAATTTTAGTAAAATGTATTAGAAAAATTTGTAGTTATTTTTCTATATAAGGAGTAATAATTCCATCATTAAGGAGAGAGATAATTCAATAAGAAAATATTTTCACTGTACAATATCTCGGATAAGTCCAAAAGTGGTACGCATGAGAGATTTTGTGTAGGAGGAAGTGGTATGTGAATGACAAAATAGTTTGAAAAATTGGAAGGAGTAGTCCACATATGGGATTTTTCATAAGAAAAAATGGTATGTCGGAGATGAAATAATTTTCATAATTTGAAGAAGAAGTCCACAAATGGAGGAAATGGTACGCCAAGGCGGTACACAGAGATAGTATACAAAGAAAGTACATGAAGGTGGTACACAGAGGCAGTACGCAGAGTATGTACCTAGAGGCAGTACACAGAGGCAGTGCATGGAGTAGGTGCAGTGCGTGGATCAGGTGGGATGTGTGAAGTAGGCATGGTGCATGGAGCAGGCATGGTATGCAGATAAGGCGCAGTACATGGAGTAGAGGCGGTAATCGGAGCATAGGTGGTACATGGAGGAAGCATTGTAAAATTATAAGGGGAGGTACACAGAGCAGGTGCGGTACACCGAGATGGGGCGGTACATAGAACATGAATGGTACGCAGACCATTTGCGGTACGTAGAGCATGCGTGGTATGCAGATCAGAGACAGTCTGTAAAATCAGGGATAGTTTTTTAGAAATGAATACATCATAAAGTGAGTTTGTGATTCTAGTGAATAAAAAGGGAAGATGTTCTAGTGCATTCAGAAATTTCACTAAAGTAAAAAATTGAATATAAAAGATAATCAATTCATAACTTCTATGCAAGAAGTGTCTTGTGCTGAATAGAGAAAAATATTTTTCATGCTAATCTGTTGAATCAACCTTTAAATCGATAAAATGAGTGAGACCTCTCCCAAGGAAAGGATCTAGAGGGAGTCAACGGAAGTGAACTGAGGAAATTAGTGGGATATTCTTGATCCGCTGTAAAGGTAATTTTCCTTGAATAGAGTGTCTGTGCTCGAACCTTTTTAATCCAAATCTATTGAAGATTAGTGTAATTTGGTACTACCGACAACCTATCAGCATATGCTCCTTGGACATAGACCTTAGTGGTTAACTAAGTAAAAAGTTTTTTTTGTCCTTATACATGTTTTAATTACTACACATATCAATAGTATAGGTTTAAACGAGTTCCTATCAAAGTGGGAACAATATCTAGTAATGAAGATAAAACATTGACACCTAGATTCACCCCCAGCAGGGTGGTCTAAGGGAATTTATAAAACTACACCCCCAAAACTAGAAGAAATACTAAATTTCCTAGCACCAAATAAATTTTCATGGATGTTATAGAACTAGTACATTCTAAGGAAAACATCATAGGGTCCCACTTCCACTATGAAAATAGTTCATGGGAGGATCTCTCTCTCTCCTTCTAGAGTCAAGTCACACCATCAGAAGAAACATGTGACCACCGAACCTCTTCCTAAGAGGTTGTAGTGAAAGGCACAATAAAAAAATTACCCCATATAGTATCTCTAGGTCTTTAAAAGGTTATAAATTTAGTGAAATTTTGTTTATGTGTCTTTTCTATAAATACACCTAGAGAAGTGGAAACACATTTCGTACCCTAAACCACACTCAATGCCACTAATCCATAATATCACACCAAATGAAGCTGTCCAGTACCTTTACCAACTACTCACCATAACCAAGGATTTATCCTAATCATCATCAAATCAGATGGACCTCAAACATAGAAGTTAAAGGAACACATTCACTACACCTCGATAGTATCCACTTTGGGATGACACTGACTCACCCTCATGGTTTTGAATCACATCACAAGAAATCATATCAGGGGGGAATATTACCTATTTATTGTATGTATTAATCCATGTTAAATATACATAACACATTTCTCTATTGATTCCCTACATCAATCTGGAGAAGTCTCAATACTAGGACCACAATTAAGAGGGTTCTCATACAAGCGGGACATTCAAACCACAAGCTCGAGTCAATCCTCTAACACCTGAGAAGTGGGTATAGATCACCACAAATTTAGGGTTATCTCCATATCTAAAACCCAGTATGAGATATCCATATTTGTATGCCATCTATTATTACCTATATAGCCTAAAGAGGCTCCACATAGAAGACTAGTCGCCAACATAACCATCTAATCCATTAGGGTTCTCACAAGCCAAAAATCCTGGGACACTACCTTGAGTCAATCCTTTACTACTTGAGGGTATGTATCATCATGTAACCACATCAGTCACCATCACTAGAACTCACATAAATTTCTAATCCTATGCATACTATCTTCTTAACCTTCTATAGCTATCGATCAGTCAACATGTAGATGATCTTCTACCAGATTCACATAAGGATACATGTATTTATCAAAATGTTGTAGCACTTATTGGTGCATGCCTATAGAAAACACCTCATGGGTGTTTCCATAAACTGAGGTCTCATTACTCAAATGATCATCATCATGACACTATCTAAAATTCGTAGTTGGCTATCATCACAGAGTCATCTTGAAAGTTACCAAGATGTAACATGGTCAAAGAGAATATATGGGGAGTTGAATCAAGTAGGAAAGTCAATGGAATCAATCCTATATGATGCATGTACCAATATTCCCTACAACCAATGTCTCAGTATGCTGAGTCAACAGGTGGGTAGTCAGATTCATGGTGTATGGATATGTCAGACAACGCCCCAAGATAGGGTTCCCTAGTTTTAAATATGTATTCAAGACACCCCGAAATCATTTCCCTGAATTCCCAACCAAACCACATAATGAGACAAAACTCCAAACATTGTTATGAGGTTGAAAAACCTTTGATACCAATATGTAATTACTTGACATTCCTAGGCCTTCCTGGATGGTATAAGGCTGATCCATAACTACCCCAAGCCCCATCTCTATAATACAGGGTCTAGTGACATATACCGAAAGGTATAATTAATATATGAGTCATTTTCTTAATATAACTAGACACTTGAACCCAAAAATCTCCATAAAAAAGTGTAGAGGAATAATAAAAAAAGAATGTATCATCTTGAGTAAAAACCATTCATGTTATAACCACTAGGGAATACAATAGTGTGACATTACTGGGAAATTAGTCCATACACATGAATCTATACCCACGGTTTAAAAAAAAGTGGGTATATGTCATATGTATTGACCTATACCCATAGTTTTTTAAATCCATTGGTAAATTAACACCTATTTAATGTTTTTAACGGGCTTTCCTACCAATTTTTCATTTGATCCCCCAGGTCTCCCCTAAGCCTTGGCCTCTCATCCCTCTCCTCCCCTTTCCGAACTTGTCCTCCCACCCTCGCCTCCACCTCCCAAACCCCTCCTCCTTCCCTATGCCCTTATACCTCCATGGCCGCCTACGCATATTCCTCATAACCCTCACCTCCGCCTCCGCAGCTGCCTCCACCTCTGCCTCCACCTCATCTTAGACTTCTCCTCCTAGCCTCAAATGTCTTCCTCCTCACCTATTCCTTTTTTAATTTCTTTTAATCCCTATTAATGAATTAAATGTTTTTAGGTGAATCCAACATGATCATGGTGAAATTCATCTTAGATTAAAGGGCTGTCAATTATCTTATATAAAGGAGGCTGACGTTGGTATCCTATAACCATTTTTCTCTATTTTCATGGAAGGTGACCAAGGTAAGTTGTTTCCTAGGTTTTTCAAGATTTTAGGATGAAATTTTGGGATACTCTATGTTTGTTATTTGGTACTTTAGGACTGAAAAATTTTGTGTTAATTTTTTAGAAATTGATTGAATTGGTTTTTCTTAGGTATAAGTTATTATTTGATTGTAATTATTATATATTCGAGTTTATTTATTCTTATAATATGGTTTGTTAAATTTTAGGTGATTCTAGAAGGTTGTTTGGAGTATGAAGGATAACATATGGTCTTGGTATGTGATTGTGACATTTTTGATGAAAAATTCATATGACACATTATGAATCACTGGGATTAGGTAGGTGGTTGTTTCATATTGTTCACATATCTTAATAATGGAATGCCTATGATATTATATATTTGTCAAATGGTGAAGTTGAATGTTAACAAATATCCATAGTGATTGATATTCATTTTCAATAATTAATAATATATTAGATGTTCTCTAAAATAGAGTATTGTGTGTGACATAATTACCATAATTAGAAGGAGGGTTTTAGTATAAAATGATTTTTTGGTGACATTTTATGATTGATTATGAAATTTTTTATAAAAATAGTGATTTGAAGAGACACATATGAAATTTCATAAGTCTATAATAAAAATATATTATAATTTTGTTTTTTATAAATTGTATTTGAATTTATTTGTTTAGAAATAATATATAGTTTTTATGGGAGAAATGATTTAAGGAAATTAGGACCCATTTAATTATAAATCATGTTAAAAATTGTTCTTCAAAATCTTTTAGGTTAAAAATAAGAGAGATAAAAAATATTATTGGATTTTTTTTATCATAATGGATTATTTAAATGAACGTAATTGAAATGTGGTTTAAAATGAAATGTTATCTTCTAAAAAAGGATTTCACTAGTTTTGTTCAAGGATTCTGTGTGGTTAAAATGAACATGAGAATAATTTTCAGTATTTATAAGAGGTAAATGAATAGAAATTTAAAGTAATTAAAATGGAGATATTTTTCCATATATTGTCTACTAAATTTGATCATATGTAGATGATTCAAAGTTTTAAATCAATACTTGTGTGTACTCTATTGATTTAGGGATTTTTTGTATGAATTCAATAGATGCATGAAAATGCATGATATTATGTAATAGTTATTTTTTAAACTTGTCTTCGGTGATGTGTTTCAATGACTTGGCCTAATTATCAAAAATGTTCTTTATATGAAATTGTTCATATTTATTACAATAGATTATTTTAGAATATATATTCCTTTTAAAAAAATGAATTAGATATATTTTAAGGGACATATCATTCTTCAAATGTGAATAATTAATTATTTTTATAAGGTAATCACATTTTCTCATTTAAACACGACTTAAACTATAAGTCAATGATCCACACGTAACTTCAGTTTAAGAGAGTGATTTGGTGGAAAAGTAGTGGTTGGATCGATTAAGTGATAGGATTTTAATTGACCTACAAATACTCAGGGTTTTTGTTTTAACATTATGTATTAGTTTCTAATAATTAATATGGTTTTTATAATAATTAAAGTGAGTGAAATTTTATTTAAAAACCCTATTTTATAATTGGATCATTTTGAAAACACTTTCTAAGTTAAACTAACTCCTTAATTTATATGTATATCTTTTTGTAATAGGAATGTAGTTATTGGATCAACGTCTTAGCCTCCGCATCCTGGCCCCCACCTCAATCACCCGGGCCCCACATCCCTCAATCCGTGTTTGGCTCCCAACACACCTCCCTACCTCTTTGTCCACCTCCCAGCCTCTGACTCCCCACCCCTGCCGCCCTCCCTCCACCCAACCTCCCAGCCTCCACATCTTAGCACATGACTCCCTCCCTCCACCTTCTTTCCTTACCATCTCTATCCACCTCCCTTCCACCACTTCCCTACCTCCACCACTCTACCTCTAGCTCGGGCTCCACCTCACCCTCAGCTCCCTTTCTTACCTATCCATAAACCCTATTTTACAGTGGTCTCCTCACATAATAGGTAAGTTTGATTCAAAATATCCCTTAATTTTTAATTTTATCTCAACTCCCAAATACGAAAATTTTAATTTCATTTTAATGTTACTTTGAACTATAATATTTTTAGCACTTCTGGAAGTCCCCTGTGAGGCTTATGGTTTGGTGCATCCTTTATCGAACCAATGATTTGGTGTATTTTTTTTTAATTTTTTATCTTATATTACTTGAATTTGACTATGTTATAATGATTTTATTGTTCTTATTTCCTATTTCCCAATCACTTGCTCATTATCTCAATTTTTATCTACTTTACATATTATTCTAGGTAAATATTTTAAAATAATTTTTTTAAGTTGATAGATTCCTCCTTCATTATATTTTAATAAACCCATATTTAAAGTATTTTTTTAGTTTGGAATAGATCAAATATTATAATTATCAATGATATTATTGATGGTGTTAATGTTTCTTCCATTATTTTATTCATTACATGCAATTAAATTGCTTATTATTCCATATATATTCATTTCATGTTTGTCTGTGATTGCTTTTCTAGTGAAATTATTTATTATGGTAGATTATATAATTGTTCTCTCATAATCATTTAATATAAAGCGTTAATTTTGGTCATTTAAAAAGACATACACATACACTAAATTGGTACACATCTCTTAAACTCCCTCAACATGGAGATTTATATTTATAGATATTACATCACCATAATCATATTGTTGATAATATAGAAGGTTTCTATATATCTGCATCAATTCTCCCCTCAATCTAAATAAATTTGTATCAATTTTTCTTCACATTTTAGGTATATATTTTTACCTCCATGTCGACACTGATGCAATTTTTTTACACTGTATTTTCAATTGTGTCATTGGTATTCCATTTTTGTCTTTCATATTTCCCTATGCTATCAAATGTATGTTTATTAATTGATATGTATTCTAAATTTTTTTAGAATAATATTATTACGATGAGTTTATTTATTACTAAATTATGTTTATTACTCTTTATAAAACCAAGAGTAATTATATGATGATATTTTTGATGTATTTTAGATATATATCACATGTACCAATTAGTCGTAAACTTTTTAGTATAGATTTTAATTTGATGATTGTAAAGAGATAAAACCTATAATCATAATAAATACATATCATATGATATATAATATACTAATAGACCATACACAATTTTTTTAATAATGTATACTATTATACACTTCCTAATTAATGTTATTTCTACTATTTTACACTATCAATTTTTTTTAATACTAGGTGCTGTTGATATCTATTAATTTCTATAGATGACCTTACCATTTATTTTTATAGATATGATAACTAATAAATAAAAGACTTTCATTTTTTAAATACTTCATTGATTTGTCATCTATCCCATCTACTGAAATGTACAAGAATAATGGGCATGTCCTTCATCTTATCCCATCTACTATTGTATCTCACTGAAATGTATGGGAATATACCCCAATTTTGATATATACCCAAGAACATGCACTTATAAATTCATATTTCAATTCTAGAACCCAATGTTCAAAAATGAATGATTGTTTGGTTTCTCTTAATATAATGTTTTATTTCTATCACCTTGATTATACTCCATCTTTTTTTCTGATATGACATATTTAATAGGCATGTGGGTACAAGCCTTCCTGCTCTCTTCCAAGAAATATTATCTACTATTAGAAGCACTAATAAAGTCTAGTACCATAAAAAAAATTAGATACAGGTGTCACCCAGTTTCTTGTTGGTGTAATCGTAGATGTACCAATATCAAATCATTTTGGAAGAGAAGGTTCACCTGCCTTAGAACATTTTCCCCTCCCAACCAATTACATTCTTTCTTTAGTTATTGTTTTTTTACCAGTTTTAAAAATTATATTAAGATTGTTATGTTTATTTCTATTACCCTACCCACTACTGTTTGGAATGTTACCTAGAAAAACTATGACCACTTCCATTCTAGTAACCTTATCATCCATGGAAGTTTCAATACTACAAATATACTTGGATGAAGCCCCTAGATTCTATTTTGTTCCAAAATCTTTGAACTATCTCTCAGGAGAATGTTGAACATTATACAGAGTATCCTCCTTATACCAATTAGGATTCCATTAATCAAGGGACCCTTAGTCAGTAGACACACAGTTAGAAGGTCTATCCTTAGTGGAATGAGCTACCGAAGTAGGTGTGGGGGCTGTCTAGGTGATCTTTGACTAGGAAGAAAGGACACCCATTGATCCCCACTCTTCATAACATCTTGTCTTGTTGGAATATCCTCATGTGAGACCTATGAACTTACACCCCTAGAAACATAGGTAGCCTCCAATGTTAGTAGAAAAAAAGAAACAAGCTTTTAAGAGTGCTTCTGAGAATCACCATAGCAACATGAAACCACAATTCGAGCCCTTTTCTACCCATTACCTAATTTTACATACTGGGCAACCTTTTCCTTTGATGTATCAACACTCTTGAAAATACTCCCAAAAGCTTCCACTACCCATTTCTTTGGATAACCATGCCCATTCCAGAACCCTACTCCAAAGACTCATTCTCAATCTCTAAAGAGACCTTAGATGAAGCCTTCTTAGGATTCTGAGGTGAGTAAGAAGTTGTATTACATTGCTTATTTTTCCTTTAGAATCAATAGAAGACATATATTTCTATTCCAATAAGCCTGAGAAATCCATAATTGTGTTACTTTCCAATTCATCAATCTCGGGATGATGAAATTCATCCATAGCATCCCATAATAACTTCTTCTAAGAATTCCTCCCACCTTCGACATCAGATTGTAGTACTGTAGGATCACAAATATCCCAATACTACTCAACTTAATAGGAGGATATATATTCATTAGGATTATGGTTCTAGGCAGAGTCGCCAACCTCAACCTTAGTATAAGACATAGATAGTCCTGTATCCCTCCACTTTTATTGTAGGTTCCCAATATTATGTGACTGCTTTTTTAATTCTATTCTATAGTCTACAATCATTAGATAGATTCCCTATTTTATTACACAATGATAAAGACTTTCCCATATATAAATTTATCTATAGTATGAAAAATTAACTTACTAGTGTCACAAAATAAAATAAATTTCTAGGGCCATAGTGATCACAACTACAGATTACAAGATTAACAAACTAAGGAACATATTTCTGGACCATCTCCTCAGGTTGTGTGTTGACAAGAGGTGGATACTAGTGAAATTCATTCCAAATCCAATTACTACGATTCATGATTCTAGATAGGGGAAATATTATTTTTTTAATATTACTATTACTTTTCATGAAGAACTTTTCTATTCTACAGATCTGGCCCCTTAAGTGGATAAGGTTGTAGTGAAATTTGTCCAAGGATGTAGTGGGGCTAAGGTTTGTTAGTCCAGTGGTCTAAATTGTGTTTTTGAAGAAGTAATATCCCCCATATGTGTTTTTGGTTGCCTCAGTGAGTCTAATCGTGTGTAGTGGTGGCCCTTATCTTCTTATGCTAGTACTGTGAGTTTGGATCACCTAAATGCTGGGACTTTAGAGTTTACTCACACTTTCTTGAACCAATAACATGATGTGCTAGAAAAGAGTCCTCTATTCAAGGGTGGAGACCCAACCACTTCTTAAATCCTATATTATTACTTTTGGAATTAAACCCCTTTGATAGGTTAATCTCATCATTCACACACTTCCTCGCCCATATACACAAATAAGAAATAAGAGTCTCAAAATGAAAATTATTATAAGGTTCAATCTCAATGTGGGAGTCTACTTCTGGTCATGATTAATATTTGTTTGAGTCACATATGTTATTATCAATTTAATTTATAGTGATTAGAAATTCCTGCAATTAACACACAAGGTTCGAGTAGGGTTTTCCCCATCTCCCTATGGGAATGGATCATTCACTTACCACTATAATCTTCTTGGTGTTATTTAGATCAAAACCACCAATAGATTAGAAATAATTATTTTCTCTTCTATTTGAATCAGATCTTAAGATAATCACTGGATTCTTCAGAAAGATGCACCTAGATAAGAAATGTGTTCTAAATACCTCTACTCCCATAGAAACATGAAATTTTTCACAAGAAGATCTTCTATATTCTTCTCATGAACTTATTAAATATATAAATTAGTCAATAAAACATTCAACAATCAAACACTGCAACACTCAAACAATCAAACAATCAAGTACTCAAACACTAAAACACTAAAACACTAAAACACTAAAACACTCAAACTCTCAAACAATGAAACACTCAAACAATCAAACAATCAAACACTCAATCACTCAAACATTGAAACACTCAAACACTCAAAAACTCAAACACTCAAACACTCAAACACTCAAACACTCAAACTCTCAAACACTCAAACACTAAAACACTCAGACACTCAAACACTCAAACACTCAAACACTCAAACACACAAACTCCCAAACACTTTCATATTTACATCAACTGTAGTATGAAGCATTACTAACTTATCCTACTTCTAGTATTCCACACCGACCTATTCAATTTATACTTCATCATTTTGAATTTATTTCTAGTATATGATGCTCTAATAAAATACTTATCATCTATTGATTAAAATTTTAGACTAAAATCCCAAACTCTTTATCCCAAATTTTTTCTTCATGTTTTAGACTCAAAACATTCAGATACTTCTCTATCAATCATAGAAAAAATCTATCTTCCATACTCACCATGAATCTGGAACTATTTTCAAATAGTCTTAAGGTTTTTTACATTAAATGATCAGTATAGATTCTTCTTATGTAACTTCTAGAATATAATTTATGAAACCACAAATTATTTCAAACAGATAAACCTAAAATATCAATTTGATTGTAACACATACATATTATATTTATAGATATTATATAAGAAACTATGTATCTTATGTATCACTATGAGAATTTATTCTTGGTTCTTAAAATCATTTATCTTATATAAAGTCTTATGAACTTTTTCAATGTCATCTCATTCATCCTCCATTGATTCATATACTTCTAGTGATCAGTAATTTATGGTAATCTCCAGGGCTATACCCCTAATTTCTATAAAACCATTCATATAGATGTATACCAACACCCCGGTATCCCACAGTTTATGGAACTATTGGTACATCCAATAACCACGGTTTTAGGTCCTATTCCTACTATTCCAAACTACTGGTATAAGTGATTTTTCTAATAGTGTACAATAGCATAATCTAGAATGTAAAGGGAATAAATAAACACCCTACCATAAAAGGTGTCCCAACATTACAATAAATATAAAATTAAATGGTGAGAGATACTTGATCCAAATCTCTTAGCCCAACCACCATACACAGTCTATGAACCTCAGTATCCTTATGCTCATCTGAATTCACCTCTGTACTATCCTTCATTTTCATAAGACGCGACACATGTAGGAAAATCCCATTTAGGGGTGAGTGTGTACATACCCCTCAGGGAACCCAAAACTGAAGAGGGAGTGATAGAAGAAATGATATAATTAGTTGGATCATCATAATGAAGTTATGTTAATCAGTATAGAAAATAAAAAACATAAAAACCAAGATATTCTCAAAAATAATCCCAAATGAGAGATCAAGAGGATTTATACCTCTAGAATCCAGCTATGAATAATGAGTCTTCCAGCAGTTCCAAGAGTCAATCATCAATTACCATCATATTTCATGTCTTTATGAATAATTATCCATATATAAGACCTGCACCCTAGTGTGAAAGGAAGGTATCATATTCATGGATAGAATACCCACAACCTCGTTCAACCAGGGAGTACCACCTATGTCTTCACAAGGAGTATGGTGGACCTTCACCCTGATACAACAGTGAATTACCACCTCTATAAATAGAGTACCTATTTCTTTATTCCATAGGGAAGTACAGACTCTATCTGCATAATGATTATAATGGATTTTTTCCCTGGTGTAGTAGAGAAAGTACCATCTCCATTGAAGAGAGAACCAACACCCTATTGTGTCAGGGGGTGCTAGTTGGGCCTCTATCTAATTATACTACCCGATAACTACCATCATTGAGCACCATCTAAAAAAGATTCATTCATGTCAAATCTCACATTATATCTCAAAATACACAATTAATTCCAACATCGAGTTCTATACAAAAAAATAGTTATGATAGGATACTCATGGGCCAAAATCCAATTCCAAACAAAGGAGATATTAAAGATAGAAGATTCTTAAGAAGTACTTGGATTATAAGGGGTTCTACATGATGTGTGGGCCCACACCTCTACCTGGTCATATCCTCTCCATCACATATCTTTCTAGACATGTAGTACTATATGACATGTAAGGGTACTATAAAACATATGTTGACTAAATTCCCGATGAATTCATGAAGTTCATCATCGGTCCAATGGGTGTAAACATAATGCTCCCAATATTTCATCAAAAACATCCATGAATGGTCAAATGGATCAAACTCATGTGATAATCATGAAATAACACTCAGGATATGATATTTAGCTGCCCAAATCAGACACCTAGTGAAAACACGGATTTCACTACAACACATATGTACATCACATCATGGGACTGAGGCACAAGTATAAATTAAATACCTGATACTGGTCTTGATTTATGAACCTCAATATCAAGACCATGATGCCTTAAACAGTTTGTCATTCTGACACCATATGAAAAATATATGTTAGATACTAGATTCTGAAATAATAATAATAATAATAATAATAATAGTAAATTATTATCGGGTTCTTTGTGGACCCGAGTCATGAGCTAGGTCATTTATCTAAAATTTTCCTTAAAATGACTGTCTCAATATTAGGGTCACGTTGCCTCTGATGGTTCATTCATCTGATGTCATATGAAGTAGTTACAACCAAAATGAGGTTTTGAAAACAAAAATAAATAATGATAATATTTTATATTTTAATTATTATATATTTATTTTCTATTATTCCTTACACGCTCAGGATTTCCCCCCACTTCAAAATTAGGTACCACACACCCCCTCCACCATAGGCGCCTCTTTTCAATTTATTCTTCTCTTTTTTTAACTAATACTATAACAGTTAAAATTATCAATATAGAAATAATAATAACATTAAATTAGGGTACAAAATTCTTAATGGGTGCTGTCCAGGTCATGCCCCCATACTAACACATCTCCCAAATTTATTATTAATAAAATTAATAGTAATAATACCCTCTATTATATAAATTAAATTTCTCATATTGTTATTATAGATAGAATTAATTACAATATTATAAATAGTAATAAAAAAAATATTGATATTAAAAATGTCAACATTAATAACATGACTCCCAATAATCACATTCAGATCTTTCTTTGACAATTCTCCACATCGAGTGGAAACCCTCGTACTTTCAAGCCACTATCACATCCACGATGATTAGCCGACGACATGAGACCTCATGCATGGCTTCTAATCAGAACTGTTCTCATCACAAAACACATCTTTGGCATGTGTCCACTAAGAAGATGGAGATCCCCAAGCTAATCCCGAATCACCTCCAATCAACCAATGTCCTCATTTAACCTCGATTACAAACCCACACTAATAGTACTGATCTGATCTGTTCCCAGAATACCATATCTCTCATTCATCAATACATCCAGAAACCATTGATATGCATGTTGTCTGTGCTACCAAAACTAATCCTAAGGTTCATCCATGTTCGAAACCACCCCAGAAATGTTGAACTGCAACTGTGTTGGACAACAGTAGAGAACACAATGAGCAGAGAGGGGAAATTCACAAGATAAAAGTGAACCATCATTGGCTAGTCATTCTTGTCCAATTATTACATAGACGTTATAATAACTTGTTTAACAAGGGAATAATTATACCAAATTAATATAATCAATAAATTTTAGGGATCATGCACAGAAAAAAGAAATCACATATCAAAATAGATAATTAATCCTTGCTCAATAATTTAATAAAAATGAGGAAAACCACAAATGGAAATTCGTACCTTGATTATGGATCAATCATTGGTGAAGAAAGAATCCACTAAATATGAAGGTGCTGACCCTGTTGTGTTCGTCGTTCATCTCACAATTATCTTAGATCCAATCATCATTCGTCATTCAATTTCAATCATCCAATGAATAACGTTCTCCTACTTCTCTTATATCTAGAAAGGGTTATGAGGATAACCCTTGAAAACCATCACAGGAAGGCATTTATAGAGTATTTAATTTGGCTTTCCAACAAAAAAAATAATTTATTTATTTATTTTAATGACATGATCTTGCCAATAACTACCACTACTAGATGTCCCATGATGAACAAACTTGGGTAACACCTAGGTTAAAAAACCATGCTTTGGACTAAACCATGTCCTTAGAATTCCGATTCAAGACTCTGTTTGGGAGTTTTTATCACTTTTTCATGACAACATAATGCATGTGATATAAAATATTTTTAATATTTTTATAAAATTAATTATGGGTTCACCGAGTCTCGGTGTTGCATGATGTATCTTTACCTGAGTTTGGAAATATTCTTAAAAATATTACAATGTCTAATACGGTAAAAAAAATTCTCCATAATAATATTAATCTTCTACCTTCCTCCAATACCATTTGAAAAATAGTGATGTTATCATGTGTATATAAGGACTACTACCTCCATTAATGGCGTGAAACATTTTTTGAAGCCTCCTAAGATGGATAACTTTAAAAATGTTCTAAAGGTATAATAATTATATTTAGGAAACTATTAATATTTTAGAAAGATAATATTTTACATTCTATAATTGATACTAACAATAAACAATCATAGTAGACTCAACCGCCTAAAATGAACATATCAAGTAACAATTTTAAATTTGTGCCCACTTTGGGAAAATATAAGAAAATGTATAATTTTTTTTCCAATATAATAATAAAATACATACACCTATATAATTTTATACATTATAAAGCCATTTTACAACACATTTGACCATGATTAATATACTGAGTAAGATTCATAGAAATCTACCCAACTACCTCAAAAAACATTCATAAGAGGAAACTATTTAATAAATAAACAACATATGATTTTAAATATAAATTATAAAATAAAATATATATTGAAAAGGATTTTAATAATGTTTTTAATAAACATAATTTGATTATTTAGGATATTAGGTACACTCGCAAAATGAATTAGGACCAAAGGTAAGGGTTAATTGTCCTTATTTTTAATTACATGAGTCATATTTGATATTTTACACCATAATTTATTTTATATGGTGTATTAACTACCCTATTTGCTTTAATTATATTTAATATATTTAATTTAAATATATTTTAATGTCAATTTCATTGTAATCCTATTATGTTATTGTCTTTATTACATTAACATTATCATAATGGTTATTTCATATCAAATTTTCTTCATTGAGATATGATACATATTCCCCACTTATTTACTTTATGTAGTGTATATATTGACTATGGATTTATTTTATAATAAAATGTTATGAAATATAAGGAATTTATAATTCCGTTTCTTATTCCAGTTTCCATGTATTTTCAATTTGAAATATTACAATGTTGTGAGGGTTTTATTTGAAAACTCAATTCTCATTTGTTATTTGCTGATTATTATTATTAAACTTATTTCATACGTGTTGGGTTAATAATGATATTTTATTAAATAAAGTTTTATTTTACCTTTTTTGGGGATTTATATTTCCACCTCATATACCCATTTCTAAACATCTCTTCAAAAATTATATCTATAAGTGATTTTGTTGTTTTCAAAGTTTGTTTAATTGAGTTAAAATTTTATTACATGAGAATAATTCTTCTATGTATGATAAATTATTTTATTTACTATTTTATAAGATAATTCATATTTTATCTATATTTTAAAAATATGCTTTCAACAAAAATATTCTTTCTTGAGAAATTTATTTCTCATAAGAGTTAACATTTTTTAGAAATAATTATCATATCCTTCAAAGCCAATTTCCCTTCATTTACATGTTCATTATTCCCAAAAATGACTTCCTTTATTATTTTGAAATATTAATATGTGTTTACTCATGTGAACTTATGATTTTAGGTTAACACTTTTCAAAATGAAATGTTACTATTTCTTTTTATGATATTGGTATTGAACAAATGTATTTCAAAATACTAAAAACTTTTTCTATCCTTTCAAAATCAAAAATTTCATCTTACACTCCAAATTTTATTTAGAAATAAATTTTTACATTTTTAATGATATATTATTTACTATTATGTTTAAAATTAAATTATTTCAAACTTTTCACTCCATCATTTTGAAAATGACCTTTCAAATTCCCCGTAACGTCATCTTTTAGACCAAAGAGCAAATCATTTTCTAAAAACTATTCTATGATTTTGTTTCCATGTTCTCTTAATATATAGCTGATTTATTTCCTTGGAAATTATTTTTCATGAATCACCATATAATTGTTCATATAAAATAATCATTTTTAATGATGTAATATTGGGTATTAACCGTTTACGTTATTGTGGTAAATTTTAAGGATCCTATCTAAAAATGTTATGAAACCCATTTTTTGTTCCAAAGGTTATTTATAATGAAATGAATTGTTATTTTAAATAGGGACACATATGTATGAATTATTTATGGGTGGGGTCCAGTATCTCCCTACAATGATTTTTTTATGTTTACATATCATATGTTCGAAAGGCTACACATGAGGATTAACCCAAGCCAAAGGGTACGCATGGGGATTATTCTGAGACAAACCATATAAGTGAGTATTGTCCCAAGAAAAAGGGTATATGGGTGGTAAACCCAAGATAAAGGATAAAATGGTGGTAATACCAAGATCAAGGGTACACATAATGCAATCCCAATATCGAAAATTTATATGAGTGGTTATCCCAAG
Organism: Viscum album; assembly: GCA_963277665.1. Classification (NCBI taxonomy): domain Eukaryota; kingdom Viridiplantae; phylum Streptophyta; class Magnoliopsida; order Santalales; family Viscaceae; genus Viscum; species Viscum album. The sequence continues at coordinate 1,427,861,234 of OY728152.1, forward strand.
ACTAATATGTGATGAATGTATTAGTGGGTAGCCTCAACACATGATTTTATGGTATATATATACCACACTTTTATATCATGATATTATACCTATTTAATTCTCCATATATTATATTCATAATCACATGATTTTACACTCTTTTCGTTATAGTACATGTTTCAAAATTTGAGATTTCATGTCCTTATTTCATGACATATGGTCAAATATTATTATTAAATGTTATTTTTAAATATATATGGGTTCATTACTTATTTTTTTATATTCTTATGATATAATCCTTGATAACATGTTTATAAGATTTCCGTCATTGAGAGTTGGAACTCACCGCTAACATATTTTTCCCTTCCATAGGATATAAATATGATTTTATGTTATGGGATGTATATAAGTAAGTATAGTGTGGTATGATTATTGTGAATTGTTCACAAGTTTTATAAAATAATATTCCTATGTAACTGGTCCGGAAAAAAACTAAACCTTCCGTTCTTAGGATTGTGAGATGATTTGTGAGTTTTAATGTGTAACTAAGGGAAAAGTGGTAAAATAAATATATTTTAATCTTAATTTATATCAAATAAAATCTTTAAAGTATGTATTTATGACACTTTATTAGGGAGTTCAGGTCTATTGTACCTTTGTAAAGACCTAATATGACAAGATTTTTAGTGAAATAGATAACGGTTTATCTAAATGATCGATTAGAAAAAGAGTTTTTCTCTAAACTATCCAAGAGTAATATATGATATGATTAAGATGATTCCCAAGATAAATAGCTATTAAATGGTATAAATGATAAAATAACCCAAATCATAGTTAACTATAGATCTTTTCCCATTAATGTATATGTTGAACTTAAAATGGGTCATCATTTTAGTGGGATACCATTTTATAAAAGTCTTTGTTAATTGTATGTAAAACATGATACTCATCATATAATATCATTTTCATCATAAATATTTACTTTGGGATCAATCCTTGAAAATTATGAGATTAATGTAAGAAACTCTTGAGACTAGTGACTTTAGAAATGTTTTTTAGTAACAAAAATTATATTTAATTGATAATAATCCATCTTCAGTAACCAAGTGTTTAAGTAGTTCAATAAATGAATCTATATGCTTATGAGAATTATAAAATGATTCTCTTAAGGTTTCAAAGCAATTTTATACAAGATTATGAGATGATTTTTTAGTTATTACTCATATATTTAAAATAATTGGATATGTAAATTACCTGGTGATACTAGAGAATTTATTGAAGATTATTTTAAGTAAATCATTCTATTTCCATTAATGGAAATTTTTTTACAATGTGAATGAGTCTAAAAAATTTCTACCCTATTTACACAAAATACTAAGAAAAGATCAACTATGACATATGATCTCTAGGTTTTGATACTCTGTAGACTATACCGGTGGGTAAATGTTTAAACTAGGAAAAGAAAATTTAGTTGTAAAGTCAAAGAATGTTTTTTCTATAAAATATAGTATTAGTCATTGAAACCAAAAGGTGTTATTCTAATGGTGGAGTAATGATTCCATAATATGTAATTAACCTGGATACTTGAAGGGGTTTTTAAAACTCCATAGAATATCCATTTCAATTATTTGTGTTATATAAATCAATACTTTTTTTAGGGTATGTGTTTCCTACTATATGTTTTACTAGTGTTTCAAATATAAAGGAGTTCAGAATCAAGGGAAAATTGATACAACTTATATATTGCATTCAAGTAATGAATAAATTAGTTGTTATATCAGATATTTGAATATAAATGAGTATGTAAATGTTAGATATATCTTAACAAATTATGTGTATAATTATCTCATTTCAATTATATTGTAAGATAAGTCTTTTGATAACAATTATTTCTTATTATAAATATAATAAAATTAATTCCTTATACATGGTTTATAATTAATCTATTTTTATAGCATGTTTTTAATATTGGATAATAAAAAATACTTCTTATCCATAATAAATGAGTTTGTCCATATATTTGTAAAAATATGAGGGATTTGATCTCACTACAAATTAGTGACATATTTTAAGGAATAATATTCCTTTCAAGATAAAGTCCTGAAACCTATACAATATCATATATGATATGATGATAATGAGGTTTTAAGATATGTTTCTACTTACAGAAGATAAAATTTATTTCCCATACACTAAGGAGTTTTTGTATCTCAAAATGATATTATAAAAATAATACAATGTCTAAGTGGTTAGTGGGAGTATGTTTAACTTATATAAGTTTATATTTAACATATAAATGATTATCCTAATAAATATTCAAATACGATTTCACTTAATATCCTTAATATGTTTAGGGTATGAGGGTAGTGAAATATTTAAATAGTAACATCTAGTTTACATAAAAATGTGAATGAAACTTTATCTATAAGGTGTTGAGGACGTGTTGTTAAATTATAATGCAAATAATTACATTATTTACCAAGTAATTTCATTGATTTTTTATAGAACAACATTGAATTATAATGGTGATGTATCTATATTTAGTTCTTAGTAGATAATAGAATATGAGATCATGGTATTTGATGTTGTGATGTTTGAATATGGTCAAGGAGTAAAACAATAGGAAAATTATTCCCAAATATCACCATTTTGAAAAATTTATTTCTACTTACATATTACACACTAAAGAGTTTATTGGAATGGTTTTATCAATTATCACATATAGATATAGAAGGAATTACATATAGTTGTAATGAGTCTAAAAAATCATAGAATGGACAATAGACATAAGGATAATATGGTAGTTTATCATAAATGGTTTAATAGATCAATGCTTATGTATGTTTTTGTTAAGTATTTTTAAATTAGTTCAAGAACATTTAAAATTCTTGATGTTGAAAAAACATTAATATCCACTTTATTGTTCCTTCACATTGTTTGTATATATACATATATTGATCTATATTTCTTAAAGTGTAAAAATAATTGACCTCACAAATTATGGATTTGAGTTATCCCTAAATAATTTTCATTATGGATTATTATAGGTTATGATGAAATTTTATATTCATCTTGAGTATTATTCTTGTATGAAGATATGGAATTTTCTCATGATGCATGAAAATGTTTTTTTGCAGGATGATCCATGAAGTGTGCCATATGGAATGTCATACACTATGTATTCTATATATTATGAGTCCATGGATCATATTTATAGTCCCTACTACCTATGGTTGTCGATATACCTAATTTAAGAACCTTTATACTTTGATACCTTTCTTACACAAGCTTTGAGTCTTAGTTAATCTAGCGGTGTTTGGGTATGTTGTTGATCAAACCATCAGTAATAGGTCTTAAAATATTGGGTTTTCCTATCGTATGATGAGGATGGAATATGGGAACTCTATTAATATAGTCTAAGGATGTGTGTGGACATATATAAATAGTATATATTATGCACTTATCTATTTGGGTGAGGGGAATGCGATTTGGTTACCCATAAAGGATAATGACATGTGATTTATTCACTGACCTAGTCGATTTATACTCAGAGAGTCAAGAACATTCTAATTAAATACACGTGATTGACATAATTCATGTCTTATGGGATATAAATGTCTTTGATAAAGGGAACAAATGATAATGCACTCATTCATGTGATACAGCTGGTGGATATAGGTATAGGGATATTTGTGTTTGTTGGAGATCACGACAAATCCCTTCGTAGACTGAGTAGAATTATCATTTTTCTAAAGTTCACTATTTACTTAATTTTATAGATTTTGTGATTAATTTTTAATTTCAATTATATAAAGGTCAATGAGATCAAACTTTCTGGTTGAATGAATAGGGATTGTGTATGAATGATATAGCTTCTTTAAAAGTTTTTTAATATTTAATTGAAAAGTTTTTTGGATTAGTTTTAAAAAGTTTTTGAATATGATGTGATACAAGGTGAATTTAGTTATTACATTCCTAATGTTTTTTAGAATATATTAAAAATGTTTTTGGATGTATTTTCGCTAGTTATTTTATATGATACATCATAAAGTGAAATGATATAAAGACTATGAGAATTTAGTGAATGTCGAATATTGAAGGAGATATTTTCCCAAGATTGTACATATATGATGTTTTTTGACCTATACTATAGAGTATAATATAAACATATCATATAGTATGACATGTGGAAAATCAGGGTGTGTGATATTTCATGGTTTTGGGAATATATTCTTTTTTGATATATGGATATCATATATAGGTTACGTCAATAAGTAATATCTTACAAAAACAATGAATCATAGTGAAAATTAATCATTTGGAATAATTTATTTGATACATATTTGATTCATTTAATATAGTGGTATTTTAAAGTGTTAACAATTAAATGTCCTATAGACATGCTATCCTAAATAAAATATTTTATCAGAAGAAACACATGAATGTTGGGGTGGATTTCTCACTGTGATTTCTTGGAACACCAAGGGGATAGGGTTTGAAGATGCAACAGAGTTCCCATGATACCAAATAATTACACTTCTAGAAAGTATAAATTCATCATGGGAGATTAATTTTGGATCTTCTTCATCCTTGATGTAGTATGCGATTATGGAAAACACAAATTGAAGACATTTTTCCTCTCTTGAAGATGAGGTCTTAGATCGTATAATCACAAGGGGATTGATATATCACATTCATTCTAATAGGATTAAATTATATCAATGTTGAATATTTTAATATTTCTATGATCCATAGGATTTTATTGCCTCTGGGATCGAAAATATGGAGTGTGTATGATCATTATCACCGACTTGTGAAAACATGGGGATTCAAAGAATAGGGAATCATTCTAATCTGATGAGGCTATTTTCATATCCTCTTCCCATATGAAAAAAACAAAAAGTTGATAAAGTGTATTTGGATCAATACCTATAAGAGCATGTATGACTTCTATCCATGTTTGGAATCCAAATTGAATCTTATCATATCTAGAAATAGTATCTCACAAGTCTGGACCCATGTATTTGGTTTGAACTGGATCATATGCCACCCAAGGGATTTGTTTGATGTCACTTCAGTTTTTTGGTAAACCCATAAATATGGATAGTTATACCAATTAGGTTAATATTTATACTTCACATGGATCCTTGTTGGGTTATATATATCTTCTATACTTACTAAAAATTAATTCTTTTCACTTGGAGTGGTTATATTGAGCTCAAAATCAAATATGAGAAGCCACCTAATATTTGTGATGAAAGAAAGATTCTTGGTAACATGAAGGAGAAGTTTATAACAAAGGTTATCTCTTCTAAATTCTCTCTAAAAGGAAATAATGCTGATATCTATAGGGAAATAGGTAACTGATGAAGGCCTGATGAATCATTTAGAAATGGAAAAGATAGAGACAAGGTAGACACTATTTCTGATTATGTTGGTTCTTCTTCCTCCATGTAATTGGAACCGAATGGGTTAGGATTAGATGATGAGTAAGGTGTATGGTATTAATATCCAAGAACCATCATGGAATTGGATTTTAAAGGGGATCATGGTCACTGTTCTTATCATGAGGAGGGAATTGAGAGTCAGTAACTTGGTGAGGAGTTTCACCCCATTGGACAAAGTACTCACGAGGTAGTTGATTGTTTGGGTTTAGAGGTTCTTCCTATGTAGCATAAGATTTTGGGGAAATTTTTCAAAGTGAATTCTGTGAAAATTGATTCTCTAATACATATTCCATAAGAAGGTGGATTCAAGAAATCAAATGTTCAACAAACTAAAGACTAATATCAAGAGTTTCAGAATGATTTCAATTCCTCCGAAATTTTTGGTAAGGGAGAAACATATCTGAAAATGAAAATGAAAAGAAACAATGAAATGCCACTTCATAGGAGAATTATATAAACCTCCTCAATGATTTGGGTAGTGGTGGGTAATATTTTTTTAATGATTCTGTTACAAACATCAAGGAAAATTTGATTGATAGCAAGGGATTTACTCCAATTCCTTAAAAAAGGACACAGAATGATTTGTCCAACATGCTAAGGATATTGAATAATAGATCATCCTACAAGGTATCGAGAACTAAGATTATTCCATAGAATTAATGAACAAAGATATAAATACTCACAATATTTAGTCAACAATGTTCATTGTCAGAGTTTGAAACTAGTGATAATTATGACTATGAGTATGAAAATGATCTATCTTATTATGATCTTTAGTCCTATTGTTTTTATTACTGGTTGAGGTAATGTCCCTTTGTTTGTATCCATCCACTCATTTTTCTATTTACTTTTTCTTCCTTATTTAATAAAAGGACATGATCTTCTACTTCATTATGGACTAGTATGGTACATAAGTTAAAACAAACTAAAGTTTGATATATTTATTCATTATCTGCATAAAGTTGTCATGTGGAATTTACTATGAATTAAAATAGAAAGTAAATGCATTATCAAAAAAGAATAATCCTTTGAGTATTTATAAAGGATACAAATATCATATCATGGTGAAGATATTACACATACATTCCAAGTTGATACACCCTTGATCTCGATTATCTCTTCTTGTTTAACCTTTACCTGGTGAGGTTGTGGCATTTCATGGTGAGAATATGGACCCCACCTAAATATAAAAGGATTTTTTCACCCCATTGATACCTCCAAAAGAGGGAAGTACTTTGGTTGTGTCTACTATGATATTCATCAAGAATATATGAATATTATTTTTATTATGATCAATGATGTAAAGTACACTGACTGAAAATTTGAATCTTTTTATTATGAAAAAGAAAAGTAGGTGTAGGTGAAAATAAAAAGGATATATAAAAGGAATGGATGTAGTGAATCCCTAGAGAATTTATATAAATAAATTCCTTACCATCACTAGGAAGATATCCAACACATGAATAGATAATAAATGCATCATCATGATATCCATTGGAAGCTAAGAAGTCCACCAAAAATTTCCCCTCATTCCATGTAAAAACAATCTATACTCCTTGATAGATCATGCCGCTACATTCTCTAACATTGTAAGCCATGATCTATTGTAAAGGGAGGAACATAGAGAGATACTGAACCCAAATCATTGAATAGACTTTGATCATTGATAAAAATAATATTTTAGGAGCATAATGTAAGGCATATAAATAAGGCACGGGCTTAATCAATGAGATAATTATCTTTTACATAGTATGTTGTGTAAGAAATAATCATAGAACCCTTAAAAAATGAATGAAATATCCTCTACACTTGATTACATGAACACTGGATCCATATATATTAAGAAATAAACCTTGAATAGGTGATTTTCAGCACACCTAGTGAAAAAATCCTTCAATGGTGATGGTAGTGTTTAAAATTATGTGTGATGGGGGAGATCTTGATGAAAGAATGTATATCAAATCTCCTGGAAAGAGAAAAGATAGATTCAATAGAAGAAAAAATATTATCTTAATACTTATTTCTAATGGTTTGGTACCATTATTATAGGAATAATTGAGTAAATCACAAATCACCCAGTAACTAATAATAAAGAGGATCATCCTAGCCGAGGAAACTGATGGCTCAACTATATTTGTTTGAAAGAATAACTAAAAATGATTAATGGATATGTAATGGTCATCATCGTACATGCATCCTATGAGATGGAATTAAATATAAATGATCCCACTCCCCTTTCTAGAACATATTATAAATGGAATCGATCCTATAACTAACTCAAAACATTACTTTCAACACTAGATTGAAACCTTTATTCTATAATTTAATGTCCACTAGTATAGAAGAATTATGAATACATCAAACATGAAAATTCATCTGGCATAGAATGGGATTAAAACCTAAATGTTCGACATAGAAATCATTGTTTTTAGTCAAATTAATGTGGTTTGGGTAAGTGGAAAGGCTAAATAATCATAATAGAATAGGAGTGAAGAAGTAAACATCTGGTTCCTTATCCAACTGAATTGAAGTATGAAGTAGTTTTTGATCTGATTCTTGAATGGAACTAATGAATGCAGGAGGTGAGTGAGGAAACATGAAAATGATTATTAGGGTTTGGAACCCTTAGAAGAATAGGGTAGTACCAATGAAATTATATTTATAAATTATGATGTCTTCCATAATAATAAGACATATATAACTAGCCTTCATGATGGAGTTGGATTTAGGAAGGATATTCCATATATAAATATCCTTCCTATCCTTTTCCATCCAGAATTTTACAGAGGATCCAAACTTTCTATGAATAAAATAAATGAAAAGAGATTGGAAAGAGAAATATTCACAAGAATTTTTATCCTTCATACACTTCATAGTCTCATAATTTCATTTAAGATTAGTTTATCCCCCTTCTAGGGTCTTACCCATTATAGACTAGCTGTCCCACTGATTCCTTCCCTCCTACTAATCATCCCAAATGATGTTGTTGACGATGGAATCAATTATTCTAATAACAGATTTAGGCACCCAGATGAGTACAAAGATATTCATATAAATGGTATAGAGGGCATAGTTTACATGGGTGATCCCTCCCCTAAAATAGGAGAACATACTCTTTTAGTTGATTATTCTATCTATAATTATATTGCCAATACCTTTAATGTCTTGATTGTGGAATCTTTTTATAACAAGGAGATCCAAAATATTCTATGGATAGTTGTTTTTTAAATACCCAATATGTCTTCATTGAATTTTTATTTCCTTAGTGGGAACTTGTTGACAATATAGAAATTTTTATTTCCCATGTTAATGATTTGACCACTCTAATTACTATACTCAGATAAGATATTTTTGAACATTTGAATTGAATTTGTTCTACTATTGGTAAAGAAAACCAAGTCATATGTAAAGAATAAATTAAATATAACAATCAGGATAATAAATAAAAAAATATCACAGACCCATCTTGAGAATTCATGATAAAAATACATAGAAAACTTGGGAATACATAGAAAAAATCTTAGACCAATTTGAATAACCCAAACGTTCTGCCCATAAGGAGGATAAAAAACCAATGAAATGAGAAGAAGTAAAAAAAGATCATTGGACAATCTTGAGAATTAACTCTACCTAATAATTAAAAGATTAAATTCACATTCCATTTTATGATAATATTTCTTCCTGATGATCTAGATCATGACACTTGAACCAACCACTTTTCTATCAAAATCTGCTAATATTTCCTGAGCCAGACCAATTTATTTTTGAATTATCCTTCCATTGAAAAATCCACACTATTCATCCACAATTTAGAGGGGTAAGAGATTATATAATATCTTATAAAGAATCACTTCAATAATTTATAGGAAAAATTAACAAAGATTACTTTTTAGATTTCAAAATATTTTTTTGGGATGATTCATTTTGGGAATGAGTGTAAAGACAATGGAAGTGGTAACTTGATAAAGAGTACCACCCTTGAAATAATCATGTACCACCAATATTATATGTTTCTTTATGAAATCCCAAGATAAAATATAAAATAATTTTGGGGGAAACATCTGTGCATATGGCACTTTCCAGACTTTTACATTGAACAATTACATAAATTTCACCCTCTTCCATTATGGATTTTAAAAAATAATTATTTATTTCATTAACTAAAAGTGGAATTTTATAAAAAATTATAATCAAATTCTTCATTCTCGATGACTTTATTCAGAATAATATAGAACCTAGATAAAATATATAGGAAAATAGATGGTGAAAATGGATCTTTGGTCTCAACATCACTACTAAATGATTCATCTTCACATTGTTGGATGATATTCCCAAGGAACTTATTCTATCTTATGAATGCATGAAATCATCTTATGTTATGATTTCAATCCTCCATACACCTAATTTAGGATTTATAAAATGCCTCCCTCTCACTTTTTGATATATATTTCTTCTATGAGATCATATTTACTCAATAATATAATGAAAACATCATCACTATATCTATCCTGAATCCTTCTATTAAGTTGGAAAATCTCTGCCTGTATATCTTACATCAATGGGCCAAGGGACTATTGGATATTTATCCATACTATAATGTCACCATTTATTCTATGTAATTTATTCTAGAATGAATCCAATGAAGTACCATGTGAGGGTGCATTCCATGAGTTGAATATCTTATAAAAAAACGATTCATCCTCCATCCATCCTTTGAAGAAGTGGAATCTTGAAATATGGACCAATGAACCTTGGATATTAATTAACATCAAAGAATGATTAGATAAGGACCTATCCAAATGGGAGATAATTGTGTGTGAGAAATTTGAAATTTTTTGAATTTTTTTCCTAAAACCTATCCAATTGGCTCAAAGTCATACTACTTACTCTCTTTTTATTTCACCACATGAATCCATCACCATTGAAACTAGGTCCATAAGAATACATTGAGCTAGTAGGCCTCAAAATTTATCCTTATAATAACTTGAGTAGACTCATACATTATTTTAATATTGACCTATGATGTTGTTAAATCCACAACCTATAAACTAGGATTTGGAACCATAGTTAAATGATGATAAATCCTTCAAGAGATCATCCATGTCCCCTATCACACACTTGAATAATTAAAGTACATGAAGAAAAATGTGTAAGAATATATTACCTTGATTATAATATAATTAAAGAACAAATTAATGAACCCAAACCAGATTAAGTTATTCTAAAATAGCCATATTGGAGTGTTATAATGGTATATATACATATATGTATCCATAAATAGCTTAAAAGAAAAATTATGGATAAAGCCTCCTTATGTTTCTGTTACAAAATAACTAATAAAGAAATAAATTTTTATTTTATCAAATTATAAAATTACACAAATTTGGATGGGGAATCGATGCCGATTGAATGATATATCATAAGCGTAGTCATGGTGAGAAAGAAAGGGCGGTTTCGGCACTAGATGAACCATGGTTGCAAGAGTACCAAACATCCAAGTAGGATTTTTATTTTGCAGGAGTTTTCATTCCATCCAAGGAGGATGGGTTTTTTTCTTATTATGTGATTTAAATAGTGGAGTGAGGTATAATTTCGAATGTTCACTAACCTATCCTAAATCCTCAATGATATTGTGAGAAGAATAGAGATTATCAGAGAGAGTTGGAACGTTTACTAGTTCCTTGATCATGGGTGATAGATTCATAAATTGATCATTAATCACATCACTAATGAGAAGGAATAAAAAAATAAATCTTGGCATTGACATAGGCATGATTCTAATTAACCACCTTATCCACTAAAAAATCGTTAGATAAAAAATAAACCTTGTCACCGGGTTGGTCATTTTAACTTATATTCAAAATATAAAAAATTGTTGTATATGAGGTTATATTTGGAGTCAATACCAAAGAGGATTCCAATAAAGGATTATAGAAATTAAATTTATAAAAATATGGGTTTTTGATAGAGCCTCCATAACTATTGATTAACAGCCAACCAAGAGAAGAAAACTATTAGTGGGTGAAACCTATAGAACTATTTCTAAGTGATCCAAATTCACAACTGATACTTTTACTAACAATGAAGTATTTGGATGAGAAGAATCCCATTTGAGAGACGTGAATTTAATATAGTCACCACTAAATGGAAACTATAAAGGATTATTTTATATATAAAGACACCCCTTTGTAGATGACCGAGTAAGTAGAGCCTTCCTCTTAAATAATTCACTACAAACCTATAATGTTTGACTGAGATAATGAAAATGTATCCCATTCCTAAATTTTGTGATTTCATGACCTTTAAATATATGGTGAGAGTAAAATCCACAAATATTGGTGTATAAAAACATTTTAATTATTTACAAGTTTAGACCAACATGATGAAAAACTGTCTAGTAGGGGTGAGGATATTACCATTTCCACACATACCTGAGCGGCCATTGTGTTTTCCATTCACATGGTAGATTCATATTCAAATGGAAGGATCCAAAATGAGTAATAAATAGATTTGATAATGGATGGTGGTTGTGCCCAAATTTACCCTTTTGGTATAAGTTGTCGTCGATGTACACATTGGGATCAAATCCACAGGGACCGAAGAAGTATCCTATACACACTCTGATTTGATGGAAAGATTTCCTATGAAGTTTCCAACATGGATATTTATTATAATGAATAAATAATTATATATTTTAAATAAAAAACAATAAAATTAACAATTAATTGGTCTAAAATAATTTATTAAGATGAGTCCATCTTAGGTTGTGGCTTGGGTTTGATTGGATATATTTTTTTCATAGAAATTTTCAGATCACTAATTGATGATGCTCCGATAAAATGAGATAATTCAACAACATCATTAAGAAATTTAATTCCTACACTATTAAAAGTCCAATAACCAATTAACTTATATGGTCACTTTAATGAGAACTCTATGGAACTGGATCATACTAGCTCTCAGAATGTGTCATCATTATAGTTGACGAAGATGAAGAGAGTAACTAATTGAATGAATGTCTTAAAATGATGAACTCATTTAATATTTTAGGAATATAAAATAAAATACAATACAAAACCTTTAAAATCTCTTAGATCAACCCTTTATAGCGTTAACGATCAATTTATGTTATTTCATCATTGGAAGTGGAAAGTAGACTTATGAGGGGGGAATTGAAGAATAAAAACATAAAAAAAAGTGAACACTCCACTATTGTGTGATTGAATGAACTATTACTGATGTGAATAAATTAAAACTTTGATTCAAATTTATAAATGTGTTAAATTAATGGGAAAAATAAATTAAAAATACGAACAAATTTTATGAATAAAATAAAATGATTGAGAAAAATTACATAGAGAAAATGAAGGTGAGATTAAAAAATGAATGCATAAAATTTAAATTTAAAGAAAAAATGGATCCTAATTCAATTTACCTCAAAATTATTATATATTAATATTAGTATCCTTAGGTAGACTTCCCAATAATCAATTACCTCCCCAATAATTGAGAGATTCCAAAGGAGGGTGCGAAAATCAAGGGAAATTTGACGTTTCAAAGTTGACCAAGAAAACAGTCCAAATTCATCCCCATTATTGGCATATAAATTTGTAACTGATTATGGATGAATCAATAGGGGTCATATAAGAGAACTATGATCATATGTGTTTACTATATATTATTTAAATATTTTCTGAAAATTGGTTCATCCATTTAGAATTTATGCTCGAAATGGTGGGATGACTTTATGAGAATTTATATCTATCCATAAATTTAATATCCATATTTCAATGCATTAATCATAATGAAAACTTCTGAATTTTCTATGGACATAGTTGGATTAAATAGTATCCATAATTTTTTATTTATACTTTTAAAATTTTATCTTCCTTGGACTTGTATTTTGTGCTCGGCTTTTTTTTATGGGCCTTAGGCCCATTATGAATTGTCAATATAATTTATGAATTCATGCCCAAAAATCTATATCTTCCCTTGGTATTAATTCATAAATCAAAAAATAAGAAATTTTATAATAAAAATGATCAATATTATCCCAAAATAAAAAATTAAAATAATGAATATAATGATATCCACAAAAAGATGATTTATTGGTCCCAAATTGTCACTTTAATCATGAATTGCACATGTGATGAAAAATGAAGTCTAATTTATAAAATAAATTAAAATTGAGGTTTTTGGGTATTTTACAACTATAATATTAAAATATAATGAATCAATCTTATCCTTTTTATGTGGATAATCACACCCCATACTTGATTTTTTCTAGTCCCAAGAAAAAATAATCTCAATAATATGAAATTGAATTCCCTTTTACGAAAACATTTTAACATACATTGCTCATAAAATATCATTTCATGCAATCATGAAACCTTTCAAAATCATTTCAAACAATATAGGTTCATAATAATATTCCATTCCAAAGCCCATTGCTTTGTTCAAATTAATTGTCACGTTTCACCCAACTTCAATTTTTCCATTATGATGTGTTTTTCATCACAAAAGTAATGGGGACCATATTATTGTTCAATGGACAACAAATTAAAGCACCAGTTGGGAATCAAATTGAATCTAAATATGAGTTTCCATTTTTTTTTTGTTTTTTGGTACTTTTTTAAAAAACCATAATAGAAATGAAAATACTAATTCTGGGAAAGACGAATTTGGAGTCACGATCACGAAGTTCCAAACACCAAATATATTGTAAATTACACGGTCAAAAATAGAGATGTAAAGCCTAAATATAGGTAATAAAACAACAGAGTAGTGATCCCAAAGTGTCAGATGCAACACATTTTGACAAAACTTTTATCTATGTTGTTTTTTTAATATAATTGTTTTTCTTAGATAGTCACATTATACTAAAAGTGACCCAATCCCTATGTTATGATAAAAGGGACCGAAGAACTCAAACTTACACCAAAAATACAAAATATGTACATTTTGTAATTTTGGTTAAGAGGGAGAAAATGTTATCGTAAAAAAACCCAAAGGACAACCGCACCTTCCAAAAACTATGCTCATGAACATAAACATTCATTAAAATATTAATCAATGAATTAAAAATCTATTGACATTCCTTTTTCCTAGGTCACAATGTAATTAAGGAATTAATGGATAATGAATTTATTTTTTTCATTGAATTGAATTTTATCATAATTTTTTTTTTCAAAATCCAAGATTTTTACTCCCTCCATCTTAGAAAGAAATTTCCCTTAGTTTTGAAAGGAAATAGAAGATAATGATTTGAATTTGGAAGAAAGAGGGGGGGGGGGTAGGTGATTTTAAATGAAATCATGGAATAAAATTAAGTGGTTTTATGTTGATGAAAATTTAATTGGAAGTCGATGAATTTAGCTTAATGTCATATGAAGACTCGTTAGGATGATTGACTATTGGGTATGAAATTTAGAATGCAGGAGTTTTATTTTGATATATTAAAATGCTGAAGCTACTAAATCTCACACAAAAGAGACATTATATCACATTTTATATTCCATGGGAGTTACCTTTACAAAAAAAATTGAGAAAAAAAAACAATAAATTAAAAAAATTTAGAAATCTGGTTACCTCCTAGAAAGTTCTTAGTTTAAAGTCTTTAGCTCGAATTGGACACCCCAAATTATCCAATACCAACTTTCAAAATTTTTTGGAACCTATTTTCATCCAATTATGATTTATGGAGATTTATTTCTATTTTATAATTGGTGACATGTACAATACTTTGTTCTATAGTGAACGGTAAAATCTAAGAAACATATGAAATTATTGATCTAGTTTCTTCTGTGGTTATGAATAAGACATAAAGGATCAATCCTCCATTGTGGTTTTCAAGAGAAAAATGAAGAAAAAATAAATGTTATGGGATATAACATATGGAGTTATTCTGGAGTAGAGATGGAAGAACAATCACTTGGATTTTGGGTTCATTGAAATTTTCCGAAGTAGGTTGGAAATTTGAATAAAAAATTGTTCATTCTCTAAGAAATTAATAAATAATTGGTTCATTATGGAAGTATGATTCATCCACATAATTTTACTATTGAATTTTAATAATGGGTATGGTCTCAATTTTTGTTATTTTCTTAATGGTTTAGTAATCAGTGGTCTTTAAAAATCATCCTTGGAATTATATTCAAAATATTTAATCTATGATGACCTATTTCCCTCTTTTGAATCCAAAAAAGTATTTTACTTCTGATTTAAAGACCCCTCAACAATTCCTTCATACTCCTCATTTATCCCAAATCCTAAGGTTGGTTCTTCAGTAATTTTATTATGGGTTTGTGTGTGACAATATTATTCTACCAATATTGAGTAAGGGATAGTTAGACTAGGAATGGGGTCAACATAAGTTTTAATGTTTTATAGTTCTAACCACAAAGATGAAACCTCATAATTTATTATATCCATTTTATTAATAAAATTTTCAATCATTGTTTTAGGAATAGAATCGGTAGGAGTTTGAAAATCATGTACTTCCCTAAGACTAACCCCTTAAATCATCCTTGAGAGAGATATAAATTGATATTTTTTAACATTCATCATCCCATTGATTGTACATCTCATTGTGTGGGGAATAATTTTAAATGGTTTTAAGAGAAATTCCATAGATTAGTGGCTTCCCAATATTGAATTTAAATTTGATTCCATCATTGGTTTATCAGGGGGTAATAATGTTGATACTCAATTGGAGTAGAGTGAGATTTTTATTTAGAGTGAAGAAAAGGGAAAAGATACGATAAATGGGGGGTGTGAGAAATGGGAATTTTGGGGGAGAAAATAAGGTATGTGTTTAAGATACTTACTTAGATCCCTAAAAATTAATCCAAAATTTGGTTGTGCTGAAATTTACTCTACTGGTATAAGCGGTCGTTGAAGTACAAGTTGAAATCAAATCCATAGGGACCAAAGAAGTAGCCTATAGACATAATGATTTGACGGATGGATTGGATATTAATCGGAAATATTGGATGTTGATTTTAATGAAAAAAATGATTTAGTTTAATTAACAAACCAAAAAATAGATAATTAATTAGTTTAAAACAATTAATTAAGATGAGTCAATCCTAGTTTTTATTTTGGGGTGGATTGAATGTATTTGTTTTCCTAGAAAGTTTCATATCACTAATTCAATATACATCAATAAAATGAGCTAATTCCAAAAAATAATTAAGTAATTTGATTTTTAAAAAATTTCAATCTAATCAACAATTAACTTAGAGGTTCACTTTAATGGGAACTCTAAGGAAGTGGATTTTACTATCACCCAAAATGTGTCACTATTAAAGTTGACAAAGATGAAGTAGAGAGTTACTCATTGAATGAAAGTCTTAAAATGATGAATTCAGTTAAGAATATAAGAACATAAAATAACATCCAATCCAACACCTTTATACTCACTTTTATCAACCCATTATAGGGTTATCCCTCTATTGATGTTATGTCTTCAATTGAAGTGGGATGTAGACTTATCAGGGAAGAATTGAAGAAGGAAAAAAATGAACACCCAATCATTGTGGGATTCAATTCACAAGTTATGATATGGATAAATTGAGACGTTTATTTTATGGTATAAACATGTTAATGGAGTGAAATAAATAAATTAATAAGTAGAATAACTTTTATTATGAAACTAAAATGATTGAGAGAACGTAAATGGAGAAAATGAAGTTGTGGTTAAGAAATTAAAGCGTAAAATTACAATTGAATGAAAAAATTGGATCCTAATTAACTTCAACATAATATCCTTATATAGGAATATTATAAACCTTAGGTATACCCACGAAGAACAAATTCCCTGCCAAGTAATTGAGAGTCAAAAAGAGGGTGAGAAAATCAAGGGAAATTTGATGTTTCAAAGTTTACTAGGAAAATCGTCCAGATTCATCCCCTTTTTTACATGTGACTTCGTAACTGATTATGGCCAAATAATTAAGTGTATTAGAAGATAAATATAATTTTTAATGTGTTCTATATAAACTATAAAAACTTTATGACAATTGGTTCATACTTTTGAAAGTTATGCTTGAAATGGTGGGTCAGATTTATGGGCATTCAAATCTGGTCATAAATTTAATATCCGTCTTTGACCATATGGAAGAACATAAAAACTTCTGAATTAGATCTGGAAACAGTTTAATGAAATTTTTCTCATAATTTTATATTTCTAAATTTAAAATTTTAGCTTCATTGGTCTTTTATTTTGGCCCCCACTTTTGTTTGAAGGGCCTTAGGCCCATTCTGCTTTCTCGAAACAAATTCTGCATTCATGCAACAAAATACCCATATTACCTTTGTATTAATTTATCAATCCTAAAATAAGTAATTTTAAAAATAAATTGATCAATAAAATAACGAAATATAAAATCTAAATAACAAATATAATTATTTCCACAAAGAGAAAATTTATTGGGGCCAAATTTTCACTTAAAACATGAATTGCACATGTGATGAAAATGATGTTTAATTTATAAAATAAATTAAAATTGATGGTTATGGAAATTTAAACACTTGAATTTTAAAATATAATAAATTAATATTAGCCTATTTTAGTGTCTAATCATATGGGTTGGGGAAAGGTAATGGGAGGATAGGGAGATGAATCCACAATGAAATCATAGATGATTCCCAACTTGTGTGCACGTCATGAGACTTCCAGAACAAACAAATTCATTAACAAATAGAAGTAAGATTACATCAACCAAACTCTAATGAAGTCTAGATTTAGGAAAATATTGATGAAAATTGACTTGTGATATAATATAGAAATACTAATTGGGAAAAAAAATTCCATGATCTTACAAATAGTTTGAAAATCAGAAGTGAAGGTCAATTCGAGCCAAGCATGGAAATAAGATACCAATTATTATATTATTTATTAGATTTGATCTCTTTATGGTAAACATTCCATTCTTTATTTACCTCCATATATTCCCATTTCTGTATAGTCAGTGATATCAGTGATATTATAGGACGAATTTCCCTTGGAGGAGCTAGGATGTCCCTAAGAAGGGTCGATTTAAACAAATATTTAGTAGGAGGTTGTTGTCATGGATGAATCCACATAGTGGAAAAATATTGATAATCACAAAAAAAATATACAGGGTCATAATCCCATGAAATAGTAATATAATCCTATGAGAATAGAGAACCAGGCATGATGATCTAATGCATTATCTGACACAAATCTTGAAGGTGAGGTCCCATGGTCACACCGAAAGCTAAGTAGATTGCTCGAGAAAGAATCTCTTGAGCCACCTCAACTATAGAAGGCATGATGATGATCCCTATAATGGATTAAATATTTGAATATGTAATAAGTGCATAAATAATATATAAATAGGGATATTCTTTTATATCATGACTAAATTTTGAAATATGAATAATGATGTATCATGCACATTTGCAGTTATATTCATTTATAGTTTTCATGATATAATTTATCTAGAATGATTGATCTTGTACTTGGGTTTCAATATTTAATTTTATGTATATAATTTTTTTAACCCTATAAAAGTTATCTGTACCCATATATAAATAAATTCATCATATGCATATGTAATATGAAACATTTTTAATACAATGAATTTGTAGAATTTAAAATAAAAAATCACATTATGATTAAACCTAAATTTATAATTATCCAACCACCACTTTAATAGATAATGTATAACACTTCAAGAATGTGAGTATTCTATCCCGAAGTCCATCTATGTAAGGATAGTCTACTTGAGATATTTTCTTATTTTCTCAAAATTTTAACACCTGATATAAATATAACTATAAACAAATTATATATTTTGTTTCATAACCTAAAAACTATCCAAATTCAAGGTAAATTAAAATTAACTAATTTATCATACCTAAAATGTAACCCCATTGATGAATTCAAGACAATTTAGAAGTAGTTTAACACTTCAACAAAAAGTATACATCAAAATTTATAATATAATACTACAAATATATTAATAAAGTAGGGAATAAATAAAAAATACATAAAAATTCATATATTTAAGAAATTCTTAAACAATTTATGAATAATTAATAAATTAGGAAATTATAAAAACATTATAATTCATGCATAGATAAACTTGAATAATTAACTTTTACCCTATATATACACTTCATATTATCATTTACACGGTATTACTATAAACTCATTAGTATTCAAATTATGATTTATTTGATGAATTTTTTTTCATTGATCAACACAAATTTTATATTTATATTAACAATTCACATAAATTAAATATCACATATTTGATTTTATTTAAACAATTTGTCATATCAACATCCAAAACCCCTTTTGCAATGAACTAATTAAATTTTATGAAAGGAATTAATATAAATTTTTTATATTTTACCTTATTTTAAATTTAGAAACACCATTTAATGTATTTAATAATGTAAATGTACAATCACCAGAATTAAATTTTTTATTATCGAACACATTTAAGGAAAATTTGAGAAACAATAAGTTCAAGCACAAAAGGAAATTACCAAGCCATTAAAGTGAAATTGAGGCCTACTGGTTTTATTCTCCCCAAATAATTTTCAAGATATGGTGTTTAACTAAGTGTCTGGTTCCTTCTTCAGAAGATATTTAAACTGAAAATCCATCTTGTCCCAAGACTGTATGCACTCCTCCATGCTGATTTTTGCACTGTTGAATCCTCATATTAGAATAAGGTTATGTTTATCATTCCATTTTCACTTCTCCTTACTATCATTAACCCTTATAACCATTCCCATCATTCTTTCATCCTCTTTAGTAGGAGAATTAATATTCAGAATAGATTCAGCCACAACCACTTCTAGTCTCATAAGAATTTCTAAAGGAAGTACAATCATTGAATCAGAACTCTGATGCTGGTAAGCTGAATTAGAGAGGTCGGGGAAATTTTCCATCTTCTTAGACTTCATCTTTTTTTTAGATATGGTCTCTATAGGTAAAGGTAAATATGATTAGTATTTTCTTTCATTATTATTTCCCCTCATTCTTTTATGTCTCCGCAAGATTGAATTCCTACTAACCTGAGCCTCATCCTCTGTGTCACCTACAAAGGGTCTAGAACATTCATCACTGGACCCGTTCCCAGGTACCTTCTTCTCATGAATGGATATTTAGACTAGATATGTAGAAACCTGGACTGGATCATCATAAGGAAGAAGCTCAATATGTTTACCCAACACATGAACATCCACTTGACTTGTCCTGAGCAAGGTCTCAACCCCTGAAACATGTTCCAGGGAATTGCAACTAGTAGAAGCGGGATATTTATGAGTCTTTACCTAGCCACTATCATTGATATCATTCCTTAAGCACACCACCTCTGTATATGAAGAACCTGAGATAGTTTTATGACCTCCCTCATCCTGGTTTACTAGTTCCACATATGGGATATTCCAACAAACCCCATGGGAGTACTCAAGTGGAGGGTCCAAACCACTCTCATCTATCTCCACCCCAACCCCATTTATACTAGCTATGTTTTCACAGAAAGAAGTGGTTCACCCAGATCCTTTCTCAATCATCTTAATATATCTGAAAACTAGTGGATTTCCTTCGCATGATCCACCTTGTACAACATTGGTCATGTTCAAATTAGACTCCATACCCACATGCCCCTGACCAAAATAGACCTCCACCACTCTATTCTCGGTATTTACACTAAAACCCATGCTATCTCCCTTTGGTTTATCAGTATTTATAGACCATGCCTTTAGAACTCCATAGAGTGACCCATTCACTACATGAAGAACAACATTAAAACCATAGATCATAAATGATTTACTGTCTACATTGTAATTCTTGGCCAACTGTTTACCAAACAAAATCAGTAGGCACTTTTAAAGCATCAAACTTCACAAAAATGTGAGGATTAACCAGATGATATATTGATTTTGTTTTTCTATAAGAATAGAGGTATCTTCTCACTAAGTTTCCAGGAATTCAGATAATCGAAGGATTTTGAAATAAGAGAGTGAGATTAAGAAATCTTACCCAAATATATACTGAAGGTGAGTCTTTATTCAAATAAAAGTCATAGGTCCATCTATAGATGTTGAAAAGGGATCTGTTTTAGTTACAGGGATCAATAGACCAGGTTTTAATTAAATTTTCCTTGTAGAATAATTGAATCATATTGTATTTCCTGTAAAAAAACCAAATTTTCCCCTCTCCTTCAAGTCGAAAGAATAGAAAACAAACTTATCATTGGAGTCGAATGAAGGCCTTATTTGCAAGAAGTGAGCGATCAATGTCAGGATAAGGAGGGACATAGCCGCATTTAACTCCACGACTAAAATCGGGAGATTATGGTATCCCTATTATAGATCTAGAACCCTAGGAAACAAAGAACTTCAAGGAAACAGGGGATGACTCTTCATGATTGAGAAGGGTTGGAAGGATTCTGATCCCTTGAAGGACTATGAAGGTACCTCCCCGCAGGTGGTGGAACTGGCTCCAAATTGGCCACTTTCTTGAAACGGGAGTCTAAACCTAGTCTATTCCTTTGGAATTATTTAAATTCTCATTAAGACAAGATGAAATTGAACAAAATGTTTGTTTAAATACCCCTTTCATTTAGTGTAAACCCTCTATGCACATGTCAATGAGTGTTCTTGATAATTTTTATAAAAATATAATTTCTATAAAATTATATCCAAAATAGATTTTACCCTAGAATAGTGGATTCTATTTTTTCTTTGGTAAATTATATGAGACCCAACCATTTTGGTTCCTATTTTAGGCTAACCCTTGGTCATTCCATGATTATTTCATTTTTCCTTCACCATTTTACCTGACCATTTTGGGGAGCATGTTTTTTAGGGAATGAATTCATATATCCATATTATATTGGTCTATACCATGGTAAATATTCATTTTCAAGGCCACCATGATAAAGATATTAGTTCATCCTGATGTATAGTATCTTCCTATGATTCTCTATTTTCCATGAAATTTCATCAATTCCCAAAATGACAATTTTACTTACTCTACATCGTGGAATTACAATATTGATGAGAACTATTTCCATTTTAAATAACCTAGGTCCATCAATTTAAACAATCATAATGACTATTTTTTAAGAGGATTTACAATGGTTTCTACAGAATTGTATTTTCAAGTTTTTCATTCATTCATAAATTCAAAAAATGTAAACAAATAAACTTTTATACCACTATTAGGTTTTAAAAGGATAAATAACATCATAAAATTATTAGAAAAAAACTAAAAAAACCATTAACCACAAGATATATCGATTTATTTGTAAGGTATATAAATAATGAACAAGAATAATGTACCAAACACTAGTTGACCTCGACTGATAAAGATTTTCCCAATATTTTGATTAAGATAACTATGTACCAGTTGAAAGTATCCTTCCTTTGAAGGTATCAAAAAATCAAATGGATCTTTTAAAACAATATAAGGATCTATCTCAAGCCATATTGTGCTATAAACATGGGTTTAATGGAAGGATAGAAATGAGAGATAATAACATATACGACCAAGGAGTTTCATAATGCTACAACATGTTGGAATAATAAAATGCATATAATTGGATTAAATATAATTATATAGGCATCCATATAACCTAATTTGATATGAAACTTTAATCCATATTAATAGGTTGTTAAAAAAAACTCAAAACATTAAAAATATTGTAATGCATAGTTCAATCTTTTTGAAAATCAATTACCATTGAAATTATTATCCATGGATATTTAAACTCCACCAATCATCATCGTATTATGATTCAACTAAGAATGATATACCAATGTGGATGATGGAGGCCTTCTAAGGATTATCATACATGGTGATAATCGCCATTCATAGCCACAAATACATAGTGTCTCACACTACACCATGGTTCATATAAGTGTAGATCAATGAATGGTGAAAAACACTACACTGTGGTTGGAATTTTAGTGAACATATCCACCAGTTTGACACCCATAAAAGATATATCTCCTCCATAAATAATGAAATTAATCTAGATTTATATTTTTTATCATCAATAGACCAAAAAATTAGATTCAAAAAATAAATAAGGAGCTGATATAGATCTAACTTCTTATAGGTCAATATATAATTTTTAGTGTCCTATTATATATGAAGACCCTTTTCACTAATTTTAATTACAGAATTATGGTTTACTCAAATATAGACCCAAATAATAACAAAAAGTAAATATTAGGGAAAATAAAAACTTGAAAATACATAAAATGTCCAATATCAAAAGAACATGATACATTTTTTCATCTCATTTCAATATTTAAAAACCAATGCAGTAAAAGTGGAAAAATAACTTACGTTAAACTGCATAAGATCTTATGAATATATCCACTATGAGATAATATTACAATGATACATAACGAATCACATTTTATTTAGATTCATATAGAAACTAAAATATCCCAATGGTCTTTCATATCAAAGTGGTTATTAATTTTGTCTTAACCAAAATTTTAATGTAATTGTTATCCATAACTATGGATTTGACATAAAAGATGTAAAATCCACATGACTAGTTTTCAAAAAAATTAAATGATATAAATAATTGAATTTTAATCTATATTAATATCCAAGGGATATTTTCATTTATTAAAATTAGCCCCATTTGATATCCTGATTGAAGTACATTATAATATTTTTCTCATTTTATCGATAAATGAACCATTTAATATGTATAAATATTTATAAAGTCAAAATAAATGTCCTTAATGCACGATAAATGTTTAATCTCCCAAAAGTTTATATTTTTTGATCCAACATAAGGGTCCCAAATCATAAAATTACAATTTGATGATGTATGGATTTTATGGAACTCAAAGTCTTTTACTGATAGTGTATTTAGTATCAAAATAAATTTCAAAACATGTATAAATCATCATCATAATAAGAATGATCCCATGCTATCATAAATGACAATATTATGATGTATTAATTTTATATGACATAAAATCTAGTTTTTAATTTGATTTGATATTGATATAAATTATAAAAGATGAAAACATAAAAATAGTAGTCGTGGTTCAATAACGAATTATAATACTGTGATGTCTGAATATTTTATAAAATAAAATCTAGTACTGATAAGGTATTTGTGATATTGACCTAAAATATAAATAAGAAATACATAATAATAATAATAATAATGGAGATGATGATGATGATTAAAAATGACTAGAGTGGTGGAATTACAATGCTAGAAAGAAAACACACAACACACAAATATATAATAATAATAATAATAACAAGAACAATAACAATAACAACAACAATAAAAATAATAATCCAAATTCATAATAAATGAAATTATAATATTATGATGTATAGACTTTATGTTAGAAAAAACTTCATATTGTGAGTGTATTTAAATATTTACAAAAAAAATAAAACATAAATAGATCATAATAAGATTAATGATGCTAATTAAAAATAAATGAATTAAAATATTAGGATAGATGTATTTTATGACAGAAAAAATCTAATATTGAAGGGGTATTTTAAATAAAAATATAATTATAAAACATAAATACATCATAAAAGTAATAAAGATCATTATCAATAAATTTATAATATTAATCGGTAAAAAAAATTTCAAAATCATTCTCACAATATGTGAGTTTAAATTTATGAAAAAATATATCACAAATTATTTATATAAAAATATTTTTAATCCAATAATATATAATAAAAAAATTATTACATATAGAATTTTTGTAAATTATACACCCAAGATTTTGAGGTAATAATTAATATTTTATTGTTACAAAATAGTCAAATAAGATTAATTAAATAATATATAATTCCTATTTCTTATTAAAGAAAATTATATATAATTATTCCCATGATAAGAGAGTTCACTAATAGACAAAAAATGTTACAAAATTAAATTTTCAAAAATATGGTTAATTATACCATATAAATAAAAAATTATTCAACACAAAATTTTCCATATTTATTCCCATGATATTGGAGTTAATAATTATATTAAATTATGCTCACAATGGTTTCATGGTGCATTTACTACTACATCACACCTTTGATACCGTAGGCCCATTGTTTCAAACATAAATGATTTATTCATTCTCTCTTATGAATGAACATGTTTAGGGCTTAAAATAATGAGCATGGGATTAGAAATAATATGGGATGTATATGTGACTTTCAAAAAATAAAAATCATTTTCCAGTAAGTAGAATTCAAATACCTATCCTATCATGCTATAATGATTTAGCAAGTAGCCCACCCATGACACCAAGTAAATGGGTCATGTTCAAACCCTAAATTTTTAAGTCTAATATCATTAAATTCTTTTAATAGAACCTTAAATATAGTTAAATATCCTATTAAAAGTACCTCTTTTATTTATTAAAACAATTCATTAAAATAACCACCAACAAGCATGGGACCATTAAACTTATATTAAGACCTTTTAAGAAGATTCCATATTCTCAATTTATTATAAAACCTTGACCATACATTCTTTGAATTGAATTTTAATGTAAAATATAATTCAAATAATTGAGGTTTACATAATATTCAACATGTCAAGGTTGAGACAATACTCGTGATCTATTTGATCAAAAATGCATAAAAGTAAAGAATAAAGAGATGAAGAAGTTGGTGAATGGTTCCCATTAGAAATAATATTAAAAATTATTTTTGTGGAGTATTAAGAAAGTGCACTAGATTCTTACCTATGTATGAAAAATATCTTTGTTGATATTTATCGACAATAATAAACACTGATGATATTTTATGTGGTAAATTTGGAGTGCAAAAGTATATATTTTAATTTATAATATAGAATTAATTGAGGTATCTATGGTACATAAATTTTAAAAGTAATAAACATGAAGTTATCATTAGAAATAAAATGAATTAATTAAATTTATATTATTTGATATAATTGATTTAATCATCCACATGAGGATTTTAAAAGAAATAAATTCCTAATTATAATAATTGAGTGTTCTAAAAATAATATTATAATTTCATTCAAAGAAGTGAATGTGAATATTTATTAAAAATGATGATAAAAGGTGACAAGGTGTTGTATGGTGGTCATAATATTAATTTAAATAAATATTAATGAAATGTATATGTGAATTAAATGTTGTTGATATTAATTAAATTGTATAAGGTGAAAATAAATTATATTATGTATTTTTATAAATTATTTTAAAAGAGAAAAATTAGAAATAAATCATCCAAAACACTTATAAAAATATATATGCATTGGAAAAATTCAAATGAAATGATAAAAATTATAAAATATAAGGATTTTAGAAAGAATTTATATTGAAATACGATTCATTATATTTTTCTCAAACTTTGATTGTTTAAATTAATTTTTTAAAAATTTTATGAAAAAAAACTCTAAAACGCACAACCTGATTTATAAAATAATATTTTATGTTGTTTTAAAATATTAATTATTAATATTTTATCATTTACGTAATTAATTACTCAAATAAATTTTTTATTATGTGGAAAAACTTGTTGTTTGAATTAGGAAAATGAAGAGGGTGGGGGGGGGGGGGGGGGGTGAATTGAGTTCCTATAAAAATTTCAATCAAAAATATTTATTAAAATGTTATGACAACCCTGCTTTTTATTACACAATTAAACATAATTTATTACATAAAATTCACTTGATACAACATAGAAGATCGAGAGTTATAGTTTCTTTGGGGCTTAGGATCATTAAATAACAACTTAAAACATGAAATACAACATCTTTATTGAAAACATCCTTTACATGACCACTACATTCCCTCGTACTTAGCATTGCATGGGATAACCTGAGGACATTCATAAGAAAATGGTGATATATAAAGCCCGGTGAGGGAATAATCATGGAATAACATGGGGAATAAAATATATGTTAGAAAATAGGCATATCAATATAGTACAAGAAAATCATACACATAAAGTCATGATAAAGCATGATAATTATAACATGGAAATGTGGCAACAACACTTAACATAGAATTATCATGAGCCAAGGATCATTGCACATTGAGCATGAGTAAACCCTCATTGCACATGAATCATGAGTAACCCCTCATTTCACTTGAACTATCATGAGTAAACACCCATTGCACATGATGTATCATGATACTATAATTTACCCCATGCATTGGAGCGCTATCAGGGTGCACCCTTCTTAAACATTTCATTTCATGCATAAGTGTTCCACATAGACCATAAAACATTGAATCACTCAACATAATCATTTAGTCCATGATAAAAAGATTTAATACATACATGGAACTCTTTAAACAATAAGTAAATGTGAATAAAGGTGAATACCCTTGATAGAGAAATGAGAATGGTAATCACTACACAATGACTTTGTCTTGGAAAAGCGCGGTGTAATTTCGGAAGCATAACGACATGACACAAGAACTTAAAAAAATGGTTGATGAGAGAGAAAGGGGAGTCTCATCATATTTACATGACCTGGACAGTAAGGGGTCATGTAGATACATGTCCCAACAATGTAATGGAATTTAGATTCATGATACAAAATAATTACTTGAATGTAAATGAGGGGAGGGAAATTCCTTTCGGAATTTAGGCATAGTAATGGGAGTACATAGGAGGAATTTAATGAGAGAGAAAGGGTTTTTACATCATTAAATCATAAAGAGGGTAGTATAGGGGATGTGTGAAACCATACCCAAACATTTGTAATTGAATTTAAAATGGCATAACAATTTTAAGAATGTTGGACAAAAATGAAAAACGAAGAATAGCCCTTACATGGAAGTGTGCTTCCATAGGCTTGAGAGAGGATTATTGGGAGATTGGGTCACCTTGGTAGGATTATAAAGAGAGGAGGGATGTGGTTGGACGAACTCCAAAGGCTTTGAGTGAGGAGGAAGTGGGAGCTTGGGTGGGTTTATAATAGAATGGTGAGGGAATTGTTTATTATTTATGTTTGGGACACCTCACATTAAACTAATCAAAACCACAAACCAGCCCATAGTTGTTTTCAAATGGGAGTGGAAAAAAATATTTTATAATAACAAAGTTTTAACTTCTTAAAATAATGGTGTTGCTTATGTGGAGGTGAGTCACACTACCAAGGAATAAAATTTAAATAGACAAAATGATTAATAAGTTTTGAAGGGTCCACTAAAGATTTGTAAAATAAATAAAACCAACCCAAAATCACTTTATTTTATTGGTAAAACATATATTGGCCGAAAATAAAGTTTATAGTATTTTATTATGTCACTATTGGGTCATTATGATGTCATAAAACACATTATATATTTAAACGACATTTAATTTTTACCCAAAAATTTGATTGTCTCAGAAAATTATAAAAATTTCACCATTGGATAATTTCAAAGTCCTAATTAGATAAATAATATTAATTTTATCTGAATAATTTTCTAAATATGTTAATTTTCACTTTTAAAATAAAAACCGACATTTATCGAAAATTCATGGGTTTTGATAAAAATGGAATTCAAAACTTAATAAAAATTACCACTGCATTCATAAAATTATATGATAATTTATATTTAAAAAAAGTAATTTAATAATAAAAATAATATTTTATTAAAATATCAGTTAATTAGAAAATACATTATTTCATCAAAATAGATTTCTTAGTTGAACATTAACAAAAAATACTATTTTTCTCTAAAAACTATTTACAAGGTAACAATAATAAAATGAAAGTATTTTCATTACTATATACAAAAATAATTTACATAACCATAGTACTAGGTTCTTGTTAAATAACCCCTTAAAACACCTACATAAGACCGAAGGGTGTGGTGTGAGATGGTGAAATACTATTCAGGTGGCTTAGATAACATCGCTTGAGTGGTAATCTCTATCAATTTCCACTTCTCCCGTAGGCGGTTTCGCTCAAGCTTAACGTGTTCAAGCTCGGATTGAGATTGGTCAAGAGGGAAGCCCAATGATGCCACCTCCTTTTTGAGCTCTGAAAAATGGGATTCGTATGGGGCACGTCTACTGGATGAGGCCATCGCTTTCTTTGTCTGAGTAAATTGGATTTGTTAAATCCCTATATTTATATTAATCATGTGATCACTATTCAATGAATATATTAATAACAGTCACAATTATAAACCTAAAACCAAAGAATTTGACATTTTTTATAAAAATTTTACATATAGATACATTTAATTAGATCAAGAGGGATTTCCATTAATGAAATTTTTGGTTGTTACAAAAGTTCCCCAGTATGAAATAAAAAATGGACTATTTAAACAATGGACTGGTTTGTAAAATATTTTATTGTTTGAAGGATTTTTCAATGAGTGATTAGTTCTTAGTTAAAACTGTTGTACCTCTCGTACCCCTCGTGGTTTAATTTTCATGATCACAATCACTCTCTTATTTATCTAGTATTGTTTTAAGTGTTTTTGGATGATAGGTTGTCAAGGAATTGGGCCAAGAGAGCAAGAAGCCAAAAGTGGACTGATTTGCAGTCCACCGGCCAACCGGTGGATGCCCACCGGCCAGCCGGTGGAACCCAGACAGAATGGGTCAGCTACTGCCTCAGCACCGGCCAACCGGTGGCCTCCTCACCGGCCAGCCGGTGGTGCCTAAGCCTGAGCCCTCTCCCTTTTTCAAAGCACCGGCCAACCGGTGGCCTAGCACCG
Source organism: Viscum album (assembly GCA_963277665.1). Taxonomy (NCBI): domain Eukaryota; kingdom Viridiplantae; phylum Streptophyta; class Magnoliopsida; order Santalales; family Viscaceae; genus Viscum; species Viscum album. The sequence goes on from OY728152.1 coordinate 1,427,891,347, forward strand.
GTCAGCCGGTGGAGCCAGTTAAACTAGCCGTTGGGCTTTGACCAGACTTGTCCACTTGCCTCCCAATGGCTCCGAAGGCCTCTCCAACGGCTCCGAAGACCCCCAAAGGCCATTTGAGGGTTCCCCCTCTATAAATAAAGGACTAGGAATCCCCGGAAACACACAGAAGCCCATGGGAACATTTTTCATCATTTGGCGAACCTCCGGCGCATTCCACCAAGGAACCTCCACTTGCTCTAACTCAATTCCACAACCAAGGAGCACCACCATAGAAGCTTGGGAGCGCCCTTCATCAACTCCATCAATCCTTTGGCGCCCAAGACTTCTCCCCATTATGGTTTTTCTTGTTTTATCATTTTGAGCTTTAATTTGGGTTTGTGCCTACAAACCCCTCTCTTCTCTCATCTCCCTTTCATTTGGGTTTTCACACCACCTTCAAGGTGTGAAGAGGTTAGTCAAGCCTTCCCTTTAAAAGGCTTGAGTCATAGGTGAGCTAGCCTTCACCTGTAAGAAGGCTAGTGGGTTCTTGCTCAACCATTAAAAGAAAGTGGGTTCTTGCTCAACCATTAAAAGAAAGCTGTAATAGGTTCTAGACTAACCTTAAAGTCTAGTGGGTTTCTTACTAAAACCATTAAAAAGAAAGCAGTAGTAAATCTCTCAACGGTTGAGTTGGGAGTGGAGACGTAGGCTTTGGTTTAAGCCGAACTCCGTTATCAAGTTGTGTGTATTACCTCTTTTATTTTCGCTGCACTTTCACTTTGATTTTAAATTGTTAATTAATTTTTAAAAGGCAATTCACCCCCCCTCTTGCCATCACTCTCCGTTCAACAATTGGTATCAGAGCCAAAATTTGAGTAATACCCTAACCGGTTTCAAATTCAAGATCCTTTGTGATGGCTTCAACTTCTTTCGCCCCCGAAGGCTATTCTTTGGGTCGTGCTCCATTTTTTGATGGAACCGACTATACCTATTGGAAAACCCGCATGACCACTTTTCTTAGAAGCATTGGTTATCCTATTTATAAAATTGTCATGCATGGTTATTCTCTCTCTTCTCCCGATGAATCCAAATGGACTCAAGCCGATATTAAAAATTTCGAGCTTGATGGAAAAGCCATGAACGCTCTTCATTGTGGCCTTGATCGTAATGAATTCAATCGAGTTTCCACATGCACCTCATCACATGAAATCTGGAAACTTTTGGAGGTTACCCATGAGGGGACCAACAAAGTTAAGGACACTCGATTGGATATGTACCGTCAAGATTTTGAATCTTTTACCATGCATCCATCTGAAAATATAACTGAAATGTTTACTCGTTTTACTGACGTTTGCAATGGAATAAAATCTCTTGGAGATGATGTTTCTACAGAGATGATGGTCAAGAAGATCCTTTGGATCCTACCAAGCTCATGGGCACCAAAAGTCATGGAAATTCAAGAATCAAAAGACATCAAGAACATGCCGGTCGAAGAGCTCATCGGATCCCTCCTGACCTACGAGATCACCATGAGGAGGCAAGCTGAAAAGGAAGCAAACCAATCAAAGTTCCAAAGAACATCACCTTCAAAGTTCAACAAGAAAAAATCCCATCCTCCTCATCATCTTCCTCTTCAAGCGGCGATTCCGAAATGGAGAATCTTGCCCGCAGGATGCACAAATTCATGAAGAATCACAAAAAGAAGAAATCCCGCAAGGCTCAACCCAACAAAAAATCCGATCCCGAGGTAACATGTTACAGGTGTGGCAAGAAATGCCATTACAAGCCCGATTGTCAACTCAACAAGAAAAAGGCCAAGCAAAAGGAAAAGAAGAAGGATTTCAAAGCCACATGGAGTGATAGCTCCACATCCTCCTCCTCCTCCTCCTCAAGTGACAACGGTAAAAAATGTCTAATGGAATTTCACGAGGTAACCTCTTCCGACTCCTCATCCTCTTGTTCTTCAAATTCTTTTAATCATTTATCTTATGAGGATCTCCAACATGCAAGAGATCAATTGGAGGAAGGTTTTCACGAACTTTCTTCCAAATTTGTTGCTTTAAAAAAGAATTTCAAAAAACTTTCTTCCGAAAAGGAACAACTTCTCAAAGAGAAGGAGGAGTTGTCCCTCAAGATCCAAAACCTTCTCGATGTTGATTCTATGGAATCAACAATCAAAGATTTAAGGGAATCTCTTGCCAAGTTCACCCAAGGTGAACAAAATTTTACCAAATTTCTAGGTTCCCAATGCGTATCTAGAACCACCCAAGGGCTTGTCTATTCCAAGCAAGCTTCCTCTTCCCATGCTCCAACTATTTTTGTAAGGGGGAGCTCCCAATATAAATTTTGCAATTATTGTAAAAAACCCGGGCACTTAATTTATGAGTGCAATTGCAAAAATGCCCGGTATGGAAGGCCCAAAACCATTCTCTTTGACAATGAATTTCATAGGAGATGATCCGCCACTAGACAAGTATGGATTGAAAAATCCCTTTTAGCGAGTCTCTCCGGGCCAAAATTTGTCTCGGTTTGAAAATCCTCTCCCCGGTGATTTGTTGTTTTTATTTAGGGGGAGTTAGGATCGTTTAAGACTTTTTGCGTCTTTCAATTCAAAACTTTCAATTAAAAACTTTCAATTCAAAACTTTCAATTCAAAACTTTCAATTCAAAACTTTCAATTCAATTCAAAACTTTCAATTTCAAAAATTTCATTTCAAAACTTTCAATTCAAAACTTTCAATTCAAATTTCAAAAATTTCAATTGGTTTAAAATCTCTATCTTGTTTTTCAACTCTTTCCCTCAATCAAGTTTTATGCCCCGTTCTATTTTGATAATCACAAAGGGGGAGAAATTCTTGGTTGATTGGGGGAGAAATCTTTTAAATCATGCCTCTAATTTCAGTCTTTTACATTGCTTGTTTTGGTGATTTTGATCATCAAAATAGGGGGAGATTGTTGTACCTCTCGTACCCCTCGTGGTTTAATTTTCATGATCACAATCACTCTCTTATTAATCTAATATTGTTTTAAGTGTTTTTGGATGATAGGTTGCCAAGGAATTGGGCCAAGAGAGCAAGAAGCCAAAAGTGGACTGATTTGCAGTCCACCGGCCAACCGGTGGATGCCCACCGGCCAGCCGCTGGAGCCTGGACAGAAGGCATCCTTCTGTCCAGACCACCGGCCGACCGGTGTCCCACCACCGGCCAGCCGGTGGAACCCAGACAGAATGGGTCAGCTACTGCCTCAGCACCGGCCAACCGGTGGCCTCCTCACCGGCCAGCCGGTGGTGCCTAAGCCTGATCCCTCTCCCTTTTTCAAAGCACCGACCAACCGGTGGCCTAGCACCGGTCAGCCGGTGGAGCCAGTTAAACTAGCCGTTGGGCTTTGACCAGACTTGTCCACTTGCCTCCCAACGGCTCCGAAGGCCTCTCCAACGGCTCCGAAGACCCCCAAAGGCCATTTGAGGGTTCCCCCTCTATAAATAAAGGACTAGGAATCCCCGGAAACACACAGAAGCCCATGGGAACATTTTTCATCATTTGGCGAACCTCCGGCGCATTCCACCAAGGAACCTCCACTTGCTCTAACTCAATTCCACAACCAAGGAGCACCACCATAGAAGATTGGGAGTCCCTTCATCAACTCCATCAATCCTTTGGCACCCAAGACTTCTCCCCATTACGGTTTTTCTTGTTTTATCATTTTGAGCTTTAATTTGGGTTTGTGCCTACAAACCCCTCTCTTCTCTCATCTCCCTTTCATTTGGGTTTTCACACCACCTTCAAGGTGTGAAGAGGTTAGTCAATCCTTCCCTTTAAAAGGCTTGAGTCATAGGTGAGCTAGCCTTCACCTGTAAGAAGGCTAGTGGGTTCTTGCTCAACCATTAAAAGCAAGTGGGTTCTTGCTCAACCATTAAAAGCAAGCTATAATAGGTTCTAGATGAACCTTAAAGTCTAGTGGGTTTCTTGCTAAAACCATTAAAAAGAAAGCGGTAGTAAATCTCTCAACGGTTGAGTTGGGAGCGGAGACGTAGGCTTTGGTTTAAGCCGAACTCCATTATCAAGTTGTGTGTATTGCCTCTTTTATTTCCACTGCACTTTCACTTTGATTTTAAATTGTTAATTAATTTTTAAAAGGCAATTCACCCCCCCTCTTGCCATCACTCTCCGTTCAACAAAAACTATATAAATTATTATTCTAACTGTAGAAATATATCTACTAAAGAAAATTTTAATATAAACATTATCTATGATTAACTATTAGAGAAGAGCGATATTTTCTGATTTAAATAATCAAAAAAGAAGACAATAAACCTGAAAGGACACAATGGAATATAAACATGATGTGGAGTCTCATGCTGAGAATTAATACTCTCCAATTTTTGATCACTAACCAACAGGAAGTTTATATAAATAAACATTGATCCAAACCTTGTATTGGGACAAACAACAATATACACAACTATCCAGGAAAACTAGACCTCTTCCCCAGTTTTCAGGGGAGTAACTAAACAAACAGGCCTTATAGATACATCTTCCACTATTATCTGTGGGAGTGTAAGGTATAAAATTATGGTCTATAAAGATATAATTGTATGTTCTAGTCTTTCTTAAGAGATAGTGTGTGTTCAAAAAATAGATAGACACACACACACTACCCGTATTGTAAAATCCGTACACAAGAAGATAAAAAAATAAAGAAAATAGATTTAGAAGGATATGTGTGATTGGTAATGTGGCTTGCTACTCCTTGAAGATATGTTGAAATGAATCTTGAGTCAGATTTTTTGAAATAGACAACAAAATAGAGTTTTGTGAGAGCGTTTGTTTTCTGTTTCTATTGAGGTATTGATGTTCTCAATGAAATATTATCATTTCATAGTTTTTTTTCCTATAACATTTTCTTCTGTTTTCATTCTCATTAGTATATTCATGTTTCCACAGTAGTTCTTGAGTTTTTTATCAGGAGCATGAATTCTCCACACACACGTCAACATCTTCATTTTTTGATCAGTTTTTAGTTTTATGTATTAAATCCAACAAGGATCATGTTCACTATCACATCTAGGTACCTCAGACCTCATAATGTAGTATAAAATTTGTTTAAAGGTTGTATACAAAAGATATAAAAATTCATTAATATATTTATAAATACTATGTTTTAAAAATATGTCTTTTAGAGGGAAATTTGAATTTAATTGACAAAGTAAGTTGTGATGATTCCTCCGAATGGTGACTTGGATCGGTGTCTCAGTAACATTGTCTTATAATTAACATAATCTATAATTTGGAATAGTTAGTCATGTATCACTGAAATAGGAATAGTAAGTCGCTCTGATATTATATAACCTTGATGGTGAGTTGCGCTATTGGTAACTCATATTTTTTGAAAATTCTAGAATGATTATATTAGTATATTGATGTGACTGTGAATCATACTTTTTCCAATTTTCTAAGTTGAGTTTTGCTGTAGATTGATGAAACAGTGACTCATACTTTTCTAGTTTTTTTTTGAGTTGATTCCGATGGTAGCTTGATGTAATGGTGTCTCATCCTTTCTCATAATTTAGCATCTGTGCTGGCTGTGAGATAGTTGACAATGTGATATCTTAATAGTAAGTCCATATCTATAGTAACTCATACTTATATGAGTTTATTCCATCAGTGAGATGTCCAACAACAGTGAGACATTGAGTTCACCTTAATGGCGACTCAGCCATAATAGTGACAGTTAGTCCACCTTAATGGTGACTCATACTTTGACATATATTTCCAATTTGTCTTATGTTTTAAAACACGAATATAAGAGATTAATATTATATCTAAACATAATTAAAAAAGAGTAAACATAATATAACTAGTTTTAAATTAAGTAAGAATGATTTGTGAACATTAAAAGTAAAGGATACAAACAATATTCCTATTTTTTTGATGAAAAATCCTGACATTAATAAGTTATTAATAATGATAAAATTACAAATGATAACTTTTCTTCTTAAGACCTCATACAGATTATGAGTGAGTAAATTATAAGAAAAACCTAATAAAAAATCATAATATTATTCTAAAATTAAATACCATACTCATTCTCCACCTTTTGGGATAATCAAAAAGTGAAAAAATATATTAGATGATATAGGAGAAAATACCAAGCGATAAAGAACATAAAATAGAGGAAAAGAGATAATATATTTCGTGATAAAAGTATAATACACTGGATAAGAAAAAGTTCAAAATACATCTATATCAAAGAACAATCCAAAATCAATTATTCTCCAAGGAAGGGTCTACAAATGCTTTTGACTTATCAGTAGAAGCATAGGGAGGAACATGAGGTGAAGAAGGGGTGGAGGTAAAGAGTTGATGAAGGTTAAATATAGAAGGAACAAGATAGGTAAGACATTATGTAGAAGAAGGAGGGGCTGTAAGTTCTGAATAAATAACAAGACACAGATGGCTAAGATCCTAAGTTGGTGAAATGGGGAAAGGTTGAAGGGTTTTATGAATAGAAGAAAAATTGTTTCGATTGACAACCGCTCTAAACCGAGAATCAACTTACCGATAGACAAATCTTGAAGGAAAATTCATTGTCCCAGGTACAATGGGTGAGGCCTCTATAGATACAATAGCTTTACTCTAAACTTGAAAGTATGATTTCAAAAATTTGATTAAATCCTTGATAAACTTACCACCTTTATCCATGTCCTTAGTAAAATCATCCTTATTCACCATGAACATCTAGAGAGCATGATTTATCTCCTTGAGTTGTCGCACTTGTTCCTTAAAGGCTTGTGTGACTGAAGGTATCCTCAAATTCTCAACCAAGTACTTGATATGAATATCCAATTGAATTTTGGTATAAATCCTTCTAATGTATAAATCTACTTTCTTGGTGATTTCTTTTTGAGAATTAGTGGACCCTTTATTATAAAATCTTATCATGTCTTGCACATGACTACTATTTTGTTTATTTTTTAATAAACTCCCCTAATTTGAACTGGCGATCATACTCTGCAAGGCTTCCATTATGATGGTTCTGGTCAAATCCATTTTAAAAGGCTAAGAAAGAGCATAAGAGGTTTAGAAAAATTTTAATTCATCTCTAATAACTTATCTCAATAGATCCAAGTCACGAGATGGAGGCTGAGGAGTATCAGCAATAGAAGATGTATATCCAAGGATTTCATACAACACCTACCAAATATTCTCTACAATCATAAGACATATCTTTTATAATAGGAATGAGAGTATCTAGTTCATCAATTAATCTATTATTCTATATTATCACTAATTGATGCTTAGAAAACATTTGAGATTGAATCAAAGATAAAATTTTCTCTAAGAGAATGGGAGTATCTATTTCACTGAGACTGCACACTGGTTCTGGTTGAGGTTAGTCGATATCTCTAACAACTGAGCACAATTCTGGTTTAAAAAAATTACAGTTATTCTAACTCACATTATTAGTAGGTATAGGTTCCAATAGAGGAGAAAAGGTAAGGGCTGGATTAATTCCAACTAAAACTCTTTGATCATGATCCACTTTTTTATCCAGGGATCCCATATGATCCATTACCTCATCATCTCAAACTGGATAGTTCAAAATGAGAGTAACATATCCATGATATTTTTCCCATTCAGTGACTATTGTCACATGAAAAGGAATAAGAGTATAATCTCTAACTCTATGGGATTTTTGTTCCCCTCAATAGGTGATTCCTTCCAAACATAAACTTGTTCATGCACTTGAACATCTATAATTTCATCATTAATTAAGACTAACATAGGAGCCTTTTGAGATTATAAAACTATTTCATTTTCTACAAAAATTATTTCATCAGGGGTTTAAGAATGTCCTTTTTACTGTCAGGATGATTAGGCTCACCACCAGTTTCACCATCAGCCTTACCACTTCATCATTTTTCTTCTTCTTCATTTACAAAATACTCTTATTCTTCACTAGTTTCACCTTCCTCTTCTTATTCATATTCCTAATTTTAATTTTATTCCCCTTCTTCACTCTCATATTTTTCATTATTCTCTTCTTCTTATTCACTTCCACATCCACTAGAATATTCACTATCCTCAGATTCATCAGTTTCCTCCTCCTCCTCATCATCCATTAGAATATATCCAATTGTAGGAAGATATATTGTAGGGCAAGGGATTCAAAAGTAATTATTTTAGGGATTATTGTGACGTTTGAATCACTCCTATTATCAATAGGAGATAATTTTTCTTTATCTAACTCAGCTTCATTTTCTTGCACATCTGAATACTCCACAACTTCATCTAGTCCTAGACCAGGGTCAACCATATCTTTTGGTCTTGAAGGGTGTTGAAATGGATTGAATTATTCATAAATTTTCTCCTTATCTTCCACCCACTCTATCATCTAGGGATTCTAGTTTTTCCATCCTTATCCTTTGGAATATATCTTTCATGATGAAAAATCAAAAAGAATATTTCATAGTTTATTTATCTTTATTCACCACTCCTTTAAGTATCAACATGGAAGAAATAAGATTAGAATAAAAAATTGAGTTTGAGTTTGAACGAGGCTTAATCATATCACTCATATGAACTATAAGATATCTGCAGAGGTTGATCATGTTCCATTTTCTCATCAGATACAGTAGAAAAACATCTACATATTCCTAGGAGGAAAATTACCCTTTTCTTGTAAAAAATGGCACTTAATAATATTTAAAATAAATCATTATTCACCATTCATATCATATGTAATTAATATTTAGTGATTTCATCACTGGTAAGCACATTCAAGGATATTTAATTACTAAAAATATTACTTGTAGGAAGAAAATTACCATGATAATCATAAAAAATAACATCATGATGTACATTTAGGCATTAAAACCACGACTTTGAAAAAAAAGAAAGCTTTTCCCATATATTATTGACTTTATCTAATATGTTTCTGTTCCATCAAGAATAAACTCCACAAATGAATAAAACTAATGAACTGTCTTCTGATAAAGAGGCCTTTTGTTGTTGGATAACCTATCCAACCAACCTTGTTCTTATAATACATTCCAAACCAGAAGCTTACTTGACATGATCCAGTATTCATGCAATTCATTTTATGGAATGACCATTCTACTAGCAAGGAAATGGTTAATAGGTTTGTGTTTAGGATCACTTGATTCACCCTTTCGATTCTATGAAGTATGAGACTTTTTAAGAGATGTATCAGATAAGTGCTTCACTCGAGCCATTTTGAAGGGTTCTATTTGAAGGAAGAATGCTGTAGATGTTCAAGAGAGTAAAATTTAGTTTAAGGAGTAGAGTAATTGAGAAATGATTTGGATTCATATGATTTTTATCATTTAGGGACTTTAAAATCAAAAATTTAAAATGTAGTAGAAAATAAAATAAAATAAAATAAGCATTGATTTTAAGTCCGATCCAAAAAAAATAACAAAGTAAAGGTTGGTAAGACACAAAAGTGAGTTCTAATGGTGAGTTATCAATGGTGAGTCACAATGGTGAGTCATCAACAATGATTCACAATGGTGAGTCCTCAATAGTGAGTTATCAATGGTGAGTCACAATAGTGATTCATCAATGGCGAGACACAATGGTTGGTTGTTAACAGTGGGTCATTAGAAGTGAGTCCCAATGGTTAATCCCAACTGTATGTCATAAATAATTAGTCCCAACAGTAAGTCATCAATAGTTTGTCCCAACATCGATTGATCAATAATTAGTCACTCAAATTTGATCATTCCTAACTCATGTCAAATGAAAATAATTATCTTATAAATTAATGGAATAGTGAAAATTTTAGAAAGAAGATGTTCAGTGCCAATGAACTTAAGAGTTATATCATATTTTTAATAATGATCCCTCAAAAAATGATCTCTTAAATGAATATGCTTTGTTCTTGATTGAGAAACTAGATTCTTATAAATGTTAATAAAACTTGAATTGTCACAGTTTATAGTGACATGCCTAAATTGATATCCATAGCCTAGTAATGTGTGTTTTAACCAAAAAATATGAGCACAACAACTACAAACATGTATGTATTCAACTTCAGTAGTAGAGAATGTAATAGAATTATGTTTCTTACTACCCCATGAAACTAGATACTTTCCCAAAATGTGATATTTTCCTGAGGTTCTTTTTCTATCCAACTTCCAACCATGAAAATTAGTATCTGAATAACGAAAAAAGTCAAATGGTTGTCCTCTAGGATAGTACAGTCATATGTTTTTATTGTATTTGAGGTACATGAAAATTATTTTAATATAAATTAAGTGTGAATATTAGGGATTTTCTTGAAAATGAGCACACATACACACATTAAACATAAAATTAGGTCGGATAATAATTAAGTAAAAAAGAATTCCAATCATACCTCTATAATTGGTTTGATCCACTGATTTTCCATCTTCACCAAGATCTAATTTATAGGTGGTACTCATAGAAGTATCCCTACTTTTGGTGATATTCAAACCAAAATATTTTAAAAGATATTTTTTATATTTAATTTGATTTATAATAATACCATCTTTACTTTAAAAAATTAGAAATCCAAGAAAGAATTTTAGTTGACCCATTAAACTCATTTCAAACGCATTTTGTATCATTTTTAAAAAGTCAATACATAAGGAATTTTTTGAAGATCCAAAAATAACATATTCAACATATATTTGACCAACTAAAGCGTCTTTAGAGATTCTTTTTATGAAATGATTAGGATCATCTATACCCTTGGAAAAAATTTGGAAATAAGAAAAGTGATCAGCCAATCATACCAAGATCTTGGATCCAATTTTAAACCATACCATTATTTTGGTAATTTGAAAACAAGATTTGGAAAGGGAGGATTTTTAAAACCATGGGGTTGTGCAATTAAACAACCTCAACTATATAACTCTTCAAAAATGCACTTTTAACATCCATTTTACAATGTCTGAAATTAAGATGTGCTGCATAAAATAGAATTATTCTAATGGATTCATGTTGGGATACTGGTATAGAAGTTTCTTCATAGTCCTTTGAAATCTTATAGAATATAATCTTGAGAAACTAGCCTACCTTTATTTCTTACTATAGTTCTATCTTTATCCACTTTTTTTAAAACACCCACTTAGTGCTTATGTTCAAGGTGTCATCGCGTCTATCAATAAGCTTCCAAACATTTTTCTTTCAAATTGATTTAATTAATCTTGAATATGCATCATCCAAAATTCATCATTGGTAACATCATTGAGGTTCTTAGGTTCATGTTGTGACAAAAAGACATTTTGTTCAACATGATTTAATAGAGAATCCTTAGTCTGTGTTCCTTTTACTAAGTTTCCAACTACTATATCTAAATAATGGGTTTAAAGTGTTATAATAGGTCTATGAAAAGAATTACAGGTCACTTTGGGATCCTCTTTAGGTTCAGGATCCTTTTAGTCATAATCTAGAAATTTTACAAATTTGGATTTTTATACTTGTTTAACAATAGAATTATATGGTTTAGGATTTAAGTCTAGATTTGGAAGATTGTATTAAAAATTTTCTAAGGAGGTTTTAGATTCATGTGGATATTTTTCTTCAAACATGACTCAAATAGATTCATCAACACATTTGGTTCTCTTATTAAAGACTGTATAGGATTTTCAAGATATTGAATAACCTAGGAAAATTCCTCCATCACTCTTAGAAGAAATTTTTTCTATATTTTACTTTAAATTAAGAATAATTACTCTCAAACTAATTATTTTTATGTAATTAACCTCAGTTTTCCTATTATTCCACAGATCATATGGGGTTTTCTTTATGAGAAGTCTAATTAAGACTCTATTAATTAAATATAAAACTGAATTCATAGCTTCTACAAAAAAATAAATAAGAAAATAATATTAATTAAGCATTGTCTGGGCTATCTATTATACGATTGTAAGAACCCGGACCTTATTTTCAGGTATGTTTTTTCTTTTTCTGGAATTTTTGATAAAAGAGGAGTTTCTGGAAATTTTTGAAATATATGCCATGTACTTTATATGTAAATGCCATGTACTTTGATTCCGCTCGAGGCCGCATGCTGGCCATGCCATGACCATGCACACGACCATGTAGGGGTAATGTGGAGGTCGCCGAAAGGAGAGTACGGAAAAGCCTAGTACAGGATGTGTACTCCCAAAGTACACGTCGTGTACTTTCTTTTTTTCACTAAATGGACCGGGGTCACATCTTAACCCCAGAAACGTCTTCTTCTATAGCTTTTTCGACCGAGGGCATCCCGTATGGCTGTGAATCTCCTCCGAGCCCCCAATCCTCTGTCCGTTCTCTGAATCGACCACCGTTTATTGTGTTGGAACCGCAGTGGTAAGCTCTTCCTTCTCCTAGAGCCTTTTTTTACAATTCCCCCTCTTTTTCATGTTATCGTGGGTTAAAATTACTTTGCGTTTTTGTAGATCTATGGCGTTCTAAGGTGATTCAAGCCTCGTGGTTCGAATATATCAATCTCCTAGCATCAAGGTTGGTGTTTTGTGCCTTTTTGTAGAAAGTCTTTGAGTATTTTGTGTAAATTCCACCAATACCCTTGAATGGGGTATTGTGTGTTTCCTGTTTTTCCCTTGTTGTTTTCCTGCTTTGCTTATATTCTTGAGAAGAATTTATTGTTTGTGAATAGGGTAATTTACGGTGCTTTGTATGCCTTTCCCATGCATGTTTTCCTTTTTACGACCGTTTGGTCTAGTTTTTTTTGTTAGGCTATTGCTAGTTCCATGCCTGGTTTGTAGGATGCTATGACTGTTCTTCCATGTTGAGATCCTGTAGATTCTAGCCAAGTAGTTCTTGAGGAAACTTTGGCCGTTACACGATGTGATACTTGCTGACTTTAAATAGGGCAATGGGAACCTAATGTAGTATACCATAGGGAGAATGGATGTAAGGGCTTCTCCAGAGTGTCTATAATTTACGATGCGAGACCATAGGGGGAATTGATGTTGAGTGCTTTCTTAGAGAGTTTGTAGTTCCTCGATGCGGGCCACAGGGGTAATGAGATGTTAAGTGCTTCCCCAGAGTTCCTTTAGTATGATACAAGACTATAGGGGGAATTGACGGGGAGTTCCTTCCCAGAGAGTCAGTTCATTAGCTGAACCAAAGGGGTGAGACTGTGTGTGCCTCCCAGAGGGTTGCTAGTATTTGTAGGTTGAACCATATGGGTTAAGATATGAGAACTACCCAAAGGTTACCTATTTTTGCTACTTGTTTGAGTGGATGTATACTTGTTTTTAGATTATATGCTAGAAACTATGGATTGTTTACTGTTTAGTAATTCCCTGTTTACTGTTTATTGTACATTTACCTGCCATATATTCATTGACTATTAGGCATAGATCTTTGGCTGGTTTCCTACTGGGACTTTGTCTCACACCCTGTTTGGGCCATGCTTTTGGCCCCAGACATATTATATTGTTGCAGGTATAGATAAGGGAAAACATCCTTCCACTTCAATTTCTTGATTGCACTGGAGTCGGAGAGCATGGGACCAAGCTGAGGCTTCCGATGCTGAGGATTTTCTCATCTGTTTTTCTTGTGTACATTGGTTTATTTCTATATTTAGCATTGTGACTTTTTTGGATGTTTCCCTAGACATATATGTATCATGAATCATTTACATACATTTCTGCTCTAGTTGTTTATTTATCAGTATTTCACTGTTATTGTTGTTGGATATTTATTTCTTTCGTTGTTGTATGTGTTGTATGTGTTGTTACTTCCATTGTGTACTCTGCCAATGAGGGCTTAGTTTCCCTAATATCACACCCAAGGCGCTCGTTGCTAGTTGGAAGCCTCTGGCATTCAGGGAAATGCGCTTGAGTCCATGTGACCAACTGGGTATGGGGTGCCTCTAGGTGGCTTCTAGAACCGGGGGGGGGGGGGTTACAAAGTGGTATCAAAGGTACTATTTTCTCTTGACATGCTGTTTTGAGCCTATAGCCAGGTATAGGACTGAATAGGTACTTGGTAATAAGCTGTGCCCGGGAGTAGCTATCCCGTGTACAAGGAAAATCCATACTCCCTCGTTTATTGTAATTTTACTAGTTTTCAATTTTACAGTTGATTTGAATTCATCATTGGGTGATTCACATGATTTGTGCTATTACCATTATTGTTATTGTGGTTCTATTTCTGTCACAACCCAATCAGATGAGGGCATGCCATCACATGCATCATATAGGCACTGTTAGAATTCACATGCTATGCATTCTTTCCCTTCCATCTAAGATGAATTAAAAATTGCATGTTGTTGTGATAGATTTTGTGTATAATATTCATGCTATTGTGATAGATGCTTAATAAAAATACCTACTTCTTTTTAGAGCTTTGATTGATTAAGGTTTTAACTGAATGAATGGAAAATTTTGGTTCTTGAGGTGTTATGGGCCCTCATGGACCAGAATATTTTGGATCATTAACCAGTTTACCGTGATTGTAACTTGTATAAGATGCCAAAATTTGATTCGCGAGGAGTATGGGCCGCCACAGATCAGAATTTGGAACCTTAACACTAGTTTTATGTGTTTTCTAGGATCCAGACCTGTTTCCGAGGCTACTGTTCATAAAAACCCAGAATACATGGTGTGTAATTTATGAATACATGCCGTGTAGTCTATAGCCGTGTGACTAACTGTGCGAGCAGGGACACGGGGTTGGGAAAAATATTTCAGGAACACACCGTGTACTAGTTTAGCACGTCGTGTAGTATGAAATAGGTACCCCGGCTGTGTCACAAAAAACACGGGTCGTGTTATCTTTTCACATACACACCGTGTCTGAATCTTACACACCGTGTAGTCTGATCTAGGTACCTGACCGTGTCACGAACAACATGGGTCAATGTTACCCCTTTCTAATACACGCTGTGTCCATCTGGAACACACCGTGTAGTTTCAGCCATGTTTCATGACGTGTCGCTAACAACAAGGTCCAGGTAAGGCATGTCTAGTACACATTGTGTCTGCACTGAAAATGCCATGTAGTTTTGTCTTAGAAAACCCATGTGGCTTAACCGTGTAGAAGGACTCGAACATGGGAAGAGGATTCAGGTACACGCCTTATATTAGGATAACACGCCGTGTATTTGGGGTGTTACATATCTTGTTCTGGCAAGAGTACACGCCCATGCAAATGACTTAAGTAAACACATCGTGTTGGGAAAGTACACGCCAAGTAGTCGCATTTTTCAAAACGTGAATGCTTTTATTCTACTGTTCATCTCTTTTCCTTTCAGTTTTCATTTCATTGATGATCTTGAATATAAGGTGTTCATTTTACCTTGTAGAGTCATGGCACCGAGACATCCTCCGGTAGCACACCAATTTTTAGGCAGTGATCAGATGCCAGATATGGCTTATCAGGGACTTCCCGCAGATTACTCTATTGTGCCAGCCTTGGCAGCATCAGTGATAGAGTTTATAGGTGCTGATGTGTATTTTAGGGAAGGCTTTATGAGGATGATGTAGACCTTCCTGGGAGCTACGCCTCCTACCTCGACTATGGGAAACTTCACATGGGTTTTCCAACAGCATCATCCTCCCACCTTCTCAGGGGAAGGAGGACCCCAGGTTGCAGAGTCATGGCCAAAAGCCATGATGACGATCTTCAAGAATCTGGAGACAACTACAGAGAGGTGGGTCAAGCTTTCTACCTACATTCTATGTGACTCCACCAAGAGATGGTGGGACGTTATCTAACAGGCTGGTCATCAGCAGGTTTTGTCCTGGGAGGAGTTTCAGTGCGTCTTTTATGAATACCTTTATCCGGAGACCCTGAGGGTCGACCGAACCTGGGAGTTCATGAGCCTAAAGTAGGTTAATCTTTCGGTCATGGAGTATTCCTCTCATTTAATTGAGCTTCAGTGTTTCACACCCCTCCAGAGCGCATAGATGGGTTGTTCTTGGCAAGGATGTTTGAGGATGGTCTCAGACGGGATATCTGCTCACAGGTGAATATCTTCAGGCTGACTGTCGTTGCTTCCAATGTCAAACAGGCACTGATTTCAAAGCGCAATTTGAGAGATTCTAGATTTGAGAGCCAGGACGGTTCCGCTTCAAGGGTTAGTGCTTCACCAGCTGATAGCAGGAAGCACCGTAGGGAGTCTACACACGGTGATCTGAGGTGGAGAGACAAATCTTCAGGTAGCCATGTGGTATGCTACTAGTGTAGAAAGACAGGAAATACGAGACCACTATGCCAGAGAGACCCAGTGGAGTTCCGATCTTGCGGCAAGATGGGTCACCTTCAGCGTTTCTGTCAAGTTTTCTCACTAGAAGCTGGTGACAGGGGTTCATCTATGACCCCTCATTCAGGATCAGCACCACTAGTTTCTCACTAGTTCGGGAACTGGAGTTC
The DNA here is from genome assembly GCA_963277665.1 of Viscum album. Classification (NCBI taxonomy): domain Eukaryota; kingdom Viridiplantae; phylum Streptophyta; class Magnoliopsida; order Santalales; family Viscaceae; genus Viscum; species Viscum album. The sequence continues at coordinate 1,427,907,705 of OY728152.1, forward strand.
TTCTAGACGTTCAGGCCGAGGTGGTGGTCGTGGCTTGGGTGGTCAGTTGGAGGTCTATCAACGATAGTAGGGCGGATCAGCTCAGAGCAGTTAGGCAGGGCCACATGGTCGTGGTATAGGTCAGGCTTTTGTAGTGGAGGAAACCCAGCCGGAGCAGGATCCCAGAACCTCTACAGTTCGAGTAATGATCTTAGTAACATCCATTTTATCTTCTTCTCTATTCGATACAGGGTTTTCCCATAGCTTTATCTCTGTTGCTATTGTGGAGAGCCTTGGGATCTGCATCTTTTCCTCTGCTGATACTTTGACTCTAGACACACCGTTGAGGACTAGAATGGTTAGTGTATGTCAGCGCAGAGAGTTCCCTCTTGTGGTTGCAGGGTGTCACTTCTTATGGGATTTCTATGTCCTAGAGATGACAGAATATGATGCCATCCTTATAATGGATTATCTAGTTCCCTTATAGGTGGTCATCGTCTATTATCACCGTAGGGTGAGTTTCATATCACTAGAGGGTGGATCTTTTCTTCATCAAGGTGAGTGGGATGTCTAGGCCAGTCGAGTAGGACCTGAGCATCATGGACTAGGAGGAGTTTCAGCCAATCTTTCTAGTCTATACCTGGATGACGAGGTGACGTCATAGTTAGACTTTCCTCTAGTGGTGAGTCATTTCAGAGATGTCTTTCTAGAGGACTTTTAGGGTTTTCCTCCATATCGTGAGGTAGAATTCTTGATTGAGCTCGTGCCAGGAGCGGTACCGGTGTCCATTCCTCCTAATATGATGGCAACACCTGAGCTACAGGAGCTCAAGAAGCAGTTGGAGGAGTTATAGGGAAAGGGTTTCATCCGACCCAGTACTTCTCATTGGGGTTAGCCTTTCCTATTTGCAAAGAAGGAAGACGGCACCCTTAGGCTTTGTGTGGATTATCGGAAGTTGAACGAGTTGATGACCAAGAACCAATATCCTTTTCCTAGGATTGATGACCTCTTTGATCAGCTTCGAGGAGACCGGGGGTTCTCAAAGATCAATTTGAGGTCCGGTTATCATTAGTTGAGCGTTAGAGCATCATATATACCTCTAACATCCTTCAAGATTAGGAATGGTCTTTACGAGTATATAGTTATGCCGTTCGGACTCACGAACACGCCTATAGTGTTCATGGGACTGATGAACTGAGTGTTCCATCTGTACTTAGTATATTTTTGGGTGGTCTTCGTGGATGATATCTTTGTGTACTCTCACACTCGACACGACCATGCTACCCATCTTGAGATCATTTTGAGTACACTGAGGGATCATCAGTTATATGCTAAGCTCTCGAAATTCCACTTTTGGATGGATCAGATTCACTTTTTGGGTCACGTTATCTCAGAGATAGGAGTATCAGTAGACCTACAGAAAGTGAGAGTAGTAGTCTTCTGGGTACAACCAAAGAACGTCTTTGAGGTGCAGAGTTTTCTATGGCTGGCTGGATACTAAAGACGCTTCATACGGGACTTTTCATGCTTAGAATCACCGTTGACAGGTCTGACCAAGAAGGGTGAAAAGTTCTTATGGTCAGATTATTTTGAGTCAGCCTTCCAAGTGATGAAAGAGAGGTTGACTTCAGCATCGATACTAGTCTTACCAGAACCAGGCAAGAGTTACACTATCTACTATGATGCTTTAGGTATCGGTATTGGATTCATGTATATGTATGGAGATGGAGTCATTGTGTACGGGTCTCGACAGTTGAGGCCACATGAGAGGAACTACCCAACACACAATCTCGAGTTGGCGGCAGTTGTTCCTGACTTAAGTTGTTGAAGACATTATCTTCTGGGAGAGCACTTTGTGGTTTTCACCGACCACAAGAGTCTCTAGTACATCTTCACCCAGCATGATCTGAATCTGAGACAACATAGGTGGGTTGAGTATCTTTAGTCCTTTGACTTTGATCATTCCTATACTCCAAGAAAGGGCAATGCAGTGGTTGATGCATTGAGTAGGAGGACTCAGATATAGGCAGTTCAAGAGACTAGTAGTGAGTGGAAGTTTATGGCTCTATTCTCTCAGATGCATTTGGAGGTGCACGATAGACATGGGCAGAATTTTCACTCTTCTGTAGCTGTTACCTATGCACTTCCTGATCGATTATGGATGAGGAAGCTATTAGACTCAGAAGGCCAAGTCTTGTGGGAGAGTGTGTTAGGAGAGGACCCTCTTCCTGGATGGATAGTGGGTGAGGATGAGATCTTTCATTTTCAGGGATACGTATGGGCGCCAGCAGACAAACGTGAGGAGATAATATGGTACTTTAATTCCTCAGTTTTATGCAGTTCATCATGGCATCACCAAGATGTATCATGATCTAAATCGCCATTATTGGTGGCCAGGTGTGAAGAGAGATGTTGCTAGTTTTGTCATGAGGTGCTCCACTTGTCAGCAGGTGAAAGTGAAACATCAGCAACCAACATGTCTTTTGTAGCAGTTACCCATTCCTGAGTGGAATTGGAATGACGTCGTGATGGACTTCGTGACCAGTTTTCCAAGATCACGTCGAGGGAATGACATAGTATTGGTTGTCATTGATAGACTCACGTAGGTTTCTCTCTTCTTTCCGATCATGGAGACCTTCAGTGTTGATGAGCTGGGACGGTTGTACATTCGAGATATTGTACATCTGCATGGAGTTCTGCACTCCATTGTTTTAGATAGGGATGCGCGTTTTACTTCTCTGTTTTGGCAGGGGATTCAAAAGGATTTGGGTACACATGTACTTTTGAGTACAACATACCATCCCCCAAAAGATGGAATATCCAAGCATACTATTCATGTTCTTGAGGATATGCTCTGAGCTTGCATTCTAGACTTTGGAGGTTATTGGGGGAGGCATATACCTCTTGTGTAATTCATCTACAACAACAATTTTCAGGTCACTATTTAGATGGCACCATACAAGGATCTGTACGGTAGGCCATTCCGATCACCTTCATGCTGGTTGGAGGCGGGAGAGGCAGCTTTGCTGGGACCTCGTTTGGTTTAGGAGACCTCGGAGCAGATAGAGTTGATTCGAAATAGGATAGCAACAACGCTATCTCGATAGAAGTCTTATGCTGATCAGCGGAAGTGACCTCTAGAGTTCTAGGTCGGGGATCAGGTTTTCTAGCGTGTCACACTAAGGTTGGGACGCAAGAGGATTCAGAGACATGGTAAGATTTCACCATGGTATGTCGGGCTGTTTAAGGTGTTGGAGAGAGTTAGGCCTATAGCCTATCAGCTGCAGTTACCTCAGAGGTGTCGGGCTTTGCAGAACATATTCCATGTTTCTCAGCACCGAAGTTAATTTTCAGACCTATCTCATGTCCGTCCACCTGATGAGGTTGAGGTCAAAGCAGATGTATCATTTGAGGAGCATCCTACTAGGATTTTTGATCACAGTATGAAGGTTATTCGTGGCCATTCATTTCCTCTGGTACGGGTGCTATGGTAGCATGGGCGAGTACGGGATGAGACTTGGGAGAGGGAGGCCGATGTATGATCGCAGTGGCCGGAGCTGTTCGGGGTTTCTTCTTCTATGTCTCTCTTGGGAAATTTGGGGACAAATTTCTTGAAGGGGGGAAGTTTGTAAAAACTCGGACCTTCTTTTCAGGTATGTTTTTACTTTTTCTAGAGTTTTGGATAAAAGAGGAGTTCTTGAAAATTATTGAATTACAAGCCATGTACTTTGTAATTACACACAGTGTACTTTGATGCCACTCAAGGCCACGTACTGGCTGTGTCATGACCCTGCACACAGCCATGTAGGGGTGATGTGGAGGCCGCGTAAAGTAGAGTACGAAAAAGCCTAGTACACACTGTGTACTCCAAAATTACTCACCATGTACTTTTGTTTTTTCACTAAACGGACTGGGGTCATGTCTGAAACCTAGAAACGACTTCTTCTCCAGCTTCTTCAACCGATGGCATCCCGTACGGCCGTGAATCTCCTTCGAGCCCCCAACCCTCCATCCCTTTCCGAATCGACCGCCATTGAATGCGTTTGAACAGCATTAGTAAGCTCTTCCTTCTCCTATAGCATTGTTTTCCAATTCCTCCACTTTTGTAAGTTATCTTGGGTTGAACATTTTCGGAATTTTCATCAATCTATGACGTTCATAGGAGATTCAAGCCTTGTGGTTTGAGTATATCGATCTACTAGTATCAAGGTAGGTGTTTAGTGCCTTTCCGTTGAAAGTCTTTGACTATTTTGTGAAAATTCCACCAATACCATTGAACGAGGTGTTGTGTGTTTCCTGTTATGCCCTTGTTGTTTGACTGCTTTGATTATATACTTGAGTATAAGTTATTGTTTGTGAATAGGGTAATTTACGGTGCTTTGGATTCTTTTCCCATGCATGTTTGCCTATTTATGACAGTTTGGTCTAGTTTTTCCTGTTAGGGTATTACCAGTTCCATGCCTAGTTTGTAGGATTATATGACTATTCTTCTATGTTGAGATATTGTAGATACTAGAAAAGTAGTTCTTGTGGACACTTTGGCCGTTATGAGATGCGATACTTTCTTACTTTACACAGGGCTGTGGGAACATAGTGTAGTAGACCATAGGGAGAATGGACATAAGGGCTTCTCCAGAGTGTCTTTAAGTTACGATGTGAGACCAAAGGGGGAATTGACGTTGAGTTATTCCTCAGAGAGTCTGTAGTTCCTTGACATGGGCCACATGGGGGATGAGATGTTTAGTGCTTCCCGAGAGTTCCTTTAGTAAGATACGAGACTATATGGGGAATTTACGGTGAGCGCTTCCACAGAGAGTCTATTCTTTAGCTAAAACAGAGGGGTGAGACTATGTGTGCCTCCCATAGGGTTGCTAGTATTTGTAGACTGAATCGTAGGGGTTAGGCTGTGAGAACAACCCGGAGGTTACCTTTTTGTTCTACTTGTTTGAGTGGCTGCTTACTTGTTTGTAGATTATATGCTAGAAACTATGGATTGTTTACTATTTAGTACTTCCTTGTTTACTATTTACTGTACCTTTACCAGCCATATATTCATTTATTGTTAGGAACAGATCTTTGGGTCGTTTCCTAGTGGGACTTTTTCTCACACCCTGTTGGGGCCATGCTTTTTGGCCCAAACAGATTATATTGTTGCAGGTTTAAATAATGGAAAACACCCTTCTTCTTCAGGTTATTGATTTCACTGGAGCTGGAGAGAATGGGACCAAGTCAAGTCTTGCGATGCTAAGGAGTTGCTCATCTGTTTTCCTTTTGTACCTTGGTTTAGTACTGTATTCAGCATTGTGACTTTTTTGGCTATATCCATAGACATATATGTTTCACGCATCATTTACATACATTTCTTCTCTAGTTGTTTATTTATCAGTCTCTCACTGTTGTTGTTGTTGGATATTTACTGCTTCCACTATTGTATGTGTTGTATGTGATGTTACTTCCACTGTGTACTCTACCAATGAGGGCATAGTTTCCCCATTATCACACCCAAGGCCCTCACTGCTAGTCGGCAGCCTCTGGCGTTCGGAGAAATTCTCTTGAGGCCATGTAACCAACTGGGTACGGGGCTCCTCTGGGTGGCTTCTAGAACAGGGGCGTTACAATGATTCTATTTCTACTTTCTAAAAATACCCTATGTTGGGGTGTCCTAGGAGTACATAAGTTATAAATATATCCATTTTTTGAGAAAAAATATTCAAATTATTGATTTCAAACTCACACCCATTGTCAATTCTTATGATTTGATTCTAAGTCCACTTATGTTTTCTTCTAATATGTCATACTGGTTGAAATAGAAACAAGCCTCACTCCTATGAGATAAAAATAAGGTCCATGTATACCTGTAAATTTTATCTACTAGAACACAGACATAGTGATACACATTTAAACATGAAACTCTAGATGGTACAAACAAATCCATGTGAACCAACTCAAGAGGTTGAGAAGTTTAATCTTCATTCTTTGGCTTCAAAGATATTTTAGGTTATTTCACCTTTTTAAAAGGATTTTATACTATATCATTTGGAAAATCTAGTTTAGGTATATCCTAGAATAATCCTTTTCTAGATAGATTTATAAGAGAGTGAGTGTTACAATGTCTTAGTCTCCTATTCCAGAGCTAAGGAACCTTATGGAAGCCACTTAAGCAATAAACATTATGTGAGACTATGGAATCCAAATTGACTACAAATAAATTTTCATTTAAAAAAGTTGTAAAGACTAAATAATTCATAGAATTAAAAATTGAAGAACCTGGAACTTTTTTTTCAGGTATGTTTTCCTTTTCTGGTTGTTTTTGAGAAAAAGAGAAATTTCTGGAAATTTCCAAAGTACACGTCATGTACTTAATGATTACATGCCGTGTACTAGGTTACCACGGGGAGCTGTGTGCTGGCCACACACACGACCAAGTGGGGGTGACTTGGAGGCCACCTAAATTGAAGTACAGAAATGGAAATTACACATTTTTTACATTAAAATTATAGGCCTTATTTTTTCTTTTTTTCATTAAACGCGTTGTGGTCGCGTCTACTGGCCAGAAACACCTTCTTCTAGGTTTCATTCGGACAAGAGCTTCCATATAGTCGTGATCTTCTTCTGAGCCTCCAAACAAGAATCCGAACTCCGATTCGACTGCCATTGATTGTGTGGGGATCACCTTGGTAAGCTCTCTCTTCTACTTGAGCTTCATTTCATGATTCCTCCTCTTTCTCATGTTATCCTATATTGAAGGTTTTAGATGTTTTTGTAGATCTTCAGCGTTCTAGGGTGATTCAAACATCAAGATTCACATATATCATTGCTAAAACACCATGGTGGGTGGTTTGTGCCTTTCTGTTTAATGTCTTTGAATAATATGTGCAATTTTGCACAATACCCTTGAACGGGGTATTGCAGATGTACCATTTTACCCTTGTAATTGTTTTCCATGATTGTATGATTTCATAGAGGTTAATTGGATATGAATAGGGTTAATGGCTTTGTCTTGGATGTGATTTCCCATGCTTTGTTCTGTGTATGACCGTTGGTCCTATTTAGCCTGTTAGGCCGCCATTCCATGATTTTCCATGCCGAGTTGTAGGATGATGCAATTCTTGTTATCTGACATGCTTGATATGCAATAGACTGTTTATCCAAGTAGTTCATAAGGTTTATTTTGGCCATATTTCTTTGCTAGGATTTTTGATTTACACAGGGATGTGAGAACCTGGTGTAGTAGACTATACGGGGAATTGACCGAGTTAGCTTCCTCAGAGAGTCTTTGAGAACATTAAGCTATAAGGGGAATTGACCGAGTGAGATTCCTTAGATATTCCTGAACAAATTTAGGCTATAAGGGGAATTGACCTTGTGAGATTCCTCCGAGAGTCTATGAACACTTGGGGATATAAAGGGAATTGACCTTGTGAGCTTACTTAGAGAGTCCTTGACTACTTATACTATAAGGGGAATTGGCTATGTGAGCTTCCTTAGAGGGTGTTTAAATTACTTTTGACTATATGGGGAATCGACTCGGAATGATTCCTCAAAGAGTCTGTATATATTCTTATGAATAAACTAGAGTGGATAAGTTGTGTGTACTTCTAGAGGGTTACCTTTCTTGATTAGCTGCTTATTTGATATGTGTAACTGTTTATTGTTGAGTACTTTATTGTTTGCTGCATCATTGATTATTACCTGCCATATATATTCACTGACTATTAGGCGTATATCTTTTGGTGGTTTCTTGCTGGGATTTAGTCTCACACCCTGTTTGGGTCATGCTTTTGGGTCCAAACAGATTATATTGTTGCATGTATATATAAGGGAAAACGCCCTTCTACTTCGGGTTCTTGATTGATTGTGGAGCTGGAGAGCATGGGACCAAGCTATGGCTTGTGATGTTAAGGAGTTTTTTACATGATTTCTTTTGTATTTGGTTTAATACTGTTGTGTTCTAGAATTGTTATTTGTTTGGCTTATTTCCTAGACATATGTAGCATGCATCATTCAGATATATATATATATATATATATATATATATTTGTGTGTGTGTGTGTGTGCTCCAGTTTATTATTTTCCAGTCTTCCGTTGTTTACTTCTGTATGGATTATTACTGCATATTCTATTGCTATGGTTTTTCTTCCATTGTGTTACTCTGCCAATGATGGCATAGTTTTCCCACTATCACACCCAAGGCCCTCACTGCTAGTCGGTAGCCTCTGGCATTCATGGAAATGTGATTGAGGCCATGTGACCAACTGGGTACGGGGCACCTCTAGGTGGCTTCCAGAACTGGGATGTTTCAAAGTGGTATTAGAGGAATTCTTTTCTCTTGACTTACTGTTTGGAGCCTTTATCTAGGGATAGGAAGGAATAAGTACTTGGTAATAAGTTGTGCCTAGGTGTAGCTAACCCATGTACAGGGAAATGATAATCTACCTAGTTTAATTAAATTTTTATGGTTTTTCAACTTTACGGTTGATTTTACTTTCACCATTGGGTGATTCACATGTTTTTTGTTGTTACCATTTAGGTTATTGAGGTTTTATTTATATCACAACCTGATGAGATGAGGGTATGCCATATCATGCATCATATATGCACTTGATAGAAATCACATGTCAGGCATTATTTCCATTCCATTTAGGGTGCATTATCGATGCATGTTGTTGTGATAAATGTTGTGTAGAATATGCATTCTATTGTGATTGACGCCTTGATAAAAATACCTACTGTTTGATAGGGTATTGTTTTTATATGGTTTTGTTTGAATCAACGCCAGACTTTGGTTCTTGAGGTGTTATGGGCCCTCATGGATATAAATTTGGTGAATCATTGGCTTTTTTTCCATGTTATAACATTTATGAGATAGAAAAATTTTATTCACAGGGAGCATGGGCCCTCACGTATCATAATTTGGCACTTTCAGTGTTCGTTTTAGTGTTTTTCTGGGTTCCAGAGTATTTTCTGAGGCTTACTGTATGGAAAAACCCAGAATACCCTGTGTGTAATGTTAAGTACATTCCATGTGTTCTTATGTTTGGGAAGAAACTATTTTTCTTAAGTACACATCATGTAATTTTGGTACACGCCATGTAGTCTCTAACCGTGTCATAGGTCGTGTGGGAAGAGACAAGAGATAGGGAATTTCTTGCGGGAACACGCCGTCTACCAGTTGTACACACCATGTGGTGTTGACCCTGTGTTCGCCCATGTAACTAACAACACAGACGGATAAACCGTAAGCTATAAAGGTCGTTTTAGGATCGAACATGCCATGTAGTCTTACCCAGGTACCCAACCGTGTCACTAACAACATGGGTAGGTGTTATACTTTCACATACACACCGTGTATTTCTTGAACATGCAGTGTAGTATTGTCTTAGGAGAGCCGTGTGGCTTAACCATGTAGAAGGAATTGGGTAGGGGAAAAGGATTCAAGTATATGTCGTGTGTTATGAAAACACGCTGTGTGTTTGGGGTGTTACATGACCAATTTAGGCAGCAGTACACGCCCATGTGAATTGCTGAAGGTAACACGCTGTGGAGGAATTGTACACGCCGTGTAGTAATGTTTTGTAAAACTTGAATGCTTTATTTATTCTATTACCTTCCTACTCTTATAGTTTTCAGTCCTTGATAATCTTGATATAAGGTGTGCGCTTGACCTTGCAGAGTCATGCCACCGAGACGTCCTCCGATTGTACTCCAATTTCCAAGTGGTGATCAGAAACCGGACATGGCTGAACAAGGACTTCCAGCGGATCCTCCAGTTGTGCCAACATTGGCACCAGACGTTGTACTTGACACAGGTGCTGATCTGCAGTTCAGAGAGGGTTTCATGAGGATGATGTAGACCTTTTATGGAGCGTTGTCTCCTGCCCCATTAATGGCAGAATTGTTGTGGGACTTTCCGTAGTAGCATCCCCCCCACTTTTTCAGGGGATGGAGGACCCTAGGCTACCAAGTCATGGATAGAATCCATGTTGAAGATCTTCGAGCATCTGGAGATACCTCCAGAGAAGAGGGTGAACCTCGCTATGTACATGCTTCGAAAATCCGCCAAGAGGTGGTGGGATGTGGTCTCACAGGCGGGACGCTAGTAGAATATGGTTTGGGATGAGTTTTAGTGCATCTTCTATGATTACTTCAATCCAGAGATCTTGAGGGTTGATCAAGCCTGAGAGTTCATGAGTCTGGAGTAGGGTAATCTTTCTGTTATGGAGTATTCATCTCGCTTCACTTAGCTTTAGTGCTTTACACCATTTCTAGGGGGGATGATTTGTTCCTTTCACGGAATTTTAAGGATGGTCTCAAGCAGGATATCTAATCTCTGGTGAACATCCCCAGGTTGAATTAGATATCCAATTTCATCAACTAGGAACTGATTACGGAGTGTAACTTGAGGGATTATGGAGGTGTGAGCCTGGGCGGTTCGGTATCCAGAGTTAGTATTCCTCCTCCTGATAGTAGGAAGTGTCGTCAGGAGACTGCACGTGGAGATCAGAGTAGGCGAGAAGCATCTTTTGGTAGCCAGGTGGTGTGCTACCAGTGCGTAAAGAGCAGGCATATGAGGCCACATTTCCCGAGAGACCCAGTGTAGTGCCGATCTTGTGGCAAGATGAGTCACCTTCAGCATTTCTATCAGACCTTCTCACCAGAAGATGGTGACAAGGGTTCTTCGATGACTCCTCATTCAGGAGCAATGCCACCAGTTTCTCACCAATCTGGGAACTAGAGTTCTTTTGACTGTTCAGGCCGAGGTGGAGGTCATGACTATGGCAGTCGGTTGCCGGTATTTCAGCGAAAATAGGGTTGATCAGGTCAAAGTGGTTAGGTAGGGTCATAGGGTCGCGGTGTTGGACAGACTTTTGCAGTGGTGCAGAACTAGCTGGAGCAGGATCCTGGACCCTCTACAGTTCAAGGTATGATCTTAGTAGCCTCAATTTTATCTTCTACTCTTTTTGATACAGGGGATTCCCATATATTTATATCAATTGCTATTGTGGAGATCCTTGGTCTTTGAATCTTTTTTTTGTTGATATATTGACACTATACACTCCATTGGGGATGAGAATGACTAATGTACGTCAGTGCAGGGAGTGCCCTCTAGAGTTTGGTGGGTGTCACTTCTTATGGGACCTCTATGTAATATAGATGACAGGATATGATGTTATCCTTGGGATGGATTGGTTAGTTCCCTTCCAGGTAGTTGTCGACTGTTATCGCCACAGGGTGAGTTTCAAATCACCATACGGTAGATCATTTCTTTATAGGGGTGAGTGGGATGTCTAGGCGAGTAGAGAAGGACCCAAGCATCACGGGTTAGGAGGAGTTATAGCTGAGATTGCTAGTCTATACCAGGATGACCAGGGGAATTCACAGTTAGACTTTCCTCCAGTGGCAGATCATTTCAGGGACATCTTCCAAGAGGACTTTTCAGGTTTTCCTCTGAAGCGAGAGGTAGAATTTTCTATTGAGCTCGTTCTAGGAGCGGTGCCGGTATCCATTCCTCATTATAGGATGGATACACCAAATTTATAGGATCTCAAGAAGTACTTGGAGGATTTGTAGGCAAAGGGTTTCATCTGACCCAGTACTTCTCCTTGGGGTTCGCCTGTCCTATATGCTAAGAAGGCGGACGGTACCATTAGGCTTTGTGTGGAATATCAGAAGTTGAATCAGTTGAAAGACAAGAACTGATATCCCTTTCATAGTATTGATGATCTTTTTGACTAGCTTTTAGGATCTTGGGTGTTCTTGAAGATTGACTTGAGATCCAGTTAGCATCAGTTTTCATGGCACTGATGAACCAAGTGCTCCATCCGTACTTGGATTCTTTCATGGTGGTATTCATGGAAAATATCTTGGGGTATTATCAAACTCGACATGACCAAAATACCCATATGGAGATCATTTTGAGTACACTGAGAGAGAATTATTTATATGCTATTCTCTCAAAATGACACTTCTGTATAGATCAGATTCACTTCATGGGTCATGATTTTTTAGAGACAGGAGTGTCAGTAGACCCAGAGAAAGTGAGAGTAGTAGTTTCTTGGGTGTATCCGAAGAATGTATTTGAAGTGCAGAGTTTTCTAGGGCTGGATGGATACTATATATGCTTCATACAATACTTTTCATGCATAGTATCACCATTCACGAGTTTGACTAAGAAGGGTGCAAAGTTCTTGTGATCATATTCTAGTATGTCAGTCTTTCAGAAGATGAAAGGGAGATTGACTTCAGCACCGATACTAGTCTTTACAAAGCTGGGAGAGAGATATACTATTTACTGTGATGCATTCAGTATCGTGCTTGGGGTTGTACTTATACAGGGGGAAGGAGTCGTTGCATACGGGTCTCTGTAGTTGTGACCACATGAGAGGAATTACCCGACACACAATCTCAAGTTGGAAGCAGTTTCTCATTATTTACGATGTTGGAGAAATTATCTGTTAGGAGAGTATTTTGTGGTTTTCACTGACCAAAAAAGTCTCAAGTACATCTTCACACAACGTGGCATGAATTGGAGATAGCGAAGGTGGGTTGAGTACCTTCAGTCTTTCGACTTTGAGCTTGCCTATACGCCGGGGAAGGGAAACACAGTAGCTGATGTGCTGAGTAAGAGGACCCAGATACATGCAATTCAGAAGCCTAGTAGTGAGTGGTAGCTTATTTATCTGTTCACTGCGATGCATTTGGAGGTACATGACAGATAGGGGTTGACGTTTCTTTCTTCTATAGCTGTTACCTCTACTCATTTTGATCGAGTTCAAATGATACAACTATCAGATTCTGAAGGCCTGGTCCTATGGGGGAGCGTGTTAGGAGAGGACCCTATTCCTTTATGGACCATAGGTGAGAATGAGATCTTTAGTTTTCAGGGACGCGTATGGGTGTGAGTAGACATACTCGAGGAACTAATGCATGACTTTCATTCCTCAGTTTGGAAAGTTTATCCTGGTGTCACCAAGATGTATCATGATCTACACCGTCAGTATTGGTGGCCAGGTATGAAGAGAGATGTTATTGGTTTCATCATGGAGTGTTCCATCTGTCAGTTGGTGAAGCCAGAGCATCAGTTCCCTATAAGGATTTTACAGTAGTTACCCATTATCGAGTGGAAGTGGAATGATGTCGTGGTGGATTTCGTGACAGGTTTACTAAGGTCACCTCGAAGGAATGATGCAGTTTGGGTTTTCATTGATAGACTCGCGAAGGTTGATCACTTCTTGAAGATCAAGGAGACCTTCAATGTTTATGAGTTAATATAGTTGTACATCCATGAGATTGTACTTCTACATGGAGTTCCTCACTCACTTTTTTTAGACAGGGATGCCCGTTTTACTTCTCGGGTATGGTAGGGGCTTTAGAAGGCTTTGGGTACACAGGTACTTTTGAGTGCATCTTACCACCCCCATATAGATGGCTTTTCTGAGCATACGATTCAGGTGTTCTAGGAAATTCTCTGAGCATGTATCCTGGATTTTGGAGGTTTTTGGGAGAAGCACATACCTCTTATGGAGTTGTCCTACAATAATAGTTTTCAAGAAACTATTCATATGGAACCTTATGAGGCTTTGTACGGTAGGCCATGCCGATCACCCTTATGTTGGGTAGAGGTAGGAGAGGAAGCCTTGCTGGGACCTCATCTGGTTCAAAAGACCACGTAATAGATAGAGTTGATTCAGAAGAGGATGGCAATTGCACAGTATCGATAGAAGTCTTGTGCTGATCAGCGGAGAAGACCTCTTGAGTTTAAGGTCAGAGATCATTTATTCTTGCATGTCACACTAAGGTTGGGGCATAGAAGAATTAGGATACATGGTAAGCTTTCACCAAGGTACGTCGAGCCATTTGAGGTTGTGGAGAGAGTTGGGCTAGTTTCTTATCAGTTAAAGTTACCCCAGATGTACTGGGTTATGCACTACGTCTTTCACGTTTCTTAGCTCCGAAGTTACTTTTCAGACCCGTCTCATGTCTTTCAACCCGAGGAGGTTGAGTTAAAATTGGATGCATCATTTGAGGAACATACTATCCATATTGTTGTTTGTAGTACAATAGTTCTTCGTGGTTGGTCTGTTCCTCTGGTACGGGTAATACTGTAGCACATGCAAGTACAAGACGAGACTTGGGAGAGGGAGGCTGATGTATGAGCACATTGTCCAGAGCTTTTATGGGATTCTTCTTCTTTGCCACGCTAGGTAAATTCAAGGATAAATTTCTTCATGGGAGGAAGTTTGTTAGAACCCAAACCTTCTTTTCAGGTATGTTTTTCTTTTCTCATCATTTTTGAGAAAAAGAGAAATTTCTAGAAATATCCAAAGTACAGGCCATGTACCTTATGAGTACATGCTGTGTACTGGGTTACCATGGGTAGATGTGTGCTGGCTGAGTAGTGGCCACACACACGACCATGTGGAGTGACTTGGAGGCTGCCTAAAGTGGATAACAGAAAAGACAAGTACACGCCATGTACTTTAAAAGTACACACTGTGTATTTTATTTTATTTTCATTAAATGCACCGGTTGTCACATATAATGGATAGAAACACATTCTTCTATTTTTCGTTCGGCCGAGTGCTTCCGTACGGCTACAATATTCCTCCGAGCCTCCGACCCAGCATCCGAACTCCGATTCGACCATAGTCTATTACATTTGGATCACCTCCGTAAGCTCTCTCTTATACCTGAACTTCGTTTCATGATTCCTCTTCTTTCTCAAGTTATCCTCTGTTGAAAATTTTAGATGTTTTTGAAGATCTTCGGCATTCCAGGGTGATTCAAGCTTCGATGTTCACGTATATCATTCCTGCAACACCGAGGTGGGTGGTTTGTGCCTTTTTGTTGGAATTCATTGAGTAATATGGGAAATTTTTTCCAATACCCTTGAACGGGGTATTTAAGATTTAACATTTTACCCTTGTAATTTTATTTCATGCTTGTATGCTTGCGTAGATGTTAATTGGATATGAATAGGTTTGATGTATTTTTCTTGGATGTGTTTTCCCATGATTTGTTTTATGTACGACCATGGGTCATGTTTATCCTGTTAGGCCACCTTGACATGCTTTTTCATTCTAAGTTGTAGGATGATGTGATTTTTATTATCTGACATGCTTGATATGAATTAGACTGTTTAGACAAGTAGTTCAGGAGGTTTACTTTGTCTGTATTGCTTTGCGATGCTGGTTTGATTTACACAGGGCTATGAGAACCTGGTGTAGTATACTATAAGGGGAATTGACCAAGGGAGCTTCCTCAGAGAGTCTTTGATCACTTTAGTCTATTAGGGGAATTGACCGAGTGAGATTTCACAGAGAGTCTTGAATCACTTTGGGCTGTAAAGGGAATTGACCGTGTGAGCTTCATTTGAGAGTCTATGACCACTTGGGGCTATAAGGGGAATTGACTATGTGAGATTCCTCAGAGTGTCCTTGACTACTTAGACTATAATTGGAATTGACTATGTGAGCTTCCTCAAAGAGTCTTTAAATTACCTTTGACAATAAGGGGAATCAACAATGAGTGCTTCCTTAGAGAGTATTAATATGTTCTTATGACTGAACCAGAGGGGATAAGCTACGTGTACTTCCCAAAGGCTTACCTTGCTTGATTAGCTGCTTATTTGATATGTGGAACTGTTTATTGCTATGTACTTTCTTGTTCACTACATATTTGATTATTTTTGGCTATATATATTCACTGACTGTTAGGCACAGATCATTCGGTGGTTTCCTACTGGGATTCAGTCTCGCACCCTATTTGGCTCATGATTTTGGACCCAAACAGATTATATTGATGTAGGTATAGATAAGGGAAAGCGCCCTTCTACTTCAGGTTCTTGATTTACAGAGAAGCTGGAGAGCATGGGACCAAGCTATGGCTTGTGATGCTGAGGAGTTTTTTACATGCATTCTTTTGTATTTGGTTTAGTACTATTGTGTTCCAGCATTTTGATTTGTTTGAATGCTTTCCTAGACATATTTATCATGCATCATTCACATATATATGTGTCTGCCCCAGTTTATTATTTTCTAGTCATCGATTGTTTACTTCTGTATGGATTATTACTGCTTCTTCTATTGCTATTGTTTTTCTTCTGTTGTGTTACTCTGCCAATGAGGGCGTAGTTTCCCTACTATCACACCCAAGGCCCTCACTGATAGTCAGTAGTCTCTGGCATTCGGGGAAATGCGCTTAAGGCCCTGTGACCAACTGGGTACTGTAACATCCCAAGTAAATGAAGAATAATACATATTTCATATTTATTAATATTTGTGAATTAAATATTAGTTTTACTTTAAAGGGGTTTCTATTTTCGATAGCGTACCCGATATGCAACAATGGGTTTCTTTGAAATCTTACGTTGCACACTAATAATATAATATTATTATTTTAAATGGTAGTTAACTCCTAGCTATTGTATTGGGGGAATGAATGAAACTACAATATGATTATAGATGTTTTTTAAATGTATTTACATTATCCAATAAAAATATAGAGGCTTAAAATGTGAATGAATCTAATTTTAAGCATAATTTACATTAAAAGGCCAATTTGTCACCTTTTAATTGCGAACCCTATTTAAATATATTTTTGGTCACTTTAATACATTCTAATTGACCGAATAAAATCCTTCTTTAGAATAGGGACAACAAATTTTACTTTGGGTAAAAGTTTGGGTATTTTTCTGATAAAGTTCATTTTTTAATGAATAATGAAAAATATTGCATTTTAATTCAAAAGTACCTTTTAATATAATTTATTTATATGGTTATATTATCTTTTTAGTTGGTTTTAAAGTGAAATTAAAATATATTTTTAACATTTAATCCAATATTGGTCATTGGAATTAATTTCACTTTGAAATTTGACATAAACAAGTATCAAACTTTTGATAGTTATTGTTTCTTATAATCACACTATTTATTTTAACAACAGGAATTAATTTCTAAATTAATCATTTCCAATTATATGTTTTGAATTCGGAAAAATAGACATCGATTTTGAATTCGGAAAATCAAATAATTCTTAGGCTGAATTTTTGGTATTTTTCTGAAAAACATCAATTTTAGATGAATAGTGAAACCACTTAGTAGTTGTTAAAAAGCGGACTTTTTCATTTAAATGAAATTTTACCACTTTTGTGAATTGAATTTCAAAAATATGACATACATTGTTGTTATCAAGAAGTAAAATGTGGCTCAATAAGATGAAAATAATCTTTGGTGAATAGTAACTTTTGACTTTTATTTACTGCGGTTAAAGATAAATAGGGTAATTCAAGGTTAAAAGAATATTATAATAATTCAAAATTACCTTAAAACTTGTCCAAAACTTATTGGTTGAGTCATTTACGACCATGGGAATCTTTGGGTCTATTTTTAGACCCCATTGAGCCACTGGGGAGTGATAATGTCAATTTAGATTAATTAACTTAAAGTAAAGGAAAATATAATAAAAGAAAATATATTTCAGTAAATTAGTTTTTAGAAGAGGTTATATAAAATTTATTTTTGTCTATAAATATTATTGGGAAAGCTAAAATTATTTCCTACATTATAGTATTTTTTACCTATAATTTTTAGATACTGAATATATTAAATTATTCATGACACAATAATGATGGAGTATTTACCTCATTAATAAATAATTTAAATAAATAAGATTATAATGATTAAAATATTGTCCAAAACACGTCCAATTATGATTGGGTGATTTTCTTTCAACCATGAGTCATCTTATCTTTGACTATAATGAAAGTTTGACCTTTAGAAACCGAATATAATTATATTATAAAATAATATTTTCACACTTTCCTAAAGAGCCCCTCCTCCCCCTTATAAAAGGAGACCATTTATAACCAATTCCACACACCTCTAAAGCCATTTGGATCATCCAAAATCTGCCCAATTAATCTCCCTACATCCTTCTCCTCCTCCTAGAAGCCTTGCCTAAGGCAGAAGTCACTTTAAGAAGTCCTTTGTTTCAAACGAAAGGGAGTTACCCAAATTAAAGGTAACAGTTTCTCTTAAATTGTTTTCTTTATTTTACTTCTCTAACCCCTAAACTCTTTTTATTACTTTATTTTGTAACAAAAAAAGTATCCTCAATATACTAGGATGTTTTTATGAGATGGATTCTAACTACACTTACACACACCTCCATCTAATGAATGAAGAACATAATGTTTCTGTGGATGGAAAACTAAGGCCTCACGAAACAATGATTGTTCAATTACATCTTACGGCCTCTAATGGTGTCCATTATGATGGAACTATATTTATATATGATATATATTATTTTTATTATTTCCTTATGCTTCTTTATTTCCCATTTATATCATGACTTTATGGTTTCTATAGTGGGTAAATACGATAATCTCATTTGAGGAAATGCGGACTACCGCCCCCTCAAAGTTATTTGATTCATTAATGCCTTTTGTAGGATGTATAAAGGATGAAGTTAAAGATATTATATATGATATTATACTGGAATTATAATATACATATGTATCATTATGTTTTATTTCCATTAAAATAAGGTATATAAATTAAAGTAGCGTTCATGCGTATGTACGACTTACCGTCTCCATGAACGGTGCATTTCATTTCTTACCTCTAAATGTTATGTACTATTATAAAAACATGTATATACTGAATATATATTATATATATGATATCAAAATCATGAATATAATTCTAGATATAATGAAACTTTGACCACATGGACAACTTGTAAATATAAGGTGTTCATTTTTTTACTCAAGTACCAAATATCGACAAAATGAATGTTATTAACTTAAATGATTGCATAATGTTTATAACATGGTAAAAAGTGATATAAAAGGAATAATAAACTCGAAAAAGGTTCTTCAGAAAGTATAAATTAACAATATTTTATTATTCAGGAGATTAAAGAACGATGGAGTCAAGTCGGACACGAGGTAAGGGACTTCGTCTCAATCTCCTTTCATTGAGGCAATTTTAGTTTTATACACGACTTTATTTTGTTATCATGACCCTTCCTCGGGGCCCGTGTCGTGACTACCCCATGACCGCCATCCATAGGCCAGGGGCTGGCAACTAGCACCAAAGGCGTAAATCCCGATAAAAATGGAAGGAATTGCCTTTATATAAGAAAACAGACCCCATAGAGTACAAAAGATGAAGTAAACACTAAGTAAACTGAGTACAGCGTAAGTGATGAAAAAGTAAATGGGCCAGTATACAAACCCAACTAAATGTACAATACAACTGAAAGGAAAGTACAGAAGAAGAAAGTAAAAAAGCAACATCGAGTCGTCCTCTGGAAATCCCACCTGAAGGGTTGGTACAGATAGTCTCCTCAGCTCCTCGGTCCGACCGTCCGCTCCGTGTACATCCCGCGAAGTGGTCCACCTTCGGGTACTGTCCAGCTCCACAAGCCTCTACCGCGATTAGTGCAGTCCATCTTCTGCATCCAACATGATGTAGTGTGGGCATAATTCGTGTAGGGGTGAGTATGTAATACTCAGTAGGGACCCCGAGACCCCCAAAGGTCTCTCAGAATCCACACAGGATAAACCACAGTGGAAAGATACAATCACGAAATATCAAAACACTACTAAGGTATATGCCCATACATATAACTAAGTCATCAGTTACAGTTCAGCTCCAGCTCCTGAGCCCAAGCACAACCCAGTCCACATAGGAAAGCACAAACCAATCCAGACAGGAAAAGAAATTAAACCACATCAATAATAATGATTCAGAAACAAGAATCAGATCACATTGGTATACACTTCATAAGGCGATGGAGATGATTAGATGTAGCCACTGATTCATCTAAGCTGTCGGACCCACACATGATACATGACCAGCTAAGCTATTGGACCCACACAGGATACAAGACCAGCTACTATGCCGGACCCACACAGGATACAAGTACAGATGTCAATACTTCCAGACCCACACAGGATAGAAGAACAATAGTCATCGTTGTCGAACCCACAGAGGATTCTAGTACGGTCGTCGTCGCTGCCAAACCCACGGAGGATCCAAGTACAGTCGTCGCCGCTGCCGAACCCATGGAGGATCCATGTACAGTCTTCTTCACTGCCAAACCCACGGAGGATCCAAGTACAGTCGTCGTCACTACCGAACCCACGAAGGATCCAAGTACAGTTGTTGTCTCTGCCGAACCCACAGAGGATCCAAGTGCAGTCGTCATCATCGCAGTCGCAGCCACCTCTAGGGTTCCCGCACACAACATGCTAGATTCTAGGAGGTCCACTCCTCAAGCCAAAGAGAGTCGATACATCAACTGTTACGAAGTCCAGAGTTGATATATCCCAAAGTTTCATCTCATCAAAAGAAACCCAATGCGACAGACGGTGCGTCAATCAGACGCCCGGTCTGAGAGTTATTGGCTTTTCCGTTCCAGGGGCCCGGTTGGTTTTTAAGCTAAAACCAACCTGACCATACTCCAGCTGTGTCCAAACCTCAAGCGGAGTAAGCCAAAAATAACTTCTCAACAAAAGGATCCAAACGCAATTGGCAGCACGTCAATCGCATGTCCGGTCCTTAAGATATAGGTGTTTCTGCTCCAAGGGCCTAGTTGGTTTCGAGTTTGAACCAACCCGGCCATACCCAAACTCTGCCAAAACCTCATGTGTAATATAGTTGATTGACCATCTTGATCCAAGGATTCATACACAATTGACGATGCGTCGATCGGAGGTCCGTAGCACAAGTTATGGGCAAATGACCGAAAGTGGTCCGAAGTGGGGGGGTCTGGGCCCGGTCCAACCCGGCCCAACCCCCCCGTGTCGGCCTGAACCGGGTCAACCCGACCCGGGTCCGGGTCCGGGTCCGGTCCGGCTGGGTGCGGCCCGACACAATCTTCGCGACACGCCCCGGCACGGACGGGGGGGGGGGGGGGGGGGGGGTGCGCTGGCTCAGCCAGCGGGCCGAGCAGGGGGGACGCGGTCCCCCCTCCTTTTGCGCTCCGCAGACTCGGCGGGCGTCGCGTCTCGTCCGGATCCCATGCGGCCGCGAGATCTAGCCACCTGCCGCCACGGATTTAGCTGCGGCGGCTCCTGCCGGGGGCGTCGCCGCCTTTGGGCGGCTGTCCGGTGCGGGCCATTGGCGACCTGCGCCAGCGGAGGTTTCCGCGGGCCACCGGAGTCATTCCGGTGGTCCATTCTTGCCCTCGTCTGTGCCTGCGGTCATCTCAGAACTTGTACATTTCTGCGACAGCCTCAAATTTCCAAATCGGTCTAGTTTCGTCGTCGCTAATACTTCCACGCATCAGTTACAAAATAGCGGTGGGTTTGGGCTTGTTCGTTAGCCCACACCCGCCACGTTAGTGGTTTTAATAAAACACCATCAATAAAACACGCCATGCCGAGGATACAGAAATAAAACATGAAGAAATTTATACTAAAAACCCCTACCTCAACAAATAAGGCGTTCATTGGCGTCACAGTAGACGGCGTCGTGGGAAAAGGGGTTTGTAGGCATCAACGGAAAACGCCGAGGCGGAAGCAGCGTCTCCTCTCTTGTCACGGGGAAGAGGATTGTTGGCACGTCGTTGATCTCCGAGGAACCGGCGTTCTTCATCATTCTTCGTCGGAGGCCGGTGTTCTTCGTCCAAGGCTCAAAAGCTCTCCCACGTCCTTTCCTTCCCCAACGATACTCTTCTAAAATTAAATAATAGGATCCTCCTATTATTTAATTTCACATGCAAATAAACTCTCCCATAATTAATTCACCACACTAATTAAAATGTGTTGACAAAATAAGGGAGGGAGAAGGTTCCCCATAATTAAACGCATTGGCAGTTTAAATTAAAAAGGGGAAAAGGAAGGTTCTTCATTAAACAAATCAAGGAGTTACACAATAATTAATAAAGGGATATTAATGGATGAAACATCATGGAAATAGTAGGGGAATAAATAAGGTTAGAGGAAATTAAATGGTGGGGCTCGTGTGGGCCCCACCTCTCTATCCTCCTCACTTGGGTAATAAAGTATCCGTAGGCCCCACCCTTAACTACCCTTGGGAGGGAGTAACCTCCCTTAGTAATAAAAATTGTTCAGACAATTTTTATTTATTTCTTAAATAAACCCCAAAAAAATAACTTCTCCTCTTTTGCGAACAAAACTATGGTAAGTGTCCCCTTAAGCAATTACCGGTCCTGTGAGTTCATCGGTGTCCTCGGATTTTAATTTCGAACATCAGTTCAAAAGTTAGAAAAACCCAATCTTTCGTTCACTAAACATACCCGAGCTAAACTTCGAAAATTGATTCCGAGCACACTGGGCATCAGAATCAAGCGCCATCAAAAGTCACAGACTTGTAAAATTCCAAAGTATTTTAAAAAAATATTTCCTTGAAATTTACAGGTCTTTACATTACTCCCACCTCAAGGCTTTACATCCCTGTAAAGCTACAACATAAATAGGGAAACAAATGACGGTACTGAGCACGCATTTGAGCCTCCCGCTCCCATGTGCTCTCCTGAAGGTACCAGTGCTGCCAACGAATGCGTACTAGAGGTATCGACTGTCGATGTAGGACATTCTCCTGTCGATCCTATATCTCCACCGGGACCATAGCAAAAGTTGCCCCGTCATCAATGTCCAGCTCCCCATGGTCAATGATATGTGTCGGGTCTTGCACGTATCTCCTCAGCTGAGATACATGGAAGACGTCTTGCACCTCGTGCAACTGAGGTGGAAGGGCTAGGTGGTAGGCCACTTATCCAACCCTAATAAGTACCTGGAAAGGTCCGATGATGCGTGGAGAAAACTTGTTGCCCCGACCAAATCTCCGTAATCCACATCGAGGTGAGACCCGTAAGAAAACGTGGTCACCATCCTCAAACTCCAGTGGTCTCCACCTCATATAAACATAGGACTTCTATCTGCTCTGGGCAGTCCTCATCTGCTCCTGAATGATCTGCACCTTCTCTGTCATAGCCTGAACCATCTCTGGTCATACGAGTGCTGACTCCCTAGGGTCAATCCATCATAGAGGTGATCTGCAAGGCCAGTCGTACAGTGCCTCGTAAGGTGCAATCCCGATGGTGGAGTGGTAGCTCTTGTTGTACGAAAACTCCACCAAGGGTAGGTGATCCTCCCAGATGCGACCAAAGTCAAGGAAACATGCATGGAGCATATCCTCGAGTGTCTGAACGGTCCTCTCTGTCTGGCCATCTGTCTGCGGGTGAAAGGCAGTGCTCAGGCATAGCTGCGTCCCAAAGGCCTCCTGCAACCCCTTCCAAATCCAGGAAGTAAAGTGAGAATCTCGATCGGAGATGATAGATGATGGAACACCATGAAGCCATACAATCTCCTGAACATAGAGACGTCATATGATCTCTACTGAGCCCTGCTCTCTGATCAGTAGGAAGTGGGACGACTTGGTAAGTCGGTCTACGATCACCCAGATGGCGTCGTGTCCTCTGGAATTACATGGAAGCCCCGTCATGAAATCCATGGATATCCCATCCCAATTCCACTCTAGGACCTCTAAGGGCTGTACCAAGCCTGCAGGTACCTGATGCTCTACCTTCACTTGCTGACAAGTGAGGCATTGAGAAACGAACCCTGCCACAACCTTCTTCATACCCGGCCACCCGTACTGTCGTATGAGGTCATGATACATCTTCGCTAATCTAGGATTTACTACTAGAGGGGAAGTGTGTAACTCCCTCAGAACCTCCTCCTATAGTGTAACTGGTACCATGGTACGTCCCCATAAGAGGATGGCGTGCTCCCCACCTTCAGAAAATCCATCAGGTGCTAGCCTTGAGGATATCATAGCACGCCTCGCCTCACAGTCAATGTCTTCACGCTGTGCCTCTCTAACCCGCTGAAGAAGTGGAGGAGTGACTGTGAGGGACTGAAGATAGGCTACCCCATTACTGTACATGAAGGATATCTGTAAAGCGGCTAACTACTCCGTCATCTCTCTAAGTAGCTGAATGCCCGATCTCCTGCTGAGAGCATCAGCCACAACGTTCCCCATCCCAGGAGTATAGACAATCTCAAAGTCATAATCCTGGAGGAACTCGAGCTATCAACGCTCTCTCCGGTTCAGGTCCTTCTGCGAGAAAACGTACCTGAGACTCTGGTGGTCATAGTAGACTTTAATTCCCTCACCCACCAGATAGTGTCGCCACATCTTCAGAGCGAAGACCACTGCTGCTAACTCCAGGTCATGGGTGGCATAGTTCTTCTTGTGTGGCTTCAACTACCGTGAACCATAAGCGATCACTGTTCTCTCCTGCATCAGGACACACCCGAGTCTGGACCCTGATGCATCACAGTAATCTATGTACCCTACGCCCTCCTATGGTAGCCTCAAGATGGGCGCACTGGTCAATCTTCACCTCAGCTCCTGGAAGCTCTGCTGACATCTATCTGACCACATGAAGGGTTTCCCCTTCTTTGTCAAAGATGAAAGCGGTGCTACAACTCTAGAGAAGTCTGGCACAAATCTCCGATAGTACCCAGCCAGACCTAGGAAACTCCGCACCTCTGTCACGCTCCTGGGTGGCTCCCAAACAAGAACCGCCTCGACCTTCATGGGATCCACTACAAATTTTTCCTCCGATATGACGTGCCCCACTAAGTGAACCTCTTGAAGCCAGAACTAGCACTTCGAGAGATTACCATAATGTTGGTGCTCTTTGAGTGTATCCAACACAACCTGTAGGTGGTAGGCGTGCTCCTCCTCGGTCATCGAGTAAATACGTATGTCATTAATGAAGACTACGACAAACCGATAGAGGTAGGTCTAGAAGATCCTGTTCATGAGACTCATGAACACTACTGGAGCATTGGTCACACCGATGGGCATGACCAAGAACTCATAGTGGCCGTACCGACACCTGAAGGCCGTCTTCTGCACATCCTCGTCCCGAACTCGGAGCTGATGATAGCCTGGCCTGAGAGCTATCTTCAAGAACCAAAGTGCTCCCTTGAGATGATCAAAGAGGTCATCAATCATCAGAAGAAGATACTTGTTCCTCACAGTCACCTGGTTCAGGAGACGGTAATCGACACACAGTCGCAAGCCCCCATCCGCCTTCTTGGCGAATAAGACCGGAGAAGCCCAGCGTGAAACACTGGGTTGGATGAAACCTTTCTCCAGTAAGTCCTCTTGTTGTACCCGTAGCTCACGAAGATCGGCGGGAGCCATCCCATATGATGGAGTGGATATCGGTGATGTCCTAGGGTACATGTCTATATAGAAATCTAACTCCCTGTGAGGAGGTAGTTCGGGAACATCGTCAGGAAAAATGTCCTCATACTGAACCACCACTATAGGAAAACTCGGTCTCCGCCCGCCAACTGCTCTGAGGATGAGACTAGACAACTGATGTGTGATCGACTGCCCTCTCCCCTACGTGAGTCCATCTTGTGCTACGAAGGTTCCCTTCCCACCAGTGAAGGTGAACCTAGTCCCATCCGTGCGCACACACCACACTTTGCACCTAATAAAGTCGATCTGGGCATGGACTGTAGATAACCAATCCATACCCAAGATGACGTCGTAAGGTCTCGACGCCGCTAAAAGAAGATCCAAACCGAAGCTCTCGCCTCCTAGAGTAAGATCACACTACCAGGACCAGTTCGAAATCATCGAGTTTTCTCCCGTAGGAGTCTCTAGCCGCAAGGATCGAGCCAACGGCTCCTTCGGAATATTCGAGCTCCAAACAAGGGAAGTGGAAATAAAATAATTACTTTCACCTGTGTCTATAAGAACTGCAGAAAGGGTGGAGTATACACATATAGTACCTCGAATCATCTCGGGTGTGCCGTGGTAATAGGCCTCTACTGCCTGTAGCTGAGCCTGCCTCTGCCCGCTAGCTCCTTGTGGTCGGGGTGGACTACCTGGGGGTGGTGGTGGTAGAGCCTTGAAGCGTCGTCCACCACCCGCTGCTCGGCCAACTCCTCTGCCTCGTCCGAATACTCCATGTGGACCACTACGGTCTAACCTCTGCCTCTGCCTGGGAGGTCCCTCCAATGTCTGCTGCTCGTCTACATGGCGGGTCGGGCAGTCACGAGCCATGTGGCCCTATCCGCCACATGAATAATACTATCTTCTCCTCGTAAGGCCGGCTCTACGACGTGTGCCCCATACAGCCGAACCCGTGTCCTGAGGTTACCCACCTGCCGACCTAGTCCGCTTGGACCCATGCATCGTTTGTCGACTGCCTGCTGCGGAAGACTCCACTCCGTGCTGTCCTGCGGTGGGTCTCGCTGCTGATGGATGCTTAGCGAGAAAGATCTCCACTACCCGGGCTCGCTCCAGCACCCCCTCCTGGGTCGGGATGCTGAGTGGAATCGTCGAAGCTCTGATCTCATGCCTTAGCCCCTGATCAATGGTCCAGGCCCAGAATAATGGGTCCCACACCATGTCCATGGAGTAGCACGAGAGGTCGTTGAATCTCACCGAGTACTGGGATACTGACATGATGCCCTGCCGCAGCTGTAGTAACTCCTGGATGCACACCACACGAAGGGTGGCCGGAATGAACTCCAAGCGGAAGAGGCTATTGAAGTCCAACCAAAGGAGAAATGCCTCGTCGTGCACCTGGAGCATCAGGCTCCACCATCTACCTACTACTGCATGCAGGAGACTCTCCACAAGGATCACCATAAGATCTGCTGGTGTCCCTACCAATCTAAAGACTCATAAAACAGCCTCAAGACAGTCCTCGGTTGCCTGATAGTCCTTCTCCCCGCAGAACCTGGGTGGTCTCTGACACTGAAAATCTTGTAGTGCACTTAAGAGATGTGCACTCTCAGCAGCTGGGGTTGGTGGCATCAGTGGCTCAGCAGGTAGAGGCTCCGCCGGTGCCTCCGCTGTAATAGGGCCCTGTATCGAGGCCACGTCACTCGGTGGGCTTCCGTCTCTCACAAAGCTCGGAACCCTAGATGGTTGACGTAGTGGGACCATCCTCAAAAGAAACAGGTGTTCCAGAGTTAATATAGTATACCTGGTGAGCTAACACAAAGTAATCACAATGAAAACTTTTTAAACACACAAGCAATCAATGTTTTCGTCTACTGAGTCGGAAATTAGAAGTCTGGGTCCTGGTGTATGGATATGTCGGCCGCCGCACCAACACTGGACTCCCTAGACTGATCACCACACTCAATACCCTAAACACTATTGCTTCACAAAGAAGAAATTATCAGAGTCCTGAGTTATGTGGTAGAACCGACTCCTCTTATACCAATTTGTCACGACCCATCCCTGGGGCCCGTGTCGTGACTACCCCAAGCCCGCCTTCCATAGGCCAAGGGCAGGCAACTAGCACCAAAGGCCTAAATCCTGATAAAAAGGTAAGGAATTGCCTTTATATAAGAAAACAAACACCATAGAGTACACAAGATGAAGTAAACACTAAGTAAACTGAGAACAAGGTGTGTGCTGAAAAAGTAAATGGGCTAGTATACAAACCCAACTGAAAGTACAATACAACTGAAAGGAAAGTACAGTAGCAGAAAGTAAAACAGCAACACAGAGTCATCCTCTAGAAATCCCACCTAAAGGGTGAGTACAGATAGTCTCCTTAGCTCTTCGGTCTGACCTTCAACTCCCTGTACGTCCCACCAAGTGGTCCACCTCCGGGTACTGTCCAGCTCCACAAGCCTCCACCTCGATCAGTGCTATCTGTCTTCTGCATCAAACACGACGTAGTGCGGGCATATCCCATGGTGGGGTGAGTATGAGATACCTAGTAAGGACCCCAAGACCCCTGAAGGTATCTTAGAATCCATGCAGGATAAACCACATAGGAAAGATAAAATCACGAAATATCAAAAAACTACTAAGTTATATACCCATACATATACCTAAGTCATCAGTTACAGTTTGGCTCCAGCTCCCAAGCCCAAGAACAACCCAGTCCACATAAGAAAGCACAACCCAATCCACACAGGAAAAGAAAGTCAACCATATCAATGACAATGATTGAGAAACAAGACTCAGCTCACACAGGTATACACTTTGTAAGGTGATGGAGATGATCATATGTAACCACTGATTCATCTAAGCTGTCGGTCCCACACAGGATACAAGACCAGCTAAGCTGTCGGACCCAGACATGATACAAGACCAGCTACTCTGCCGGACCCACATAGGATACAAGTACAGAGGTCAATAATTCCAGACCCACACAAGATACAAGAACAACAGCCATCACCGTCGAACCCACAGAGGATTCTAGTACGGTCGTCGTCGCTGCCAAACCCATGGAGGATCCATGTATAGTTGTCATCACTGCCGAACCCACGGAGGATCCAAGTACAGTTGTCATCGCTACCAAACCCACAGAGGATCCCAGTACGGTCTTTGTCACTATCGAACCCACGGAGGATCCAAGTACATTCGTCGTCGCTGCCGAACCCACAGAGGATCCAAGTGCAGTCGTCATCGTCACAGTCGTAGCCAGCTCTAGGGTTCACGCAAATAGCATGCTCGATTCCAGGAGGTCCGATCCTCGAGCCATAGAGTGTCGATACATCAACTATCACGAAGTCCGGATTTGATGTATCCCAAAGTTTCATCTCTTCAAAAGAAACCCTACGCGATAGAAGGTGCGTTAATCAGACGCCCGGTCTGAGAGTTATTGGATTTTCCGTTCCAGGGGCCCGGTTGGTTTTTAAGATAAAACAAACCTAACAGTACTCCAGCTGTGTCCAAACCTCAAGCGGAGTAATCCAAAAAGACCTTCTCAACAAAAGGATCCCAACGCAATTGAAAACCCGTCAATCAGATGTACGGTCCTTATGATATGAGTGTTTCTGCTCCAAGGGCCCGGTTGGTTTCGAGTTTGAACCAACCCGGCCGAGTGCTTCTGTACGACTACGATCTTCCTCCGAGACTCCGACCGAGCTTCCAAACTCTGATTTGACCATAGTCTATTGCATTGGGATCGCCTCCGTAATATCTCTCTTATACATGATCTTCGTTCCATGATTCCTCTTCTTTCTCAAGTTATCCTCAGTTGAAAATTTTAGATGTTTTTGTAGATCTTCGACATTCCAGGGTGATTCAAGCTTCTATGTTCATGTATATCATTCAACACTGAGGTGGGTGGTTTGTGCCATTTTGTTGAAATTCATTGAGTAATATGGTCAATTTTTTCCAATACCTTTGAACGGGGTATTTAAGATTTACCATTTTACCCTTGTAATTGTCTTCCATGCTTGTATGCTTGCGTAGATGTTAATTGGATATGAATAGGGTTGATGGATTTTTCTTGGATGTGTTTTCCCATGCTTTGTTCTATGTATGACCATTGGTCATGTTTAGCATGTTAGGCCACCTTGACATGCTTTTTCATTCTAAGTTGTATGATGATGTGATTTTTATTATCTGACATGCTTGATATCAAATAGACTGTTTAGACAAGTAGTTCAGGAGGTTTACTTTGGCCGTATTGAATTGCGATGCTGGTTTCATTTACACAGGGCCATGAGAACCTGGTGTAGTACACTATAATGGGAATTTACTATGTGAGCTTCCTCATAGAGTCTTTGAGCACTTTAGGCTATTAGGGGAATTGACCGAGTGAGCTTTTCACAGAGAGTATTGAATCACTTTGGGCTATAAAGGGAATTGACCATGTGAGCTTCATTTGAGAGTCTATAACCACTTGGGGATATAAGGGGAATTGACTATGTGAGCTTCCTTAGAGTGTCCTTGACTACTTAGACAATAACTGAAATTCACTATGTGAGCTTCCTCAAAGAGTCTTTAAATTACTTTTGAATATAAGGGGAATCAACTATGAGTGCTTCCTTAGAGAGTATTAATATGATCTTATGACTGAACCAGATGGGATAATCTGCATGTACTTCCCAAATGGATACCTTTCTTGATTAGCTGCTTATTTGATATGTGGAACTGTTTATTTCTATGTACATTCTTGTTCACTACATATTTGATTATTTCTGGCTATATATATTCACTGACTGTTAGGCCCAGATCATTGGGTGGTTTCCTATTGGGATTTAGTCTCACACCCTATTTGGGTAACGATTTTGTACCCAAACAAATTATATTGTTGCAGGTATAGATAAGGGCAAGCACCCTTCTACTTCAGGTTCTTGATTTACAGAGGAGATGGAGAGCATGGGACCAAGCTATGGCTTGTGATGCTGAGGAGTTGTTTACATGCATTCTTTTGTATTTGGTTAGTACTATTGTGTTCCAGCATTGTGATTTGTTTGGATTATTTCCTAGACATATTTATCATGCATCATTCGCTTATATATATGTGTGTGCTCCAGTTTATTATTTTCTAGTCATCCATTATTTAGTTCTGTATGGATTATTACTGCTTCTTCTATTGCTATTGTTTTTCTACTACTGTGTTACTCTGCCAAAGAGGGCATAGTTTCCCTACTATCACACCCAAGGCCCTCACTGATATTCAGTAGCCTCTGGCATTCGGGGAAATGCACTTAAGGCCCTGCGACCAACCGGGTACTATAACATCCCAAGTAAATGATGAATAAGACACATTTCATATTTATTAATATTTGTGAATTAAATGTTAATTTTACTTGAAAGGGGTTTCTATTTTCGATAGCGTACCTGATACGCAACAATGAGTTTCTTTGAAATCTTACGTTGCACACTAATAATATAATATTATTATTTTAAATGGTAGATAACTCCTAGCTGTTGTATTGGAGGGAATGAATGAAACTAACTACAATATGATTATAGATGTTTGTTAAATGTATTTACATTATCCAATAGAAATATTGAGGCTTAAAATGTGAATGAATCTAATTTTAAGCATAATTTACATTAAAAGGCCGATTTATCACCTTTTAATGGAGAACCCTTTTTAAATATATTTTTGGTCACTTTAATACATTCTAATTGACAAAATAAAATCCTTCTTTAGAATGGGGACAACAAATTTTACTTTGGGTAAATTTTTGGGTATTTTTCTGATAAAGTTTATCTTTTTAATGAATAGTGAAAAATATTGCATATTAATTCAAAAGTGCCTTTTAATATAAATTATTTATATGGTTAGATTATCTTTTTAGTTGGTTTTAAAGTTAAATTAAAATATATTTTTAACATTTAATCCAATGTTGGTCATTGGAATTAATTTCACTTTGAAATTTGACATAAACAAGTATCAATCTTTTGATAGTTATTGTTTCTTATAAACACACTATTTATTTTAACAACGAGAATTAATTTTTAAATTAATCATTTCCAATTATACGTTATTAATTCTTCAAAATAGACATCAATTTTGAATTCGGAAAAACAAATAATGATTCTGCTGAATTTTTGGTATTTTTCTAAAAAACATCAATTTTAGATGAATAGTGAAACCACTTAGTAGTAGTTAAAAAGATGACTTTTTCATTTAAATGAAAATTTACCACTTCTGTGAATTGAATTTCGAAAATCCGACATACATGGTTGTTACCAAGAAGTAAAATTTTGCTCAATAAGATGAAAATAATCTTTGGTGAATAGTAACTTTTGACTTTTATTTACCGCGGTTAAAGGTAAATAGGGTAATTTAAGGTTAAAAGAATATTATAATAATTCAAAATTACCTAAAAACATGTCCAAATCTTATTGGATGAGTCATTTACGACCATGGGCATCTTTGGGACGATTTTGGGACCCCATTGAGCCACTTGGGAGTGATAATGACAATTTAGATTAATTAACCTAAAGTAAAGGAAAATATAATAAAAGAAAATATATTTCAGCAAATTAATTTTTAGAAGGGGTTATATAAATTATCTTTTTGTCTATAAATATTATTTGGAAAGCTAAAAATATTTCCTATATTATAGTATTTTTTATCTATAATTTTTAGACACTGAATAAATTAAATTATTAATGACACAATAATGATGGATTATTTACCTCATTAATATATAATTTAAATAAATAAGATTATAATGATTAAAATATTATCCAAAACATGTCCAATTATGATTGGGTGATTTTCTTTCATCCATGAGTCATCTTATCTTTGACTATAATTATTATTTGACATTTAAAAACTGAATATAATTATATTATAAAATAAAATTATTACACTTTCCTAAAGAGCCCCTCCTCCCCCTTATAAAAGGAGACCATTTATAACCAATTACATAGACCTCTAAAGCCATTTGGATCATCCAAACTCTACCCAATTAATCTCCCTACAACTGTCTCCTCCTCCTAGAAGCCTTGCCTAAGGTAGAAGTCACTTCAAGAAGTCCTTTGGTTCAAACCAAAGGGAGTTACCCAAATTAAAGGTAACCGTTTCTCTTAAATTGTTTTCTTTTATTTTACTTCTCCAACCCCTAAACTCTTTTTATTACTTTATTTTGTAACAACAATAGTATCCTCAATATACTAGGATGTTTTTATGAGAAGTATTCGAACTACACTTACACACACCTCCATCTAATGGATGAAGAACATAATGTTTCTGTGGATGGAAAACTAAGGCCTCACAAAACGATGATTGTTGAATTACATCTTACCGCCTCTAATGGTGGCCATTATGATGGAACTATATTTATAAATGATATATATTATTTTTATGATTTCCTTATTCTTCTTTATTTCCCATTTATAGCATGACTTTCTGGTTTCTATAGTGGGTAAATACGATAATCTCATTTGAGGAAGTGCAGACTACCACCCCGTCAAAGTTATTTGATTCATTAATGCCTTTTGTGGGATGTATAAATGATGGATTTAAAGAAATTATATATGATATTATACTTGAATTATAATATACAGATATATCATTATGTTTTTTTCATTAAAATAAGGAATAGAAATGAAAGTAGCGTTCATGCGTATGTACGGCTTACCGTCTCAATGAACGGTGCATTTCATTTCTTACCTCTTAATGTTATGTACTATTATAAAACATGTATATAATAGATATATATTATATATATGATGTCCAAATCATGAATATAATTCTAGATATAATGAAACTTTGACCACATGGACAACTTGTAAATATAAGGTGTTCATTTTTTTACTCAAGTACCAAATATCGACAAAATGAACGTTGTTAACTTAACTGATTGAATAATGTTTATAACATGGTAACACGTGATATAAAAGGAATAATAAACTTGAAAAAGGTTCTTCAGAAAGTTGAAATTAACATTATTTTATTATTCAGGAGATTAAAGAATGATGAAGTCAAGTCAGACACAAGGAAAGGGACTTCGTCTCAATCTCCTTTCAATGAGGAAGTTTTAGTTTTATACACGACTTTATTTTATTATCATGAACCTTACTCGGGGCCCGTGCTGTGACTACCCCATGACCGCCATCCATAGGCCAGGGGCTGGAAACTAGCACCAAAGGCGTAAATCCCGATAAAAAGGGAAGGTATTGCCTTTATATAAGAAAATAGACACCATAGAGTACACAAGCTGAAGTAAACACTAAGTAAACTGAGTACAAGGTAAGTGCTAAAAAAGTAAATGGGCTAGTATACAAACCCAAAATAAAGTACAGTACAACTGAAAGGAAAGTACAGAAGAAGAAAGTAAAAAAGCAACACCGATTCGTCCTCTGGAAATCCCACCTGAAGGTTTGGTACAGATAGTCTCCTCAGCTCCTCGGTCCGACCGTCCGCTCCATGTACGTCCTGCCAAGTGGTCCACCTCCGGGTACTGTCCAGCTCCACAAGCCTCTACCGTGATCAGTGCAGTCTGTCTTCTACATCCATCATGATGTAGTGTGGGCATAAACCATGCAGGGGTGAGTATACGATACTCGGTAGGGACCCCGAGACCCCCAAAGGTCTCTCAAAATCCACGCAGGATAAACCACATAGGAAAGATAGAATCACGAAATATCAAAACAGTACTAAGGTATATGCCCATACATATAACTAAGTCATCAGTTACAATTCTTCTCCAGCTCCTATGCCCAAGAACAACCTAGTCCACATAGGAATGAACAACCCAATCCACATAGGAAAAGAAAGTAAACCACATCGATAATAATCATTGAGAAACAAGAATCAGATCACATAGGTATACACTTCGTAAGGCGATGGAGATGATCAGATGTAGCCACTGATTCATCTAAGATGTCAGAACCACACATGATACAAGACCAGCTAAGCTATCGGACCCACACAGGATACAAGACCAGCTACTATGTCGGACCCACACAGGATACAAGTACAGAGGTCAATACTGCCAGACCCATACAGGATAAAAGAACAGTAGTCATCGCTGTCGAACCCACAGAGGATTCTAGTACAGTCTTCTTCACTGCCGAACCCACAGAGGATCCAAGTACAGTCGTCGTCGCTGCCGAACCCACGGAGGATCCAAGTACAGTCGTCATTGCTGCCGAACCCTTGGAGGATCCAAGTGCAGTCGTCATCGTCACAGTCACAACCAGATCTAGGGTTCCCGCACACAGCATGCTCGATTCCAGGAGGTCCGCTCCTCGAGCCCTAGAGTTTCGACACATCAACTATCATGAAGTCCAGATTTTATGTATCCCAAAGTTTCGGCTCTTCAAAAGTAACCCAACGCGACAGACGGTGCGTCAATCAGACGCCCGGTCTGAGAGTTATTGTCTTTTCTGATCCAGGGGCCCAATTGGTTTTTAAGATAAAACCAACCCGACCATACTCCAACTACGTACAAAACTCAAGCGAAGTAAGCCAAAAGGACCTTCTCAAGAAAAGGATCCCAACACAATTGACGACACGTCAATCGGATGTCCGGTCCTTGAGATATGAGCGTTTCCGCTCCAAGGACCCGGTTGGTTTCAAGTTCAAACCCACCCGGCCGTACCCAAAAATTGCCAAAAAGTTAAGTGTAATATAAGTAAATGAGCGTCTCGATTAAAGGATTCCTATGAAACTGACGGTGTGTTGATTGGTGGTACGTACCACAAGTTATGGTCAAATGACCGAAAGTGGTCCGAAGTGGGGGGTCTGGGCCCAGTCCCCACGACCCGCCCCGTCCCGGCTGGGGGGGGGGGGGGGGGTGCGTTGGCTCAACCAGTAGGCCGAGCAGGTTGGGACGCAGTCCCCCCTCCCTTTTCGCTCTGCAGATGTGGCGGGATCCGCGTCTCCTCCAGATCCCGTGCGGCCATGGGAACAAGCCGCGGCGACTCCTGTTGGCGGCGCTCCGGGGTGCCGCTGCCTCCGACTGCCGCCGCCCCTGGAGGTTTCTGCGGGCCACAGGAGTCATTCTGGTGGTCCGTTCTTGCTCCCGTCTGCACCATCAGTCATCTCAGAACCCTTAATTTTCTTCGATGACCTCTAATCTCCAAATCAATCTTGTTTTGTCGTCGCTAATAATTCCACGCATTAGGGAAAAAACAATGGTGGGTTCGGGCTTGTTCGTTAGCCCGAAGCCACCGCGTTAGTGGTTTTAAGAAAAAAACATTAATAAAACACGCCATTTCGAGGGTATAGAAATAACATAGGAAGAAATTTATACCAAAAACCCCTACCTCAACAAAGAAGGTGTTCGTCGACATCACGGTTGACGAGGTCGCGGTAGACGGCGTCGCGGTAAACGGCGTCGCGGTAGATGGCGTCGTGGGAAAAGGGGTTTGTAGGATTCAACGGAAAATGAAAAGAGGGAAGCATCGTCTCTTATCTTATCATGGGGAAGAGGATTGGTCGTTCATAGTCGATCTCTAAGGAACCGGCGTTCGTCGTCGTTCTTTGTTGGAGGCCGATGTTCTTCGTCAAAAGCTCAAAAGCTCTCCCATGTTCTTTCCATCGCCAACGATGCTCTTTCAAAATTAAATAATAGGTTCCTCCTATTATTTAATTACACACGCAATGAATCTCTCACGTAATTAATTCACCACACTAATTGAAATGTGTTGACAAAAGAAGGGAGGGAGAAGGTTCCCCATATTTAAACTCCTTGGTAGTTTAAATTAAAAAGGGGAGAAGGAAGTTTCCTCATTAAACAAATCGAGGAGTTACCCAATAATTAATCCAGGGTTATTAATGGAGGAAACGTCATGGAAACAGTAGGGGAATAAATGAGGTCAGAAGAAATTAAAGGGTGGGGCTCGTGTGGGCCCCACATCTCTATCCTCCTCACTTGGGTAATTAAGTGGCCGTAGGCCCCACCTTTAACTACCCATGGGAGGGAGTAACATCCCTTAGTAATAAAAATTTTCCCGACAATTTTTATTTATTTCTTAAACAAACCCCCAAAAAATAACTTCTCCTCTTTTGCGAACACAACTACGGTAAGTGTACCCTTAAGCAATTACCGGCGCTGCGAGTTCATCGGTGCCCTCAGATTTTAGTTTCGAGCATCGGTTCAAAAGTTAGAAAAACCCGCTCATTGATTCCTTTAACGTACGCGAACTACACTTCAAAAGTTGATTCTGGTCACAACGGGCCTTGGAATCAAGCACCGTCATAAGTCACAGACTCGTAAAATTCAGAAGTATTTTTTAAAAAAATTTCCTTGAAATTTCCGGGTCTTCAGATTTATATGGTGTATAAACCCCTTTGAATTTTCATTTTATTCAAAGGGAATCTTTTTTATACCAATCGTTTTACTAAATCACAAAAAAGGAATGTTTTTTACGTAAGCGGTGACAACGACCTTTCCGCCGCCACAAGTATTATTTGATATTTGGATTCTTAACAAGCCAGAATGTTTTTAAAAGGAAAAATAAATAACATATACTCTTTTTATGTATTTTGGTATTGAAAATGATTTTGAGAATGGATTTATTATTTCTATATCTTGAAAATATATTTTAATATTCCAATGTGGAAATGTTATCTTTCCTTTATTCTTATGTTATGTGTTATGATCATGTTATGGTTCTTGGGCATTATTTACATATACGGGTGGTTCTGTGATAAACCTAGGGCGGGTGAGCCCGAGATAGGTCTCCAATGCATTGGGTAACATGACGGAGGTAAACGTGAATGTTTATCCTAATAGATTTAGAGAATATACTATGATGGGTATTCCAATATAACTTTCTATGTTGCTGTGATAGCTACAATGTAAGTATGATATAGATTCCATAAGATACCTTTATGATTAATGATTTCTACGTGTCTTTCATAAATCTTATGATTTCATGAGGTTTGTAAATGATTTCATACTTTGTTTTTATTTATGAAAAAAAATTTCATTCATTGTTTTATAACCCTTACCGAGATTTTAAAGCTCATCCCAAGTTTTTAAATGTTTTCACAGGACTTAAAGATGAATAAGGTCATGGATGGGATCAAGGAAAAGTCATGCTGTCTAAAACATGGAACTAGACATGACTCTTTTTTCTAGAGTTTTTATTTTATGAAAAAATGGAAACTGTGTAGATATTTCTACCTTGTAATCTTTTTAGATGTAATATTTATGTCCTAATTCTCTAAAACTCTAAACCTGAAAAGATCCTCAATGTGAACTATTCATTTAATTCAATATTATGTAATGTTTAAGGTCATGTCCTTATAGTTGGTATCAAAGGTCAGTTTAGATAACTTTAGGTGTTAGGGTATTGTTACAGTAATATCCATAATGTAATTTATGTTAATATTGACATCATATAGAATTTCCAAATTACCATGTTGCTTCGCCTAAGATATTTTTGTTTTGAGAATGGTTTTCTGCAGAGGAAACAGGGAAGCTGTGTTGGGATGACATCAGGAGGAAGGCAACCTTCCAAATCAGCAACCTAGGATGGTCGGAATCAGAACTGAATAGTCTGTTATAATGATGGCACAATTGACTCGGGCTATAAATGGTGGTGGTGGTATCCATGTATGAGGTCAGACAGATCAACCACAGAGGAACATGTCAGTAGTGGAGCATTTCATGAGGCCACATCCCCCATCATTCAGAGGATCATCTGACCCTATTATAGTTGAAGGGCGGATTAAAGCACTAGAGAAGATTTTTTATGTCATGGGTTGTTCAGAACATCAAAAGGTTAGGCTTGCTGTTTATCGTTTTGAAGGTGAAGCTGATCAGTGGTGGTCGATGGTGAAAAATATCAAGGATAGTGAGAAGATTGATGCTCTCAATTGGGATGAATTCAAAGGTTTGTTTCTTGAGAAATATTTTCCTAAGGTGGTTTGTCTTAGGATGGACAAACAATTCCTAGAATTGAGGCAGGAGGATGACTCAGTGGCTCCTTATGAAGAAAACTTCACCTGACTGGC
The DNA here is from genome assembly GCA_963277665.1 of Viscum album. Classification (NCBI taxonomy): domain Eukaryota; kingdom Viridiplantae; phylum Streptophyta; class Magnoliopsida; order Santalales; family Viscaceae; genus Viscum; species Viscum album. The sequence goes on from OY728152.1 coordinate 1,427,945,883, forward strand.
AAGGTATGCTCCAAATTTCATACGTGATCTTGATAGTAAAATCAACCGTTTTTACTCAGGATTAAAGCCAATGTATTGAAGGGCTTTATCTTCCTGTGAGTTCAAAAGTAATGAAAAACTTGTTCTTTTTGTGGATAAGTTGGAAATGGAGTTTTCTGATGATCAGGTATTTTTTGACAAACAACAGAATAAAAGGTCGAGCTGGCAGGCGAAAGGGAAGAACTATTCAAAAAAGTCTGATGGTAAGAAACTTAAGAATACAGTTTGTGAAAATTGTGGAAAAAATCATGACGGGGAATGTCTTTTGAATTCTGATAAGTGCTACTGATGTGGTAAAATGGGGCATATGGCTCGTAATTGCACTGAAAAAGATCAGGGTAATGGTAAGACCAAATTTGATTTACAGTCATTAAAATATTTTAAGTGCAATGAAATGGGTCATTAGGAAAATGAGTGTCCAACAAAGAACTCAAACAAAGTAAATCTGCCTGACTACAAGTAGAAAGGGGTGGTGAAATCCTTTTCAACTACTTTAGTAGATGTTGGGCCATCAAATGAAGTTGTGTCAGGAACACTGTTTGTTTGTTCAGATTATGCCAATGTGCTGTTTGATTCAGGGTCTACACACTCTTTCATTTCTGAGAAGTTTTCTAGTAAATTGGGAATTCCATCTCATGATATGAATACTGAACTTACGGTAAAAACACCTGGAGGAAATTTTGAGACAAAAATAAAACATAAGAACATTTCTGTCCTTGGTTGCGGGAAAAATCTACCTGCAAACCTTATTGTTTTGACTCTAGTAGAGTTTGATGTTATATTGGGCATGGATTGGATTTATGTTTATCATGTTAAGATTGACTGTAGAGATAAAGAGGTTTCTTTTCAGAATGATTTTCAGTTTTTATAGAAAAATGAACCCTTGCTATTGATAACATATAAGGAAGCTGAGAAACTAGTAAAAGATGGAAATGAATGTTACCTTCCACATATTGTTGAAAACAAAGGAATTGTTCAGATTAATTATGTTCCAGTGGTAAATGAGTACGTTGATGTTTTTCCTGATAAGTTACCTGGTATTATACATGATCGGGAAGTTGAATTTACTGTTGACTTAGTTCCAGATGCCAAGCCAATTTCCAAACCCCCTTATCGAATGGATCAAATTGAACTTTTAGAGTTAAAGAAGCAATTTCAGGAGTTATTAGATAAAGGATTCATTCGACCTAGCACATCACCATGGGGTTCTCCTGTCTTGTTTGTTAAAATTAAAGATTGTTCAATGAGACTTTTCATTGATTATAGAGCATTGAATAACACCACTGTTAAGTATAAGTATCCTTTGCCTCATATCAATGATTTGTTTGATCAGCTCTAGGGAGCTCAATATTTTTCGAAGATTGACTTGAGGTCGGGGTACCATATGTTGAAAGTAAAGGAAGTAGAAGTTCTGAAGACCGTGTTTCATACTAGATATGGCCATGATGAATTTGTAGTTATGCCTTTTGGGTTATCCAATGCACCTGCAGTATTCATGGATCTTATGAATAGATTTTTCAGTGAGTTCTTGGATATGTTTGTGGTTGTGTTCAATGATGATATTTTGGTTTATTACAAAATTAAGTAGGAACATGAAAGTCATTTAAGGGTTGTATTGCAAACCTTAAAAGAAAAGAAACTATTTGGTAAATTTAGAAAGTGTGAATTTTGGTTACAACAAATTTCTTTCCTTGGTCACATTGTTTCAAAAAATGGAATAACTTTTGATCCTGCTAAAATGAAAGTTGTCGAAGAATGGCCAAGACCCACAAATATAACCGAGATTTGTAGTTTTCTTAGTTTGGCAGGTTATTACTAGAGGTTTGTTGAAAAGTTTGCATGGTTATCTAGTCCAATGACTAAGTTAACTCAAAAAGGTGTTAAGTTCATCTAGACCAAAGAATATGAAGAATGTTTTCAGGAATTGAAAAGAAGATTGGTGAATGCTCCAGTTTTGGCATGACCATCTAGAAATGGCGTTTTTTTTATCTACTGTGATTCTTCATTGAATAGACTGGGTTGTGTCCTAATGAAAAATGATCAGGTAATTGATTATGCTTCATGTCAGTTGAAACCACATGAGTTAAATTACCCTACACATGATTTGGAATTAGTTATAGTTGTTTTGGCTTTAAAATTTTGGAGGAATCCTTTGTATGGAGTGAAGTGTGAAATGTATACTGATCACAAAAGTTTTAAGTATATATTCACCCAGAAATAATTGAACATGAGACAGAGGAGGTGGTTGGAATTGATCAAGGATTATAATTGCACGATCCTTTATCATCCAGGGAATGCAAATAAAGTGGATGATGCTTTGAGTCAAAAAAGTAATACTTCATTAACCATGTAACATTTGAAATGAGATCCTTTGGTTTTTGATTTGATGAACTTTGGAATAGAAGTTGTTATTGCAGGAAATTCTTCTCTTTTGTTTTAAGTGTCAGTGAAATCATCTTTATCATACATAATTAAGCAAGCGCAGAAGGAAGATAGTGAGTTGCAGAAAAATGTTTTGTTGGTTCATAAGGGTATGTTTCCTAATTTTAACATTGATAATGATTGTGTTTTGAGATTTGGAAAGAGATTATGTGTGCCATTTGATTCACAGTTGAAGAATGAGTTATTATATGAAGCTCATAGTTCTCCGTTTTCAGTTCATCCTGACAGTACTATGATGTACATAGATCTTCGAGAGTATTACTGGTGGGATGGAATGAAAAGAGATATTGCTGATTTTACAACGAAGTGTTTGACTTGTCAACAGGTTAAAGCAGAGAGACAATTACCAAAAGGAATCCTTCAGGCTTTACAGGTACCAGAGTGGAAATGGGAAAATATATCCATGGAATTTGTTGTGGGATTACCAAAGACATCTTGAGGTAATAATGCAATCTAGTTTATAGTTGACCAATTGACTAAATCTGCTCATTTCATTCCTATTAGAGACACTTTGTCTCTAGATCAACTTGATTGATTTTATGTTAAAGAGATAGTCAGGTTTCAAGGAGTTCTCCTCTCCATTGTATCTGATCATGATTCCAGGTTCACTTATAACTTTTGGAATGGCCTTCAGAAGTCATTGGGTACTGAATTAAATTTTAGTACATATTTTCATCCTCAATCAAATGGGCTATTAGAATGAACAATTCAGACCTTTGAGGATATGTTACATGCTTGCTCGATGGATTACAAGGGAAGTTGGGACGAACATCTTTTTTTGGATGAATTTTCTTATAATAACATTTTTCATTCCAGTATACAGATGGCTCTATTTGAGGAATTATATGGAAAGCATTGTGAAACTCCAGCATTCTGGGATGAAGTAGGGGAAAGGAAGATGATGGGACCAAAATTGGTAGAATAGATGACAGAGAAAGTTCAGTTGATTCAGAAGCACATGACAACCGCTCAGAGCAGACAGAAAAGTTATGCAGATAACCAGAGGAATGATCTTTTCTTTGAGGTGGGTGATCATGTCTTTCTCAAAGTTTCTCCATGGAAAAGTGTGATGTGTTTTGGTAAGAAGGGAAAGTTGAGCTTGAGGTTCATTGGACCTTATGAAATTATGGAGAATGTTGGATCAGTTGCGTATAGATTGGATTTACCTTCAATTTTATCCCAGGTACACAATGTTTTTCATTTTTTGATGTTGAGAAAGTATATGCCAGATCTATCTCATGTTTTGACCCTATAGGTAGTTCAGTTGGAAGAGAATATCTCTTATAAAGAACAACCAGTTCATATTCTTGTCTATAGAGAGAAAGTGTTGCAAAAAAAGGTGATTCACCAGGTAAAGGTTTTGTGGAAAAAACATATGGTTGAAGAGGAAACGTGGGAATTTTAAAATGAAATAAGGAATAAATACCCCCCACATATTTTGATAAGTGAATAAAAATTGCGAGATGCAATTCCCAAAAGGGGGGAAGGATGTGACATCCTAGGTAAATGAAGAATAAGACATATTTCATATTTATTAATATTTTTTAATTAAATATTAATTTTACTTTAAATGGGTTTCTATGTTCTATAGCGTACCCGATACGCAACAACGGGTTTCTTTGCAATCTTATGTTGCACAGTAAAAATATAATATTATTATTTTAAATGGTCGTTAACTCCTAGCCATTGTATTGGCGGGAATTAATGAAACTAACTACAATATGATTATAAATGTTTGTTAAATGTATTTACATTATCCAATAAAAAGTTAGCGACTTAAAATGTGAATGAATCCAATTTTAAGCATAATTCACATTAAAATGCCGATTTATCACCTTTTATTGGATAACCCACTTTAAATATAATTTTGGTCACTTTAATACATTCTAATTGACAAAATAAAATACTTCCTTACAATGGGGACATCAAATTTATCTCTGGGTAATTTTTTTGGTATTTTTCTAATAAAGTTCATTTTTTAATGAATAGTGAAAAATATTGCATTTTAATTCAAAAGTAATTTTTAATATAATTTATTTATATGGTTCGATTATGTTTTTAGTTGGTTTTGAAGTGAAATTAAAATATATTTTTACCATTTAATCAAATTTTGGTCATTGGAGTTAATTTCACATTGAAATTGGACATAAACAAGTATCAATCTTTTGATAATTATTGTTTCTTATAAACACGCTATTTGTTTTAACAACTGGAAATAATTTTTAAATTAATTAATTCCACTTCTATGTTTTGAATTTGGAAAAATAGACATCAATTTTGAATTCAGAATATAAAATAATGCTTTGGCTTATTTTTTGGTATTTTTCTGAAAAACTTCAATTTTAAATGAATAGTGAAACCACTTAGTAGTAGTTAAAAAACTGACTTTTTCATTTGAATGAAATTTTACCACTTCTATGAATTGAATTTCGAAAATACAACATACATGGTTGTTATCAAGAAGTAAAATTTGGTTCAATAAGGTGAATTTGTTTTTTGTGAATAGTAATTTTTGACTTTTATTTACCACGGTTAAATGTAAATTGGGTAATTCAAGGTTAAAAGAATATTATAACAATTCACAATTACCTTAACACTTGTTCAAACCTTATTGGATGAGTCATTTACGACCATGGTCATCTTTGGGTCGTTTTTGGGACCCCATTGAGCTACTTGGGAGTGATAATGACAATTTATATTAATTAACTTAAAGTAAAGGAAAATATGATAAAAGCAAATATCTTTTAGTAAATTAATTTTTCAAATGGGTTATATAAATTATATTTTTGTCTATAAATATTCTTTGGAAAGGTAAAATTATTTCCTACATGATAGTAGTTTTTTAATAATTTTTAGACATCGAATAAATTAAATTATTCATGACACAATAATGATGCAGTATTTACCTCATTAGTAAATAATTTAAATAAATAAGATTATAATGATTAAAATATTATCCAAAACATGTCCAATTCTTATTGAATTATTTTCTTTAGACCATGAATTATCTTATCATCGAATATAATGATTTTTTGACCTTTAGAAACTGAATATAATTATATTATAAAATAATATTTTCACACTTTCCTAAAGAGACCCTCCTCCCCCTTATAAAAGGAGATCATTTCTAACCAATTCCACACACCTCTCAAGCCATTTGGATCAACCAAAATCTACCCAATTAATCTCTCTACATCCCTCTACTCCTCCTCAAAGCCTTACCTTAGGCATAAGGAACTTCAAGAAGTCCTTTGGTTCAAAACAAAGGGAGTTACCCAAATTAAAGGTAACAGTTTATCTTAAATTGTTTTCTTTTATTTTACTTCTCCAACCCATAAACTCTTTTTATTACTTTCTTTTGTAAGAACAACAGTATCCTAAATATACTAGGATGTTGTTATGAGAATTATTCTAACTACACTTACACACACATCCATTTACTGGATTAAGAACATAATGTTTCTGTGGATGTAAAATTAAGGCCTCACGAAATGATGATTGTTCAATTACATCTTACATCCTATCATGGTGGCCATTATGATGGAACTGTATTTATATTTGATATATACTATGTTTATTATTTCCTTATTCTTCTGTACTTCCCATTTATATCATTCCTTTATGGTTTCCGTAGTGGGTAAATATGATAATCTCATTTGAGGAAGTGCAAACTACCGCCCCCTCAAAGTGATTTGATTCATTAATGCCTTATGTGGGATGTATAAAGGATGGATTTAATGATATTATATATGATATTATACTGGAATTATAATATACCTATTTATCATTATGTTTTATTTCCATTAAAATAATAAATATGAATGAATGTAGCGTTCATGCATACGTATGGCTTACCGTCTCCATGAACGGTGCATTTCATTTCTTATATCTAAATGTAATGTACTATTATAAAAACATGTATATAGTGGGTATATATGATATATATGATATCCAAATCATGAATATCATTCTGTATATAATGAACCATTGACCACATGGACAACTTTTAAATATAAGGTGTTCATTTTTTACTCAAATACCAAATATCGAAAAAATGAAAGTTATTAACTTAAATGATTTCATAATGTTTATAAGATGGTAATAAATGATATAAAAGAAATAATATACTTTAATAAGGTTCTTAATCAAGTATAAATTAACATTATTTTGTTATTCAGGATATTAAAGAATGATCGAGTCAAGTCGGACACGAGGTAAGGGACTTCGTCTCAATCTCTTTTCATTGTGTCATTTTTAGTTTTATAAATGACTTTATTTTATACGATGTATAAACCCCTTTGACATTTCATTTTATTTAAAGGGATTCTTTTTTATACGAATATTTTTACTAAATGAAAAAAAGGAATGTTTTTTATGTAAGCGGTGACAACGACCTTTCCGCCGCCGCGAGTATTATTTGATCTTTGGCTTCCTTAAAAACCCGGAATGTTTTTAAAATGAAAAATAAATACCATATACTATTTTTACATATTCTGGTATTGAAAATGATTTTTTGAATGGATTTATTATTTCAATATCTTGAAATGATATTTTATTATTTCAATGTGGAAATGTTATCTTTTCTTTATGCTTATGTTATGTGTTATGATCAAGTTATGGTTCTTGGGAATTATTTACATATATCGGTGGTTCTATGAAAAACCTAGGGCAGGTGATATGGAGATAGCTCTCCAATGCATTAGGTAATGTGATAGAGGTGAACGTGAATGTTTCTCCTAAGAGATTTAGGGAATATACTGTGATGGGTATTCCTAAGTATCTCCCTATGTAGCTGTGATAGCTACAATGTATGTATGATATGGATGCCACAAGTTACAATTAAGATTAATGATTTCTATGTGTCTTTCATAAATCTTATGATTTCATGAGGTAAGTAAATGATTTCATGTTTTATATGTATTTATGAACAAATATTTTCATTATTTGTATTATAACCCTTACTGAGCTTTGTATGCTCATCCCAAGTTTTGAAATGTTTTCAGAGGACTTACAGATAAATAGGGTCAAGGATGGGATCAAGGAAAAGTCATGCTGTCTAAAACATGGAACTAGACATGACTTTTTTTTTCAAGAGATTTTATTTTATGAAAAAATGGAAACTATGTAGATATGTCTACCTTGTAATCTTTTGAGATGTAATAGTTATGTCCTAATTCTACAAAACTCTAAATTTGAAAATATCCTTAATGTGAATTATTTATTTAATTCAATATTATTTAATGTTTAAGGCTTGGTCCTTATTGGTACATGCTGCCTCTGGGTCGCTTCTGGAACCGGGATGTTACAAAAAACATTACAAGCATAATTTTCAAAATTAACATGAAATCAATTTTCACATAACTATAAAATTCAAAACAGATTCTACATTAGACCATCAACAGAAATAACTTTAGAAATTAAAACTGAATTATTTTTATCAATTTGGACAAGACAAATAATTTTTTGATCTTCATTGTTACCAAAGGTAACATGTCCTTCATCAATATTTATGAGGTTTTTAAAGCTAGAGTATTCCCATTTCATGTGTCTTGAACACCCATTATCCAAGTACCATAATCTTTTACAAGAACTCTTAAAAAAATTTCCCACAAAAAAAAGGTTAAGCAAGAAAATACTTTGGTACCAAAATTTTCTTGGTTCTAGTAATATTACTAATTATGGATTTAGGAACCCACATTTTATTTATAGGTTTATTTTAATCAGTTGGTAATGATTGGACAAATAAAATTTATTATTTCCAAAATAGATAGATGTAGTAAAGAATTATCTATTGTTGGAGGCTGCAGAATATTTCTCAGATCTGGGCATAAAACTGAATTTTCTAGATTCAGATAAAAAATAGTTTTTAACTAAATTTCATTGCCCATGTAGATAGCGAATGCCAAAAGTATGTTTATATAAAACGTTTTTTCAAATAATTTGGACTAAGTTATCTTTAAAATTTGTAAATTTATCTAGATCCTTCTTTAATTTCTCATTATAATGTTTAATTTTAGTATTCTCATTGAGTAGTTGAGCATTATTATCATTCTCTATAGTGAGATCATACATAAAAGTTGTAGAAAGATCATACGATTTCTTGAGAGATTTATATTCATCTTTCAGATCATTCCATGTATCCTCAAGAATTTGGTATTATTAAAACATTTTCTCATTAATCATATTGTCAGAATGGTTAGATTCAGATTCTTCTCAAGAATAATAAGAATTTTTTGAAGGAGACACTAAGGTTACCTCAGATGTGTTTGTCATAAAACACTTGTTGAATTCGTTAAAATTTTCATCATAAGATGATTTAGATTCAATGGAGCTATCCTCAGTAGCAGTCCATGTATCGTTCATAACCTTCCATTACTTTCTATCATTGTCCTCATATTTATTCTTGTTTTTTAGTCTTGGGAATTCATCCTTCACATGTACTTTTTTTTAACATTCATATCAAACTATCTCATTTTTATGCACAATTATTTTCCAATCCTTTTTCTAATTTCATTTTTGGTCATATTTTCCTCTATAGATAGTCATTAAAATGAATTATCACTTTTTGAATAATTTCATAAATCTCCCAAATAATTTTTCCATTTCCTCATCACCATCAGTTTATGAATCTTCATTGCTAAAACATTCACCATCAACTTGAATTTTTCAATTGTTTTTTATATTCAGTGGTTTTGAAAGCCTCTAAATTTCTTTTAGGTTCATCATCAACTTCTATGTTAGTCTTTATACCTTCCTTGTACATCATAAACATACAAATTAACTCCACTACATGTATAAGATTTATGTCACTAGTTATCTAATTGATATTGAGGTGCCTCCCAACCTCTTTGGAGGACATATCAATATTAAGACGATATGTTCTTTTGCAGTGACTATGTATCCCAGTGAGATCATGTTTTTTAAAATCTCATTAAACCCAAGATATATGTCAGAGATAGGTTCATAAAACTTCCTTTTGAAGTTATCATATTTAATAGTATATTTATTAATCTTCATTTCCTTTCCATTAGTGGTTCCTTCATGTGAAACAGCTAAAGTATCCCAAATTTCAAAGTCTGTTTTACTTGAAAAATCCTTTTGAATTTTGCATCACCTAGAGAAAAATATTAATCATTAATTTATTTTCAATTATTAATATAGGATAACTTAGTTGGGTCATCCCATGTATTTCTAGTAGTAGAAGGAATCTTATATTCATCAAATATAGCAAACCAAATTTCAAAAACCATGATTTCTAAATGAATTTTCATTTTGATTTTCCTCTGGGCGTTTGTTCCCTTAAAATAGGGAGGTATGTTGGTAGAAAAAAATTATTTTATATTATCAATGTTAATGAATAAAACCAAATTTTAAAGAACTAAAAATTTTCTAGTGAATTTTTTATGATATTTAAAATACAAGAAAAATAACAATTTATATGATTTAAAAAACATGGAAAAATTTTAAATTCAAACATCAGAGATCATCTGATACCAAATATTGGATAGAGTAGGACACTCAAGAGGGGGCTGAATTCAGTTCCTATAATTTTTTTGTCAAAATAATTTATTAAAAAGATCCCACATTTAAAATACAAAACCTCATAGTTAACCATAGAAGAAGTTTATTAAATATTTTATTGTTTGAAGGATTTTTAAAAGAGTGATTATTTCTTATTTAAAATAATATTAACTATTATTCTATCTTCTGAACATTATCTATTAACTTAAATTCAAATATAAAAATTATATAAGACTAAATATCAGGGAATAGTGAATTTTTCTAATTTAAATAAACACAAATGGAGAAAAGTAAACATAAAAGAACATAGCAAAATTTAAACAAGAGGTTCAATCTCAAGATGAGACCTAATGCTCTCCACTTGGTGATCACCCACCACCAAGAATTTTATATAAATAATATTTGATCGACACCCTAGATTGGGGTAAACAACATCATGTAAAACTATCCAGATGAACCAGACCTCTTTCATAGTTTTTTTGGGAGTCAAAAACAAACAGGCCATGCATGGACCTCTTCCACTATTATCCATGGGAGTGTAAGGTATAAAAGGATATTTTGTAAAGATATCAGTTCATACTATATTTTTTCACAATAGTTGGCATGCTTTCGTGAAATAGAGAGACACACACACTACTAGTATTGTAAAATAAGTAAAAAAGAATAGAAAAATAAAGAGAGTAGAGTTAGAAGGATCTATGTGATTGGAAATGTAGCTTGGGACTTCTAAAAGTTATGTTGAAATGAAGCATTAATTGAATTTTATAAACAAACAACAAAATAATGTGTCATGAGAGCATCTATAATCTATTTCTGTTGAGGTATTGATGTGCTAGATGAAATCTTCTCCTTTCTTATTTTTTTTACTGCAAAGTGTTCTTCAATTTGAATTCTCAATAGTATAAAAATGTTTCTATAGTTATTAGTTCTCTAGTTTTTATCAGCCACACAACTTATCAACACACATGTCGACATCTTCTTTTTTTGATCAGGTGTTCGCTTTATACACTGTATCCAACAAGGAGCATGTTCTCGATAGCATTGAGGTACCTCGTACCACATACTGCAATCATAAATTGATTTAAAGGTTTGATATAATATATTGGAAGTTTCATTAATATAATTATATGTACTAAGTTTCAAAAATTTGAAAATTAGAAGGAAATTTAAATTTGAATGCAAAGTGAGAAGTGATGGTGTCTCCTAATAGTGACTTGGATCGATGGCCTGGATCCGTTTCTAAGGAATCATTTCTTATACATAACACATTATATAATCAGAACCAGTGAGTCAAGTAGTAATGGCTTAGGAATGGTAAGTTTCTATTAGGGTATATCATCTTGATAGTGTCTTGCACTATCGATCGCTCATTCTTTGTAAAAATTCTAGAATGAGTTTGTCAGTAGCTTGATGTGACAGGGACTCACACTTAACCAATTTTATGAATTGTGTTTGATGGTAGTTTTATGAAACCTTGACTCATAAGTTGCTAATTTTTTATGTTGAGTTTGATGGTAGGTTAATGAATTATTGTCTCATCCGTTTTCAGAATATAACATCTGTGCGGGAGGTGAGATAGTTTGCATTGATATATCTTAACAGAAAGTCCATATCATTGGTAACATATACGTATCTAAGTTTCTTCCATCAGTGAGATGTCCAGTAGTGTGAAAGTGTGTTCACCTTAATAGTGACTCATCCTTAACTCTAACAGTGAGTCCACCTTAATGACAACTCATACTTTGACGTATATTCCCAACATGTATTATGATGTAAGACACCAACAGAAGAGATTAAGATTATTTGTAAACATAATTAAACATGAGTAAACATAATTTAACTAGTTTTAACTTAATAAAACAAGATTTGTGATAATTAAAACAAGAGGATTCCAAAAAAACATATATGCAAATATTTTTACCTTAATAAAATGTTAAAATTTAAGAATCTTATTTAATTAATTATTTCAATGTATTTTATTAAGAAAAATAATGGTAGAATTATAGTATTTTTTACTGTATGGTTTGATTATTAATTATTTAATTATTTTTGTGATTTCCAGGATGATTTTATTTTAATTGAAAATTTCATTGAATAATATTCATTTTCCGTTTATTGTTCTTGAAAATTTTAATTAAATTTCATTTTTATGATTTAATAAAAAATTTAAATGAATGTGTTTTCGAATTATATTAAACATGAAAATTTATTTTAAAATTATTTTAACTTGGTGGGAAATATTAATAAATTTAATTTTAATATTTTTTCTTTTATTGGTGGTATATTGAATTTTATAATATTATTATGATTTAAATATTTTTTTGGAAAAAAATTACGAGTATTTTTTTTATATTTTCTCAATGGTGTAATGATTTTATAAAAGTGTTATTAATGGTTTATTTGAATATTTATTTATTAGGTTGAAATTAGTTAATAATTTTTATTACCATGTTCTTAAATTATTATTTGAGTTAATAATATTGAATAATTAATTTATATATATATATTGTAGTTTAAATTATTTTAACATGTGTGAAGATTTTTTATAGAAAATAATTTTAGGAAATTTCTTTTGAAAAACATTAAATAATGTATTTTAATATCATGTTATTATTTTTGTTAAATAGTCATAAGAAATATATTTGACATGGTTTAAATTATTTGATATTAATACTAATTTAACATCAAAATTTTGAAAATAATTTTTTCAAAAGTAACACAATTTAATTCAATGGTTTACAATAATAATGTGATGTATTTTATCATATCCAATCTAGTAAGAATGTTTTTAAAAATATAAGGAATAAAAAATATCAAATATTTCACCAAAATTTCAAATTGGATAAATTTATAATCATAGATTGGTATAATTTAAAATTTAAATTAGGGATAAAAATAATGTGAACCTGATGAATAAACAATTTATTATTTAGAATATGGAAAACATATTTCTTTGTATTTAAATTATAAAAATAAATTTTTCTTAGATTTTTTAGTAATAAAGAAACTTACTTATTCTTGGAGAATAAAATTTTAGAAATAATAACTAATGACTTTCAAACAAACCTCAATCATGACAGAATTTTTAATTAATTGAAATGAATGATAAAAAATAGTATTCTCTAAAATAGTAAATGATTATTTTGGAATCTACAATATGTTTTTATGTAGGAATCAACCTCAAAGTGGTGAAAACCACCATACAATGATCTATAATATGATAGTGTTAATCTATTAAATTTTGGTTGATAGTTTATTAGTAAGTAAAAATTATTATTGTATTGTAAATTATTATATTTCCATTTTTCAAATTATTAATATTTTTAACACAATATATATTTTTTATTATGAAATGAATATCAAAACTAATCATTATTTTGGGTAAGGAAAAAAATTTCAATAAAAGGTCCCCTGACCCAAACACATATTTCCAAGGATAAAAAAACATAATTATTTGTGTTGATAGGTTTCAATGAACCTTCCTTTAGTTTTGGTGGTGGTGGACCCTCAATCACCTGTTCTTGCATAGTGAACATTGAAAATCTATATCTAGTTAGGGGGTTCATTACTTCCCATTTTTTATGTAAAATCATAATGTTATCAGGAATTATATATTTGGGTAATGGATGAATTAACATTAATGAAGATTAAACCAAAAAATATATATTTAATTAGTCTTGGTTATGATAATCACATGTGTTTATTCCTTGATAATGTTCCACTAATTATTTTTATAGGTAGTGTCTTATCTTTTCTTATGTTATGGTTTAGTGAGTTTTTATGCTTTGAAATTGGATAACAAATGTAAAGATGGTAATTATTAATGGTTAAAAATAGGCATGTTTAATTTGTAATCAGTATTCTTTGGTTTTATGGAAATCAAAGTAATACTTGAAGAATGTTTAGTTAGCCAAAATATATTGATAGTTGATGCCTCAGATTTCATATGCTTGTACCCAATGATAAATGAATCAGTTAATTCAAGATGATAATGCATTTAATATTTCCTAAAGACTATTATTTGGGGCTAATTAAAGCTGTTTTATTATGAATCCTATATTCTTTATTTCTAGGCCTAGTTTAAATACTTCTTATTTATCGTTTAAACGATTCCTTGTGTGTTTACTCTGGATGTGTGCCTTTCTATGAGACTTGAATAAAATTTCTAATGAATTGTTCTATCAAAGTGTTTTTTGACAACTAACCATTTTTTATAAGAGTGATTTTATTTTTCCGAAATCTGACCCAATCCATCATAATGAGATAATAAGATTGACCGAAATCATTTTCTAATCATCATATTAATTTTCATCATATTAATTTCATCAGATCAAAAATAATTGGAGGTAGAAGTTGTTGTTTTCTAGAAGTTTTCCTTTATTGAAATATGAGAAAAAAAATAAGTTGATGAGTTATGAAGTCGTATTAATATTTAAGAGTTTTGAAAGAAGATTATAAAGACAGAAGTTAGAAAGTATTAATACTTTCAAAACCAAGTCATACGATGATTTTCTGAACATAAATTTCACCCAAATCATGAAAACATTCATGATAACAGATTTTGAAGAAATGGTGGAGAGTTTTGAATAATTTAAAAGTTACAATATGAATCTTCTATCATAATTTGATATCCATCATAATAGGAATTACACCATAATAGGACCTCCATCTTAACAAGAATTATTATTCACTATGAAGGATACATAATTCAGATTCCCTCATAAATATGCAATATTTTGATTCACTGAGAAGGAAAAAATTTTGGATTGTATGAGAAAGAAATGGAAATTAGATCCACTATGAAAGGAATAAAAAATGGATTCACTGAGAATGAAATAGAAATAATATTAATATGATTAAAAAGAAGACTCAAAAATAAAACACCATTAGTTTTATGAAGAGTTGAGGATGTAAAACATGAAATTCAATTTTTCATAAATCTAAGATAAATCTAAGGAGATTTGAAGAAGTCATAGTTTATGTTTTAAATGTGAGATATTTATAAAGTTTTTTAAATTTGAAGAAGAGAAGAAAATTTTCATGTTTATTGATTTTGTTTTTCAATTCACCTATAAATACTTGCTTATAAACTTCATTCATTTTTCAATTTTCATGCAGGAATAAATGGGGATGCAATGAATAAATCAAGTTAAAGTCATTGTCATATAGAGATATCATGAGGATTATTAGACAATTGAATTTTTGTTTATTAGATTGAGCAATATCATATTGAGAATATCATATTTAGTACATCATATTGTGTTAACTAGATTGAAGTAGATCTTATTGAGAATTTGAGTAGAGTTTTAGTTTTTCATATTGAGAATGGGTTTATATTATTGATTCCATCGTATTGATATAATTGGATACAGAATCATAATATATAGAGAATCCGATCCGGGCTCATCATATTGAGAGATTTGGATTTAGAATCATTGTATTGAGAGAATCAGATTTGGACTCATTGTACTAAGAGAATAAGATCCGGCCTCATCGGATTGAGAAAATAAGATCCATCTTAATTATATGGAAGATTTAAATTGAGCAATTGTGGAGTAGTTTCAATAAAGTCTTTATTTTTTTGTCTTAATTTTTTTATAATAAATCATTTTAAACTGATGATAGTTAGTATAAAATTTCCTATCAAAATATAAATGGTTTCTAATGGGATTTTGCACAAGTTTTATTCACTTCTTCATAAAAGTAGATCTCCATAAACCCATAAGAGTTTCTATGTAAAGAATAAAGGTCCTCACACTAATGTTGAATATTATAAATCATATGTGCATTATCTTATTTCTTGTTTTTTCCTTAATGAGTTTTAAAAAAATTTGAAAAGGAAATAAACCTTAACATGTTGTAGGGCTAATGTTTCCAAATTTTTTGAAGCTTATAAAAAGTAAAAAACTAATTCACCCCCCCACCTTCTCAGTTGTCATTATATCATTTGGATTTCAATTGGTATTAGAGAGAAGGTTTCCCTATTAAATCCTTATCACACACAATATAAATTTTGTCAATAGTAGACAATTTTTTATATTTAATGGAATGATTATTATGGATGAAAAAATATGATGATTAATTATCCCCTATCTATTGGCCTTGAAGTTGCTGATGCTACTACTATTTGGATTCAACCTATTGAAAATGATTCCCCAATGACCTTTGCTAATAAGAGAATACATAAGATTATTGAAAGGATATAAATTGAACTCTTATGTACTTTTCAGAAAATTTTTATTAGAAGGTGATGTGTCTAAACACATCAAAACATATGTGGGAAAAGTTGGAAAGTGTTTTCAAACAAAATAGAAAAGTTAAGGAATCAAAGCTACAAATTTGGCACTGTAAGTTTAAAGACATTAGAATGAGAGATGAAGAATCAATTGTTGAAGACTTCACCAGAGTAAATGAAATTATTTTCAATATCAGAGCATTCAAATATATCATAGAAGATTGTACAATTATGAATAATGTTATGGAAATTTTTTTTGGATTTATTTAATTCTTAAATTTATTCTTTAGAATATAATTATGATTTATCTCTTGATTAATTTCATAACTTTCTTATTTATTATTAAATGAGGAAGGCTCAAATTTTTCAAAAGAATATGAAAGTTGAAATAGATTTTGTGGCTATGAGAGAGATGAAAATTCAATATATTGAAGAAGCTCACAGTAATGAGTCAAAAGATAAAATATATGATGAGTAGAATGGAATAATCATGTATCTTATATCCTAAAATTATTCAAGAGGAAGATGAATTTTTGGAGGTATGAATCCTCTTAAATGTTTTGAGTGTGGTGTAATTAAAAATTTTTCTATGCATTTATATATGAATAAATTTAGATACTATCATGATGATTCCAATGAAAACCAATGATAGAAGAAGTGTAATAAAAATGATAAAGAATAAAAGTATTTTAACAGATAATATGAGAATTTTAGTGGAAATAAAAGAAGTATATCGAGTAAGAATGTTGAATAAGACTCAACTGAAAAACATTTTTATGAAGATGAATGTTGAAAAAAATTCAAATCCTTCAATTCCAAAGTTATGAAAACCAAATATTACTCAGAGAGTGAACATGGTGCTGAAGAATCCAAGAGAGAGTATCATCTTAGAACAGAACTTGTTGTATGTCTTGAGAAAAAAAAAACTCTCAAGAAATAAATTTGAGTAATGAAGTAAAATTTATAAGAAGTTGTTGTTGTAACACAATATTTCATTAATAAAGAGTATAAATACATTAAAGAGATTTTAAGTTACAAACATAGAATTGCGAAACAGTGAAAGATAATTAAAGATTCTAGTAAGAAGCTGAATGATATGGAAGAAAAGGTAAACAAGTTTAAATAAAAACTTATTGATTTATAAAGTACATTGAGGAAGATGATTGAAAACTTGAGCAATGATCCAGATGTAAAAACTGTGACTTCTAAATATGCTAAGAAAGCTCAATATTGGACAAAGGGGAAATATTCTTTTACCAAAAATAATGTTTCATCTCATTCTTTTTACATTTGAGGTTTTAAAAAAATTATTGAAAATTATTGGGTGGAGAAAGGATGGAAGAAACCATAAAATCCACAAAAGTAGAAAAAACAATAAAAATAAAATATGGCCCATGTTCTGAGTGTGTTAAAGTTGAAATAAGTTAACAACCTCAATACGGTATCTACAAAGAAATATATTTCGTAAATAAGAAATCATTATCTGATTTATATTGATGGTTTTTGGGAAACTATAGGAATATGGAATATAATTTTTGGCATGAATTATCTATATCAGGAAGAATATTTATGTAACATGGAATAAATAGTGGAATTATAATGAGTAACATTCCTATCTTATTGAAATATGAAAAAATGAATTATTAGGATGTTAGAAAATTTCCAACAAAATATCATATTGAATGTTTGGAAGAAGTTTCGGGAATATGTGATTGTGTTGGTTATCATGTGGAATGATGTATTATACTCCTTCTAGAACATGTTTCTTATGATAGAAAAGAAAATAAATCTGAAAAAATGAATGTTGAGGAAATATATTTTGTTTTTGAACCAAATTTTAAATAAATTAAAAGGATAAAACCATGAATGATTGATATTGGGGTTTATTAACATATAACTGGTGATATAAATATATTGAAACATGTTGTAATTCATGATGGAGGGGTAGTTAAAATTGGTAATGATATATCCTTAAAAATCAGATGAATCAAAAGGATGATATTGAAGCTGAAAAGATGAAATCTAAGGAAGTTTTATTTGTTGATGGGATAAAACATATCATAATTAGTATAAGTTTTCTTTATGATGATGTAAAAGAAATTTTTTAAAAAAAATTGGTATCATAAAAGTGTGAAATATGTAAAAGTCATTGAAAAATGAGAAATAACCCATGAGAATATCGTACAAATACAAGAATTAAATAACTAATGTTACTTGAGTGTGGAAGATAAATAAAATTGTTCACCAAAGACATAGGAACCCTAACAGAAATGTATAAACAAACTTTATAGAGTTGATGTCATTCGTAACATTCTATAATTGTAAATAAGGGAAGAACACATTTTTGTAACTTTTCAAAAGAGGAAGATGCATAAAAAAGTGAAAAAATAGTCAATAATCAATTTATCAGACCACTTAAGCTTATTCATTCTGATTTAGTTGGTCCAATCATAAATCAATCCAAAAAGGATATTTAAACTTTATCACTTTTATTGATGACTTCAACCAGATGAAAAACATCATGTTTATGAAGCACAATCCATAATCAATTGAGATATTCAAATTCTTTAGAAAAGATTTTGAGAAATAAATGGAGATTTCAATTAAGTATGTGATAATGGATAATGGTACCAAATTAAAAAACAATAATTTTGAAATTTATATTAGAAATCATGGTAACAAACATCATTATAGTTCTCCCTACACTCCCTAACAAAATGGAGTAGCAAAAAAAATAATATAAGTTTGGTGGAAATGAGAATAAGTAAGTTAGTAGAAAAAAATATTTCCAAATTCTATTTGAGGGATGCTTTTATTACTATAGTAGATGTTTAAAATGGATTCGTTTTGAGACTAGAAACTAACAAGAATTATTATGAAATGTGAAATAAAAAAAATCCTTCATTGAAATACATTTAAATTTTTGGAAGTCCATGTTTTCTGAAAATAAAAATCTTGATTTAAGAAAGATTGATGAGAAATATGTGGAAGGAAATTTTGTGGTTTATTCCCCAAATTAAGAAGCTATAAATGTTTGAAAAAAATTAGAAATGTTGGTGGAATCATATGATGTAAAGGTAATTGAAAATAAAATTTCATTATCAAAATTTACTGAGAATGATGAAGAGGTTAAATTAGAGATTTCCATAAATAGTGAATGTAATTCAAAAAATCCTTATCATGAATCAAAAGAATCAGGTGATGAGTAAATTCTAGCTGGGAAAGAAACTTTGAAATTTCCTACCTTACAAAAAAATGTGGAATCCAAAAATATTTTTTTGAATCAGAAGCCTCTATCTCAGATAAGAAAAAAGTTGACATTAGATCATCAGACTTCACTTATGTGAAATGTTGAACAAGAATCAGTTTTGAATCTATTAAAAACAAATAATGGGTGTATTATATGATTGAGGATTTGAATTAGATTTATAAAATGGAACATGTGAACTTGTTTCATGGAAATCAAATAAAACTTTTATCAGAACCAAGTGGGTTTATTGAAATTATTTAAATAAACATGGAGATGTTTCAAGAAACAAAGGAAGACGTGCTTGAAAAGCCTATGAAATAGTGGATAGTGTGGATTTTGAAGAAAGAATTTCCCTAGTTTCATGATTTAAAACTATTATAATGTATCTTTTAGTGGAAGCACATCAGAATTAAAATGTTTATTAGATGGATGTAAAGTCAGATTTCTTAAATGGTGAGAATGAAGAAGAAGTTTACATTGATAATCCTTGTGGGTTTTTACTTGCTGAGGATAAAAACAATGTTTTTAAATTTAAGAATGATTTGTATGATATGAAACAAGCTCCACATGACCGGTATTCAAAACATGACAATTTTTTCTGAATAATCATTTTTTAAATGGAAATGTTAATAGAAACTTATATGTGAAAGATGTGGACTCTAGAGATTTAATTTTAATTATTTATGTGGATGATATAAGTTTTTCTAAGGATAGAGAAGATGTTTATAAAATATTTTATGAATAAATGAAGAAGAATTTTAAATCTCAATGTTGGGATAATTAACATCCTTCCTTGTATTACAAGTTAAAAAAAGAAACATATATTTTATTATCCCAAGAAAAGTATGCTAGGGAATTGTTAAAGAAGTTTGGGATGGATCAATCCAAAGTATTTTCAACTCATATTTTTGCAATAAAAAATTTGAGCAAAGATGAATCCGAAATAAGTGTGAATCAGAAATACTTTCAGAAGCTAATAAGAAGACTTCTCAACCTTATATCCTCAAGGATTGATATTTTTTATGATGTGACTTTGTGTTCTAGGTATAAATGTAATTTGAAAGAAACATATATATTGGAATAAAAAATAATTCTAAGATATTTAAAAAGAAAAACATCATAGGAGTTTTTATATAAAAGAAATTTTGAGATGAAGTTTCATTGTTATACTCACACCGATTGGGATGGGTATTATTATGATATAAAATTAACATCAGGAGGAATAGTTTTCTTGGGTGAATGTTGTTTGAGTTGGAATGGTAAGAAGTAATGATTAGTAAATTTGAGCACAAATGAATTCAAATATGTTTCAACTACTCAGGATTGTACTCAAATGTTTTGTATGAATGTTCACCTGGAATATTTGAATGTAAAATTCTACAAACCATTGAAGATACTTTGTAATAAGAATAGTGCAATTGATCTTTATAAATTTTCAATCCATCATTCATGATCAAAACACATTGATATAAATTTTCAATTTATAAAAGAGAATGTTTTTTCTCAAGATGTCTTTTCGAACACATTTCAACAAAGTATCAGATTTATATTATCTTTACAAAAGAAATGATGAAGGATTTTTTTTGGAATTGAGGCTACAACTCCATGTTCATCCTCCTCTATTATCTTCCTAAAACTCATAGGAAAAAATCCCCTTAATTACTTGGATTATATTAAAAATGGTAGAGATAAAGTAACATCATTTTACTTTTTAAGATGTTTGTACATATATTTAATAAATGAATATGAAGCTATTGTTATCGAAAAATTGGGGAGATAACAAGAAAAGTTAGATAAAAAGAAAATTGTGGGGGAGTTATCTTTACATGGTGGTAGAATTTTCTTTACATCGAGAGATTTAATAACTTCAAAAACAGTACATTATTAAGTAGTGTGGTGTGATGATAATCTCTTTTGAGTGAGGCTATGTTTTGCTAAAAGTCAAAAATATTAGGTGGTTTCAAAAGTTGATTTGTGAAAAAATTATAAGAGTTTTGGAATATTTTTAATGAAGGTTGTCAATAAATTAAAAGGGGAATATTGAAGAACCATTGTGATTAATTGTTTTAATTTTTTTTTTCATATTTTGACAGATAACACTTTTTAATAATATTTTTTATGTTTTTCAGGAATCGGACCTAGTCAATCATAATGTGATAATCATACTAACTAACATCAGGTTTAGATCACCAGATTCAGTTGCATCATATTCATTTGCATTGAATTAATTTGCATCGAATTCATTTGCATCGGATTCCGATCATCAGATCCAAAAAATTAGAGGCCAAAAATTTTGTTTGATGGAGTTTTTCCTTTTTCGTAATCAGAGAAAGAAATAATATTCTTAGTGAAGAAGTCATATTGTTGATGAAATCACCAGATTCATTTGCATCATATTCATTTGCATAGAATTCATTTGCATCAGATTCAGATCATCAGATCCAAAAAATTGGAGGCTGAAAGTTTTTTTTGACGAAGTTTTTTCTTTTTTTGTAATCAGAGAAAGAAAGAAGTTTCTTAGTGAAGAAGTCATATTATTGATGATTTTTTTTGAAAGAATATTTTGAAGTCAGGAGTTAGAAAGTTTTAATACTTTCATAACCAATTCACATGATGTCTTTCTGATCATAAAGTTATAAAAAACCGTGAAAACATTCATGGTAAAAGATTTTGAAGAAATGGTGGAGTGTTTTGAAGAATTTCAATTTTTCATTATAGATATTCCATCATAATGAGATATACATCATAATGGAAATTCCATCGTAATGGGAATTCCACTATAATGAGAATTCAGATTCCCATAGAAGGATAAAAATTCCAATTTATTGAAAAGGATATAGGATTATGATTCACTAAGAAGGATACAAAATTTTGATTCACTAAGGAAGAAATAAAATTGGTTTCAATAAAAAGAAATAGAAATTAGATTTACTGAGAAAGAAATAAAAATTGTTTTAAGTTGATTATGATGTAGAATAAAGAAAAAAATTCTGGAAGTTTTATGCAGATTTGAGGAGATAAAAATTGAATTTACAATTTCCATAAATCAAAGATAAATATAAAGAGGTTTAGAGAAGTCAAATTTAAGGTTTTAAATGCGATATATTTTCATAGTTTTAGGAATTTTAGGAAGAGATGAAATATTTCCTGTTTCCCACTTTAGTTTATTGAGTCACCTATAAATTCTTTCTCAGATCAGTCATTCATTTGTGACTTTTCATGAAAGAGGAAAACGTGAAGTGCTAAAAAAATCAAGTGAAACTCCATACTGACAAGAGATATCATTAAGAGAATCATATAGCTAAATGATTTTTTTACCAGATTGACCAATATTTTATTTAAAATATCATATTCAGTCAATTAAGAAGCACCAATCGAACTAAAAAAGTTTATATTGAGAATTTGGGAAGATTTGGAGTTTTTTAGATTGATAGTGGATTTATCATATTTAGTCCATTGTATTGAGAGAATTTGATCGAGACCCATCAAATTAAGGTAATAAGATATAGACTCTTTATATAGAGATAATTGGATCCAGAATCATCACATTGGGAAAATCAATTCAAGACTCACTATATTTAGAGTATCATATCCAGACTCATCAGATTGGAAAAATCGAATATAGCCATTTGGAATGAGGATTTGGACTGAACAATTATGGAGAAGTTTCAACAGTGTATTTATTCTTTTTTATAGATAAATTGTTTTATAGGAAAACATTGTAAATTTATGGGTGTGAGTAAAATATTTATTATTGGGAGATATAGGGTTTATAACAAGATTTGGAACTAGTTTTATTAACTTCTTCATAATAGTGGATTTCCATAAACCCACATGAGTGACTGCGGAAAGAATGTAGTTTCTCACACTAAGAATGAACCGTATAAATATTATGTTCTTTACTTGATATCCTATTTTTTGTGCATGTGTATTTAATTAATGTTGATAAGGAAGTAAATCTTAATTGGTTTTAGGGGTCAAGTTTATAAGCATTTTGAATCTTATAAAAAGTAAAAAATAGTTTCAACCTTCCCTTCTTAGTTGTTATTCTACCCTTCGTATCATAAAGATGTGATGTGGGAATTGGATGGATGATGGTTTAGTGAGAAAGGGAAGGGATTCCCAGGTTGTGGGAGAATTTTTTACCTATAATGAAGGGGTTCATGGTGATGTGCATTGTAACACCCCGATATTTTAATGTACATTATATCATTAAAGTAATTCAATAGCTTGCGCTACACACAACACCGAGTTCGAGCGTACTAGAACTTGCTAAACTAACCATTCAAAAAGCAGTTAGGAATAATATTAACTGAATTTTGAATCTTATATACTCAATATAATTTTTACATCAATATTATGTGTTTCTTAGACATA
Organism: Viscum album; assembly: GCA_963277665.1. Classification (NCBI taxonomy): domain Eukaryota; kingdom Viridiplantae; phylum Streptophyta; class Magnoliopsida; order Santalales; family Viscaceae; genus Viscum; species Viscum album. Next base: position 1,427,969,747 of record OY728152.1, read on the forward strand.
TTATAAGAACAAATTCATTTTTTTTCAGATAAAAGAATTATTTAAAAAAATGCAATTTTAGCGCTTTCTAATGGAGAATGATATTTAAAACCTATATTTGAAACTTTTATATATTAATTTTAATAAAATTAAATTCTCATTTAGAAGAAAGATGTAAAAATTTAGTTTGGATAAATTTTTTGGCACTTTTCTGATTACTTTCATATTTTAACGAATAGTTAAAAATACTACGTTTTAATTGAAAACATCTTTTTTAATAGAAATAATTTATAGTGTTAAATTAATCAATTAAAAGTTTTTGAGTATTTTTAGATTAAATTTTTATCATTTAATACAATTTAGATCATTATATGTAATTTCACATTTAAATTTCACATAAACACATGTCAATCTTTTGATAGTTTTTCTTTCTTAAAAACCCACTTTTTGGTTTTGATAGCAAGAATTAATTTTAAATTAATAAATGCAACTTCTATGTTTTGAATTTGGTAAAACATACTTCATTTTTGATTTCATAATATTCAAATTATCTTAGGGTAAAGTTTTGGTATTTTTTCTGAAATCTTTCAATTTTTGATGAATCTTGAAAGACACTACGTTATTATTTAAAACTGACATTTTATTTAAATAATTAGTTATTTTATATTAATTTATTTCAAGTCAAAATAGATATATAATACCTATAAATGTTCAATGTAATTCATTGGATTCATTTTATAAAAAGTTAAGATATATAAATTTTTTTCAAACTTTTTACCGTCTTTTACCCACCTCCTAGGAGCATTTGTTAATCTGCATAAAACATAATTTTTTCACTTCTATGATTTGAATTTAAAAAAACTGAGAGATTAAATTAATATCATTATGTAAAATGTGGTTCAATAAGATGAAAATAATTTTTGGTGAATAGTATCTTTTGACTTTTATTTACCACGGTTAAAAGTAAATAAGGTAATGAAGGATAAAAATGATATCATAATTACCATAACACATGTCCTAATTCTGTTGGATAAATATAATTAGACCAAAACCAACCTTAGGAATAAAATATGAACCCATTTGGTCCACATGGATAATATTAGGACATTTATTATTATTTTATTTAAAGAAGAGTTAAAAGAGTTAAATTCGATGTTTAATAACTAAACCAATTTTAATATAGGGTTATGCATAAGAGAAATTTGACTATAAATATTCATTAGAAAGATTAAAAAATTTCTACATAATGTTATTTTATTTTTAATTTTTAGACATTATATAATTTAATTTATTTATGATATGATGATGATGTAGTAATTACCTTATATATTAAATTTTAAAATAATTGATAATATAAATATCCAAATAATTGTAAATTGAGACATCTGATGAATTCAAGTAATTTTATAGCATAATATGTCATGTTAGGGTTGGTTAAATAAATTTTATTCAAAGTGATAATGTTTTTATGGATTTCAAAAAAATCAAATACTAAATTGTTTCAAAATTGACATAATTGAGTTTTTAAAACAAATATTATATTATTAATTGATATAATATTCTTAAAAATCATTGGGTAGGCCAAACGACACAGATAAGGTTATATGTATTAATAATGAACCACACGGGGTTCTCTTGGCCTGTTATAGTATGTTTATTAACCATATAATATAAAAATATAGAGACATGGTAAATGTCAAAACTATATATCTAAGAGTTAAATCTAACAGATGAGGTTAATATGATGATCTAAACCTATCTAAAACCTATTGGATGAGAGGTTTTAGACCCATCCCCACCTTAGCCTTTAAATAATTCATTTTTTATCCATTGGAAACCTAATATTATTTTATTATAAAATAATATTTCAATCTTTTCCTAAAGTCACCCTCACCTCTCTTATAAAATGGCATTTCCCCTTCTCTTAATTTCACACCTCCAAAGCCTTTTGTATCAGCAAAAAACTACCCAAATATCCTCCCATCTTTATTCCCTTAATCATAGAGGAATTACTTTAGTCATAAATACAACCTAAGGAGCCATTTTGATCAAATCAAAAGGAAGAACCCGAAGAATAGGTAAATATTTAATCACCTCTTTCAAGTTCGTTTCTTATTCCAATTCCTTTTTCTTTGTTGTTTCCATTCTAAAAATAATAAATCCAGTATCTTCTATATACTATGATGTTATTATAAAAATGGTATAACCATATTCATTATTCTATCCATCCTATAAATGACAAATTCACCATATGTGCGTACGTATGGATTACCGTCTCCACGTCGTGGTGTAGTTTGTTATTTAAACGCTTCATTATTTGAATTGGTATAATAATGAGTATAACTAGGAAAATGAATGAGACATTCCTGAAAGTGGGAGGCTCAAAGATGCCCTTCCAAAACCCTAATCCTATGAAAACTAAAGAGGATTAACGCCCCTCCCTCACAATCTCCTCGCCATGGAGTTCTTGGATCTCATCTGGGAACTGCACTTGAAGGAAGTGGCGAATCTGAAAAAAGATGAACCGACACAAGAAAAAAATAAAAAGGAAAAGGGTATCTCTTTCCTCGATGCTTTGACGGGTACCTTGCATTCTAATCTGGAATCGATGAAGTCAAAAAGGATTTATAAAATGGATTATAGAGGTTTTTGGGTTGAAGCAGATCCATCCATGATACAACAGAGATCCCAACTCTGTAAGTTCTCCATTATGGTCCGGGTTTCATATCATAAAGGTGATAAACCCTTGTCCTTAAATGATTCAAAACCTAGAATCACTTCCTCTTGGGGTTTTTCTAACTGGAAATTGGTACCACTTGGTAAAGGATATTTCCATATCCTTTTATCTTCACAATATGACCTTGATCATGCCTGGAATATTGGTAATCTTAACCTGAAGCCATGTTTTCTTCTCTTTGTATATTGGGAATTTTATTTTAATCCCAACTATCATTGGAACAATACCTCTCAAGTATGGGTTCAGATTTTTAATCTAAACCAGTTTTTTAGCACCCACAAATTCTGAATGATCATGTTGTTTGTGTTGGTAAAACCTTGATTGTTGATCAAAGAAAACTTAATGGGGAACTAGGCCTGTATGCTATGGTGATGATCTAAGTTAACTTATTAACTAATCCCCATCAGTTGATTACCTTTACTGCTAATGAATACAAAATGGTTGAGAACCTAGAATACGAAAGGCTCCCCTCTTTTTGTCAGCTTTGCAAAATAGTAGGTCACATGGTTCATAATTGTAGGAAAGTACATAAAAAACCTCCCCAACCAAACCTTACTAGTTGGATAAAAATAAAAAAGCATAGGAGGTAGAAGTAAAATGTTATAGATTAACCTAAAACATCAAAGAAAAAGGAGGAAAATGGGTTTCTAAGAGCAATCCCTATGGCCAATTGGAATATGAAAAAGGAAAATCATGGGCTGACCTGGCTGAAGAACAAGAAATTGAAACTATGGAGTAGGATATTAGAAATTATATTGAAGAGGATATCCTAGGAATTATTTCACTCCCCCAATATAACTTGGATCTAGGATGTCCTCCTATAATGGATTCTTCTCCATTGAAACCACTTTAGAAAGAATCAAGCACAGATCCATCTAATTAGTGTAATACGATTCATGACCACTCAAATTTCTCTAATAAAGAGATTAACCCACCCTTTTAAAACCAAGACTCTTACTATGAAAACACTTTTCTATATGCACATCCCTCATCTGAAAAAGAGGACAATAATAGGCATGTTGAACTGGATTATTGGGATGCTCTCCTGTCCTCCCCGAGCAGCAAAGATAGGAAGTAGAAATGCAGGGAGATCCCCCTAGAACATCCTAGGAGGATGAGTTATTCTACTCTAACTCAAAGCTATCCTACTTCCCTAAACATGAAAACTGCCTCTTCACAGGATTCCAATGAGCACCGAACAACTACTCCTTCCATTGCTTCAAACAAGCATATTGTCATGGACTCCTACACCAAAAGTGAGAAACATATAAATTGTATGGGCAGTGCAGGTGCTTCTAACCTCCCTATGGCCCCTCAATCATTGTATGTTCCAAGGGAGACTTCTTTTGGAATCTCAACAAGGTCAATGACCTCGGGTTCCAAAAATAAATGGGACAAAACCACCAAAAAATGTACAAATGAATATGTTCTTCTGGAATTGTCAGAGGATTGCCAACCCTGACACCTTTAATGTTTTAAAAAGGTTTTTTAATACTCACTGCCCTAATCTTTTCGATATTTCTGAACCTAAATTCAATTATGCATCTTGATTCAAACATCCATCCACCTTTGGTTACTCTTTCTTTGGGGCTTGAAATAATGGTATATCCACTGAATCTTTATGGTTATTTTCTCACTCTTATTTTCAGAATGTTAGTATATTCAATACCTTGAACCAAGATATTACTTATTATTACAAATTTGATCATGGTCATATATACAATACTTTTTTTTATTCTTGCAATAGATACCAAGATAGGATATCTCTTTGGAATGAGCTCACCCAACTTAGAAACACTATACATAATCCTTGGTTTATAGTAGGAGACTTTAATTCTATTTTAGCTCCTAGTGAAAAAGTAGTCCATCCACATGCCTCCATCTCCTCTAGAAAATTTAAAACATTCATTGAAATTAATAAATTTATAGAGGTTAATATAATGGGTGCTAAATTCACCTGGTACAGAAAACATTATAATAGGATGGTGGCTAGTAAACTTGACAGAGCATCTACTAATGACCATGCCCTGAATAAATGAGACAACATCTCTAGTATCACACTTACGAAGATTTCTTCTGATCATCATATCATATGAGTTAGGTTTTCCCATAACACTTTAAAACCTAGGACCCCTTTCAGATATAACACTACATATTCCTCCGACCCGGACTGTAAGAATATCATCAAAAAATCCTAGACTAATATGCATAGTTATTATGATGTGTTTGCTTGTCTGGTGAAATTGAAAATTCTTATAAAATCCTAAAAAACTAGTGCAAATCTAAAACAAATGAAATAGTCAATAATATCACCCTTATGTAAAAGGAACTAACAGAAATTCAAAAGGATACCACCTCCTCTAACTTTTCTCACGACTCCCAACAAGAAAGAAACATTTCCTCTAAACTAATCACTCTTCTCAACATTAAGGATAACCTCGTACAGAAGATATTTAAATCCAATTGGCTTAATGATGGGGATATGAATACTAAATTCTAAAATTCCCTCCATAGAGCTAGAAAATCCTATAGGCCTCTTGCCTATCATAGATAGGGGGCAGATTCTTGACTTTGAGGAAAGCATTACCAATCATGTGATATCTTAATTTCATAATATCTTCAATGGATCCAGTATTGATAAAGATCTTCTACCTGATGTCATCCCAATGCTGGTTATTGATGATGAAAACTCCTTACTTAATAGTATTCCTTTAGACCAAGAAATTAAAGACACTTTCTTTATCCTGAACTCGGACGGTGCTCCTGGCCCGAATGATTTTAATAATGGGTTTTATCAAAAATACTGGGATGTGATTCAGGATGATGTCTATTGTATGGTGAAAACATTCTTTTCCAGAGGCATGATCCCTTGTGGATTAAATTCTCAATTCGTAGTCTATATCCCTAAAATTGAGAATGCAGATGAATTACACCTTTTTAGGCCCAATGCTCTCAAAAACTCTCTCTATTAGATTATCACCAAATTGATTGCCAATATAATGGCTGCTATTAGCAATAGAATTATATATTAGATTCAAATTGGCTTCATAAAAGGAATATCTATTCAAGAATGTATTTGGATCACCTTTGAATCCCAAAATATCTTAAACAAGAAAAATTGAGGTGGGAATGTTTCCAATAAACTTGAAATTGCAAAGGCTTTTGATACCATCAATAGAAATTTCTTGTATAATGTCCTTATGCAGTTTGGCTTTAATGAAAAGTTTATTAACAGAATCCAAACCCGTTTTAATTCATCCCATATTTCCATCCTCATTAATGTATCCCCAAAAGGTTATTTTAATCATTCCAAGGAAGTAAGACTAGGTGACCCTCTCTCGGCTATTCTTTTCTCAATTGTTGAAGACTACTTAATTTTACTACATACTCTATCTATAGAAAAAGGTAATCTCAAAACTATCTCTACTTCTAGATTCTTGAATGCCCCCTTGAACCATTTATATACTGATGTCATTATTCTCTTTATTCATGGGGACAAAATAAATATTAATAATCTTAAATCCTTCCTTCTTCACTACCAAGAAGTGTCTGGTCAACACATCAACTAGCACAAATCTTACATTTACTTTGGTAAAGACTATCCCTCATGTAGGAAACTCAACATCACCAATACATTAGGTGTTAAGGTGGTCTTATTAAAGTACACTTATCTTGGTGTTCCGATCTTCGTGGGTAGACCAAAAGCGGCTTACTTCTCCCCCATAATTGACCAAACACTTCGACATCTCTCTTCCTAGAAGGGTAAAAACCTCTCAATAGTAGGGATAATTTGTCTTGTTAAATCCGCAATTGTATTCAAATTGGTTTACTCTATGATGATATATAAATGGATGAAGAGTCTCCTTAAGCACATGAATGTTTCTATTAAGAACATTGTTTGGAATCAGGGTACTTTGGAGAGAAAACTGGTCATAATTCCCAGGGCCACTTGATGCAAACCGATTGATAAAGGGGGTATTGGTATTAAAAACCACTCTTATTTTAAAGAAGCTCTCCAGGCTAAGATCACGTGGAACCTCATTCAGAATAACTCTCCTTCCACAGATTTTCTTAGGGATTGATTCCTTAATAAACTTAGAAAAAATAATGATCACTTTCTCACGTCCTCTATATGGACCTCCATCAAAAAAACATTCACTTCCACTATGGAAAATTCCAGATGGATGGCTAGAAAAGATTAAAATTTAAAATTTTGACTTGATAACAAGACGAGCACTCCCCTGATCTCATTAATTCCCAATAACCATCTTCCCCTCCACACCAATGACACTATAAAGAATGTCATGCATTCACAAAACCCTTGTTTACCAGAGGATATCAAACACATTGTTGAAAACTATCCCTTCACTAATACAAATGTTTTCATTATTTGGGAAGCTTCTCAAAATGGGATCATTGAATTTAAAAATGACTACAATCACTTGTTCAACAATCATGATAACAATTTATCCTGGTTAAAAAACTTCAATAATGCCTGGTTGAAACCCTCGAGATTCACCTAAGATTGGCATATATCCCATAGTAGAATCCCCACAGATACCTGCATACAAACTTTCAGGATTAATATCTATTAAAAATTCCGTATATGTAACCTATATCGAGATGATATTAATCACATCTTTTCTTCTCATGATACACCAAATGATCTCTGGCATTATATTTTTAACTTGTTTGAGTGAATATGGTTGTTTTTTAGTTCTATAACCTTGCAGTAACATCAGTGTATGGACCTGCTTGACTGCCAAAAATTCAAGAATCTTTTTGTCCCAACTGTATCAGATCTTCTTCATGTGAACTTGTATGGTATAAATTATTTAACTTTACATAAAAACTCATTCAAGCTTAATGCAGTTAAAATGAGAATCCTTATCGTGATTTAGGAGGCATCTTTGATTTAAAAGGATCATCGCAACAACTAAGTTCTTGACCTTGGGATTCTTAGATGTATTGGGGTTGAAGAGAATTACCCTTACCCTAAATCAACCTTTGAAGTCTTTTGGTAGGCTCCTACCCCAGGCTTGATTAAAGTCAATGTGGATGGTGCCTATAAAGGAAACCCTGGCCCAGCGGGTGGTGGATCCATCATCAGAAATCACCTTGACCAGACGCTCGACTGTTTCTATGGATCCTACAGTCTTGCTTCTTCTTTAAAAGCCGAGATGATGAGCCTTATCCATGCTATTTTGTTCTCCAATCTACAGAATTAGAATAACACCCGGATTGAGAGTGACTCCACTACTATTGTCCACGATGTGTGGAATGGTACAATTCAACTTTCTTTGATGCTCACTGCTCACTAGATAGACTTCCTAAACTCTCTTTTAGATATCAATTTCATCGTCACTCATATGTATCGTGAAGAAAATGGTATCACTGATGGGCTTTATAATATGGGATTTTCTCATGATATTCATTGGAGTTATGATCTTCCTCCCGAGTTACTCCCGCTTAATGTTAGGGATGTTAACAAAATTCTTTATTTCAGACTTTTGTAACCGTTTTCTTTTTTCAATAAAATTTGTGTTTTGGTCTTTGAATAGAACACTACCTTCTCTAAAAAAGAGTATAACTGATGTAAATAATAAATATAACATGTTAATGATTCTTTATATATGATATACCATAAAATTACATACAATTTCTCCATCAATATAATAATATTGTCGCACGTGAATACGTACAGATTACCGTCTCCATGACGCAATACGATTCATTTCCATGTTCACCATTCAATGATGATTATAAAAAAAATATATCATTAATAAATATGTAATATATGACATAATAATGCTATTTGATATATATATATATATATATATATTTACTTACATATATCTTACTCACTTAGTTCCGTTCGATATGATATGAAAACAGAAACAACAGTTATGCGTACGTACGACCTACCGTCTGCATAAACGGTGTTTTCCATTTCATATATATGTCTATTATACATATTTATATTCAAAATATAAATGATATATAAATAATATTTTATATTATAGAAGTATTTAAATCCTGATCTAAGTGATACAACCAAGTGTAACAAGTTAAAACACTTATGATAAAGAAGGCGATTATTGCCCAAAATGTTAATTTAACATGGAAATTATTATTAAATGGGTAGTATACAGTCATAAATGAATCATTTATGATATAATAAATATTAATATGGTTCTGTTATAATTTAAAAACATACTAAAGTATTTATACAGGAGGTTAAACGTACCCTTGATTAAAGGAAAGTGCAAGGTAAGGGTTAATTTCAGAATCCCTTTATTATCCGAGGTTGTTTTTATGTGAGTGTCTACTGGGAAATATTTATTATCGATGTACATGTTTCATAAATGAGTTTTCAAAGGGATTATTTTTATGAGACTTTTTACTAAAATATCAATTTAAATGTTTTAAATATTTATTCTTCTAAATCATTCTCATTATTGTCTATGTTTTCAAAATGGGTTTTATGGATTTATTTATATGCTGATGAATGTTTTTAAAATGTAAATTCCTTTAAAATGTTTCAAAGTGGTATGGGACACTTTGATTCAATTTTTTTTTAAATTTCTTTATTTCTAAATTGTTTGAATTTTAAATGTTCTCATGAAAAAAAGATGTTTCTCTCAAAGAGTTTTACAAATCATTTTCATCTATGTCAACATACTTTGATGGATTTTAAACATTTTTAAAGTTGATTTATTATGATACAAATATTACTTATTGTATTTAAGGTTATGTGATATGTTTGATTGTGGATGAGTTATTTTTATACCATTCATGGTTTATGGATAAAGTATTGACATTTCATATGCTAGTGTGAATACGAATGATTATGTTATGTTTAAACCTTTTCATATGAGGAATGCATTGGACTTAGTAAGTGACAAGTGGAGCCCTCTATAGATCCTCGATGCATCAGTATGTCTCATGAGACAAACTAGTGTTTTGGAAAAAGGCATTGACAAAATCTTATTTGTAGTCTTGGAACAAGTCCTTGACAATGTTGTTTTAAAGTCTGGTATTATGCATTCCATCATTATGAATGTGGCTATTGATATTTCATGTGATTATTCGACTAGTATAATATAAATGTTAATATGTAAATGAAATTATTTTATTGTATCATTGCCATATTATGATGAATTTTAAGTTTATAAGGCTTTTGTTTTAGTCTTATCCATTGCCTTAAATGTTTTTGCTTATTTAGGAAAGTTTCTAATATATTGTTATCCTTACTAAGCATCTGAGCTCACCCCTTTCTTTGTTTTAATTTTTCCAAGATTCCAAGAAGTATAGTATGATTGATAAGAATAGTTAAGTTAGGGGAGTATTGGAGTTCTAAAAGGATAATTTATGTTGTGTTTTATTTTCTAATGTGTAATGTGATGTTCATGTATGTAATATATTTTACAAGACTGCTAAACTAATTGGTCTTTTGGGACTTGATTCCTTGTAATCATTCCAATGTATTAAAATAATGCAACGAATCTAGGATTCTGGGGTCGGGGCATTACAGTTGGTATCAGAGGAAGTCTAGAAAAAACCTTGGAAATTGATTTAGATAAACTCTGATTAGAGAATATTACCCTAAGATAGACTTTGAGGATTAGTATAGAATAACATCCTAGAATTTTCGTAATGTAGATATTTTATATATTTTTTAATAAATACATCCATGTCTAGACACGAGCAGGTAGAGGCAGCTCTGGCATAGATGTACCTATGAGTGAAAACTTGGACAAGGAGTTTCGGGTTTGACCCGGGATATCCTGCTGCACAACAATGGGCCTTGCTACACTCTTGGTTATGAAACTACTAATATATATACTTAGGACAATTCATATATTCATTACAAGGCATTATGAATGATTTATGAGTAAATAATTCCTCAAAGAAAACATTTTCATGATTAGGCATCATATGCATAAAATTTTCAATTTACGTTAGGTATTTTACAAGTTTGGAATTATTAATTGTGATTCAAAAACTAACCTAGTGAATGTCATTGTTTAGAAATGGTGACCTGTAGATGAAATGAGAACTCAAACAATATGCATGATACAAAGAGTAAGATGGATCATATCTTTCATGGTATTAAGCCTACATTTAGAATGGAAATAGTCTCCCACATGTTATTATAATATGAAGAAATATTATCATGTGTTAATAAGATAATTAAAGAATCTTTAGATTCCTATGGCTTTGAAGGGAAGCCTGATAAGAAAAGGATGGTAGAGCGAAATAAGGATAAAGGGAATAAGGAAAAGTAGGATTTTCCCATATGTGATAGCTATGGAAAGAAAAAACTTGTTACATTCTTGAAGGGAATGATAGTATGTTATAAGTGTCGAGAAAAGGGACACTGAGTACGTGATTACAAGGGTAAGAAAAAGGTTTCAAATGTATATTGCTTCATCTTCAAGGAGTTGGGACACTATGTGAATCAATTCCCAAATCATAAGAGTATACCTTAAATGATTCTATTGGATAATAATCAAGTTATGATACTACCGAAGGTGAAGAGGAATGATTAAGAGTTCTTATTTTGTTATTAATGTATTGTTATATTTGATTATTTTATTAATTGTGTACATGTTATAAGAATTATAGAGTATATAAGGGTTGTACTATAGTGCTATTTCATCAAAGACTTGAGATTGTGTGGAACCAAGAAAAGTAACTCAATGGAAGGATGAATTTTTGGAAAATATATGGTTGAGAGAAAGATAAACCTTAATATGATTCTAATATTGAGGTAGTTATTTTGGAATAGGATATGATTGATTTTGATAAATTATATTGGATATTATTGACATCCTTGGACCATATTAATGATTTGAATATTCCGTCATTGTTGGAGTTTACAACATTTTTGGATAAAAGGAATATATCCAGTATTCTATAAGGAATAAGGGAGCATGAATTTAATCAATATGGTTTTCTGAAAATTCAGGGTGTTACAGTGTTTTCAAAGAATACATGATGAAGGTATTGACATGTTATTACATGGAAAAAAGGATCTTCATTGTGTTTACCATATAAATTTTTGACTGTGAGTTTGGATAGAATTATTTTGGATAAGTATAAAGGATGGAATCAATTAATTTTGACATTGGATACTATTGTTATGGTAAAATGATTTCTTGAGATTATTTTTGGATTGTCATAAAAAGGACAACCTGGAGTTTGGGCGACAACCTGTCACATCCAGCAGGGCCGCGATACTTGAACCCGCAACCGAAGGACGACAAGGGTGGATCACCTACCACTGGCATACGTGATGTCCTAGCTTGTATAATGTAGTTTTTTAAATAGTCTAACAAATTAATTATAAATTTATTTTTTTGGAACCCTATATGATTAGGATAAATAGAATACCTTTGAATTATATTATCTTTTAGAGTGAAAGATGAGTTTGTGGCAGTAATTAGTTGAAGGATGAAACTATACTTGTCAAGTATATTTTTTCCACTTATTATATGATTGAATTAACTATTAAACGTTATGGAATGTATATTAAAACAAAAAATGTGTTATCCTAACACCTTATGTTTTTTTGAACCGATGATATTTTACATTAACATAGATTGACGGATTTGAGGCCTTCAATTTTACACTTGTTTGGGATTGATGACCTCAATCGCTCCCTATAAATATTTAAATTTTTCCTCCAATTATGTGTCTCTAATTTTCCCCAATGTTCTCCTAATCGAGATCATAATTTGGTGGTTACTTCTTTATTTCCCTTTCCCTCTAATTAAGACTAAATTTTATTAATCTAATTTTCAATGTCAGTTTTCCACAAAGGTATTTTTCTATTTTTAAGAATTTATTCTTAATTAACAATTTAAAATTTCAAGGACACAATTTATTTAAGGAGGTGAGAATGTAACACCCCTAGATTTCATAGTACGTTATCTATTTAAAGTAATTCAATAGTTTGCGCTACACGCAACAACGAGTTCGAGCACACCACAACTTACTCTACTAACCATTCAAAAAGTATCTATGTATATCATTAACTAAATTTTGAATCTTATATACTTTTTATAATTTTAACATCCATATTATGTGTTTCTTATACATAATATAAGAACATATTTATTTTTTCAGATAAAAGATGTATTTTTAAAAAAATGCAATTTTACCGCCTTTTAATGGAAAACCATTTTTAAAACCAATATTTGACACTTTTATATATTCAATTTAATGAAATTAAATTATTTTTTTAGAATCAATACATAAAAATATAGTTTGATTAAATTTTTAGTACTTTTCTAAAAACTTTCATATTTTGACGAATAATGAAAAATACTTTGTTTTAATTGAAAACAAATTTTTTAATTGATTTAATTTATAGTGTTAAATTTTGAATTTTAAAAGTTTTTATGTATAATTAGATTATATTTTTATCATTTAATACATTTTAGGTCATTATAAGTAATTTCACCTTTAAATTTGACATAAACACCCTTCAATCTTTTGAGAGTTTTTACTCTTTAAAAACTTGCTTTTTGGTTTTGACAGCAAGAATTATTTTGAAATTAATAAATGAAACTTCTATGTTATGAATTGGTTAAAATATAATTAATTTTTGAATTCATAATATCAAAATTTTCTTAGAGTAAATTTTTGGTATTTTCTGAAAACTTTCAATTTTTTAATGAATAGTAAAAAACACTATGTTATTATTTAAAACCGACATTTTATTTATATAATTAGTTATTTAATTTTAATTTATTTTAAGTCAAAATAGATATATAATACCTATATATATTCAATGTAATTTATTGGAGTCATTTTATAATAAGTTTAGATATATAAAATTTTATCGATCTTTTTACCGTCTTTTACCCATCCCTTATGAGTATTTGAAAATCTGCATATAACATAATTTTACCGCTTATGTGAGTTGAATTTCAAAAATCAAAGAGTCATGGTTAATATCATTAAGTAAAATTTGGTTCAATAAGATGAAAATAATTTTTGGTGAATAGTAACTTTTGACTTTTACTTACCACGATTAAAAGTAAATAAGGTAATTAAGGGTAAAAATGAAATAATAATTACCCTAACACATGTAATAATTCTATTGGATAAGTATAATTTAAACAAAAAAAACCTTAGGAATAAAATATGACCCCATTTGGTTTACTTGGATAAGATTAGGACATTTATTATTATTTTATTTAAAAAAGTGTTAAAAGAGTTAAATTCAATGTTAAATAACTAAACCATTTTTAATACAGGGTTATACATAAGATAAATTCAACTATAAATATTCATTATAAATATAACAAAATTTTCATACATAATGGTATTTTATATATAATTTTTAGATAAAAAATAATTTAATTTATTTATGACACAGTGATGATGTAGTAATTACCTTATTAATGAAAGATTAAAACAATTGATATTATAAATATCCAAATAAATGAAAATTGAGATTTATAAGGAATTACAATAATTTTGTAGGTTAATATGATATATTAGGGTTGGTTAAATATTTTTATTCAAAGTTATAATGTTTTTATTTATTTAAAAAAAATCAAATCCTAAATAGTGTCAAAATTGACATAATTGCGTTTTTTAATACAAATATTATATTATTAATTGATACAATATTCTAAGAAAATCTAAGGTTCATAAAAAGGACTTATATAAGGTTATATATATTAATAATGAACCACATGAGGTTCTCTTTGCTAGTTATTGTATGTTTACTAACCGTATAATATAAAAATACAAAGAGATATGGTAAATGTCAAACTATTTAACTAAGAGTTAAATATAAAAGATAAGGTTAATATGATGACCTAAACCTGTATCAAAACCTATTGGTTAAGAGTTTTTAGACCCAAAACCACCTTATATTTTAAATAATTCATTTTGGAGCCATTAGAATCTGATAATGATTTTATTATAAAATAATATTTCAAGCTTTTCTTAAAGTGACCCTCACCTCTCTTATAAAATGGCACTTCACCTTCTCTTAATTTCACACATCTAAAGCCTTTTGGTTTGGCCAACCCCTGCCCAAATATCCTCCCAACATTACTACCTTCATCCAAGAGGCCTTCCTTTGGTCATAAAGCCAACCTATGAAGATATTTTGATCAAATCAGAAGGAAGAACCCGAAGGAGAGGTAAATATTTCATCACCTCTTTCAAGTTCTTTTCTCCTTCCACTTCCTCTTTCTTTGTTGTTTCCATTATAAAATAGTAACTCCTATATCGTATCTATACTGTGATGTTATTATAAAAATGTTACCACCGCATTCATTATTCTATCCATCCTATAAATGACAAAGTCACCATACATGTGTACGTACAGATTACCGTCTCCACGTTGTGGTGGAGTTTGTTCTTCAAAAACTTCATTATTTGGATGGGTATAACAATGATTATAAATAATGTAAATAATAAATATAACATGTTAATTATTCTTTATATATGATATAACATCAAATTACATACTATTTCTCCATCAATATAATGATATTGTCCCTCGTGCGTATGTACGGATTATCGTCTCCACAATGTGATGAAATTTATTTCCACGTTCACCATTCAATGATGATTATAAAATATATATCATTAATAAGTATGTAATATTTTAAATAATAATGATACTATATATATATATATATATTTATGTACTTACATATATCTTATTCACTTAGTATCATTCAATATGATATTAAAACGGAAACAACGTTTATGGGTAAGTACGGCCTACCGTGTCTATAAACGGTGTTTTCCATTTCATATATATGTCTATTATAAATATTTAAATTATAAATATATATGATATTTAAATCATGTTTTATATTCTGTATGTATTTAAATCATGATCTAAGTGATACAATCATGATTAAAAAGTTAAAACACATACGATAAACAAAGAGATTGTTACCCGAAATGTTAATTTAACATGGAAATTATTATTAAATGGGTAGTATAAAGTAATAAATGAATCCTATGTGATATAATACATATTAATATGGTTATTGTATAATTTAATAACATAATAAAGTCTTTATACAGGAGGTTAAACGTACCCTCGACTAAAGGAAAGTGAAAGGTAAGGTTTAATTTCACAATCTCTTCATTATCCGAGGTTGTTTTTATGTATCTACTGTGACATATTTATTATCCATTTCCATGTTTCATAAAAGAGATTTCAAAGGGATTCTTTTTAAGTGAAATTTTTACCAAACCATCATTTTAAATGTTTTAAATATTTATTATTCTAAATCATTCTCATTAATTTCCATGTTTTTAAAATGGTTTTTAATGATTTATTTAAATGGAAATGAATGTTTTTAAAAATACAATTCCGTGAAAAAGTTTCAAATTTTTATGCGACCCTTTGATTCAAAAATATCTTTAAATTTCTTCCTTTTTAAATTTTTTGAAATTTAAATGTTTTCATGAAAAAGTCATATTTCTCTCAAAGAGTTTTACAAATCATTTACATCTATGTCAACATCCATTGATGGATTTTAAACTTGTTTGAAGTTGATTTAGTGTGATACAAATCTTCCATGTTGTGTTAAAGGTTTTGTGATATTCTTCACTATGGATGTGTTATTTTTATACCATTCATGATTTATGGATATTGTATTTACATTTTGTATGCTAGTTTTAATATGAATGTTTATGTTATGTTTAAAATGTTTCATATGAGGAATGCATTGGACACAATAAGTAACGGGTGGAGCCTGTTATAGCTCCTCAATGCATCGGTAGGTCTCATGAGACAAACTAGTGTCTTGTAACAATGCCTTGACAAAATATTATTTGTATTCATGGCACAAGGCCATGACTATGTGGTTATGAAGTCTGACATTATTCATACCATCATTATAAATGTGGCTATTGATATTGCATGTGATTATTCGACTAGTAGAATATCCATGTGAATATGTAAATAACATTATTTTATTTTATCTTTGCTATGTTTTTCTGAAGTTTAAATTTAAAAGGATTTTGTTTTAGTCTTATACATTTCCTTAAATGTATATGCTTATTTTGGAATTTTTCCGCTATATTTTTATCCTTACTGACCATCTGATCTCACCCCTTTCTATTTTTTAATCTTTCCCTAAATCCAGGATGTGTATTATGATTGATATGTTGTGGTAAGCTAGGGGGTTAATGGAATTATCAAAGGATCATTTATGTTTTGGTTTATTTTCTAATGTGTAATGTAACATTCATTCATGTAATCTATTTTCCAATACTGCTAAACTGATCAGTCTTTTGGGACTTGATTCCTTGTAATCATGCAAATGTATTAAAATAATGCACCGAATCTAGGCTTCTGGGGTTAGGGTGTTACATGCAAGGTGGTTTTTGGGATGACACTTGGATTTATTGAGTGGTTTGAATATGGGAATTCCCATTGTTTGTTATGTTGAAATATGGGATACTTTATTATTAAATAATCTGATTTAAAGGCTAGATGGATAGATTTATTATTTCTGATTTCCTTTCCCTACTACTTAATATTATAGGTTTCGTATTGTTTACGAATATTTTATTATTTCATAAGATGACCATATATTATATAAAATTATATAATGACAAAAATGATAAATAATTTTACCCATGCTATTAGAGGATTAAGAGAAATCTATAATGATTATAAATCATGAGGAACATTGGAAGAGGTTGGATTGTTTCCCATGGGTAGGGAAATTTTTGGCAATAAATTTAAACAATAAATGTTAAAAGAAAGAATAAATTTAAATTCTATTGAAATATTTGTTAACTAATAGGATATCTAGTCCTTAGTAATGGAAGCCATGTGTTGGAGAGATGATAGCTATAGTTGAGGTTAAGTCTAAGTTGTTTCCATTAGTGTGGTCTATGAGCTATATATATATATTACTTATGCTATATAATTTCATATACTACCCCACCCATGTAGGTAAGGAAAATAAGACCTAGTGGACTATGGGAGGGTGATTTTCTCAACATCCTTGTTGAAGAGGATTTGATGAACGACTACCCCCTCTTCCGTCACTATCATCTACATGTAGTATTAGGTGTATGCTTGGTGTTTACCTTTTCCATATTCCCGTGTAGAAGTTTGTAACGTCTTGTGGTTATTTGAAACACATGTCTCTCTAGATATAGTATCATAAGGATTTTCATAGGTATGTTTTATAGGTTGTGATGTATTGATGTATAATATATGATGTATGGGCTATGGTGGAACCATAAAACTACTCGATTACTATCAAGAGATGTGGATTTTGATTAAGAGAAGATGTAACTCATGAGTTTCCTGATATGTTATAGTTTCATTGGAATATTTATGTGGGATTATTTATTAGATAGAGATAGATCATGACATTAAATGTTGGGATGAGTGGAAAACTAGTGGAGAAGTGGTAACATGGTACCTTCATTTTATATAATGTTGGAAATTATATTATTACATTTATGTGCTACTTTGATAAAGATACATGGGGAGGAAAATAAAATAACACAAAAATTTAGGTGATGAGTTAGTTTCACTTGTTTGTTAAATGGGCTTTATTAATGTTTTTTATCTTTGGAATGAGAGGACCCATGGAGGATCATACTGAGTATACCTGTTAGGATCACCCTATATATATAATATTTTTTAGGTCCACATGAAATGATTAGTGATAAGGATACAAATTAATAGATGTTGGTGTTATTTAGGAGCTATTTGGCCATTGAGGTCACTACTAGTGATTTAGTTTTGATACTTGTAATTTCTTTGGTAGATATTAAGTTTGTATCACCTTTAATTCATTTATTAGGATATATTTACTTATATTGTGGACATGATTTTTTATGTTTTTATCTTATCTATCATTCCTCATATTATTCTTATTGTGTACTACCAACCATATGTCTATATGATATACCCATGGAGCCTATAGTCAACCATTGACCAATTGCAGGTAGACTTAGGGTATAATAATATCTCTTTTCTCATTGACTATTCATGAGGGATACCTTTTGGGGGGTTGTGATGGAGTGGTATAAAAGGATAGTTTGATGGATATGATGGAGTTTTGAGTTAGACACAGGAACAAACTACCTAGTTTGGTAGGGAAATTATGTAAGATTCATAAAACCCCATGATTATATATGTATTTTCTTTAAAATAAAACATGAAGTATTCAATAACTTTCCTTACACACAACCCCAAGTCTATATGAACTGCGATATAGTGAACTATTATAACCTAGAAGTTAAATTGGAAGGTATGAACAAAAAACACACTTTATAAAAAATAGGTATAAATGTTCTTGATAATGAAAATGTATTTATTAATTCATTATCCATAAGTACTCAAATTCCAGTAAAGTCATTTTATGATTCAAAAAATATTTTAATCAATAATTTTTTTCTCATTTTTTGTAAACAAAATATATAATTAATTTCTAAAATTTATAGTAATTTTATTTTAAGAAATGAATATAATTTCTAAATTTAGCATGATAATATTAATTTAGGTTTAAGATTCAGGTTTTTTCTAAATTTATTTTTTTAGTGAATAGGGAAAAATTTGATTATTTAAAAAAATTATCATTTTAAGTAAATTCCCCATTATGTTTTGAATTTAAAATAAAATTAAAAAAAGTTACATAAAATTTTAAATTTTCTAATTAATTATACTCTCCAAATCTATTTTTTCATTTTCTAAATAAAACCACTTCTATGGTTGAGTGGGAACCTCACAACTACCACTATAAAAAAATAACATACACCATACAAAAATCAAAATAATTGGAGAACATCAGAGTACACAACTAACCCATTAAAATTCAGAAACAAAAACAAAATCATAACACATCAACATCATCACATAATGTGAGACACCTTGAGCTGAAAACCCTAAACACCATCCACCACTATCATTATCCCTACCCAACACTAGATATGAACTAAAAATTTCAACAACATCACAATTCTGAACCACAAACTCAAAAAAAAAACATCCACCAAAAACCACCATCACCATTGTGATCAAAATATCCACCATGAGCACATGAATTATATGAGGAATCACTAATAGTAGGCATCGATAATGAATATTGAAGTCAACTTAAAACTAGATACACCAAACCAGGATCAATAGAAACACCAACGTCTAGGTTTCACCTCATGAAATTACAACCAAATATTAAACAACACCATCCCAAAACCTAACCGAGATCCTATTGGAGTTGGTGGCCTAGAACCAACTACTTTGTATATTAATAAATAAATAAATAATCACATCTTGATTGTTCATATAGGTGATAATGAATGTGATAATGTACTAAGGATAGTTGTTGCATTAATGGGTCATAGTAAATACCTACTATGATGTGAACCCGGAAGTTCCATAACACTATTTTTGATTATATATGTTCTATGGCCGAATGATGTTATTTGAGGGAAAAAATAATACAGGCCATTAGGGGTGGGGACTCAAAAAACTTTGAGGCCTCTTTTTATGGTATGTGCCCTTAGTAATATCCAAGAGGATATTTTGAGAACAATACCCACCAGTAGGAAATCTACATTTCATAGTGTCATGGGACATTCCCTTCTACCGATGTGTGTATTAGTCCTTAGAATTTATGATTATTATTAATGGGTATTACAACTTGGGAACTTTGATGTATTTATGCAAACTACGGTGACACACTGTTCGCAGTGAGGTAAGATATGTTAGGTGTGTCATGAGTAATACTACACTAATAGATAATGCGGGAAAGGATTTTTCCCCTCTGTTCAATAATGGAAGTAGATATATCAAGACCTTTGATGGAATTTATATAGCCTAAATAAATTTATAGCCATGGTATGGAATGGTTGAGTTCTATTTTAGAAAGTCAAATAATGAATAATCTAGCACATGGGTTGATGGAAAAAGCATGAAACCTTCTTGTTTCAAGATATCGAGACAATGGGATTACATTAAATATTAAGTATTCATAGGAGGTGACCTATCATTGCGGCATTAACTTCTTTCTATATGGGTTCCTTGATGTGTTGCTGAATGCCAACTATAGACATTAAGTAGACTCAGCCTAATTCAACTGAGGAATATGCCTAGAGGTTCACACACAATTTCTGTCCATGTATCTTAGTTAAATATTAATTTAACAAGTTGAATAAAGATTATTCCCTCTTGTGGTTTAATAATAATTCAAGGATGAATGATCACATTTATTTCAACAATAGTTATTTTAGAGAATATATTGTGGGAGAAATATAATATATTTATTAGTAAGTAATGCAGCGATATTTATTTGAGAAATAAATAGCCACTATTCAAGGTCTAATAAATGTGGTGGAAGAAATAAAGAAAATGGAAAAACAAAAGTACACATCATGTATATTAATATACACACCGTGTAATTTTTATAGGGATTTTTGAGAAATAACATTTGGTGGAATTCACTGGGCTCTTGTCAAGTAATAATAATAGCCAACTATTATTATTAGACATGGTTTCTTATAAAGAATTAACTGAATAAATAAATGTTTTCAGGTAATTTATTCATTTTTTAATTCTGAGTAATTAAAATCCAAATTAAATATTTTTCATTAGCCTATCCATTTTTGGTGGTTGTGCACAAAAGATCTAGAGAAAGCTCTCAATCCAAGAGAGAATTATTTTCTTCCATGAATGATCTCATGATATTAGAGAGATCCTCCTCCACTGAATCAAGGGGAGTGATTTGCATGCAACTCTCAAGGCGATCGAAGGTGGACATCTCAAGTGAAGGTTCTTCCAAAGTAGCACATGGATATCCCTTCAGCGACATCAGAAGATACATGGAGTATGTGTGGATCACCATTAGAGGAATCCTACACTTGAATTCTATGATGTAATGATGGATCACATCTGATCGTGATCGGAAACATAAACGGAGAGAGAATTGCATCATGGTAATTCTTTTCTTTTAATTAAATTAATTATAACCAACATATAATGATCCTCTATATGATTATGGGACTCCCTTCCTTCCTTTCTTTCTTCATTCTATTCTGAATATCTGGCATTTTATTATCATTACAGATCTTAGATTGATCTTTGTTAATGGAATAATTAATGCGGGGTACACCCACCAGTGCACTTCCGCACCACCTGAAACCTACAAGTGGTATCAGAGCGGTCATATTGTTCATTATAATTATTTAGTTTTTTGTTGGTGATTTACGAATTTAATAATTTTTTGTTAAAATTAAAGTTAATAATTGAATAAATCTAAATCTCAAGATCTATTCCTCCTATTTCATTTCTCTTTCACCTTAGAGAAATAATTTTTTCTTTTTAATTTTGATTAAAATAAAACAAAGGATATCATCTAGAGGTGACAAAGATTTTTGGTCATACAACACCCAAAAATAGGGCATGTATTCAGCAATACATGCCCTGTTGTTTAGGTTCCATGCACTGGGATGGTCCGCCAAACCAGGCCATGTCATTGGATTCTCTCTAAGTCTTTAAGACTCCGTGTATTGACCAGAATTAGGAGGAACACGATTTCTAGATTACACGTCATGTGGCCCACTGAACATGGTGTGTAGTCCCTTCAGGTTAGGGCTATACTATGTACCCCATATATGAATTTCCTGGGTGGAAACCTTGTAATTCAGATACTATATTGTTTGTGTCGCACTGAACACACTGTGTACTCCGAATATTTCTGATGTATATCTATAAGCCATGTACCCGGTTGTGTACTTCGTATGGATGGTGAAAAAAAGTGCACCCCATGTAGTTTTAAATACATGCTGTGTACTCATCCAAATTAAACATTTTTATTAAATTTTATTATTATACTATACAAACCCTTGAGATTTGTACCATAGTTCATGCATAAAGGTGAGTCACAACATGTGATTGATGTTTTATATATGTGTGTTTAATTTAGCATCTGTGTATTGTCCATTTATACTCATTGGGTAGTTATGAATGATAATTCACTGGGTTTCCTTAATGTTACAAGTTATGTACAAATATTATTTTAAATTAATTTATTTGTTTAAAA
Organism: Viscum album; assembly: GCA_963277665.1. Taxonomy (NCBI): domain Eukaryota; kingdom Viridiplantae; phylum Streptophyta; class Magnoliopsida; order Santalales; family Viscaceae; genus Viscum; species Viscum album. The sequence continues at coordinate 1,427,992,523 of OY728152.1, forward strand.
TTATGATGGATGAAAATCTCAAAGAAATTCAAAAAAGTGTTTAAGATAAAAGGATTGATTAATTAAAGATAATTAATTGATTTGAGTGTGATTTATCTTTAATAAGAATGATTAAATAATTGAATGCTAGTTTTTTTATGAGTAAATTTCCTTGCATGTATGGATGATCATGAGCTAGACCAAGGCCTTTTTATGTGAATGGTTTCATTTAATATATTTATTTAAATTCAATTTGTTGGCCTATGAGCCTTCTCCTCATTAACATGTAGGTCATGCGTGCCCATGTTTTATTTTATGTAAAACCATGTTTTACCCCTCACCTATGAGTGAGATAAATGCATATGTAATGGATGTATATCCCAATCTAGTGGGGGTGACTCTGGTTAAGATCCAAGGTGAAACCAATCCAAGGAGATACAAAGGTGGAGATGTGGAAAGCTGTTAACACGAACCGAAATGGTTCAAGGTGTTTCTCCTATAGGTCTTGGGTTAGTTTATCAACTAATAGATGATCTAAAGAATATAACAAGCTCATTATAATTCCATTTATTTTATTTTTTTTCATTTGAATGGTTTATTTATTGTGGGTGTGTTTTCATGGTCACACTATTAATGAATTAAACAAGAATGCAAGATGGAACTAAAATAAAACTAGATTATGCGTAAATATAATATTAGACATGGTGAATAACATAATTATATCCCACTTAATATTAACAAATATGTAATCAAAGATAATAAAATGAAAATTTACGTATAAGGATAAAACCACTCAAAGAAAATACTAAGTCGGTACAACCTTCCATAATCTTGAGTAGAATCGAACCATAGTTAAAAGTTCTTGACCAACCATAGTTGGGGTGATTTCAAATATTGGGGAATTATAATTCATGGTTTTGGGTTGAGTTAACTTGGTTCACATCAAGGATTGACTACAATAGCCGGTCATGGTTTGAAAAATAGGCAAAGCTTGAGGAAGTCCAAAATAAAAGGATTTTAGGATTGGGGAGTCCACTCAACGGATCAAAGAGTTTCTAGTTAATATAGTTGGCATTTAGAATAACTACTAAAAACCCTTCAAGTTGGTGGACCAACCCTATTTTGGGTATGGTGATGGGAGATATGAATCCTTGACACTAGAATATTCAGGCAACAAAATATTTTGAAGACAATGGTAAGGGCTATTAGATTTCGATAAAATAGTGGGAGACTAGTAAGTATTAATTTATTTATTTGTCTTGGTTTTATCAAGAAAATGTACTAAAAATTTTTCCATCTTAATTTATAGAAATAGAAAGAAAAACTACTACAAACATTTCATTTCGAACCATACTCAAGAAAGAAAACCTTATCACACAAACCAATTTCTAGGAATGGAAAAGGCATTTACACATCATTATTCTCCATGAGATGAAATTGTATGTACTGGAGGAGACTATTCTATTTGCGCTTGGAAAAGAGGCAAGTGATAAGAAACTATATATTTATATGAAACATAAGCATGATTCTACATTTGTCTAAGGTTCTATGTTATGGGCCATGTCTAATGATCTCTTGAAGCAACATGAAAACATGGATGCATAGAGAATGATGTCTCACCTTAAAGATCTTTATCTAGAGAAGGCGAGATAGGAGAGATATGAGATTTCCAAAGCATTATTTACAACTATTCTTGGAGATTCTGCACCGTGTGGGCCTCATGTAGTCATGCTTGTTGGCTAAATTGAACGCCTGTACTTCTTAGGGATTAAGTTCCTTGATGAGTTGTGTATAGATCTCATCCTATCATCACTACCTAAGACCTTCTATAGCTTTATTTTCAATTACAAAATGCGAAACAATGAGAAGAGTTTATCGGAACTTCTTACCTCAATTATCCAGGTAGATTAGGACACGGGGCATGAAAAACCCACAATCCTTATGGTGAATAAGGAAATGAAGGAGAAGGAAAAGGGTCCAAGGATTTATAAACGGTTTGAATCCCCTCAACACCATCCATCCAAAAAGTGGAATATCCAGAGGCGTGTCATGGAACAAGAGGTAGTATGTTTTTCATGTGAAAATTCTGGCCACTAGAAGAGGAACTGCACCTAGAAGCATGGGGACACTAAAGGTGCATTCTTTATCAAGTGTAATATTTCCATTTCTACACATTGGGTATTAGATATAGATTTTGGGTCTCACATCTGTATTCAAATGTAGGAACCTAGTAGATTTAAAATTATTTCCATAGAAGAAGTGGATCTTCGAGTTTCCAATGATGCAAGGCTAGCTGCATTGGCCATTGGATATTACCACCTATCATTTCCAACTAGGATGCATTTGGTTTTCCATAACTATTATAATGTGCTTAGTGTTACCAAGAACAAAATTTCTTTATCATGTTTGGATATGGATGGATTTATTTTCACGTTTGGAAATAAGGTTTGTTTATTATATAAGAACTACGTATGTTATGGTATGGAACATTTAAATAATGGTTTATATGTATTAAATTACAAAAACCAAGTGTTGGAAATAAATAATGAATCAAACTCACATGACTCATTCATCACCCTATTATGGAATCAATGTCTCGATCATGTAAATGAAAAGCACTTGAAAAATCTATACTAAGATGTTTATTTATACCTTAGTGAGCTAAAACCACTTGATAGATGCCACACATGTTTACAAGGTAAAATGACCAAGCCTCATTTCAGTGGATAGGGTGAAAGGGCCACAAAACATTTAGGATTAGTGCACACGAATGTGTGTGGACCATTCCCAGTTAATGTTAGAGGTGGATATTCTTACTTCATTACTTTTACTAATGATTTGAGTAGATATGGATTTTTCTACTTAATGAGGTATAAGTCGGAGTCCTTAGAGAAATTTAATGAATTCAAGAATGAATTAGAGAATCTTATTGGTATGAATATAAGGAAACATCGATCAGATTATGGTGGATAATATCTGAAGCAAGAGTTCATCAATCTTATATGGGATATTGGGATTCTTTCCCAGATCACTCCTCCTTATACACCATAGGTGAATGTTGTTAGTGAAAGGAGGAACCACACCTTGTTGGACATGGTGAGGTTGATAATGATTCATGCAGATCTTCCAATATCCTTTTGGGGATATGCATTACAAACTGCTACATACACATTAAACCGAGTACCAATTAAGGAGGAAATTGGAATTTTTAGGAGTTATGGAATGTAAAGAAACCCATTTTGTTGCACAAATGTTTATGGGGATGTGAGGAATTTGTTAAGGTTTTCTTAGGCAACAAACTTCCACCTCAGGGAATGAGGTGTATATATATAGGATATCCCAAGGAAAGAAAATGATATTTCCTTTATAACCCTTTAGACAAGAAAGTGACTGTCACCAAACATTCCATCTTTCTTGAGAGGGAGAAAAATCCTCAGAAATAATTGTGGGAGCAATATTGACTTGAATGAAGTTGATGCTCAAGATACACAAGAGTTGGAACAGGAACAAGTTCCAAAGGTCCCCCTGGAAGAGATTCCAAAAACACAAGTACTGCATAGGTGCTCATGAAATGTCAGGGAACTAGAGACATTTGTATTCCTAGTCACCAAGGATGAAGAATCATTATTGTTGGAAAATAATGAACCTCTCTCCAACAAGGAAGTAGTAGAAAGATCTGAAGCTGCAATATGGCTAGAAGCTATGAATTCTAATATGGATTCCATGTATCAAAACCATGTATGGGTTCTAGTTAATGAGCTAATTGATATAAAGCCTGTTGGTTGCAAATGGTAATTCAAGTGAAAGTTGGATATGGATGGTCAAGTTAGCACTTATAAAGAAAGGATAATGGCTAAAGGATTTTGACAACATAATGGAATTGACTATGATGAAACCTTCTTACCAGTTTTCATGTTTAAATCCATAAGAATCATACTTTACATAACAACTTACCATGACTACGTGATTTTGAAGATGGAAATCAAAACCACATTCCTTATTGGGAACCTTTAGGAATATTTCTATATCACACAACCCGAAGGTTTTGTGACACCAGGTGAAGCCAAATGGGTTTTCAAGTTGAAAAAATTCATTTATTGATTAAAGTAATAATCATGGTCAGGGAAAATTCAATTTGATGAAGCCATAATAGAATTTCGTTTCATTAAAAACAAATGTGAGCCATGTGTTTATAACCAGTTTAATGGGAATGCGGTCATTATCCTATTAGTATATGTTGGAGACATACTACTTATTGGAAATTATGTATGAGTCTTATAGTTAGTTAAGGACTATTTGAACATGCATTTCTATAGGAAAGACTTAATTGAATAATCCTACATTTTAGGGATCAAAATAATTCATGATAGATCCAAGAGGTTTATTGGACTATGTAAGGGTACATAAATTGACTGATAAAAAAGATATTTAGTATGGTAGATTCCAAGTGAGGATTGTTTCTAGTGTCACATGGCTTACATCTTTCTAAGAGAATGTGTACTCATACACAAATGAAGAAAGATAGGATGAGAAAGATCCCATATGCTTTGGCTATAGGATCCATCATGTATGCCATGTTATGTATCAGGCTTTATGTTGCCTATACACTGAGCATGGTAAGAAGATATATAGCATATCTAAGAGACCAATATTGGACTGGTGTTAAGAATATCCTTAAGTATCTGAGAAGAACTCATGATATGTTCTTGGTGTATGGAGGAGATGAGGATCTTGTCATCAGAGGGTATACTGATGCTGGTTATTAGAAAGATTAGAATGATCTGACGTCACAATCCAGATATGTTTTATGTATCAACAGAGGAGCCATGAGCTGGATGAGTGCAAAGAAACTGGTAGTCACTAATTCTACAATGGAGTCTAAATATATCGTGGCTTCTGATGCAACCAAGGAAGCCGTCTGGATTCGGAACTTTGCCCAGGAGGATGATGTGTCTCATAGAAGTAAAGATCACATCACATTGTATTGTGATAATACTGTAGTTGTGGCTCCTGCAAAAGAACCAAGGTCACATCAACAGACAAAACACAATCTCGAAAAGTATCACCTCTTGAGTTTTTTTATATTAAAGGGTTGAAGTTGCAGTGATAAGAGTTTCCATGGAAGAGAACATGGTTAACCCCATGACTAAAGGCCTGTCTTATTTGAAGAATGAAGATAATGTGAGAGTTAATGGGTTAAAGGTTGTTACCAGTTGGCTCTAGTCTAAGTGAGAGCTTTTTGGAGTTGGTGGCCTAGAACTAACAACATTCTAAGTTAATCATTAATAAATACATTATCACATCTTGATTTTTCATCAGTGTGACAATAGATGTGATAATGTCTTAAGGATAACTATTGCATTAAAGGGTTATAGAGGATCCCTACTATGATGAGAACCTAGATGTTCCATAACACTGTTCTTGAATATATATGTTATATGGCCGAATGATTTTATTTGATGAACACAAATAATACAGGCCATTAAGGGTGAGGACTCATAAAAGTTTGAGGAATCTTCTCTTGGTGTGCACCCTTGGTAATATCTAGGAGTATATTATGATAATGATACCCACTATCATGAAATACACATTTCATAGTGTCATTGGACGTTCCTAACTGAAGATGTGTGTATTGGTCCTTAGAATTTAAGATTATTATTAATTGGTATTACAACTCGTGCAGTTAGATGTATTAATGGAAAATGTTATGACACATTGTTTGTAATGATGTAGTATATATTGGGAATGTCATTAATAATACTACATTAATAGGTAATGTGAGAAATTATTTATCCCTTCAATTCCATAACAGAAGTAGGTATATGAGGCTCTTTGGGGGAATTGATATAGTCTAAATAAATCCATGGCCATGGTATGGAATGGGTGAGTTCAATTCATGAATTTCAAGGAATGAATAATCGAGCACATGGGTTGATGGGACTAGCATGCAACCCACTTGATTCAAGATATAAATACAAAGGGATTACATTACATAGAAATCATTCATAGGAGGAGGCATATCATTGCGGTGTTAAATTCTTTATCTATGAGTTCCTTGGAATGTTGCTAGATGCTAACCTTTAACTTTAGGTAGGCTCCACCAAATTCCACTGATAATGAGGACTAGATTGTCACACACTATGTGGGTCCAAGTAACAAAGCTAAATATTAATTTAATAAGTTGAATAAAGATTATTTCCGATTGTGGTTTAATAATATTCCATAATTCCTGATCTCATATATTTCGACACTAGTTATTTGAGATGATATATTGTGGGAGAAATAATATATTTACTAGTGAGTAATGTAGTAATATTTATTGGAGAAATTAATATCCATTATTCGAGGTCTAATAAATATGGTGGAGGCAATAAAGAAAATGGAAAAACAAAAGAACACATTGTGTATATTAATACAAACACCATTAAATTTTTCTTGGGATTTGTGAGAAATAATATTTCTTCTCTAATTAAATAATATTAGGTGTAATTCACTGGGAACATGTCAAGTAATAATAATAGCCAACTGTTATTATTGGACATGGGGTCTTACTAAAATTTAAATGAAATTAATAATTTCTTTAGGTAAGTAATTCATTTTATTATTCTGAGTAATTGAAATCCCAATTATTAAATTATCATTACCCTAGCCATTTTTGGTGGTTGTGCACAATGGATAAAGAGAAAGCGCTCAAGCCAGGATAGAATTATTTTCTTCCAAGAATGTTTTCAGGTTTCAAGAGAGATCCCCCTCCACCAGATCATGGAGAGTGCCTTACAAGTGGCTCTCAAGGAAATCGAAGGCAGTCATCACAAGAGAAGGCTCTTCCACCCTATCACCCAAAGATCCCTTCAGCAGCATCTAGAGATACATGGATCATGTGTGGATAAATTCTAGATGAATCCTACACTTGGATTCTCTGACGCAATGATACATCACATCAGATCATGATTGGAAACATCAACAGAGACAGAATTCCATCAAGGTAACTCGTGTATTTTAACTATATTAATTATAACCAACATATGATGATCCTCTCTATGGTTCCAAGACTCACTTCCTTTCTATCATTATTTGTTATATTCTAAAGATCTGGGGTTTTATTGTTGTGATAGATCTCAGATTGATCATTGTTAATAGAAAAATTAAGGTTGGGTACACCCATCAACACACTTCTTCTATTCCCGGAACCTAAAAATCCATCACACCAAGAAAGACAGGCTTGTAAAGAAGGAATAAGAGTCCATAGAAGAGTTTAGAGAGGTAAGGGATAATTAGGGATAAACAACCTCTGACTGGACCATGAACCACTTTCTTCAAAACCACCAACATGTATATAGAGGCCATCGGGAAAAAATAACATTAATCGTTGATAAAGAGAGAAGGACCACGGAAAAAGACCACTAACTAATAGAAAATGTCATTGATGAGAATGGAGCACCAACCCGACACTAGAATGATTGATTTAACTGGAAACCATAATGTTAGACGACACCAGCTACAGAGAAACCTTGACACCGAATAAATCCTCCAACACCATCCCAAGCCACCAAAACCACATTCATATTAACCCAAGAAGAGGTCGATCACAATGTCATTGGTCGAAAGAGAAGAGGAGGTAAAATGATACAATAAAGAAAACACATCAGGGAAAACTACCAACAAAAAAACCAAACCACCAGATCTTCGTTTTGAAAAACTAATGTGGTGTTTTATCACAAAGTTTCAGGCAATAAGAGAGGTGATAGAAGTGGTCACGGTCCACAAAATGACATGGAGTGTCCAGTCAACATGAACCTAAAAAAACCAAAAACCTGAAAGAATTGGCACAAAAATAGGAAAGGAAGAAGAACCATAGATAGAGAAGAAGGAAATGACATGAAGGATAGAACATAAACATCCTAAGATATTTTAGAAGAGAGGATGAACAGAGGTGTTGAAGATGGATAAGAAGATAGTGGGGAGAGGGAAGAAACCCTAGAGGCCGAGAGCAAGGAAACCTTCCGAAAAGACCAACATCCTCTAATTAAAATATTTCGTAGATCCAAATATGTGAAATATTAATTAATTATATAGAAATTACTATCATACATAATTTTGGTATAACTTAATTTTTGGGCTTAAAACACATTTTCCTAAAAAAACTATTTTATGAGAAAAATGTTTTTTATCTTAATAAATTAATTAAATAACAATATATTAATGGTTTTAATGAAATTTAAATATTATATATTTAATATAATACATTATAATTAATTTAATTGTTTTTACAAGGAATGGAATGAAATTAAATGAAGTTTTATATTTAAAAATTCATTTTTTTGAAAATTGGTTTTCTTTACCGCTCTAAATCTTAATAAATATTAAATTAATACACATAAATTAATTTAATATGATAAAATAGATTCCGTATTTTTAATCATAACTATAAATATAATTTATCCTTGTCTATTTGGTGACACTTTTTGATGATAGTGACCTAAAATCATTGAAATCTTATATGAAATTCATTATGTGTCCCCCTAGACATAAAAATGTCACCTCTCATCATCCCGTACCCACACCATTTAAGAATTATATATCCTTCAATTACATCTAAAAATATATCCTAGAATACTTAAATTAATCCTAGATATTTTGGTAATCACCTAATATCATTCCTTCAAGGATTAAGGTGTAACCCAAATGAGGTCTCTCAAAGAAGTGGTATAAATCTAAAATAGTATATTTCAATTTTATTTTTTCTTACAGATTATATAAAATTATTTTACTCATATTTTTTTATTAGGTATCAAAATATATTTATATATTAGTATGATTATGAAAAAACCATTTACCACCTATTATTAATCAAATTGGAGATTGAGTTATCACTCGTACGTATGTGTGAACTAATGCCTCCATGTAGCGATGCAATTCATTTTCCATCACCATATTTCATGGATGGTTATTATGATGAGTTTAATGTGTATATATGATATTTATGGATTAAATATTCTTATTAAATTATAATATCATGTCCACATTCTTAAATTATGATCCATTGGTAATTGATAATGCTACTTGTGGGTTTGTTTGGACTACCACCTCCATGAAGCAGTGTGATTTTATTATCAATACCTCTTTACTTGGATGGTAAAAAGGTAAGAGTTAATGAAAATATATGATATTTATGATTTAATAATTATTTTTAAAATTTAATTATCATTTACATGATTTTATTCCATTATTTGGAAAGTCGAATCATTACTCATGTGTACATATAGTTTACCATCTCCACAAAGTAAGGAAATTTATTTTCCCACACCACTTAATAATAATTCTTATAAATATGTATATAATTAATATATAGGATATTTATATCTTTATTAATACTCTGTATATAAAGTAACAATTATTAATGTTCAAGGACTATAACTACCTAACTAAAACATATATGAAAAATGAAGGAATTAATAATTGAAATGACAACTTTAATACATAGTTTTTAATCAATTGGCATTGAAATGATATTATTAGATCATATATGATAATATATGTTTGAATCTAATTATTTTACTGAATCATAGTGAATTTAAATTTATTATATCATAGGATAGGGTGCTTATGAATCAAGTCAAATATAAGGTAATTGTTTTTTGTCTCAATTTCACTTCATTTAGTCAAATTTAAATGTTATGCGCCAATTTAGTATCTATATGGTAAATATACTACCAAATAATTATTTGTTTCATATTAAATGACTAAATTATTGGGATTTATATATCCATTTTATTTTAATCATCCAATGACTGTTAATTCAAATATTACTAAATCCATAAAGGTTTTATGTTAAAATTCAATTTTAATTGGGATTATTTAAGACTTAATTTTTTGATGATGAAATTGTATTATCTATGTCTCCCAAGTATGATGAATTTTAATCAATTTTTTTTTCTATATATTTTATTTTTTCCTTTCATTTTACTCTCATTATGTACTCAAGAGTTGAAAATAATTTTTTATATAAAACTGTCCATGTTTTTCTCTCAGATTTGTAATTTTTTTCAATATTTATATTTTCATTAAATTGTAATAAAAAATGTTTAAAATATCCTCAAAAGATTTTTTAATGTAAATTTTAACTATATTTAACGTTATTTAAAAAGGTTTAAAATGATATTTTCTATAATTTTCCAAATGAGTCACTTTTGACATTTTATCGAAAATGTGAATGAATTTTTTGTTTTAACACACACTGTATGAAAAACGTTTCCTGCCATGATAAAAAATATTTTATTTAAATATTCCTTTATAGTTTTCATTTTATATATTCCAATAAAATATTTTCCACAATTATTTTGGAAATTTTTGAATTCTTAATTAGTGATTTCAAATGAAAAGGATATTTTCCTCAATAATTGTACTTGTGATATTATTAGTGTATTTCTATCTATATGAAAATCCATTGATGTTTTTATGATTTACCAGGGATGTGATCCAAATTAACCATATTTATTATCTCTCTATATGGTTTATTTTTATGATTATGAAATGTTTATGAAACATATTTCCTTTCCACGAGTTATGATATTATGATACAAGTAATGTTTCATGTTCTTGTGGAACAAATATGCATGGTTTTCATTATGTGATTTGTGGATACTATAAACCAAGGATGGGTGGATACGTTATAATTCAAGGTTGAGTTTGTTTGTTATATCCTTTAAATTAATTGGGTAAAGATGATATATAATGAGATAATAAGGACTAGAATGAAGAGGAGACCCAATTTAGTTAGTGGTTTTTCAATAATATAGTATTATAAGTGAACATTGAATAATGGAATGATGGAATGGAGAGTGAACCAAATCTGGTATGATTATATAGGTAGTGAGTTTTGATTAAGGAAATTATTTTCTATGTTAATGTGATTTTCTCAAACTTTCTCCATATGATTTTGATATGTTTTAAGGATTAGGATTGATTATTGATGATTCCTTATAGTTATGTCTTATGTTTTTGGGTTGATAAAAAATTATTACATGATTCATGTTTATGATATATGAATTGATGGGTATGATTTTATAAGGATTAAATCATGATATCATAACCATATTCTAATCTTATTCCCATATTTGATCATTTATTATTATCTTTTATGTTTACCCTTACTAATAATCCTAGATCACCATTTCTTATGATTCCCTTCCCTAGGTTGTAGAAAAGTTTTAGGTATATTATGCCTAATAAGGGTGCTATTTGTAAAGAACTAAATGGGAAATGATGTAGAACTTTTATATACTAGTTGTTTATGTTTCCATGTTTGAAAATAAACTATACCTATATGGTCTTATTCATGTATTATAGTGATATGTATTAAATATTCATATAAAAGGATGTAAATTTTATGTATGAAAATTATTGGTGACTATAGTTGGAATTAGAGGAAAGGTTTAGAATCTTTTGGAAAATGAGAAGAGGAAACCATTATAAGAACCCTTAGGTTAAACCTAAGTATAATATAACATCATAATTTATCGTAAAGAATGGAGTATGGGTTCTCTAAGAAAATACATCACTGTATGGATACAACAAGTGGATGTGGTTTTGGAATAGATCAATGTAGGGGTGATACTCCGAAAAGTGTTGGAAAATTTTATCTAGCCCACCGTTATAGTGCACCATGAATGTTCCATTACTGCTCACCTTGTTTGACACCCTAAAGGGAGTTTTTAGGGTAATTCAAATTTTCATTAAGGGGAATTATGAAGGATTTGAATATATATTTTCCATGGATGAACAATGTTAAACTTAATTTTTTTCATAGATGGAAAAGAAAGCATTAAGATTTAGACCTCATATAGAATAATTTTCATGATTAATCACATTGATTAATGATTCTTTATGGTCATCATAACCATTTTGGTTTTATTAATTGATTTAAGATAGAACAATGAAGTTGAGGTAGTGAAAGGTACATTCAAATATTGAATAATATTATTTGATATTATTCGTATTTATTCATTTATATGATGAAGAGTCTCACATAATTTTTATTCACATCCTTAAAAACTAGTTGTTGAAATAGAATTAAAATATCTTAATGGTATGATGATCACATCTCAAGTCTATAACTCTTCCCCAATTGAATTTTGTGCGACTGTAACTCCTAGAAATATTATTATTCTCCCTATAGTTTAATTTGATATGATTTTGGGAAGGATTTTATTTCTTCATATAAATCCCTTATTAATTTTCTTGTAAATGAAGTAACATTTGATATTCCAAACCAACACTTGATTTTCTATCGGCGGGTGGATAAATTTTATCTTCTAATGAAAATTGTATCCATTTCAAGGGTCTTTATTCTTACTCATAGTTGTTATTTATCCCATATAGTTGGAGAGAAACTCAACACATATGACATACCTATTATATGAGATTTTTTAATGTATTTATGGAAGATTTACCTTGTCTTCCATTGAATCGTAATATAATGTTTTCAAAAAAAACTCATCCATAGTGATACACCTATTTAAAGAGATTTATATAGATTGAACCCAATTAACTAATTGGAATTGAAGAAGTAACTCAAGATATTCTTGATTAAGGATTCATTAATCCAATTTTCTTTCCAGGGGGTTAACCTATCAATTTTTAATATGAAATGTATGTCAATGTGAATATACATTGACTATTGTGAACTCCATAAGATCTTGATCAAGAATAAGTTTCCATTTCCCTATATTGATGGTTTGTTTGATCAATTATGAGGAGATCAATATTTTTCCATTATTCGTCTTTGATATGGATACTATTAGTTAAGAGTAAAAAGGGAAGAAATTACAAATATAAATTTTCATCCATGGTATGGGTACTATGAATTTATAGTGATTCCATTTAGTCTTACTAATGCTCCATATATATTTATAGATTTAATGAATAGAATATTGTGATATTAACTTGATTAGTTCATGGAAGACTTTATAGAAGATATTATTATATATTATAAGATCAAGGAAGATCTTGTAGATCACTTGAGGATTATAATGCAGGCCCTAAGGAATAATAATTTGTAATAAATATTTACCAAGTGTGAATTTCGGCTATAGAGAGTTTCATTTTTGGGTAATATAATCCCATGTGAGGGTATATCAGTGGATTAATCGCAGATATAAGTTATTGAAAATTAGCCCATACAAAAATTTGTGACTGAAATCTATAGATTGTTCAGATTGGATGTATATTATAAATTATTTTTGAATTCTTTAACATATCTATCTATGCCACTCACCATGTTAAATCTAACAGGATTTAAGTTCCTTTAGACTGATGAGTTTGGAGAAAATTTCAAGGAAAAAAATAGAAGGCTGGTTAGTGAACCTATTCTCATACTACAATGAAATGGAGAATGGTTTATAATTTATAGTGATGCTTCAAAAATGTTATGGGGTTTGTTTTTATATATAATGATGTGGTGATAGCTTATACCTCATTACAATTGAATATTCATGAGAAAAATTTCATGACTCATGATTTGGTGTTAGTAGTATCAATATTTTCATTAAAGATAGAAATGAATTATCTTTATGGGGATAAGAGTGACATATATACTGATAATAAAAGATTAAATTATATATTCACATTTAAAGAGTGGAATATCATCCAAATATAATGGTCGATGTTGATTAATGATTCCGGTCATGACCCATCCTCCAAGACCCATGTCGTGACTACCCCAAGCCCACCTTCCATAGGCCAGGGGCTGGCGACCAGCACCAAAAGGCGAAATCCCTAAAACTAGGAAGGTATTACCTTTATAACCTACAATAACATGAAACCAAGCACACAAAAAGATACCAACATAGGGAAATTGTATAAACAAAAGAGTGTTGAAAGTAAAAGGGGCCAGAATTCAAGCCCAACTAGAAAGTACAAGAAATTGGAAGTACAAGTAAACTAGAGAAAATGGAAGATAGTTGTTGGGTCATCCTCTGAGGTTCCTACCTGAAGGGTAGGTATAGATCGCATCCTCAACACTCCATGTCTGGTCGTCTCCTATGTGAACTGACACGCCGCATGGTCCACCTATGAGCACTATCCAGTCCTGGTAATCTCATCCTCAGAGAACGATGTCCATCATCTGCATCCAAAACAATAAGGTACGGGAATATCTCATGTAGTGGTGAGTATAACTATAATCAGTAGGGACCCCGAGACCCTCAAGGTCTCACAAAATCCACCAAGGACAAACTAAAAAGTAAGAAAACAACATATAACCCTACTTTGGTATATTCCCATACATTTACCTGAGTTTTCAAGTAATCCAAATCAATCACGAGGAAAACACAGAGGGAATGACTCAACTCACACCAGGTATATCTTTAGGTATGGTAGTAGAGATGATTAGTTATAAATACTAAATCTTATTATTCCTTTAAGTGGCTCTACTGCTGACCAACACAAAATCTCTAGGACTTGACCCACACGAGATTTCTTAGAGCTTACCCAAACAAGATCAGTAGAAGATGACCCTTATAGGATCGCTAGGTGCTGACAGACACAAGGTCTCTAGGAGCTGACCCACAAAGGATCTCTAGGAGTTGACCCACAAAGGATCGCTAGGAGCTGACCCACACAGGATCACTAGGAGCTGACACAAACAGGATCACTAGGATCTGACCCACACAGGATCCCTAGGGGCAGACCCCCACATGATCCCTAGGAGATGACCTCTACATGATTGTTAGGAGCTATCCCACACATGATCTCTAGGAGTGGACCCACAAAGGATCACTAGGAGCACTCTTCTCGTCACAACAAGCTACTAGGTTTATACACTAGGCTATCTCATCTCCAAGAGAATCTATTCTTCAAGCCACTGTTCAATTCTCCAACTAATACGATGGCCCACGAAGATGTATCTCAATGGTTCTCCACGTCATAGGGGTCTCAAAACAGAAGATAGTGCATCAATCAGACGCCCAGTCTGTGAGTTATTAGCCTTTTAGTCCCAAGGGCCCGATTGAATTCATGCTCGATCTAACCCAACCATTCCTTAACTTTATCCAAAACTCTAGTGTGGTATACCAAATGGGTTGTCTCTCTCTAGGGTTTCCATCACCACTGGCGGTTCATAAATCAGACGTCAGGTGCCAAAGATATGGCCGAAAATGCGTAAATGGGTCAAAGGGGGTTCGGGTCTGGTCTGACCGGCCTGACCAAGCCTAGCCCGACCCAGTTTAGGTTAACCCAGACTGGGCCAACCCAGTTCAGGTTGACCCCGCCTGGACCACAGGGTGCAGTGAGGGCACGAGGTCGTGGTGCGGCATGGCCGGAGCGGCTCAGCTGTGGGGCGCCGCGAGGGCGCTGCGTGAGGAGGCTCGATCAGAGCGGCTCGACCGCGGGATGCTACAATGGTGTGGCATGGGGTGGCTCAGCCGGAGGAGCTAGTTCGTGGGAGGTTTGGACATGGAGGGAAGCCCGACCCTAGGGCGGTGGCTCTGACGTGAGGGTTTGGCCACGAAGCGGTGGCCCGACCACGGCATTTCGGCTGCGGACGGCGGCTCGGCTGCGGGGCGGTTTGACCGCAGAGTAGTGCAGAGGCCGCGAGCGGCAGTGCTGCAGGGCGTGAAGGGCATGGGGTGACGGTGGCCATGGTGCGGCGGTGGCTGGGGGCGGCGGTGGCCACGGGGCGGCACCGGGGCGCAGGCGCCTTTGACGCGGCCGACGAAGGTGCCGACCGCCGTTCACATGCCTCATCGGTTCCAAAAACCCACTCCGGTTTCCATCTTCCTCCGTTGCAAAGAACACCACATATCATCACAAGAATTTTTGAGAGGATGGGCCATGTTTTTTTGGCCCGCATTCTCTGCATTAGAGTGGTAGCAAGCGGCTCAACATAATCATGAATCAAGAATGAATATGAAAGATATTTTAAAACATCAATCCCCACAACCCTCTTCAATCTCTATTTACAATCCCGCAAAATAATTATAAGGGGAGTACATGGGAAGTGATAATCATATAAAAATAAACCCCTACATTGGATTGTTCATTGAAATTTACACGAGAAGGAAGTACGGACGTAGATTCGTTGTAGATGAAGAAATCCCACGTTGGAGGAAGTCGAGGATATCGACGTTCTTCATGCCTGCCACACACCTCTGATCTCGGGATTGTTATTTTGTTCTTCGTAGCCAAAGGTGTTCTTCGTCGATGAGAGTGTTCTTCTTTGGAGGATGGGATTCTCCACAATTCTCCAAAGAGTTCTCTCCTTCTCCTTTTCCCACCAAGAGAAAGAGGTGCCAATATAATTTAACTTAAGAAGAAAATTATGTTGGCACACACACACACACATGTTGGAAAAATAAATTCATGGTGTTGGCATAATTAATATGGAGGAATCTCAAGAGGCTCTTCCACATTAAAGAGGGAGTTGAGAGGTTTCTCCCACATTAAGAGGGGAGCTCAAGTGGTTTAAGCCTTGGGTGGTCCCCACCATCATAACCTCTCATGGGAGGTTAGGCTCGAGTGGTCCCCATAACCATAACCTCTCATGGGAGGTTAATTTAGGTTGTCCCCACCTATGAAAATTCCACATGGGAGTTTCAAAAGAAAATAAAATAAAATGTTACACTCTTTATTTTATTTTATTCTTTTCATGAAAAACCCAAAAATTAACTTTCACCCACCACCAAATGCCTTCGAGGTGAAAGTCTTCTTAAGAAAATACCGGTGCTGCGAGTTCAATGGTGCCCTCAGATTTAAATTCTGAGCACCAGTTTTAATGATTGAAAAACCAGCTCGCACGTTTAATAAACATACCCGAAATAGTGTTCAGAAATTCATTTCGGGCACTCCGGGTCTCTAAATCACATGTTGTCAATTTTCAAGGACTCTTAAAATTCTCATTTATTTTAAAAAAAATTAAATGGAAATTACGGGTCATTACATTCTCCCCACCTATGGGCTTTACGTTCCCATAAGACATAACTCATCACTAGGTAAACAAGTGGGGGTACTGAACACACATCTGAGCCTCCCACTCCCATGTGTTCTCCTAGAGGTTTCTATGCTACTAGCGAACGTGCAACAGAGGTATCATCCACCAATGAAAGACCCACTCTTTTTGATCCTCAATCTCTATTGTAACCTACATAAAATTCTCCCCATCATCAACGTCCAACTCACCATGGTCGCTGATGTGAGAAGGGTCATGCACGTATCTCCTCAGCTGGGATACTAGGAAGAATTCAGGCACTCGGTGCAAATGAGGTGGAAGAGATAAGCGGTAAACCACCTCGCCAACTCTACTGAGGACCTGAAAAGGTCCGATGAACCTCAGATATAACTTGTAGCCTCGGTCAAATCTCCCCAAACCTCATAGAGTTGAGACCCGTAGAAAGACGTGTTCGCCATACTCGAACTCTAGAGGCCTACATCTCTTATCAGCATAAGACTTCTGCCTGCTGTGTGCAGTCTTCATTCACTCTTGGATGATTTTCACTTTCTTCTATGGTATCCCATACCATCTTTGGTCCCACTAGTGCTGACTCCACTAGGTCTGTCCAGCACAAGGGTGGTCTGCAAGGTCGCCCGTACAATGCCTAGAAATGTGGCATCCCAATGGTGGAGTGATTTCTGTTGTTGTACGCAAAATCCACCAAAGGAAAGTGATCCTCCCAGCTACGACCAAAGTCAAGGACATAAGCATGCAACATGTCCTCGAGTAGTCTGAATTGTCCGCTCATCTGACCGTCCGTTTGAGGATGGAAGGCAGTGCTCAAACTAAGCTGCATCTCGAGAGCCTCCAGCAACCCCTTCCATAACTGGGAGGTAAAATGTGTATCATGATCGGAGACAATCATCAAGGGTACTCCATGTAGCTGCACAATCTTCTGCACATAGAGGCATCCTAAGCTCTCTACTAAACTGTTCTCTTTGATCAGTAAGAAGTGGGACAACTTGGTGAGTCGGTGATGATCACCCAGATAGAGTCATGACCTCTGGATGTATGTGGACGTCTTGTCATGAAGTACATGGATATCCCATACCACTTCCGCTCAGGTACCTCCAAAGGCTGAACCAGGCCTGCTGGTACCTGATGCTCTACCTTCACTTGCTTAAAGTGAGGCACCGAGAGACAAACTCTACAAAATATTTCTTCATTCTCGGCCACCAGTACTGTCTTTGGAGGTCCTATTACATATTTTCTACTCTTGGATGTACCGCTAGAGGGGATGTGTGGAACTCCCTCAACACTTCCTCCTGAAGTGACACTGGTACCATGGTACATCCTCTGAAGAGGATGACATGCTCTCCACCTTCAAAAAATCCATCAGGTGCCTATCCTTTGGATATCTAAGCACGTCGTGCCTCGTAGTCAGCATCCCCACGCTACTCCTCCCCGAATCCCTGAAGAAGTGGGAGAGTGACTGTAAGAGACTGAAGGAAAATAGCTCCATCTATATCCACAAAGGATATCTGCAAAGAAGCCAGATGCTCTATCATCTCTCCTAGCAGCTGTATACCAGACCTCATACTGAGTGCATCTGCAACAACATTCCCCTTCCCTAGAGTATAGACTATCTCGAAGTCATAGTCCTAGAGGAACTTAAGCCAAAGTTTTTGTCTCAGGTTGAGGTCCTCCTGAGAGAAGATATACCTGAGACTCTTGTGATCAGAGTACACTGTAAAAAGTTCTTCCATCAGATAGTGCTGCCACATCTTCAAGGGAAAGACCACTCCGGATAACTTTAGGTCATGGGTAGCGTAGTTCTTCTCATTATATCTCAGCTGTCAAGAACCATATGCGATAATAGATTCCTCTTGCATCAGGAAACATCCGAGTCTAGTCCCTGATGTGTCGTAGAAGACTATATACCCTATTCCCTCATCTGGAAGCCTCAAGATGGGGGGCACTAGTCAGCCTCTACCTCAGCTCCGGAAAACTCTGCTAGCATTTCTCTGACCAAACGAAGGGTTTTCCATTCTCTATTAATTTTGTTAGTGGTGCTGCAACCCTGGAGAAGTATGGCACCAAACTCATGTAGTATCCATCCAAACCTAGTAATCTCCGTACCTCTGTCACACTGGTGGGTGGTTCCCAAGAAAGTACCGTCTCAATCTTCACTGGATCCACTGCCACCCCAGCCTCCGAGATAACATGTCCTAGAAAGTGAACCTCTCGGATCAATAACTGGAACTTTGAGAGTTTACCATAAAGCTGGTGCTCTCAGAGTGTGTCCAGTACTACATATAAATGATGGGCATGCTCCTCCTTAGTAGACAAATAGATCAGAATGTCATTCATGAAGATTACTACAAAGCTATTAAGGTATGGCTGAAAGATCTTCTTCATGAGTCCCATAAACACTGCTGGAGCATTCGTTACACCAAATGTCATAACCAAGAACTCATAATGGCCGTACTAACACCTGAAGGACATCTTCTGCACATCATCGTCTCTCACTCTGAGCTGGTGATAGCCTAATCTGAGGTCTATCTTTGAGAACCATTGTGCTCCCTTCAACTGATCAAAGAGGTCATCAATCCACGGGAGTGGGTACTTGTTCTTCACGATCACCTCATTCATGATCCAATAATCAACATAAAGCCTCAATATCCCATCCACCTTCTTGGAAAACAGAATTAGGGATGCCCAAGGTGAAACACTGGGCCGGATGAAACCCTTCCCCAGTAAGTCCTCCAGCTGTACCTGCAGCTCAAGAAGATCCACGGGAGCCATCCTATACGCTGGTGTAGTTATCAGTGCCGTCCCAGGGTACAATTCAATGTAAAATTACACCTCTCTGTAAGAAGGTAGACTCGAGACATCATCAGGGAAGACATCCGTGTACTGATACAGCACTACTGGATAATTCAGACTCTCCACATCAACCTCTATGAGGGTAAGGCCATCCAACTGATGAGTGATCAGCTGCACCCTCCTTCACGAAAGTCCATCATGTGCTGCAAAGTCTCCATTTTCACTGGTGAAGGTAAACCTTGTCCCATCCATGAGGAAACACCGCACTTTGCACTTAATACATTCTATCAGAGCAAAGACTGCAGATTACTAGTCCATACCCAAGATGATGTCGTAAGGCCTCGATGCTGCTACTAGGAGATCCCAGCAAAAAATTTCACCTCCTAGAGTAAGATCAATCTTCCAACACCAGTGTGTAATCATATAATCTGTTCCCATAAGAGTCTCTAGCCCTAAGGATTGAGCCAATGGCTCCGTCGGAATCTCTGAGCTCTGAACGAGGGCATTGGAAATAAAATAATGACTAGAACTTGTATCTATAAAAACTGCAGCTAAGATGGAATTGACACAGATCGTACCTTGTATCATCTCCGAAGCACCATGATCATAAGCCTCAACTGCCTGGAGCTGAGCTTTCCCATGTCCACCTACTACCTACGGTCGGGGTGGACCTTCTGGTGGTGGTGGTGGTAACATCTCGAATCTTCATCCACCGCCAGCTGTAGGACCAGCTCCTCTACCATGCCTGCCTTCGCCCTGTAGACCTCCTTGGTAGAAACACTATCTATGCCTTAGTAGTCCTTCGACCGACTTCTGATCATCCGAATGGTGGGTCGGATAGTCACATGCCATATGACCAAGCCCACCGCATGTGTAACACTGCTCGCTCCTGGTAAGACTGGATTCACCTTGGGAACCCCACACAACCGATCCTGAGTCCTACGGTCATCCACCTGTAGGTCTGGTCCTCTTGGAACTCTGTGACATTTGTCAACTACCAGCTTTAGAAGACTCCCCTATGTGATGACAGGTGCTGGATCTTGATACTGGTGACTACTCAGCAAGGAAACTATCCACTAAGAGGGATCTCTCTAACACCCCTGCCTGTGTCGGGATGTTGAGTGAGACCATCGAAGCCCTGATCTCCTTCCTGAGTCCCTACTGGAAGGTTCGGGCCTTGAAAAAAGGTTCCCTCCCCATATTAGTGGAGTAGCATGAGAGGTCAGTGAACCTCGTTGAGTACTGAGCTACAATCATGCTACCCTACTACATATGAAGAATCTCTTGTATTCGCACTACGGAAAGAGTCGTTGGGGAAAACTCTGCACGAAACTGGATCTAGAAGTCTGCCCAGAGAGGCGTCACCTCGTCGTGAACCAAGAGAGTCAAGCTCCACCATCTACCTATTGTTGCCTATAGAAGTCTGGTGACAAGGATCACCATGAGATCGGATGGTTTCCCTACCAGTCGGAAGACTCTCACCACATCCTACAACCAATCCTCACCTGCTTTTAAGTCCATATCTCCCCTAAACCTGGCTGGCCTTTGGCGCTGTAACTTGTGCAATGCGCTCAAGCGGCATGCACCCTCTATTGTTGAGGCTAGTGGCATCAATGGCCCAATAGGTAAAGGTACCGCTGGTGCCTCTACTGGAAAGAGGCCCTGCACCGAGGCCTCATCACTCAGTGGGCTATAAGTGCATACTACTCTCAGAACCATAGCTGGTTGTCTTCAAGAAGGCATCCTAAAAAGAAAAATGTGTGTCATGGTTAATAAGTTATACCTAGTGAGATGACTCAAGATATCACAAAAAAACTCTTCAAAACATACATGCAATCAATGTTTTTGTTCGTTGAGTCTGAATTCAGAAGTCAAGGTCTTGGTGTATGGATACGCTGGCTGCCGCACCAATGATGGATTCGCTACATTGATAACCACACTCACAACACTTAGCAGTATTGCCATTAAAAAGAAAGATCAGAGTCATATGTTCCGTGGTAGAACCGACTTCTCTGATACCAATTTGTCCTGACCCGTCCTCTGTGGCCCATACCTTGACATCCCCATGATAGCTTTCCAAATTCTAGGGGCTAACAACTAGCATCAAAAAGAAAAATCAATAAAATTGGGAAGGCATTGACTTTGTAACCTGTAATCACATGCAACCAAGCACATGACAAGATACGAACACAAGGAAACTATATAACCAAAATAGTGCTGAAAGTCAAAGGGGCCAGAATACATGCCCAACTGGAAAGTACAAGAAACTGGATGTACAAGTAAACTGGAGAAAAAGGAAGAAAACTGTTGGGTTGTCCTCTGACGTTCCAACCTGACGGGTAGGTAAATATCTCTTGCTCAACACTCCATGTCCGTCTGTCTCCTCCATTAACCAACACGTCGTATAATCCACATCTAAGCACCGTCCAGTCCTGGTACTCTCATCTTTAGTCAGCATTGTCTGTCATCTGCATCCAACACAACATTGTGCGGGCATAGCCCATGAAGGGGTCAATATAACGATACTCAGTCGGGACCCCAAAACCCTCAATGTCTCGCAAAATCCATAATGGATAAACCACAAAGAATGAAAACAATAGATAACCCTACTTAGGTATATGCCCATACATATATATGAGTTTTCAAGTAATCCAACTCAATCATGAAGAAAACACAGAGGTACTGACTCATCCCACACAAGGTATATCTTTAGGTATGGTAGTAGAGAAGATTATTTATAAATACTGAATCATCTTATTCTATTAAGAGGCTCTGCTATTGACCAGCATAGAATTGCTAGGAGCTGACCCACACAGGATCTCTTTGATCTGACCCACACATTATTTATAGGAGCTGACCCACATAGGATCTCTAAGAGCTTACCCAGAGAGGGTCTCTAGGAGCTGACCCACACTGGATTTCTAGGAGGAGACCCACATATGATCTCAAGGAACTGACCCACACAACATCTCTAGGAGATGACACACATAGGATACCTAGGAGCTGACCCATATAGGATCGCTAGGAGATAACCCACACTAGATCACTAGGAGCTGACCCGCACAGGATCACTAGGAGATAACCCACACAGGATCGCAAGGAGCACTCTTCTAATCACAACCATCTACTGTGTTTCCACATTAAGCTTTATTGTCTCTGAGAGAGTTCGTTCCCTAAGCCACTATTAGATTCTAAAGCTACCATGATGTCTCACGAAGAAGTATCTCAATGGTTTTCCAAGTCATAGGGTCTCAACGCAACAGACGGTGCATTAATCAGATGCCCGGTCCGGGAGTTATTAGCCTTTTAGTCCCGAGGGCACAGTTAGATTCGTGCTTGGTCCAACCCGACCATTCCACAACTTTATCCAAAACACTAGTGGGGTATACCAAAGGGACCGTCTCACTCCAAGTTTTCCATCTCCACTGTCGGTTCATCAATCATACGTCAAGTGCTAATGATATAGCCGAAAATGCGTAAATGGATCGAGGTGGGTATGGGTCTGGTCTGACCCAGTTGTCCCAGCCTGCAGGGTTTTGTGAGGGTGGGGGGCTGCGGGGTGGCTTAGCCAGAGCAACTCATCCATGAGGTTCCATGACGGTGTGATGTGAGGCGGGCGGCTGGAGCGATTCAGCCATAGACGGTTCTGCTGCAGACGACGACTGGGCAGCGGGGCAGCGGCCCCACCATGGGGGTTTGGCCACGGAGTGGTAGCCTAGATACGGGGCGGTGGGTCGGCCATGAGGCGGAGGTTCATCCACCAGGAGGTTTGGCTGCAGAGTGGCACGGTGTCTATGGGCGGTGATGCCGCGGGGCGCGGAGGTCGCGTGGCGGCTGTAGCAGCGGGGCGGCACTAGGGCACTGTCGCCTTCGTCACGACCGTTGGAGGTGTCAGTCACGATTCTCATGCCTCATTGGTGACAGAAACCTGCTCCAGTTTCCGTCTTCCTGCATCGTAATGAACACCACATATCATCATAAGAATTACGGAGAGGACGGGCCATGTTTTTTTGGCGCGCACTCTCCACGTTAGAGTAGTTGCAAGCGGCTCAACGTAATCATGAATCAACAATGAGTGTGGATGATAGTTAAAAACATCAATCCTCACAACCCTCATTAATCTCTATACCAATTCCCACAAAATAATTATAAGGGGAGTACATGGGAAGTGATAATCATATAGAAGAAAACCCCTACCTTGGATTGTTTGTTGACGTTGGCGCGAGATGGAAGTACAGAAATAAATCCTTCATAGATGAAGACATCCCACATTGGAGGAAGTCGAATATATCGACATTAGTCATGCCCGCCACATACCTCTGATCCCAGGATCATACGTTGGTAATTCGTAGATGAAGGCGTTCTTCATCAGCAAGAGCATTTTTTGTTGGAGGATGGGATTCTTCACGATTTCACAAATAGTTCTCTCCTTCTCCTTTTCCCACCAAAAGAAAGAGGATCGAATATAATTTTACATAATAAGACAATTATATTGGCACAATCACACACACACATTTTGGAAAAATTAATTCATGGTGTTGGCACAATTAATGTAGAGGAATCTCAAGAGACTCCTCCACATTAAATTGGGATTTGAGAAGTTTCTCCCTCATTAAGAGGGGAGCTCAAGAGGTTTAAGCCTCAGGTGGTCCCCACCACCATAACCTCTCATTGGAGGTTAATTCAGGTGGTCCCCATCTATGAAACATCCACATGGGAGTTTCAAAATAAAATAAAATAAAATTTTACACTTGTTATTTTATTTTACTCTTTACATGATAAACCCAAAAATTATCTTCCACCCTCGAACAACTGATGTCAAGGTGAAAGTCTTGTTAAGCGAATACTGCCACTGTGAGTTCAATGGTTCCCTCAGATTTCAATTCCAAGCACTGGTTTATAATTTAGAAAAACTTGCTCGCACGTTTACTGAACTTACCCATAATAATGTTTAGAAATTCATTCCAGGCACTCCGGGACTTGGAATCACATGCCATAAATTTTTGGGGACTTATAAAATTCCCATTTATTTTAAAAAAAATTACATTGAAGTTCCAGGTCTTTACAATTCTAATTTCGCAATACACTACCGCCATGATAAATAGAACAAGGTTGATGAATCATTGAGTCGAGAGTATCATTCTATATTTTCTATCTTGATGATCACATATGATCCAATATTTATTGATTTATAAAGGATGGACTCTTGAAAAATGGTATTTCTGGTAGAAATATTATCTTTTTCAAATGATTATTTAAACATATATTCATGTAAATATTAAATAGGCATAGAATGAGAATGTGGAGCTAAAAAAGAATGTGAAAAATGTAACTATGTTCAACCTTGATTGTGATGGAATGGTAAGGTTGAAGAACTAACTATGTGTCCCCTCTATACTAGACCTATAAATAATACTTTTGGAAGAATCTCAAATCTCATAATTCTCTATTCCTCTTGGAATTATGAATATATAAAGATATATTAAATAATATTATTGGTGGTACAACATGAAGAGTGATATTGTGATATATTAATCTTGGTTCTTTGTATATGATAATGTTAAGGTAGAGAGATCGAATTCGAATGGGATGTTAAAACCATTACCCATACTAGAACAGAAGTGGGAAAATATCATCATGTATTTTATCAGTTGACTCCCCCAAACACCCAAAGGGTATAATTATTTTTAGGAAGTAATAGGTGACCTTATGAATTATTGAAGCTTAATTAATATTTTATATGATCTCTTTATAGATCAAATTTTTGTGATTTTAATTAAAGAAGTTGTAAGGTTATATGTGGTACCACATTATATTGTCACAGAACAATATCTGAAGTTTACCATAATGTTTTGTATATGTATTTAGTAGGCTCTAGATATTGATCTTTACTTTCAATATACATATCATCATCAAATATATGGTCTCTCTTATGGGACCATTCAAACCCTAGAGGATATGTTGAGATCATGTTATCTAGATATCAAAGGTTGTTTGGACTAACACCTTCTTCTAGTTTAGTTTTCTTACACAAATTTCTTTCAATTTTTCATTAATATGGTTCCTTATAAATCTTTTTATGGAAAGAAGTGTAGAACACCAACATATTGGGATGAATTTGGGGAATGTGTTATATTGGGAACTAATTTATTGTAGTAAACTATAGATAGTTTTAGATCTATTTATCATCAAATCATGGAAACTCAATATTGAAAAAATAGGTATGCCAACTATCATCATCAAGATATGAAATTAAAAGTTGGTGAGAAGGTTTTAATTTGCATTTATTTATAGAATAAGGCTAGGTGATTCAAAAAACCAGAAAATTTGAGACCTATGAATATTGGTACCTTTGATATTCTTGATCGAGTAGTGACTATAGATTATAACTTGGCACTACCAGAAAACCTATCTCTAGTTCAAGATGTTTTCCATGCATCTATCATGAGGAATTACATTCCTAATCTTTCACATGTTCAGAAATTAGTGGTCATAAAAATAGATAATGGGCTTTAATATGAATAAAAACTTGAAGAAATAATGTATTGTAGAGTTAATGTTCTAAAAAACAATACTACTAACTAGTTATGTTCTTTGGAGGACTCAAAAATTGGGGGATGGTACATGCGGACCAAAGGATGTGATGAAGTATAAATTTCATCTTTTATTGTACTATAGTAATATAATTTATATATAATAATTAATTTTAAGGGTTTATAATGTTACAACCTAATATTATATATGTATTTATATTGAAAAAAATTGAATTACTCAAAAGCTTACCTTACCTGCAACCCCAATACTATATGAACCATGATTTAGTGAACAATTATTACATATCCAGAAAATTTGAATATATTAATATTAGTAAAAAATTTAACAAAAATATGTATAAAAGTTTTTATTAATGAAAATTTATTTATTAATTCATAATAAATAAGTTCTCAATTTTTAGTAGGGTCATTTTATGATTCAAAAATATAATTTTCTTAAAAAAAGGTATTATCACAATTTTTTCATGAAAATTTTAAAAATTATTTCAAACATTTTTATAAATTTTATTTTAGTAAATTAATATCATTTCTAAAATATTCACATCATTATTATAATTGGTTTAATGTTTTATATGTTTCTAAAAAGATTTATTTTTCATTGAATAATGAAAAATAACGAATTTTGTAAAAAATGCCATTTCTTTTCAAGAAAATGTCCCATTATATTTCAAATTTTATATTAAATTAAAAAATTACCATATAATAATAAATAATATAATTAATTACATAAGAATCATTTTTATACATGATTTTGGTGTAAGTTAAATTTGTGGGCTTAAAACACATTTTTCTAAAAACTATTTTGAGAAGTGAAATGTATTTTTATCTTAATAAATTATTTTAATCTCTACTTATTAATTATTTTAATGAAATTTATAGAATATATATTCAATTTATTATTTTGAAATTCATTTTATCGTTTTTGAAAGGCATGAAATGGATGTAAATTATGTTTTACCCTTAAAAATTCATTTTACAAAAATGATTTTTTGATACGGTTTACACACTTAAATAACATGAAATTATTACACTTATTTAAAATGAATTTAGTGAAATGGATTATAAAATTTTAATAATAATAATTAATATAATTTAATAGGTAAAACATTATTCTTTTTCATAGTGAATAGGGAAAACAATGATATTTTACTGCCACAATTAAGGTTAAAATGGGTTCACTAGGGCTGGGGGTTAAACCATATTATAAGGGAAATATTTCCCACAAAACCATTCAAATTATTATTTTTTAAAGAAATTTTAACCTTATATTATCCTACCATCAAATATATGGTCATTTAGGGCCACATTCCATTAGAAGTTAACTTAAATCATTGAAATATTTTAAGAAATTCAATGTGGGTACCTCCCCTCACCTATAAATGAGGACCTCTTCTCATCCCTTATTCACAACATTTGAACCTTCTATATTAGAAAATACCTAATAAAAATCCTTTGTAAAATACATCACTTTATCCTAGAGATTCTGGTATTCTCTTAAGGACAATAATTCAAGGCCTATGGTTTAATCCAAAGGTGGTCCCTCAAAGAAGATGTATAAATCATAATCAAGATCTTTCAATTTTATTTCTTATTCCAAATTATATAAATTTTTTATCCATAAAAAAATTATGAATCCAGTATCAAAAATATTCTTAGATTTTATTAGGATGATATCGCAACCATTTAACAACCTTTGTCGATCAAATGGGAGATGAAGATATTTCTCATCCGTGGGTGTGTACTACAATCTCCATGTAGTGGTACAATTCATTTTCCGTGTAATGTCCCAGTTCCAGAAGTCACCCAGAGGCACCCCATACCCGGTTGGTCACATGGACTCAAGTTCATTTCCCCGCATGCTAGAGGCTGCTAACTAGCAGCGAGGGCTTGAGTGTGATAGTGGGGAAACTATGCCCTCACTGGTAGAGTACACAATGGAAGTAAACAACACACAATAGCGGAAGCATTAAATATCCAACAACAGTAAACAATATAAGACTGGAATAATAAACAATTTGAGAACATATATATATAAAATGATGCATGATATATATGTTTAGGAAAGTAGACAAACAAGTCACAATGTGGGAAATACAAACACTGCTAAACCAAAGTACAAAATAAAAAAAGATAAACAGCTCCTCAGCATCGCAAGCCTAATCTTGGTCCCATGTTCCCCAGCTCCACCACAAGCCAAGTACCTGAAGTAGAAGTGATCTTTCCCTTATCTATACCTGTAGAAATATAATCCGTTTGGGCACAAAAGCATGACCCAAATAGGGTGTGAGACTAAATCCAAGTAGGAAACTAGCCAAAGATCTGGGCCTAACTATCAGTGAATATGGCAGAAAAAATTATATAAAACAGTAAAAAAGGAAAGTTCTCAGTGGTAAACAATCCAAAATTTCAATATCAAGAAACTACGAAATTAACAACTAAACCCTAAATAGGCAACCCTCTGGGAAGTACTCACAACCATCCCCTCTGGTCCTACCTATTAAGTACAAGAAACCCTCTGGGCAGTGCAATCGACCAAACCCTTCTAGTTAAATCCTAAGAATTCATAAAGACTCTCTGAGGAAGGACTCACATTCAATTCCTCATATAGTATAAGGTAGTCAGGGACTCTATGAGGATGCTGACACGGTCAATTCCCCTTATAGCCCCAAGGTCAAGGACTCTCTGAGGAAGCTCACTTGGTCAATTCCCCTTATATCCCAGGTAGTTCAAAGACTCTCTGAGGAAGCTCACATGGTCAATTACCCTTATAGTCTAGAGTAATCAAGGTAATTTAAAGTAAAACAAAGACACTCTGAGGAAGCTCGCATGGTCAATTCCTCTTATATTCTAAAGTTCTCAAAGACTCTCTGAGGATGCTCTGTCGGACAATTCCCTTTATAGCCTACTACACCAGGTTGTCATAGCCCTGAGTAGGTTAACGAGCATTATAATGAAATGTGGCGAAAGTAAACCTACAGAACTACTTGGATAAATAGTCCACAACATATCAAGAATGTCAGAATACAAACACTCCATCCTACAACAACAGGCATGGTAAATAGGCAAGGCATTGAAGCTGGCTAGATAGGACCGAACGATCGTAAACAGAACTTTCATGGGAAATACATCCAAAGCAAAGAATTCAACACTATTAATGTCCAAATATACTCTACACAAACATGCGAGCAAGGAAGGAAACCAATAGGGTTAAAACAATAAACACGCAATACCCCGTTCAAGGGTATTGGTGGAATTTTAACATAATACCCAAATACATTGAACATAAAGGCACAAACCACCAGACTAGGAATTGTAGGAATGATATACGTGAACCTCAAATCTTGAATCACCCTAGAATGATGAATATCTACAAAAATGTCTAAAATTTTCAACCCATGATATCTCACGAGAGAAGAGAAATTAGAAGATGGTACTCTAGGAGAAGAGAGAAATCACTGATGCGATTCAAAAGAAATCAATGATGTTCGATTTAGAGAATGGATGCACTCTCAGGGGGTTTATCGAAGATCTGTGGTCATACAAAGCTCTCAATCGAACGAGACCTAAAAAAAGAGCATTCTTGAGATTAGACGTGACCCCGTTTTGTGTAATGATAAAAAGTACACGACGTGTACTCATCATTTATATACTCTACTTTATGTGGCCTCCAAGTCACTCCCACACGATTGTGAGTGTGGATACTATGAGAACAACACACGGCCTCCTACGGTAAGGTAGTACATGGTGTGTACTCATAAAGTACACGACGTGTACACAGAAAATTTCCAGAATATCCTCTTTTTCTAAAAAATGACCTGAATAGGAAAAAAAGACCTGAAAAGAAGATCTGGGATATTAAAAACTTCCCCCCTTAAATAAATTCATCCCGGAATTTCCCTAGAATGACATAGAAGAAGAAACCCCAAACTGTTTCGACCACTATGATCATACATCTACCTTCCTCTACCATGTCTCATCATGTACTCACCAGTGCTGCCAAAGCACCCGTACCAGAGGAATTGACCAGCCATAAAGAACCTTTTTACTTCGATCCATAATAATGATAGGATGCTACTAAAAGGATGTATCCACTTCCAAATCAATCTCCTCGGGTTGGAAAACACGAGACATGTATGAAAATTAATGCCTAAGCTGAGAAACATGGAAGACGTTGTGCATAGCTCGGTACCTCTGAGGTAACTGCAACCGATATGCGACTGGCTCGACTCTCTCCAACACCACAAACGGCCCGACATACCTTGGAAAAAGATTAACCTATCTCATAATCCTCTTGTTTCCCAAACTCAGTGTGACACGCAAGAAAACCTAATCCTTGACCTCAAACTCCAGAGGTCATCTCTTCTGATCAGCATAAGACTTCTGAAGAGACTGTGCAGTAGTCATCCTCTTCTAAATCAACTCTATCTTTTTTGTGGTCTCCTGAACAAGACGAGGTCCCACCAAAGCTTCCTCTCCTTCCTCTAGCTAACATAAAGTTGATTGGCATGGCCTATTATACAAAGCCTCATAAGGTTCCATATGAATAGTTTCTAGAAAACTATTGTTTTAGGAAAACTCCACCAGGGGTATATGGTTCTCCCAAGAACCGCCAAAATCAAGGATGCATGCTCGGAGCATGTCCTTCGGAAACTGAATCATACGCTCGAACTAGCCATCTGTCTGGGCATGGTAAGATGACTCAAAAGTACCTATGTACCCAAAGCCTTCTAAAGACCCTGCCAGACCCGAGAAGTAAAACATGCATCTCATTCTGAAACAATGGAGTGTGGGACTCCATGTAGATGTAAAATATCACAAATGTACAACCATCCCAACTCATGAACAGTGAATGTATCCTTGATCAAAAATAAGTGAGAAACATTCATTAGTCTTTCAATAACAACCCAAACTATTTCATTACCTCAAGGAGACCTCGGTAAACCGGTCACGAAGTCCATCGTGAAGTTATTTCACTTCTACTCTGGAATGGATAAATGCTGTAACATCCCTGTGGGTTTCTGATGCTCCTCCTTCACCTGATGACAAGTGGAACACCTCATGATGAAACCAGAAACGTCCCTCTTCATACCTAGCCACCAATACTGACTGTGTAGATCACGATAAATCTTGGTGACACCAGGATGATTGGCCCAAATAGTGGAATGAAAGTCCCAAATTATCTCCACTCATATGTCTACTGGCACCCATATGCACCACTATAAATGCAAGATCTCATCCTCACCTATGGTCCATCGAGGAATAGGGTCCTCTCGTGACACACTCTCCATTAGGACCAAGACTTCATAATATGATAGCTGCCTCATTCGAACTCGATCAAGAAGAGTATAGGTAACATCTACAGAAGATAGAAAAGTCTACCCGTGTCTATCATGCACCACTAAATGAATCTTAGAGAACAAAGACATAAGCTGCCACTCACTACTGGCCTCTTGAACTGCCTATATCTAGGTCCTCCTGCTCACCTCATCAGCCACTGCGTTGCCCTTCCCAAGCATGTAGGAAAGCTCTTATTTAAAGTAATGTAGTACTCTACCCACCTCCACTGTCTTAAATTCATATCACGCTGAGTGAATATGTACATGAGACTTTTTTGGTTGGTGAAAACCAAAAATGCTCTCCAAGAAGATAATGTCTTCAACTGCGTAGAGAATGAACAACATCTCCCAACTCCAGATCGTGCATCAAGTAATTCCTCTCATGTGGCCTCAACTGCCGAGACCCGTATGCAACGACTACATATCCCTACATAAGCATAGCTCCCAACACAATACTTGATGCATCATAGTAAACAATATAGCTCTTTCCCAGCTCTGGCAAGAATATTATCAGTGTGGAAGTCAACCTCACTTTAACTCATGAAAGGCTGACTCACAAGAATCTGACTATAAGAACTTTGCACCCTTCTTAGTTAGACCTGTCAGCGGTGCTTCTAAGCATGAAAAGTACTATATAAGATATCTGTAGTATCCAACCAGCACTAGAAAACTCAGCAACTCAAAGATGTTCTTCGGATGCTCCCAGGAAACTACTGTTCTAACTTCCTCTTGGTCTACTGATACTCCTGCCTCTGAGATAATATGACCCAGGAAGTGAATCTGATCCATCCAAAAGTGGCACATTGAGAGCTTAGCATATAAATGATGCTCCCTCAGTGTACCCAAAATGATCTCAAGATGGGTAGAATGGTCATGTCGAGTGTGAGGGTACACAAAGATATCATCCAAAAAACAACCACGAAGGATTCCAAGTATGGATGGAACACTCGGTTCATCAGTTCCATGAAAACTGGAGTCTTGTTCGTGAGACCAAATGATATAACTATATACTTGTATAGAACATACCTGCTCTAGAAGGCTGTAAGTGGTATATATAATGGTCTAACTCACAACTAATGAAAGCCAAACCACAAGGAAGTCTTTGAGAACACACGAGCTCCTCAAAGATGATCAAAGAGATCATAAATCCTCGACAAGGGATACTAGTTCTTGACCTTCAACTAGTTCAACATATGATAGTCTGCACAATGCCAAAGGGTGCCATCTTCCTTCTTTGAAAACAATACAGGCGAACCCCAAGGAGAAGTACGGGTTCGGATGAAACCCTTTTCCTATAAATCCTACAACTGTTTCTTGAGCTCCTATAACTCTGGTGTAGCCATCTTATAAGGAGGAATGGACACTGGTGCTGCTCCTGGAACAAGCTCAATCGATAAGTCTACCTCATGCACTGGAGGAAAACATAAAAAGTTCTCTGGAATGAAATCTATGAAAGGATTCCCCACTGGAGGAAAGCCTATCTGTGAAGTCCCCTAGTCATCCAGATATATACTATAAATCTGAGCTATAACTCTTCCCAACCCATGATTCTCTGGACCTGCTCTGCTCGCTTGGACATCCAACTCACCCCTATAAATAAAGGATCCACCCTCTGGTGATAAGAAACTTACCCTATAATGATAAAAATCGACGACTACCTGGAAGGGAACTAGCCAGTCCATTCCGAGAATGACATCATAGCCAATAATCTCTTGGACTTAGAGGTCCCATAGAATGTGACATCCACCAACCTCTAGTGGGAACTCCTTGCACTAACTTAAACTAGTCGTTCTAGCCCCCAACGATGTGTCTAGCATCAAAATATCGGCATAGGAAATGATATAGATCCCAAGGCTCTCCACAATAGAAACATAGATAATTCTAAGGGAATCCCCTGTATTGAAAATGGAAGAAGATAAAACTGAGGCCACTAAGATCGTACCTCTAACTATAGAGGGTCCGGGATCCTGCTCTTGCTGGGTCTACTCCACTGAAAAAGTCAGGCCTATGCCACAGCCTTGGGACCATGCGTGACCACTCTGAGATGATCCACCCTTCTGTCATAGAATAACTAGATATTGAATACCATGGAAACAACCTCCACCTCAACCCGAATGACCAGAAGAACTCCAGTTCCTAGACTGGTGAGAAACTGGTGGCGCTGCTCCAGAATGAGGAGTCATAGAAGAACCTCTATCACTAGCTGCTGGTGAGAAGAACTGACAAAAGCGCAAAAGGTGGCCCATCTTGCTGCAAGATAGGCACTCTATTGGGTCTCTCGGGAAACATGGCCTCATATTCCCGCTCTTCTCATACTGGTAGCACACCACATGGCTACCAGAAGATGCATCCCACCTACTCTGATCTCCTCATGAAAACTCCCTGAGGTGCTCCCTGCTATCAGGAGGAGGGATACTAACTCTGGATGCTAAACTTCCTTGGATCCCCTCTCTATAATCCCTCAGATTACACTCTATGATCAGTGCCTGGTTGGCGATAGAAGAAATCAAATTTAACCTGAAGATGTTCACCATGGATTAGATGTCATTCCTGAGACCAACCCCAAACTTCTATGCATGGAACAACTCAATACTTCCAAGAATAGGTGTGAAATGCTACAACTTTCTGAAGCGATAAGAATACTCCATAATAGAAAGAGTACCCTCCTCTAAACTCATGAAATCTCGAGCTCGATCGGCCCTCAAGGACTTAGGATAGAAATAATTGTTGAAGATATGTCAAAAATCATCCCAAGTCATATTCTGCTAGCATCCTGCCTTTGAGATCACATCCCACCACCTATTGGTGGAATCTCAAAGCATGTAGGTAGTGATATTTACCCTCTTCTCTATAGGTATCTCCAGATGCTCGAAAATAGTCATCATGGCTTGTAGCCATGACTCTACAGCCTGGGATCCTCCATCCCTTGAGAAAATAAGTGGATGCTATTGCTGAAAGACCTGTGTCAATTATTCCATGGACGAGATAGGATACAGTGCCCCCTAAAAGGTCTAAATCATCCTAAAAAATCCTTCCCTGAACTGTGCATCAGTATCTTTGTTAGTCTCAACAGCTTGTGCTAAGGCTGGCATAACTGTAGAATCTGTTGGGAGTCCATGATCAACCATGTTCGGTGTTTGATCACCTCCTAGAAACTGGTGTACAACCGGAGGACATCTCGGGGACATGACTCTTCATGGTCAAGCACACACCTTAGATCAATATTATCAAGGACAGAAAACTAGAAGCCTAAGAATGGAACAGGAGAAAGAAAGCATTCATTCTTTTTAAAGCATGACTACACGGCGTGTACAATTTCTACTCGGCATGTACACCTTCCCAAACTGGTCGTGTAACACCCGAAAAACACAGCGTGTTGTCTTAACACATGGAATGTACTTGAATCCCCCTTACCAACTCGAGTCCCTCTAAATGGTTAAGCCACATGACTCACCTAAGACAAGACTACACGACATGTTCAAGGTAGAAACGACGCGTACTAGACAAGCTTCACCTGGCCCATGTTGTTAGTGACACAGCATGACACACAACTCACACTACACGACGTGTTCCAGACGGACACGGTATGTGAGTGAAAGGATAACACTGAACCGTGTTGTTAGTGACATGGCTGGGTACCTGGGTCAGACTACACTGTGTGATCAATACTAACACTATGTTTATATCATAAGGTTTATCCGCCCATGTTGTTAGTTACATGGGCGGACACAGGATCAATGCTACACGGTGTGCTCAACTGGTACACGGCGTGTTCACACCAGAAAATCCCTATCCCGTGACTTTTCCCACATAGAATATGACACGGTTAGAGACTACACAGAGTGTACATAAAGTACAAGGCATGTAATTAAGAAAAAAAGTTTCTTCTTGAATAGAAGAACACATGGCGTGTAGTCAAAACTACCCGGTGTGTATTCTGGGTTTTTCTGGATAGTAATCCTCAGAAACTACTCTGGAGCCAAGAAAACACTGAAATGATCATTGAATGTAGCACCCCGAGATTTTATGAAAAATATTAATTTAATTTCATTAATGTCATGTGTTGTATGCTACACCAATATTACCTTGCACTATACGCAACACCATATTAGCATGCAGTATACACAACACTATTCTCGGATTCTGTTACACACAATTTGGATAATAGTTATTCTACGCAACATTGACTATATATATATATATATTCAATGTATAAATGAAATATGGTTGGATTCTTTTATATGAAACAATGAAGGATTCTTGCGCAACACGCAACCCTAACATGGCTTGCATTACACGCAATCACGACCTTCCTCGATAGCGTGTGTTGTACGCAATATCGGGTTTTACTAAACAATGATATATTATTATAATATTATTATAAACTAGCCGTTATGAATAGTATTAACTAAATTTTGAATTTTATAACATTATTATTCATCTTAGGAATTTTCTAGAACATGGTATAAGAACAAAATAAATTTTTCGGGTAAAATAATTATTTTTCAAAAAATGCAGTTTTGCCGTCTTTTGATGGCGCACCCACTTTAAATCTAGTTTTTGATATGTTTATGAGTTCAATTTGAAAAAATAAAATTATTCTTTGGAATCAGGAAATAAAAATTTACTTTGGATAAATTTTTCATTTTATTCTAATGACTTTCATATTTTAATGAATAGTAAAAACACGCTATATTTTAATTAAAAACAGCTTTTTTCATCATAATATCTTATGTGGATAAATTATAATATTGAATGGTTTTAAAGTGTAAATAGAATATATTTTCACCATTTAATATAATTTATGTCATTAGCATTGATTTTACCCTGAATTCGTAAGTTAAATCAATTCAATCTTTTGCAATGTTTTAAAGAAAAACCCACTTTCTTTCGACAACGGGATTAATTTTAATTTAATTTATGCACTTTTGTGTATTGAATTTGGAAAAATGGATTCCATATTTGGAATTAGTGGGTCCAAATTATGTTAATAGGCTACTTTTTATTTTTGGGCATTGTGAATAGTAACTACGGTAAATTTTATTTACTATAGTTAAAGTTAAATCGGGTAATTAAGGGTAAATATAAGATTATAAAATTACCCTAACACTTGGAAAAATCCTATTGGATGACTAAAAGTCGACCCATATCACTTAAGGGTCGTATTAGTTTCATTTAATGGACTTTTTCCCATGAAAATAATTTAATTATTATTAAAACCAAAGAAAGTGACAACATGTCACTCTCTTAAATATTATAAGTATAATAATTTTAAGTTAGTGATAAACTTCATGAAACTTCGAACATTAATAGTCTACATAAAGTTAAAAAAAATTATCTAAATCATGAGAATTTATTTAGAATTTATTTTGATTAAATAATTATAATTAATTGTGACACAATAGTGATGCAGAAATTATTTATCTAGTGAAAAATCAAGAATATAGTTTTTATTAAACTAATAGTGACCATAAAAGGCACAAACCATGACCAAAACTTATTGGTCATGTAAATTTAAACTATAATCATCTAATGGTCGAATATTTGACCATTTGGAGTCTTATACAAGCAATTATGACACTTATATTATATTATTTTAAATGATGTCAAAGTTGTCACCTTCATAATTTAATAAATATAACAATTTAACTATTGTGACTTTAAGATGATAAATTCTAGTAAAAGTATTATTGTGAAATTAAATATATTTATCTTCATCATAGGAATTTATTTTTAATTTTTATGCAATATATAAGTATATTAAATAATTATAAAAATTGTTGTAGTAATTATTTTATTAAGAGATAAACCAAATAAAAGGTTTTAAAAATAATAAAATAAATATTATATGAACTATTTAATGTTATCCACTAATTTTATAGATAAATATAACCTCTTATAAATCTATTAAAGCTTTTATTTCGAACATATCTTCTGTTTATATTTTATTTAAATTCAAATAAATGAATAGTGTCAAAATCGACACTATTGTTATTTTATAAAAATAACATATTATAAAATTGTTTAAAAATCACAAAAATATTTAAAAATTATAAATTTAAATTTATATGGTCTATAATGTTATAAAGTAAACAATTATGGAAAATTCACAAAAAATAAGTAATTATTTGTTATAATTTAAAATTTCGAATTTTATTACCACAAATAAACCTAAATAGATTAAATAAGGATAAATCAAAATGATAAGGTTTCAAATAAGATCCAAACATGTCTAAATTTGATTGTTTGATGATATTACAACCCTATCTCATCTAATCTTCGAATATGAGTCATTTTTGGAGGTTTTTATGTTGGTTTAGATTTATTATAAATTAATATTTTTAAGAATTCCAAAGGTGCCCCTCTCCTCCCTTATAAAAGGGAACCTCCTCCCTCTCCTCCTCACACCAATTTGATCCTTCAAGCTCAGCCAAACCCTGACAAATTATCTTCTCCACTTCCCTAGAAATATCCTAGAGGTTCTGGTCTACTTTAAATACCAATTTTAGTGCCCTAAGAGGAGGTTTCAAAGAGGCGTATCGAAGAAGAGGTAATTTCTTCTCCTTATTCATTCAAGCGTCTTTCTTCTTCAACTTATTCTTATTAAGTTGTTTCATTATAAAGTAATAAAATCAGTATCAATAATATAATAATTTTTTATTATATGAAACAACCCCATTTCACCTTCTATCCATCCTATGGAAAACAAAATCACCGCGCGTGCGTACGTACGGAATACCGTCTCCACGCCGTGATGTAATCTGTTTTTCCACCAACACCTTACATGGATGGGTATAATGGTGCAAAGAATAACTATACATAGTTATTATAAAATCATACTGATTCTAATATATTGTATCATCTACTCCAATTCAATTCAATAATTATGGAAACGATATCATCGCTCATGTGTACGTACGGACTACCATCTCCACGACGTGATGAGATTCATTCTGCATGTTAACCATTTTAGAATGATTATAAAGTATATATAAGCAATAATAATGAAATATATGACATTATAAAGCTACTGAATTTATGTATATATGTATTTCATCTACTTAATTCCATTTAACTCATTAAGGAAATGAAAATAGCATTCATGCGTGCGTACGGCCTACCGTCTCCATGAACGGTGTATTTCTTTCCATTTATCGATCTATTATATATATATGATCTGAATATATATTATATATAAATCATGTTTTATATTCTGTAATTATGTAATCGTGATCTAAGTAATCATATGAATAATTACAAGTCAAAACACGGATGACAAATGAAACGATTTTACCCAAAACACTCTTTAACATGGAATTTACAAAAGAACGGGTAATATAAAGTCATAAGTGAACCATATATGATATCATGACAATGAATATGATTCTGTAATAAGTCAATGACATTATTTAAATCATTATATAGGAGGTTCGGATACATACGAAGCATATCGGACATAAGGTAAGGGATAATTTTTCAAATCTCATATTTTTTATCCGAGATTGCTTATACGTAAGTATTTATTGGGGTTATTGTTATCATCCATATCCATGTTTTATAAAAGTATTTTTATGTATTTTTAATGTCCTTTTTACCCATTTTTGACTTTAACTACATGTTATGTATGGAATCTTTATATTACGAGGTACTTTTTGGATTTTCTGGAAAAAGTACGAGAAGAATGTTTTTTTAACTTATACGGCACGAACAGATATTTACGGTTTTGTAAAGCCTTATTTTCATGAAGCTTCCTCCAAAATATTTCATGACTATTTTAAATAAAAATCCTTTTCTTTAAAAATTTCATGACATTTTGTTAAAAGAAAATGATTTTAAAGAAGAAAGGATATTTTCCTCAAGAATTCATTTCAAGTGCTTTGCCAAAACTATTTTCCATCTAAGATGACATTATTTCATATGTGTATGTTTCAAGTAATATGTCTCTATGATTTAAATGGTTTCAATTTTCTTATGATGAAATGATTTCAAACTTTTATAGATTATGTTATGATGGCATGATGTTTAAGAATCCCATTTTATTACATGGGTTATGCTATGATGTATGATTTATGATTTTGTGGCACACGAAAGAATGATTTAATTATGAGATGGGTGGGACCTATATATCCCTCCAATGAATTGGGTAAAGATTTATATCTCATGAGATATACATGGATGGAACGACAAGTTAAACCGGTTCAGTAATATAGGACTGGAACGAGGAGTGAACTCGATTCAAAAAGGGACTTTGTCCACTAAGATGGTCTTTGCAACAATGCCTTGACTACTATGGAAATCATATCATGTGCTTAATGGTTGCCACAATTACATGTTTTATTCCCATTCTATCTTATCATTCTTAATGTTTCTTTATGATCTATTCCTTACGTGCTTCCATGTTTTATGTCATTGCTCAAGCTTTTTATGTTTAAATATTATGTTCATGTTTTTAAGTTCAAATGTATATGGTATGTTTTATTTTATCCATGCTTACCCTTACTGAGCATTTGAGCTCACCCTTTTTATGTTTTCTTTTCCACCAGGATTAAAAGAATGATTTTAGGTAAGGAAACAAAAATGGGAAGATCTTTATGGGAGATGTTGAAGATCTTTCACCACGATTAGAAGATTACGTTCCAAGTTTACAAAGACACTAAACTATTATGGTCCTTGTGTGTTTGTTTTTGTTATGTATTAAGTATTCTGCTAAAGTAATGTAATTTCCATGTACACCAATCTTAGGGTCTCTACAGTTGGTATCAGAGGAAAGGTTTTGTCAACCTTTGGAAACTAGGATGCGAAAACGTTAGTGATATCCCTAGAGATATTTCTAAGGTATGTCTAGGAATGTACCTAAGGATAAGTATACATATAGGATATAGTACTAGAACTACATTAACGATATTAGAATTTAACCTAATATGTTAGATATTTTGGGTGCTCCCCCTTTACTATGTTGTTTTCCCTAGCATGATTTTTGCCTCTCACACTATTATTTTTGGGTTTTAGAAAATGGCTGGAAACAAGATGATTCACGATAATGGAGGATATGATGGAAAATGGAATGATATTCTTCATGAGAAACAAAATGAAGTGGGATTTGGAAGTCCAAACATCATTATTATGCCGAATCAGCAATCTCATAATATTATCAATAAAGTAAAATTTGGTAAGTTTCCTGACTCGGCTAATAAGAGAAATATGGAGTTTCCTGATGATCATAGAAGAAAGAAAGTTCAATTTCCCCTATGTAAATCATGTGGGAAGAGGCATCATGGAGAATGTTTCAAAGGAACTGGAAGATGCTTTGGGTGTGGAAAAGAAGGAAACAAAGCCAGTAAGTGAAAAGGAAAAGGTTCAGTTAACACCGTGGATGAGGATAATGGTATTGCTACGACATCAACAATGGTTAAATGTTTTAAATGTGGAATGTACGGGAATTATTCAAACCAATTACCTAAGGGAAAGTCTCATGAAGAGAATCAGTACGGTCATATGGGAAGTATTTATGTTGATGATGATGAAGAGACTACAAATGATATGTGAGATGAAAGAATTGTTGAAGCTTGGTCAATGGTTTAAGAAGGTAGTGGAATGATTACATGTTTATCAAGTGTAATGTTGTATAAGTAATCTCATGGTACTATGGAATAAAGAGAAATCTAAGGATTCTTACACTATTGTCTTTTATAAGTTTTGAAAGTGTATGATTAATGGTACTAGTAACCATGTAATGTTATTCAGATATTTTTGGAAAGTAGATGATATCCTCATAATGAAGGGATAAGAAGAAAATTAAATGTTTGATAGTATTCATGAGCTCATGACTGATATAAGGAGAAGTTTATATCATGGTTTGAGTATATAGAATTTTTTAATTTTGGTATGTGGAAAGAGTTAACTTTTGAAAGCAATCATGTTTTCACTATGGTTCAATTAATGGGTATTCATTCTTCAAGATAATACATGATTAAGGTATTCACATGTTTGTAATTTGACCAACAAGATATATCTTCTGATATATGGGGGATAAATGATGGCATTCAAGTGATTGATATGTGACATTTCAAGTAATCATTTTCTTTATACTATGAGCTTGGACCGAAGTATTTTAGATAAACCAAAAGATTGGAATGGATTATGTTGGACATAAGTTAGGATAGAACTTTTTTCGATATTATTGATGGGTTGTTATAGTAATATAGATTTAGAAAAAGGACAACCTACAGGATGGGCGACAACCCATCGCGTCGGACAAGGCTGTGGGAATCGAACCCACAACCGAAGTGCGACTGGCCTTTATCACCTACCACTGGCCTACAGGAAGTCCCTGGTTAGCAGAAACTAGTTTTATTTTATTACGCGGTATGATATATGAAGTATAAGTTCATTTTTTGGAATCATATATGATTAACCTCACCATAGATGGACTTATGTATATTTGATAACTTTTGCTAACCTTTTGTTTGAAACAGATGGAATGACCCATCATTCTATCACATGATCTATTAACACTTCATGAATTACAAATTCAACTTCATTTCATTAAGAGATAAAGTGGAAATTGTTCAAAGCACGAACAACAGTGAAATTGTACCAAAATCATGTAAGTATTTCTTTTAATTCATCAACTTTAGGGAAATGATCTTGAAAACCAAAAATGTTATCCTAGTTCCCTTATATCCGATTAATCAGATGGTACCTTAGATCATCACAAATCAATAGCTTTGTGATTGTTGGCTTTTTCATAGCCATGTTCTCTACCACTCTCCATCAGAACTTGATGGTTATATTTTTCTTCCATATCCATATTTTCACCGATGTTCTCCTACGTGGAAACCCTGTGATGAGTTAATTTGGGTAACCGTTACATTTCATACTTTAGTTTTTAAAATCCATGTTTTGGTATTCCTTTTTACGATGTGGGTTTCTATTAAACAAACTTTCGAGTAGTAAACCATTTATAACCCCGACGAATTTCGAGGGAAAAATTCATTTTAAGGGGGGTAGAATGTAACACCCCGAGATTTTATGAAAAATATTCTTTTAATTTCATTAATGTCTTGTGTTTTATGCTACACCAATATTACCTTGCACTATACGCAACACCGTATTAGCTTGCAGTATACGCAACACTATTCTTGGATCGTGTTACACACAATTTTGATAATAGTTATTCTATGAAACATTGAGTATATATATATATATATATTCAATGTATAAATGAAATATGGTTGGATTCTATTATACAAAACAACGAAGGATTCTTGTGCAACACGCAACCCTGACTTGGATTGCATTACACGCAATCACGACCTTCCTTGATAGCGTGTGTTGTACCAATACCGGGTTTTACTAAACAATGATATATTATTATAATATTATTATGAACTAGCTGTTATGAATAGTATTAACTAAATTTTGAATTTTATAACATTATTATTCATCTTAGAAATTTTCTAGAACATGGTATAAGAACAAAATAAATTTTTCGTGTAAAATAAGTATTTTTCAAAAAATGCAGTTTTGCCGTCTTTTGATGGTGCACCAACTTTAAATCTAGTTTTTTACATGTTTATAAGTTCAATTTGACAAAAATAAAATTATTCATTGTAATCAAGAAATAAAAATTTTCTTTGGATAAAAGTTTCATTTTATTCTGATGACTCTCATATTTTAATGAATAGTAAAAACACGCTATATTTTAATTAAAAACAACTTTTTTCATCATAATATATTATGTGGTTAAATTATAATATTCAATGGTTTTAAAGTATAAATAGAATATATTTTTATCATTTAATATAATTTATGTCATTAGCATCGATTTTACCTTGAATTCGTAGGTTAAATCAATTCAATCTTTTGCAATGTTTTAAAGAAAAATCCCGTTTTCTTTCGACAACGGGATTAATTTTAATTTAATTTCTGCAACTTTTGAGTATTGAATTTGGAAAATTGGATTCCATATTTGGAATCAGTGGGTCCAAATTATGTTAATAAGCTACTTTCTATTTTTGGGCATTGTGAATAGTAACTACGGTAAATTTTATTTACTATAGTTAAAGGTAAATCGGGTAATTAAGGGTAAATATAAGATTATAAAATTACCATAAAACTTGGAAAAATCCTATTGGATGACTAAAAGTCGACCCATATCACCTAAGGGTCGGATTGGATTCATTTAATGGACTTTTTTCCTTGAAAATAATTTAATTATTATTAAAACCAAAGAAAGTGACAACATGTAACTCTCTAAAATACTATAAGTATAATAATTTTAAGTTAGTGATAAACTTCATGAAACTTAGAACATTAATAGTCTACAGAAAGATAAAAAAATTATCTACATCATGAAAATTTATTTAGAATTTTTTTGGGATTAAATAATTATCATTAATTGTGACACAATAGTGATGCAGAAATTATTTATCTAGTGAAAAATCTAGAATATAGTTTTTATTAAACTAATAGTGACCATAAAAGGCACAACAACCTGAACAAAACTTATTTTTAATGTAAATTTAAACTATAATCATCCAATGGTCGAATATTTGACCATTTGGAGTCTTATACAAGCAATTATGACACATATATTATTTTATTTTAAATGATGCCAAAGTTGTCACCTTCATAATTTAATAAATATAACAATTTAACTATTGTGATTTTAAGATGATAAATTAGAGTAAAAGTATTATTATGAAAGTAAATATATTTATCTTCATCATATGATTTTATTTTTAATTTTTATGCAACATATAAGTATATTAAATAATTAT
Organism: Viscum album; assembly: GCA_963277665.1. NCBI lineage: Eukaryota > Viridiplantae > Streptophyta > Magnoliopsida > Santalales > Viscaceae > Viscum > Viscum album. The sequence goes on from OY728152.1 coordinate 1,428,036,927, forward strand.
ACAAAAATGTTGTAGTAATTATTTTATTAAGAGATAAACCAAATAAAAGGTTTTAAAAATAATAAAATAAATATTATATGAACTATTTAATGTTCTCCACTAATTTTCTAGATACATATGACCTCTTATTAATCTATTAAAGCTTTTATTTCGAACATATCTTCTGTTTATATTTTATTTAAATTCAAATAGATGAATAGTGTCAAAATTGACACTATTGTTATTTTATAAAAATAACATATTATAAAATTGTTTAAAAATCAGAGAACTATTTAAAAATTATAAATTTAAATTTATATTTTCTAAAATGTTATAAAGTAAACAATTATGGAAAATTCACAAAAAATAAGTAATTATTTGTTCTAATTTAAAATTTCAAATTTTATTACCACAAATAAACCTAAATAGATTAAATAACGATAAATCAAAATGATAAGGTTTAAAATAGGATCCAAACATGTCTAAATTTGATTTGTTGATGATATTACAACCCTATCTCATCTAATCTTCGAATATGAGTCATTTTTGGAGGTTTTTAAGTGGGTTTAGATTTATTATAAATTAATATTTTTAAGAATTCCAAAGGTGCCCCGCTCCTCCCTTATAAAAGGTCACCTCCTCACTCTCCTCCTCACACCAATATGAGCTTTAGAGCTTGGCCAAACCCTGCCAAATTATCTTCTCCACTTCCCTAGAAACATCCTAGAGGTTCGGGTATACTTTAAAGACCAATCTTAGTGCCCTAAGAGGAGGTTTCAAAGAGGCGTATCGAAGAAGAGGTAATTTCTTCTCCCGATTCATTCTAGCTTCTTTCTTCTTCAACTTATTCTTCTTTAGTTGTTTAATTATAAAGTAATAACATCATTATCACTAATATACTGGTTTTTTATTATATTAAACAACCCCATTTCACCTTCTATCCGTCCTACGGAAAACAAAATCACCGCGCATCTGTACGTACGGAATACCGTCTCCACGCCGTGATGTAATCTGTTTTTTCACCAACATCTTACATGGATGGGTATAATGGTGTAAAGAATAACAATACATAGTTATTATAAAATCATAATGATTATGATATATTGTATCATCCACTCCAATTCAATTCAATAATTATGGAAACGATATCATCACTCCTGCGTACATACGGACTACCGTCTCCACGACGCGATGATATTCATTCTCCATGTTAACCATTTAAGAATGATTATAAAGTATATATAAGCAATAATAATGAAATATATGACATTATAAAGCTACTGGATTTATGTATATATGTATTTCATCTACTTAATTCCACTCAACTCAATAAGTAAATGAAAACAGCGTTCATGCGTACGTACGGCCTACCGTCTCCATGAACGGTGTATTACATTCCATTTATCGATCTATTATATATATGTTCTGAATATATATTATATATAAATCATATTTTATATTCTGGAATTATGTAATCGTGATCTAAGTAATCATATGAATAATTACAAGTCAAAACACGGACGACAAATGAAACGATTTTACCCAAAACACTCTTTAACATGAAATTTACAAAAGAATGGGTAATATAAAGTCATAAGTGAACCATATATGATATCATAACAATGAATATGATTCTGTAATAAGTCAATGACATTATTTAAATCATTATACAGGAGGTTCGGATACATATGAATCATATCGGACATAAGGTAAGGGATAATTTTGCAAATCTCGTTTTTTTTATCCGAGATTGCTTATACGTAAGTATTTACTGGGGTTATTGTTATCATCCATATCCATGATTTCTAAAAGTGTTTTTATGTATGTTTAATGTCCTTTTTACCCATTTTTCACTTTTAATACACGGTATGTATGGAATCTTTATATCACGAGGTACTTTTTTGGCTTTTCCAGCAATAGTACAAGAAGAATGTTTTTTTTAACTTATACGGAACGAACCGATATTTACGGTTTTATAAAGCCTTATTTTCATGAAGCTTCCTCCAAAAGATTTCATGACTATTTTCAAGAAAAATCCTTTTCATTAAAAATTTCATGAAATTTTGTGAAAAGAAAATGATTTTAAAGAAGAACGGATATTTTCCTCAAGAATTCATTTCAAGTGTTTTGCCAAAACTATTTTCCATCTAAGATGACATTATTTCATATGTTTATGTTTCAAGTATTATGTCTCTATGATTTAAATGGTTTCAATTTTCTTTTGATGAAATGATATCAAACTTTTATGGATTATGTTATGATGGCATGATGTTTAAGAATCCCATTTTATTACATGGGTTATTCTATGATGTATGATTTATGATTTTGTGGAACACGAAATAATGATTTCATTATGAGATGGGTGGGACCTATATAACCCTCCAATTCATTGGGTAAAGATTTATATCTCATGAGATAGACATGGCTGGAACGGAAAGTTAAACCGGTTCAGTAATACAGGACTGGAACGAGGAGTGAACTCGATTCAGAAAGGGACTTTTTCCACTAAGATGGTCTTGGCAAAAATTCCATGGCTACTATGGAAATATTATCATGTGCTTAATGGTTGCCAAAATTACTTGTTTTATTCCCATGCTATCTTATCATTCTTAATGTTTCTTTATGATCTATGCCTTACGTGCTTCCATGTTTTATGTCATTGCTCAAGCTTTTGATGTTTAAACATTATGTTCATATTTTTAAGTTCAAATGTATATGGTATGTTTTATTTTATCCATGCTTACCCTTACTGAGCATTTGAGCTCACCCTTTTTATGTTTTCTTTTCCCCCAGGATTAAAAGAATGATTTTAGGTAAGGAAACAAAAATGGGAAGATATTTATGGGAGATGTTGAAGATCTTTCACCACGATTAGAAGAATAAGTTCCATGTTTCCAAAGACACTAAACTATTACGGTCCTTGTGTGTCTGTTTTTGTTATGTATTAAGTATTCCGCTAAAGTAATGTAATTTCTATGTACGTCAAGCTTAGGGTCTCTACATTGAAAGTGCCAAATTCCAATTCAAAAGGTCCCATAATCCTTTCAAATCAATGTTTGGAATCTTATACATGTTATAAACAAGATAAACCAGGAAATGATCCACCAAATTCTGGTTCATGAGGGCCCATAATAACTCAAGAACCAAATTTTGGCGTCCATTCAAGAAAATCATTACAAAAAATAATACCCTATCAGACAACAGTTATTTTATCAAGGCAACTATCACAACATCATGCATATTTTACACAACATCTATCACAACAATATGCATTCTACAATGCATCCTAGATGGCATGGAAAGAATGCATGACATGTGATTTCTAGCCAGTGCTGATATGATGCATGAGATGACATAACCTCATCTCATCGGGTTGCAACAGAAATAGAACCTCAATAACATTAACCATAATATCACAAAACATTTGAGTCACCCAATGGTTCAAATTAAATCAACCGTATCTTGGAAAACTAGAAGAAATTGAAATAAATGAGGTAGATGGGATTTTCCCTATACACAGGTTAGCTACTCCCGGGCACAACTTATTACCAAGTACAAATTCCTTCCAATCACTGGCTAAAGACTCCAAATAGTAAATCAATAGAAAAGAATTCCTTTGATACCACTTTGTAACATCTCAGTTCTGGAAGCCACCTAGAGGTGCCCCATACCAGGTGGGTCACATGGCCTCAAGTGCATTTCCCCACACGCCAGAGGCTGCCGACTAGCAGCGATGGCATGAGTGCGATAGTGGGGAAACTATACCTTCAATGGCAGAGTACACAATGGAAGTAAAAAACCCACAATAGTGGAAGCAGTAAATATACAACAAGAGTAAACAGCGGAAGACTGGAAGAATAAACAACTGGAGAACATATATATATATAAAATGATGCAGAATACATATGTCCATGGAATCAGCCAAACAAGTCACAATGATGGAAATACAAACAGTGCTAAAACAATGTACAAAAGAAAAATATAAACATCTCCTCAGCATCGCAATCCTAAACTTGGTCCCATGCTCCCAAGCTCCATAGAAAGTCTGGTACCTGAAGTAGAAGGGCACTTTCCATTATCTATACATGCAACAATATAATCTCTTTGGGCCCAAAAGCATGAACCAAATTTGATGTGAGACTAAATCCTTGTAGGAAACCATAAAAAGATCTATGCCTAACTTTCAGTGAATATATGGTAGGTAAAGGTACATGAAGCAGTAAACATTAAAGTGCTCAGCAGTAAACAATCCACAGTTTCAATATCAAGCAATAGCGAAACAAACAACTAAACCCCAAATAGGTAACTCTCTGGGAAGTACTCACAGCGATCCCCTCTGGTCCTAACTAAGAAGTACAAGCAACCCTCTGGGTCGTGCACTCGGCCTAACCCTTCTGGTTCAGTCATAAAAATTCATAAAGACTCTCTGAGGAAGTACTCACAGTCAATTCATGTTATAGTATAAGGTAGTCAGGGACTCTCTGAGGAAGCTCACATGGTCAATTCCCCTTATAGCCCGAAGATCAAGGACTCTCTAAGGAAGCTCACTCTGTCAATTCCCCTTATAGCCCAGTTCATTCAAAGAATCTTTTAGGAAGATCACTCGGTCAATTACACATATAGTCTAGAGTAATTAAGGTAATTCAATGTAAAAAAAGTCTCTCTGAGGAAGCTCACACACTCAATTCCCCTTATATTCTAAAGTGATCAAACACTATCTGAGTAAGCTCACTCAGTCAATTCCCCTTATATCCTACTACACTAGGTTGTCATGACCCTGTGTAGGTCAAAGAGCATAACAATGCAATGTGGTCATTGTAAACCTACCGAACTACTTAGATAACCAGTCTACATCGTATCAAACATGTCAGAATACAACCACTCCATCCTACAAAAATAGGCATGGAAAACTGGCAAGGTAGCCAAGATGGCTTAACATGACCAAATGATCATAAATAGAACATGCATGGGAAATACATAAAAATCATAGAAATCAACCCTATTAATATTCAAATATCCTGTAAAAAAACATACGAGCATGGAAGAAAATCAACATGGCTAAAACGATAAACACATAGTACCTCGTTTCAGGGTATCAATGGAATTTTCAAAAAATACTCAAAGACTTTGAACCGAAAGGAAGAAACCACCTACCTTGGAATTGTAGTAATGATATACATGAACCTCGATTCTTGAATCACACTAGAATGATGAAGATCAACAAAAAAGTCTAGAATGTTCAACCCATGATATCTCACTAGAGAATAGAAATAAAAATATGGGGCTCTATAAGAATATAGAACTCACCGATGCGATTCCAACGCAACCTACAGTGTTCGATTTGGAGGACGGACACACGCTTGGGGGTTTGTCGAAGTTCCATGGCCGTACGGAGCTCTCGGTCGAAAAAGACCTAAAAGAAGAGCGTTCTGGTGATTAGAAATGAACCCAGTGTGTTTAATGAGAAAAAGAAAGTACACAACTTGTACTTTTGAAGTACACGACATGTACTCATTGTTTCTGTACTCCACTTTAAGTAGCTTCTAAGTCACTCCCACAGGGCCATGTGTGTGTATACTACACGACCAGCACATAGATTTTTGTTGCAAGGCATTACACGGTGGGTACTCATAATGTAAACAATGTGTACTTAGAAAATTTCTAGAATTTTGTATTTTTCTAAAAAATGACCAGAAAAGGAGAAACATATTTGAAAAGAAGACCCTGGTTCTTACATTCCATACCCTTATTTCATGGATGGTTCTTATGATGTGTTTAATGTTTATATATTATATTTATGACATAATTATTCTTCTTAAATTATTAAATTAAATCTACCTTATTACATTCAGATCCATTGTTAAACTATAACGCCACACTTAAATATGTGTGAACCACCACCTACATTAAGCGATGCGACTTGTTTATCATTTTTGTAATAACTATATGATAAGAAGAATATATTTAATTCGAATATATAGTATATTTTATATAAATATGAATTATCATTTTTGTGATCCATCCATTGAAATGTGGAAACATCAGTCATGCATACGTACAAATTACTATCTCTACATCGAAGTGATGTAATTCATTTCTAAAAAACCAATTAATATAAATGGTTATATATATATATATATATATATATCTATAAAATTAATATATATGTTATATTTAATTATTAACATTCTGTAGATGGATGAAACCTGATAAAAGTGTTAGAATCAAAACTTCTGAATGAAAATAAGCATGAAAAATGAAGCAATTAACACACAAAATGATAACTTTAATAAATATTTGTTATAAAGAGGTTCTAAAATGATGTATGTGGATATTATATGATATTTTATGTACAAATATTATTATATTATATAACTATAATTAATATAAATCCACTATACATGAGTCTTGACCACTTTTGAATCATGTTCGATTTAAGGTAAGGGTTTTTCATCTCAATTTCTATTCAACAAGACATGTTTTAGTGTTATGAACCTATTTCTTATCTTTAAGTTGTATATACAAACCAAAAATTTATTTTGGAATAATAAATTGTTTAATGAATTTTATTTATATATCAATATTATTTTCATGTATCTCATGAATTTTGATTCAAATATTATTAAATCGATAATATTTTTCTGTTACAATCAACAATTTACCAGAATCATTAATGATTAAATTTTATGATCATAAAATTATATGATCTAACTATCCCAAGTTTTATATATTTTATTATTTGAAATTTATTTCTGTATATTTCGTTTTTCCTTTCATTATCCCTTCTTTAAGTACTAAATATATAGAAAGATTGTTTTTTCGGAAAACTAACCTTGTTTTTCTCTTCAGTTGGGAATTGTTTATTCTATGCCAATATTTTAATTAAAATGATTTCATGACTATTTTTAATATTATAAAAATATTATTTAAATAAAATTTTAACTATATATTACTTTATTTACCATGTTTTAAAATGATTTTTTTATTATTTTTCAAACATGCCACTTTTGACTTTTTATCGAAAATGTGAAAGGATTTTTTTAAATACAACACATGAATGGATTTCACCCCCATCATGAATAATATTTTATTTAATGATGAATTCAAAATTTTACTTGTATATTTTCTTATAAAATCTCATACTCAATATTTTTGAAAAATTTAGATTATAGATATGTGATTTCTGATGAAAAGGGAATTTTCCTTAAGAAATGTTCTAGCAATGTATTAAAGATATAATTTTTCTCAATACCAACACTTGTTGATGTTCCTTATGATTTACTAGGGATATGATCCAATGATAACATCTTTATTACTTTCTCTATATGAGTTTTAATTATGATTATGAAATGCTTATGAAACTCATATCCCTTCCAAGACTTATGATATAAGGATACGATGAATGTATTATGATATTATGGAAATCATTTTAATGATTTTCATTACGCGCTGAAAGTTTTTTATAAAAAAGGTAGGATTGTTAGGTTATAAACCATGATCAATTTGGTTTATTATGTCCCTACAATTCATTAAGTAAAGAAGTGTATCTCATGAGATAATAAGAAAAATAATTGGGAATGAACTTAATTTAGTGAGGGACTTTGTCGAATAAGATAGTATTGGAAGTGAACCTTAACTAAGGAAATGAAGGAATAGTTAGTGAAATTAATCCACTATGTTAGTATTGGTAGTGTGTCTTGACTGAGTAAATGATTTTCTAAAATTATATTCTTTCCATAAACTTATGAATTATGCTTACGTTTTATTTTCATGGATCATGACTTATTGTTGAGGATTCTGTACTCTTATTTAATATGTTTTTAGATTGGTAAAAAATTATTCAATGTTTTATGATTATGATATGAATATTTGGGTATGATTTTAAAATGATTATCCCATGATATCATACCATTATTATCACATTATTCTCATATATGATTATTTATTGATATCTCTTATATTTACGCATACTGAGCACCTGAGATCATCCTTTTTTATATTTACCTTCACTAGGTTATGGATAAAGGATTTAAGTGTTTTTTATCAAATAAGGATGATGGTTTAGATGAAATAAATGGGTACTTATGTATATATTTTATGATCTAGTCATTTACCTATTCTAATTTCCTAATACAGTAAACTCTATGGTTCTTAGGCATGTATTGTTATGGCATGTATTGAATATTTATCTAAAATGATATAATATTTATATAAAAAAATTCTGGTTTGATATAACATATAAAATGTGAGAAATTTAAATATGGGGGACTCATTAGGAAATGGGTATTTAGGGACCCCTTTGAACCGATGTGAGGAAAATAAATTTTCTAAGCCTAATAAGTGAAGTGATTCTAGTTTTAGGATAACGACCTTGGAAAGTATCTTGAATCATTATTGTTTTAACATGAGTTAGAAATGGATTAATCTTAGGATTAGTTTGAACCTTAATTAATTAATTATTAATAAATATTTCATATTCGAGGATGAAGAGTCTCTATATGATTTTTCCTTTTGTAAGAATGGGTCTTGATCGATACCATAAACAGGTTCACATTGAAGATGTTTAGCAGGATACTCCATTATATCATAATTATGTTAATATTGATGATAATGACACTTTGAGGAGGACACTATAAGAGTTTCAGTGATAGATTCTATAGAGGTATGAGGTATTTCTTCCATATTCTGTGAAAAAGTCTAGTTTCAGGAGGTGGATATAGTATTCATATCTATTCATACTTAGAAGAAGCACTAGGTTTTTTTGGTACTGATAATGCTGCATAGAGAAGATAGAAATTAGTAGGTTTTTTTATCTATGGATCATCAAGAGTTGAGTATTTTGTGGTAAATGTTTCAAGATCACTTTTTAGGTGAGTTTATTTCATTAACTACAAACATGGCCATCAATTAAGAGCTACTAACCCTTGAAAAAGGGAGTTACAACATGCCAATTTTTGAGATCCATTTCAAGAAGCTACAATTAAATGATTAAAACTAAATAATAGATGTGGAGGATATAGAAATGAATTTATAAGAAGATTTAAATCTACATATCTAATTTAATGCTACCATATTTATAATTCAAAAATATCTTGAGGTTCTCGTCAGTGTTGAGGTTTTTGAGAGGACAGAGGCCAAAAAAGATCATTATGAGAGCGGATTAATGAAGATTATCTATAGAATATAGTTTTTGTCCATGGATTCCAGTGTTCTATATAGTATGGTTTTTAGATATGTAGGGATATATCCCATCCATATTCTTCTCATTTCTATGAGGGGTGAGGCTCTCTAGCTCTTTCAAAGAGATAACAATTATATTATTCTTTTAGATTCCATGGTAATTAGTGGTGAAAGTGCATGAAATTTCTATGAAGATAGCATGAGGTAGGTGTTCCACTTCATGTTTTTTCAATTACAATAATTTTAGATAAGGTAATAGTAACAAGATGACATGGATTTTTATCAGAAGAGGGTAGATAGGGAAGGAATAGGACAAACCCGTGATACAACTCATCCCTAGAGAGTAGAGAAAGACTATGAAGATGTCCGTTATGAAGGCCATATAGGATATAGAGAAGGACATGATCAGCTATATACTCTATAGTTCTTGTGATACGAAGGATGGACACTGTTTGAGGTAGCCTTTTATTATTTTATACTTGGGTTGATGAAATTTTTATTTCGGAGCCATGAAATCCTATATTTCCCCTACACTGGTATGTGCCATTTGACTCCAAGTGAAGAGACATCCAATTCCCTTGGCGTTGACTATTTCAGTTAGAGTTCAATATTATCTGTATAACGTATATTGATATTTTGAGAGTGTTGGGTGGGGGGATTCTCTTAGGGAGACTTCCATTATTAATGGATATATCTATATGACATCATCCTCAACATGGGCTAGACGTATTCAATTGATGCTATCACATATTTCTTCAGGAGGTAGATTGTATTCCTTGATATTGATGGAGGGTATACTATGTTTGTTAGTGATTGATAACCTAGGATAGTTTAGATTCATGTTCCATACTTATTTAATTTTATATCCTAGTTGATCTAAATTTCAACAGAGGTTCATCCGATGGTGTTTTCTAGGGTTATGGAAGAGTATCCCAATGTATTTCTTGAAGATGTTGTGGTATTACCTTCTCGAAGAGACATCAAGTTTGTGATATAGCTATAGAGACATGATTCTATGATTTTCATGTTTATATATAGGATGAAAAATTTTCTGTTATAAGAGTTTTAGATATAGATTGATGATCTGTGGTAGCTAGGTTTTTTTGGCCATGCGTGTCGCCTTGGGGTGCTTTAGTTTCTTTTGTAAAGAAATTAAATGGATGAATGGATCTATGTGTCAATTATAATTACTTGAATCACATGAGAGTGTATAATCACTATAATTTTCCATTTATTAATGATTTATTTTATTAGTTTAAGGGAGATTTTACGTTCTAAAAGATTAATTTGAGATTGAGATATCATTGGATGTAGATGAAAGATGATAATATTATGAATACTTCTTTATGATGACGTTATAGGAACTGTATGTTTAATGTAAGTCCATTAAATGTGATGAAATATATAAGTATGTTCATAAGGATGATTAATATGGTATTTTAAGAGTTTCTAGACTGGTTCATTGTAGTTTTCAATGATGAAATCTTTATGTACATCACTTATGAAGAGGAGAATGCAGAGCATCTATTGGACATTTTAGGAGTTCTTAATTACAATCAGTGGTTAGGAAAGCTATAATAGTGATAATTATAGGATTTTGATTTCATTTTATAAGGAAATTTCATATCCTCTAATGTTATAACTATAGATCCTTCAATTATTGATATGGTCATTTCTTCGGTATCCCCAAGACTATAGCATATGTGAAGTGTTTCCTCGGTCTTGTGAATTATTATAAGAGTTTTTTTACTATATTTTCTCATTTTATGACTCATATGACCACCTTTAGTATAAAGAGTCTATAATTCTTATGGACTAACTAGTGTTAGTCAACTTTCAAGTACATGAAAGAGAATTTGATCAGTTCCCCCTTCATTCATTTTCTAGAAGAAGAGTTCAGTTTGAGTTTTCTTAGGATCATTTATGTCATGGATTTGGTAGTGTCCTAATGCAGTAGGGTTATTTTATTTCTTTTGGGTCTTGAATTCTATGACCCTGTGAATGAAATTATTCCACCTCTGGTCATATTTATATGTAGTGGTGTTTTCCTTGATGTTTTTGATAAATTGGCTCATATATTAATGATTTATGGTTTTAAAAGATCATTAGAGACTGAGGTATGCGTACTCAAATCATGAACTAAACATGGAAAAATGAAAATGGATGGAATTATTTGAAGACTATAAATTCCTGATTAATTTTGAAATAGTAAAGTGAAATGTTGTGGCTGGTGCACTAAGAAGGAATTCACACAGTGATGCTGTTCTTGAGTCAAGAGATTCTTATAAAGTGGTGGAAGATATATTACCAATACACCTTGATATATGAGTGGTCTGTGGATGAAGATTTCATTTTTGGATGATAGTTAATTCATATTTAGTATAGTGGGTGGAGTGTTCCATGTTATGGGATTCTGAGGTAGAAGTCTTGTGGGATGGATTTGTTTGTGGGTAATCCCTTTATGGATGTTCTGAGGATGATCAATATCATGTTCTATTTAAGGGGATGATTTTCACTCCTCTGGCGACATTAAAGGTGGTTCTTTGTGAGTTCCTCATCTCACCCTTGGTGGTATATCATGAAACGATAGAAATTTGTAATTCTATAATAGTTCAGTTTTGGTGTCCTAGGTTTAAGTGTTTAATTGTAGAGTTCCTATCCAGTTGTATAGTCCGTCAGAAGGTGAATGCCATACACCCTATTTTTAGTGGATTTATCTAGATATTAGATGATCCTTTATTAATGTGATATGAAATTTTGATGGGATTCATCACTTATTTACCTCAATTTTAGGGAGGCAATGATTATATGTGTGTGAAAATAGAACATATGAAAAAGGTGGATCACTTTTTAGTGATCAAGGAGTTGTTCTCAGTAGTCGTTTTTTGAGGTAGTATCTAGAGGAAGTGGTGAGGCTACATGGAGTCTCGAGGATGATCATATTTGATCATGATCCTTATTTAACCTATTTGGAATGGATATGTATTTAACATGCATTTGGATCCAATTTGTTACTTAGCACTTCTTTTCATCCACATAAGTAAAATAAAATAAAACATTATATTATAACTCTTGTAGACATGTTTCACACTTGTTTCCTAGAGTTTGGAAGTCCCTGTGTGAGGAACTTACCTTTGGAAGAGTTTTCATACAAAAATAGTTTCCGCTACACCATTGGTATGGTTCCATTTAAATATTTTTATAGTTGACCCTATTGTTCATGGTTGTGCTTGACTGGGGTTAGAGAGTCATAAATTCTTGAGTCAGAACTAGTACAAATCATCAAAGATATGGTTTATGTGATTTTTAGAGGATTAAGGTAGCACAAGATTATCAGAAGTCCTATATTGACCATAAGAGGAGCCCTCTAGACCTCAATGTTAGATATCATATGTTATTGAAGGTGAATCTGCATCATGTGTAGTGATGTTTTGGTGGTGCATATAATATTTATCCCCAGTTTATTGGACGTTTAGAGGTATTATATAATATTAAATATGTTTTATATCATATATTACTTCCCCAAAAAATGATATTGATCCATGATGTTTTTTATGTATCACATATTAACTCTAATATTCATAAATATTATCACATCATCGATTGGGGTGATATCAATATTGATGATGATGGGACCTTTGATGAGTGGCATGTGGAGATCCAGGTTCTCCAGGAGAAGGTATTTTATTATATTTATATTCCTTTGGTTTATGTCATGTGGTGACATAATGGAATGGAAGTGGTATCCTAGTAATTTGAGTCATAGATACATGATTAGTGTTTTGTTTTTGCTTGATTCTTATTTATACTTTGTAAAGATGTTTGTTAAAGATAACTTCTATTTGATAGATCTGATGGTCCTCTCATCCTTAATGACTTTTTGTTGCCTTACTCTTATTTAAAAGGTATCTCTTAGGAGATAATGGTGTTATTTTACACAATGTATTTATAAGTGATATGGTTGTACTCCTATGATGGTGATATTATAGAGAGATATAACATATGGAAGGTTTTCAGATTCCCCTTTTAACTTCCATTCAATCCGGGTTTGGTTTTAAATTCATGTGGATGAGAATTGTTTAAGAGGTATCTGATGTGGGGTCCTAGTTTTATAAATACCCTCCCTTTGATTTTTCCAAGGATTTGTGGTTTCATGGTGGAGTTTGGATGTTTTTCAGATTATAGATAGGTGTTTTGTCTAATTAAAGGTCCACAATTCTCTGGAAGATGGTGTGGTATTAGATATTCTATTCTGGTGAGTCCATGTGCGAAATAGGCAAACTAATATGGTTGGGGGAGGGTGTGACAATAGGCTTGAAGAACTAGGGGTGATCAAGTAAGATACATATAGAAAAACTTCACTACTCTCCTTATAAAGATCATAATGAAGGAAAACTTATAAGAAATTAGCAACATGCCATAGTGGATGTCCTGTTAGAATAGTGAATTCAAGAACACCACGATCATGGTAGAGTTCATGGTGATGTTAGAGCTCAATTTTAATGGCTGAAATGGTTATTGTTCTTCATGGATCTTTACTAGTTCAAATATTGAAACACAAGTGAGATTATGAGGGATCTAAAATGTGATGTTAATTCATTATATTCTATATTAACCAATTCACACTCCTCATTTTGAATTATCATTGATTTCCAAATGCTTCAAATGATCATAGGGAATGATTGGGTTACTTTCTCACAATGAGTCTGCATTAATGGAAATTATCATTGGGTATGTGTTACTTATACCCCCTTGGAACCCTATGATCAAATACATGAAAATTTCATCCTTAGATCATGGAGGAATGAGATCCATTGGTTCAATATACCTTCCCCTTCCCCTTCTCCATTTCATACCACCTTTTTTATAGGTTCTAACAATGCCAAACCATTTATTTTATATTTAGTTTTGAAAATTCTTGATGGTAAATTACTAGTGATAAGTTTTAGATAACAATCATTCAATTTCAGTTGTGGTTGATCCTCATTTGTATGTTCTTTCTCAAAGGACATTAAAATTATAAATCAAGGTATGAGATTCATTTATGCTTCTTGTTTTATTTTAAATCATAAATTTATCATGCTTTATCTTGTTGAGAAATTGTGTAATCAACCGCAATGACGATTAAACTATAAAAAAAATCTAAAATTGGTCTTGGCTGCAAATATAACATGAATCTAGTCCATATTAATGGTTAGCTTATTGTTTCGATGGATATTATGCTATCATTTTTTAATATATGGTTTATATTGTTTTTTGTTCTTGGAAATTCGATAAAGAAAATAAAGTTGGTAATTATTGATGGTAAAAATAAAAGAGGAATGTTAAATATGTAATCATTTATCCTTATGCTTATAGAAACCAAATTTATTCTTGAAGATTATTTGATTAAATGATGTACATCGATATTTAATTCCTTAGGATTCCTATAGTTGTAAAATATTCTTAATTAATCAATTTATTCTATAAAGAAAAAACAAATTATTCATTAAATTTAAATTTGGGGTTTGTTTGAGCCCATTTTCTTATGAAGGCTGGGTGCCATTTTTTAGGAACTAGTTTCTATGATTATTGGTTTTTGTTTTCTTATACCCTGTGTGTTTTTTCTAGATTTTATCATTTCTATGTGATGTGATGTGGCCCAATTATGGTAATTTTTTGGAAAGAATGTTTGGGGATTACCATGTTATGGAAGAATTTTGTTCCTATGATGATGGAATGGATGGTGATGTGCATGGTGTTTTCAAGGATGGCACTAAGACTAATGGAGAAAACGGAAGATATAATTTCCCTTAGTTAGTTATGCCGAAAGGTGAGATTATTTTTGTTAGGGAGACTTAATTAAATTATTGATGGATAGGTTTATTGTTTATCCTTTCCTTTCCCCATAGAATTACATAGTTGTAATTTCATGGTTTATGCATCTTTTATGGTAGCATTGGATGGGTCCTAGAGTACCTAGAATTACAAAATGATAAAAGATGTAAAATAACATAACCCATGTTGTTTGATGCTTAGTGGAAAATCAATAATTATGATAAATATTCTGGAACCATGGATAGGTTGGATTATTCTTAGAGGGTTCGAAATTTAGTTGGTAATAGATGAAAATGTGAAATGTTAAAAGAATTAATTAATTGGATGTGTTATAAAACTTTTGTGGGCTTTTAGGATATCAACCCTTAGCAGTTGTAACTGGGTGCCAGAGAGAAAATATATACATTTGAGTTTAAAGGTATGTAATTTTCCTTAGATTGGTTTGTGATATATATATATATATATTTTATGTTGAGTTTTTTATACGCTACCCCACCCATGTTGGTATGGTGAATGACACCCAGTTGACATTGGGGGGGGGGGTATTTCCCTGTCATATATGTTGGAAATGAATGGAAAACTGGAAACCCCCTATTTCCCCACAATATTCTCCTAGAAGTATTATGTGTTGGTTTTCATAGAAATAACCATTACCATATATATTTATATAGGGGTGTATTAAATTATGGTTATTTCACACATATGTATCTCTAGCTACAGTATCCTAAAGATTATTATAGGTATGTAGTGTATGGGAGGGGATTATTTTTGGTATAATACATTATGTATGGGATGTTGTGAAACCCGAAACCATTCAATTACTATTCATATATGTGGATTTTGTTGATTTGATGCACTAGGTGAAAAATATATTACTATTTCTCAGGTGTCTTTGGGTAGGATTCATTGTTGGAGAGAGATGGATCAGGGCGTACGATATTGGGGAAGAGTGGAAAACTTATGGGGAAGTGGAAGAGGGGTATCTTCATTTGATATAATATTGTATATTTATATTACTAATTTTATGTCCTACTTATTGATAGATCTATAGTCATGATGAAAACATATCATACCTTTTTCAGTGACATGTTATCTTTAATTTTTTTACACTGAGATTTATTTTTCATTCATTATTTTTTACAAGAGAGGATCCAGGGAAGATTCTACTATGTATACTGGTTATGATCACACTACATATATATGAACAATTTTTTAGGTTTGTAGGAGCTGGTTAGTGATCTGGATGGACATTACTAGCTTGTGGTGCTATTTAGGAGAAATTTGGTCTTTCAGGTCACTACCCAAGATTTATTTTTGGTAGTTTCATTTTCTATAGTATTTTTTTAGTTTGTATGAAATTACTTTAATTTATTGGATTCTCTTTACCTTTATTCTGAGAAGTATTTTTTTGGCGGGTTTATCATATATCTCATTCCTCATGTTCTTCTTCTAGTGTAATTCCTCCCATATGTGTGTATGATAAACCCTCCATGCTTGTTTCCAAATCGTGGCCTATTGAAGGTGGGATTTGGGAATCATTATAAATTTTCTTTATCATTTTTAATTTATGAGGGGTAACTTTTTAGGGGTTGGGGTCCTGAAAAAAATTCTCAAAAAAACACCAAGAAACCTAAAGAAAGAATCAAACCGCATCAATCCAACAAAAAAAACCGAAAATAGAGAACGAACATGGGTCTCCCCACTATATAGAATTAATCTAAAATGGGGAGGTAAGAAGGAAATCCCATATAATGATATCATTTGTGACATCCATGATTACAAAAATCTATAAAAGAAACAACTGGATTCTACTAACCACAAACATCTACAAAGCTATTTCAACACAAAAAAGGAAGTAAAAATTATGAAATAGTCCGTAGTCATAATGTTTAACCACCAAAACCACCACTTAACCAAACATGAAAATTATGAAGTGATTATAAATGAGACATGCCTAATAAATTGAAATAGACCCTTGAACCATTTTAAAAAACAAATTATAATGTATGATCTATGACCTTATATATAGGATACCATATCCTGTGGACTATCCAATGCATAATGTCTACTGGTTTCATATGTGTCCTATTAACCTAAAACACCCTACCGTGGTCATTTAATATAAAATTCATGAATTGAAACCCATGAAAAATACTTAAACCAAGGTTATAATTACCTAAAGTAGTAACATAAGGTAAAAAAATAGCGTGACATGAATATTCCAAAGTTACTGCCACTCAAGAAGAGAAATGAAAAATAACACCCAAGGAACATAAAAATAAATACCACATCATATCCTCTGGATCTGTAAACTCATGAAGAATTATATATAAAAAAAATCACCACTGGAAGCCCAAGGAGATAAATTTACATTAATTCACCCAACCATCCATGGCTTAGTTTTCATGTTTACCCCTATAAACCAATACAAACCCAAAATGAACCAATGACTAACACACCACCACACTACCAAATGAGAAAAAAATATTTCCTAGTCCACTTGGATATTGGGAATGGGCCAAGAAATAGAAAAAAAACTACCACTAAAAATAAATTCTTATAAAAAGAAACCTGATTTCAAATCACTTCACATATTCTTAAGTTTTTTTTTCAAATTAGTTAACTAGTTTATTTCCATTTTAAAATTGGACACATTCAATGTACATCACAATCAACAAATATTTTTAAATTTTTTTGAGTATCATAATTAAAGTAACCAATTATCTTACTAAAAATCACAAAACCTTTCTAGAAAACCAATTCTATTTTATAAACATGATTAGTGACTTCATTTCAAACTGAATACACTTTCAGTAAATCCCCCTTTTTATAAAAACTACAGTACCATTAAAATTACAGAAAATGGTGGCATGACACAACTATAAATTAAATCCATTCCCCATGTCAACATATTACAGGATCATATAGTTTATATTACAATTTCAAATGAAAAATCAAAATTTTAAAAATATAAAGGGGTCTAAAGTGAAAAAATGAGATGAAAGACTAATCTCAAATTTACTACATGGTTTGATGTGTCATATGTGAATCATAAAACAATTAAAAAAATGTTCCAAAGATAATAAATTTGGTAGTTTCTTGGTATATTAGGCCATAAAATATAACATCAAGATAATAATCTAATTTTTTCATCAAAAAGTCCAACAAAACCCCTAAGGAAAGTCATAAATTTTCGATGAGGAACAATACACCATCAATGATACTCAAATGAACTCCCAAATAAAAAATTCAATAACCCTAACAATGGTGACTCAAGGGTTTCCTTGATGGGTGTAGATCAAGAAGCCACTCATGACTATCCTCCTCTGTCCTGATGAAAATAATAACTCAATCTTACCCTAAACCCCTAAATAATAAGGGGACATTCTGAGAACCAAGGCCCATATTGGGAAAATAAGGCTTTAATACCATTTATAATGAATCATCATAGGATGAACCAAACCCTTAGTCGATATAGCTTTCCATGGTGTCCAATAGGTATTCAGGATCCCCATATTTTCATAATTAGTGTTTGAGTCTCAATAATACACTTTTGGTAATGGTTTCACTATTATTTAATAAAATAAAAAGATTAGCGGAAACTGAATGATAACTATACCAACATAACACACACAATAAAAATATATTTGAAAATAAATAACTCAAATAAATATATATTAAAATTAGGTGCAAATACATTGGTTCCAAAAAGATGACAAAATAACATAAAATTAAAATGAAATAAAAACCAAACTGATCCAACATCAATAGTAGCGACACCCATTCATTCACCACATCCCACTCATTCATCCATGGAGTATTTAACAACCAAATAATAGATGAAAAATTGGGCACCTAAAATAAAAAAATAAGAGGTGCATATGTACCCAGATACCGATGCATATATAAGTTATGAGCTAAATATTTCGTGTCAGATCTCATCAAGGAGTGTAACAAATTATCATCCGAATATAGTTAAAAATTTATTAGTTTGAACATAAAGTATAAAGTATGTTTTCAATTACTGGCATAAAAGAAACAAAATAAATAGACATTATCAAACTTTTAAAATAGTCACCCATTCCAAGTAAAATAATGGTGTCTAGAAACATTAATTTAACCTTTTAAAAAATCAACAATACAGTCCTTTAAAATATTTAAAAATAAATTATGTTCACCATTTATCCCCTTCCCAGAAACGTTTCATAAGAATCTAATTTTATTAAGTAAACTGATTTAAACAATTAGTAAAACCACAAATCCTTTCTTTTGAAAACAAACATTCCTAAAAAAATTTAGAAAAAAGTTTGAAAACTCACAAATAAAAAAAACTTGAATTAAACAAAATCACAATTAGGCACTCAAATAATAACAAATCAAAGTAAAAGATAAATAATGATGAAATGGTGCCATGTTATCAAATAAATATAGGGGAACAAAAATGAGATAAGGTATTTAATACCATAAATTTCATGATAATGGCCTTAACATCATGGTAATATCCCTTATACTAATATATCATGATCCAAACTAGTGAAAAAATACCAAGTATGTCCTATAAGAACTTGCCTAGATTAGTTTTATTTTCCCCATCCTAGTTCACTCATATGTTTCTAAATTAATTTTTCACATGGCTTCAAGCATGCCTCCCCATATCCTAGAGGATTCCAAAAAGTGGTTGAGGTTTTGGAGGATATCTAGGGGATACTACACACTTTCTTCAAAGAATCAATAATAGTAGAAATAAAAATAATAAAATCCAACACATAGAATCAAAATAACATACCAAGGAAGTTGATAAATAATTCAAAATTTATAACCATGAAAAAATAAAATATATTAATACATAGAAATAAATAAATCCCAAAATAGTTATAATAAAAAATAATTCCCAATAGTTCAGTGGCCATGTTTAATTCCACTATCCATGCTATAATATGTACATACCATATAAGTACCAAATGATTAACATTAAATATTATTGATATTTATGTCAATAATTAATTCTATTTAATTTGAGGATATTTATGTTTTATAGTTTTAGATAATTTGGCCACCACCCTTCCATAAAAAAAATTAAATCTCAAATTGGGAACTTCCATTGAATAAATATTTTCTAAAAAATAAAAGTTTTTTGATATAAAATGTTTTCTTTTCATGAGACATCGTCAAAATTCTCATCTTGACTTCATCCTTGTCCCTAACCATCCTAAAAACTCTATGAAAAGCATTTAAAATAATATTATGAGCACAAATATCTTAATAAGGGACATAAAAAGAAGGAAATAAACCTCTTATTACCTGATCCCTCCAAAACATTTTCATTTTAAAAATATTGTTTTGTTTAAAATAAACATTTCATTCACCAAGAAATCAACTTATATGCCAAAATACTTTTATAAAAAAAATTATTAGAAAAATTAATGGAAAAATAAAACCCATAAATGTTTTTTAAAATATAATAAACTCATGTTTTTTTTGCAAACATATTCTTTTCCCCCTTAAAAGTAGTAAATATGTATCTATAAACATAAACTCATTAGATGACCTTGAAAATAAAGAAGTTTCATTAAAGAACATAGAAAGAACAAATAAATAATTTTGGTAACATGATACATAATTTTCAGATCAATCTTAAAAATTGAATAATCTACATGGTCAACTTATGTATTCATCATTGTCGAACAAATTAGAGTGATATAACATGCCCACCTATCATTAGTTTATAATATAACTACACATAATTTGTTTATAATGGGACAACACAACATTAGATTATAACATAACCAAACATCATCATTATAATTCCGAGGAAACATAATGTAATCATAAAATACAAAATAGTTCATTTTCATAATAATACTTATAACAATATTCTTTTCACCCATAAGAAAACATTTCCAAATATTGAAATATAAATTCGATTTTTTTAAGATACCCAAAACAAATATAAGGAGGGGTTTTCATTGAATAGATCATGAAATATTATAAAGGAATAGAAAAATAAAATAATGTGTATATTGGTTGGAAAACCAATTCAATCTATATAAGTTAAAAGAGTACATTATTTTACTTATTTATGAAGAATGTCAAAATGTTCGATATAAAATACACAAAAATATTCCTTTTGAAAAACATTGAAATAAATTATAAAGGGACATAAAATTTCCTTTAATATTTTTTTATTTACATATATATAAATCCATAAAATAATTCTATGAAAAAATAATCTTTAAATACTTAAGAATTGGGTTTTTAAAGTAACGTGTCCCTTACCTTGAGTCTGAATCATTACATATGTTATTTAAATTACTGAATAATAAAATTATTTTAAATATTTAATTTATTAAGAAACTTTTTCAGTTTTATTAATTAGTTTATTTTATTTATTACCTTGTTATATTAAATTACATAATCATTTAAGTTCATTTTGGATGTTTTGAAAATATTCAACACATATAACCAAAATGATGTCGATAGGTTGACTATGGTCAATGTGGTCTTTATTACATCATATCCAAAATAATAATCAGGAAATAATTATCCTTTTTTATATATCAATTATTATTTTAAAACCATATATGAAATATGATTTAGAAAAATGAAGTACATTATAATCATGTAGACGGTACACCATACATACAAATGAGTTACATTTCCATTTTTCAATGATCATTATGAAAAGAAGGTAAGTGTTATTTTATATTAAAAAAATTCAATTTATGTCACAAATATCATATTAATTATTTTAATGCATTTATATGTAGGAGATTAAAATTGAATAACATCTCTATGCAGAGGTAGGAATAAACACGTACGAATGAATGAAATTATTATTTTTCAATGAATAGAAAGGTAAGAAATTAGATTATATATTATAAATAATCAATTAATTTTTTTTCATTAATAATATATATATAATTGATATAAATTATTATAACATTACATGAGAGGTAGTTTTGAAAAATGAATTACATTGGTTTGTAAGGAGGTAGTCTTCCGTACACACAAACCATAGTTTCATTTACTATTTGATGGAAAAGTATATAGATATTGGATATGATATTAATAAAATAAAATTGAAGTATATTTAATGTAATTATGATATTATTTCATAATGATTTATAAATATTTTGAAGAGTTATAATAAGAAATAAATTGAAATGATTTTTTAAGAACAAGACATCTTCTTTAGAAAACCTTTTTAGGTTTTTACCGAAATCCTTATTATAGTTGTTTTTGATGAAAAAAAGAATCTATGACATTTTTAGCAATGTGAATAATGGATTAGTGTGGGTATTTAACGATATAATCTTTTTATTAATTGCGATGATAAGATTTGAGGTACCCTTTAATAAGGCATGGGAGTGACAATCTTAAAATTGATTAAACTATTAAATTAATATAACTTAATTATAATGGAAAAATATTTCAATAATGATATATATATATTTTATGATGCGTATGTGTCAAAATGATCTCATTAAATAATTTTTTTCATGTTTAGACTCTATTTTTACCATTATACATTCCTTTTAACCTCCTGTTAACCCTTATAACAACTACGACATTAACAATTTTTTACACTTTACAGGTTAATAAAGTTACTATAAAATGAAAATTACACTTAAATAGAATAATATATATATTTCCAACCATATAATGTTCACTTGGTTCGATATAATTTTTTAATATTTTTAAATAATTTAACAAAATATTATTTCATATAAAATATCATTAATCTCATTTTTGAAATTTTTTATTTAATTTCAATTTAAAAAGTCAGTAAAAAGGTGAAATTAAAGTATAAAACATTCACACACCTATAATACGTTATAATTATCTAAAAAATCCATAGGAAAGAATAAATCACTCAAATAGTACTACTTTAAATATTATTAAAATCATTTATTTAATTTTTCTATTAGTTGAAAAAATAGTGTGTCTTTGTCGATAAATCCATTAAGGTAATCCTACCATCATTAAAAAATAAATATAAATTAACTTTAAATAAATAATTTATCTTTAATATTACTATTTATAAGATAACATATTTTATTCTCATCCCCATCAAAAAATATATTTAAATAGATTAAATAAACTCATAATGTAGGATAAATTCATGTGTTAGTTTCATTTTTAACTTATTATCATAATATTTTTCAATTTTAATTGACCTATTTTCCCTTACCGAGGTGACAAAAGTTTCTAAGGTTACTATTCATAACGACAAAAAATAAATGAGATAAATTTCAAAAATTGGGACATCCTAATATTCAATATTAAATTTATAAAATTTTTATAAAATAAAATAAGATTAAAACCCAACACACATCAAAAAATATTTTTTTAGGAAAAATCATTTTTAAGTATAAAAATATTTTTATACCAAATTGAAACATAGAATTGTTTAAAATAAACTTAATTGAATTATTAATAATATAATTGAACTAATTATACTTTTAAATTATTTCAAAAATGTAACTCTGTAAATTCCTGAATGCAAAATACATGTTTGGATAAAAATTAATATTTTTCTATATTCCCTGGAAAATTAATCTTTCAGAAACCTTCAAAATGTGTTTTTGAGTTAATTTTGACATTTATATTACAAAATTTATATCATTTATATCAAATAAAATATACAAACCAACAAAAAATTAATTATAATATTTTATCCGAAAAATGAATAAAACCCAATTTTAAGAAATCTTATTTTTGAAACACAAAATGACTTTATTAAGAATTGAATGCTTATTTTCTAAGAATTAATCAGTAAATTTTTATTTCTCAAGATATTTTTATATATTTAATAATTTGGATTTTTATTTTCACACCATCCAATTAAATTGGTATCTTATAATTATAACATTTAAAGAATAATATTTCTTGGATTGTTTGAGCTCACTGTTGAGTGTTATATATGCTATCACACATAATGTTATTCTTTTAAAATCCCTAGATGTTACATTCCCCCCTTTACTAAATTTTATTTGCACACTTTTAAATTGTTCTTAGAAATCAAATATTTTAAATTTGAATGTTTTTTTTTGAAATCCCACACTGTGAAAATGGTTAGTGGGACTTCCTCTTTAGAAGAGGGAAAGTGAAATAAAAAGGTCATATATAATAATAACACCAACTAGGTCTCCAAATTTGAGAACATTAGTGGGATGTGAAAATATAGATAAGGATGAAAAATTATTTTCTAAATAATGATGGATAATGATGTATAACTTTCACCACAATAAAGTGATTGGTCATGATATAGTCAACAACAATAAAACCATAAACTAAATAGGTGTGAAAAAGACAACTGATGCATCATAAATGAAGCTAGTAAGAAAAAAAATTCTATTTTAAGATCATTTTCTTAGCATTGGGGAATTTATCCACCATATATTCAAAGAACATAAGGAAATATACTTACATTAAATGTATAATTTTATCCTTTAATAAATTTTCACAATAATATCACATTTTTTCTTCAAATATTGTGTATTTGATATGGATTTTTATGCCCAAAGAACTAAAATCAACATATAAAAGCTCAAATGATTTGAAGAAATGATTACTAGATATTACTCCTATTTAGAAATTAACCAATACCAAAATGGTTATCACAAGTTAAATTAATTCCCCAAATGAAAATCCTCAATATGAAAAAATAATACATTAGTCTTCAAAAATATATTATAATATGTAAAGTTGAAACTAAATATTTCTATAAATAACCATACTTAAAATTCCTGAAAATATTCCTATGTAATATTGAAACCCAAAAGTTATAACGATTTTATCCCATATTCTTCCTAGATAAATTTAATATTTTATACCAAATAACATCAATCACTCTTAAAGACTCATACTAGAAATTTATATGTCCTAATCATATAATCTCCAATATATATAAATAATTTTTATAAATAACCTAAATTACCATAAATCCACATTAAAATCATTTATACTTCCAAAATATAATTTAAAAATTAATCCTCATATAAAATCCCTTAAAATTATTTTTATCATAATGATATAATTTTACCTAAAATTATAGTGATCTTATTCTAAAATAACATTAATCACTTAATCACGAAATAAATTATCAATCTCATGGTTTTCTATATAAAAAAACATACATTATCAAAAATAAATTAATATTTTTCTATTAAATCATTTAAGACAAAACATTCATACTAAGAAAGACATCATGTAGGCTAGTGGTATACACCACACACTTGTCACCCGTTGATTATGGGTTCAATCCAAGCAGCCTTGATAGATGTAATGAGTTTTCACATGGAATATGTGTTTTCCTTTATCTAAAACTATATCAATATATTTCCTATAACATTCCAAAAAATATGATAAACACCCTAAAATATTACCTTAATAATTTCATCATTAAATAATGTTTTTACCTCAAATTTTATTTCATACCATTAAGATTATATCCCAAAAATGTAATAAAATTCTTATCAAAAAATAATTTATGTCAACCCTATGGGTCAAAAATACCTTAATCTAATAAAATGTCTCCCAAAAATATCATTAGTCACATTAAAAAATCATCACCTAAAGCCTAAAAAATTGAAACATTGCCTTTTATCTTATCATGAACATTAAAATTATAAACTCATGATGGTATATATAATTGATAATTTAACCACTCATGAACATATATTGATATCTAATGTTGTTTAAAAATATACTATGATACCAACTATATGTACCAACCATAAACATTGCATAATTTTGAGTTTTATGTCAATAATGAATTGTATTACCTTTTAGGATCATTATAGATTATACTTTTAGATAATTTGGCCATCTTTCTTACAAAAATAAATATTACATCACAAAGCAGAAAATTTCACTTTTTATCTACTTTTTCATAAAAAAATAATTTTAAGATATAGAATGTTTTTTTGTATGACACATCATCACAATTTTAATCATTACATCCTATTTTTACCTTACATCCTTAAAAACCTTTTATTTTTTAAAAAAGTGGGATGAGAACACAAATAATTTTAAGGGATATAAAAATATGGAAAGAAACACATTAGTCTATTCACACTTATTAAAATGTTTCTTTTTAAGAAATAATATTACGATAAAAATAATCACATTATTACTCAATAAATTCTCTTCCCTAATATTTTCATAATAAAATTCATTTGAAATATTAAATAAAAAATAAAATCCATAGTGTTTTATGATGGAAAAAATGATAAATTTATAAAAAAAATTACAACGGTATACATTTCACCCTTAATATGTTTCAAATGATTTCCTGTAAACATAAGATCATTATCTTACATTGTAAAATCATGATATTTTTTTAAGAACCATAAAAATCATAAATAAATAAATTATATTAATTGTGATATAATTTTCAAATCAATATTACAAATGGAATAACAAAAAAGATCAACTTCCATCCTGATCATTACCCAATTTATTGGAGGGATATAACGAACCCACCCATCCTTCATTTATAACCCTACCACCCATCCTTTGTTTATAAAAAAACCACCAATACATTATTTATTATAGAATAAAATATCATAATAAACAATTCCAAGAAACCATAACATAATTATAACCCATGAGTTTTTTCATTTCTATATTCATAATTATAAAAATATTCTTTTCACCCGTAAGAAAACATTTTCCAGATATTGAAATATAAATAAATTTTACACCATTTATAAAAATAATAAAAACAAATGGAAATTGGGTTTTTATTTAAGAAAAACATATATTCTAATAAAGGAATATAAACATAAAATCATGTTTATGGTGGAGGAAAAACCATTGAAAACATGTTCGTTAAAATAAAACATTTGTTTAATATTTAATATTGAAAGTGAAAACATTCTGTATAAAACATGTAAAAATATTACTTTTGAATACCTTTTAATGAATGTAAAAATGTACATAAAATTTTTAATAATTAATTTCTGTTTATATAAATATATCTATATAATAATTGTATGAATACAGGCATGGAATTTATTATTTTAGAAAATAATTCTTTAAAACATTTAAAATGAGGTTGTAAAAGTAATGTGCCCCTTACCTTGAGTGTAACTCATTACATACATCATTTATCTTCATAGATAATGAAAATATGTTAATTATTTACTTTATTAAGTACCTTTATCATGTTTATTACTCCTTTAATTTTATTTTTTACAATTATATATTTCGTTACTTAATAATTTAAGTTCATGTTGGATGTTTTGATGATATTTAGATCATATGTACAGAATGTCATCAGTATGTTCACTATGGTCAGTGATGTCATTATTACATCATATAAAAAATAATAATCATGAAATAATTATCATTTTCATATATCGATTATACTTTTAAATACATATATGAAAAAGAGTTGGAAAAACGAACTACATTATAATCATGGAGACGAAATGTTGTAAATACGAATTGGTAGAATTTCTTTTTTTCGATGATCATTATAGAAAGAAGATAATGTTTGTTTTATATTTATAGAATTGTAATTATATCATATCTATAAATTATTTTAATACACTTATATATATATATACTCCATGATATGTGGTGATGAAAAAGGAATAACATCGCTTCATTAAGGTGGTAGTCCATACGTATGCATTGATAATTTTATAATTTTTAAATAAATGGAAGGGTAATAAAGTAGATGATATATTATCATTAAATAACAAAAAATATTTAATAAAAGATATATGTATATAGTAGATAAATTATTATAACCATCCAGGAGAGGTAGTGATAGAAAAAAATTACCTCGATTCGCGAGGCAGTAGTTCTCCGTACACACGAAGGATGTTTCATTTACCACATGATGGAAGAGGAGATAGATAAAGGTTATTAAATTAATATTATAAAATATATGTATATTTATTATAATTATGTTATTATTTATCCACACTTTAATAATATTTTTTGTTGATTTAAGAAGAAATAAAATGAAAATTCCTAGTTTAGAATTATACCTCTTATCCTAACAACCTATTTCGGTTTATATTTAAGGCCATCCTATATTTATTTTATGATAGAATGAGGGAATGTAGGACATGAGTTTGGTTTTAAGAAATGTATTTGGGTAGTTATTTTCTGAAAAATGGTTTTTTAAGTGTGAATAAAAGATGACAAAAGGTTCTCTTTTAAAATAGAGGGGTGGAGCACTCTAGTAATTACATAAAGTATTAAAGTAATATTAATAGAAATTAATGTTAAAATATATCCAAAATTAATTTTTTACAATATAATAAAATTATGGATTAAAATAATCTCATAAAATAAAAATTATATAAGTTAATACTATGTTTTTCCCTTATCATTTCATTTTAATATCTCATTAACCCTTTTGCCAATTACAATGATACCAATAGTTTTACTCTTTATGGGATAAAGAGTTTACCATAAGAGGATAAGTCACACTGAAATAGAACATTATTAATATGTTCAACCATCTACCATTAAGTTGGATATATGTATATATCATATTTATTAATTTTAAATCATTAAACAAAATATTTTTTAACATAGAATATCATTAATGTCATTTCTCACACTATTCATTTAATTTGACATTAAAACCACCAATACAGATATTTAATTTGAATAAAAACTTTTAGAAAACATAAAATATTTTATAATTATAAAAAAATTTCAATTTCACTATAAATCACTTTAAATGAAATGATTTTAGTATTTTTAAAATTATTTATTTAATAATTCTAATAACTAAATAAATTTTGAGTCGGCAATACATAAGTATTTATGGTAATTATTTCTTCACTAAGAATTATAAAAAAAATTAAAATGATAAAATGATAGAAATTTATCTTTCTTTTGACCATTTAAAACCTAATATATTTTGTGTCATTCCCAATCATAAAATATTATAGATATTAATTGCAGGAAACTAACATTTTTAACCTTACCCTTTTCTTAAATGTAATAAAGGTAAAAATTGATGTAATATGACACAAAGTTTCCATATTTTAGAAACATTGACATAAATGTAAAAAAATAACTCATAAAATAGGATAAAGATAAGTTTTAGGTTCATATTTATGTCCTTATCATTTTATTTTTAACTTTACCCAATTTACCTTACCAAGGTGACTGAAATTTACTAAGGTTAATATTCATAATGACAAAAATAAAGGGGAACTATTTACCCAATTTGGACCTCCTAATTGAAAATATGGAATAATTTTTTTTAATAATAAATATATTTAAGTTGGATAAATTAATTTAAGGTTAAAATATAAAACAAAATGAAAAACATTTTTTCAAAAAAATTCTTTCTCATGTAAAAAAATGTTTTTATACCCAATTCAATATTTAAATTGATTAAAATGAACATAATTTTATTATTAATAATATAATGGAACCAATATTACTTTTAAACCATTTTTCTAAAAAATTTAACTTAATAAATTATTGAATAAAAAGTACAATTTTCAATAAAAACAAATATCTTTCATTATTCACTGGAAAATACATATTAAAAAAACAAAAAAAAATTATAAGCTGATTTGACCATTACTATTTCAAAAATTATATCGTTTTGATCATAGAAAATTTCCAAAATTTCCAAAAAACAATTATAATATTTGCTTACAAAAATCCATAAAACCCTTTTTCTGAAGGAAACTTATTTTTGAAAAATAAAATGGATTTAATAAAAATTGAATTCATATTTCATAAGAATTAATAAGTAAATTTTCATTTTTTATGATATTTTCATATATTTCATAATGAGTCTATTCATATTCATACTCTTCTATTCAATAACTATGTTATAAGGACCATATTTGAATAATAATATTTGATGTTTCTTTTATGCTCAGTGTCACATGTCTTATACGATATTGACCATAATTTTATTATTTTAAAATTTCAAGGTGTTAGATACCATGTTAACAATATAAAATAGAGGTCAATCCCTTATCCAGGCTTATAACCATGCAATATGCATGAGTACCAATGACGACCCAAGTAAGGTGTGGCTAAGCTTAGTAGGCCACCACCAATATTTTATAAAGTGTATCCAATATATGTGATGTATATGATAACGAGAAAGTAAGGAAATAATGTGTGATATAAAAATGATAAAATAAAATATACTAGAATCCATTGGGTCTGGGGTGGCCCTCGGAGTCAACCATCCTTACTTTGGACAGTGTCAGATATCTTTTTCCACAATATTTTAGTACTCTTTATAACTATATTGAAACGAGATACTTGGAGTCTACTCAAGGTCCCCCACAAGTAATAAAAAATAATAGGGTATAACAAATCCTTGGAATCACTTCAAAGGCCCCAAAAAGTAATAATTAATAATATATGCATAATAGATCCTTTGAATCATGTCAAGGCCCAAAAAAATAATAATCATAAATAATGTAATACTAAACCCTGGGAATTACCTCAATGTCCCCCAAAAATAAAAAATAATGATATAATTTAACAAATTTCATAACAACATGTCATTATTTTATTTACCAATTCACCCACCAAATTACGTGGATAAGGATTTAACAATTAAAATCCATTAATGGATAACAATAATTAATTCCATAATATTTAACAAGTTATAGTTAATTCCCAACATCACGGGAATCCCCCCATCGATTGTGTAAACCCTTAGCACTTCTAGAGTCTCCACTTTAAATCTATTTCCATTTTTCAAGGGTTGGATAACCATTCATAGTGGTATAAATCATACTCTTTAAATGAAAATGATCAAATTTGGGTATTTAGGAAGTTTAGATCATTTAATTTGGGCTCAAAATTTAATTATTCATTTAAGAAGACCAAACACAAAACAAGATGGAAAAACCACATGTCATATATACCCACGAAGAGATATAATACCTCAAGGGATATCTCAAGACCACCTACCTCAGGCATAAAAATCATTAATTTCAAAGAATTAACACATGAATTTAGATATGTGTTCCTTGGAACCTATAATAGACCCAAATTAAATAGTATAGATTTGGTGAATTTGAAAATAATAAGAAATAGTGATCTATGGAATGAATGTGGTTATAATCACAAAAATCATAAACAATGTTTGACTTACAATGTTCCCCCTAATAAAAATCATATCCATAAACCAATAGGATGGGTGGTGGGACTTGTATAATTGAGGTGCCTCTGTTTTATACATCACTGGGATATTAATGGATCACTATCTAGATGGTGAACCCATCAGAACTACAAGGTCACATTGTTGGCCATTATCTGGTAGGTGGCTTCTTACTTGCTAGTCGACAGACGTACAACAAGCACGACTACAAAATGTTTTTTAAAATAAGGGTTTTAGTCCCATAAAAACACACAAAGATTATATTAAATTTAAAAAATAACACATACAAATTTAAAAAAATCGGTATAATAGAAAATTAATAGAAAAGTTCCTTATGGAAAAGGGAAAGAGTTTTACAACCTCCCTTCCATACAATAGATCATCCCTTTATCTATCGACATCATTACCATGCATCATTGGTGAATAACTCGGGTCACTTAAACCCCACATCAGATTCCAAATCATATATCTCCTCTTGGATACACACGTGCTCCCATAATGATTATACTAGAGGAATCATCTTCCTGCATTGGTTGTTTTAACTAATATCCACTATAGGAACTGTGATCTTATCAAAAGAAGAACTGTTTTTATGCTCAATATCATAAATTTTGATCATATATGTTGGTTCAGGGTGATACCATTGATGTCATGAAATCCAAAAAAAATTGTACATGGCACTAAATATTTTATATGGTCTGACATATATGACAAAATATCAATCCTCTCTATAGCCCCAAACAAACCAACATAACTAGGTGCCAAATTTCCATATTTTTTTAATATTTTGACGTCCCAACCTTGTAAAAACCCATAAAATACTCAGTCTCCAACCACAAACTCTAGAGGCCATCATTGATGACAATCATATGACTTCATTATGCTCTATACGGTTTCTAATCATTTTCTAATCAACTTAATAAGCTTCAATCTCTTGTATGAGACATGAACTAATAAGTGTAAACTCATCAGTTTCTAAGAAACATAATAGTGAATGAAAATACATACCATAAAAGGAATCAAATGGCTCCATATGAATTTAATTCTTAAAGCTATTATTATATATAAACTCGGAAAAATTCATGTGGTACTCTTAAGAACCACCAAAATCTAAGACTAATGTTCTCCACATGTGTTCCAGACTATAAAGGGTATGGTACGACTATCTATTAATCTATGAATGATTTGAAGTACTATAGTTTATCTTTTTACTGAGTAACTTCTGAATCCCTATAAAAATAATATGGTAAAATGGGAATATCAATTTAAACTATACCCATAGTTACTCCATGAAAATTTAATATCTCATAAATGTAAAGGCCACCATGACTATCTATACTGAACATCTCTTAAATCGATAAGAAGTGGTATAAATTAGTGAATCGATCAGTGATAACCCATGTAATGTTATTCCTTCAAGGTTTCCTTTGTAAAAATTCACAAAGTCTACAGTAATGTCTTTCTATTTCCACACTAGTATAAGAAAATAAAATAGAGGAATAATGGGATTTGGTTCATTTACCTTCACCTTTTGATAGGTAAAGCACTAAGTCAAAATTCATGTTATGTCATTTTCATCCACGACCACTATTAATGCCTATAAATTTGATGATGAATCTCAATAAAACATGGGTTTACCACCCAATTAAAAGCATGAAACACCCTCATAAATTCTACATAAATACCCATGGGAACTAATACTTGACCTAGGATTTGATTAATCTCACACTCATTGAAGTTCCTTTCTTATGGAGGGTCCCCACTATATATTTTTTCACATAATCCTATATAATATATATCTGATAATTTTATTCTTTTTATCCCATTTATATGTGAATAATTGATGGAAAATAATGTTATATATTCTCAACCATTATCCTCTTGAACATTAAAATAAATCTATATAAGAAGATCCAAAATCCACTACCTACTGGTGGACTCTTGAACAACCCAAGTCTATGTTTTCCTACTCAAGGCATCAGATATGACATTTCATTTACTAGTTTTATGTTATATCTTAAAATCAAAATACAACAGACACCCAACCCATATTTTCCAATCAAATAATTTAATCACACTATTCTAGAATGTACTTTAGTGTTTTTGGGTCTATATATACCATGAAACTCTCACCCAACAAATAATTCTGCCAACATTTCAAAGCATGAATAAATTTCCATTTCCAAGTCATGTTTTAAAAAATTTAACTAATGTATCATTCACTTCCATTATCCATAAAAACTACATTATTTTCATGTTTCAATATTGGTCCTAGCCTTCCTCTAAATGAATCTCAATAAAATGTATAATCCTTACCCGACTTAGGTAGGAATGAAATTTTTGATTTGGTCAATACTCCCTTTATCTCTAGAAATAAATTCTTTAAAGAATATACTCACACAAACATCACCCATTTATTTGTAATATTTTCCATAAGTGGTTTAAAGAAAGAGAAGCCCCAAATAAAACTTTGGTAGTATGAAACCAAACCAAAAAGTAACAAATCTAAAAACTATTTCTGGGAGACTCCCAAGAAACTATTTCACTCACATTATTATGTTCCACTAATATCATGACATATCATCCTTTGTCTTAGGGTACATGAGGATATAATCAACAAAATCAATAAAAAATTTATCCAAAAACTGGTAAAAAACATAGTTCATCCGGGACATAATCACTATAGGTGCATTTATCATGCATATTGACATGAAAAAAACTCATACATTCCTTAAATGATCCTAAAGGAAACTATGTGTACATATAAAGAATATAACTTCAATTGGTGATAACTAGATATCAATTAAATCTATTAAAAGGAATGAGATCCCACGATTTGAACATATAGATCATCTATACAGGGAATTAGGTTTTTATTTTTGGTTTTTATTTTGTTTAACCTTCAATAATCATTGCACAATCTCAAGAAACTATAGGCCTCTCTAGCGAATTTGACTAGAGAACCCCTTGGTGATGTATTATGCCAAATAGATCTTTTGGATTCCAAGTATTCCAAATGAACTTTTGTTCTTTATATTCTATAAGTGACATATGAAACAGAGGAATAAAAAATGGATCTATCCCTCACATGAGTTATATTGTAAACTCTATCTCCCGATGGGTTGGTAATCTAGGTAAATCATTAGGGAGAATATCTCATAATTTTTGGACAACTGAGCAGTAAATATATTACTTTGATATTTCCTAATCCAATATGATCCTAGCCACCATGGTAATAATTTCACTCAATAGTTGATGTTTAGGTCCTGCACTTCCATCTGGTAAATCCCACTCTAAAGCCTAGAAATTGTTACTACCATCAGGAGATATAAAGGATATATAAGGATGGTAGTAGCTGATATGAGCATGATATGTTACAAACTTATCCATTAAGAGAATCAGATCAATACTTTTAATTTAAACCACATATAAATCTAAAGGAAACTGATAACTATAGGATTATAGAGCATATTCTCTATAAAAATGAATGCCCTCAAACTGTATCTGTAGTGGTGTATCAACGGTAGTCGTCCCAGACACATTATCTATAATGATACCTTTGATCACAATCAATCAAACAACCATAAGTAGTGGGAATATCCTATATCAAATAAAGTAGATGATAATGTAAAATCCACTAGATTTGTAAAATGAATGGTGGATGGTCTAATATCATGATTGGATGGAGTATACTGGATGAAATGATGCTTAAATGTTCCATGTCCATAAGACCTAGCCTTACCCCCATGACTGTACCACTATATTGGAGCTATTTATCCAACCCTTGGGTACTACACCCCCACATCATCTAGTATGACCATTAGAGAACCCACAACCCATCTTCTATGGAATATATGACCCCATTCATTTTTTTTTATTTTTTTGAACATCTCATTATTGGAAATTTATTATGGTTTCATACATAACCACTATAAGATCCCCATATTTCTACAAGATCAACACTTTTCTAGTGGTTGATCATATTTTCTTTTCTTGTGTCTAGCCCTGTCACACTAATAATATCAAACTAACAAAATTCACTAGCTTCTCTATCCAATAACTCTCTCATGATAATTTTTATAGTGGTGATTCCTACTGTTAAAATATTCACTACCTAATATCATGTAACAAACTATATATATACCACCTTGGTCCTCCTCCATGTTTGAATCGATAATAAGAGCATGGTTTACCACCTGAAATAGGTTTCCAATAATAATACAGTCACCTATAACCTAATCTCACATCTAGGTCTATCATAATATTACTTAAAACGGGTTACCTTGTATCCCTCTAGAATGTGAGAGAAACACTACAATCATGTGAAATGGGTGGTATAAACCATCACAGACATACTTCCCTACTTCATACACTTGAACTCCCTAACCTTTTATACCCATAAGGTATCTAATAATAAATAATCCAATAACTTAGACTATGTGTTCTTATAGTTCAAGTACACACACTAGTTTTCCTGGACCAAAATTCCCCAAAATCACCACCCTAATCCTAAAAGATTATAAGACACCAGATTTAACCTCTTGTGTGGGGATTTTATAGATGACAAAAACAGGATGCCCAATTCAACCCAAAACTCCACTACATGGGGAACACCATCCCCGATAAAAGATGATGGGTGTTATAGTGGAAAATATTTGGTGAGGTCCAACATAGTTGGATCTTATCATAAGGGACGTCTCACTATCAACTTCAAAACTCATAATAAGATAGCACAATGTTGGACATCCACTATTATGACTACCCATATCTTTTATAATTTTTATTTTATAATTTACTAAATTAAGATATACATAAATCAGTTAAAAAATAATGATAGACTTAGGGTATTTGAGTAATTAGATACATGGAATAATAACTTTAAACAAGGATACCCTGACATTATTGAAGAACACTAAAAAATTACCTTAAATTCAACTAATATTCTAACACTACATGAGATAAACTGAGGATGTACATAAGAAAGGGGTGAGCTATAAAACACAGTAAATGAATAATCAATTAATTATATAAGATAAATTAGTACATTTTATTCAAGAGACACAACATTATGACATTGAAAGGTGAAAAAAATAATCATTAACTCAAAGAATGGCATAAAATGATATCATTAAGGAATATTTAAAATTTGGGAAAACATAAAACATAAAATCATAAGCATAACTCAATGATAATAAATGATAAATCATAATATTGTTTTATTAGGCTTATTAAGCATGCACCATACATGGTATCTCATGAGATAAAAAATTACCCAATACATCAGAGGGCTATATAATTATAGGCTCACAAGACACAATCATATCATTTTTATTAATTTTTATGCAACATAGATCATACAACATGAGAACATATTTCATTACTTTTAATCCCATGATTAAGGAGTGTTATTTATATACATGGAAGTTCCCAATAATTAAAGGATATGTTCATCTAGGTTAATAACATTGAGTGTGAATGTGGATGGGTATGAATAAAAAAAGTTTGTTAAGGAAAATCATCGGTAATTTTAGAATCATATCATCTTTAAATAATTATTTACATAAGGATTTAATGGGGCTTAAATGTGGACTATAATTAAATGTGAATAATAAAGATAGTAATTGTGTAAAATCACATTAAAATATGAACAATTGGAAATCAAAAGGCTTAATATAAAGAAAGTACTTGAATAAATAGTATGTAGAAGATAATCCCATACCTTGAGAGGCCTCTTCTAAAAGTATGACTGGATATTATTAATATCCTTAATAACACCTTGGGAGGTAATTAATGTGGGATTAGGAGTTTAACTTCATGATCAATTGTATTTTAGTGAAGAGGAATGAGAGGATGGGTGGATATTTATTTCTAAAGAGAGGATAATTCCTTATTAATTTATAATCATAGGTTTTTGACACTAGGTGATAAAATAATAAAAGCCCCAAACATTAAATTTGTTTTTAACAATTTTTTCCTTAGAGAAGTTATTTAAAATATATTATTAGGATATCAACCAAAATCACAAAAATAATACAATTTATTATATTGAATTATGTCATGATCATTAAGAATTATATTTAAAATAATAAAATATAATATATGTTTTGGAGGATTCATTATAGGATTGTAAAATTAATAAAATAAAACTAAAAACACATTATATTAATGAGTAAATATATTTATGTTCTTTTATTATATTTATATTATTTATTATATCACTTTTGGGATATTATTATGTAATAATACATACCATATATTTATACAGTATTAAATTGTCAACCAAAAAATTTACTACCTGAGAAAATTGTGAAAAAATTAACACTTGCTAATTTCAACATGTTGATTTCAAAAATCATATTTATTTTACCAAAATAACATTTTCAATATGAGAATACACTTTCTTAAATATAAATCTTGTCATAAAAAAATCATGCCCTCATGCCAATATAAACTAGAAATCACAAGTCATAATCATACTAACATGAATCATCATAGTCATCATGACAAAAAAATATTATAAGAACTATTTATAAGGTTTCTTTTATTTTTTTATCTATAGCCAAAAATATTTGTCTCATATAGAGTTATTTTCAGGATTATCTTCTAAATGATATTTTGATTTACTACTTTATAATATCTTATTTTTTCTATTAACTGATCTAATTATTTATTTTATTTTATGTGAAACTATTAGAAAATGTTATTTAACCCATTTTCTTCCTATGGGTTTTTTTGATGATTTGTATAGTTGAAATTATATGCAACATAATTGATTTTATCTCATTATATGATGGTTGGGTTTTATATACACTAATAATTAATTGGGAAAATATATATATTTAATGTGGAAATTTTGTTACGTGCGAACCATGTTGGGATGCCCATTACTGAGTGCATAAACCTAATTTATGTCCTCAAAGATCAATGACTAGAGTTCATTGATTTTTTCACATCTATATTTGGAGACCTTATTGATATTTTCATAACTCTGTCGATTGACCTTAATTGATATGTTATAAAACCTACGTGTTTCCCAAAAATTCAATTTTTTCCATATCAAAGTCTAGTTTTTATCAAACATGTTATATAATGATGTTTATATAAAAATCAATAATATAAATTGGTAAATATAATCATTATTTCATTAAAAATAAAATATATAAATTCATACCACAAGGGTCTAAATAAACAACCCCTTATTACACTAACATACTCCCTAAGGGTAAGGTGTGTGATGGAGTTACTTTATTAGGGTGGTTTGACAAATAAGTTTTGGGCCATGATCTTCATAAAATTAAATTTTCCCCATTAATAGTTTCACTAGAGTTATATTTTTTGAATCTCAGCTTAGGATAGATCATGTTAAAATCCTAGTGATTCCATCTCCTCCTAAGGTTATGATAAATGGGCTTTATAGGGTATAATCCTACCGTTTGAAGCTATATGTTTTGTTTTCTATGTTAATTAGACTTTTTCATGAAATTCAATAAATGTTAATCTAAATGGTCACTACAGAATGACTATATTATCATCAATTATGATGAATAGTTATATTTAAATAATTATAGGAAAATTATGGCCATATTTTATAATAGTAAAAAAATAATGAAATAAAATGTAGTGAAAGTGTTTTCTGGAATTACATTTCTTAATAAGGTATTTATTCATTCAATAATTATTTTCATTAATAAAAGTATCCTTCATTACATAATTCCCCCTTAAAAAATTTATCCCTTGAAATTTCATTATTTACCCTAAAATAGATGAGGGTACTTCTATTCCAACACCTCTTATTGTCACTATATTACCTCCTCAAACATATGGTTATACCATAGTACTTTGACTATGTGATTTGTCTTATTTCATTGAAAATTATCTCTATGATATAATATTTTTACTGACTTCTCCTCATATGAATGATCGTTCTCTAAGTATACCACCTCAATATTCAGTACAGGTGAGGGGTCTAATATTTACATTCTTATGAGACATATATAAGACACATCATGAAATTAAGTTAGGTTTAGTGGGATTACTAGTCAATAGGATATAGATTAAATGAAATCAGGGTTCTCAATGGGGGTAATATACTGAGGAATGAGTCTTATTTTTTCCCAAAACCTCATAACTTTCATCAATAATGTTATATGAAGGAACAACTTATCTCGTTCCTCAAACTTTAGTTATCACGATTATTGGAAAGATAGATTTTATATTGAATTATCATTGATTTCATATAAATATAAATATTTTTAAACATCAATATCATCTATTAGATAAGACATGTTCCCGAAAAATTACTCTCTCTAAATTCATTCCAGCATGATGGAGTCTTTCACCTCTTCTCATACAGAGCCTGAGGAGGTTCTATTTAAATTGTAGAATATAAATTATTGTAATATGAATACTAACCCAAGGAATGTTTATGATTGCAACATCCTAGGAAATTTATTGAACATGATTTCAACATATCATCAAGTGTTAGAATTGTTCTTTTAGACTGACCATCAATCTATTAGTGGTAGGAAATAATTAGACTCTCCTCCATATCCAATACTTGCTAAAGGATATTACAAAAACTCAAGGTAAATGTAAATTCTTGATCAGATACAACAGAGAATGAAAATCCATGTAGTCTTACCACTTTTATTATGTATATCTAAGTGAGTTCATCAATAAGGAAATCTAATTTGATAATATCACAATGAACTAACATTGTAATGTGATCCACTACCCCACAAATGATGGTGTTTCCTTTTGGATGTCTTGGAAATTCCTACAACAAAATATATGGTTATTATTTCACATTTCCATACTATCATGGAAAATGTTTGTATCATACCCTTATAATTCTATCATTAAATGTTGGATTATTGGTAGACCAGGAATTGAGATACAAATTCTGAAATATCCCCATTCATGTTACCCCACTACAAGTTTTTATTTATATCTCTATACATATTAGTGATTACTAGATTAATTGAGAAGGATGAGCTTTGGGCATCATACAAAAGTTCCCTCTCTAGTTATATTTTTTGTGGAACACAAATCAAGGATTCAATCCTTATAACTACATCTTTAGCAAAGTTAAACTCTATAATATTTCTTACGTTAATCTATATCTCCCCATAAACATTTTAAGACTCCTTAATGCTCTGAAAAATTAATGGTTGAGAAGTTATTTGTGAAAGGTAGTGTATTGTTTCTTTAATTATTCCCATGTCCATCCTTTTTATTTAACAGAATATTGGATCCGTTTCTTCTCTCATCACAGATTAGGGGTATAAGATAATTTCTGCTAAGGGAATTTTACAATTCGTTTTCCTTCCTAGTATTTTAAAAGACTTAATAGTCATAATTGTTGATTAGATCTAACCAGATTTAGTAGATCATATTGAACTCTTTTTGTATGAATATAAACCTGAGGATTTTATGATCAGTATATATGTTCCACTTCTCCCTATATATATAACATCAAAAAGTATTCAATGTGAATATCACAACATAAAATTAGTGATCCTACATTGGGAAGTTCTTCTAATTTAAATTTAATTAGACGGAGGCATAAACTATCACATTTTCATCTTTCATTAGTATAAAACCCAATAAATTTTTTGATGTGTCATTAATGATAAAAAATCCTTCCCCACTGGTGGGTAATATGATTATAGGTGCAGTGATTAGCCACTTATTTAACTATTCAAAATTTCTAATCACATTCATCAGTAAAAAAACATCACTCCCTTCCTAGTTAATTGATTATTGTACCAAGTTAATCCAAGTAAAATATAGATATTCATCATATATGATGTTCTAGTCCATCCTTTAATTTTCTATTTTTGAAGGATCTATATATATTCGTTTTCAGGTGATAAAATTCCCCATGAATGTTACCTGATCTGTTTAAAGCTCACATTTATTGTACCTTTCAGAAAACGTTTTATTTACCAAGGTATTTAGTACCAAATTTAAATTCTCTTCATATTCATCATTTATTTTAAATTATATAATAATATCATTTCTAAATAAAACTAAAAACATATAGATTTAATCCTTAAATGCTTTATTCGTTATGTCCATGAAGATAACTGATGTATTGGTGAGTCCAAATGGAATCACTTTGAACTCATAGTTCTCATAACTTGTATGGAAATCAGTCTTAGGGAAATCCTACATCTTTAAATTTACATGATAATATCCTAACCGATGAACCACCTTAG
This sequence comes from Viscum album, assembly GCA_963277665.1. NCBI lineage: Eukaryota > Viridiplantae > Streptophyta > Magnoliopsida > Santalales > Viscaceae > Viscum > Viscum album. The sequence continues at coordinate 1,428,078,240 of OY728152.1, forward strand.
ATATTATTTGAGATATACGACAACCCTGCTTCTAATTACAACTTAAACATGATTTATTACATAAAACTTCACTTGATACAACAAAGAAGATCGAGAGGTTTAGTGTATTTGGGGCTTAGGATCATTACATAAAAACTAAAACATGAAATACAACATCTTTATTGAAAACTTCCTTTACATGACCACTACATTCCCTCGTACTTAGCATTGCATGGGATAACCTGAGGACATGCATAAGAAAAGGGTGAGCTATAAAGCCTAGTAAGGGAGTACACATGGAATAACATGAGGAGTACAATACATGTTAGGAAATAGGCATGTCAATAGATCATAAGATAAACATGAACATAATGGCATGATTAAGTATGATAATCATAACATGGAAATGTGGAAACAACACTTAACATTGAATTAGCATGAGCCAAGGCTCATTGCACATGGAGCATGAGTAAACCCTCATTGCACATGAAGCATGAGTAAACCCTCGTTGCAATTAAATTAGCATGATTCAACACTCATTGAACATGAAGTATCATGATAATATACTTTACCCAATGCATTGGAGCGCTATGAGGGAACGCCCTTCTTAAACATTTCATTTCATGCATAAGTGTGCCACATGGATCATAAAACATGGATTCATAAAACATAATCATTTATTCCACGATAAAGGAATGTGGAATTCATACATAAAACATTACAATAAATAAGTTAATGTGCATAAATGTGAATACCCTTGATGGAGAAATGGGCATGGTATTCACTACACAATGACATTGGCTTAGAAAATCAGTGTGATTTCAGCAGCGTAACGACATGACATAAGAATTCAAAAAAAGGGATGATGAGAGAGAAATGGGTTACTTATCATATTTTCATGTAATGTAAAGTAAGGAGGTCATATATATACATGTCCCAACAATTGTAACGGAATTTAGATTCATGATACAAAAGTATTGCTTGAATATAAAAGAGGAGAGAGAAGTTCCTTTCGGAATTTCGGCATATTAACGGGTGTACATGGGAGGCATTAAATGAGAGAGAAAGGGGTCTTCCATCATTAAAAAAATCAGAGGGCGGTATGGGGAAGGTGCGAAACCATACCCCAACATTCATAATTGAAATTAAAAGGGTAATACAACTTAATGAATATTGACAAAGAATAAGAAAGGAAGAAAAAACCATTACTTGGAAGTGTGCTTCCAAAGGTTAGAGAGAGGCTTGTGAGAGGCTTCTTGGGAGCTTGGGGCACCTTGGGAGGATTCTAGAGAGAGTAGGGAAGAGGTTGGACGAAATCCAAGGGATTTTAGTGAGGTGTAAGTTGGAGCTTGGATGGGTTTATATAGGAAAGGGGAGGGAATTCTTTATTATTTAGGTTTGGGTCCCCTTACATTAAATTAATCCAAACCACAAACCATCCCATGGTTTTTGCCCATGGTTTTTGGAAAAGGGAAGAGGAAAACAATATTTTACAAGGAAGAGGTCCTAAATTATTAAAATATTAGGGTTGCTTATGTGGAGGTGAGTCACACTCCAATGGAAATTAATTTTAAAAGGCAAAGTGTTGAATATGTCTTGAGGGGTTCATTAATGACTTGAAAAGTAAGTCAAACAAACCCAAAATCACTTTATTTTAATGGTAAAACATATATTGGCCGAACATAAGGATTATAGTATTTTATTACATCACTATTGGGTCAATATGACGTCATAAAACACATTATATATTTAAACGGTATTTAATTTTTACCCAAATATTCGACTGTCTCAGAAAATTATGAAAAATTCACCGTTGGATAATTCCTACGTCTTGATTCCAGAAATTAAATTTATTTTATCTAAATTTTTTCTAAATATGTGAATTATCACTTTTAAAATAAAAACCTACATTTATCGAAAATTCATGGGTTTTGACATAAATGGCTTTCAAACCTTAATAAAAATTTTAATTTCATTCATAAAATTATAAGATAATTTATATTTAATAAAAATTAATTTAATAATAATAATAATAATATTTTATTAAAATATTATTTAATTCAAAAATCCATTAATTGAATAAAATATATTTCTTAATTAAATAATAACTAAAAACACCATTTGTACTTTAAAAACTATTTACAATGTATAAAAAATTACTAGAAATTATATTCATTATTATATACAAAAAAAATAATGTACATGAACATAGCACAACTTATTTGTTACATAACCCCTTAAAACAGCCGCATAAGACCTAAGGGTAAGGTTTGTGATGGTGATAGGCTCTTGGGGTGGCTTGGAAAACATCGCTCGAGTGGTAATTTCAATCAACTTCCACTTTTCCCATAGAGGGTCACGTTCAAGCTTGACATAATGAAGCTCAACTTGGGCTTGGTCAAGGGTGAATTCCAAGGATGCCACCTCTTTTCCAAGCTCACAAAAATGGTCTTCGTATGGGGCAATTCTACTGGACGAGGCCATCGCTTCCTTTGTCTGAGTAAAATTGGGTTCATTAAAGCTATATATTTATACTAATCAAGTGATCACTGTTCAATGGCTATATTAACAACGGTCACAATTCATAACATAAAACCAAAGAAGTTGACATCTTATAAAAACTTTTTTCATAAAGATACATTTTACTCGATCAAGAGGGATTTTCCATTAAAGAAACTTTGGGTCGTTACAATATTGCCCCCTTAAGAAATTTCTCCCTTGAAATTTTTCATTTTCCCAAACTAAAACAAATATGGGTAACTCAGCTTCATCATATCCTCCGATTCCCAAGTTGTTTATTCAAACTTGTGGTTTCTCCCCAACACCTTGACGAGGGGCATTGTCTTATTTCGTAGAACTTTTTCTCTATGATCTTAGATCTTCACTGGTTGCTCCTCATAAGAAAGATCATCTTCCAATTGTACCACCTCGGAAGGGAGTACATGTGAAGGGTCCGATATGTACTTCCTTAAGAGGGATACATGAAAGACATCATGCAACTTGGCCATAGTAGGTGTAAGTGCTAGTTGATAGGGCACAACCCCAACACGATGAAGAATCTCGAAGGGGCCGATGTACCTTGGACTTAACTTCCCTTCATTTCCAAACCTCATGACCTTCTTCCACAGAGATATGCATAAAAACACCATGTATCCACCTTTAAACTCAAGGTCTCATCGACGATTATCTACATAACTCTTCTGTCGACTCTGGGCTGCCTTGATATGCAGCTGAATGGTTTTCACCTTCTCCACCATTTCTTCAACCATTTCTGGTCCAAGAAGCTTACGTTCACCGACCTCATCCCAACATGTCGATGTTCTGCACCTTTTCCCATAAAAGGCTTCATAGGGTGCCATTTGGATGCTCGAGTGGAAACTGTTATTATAAGAGAACTCAACCAGAGGAAGATATTGATCCCATACTCCTTTAAAGTCCATCGAGCATCCTCTCAACATTTCCTCAAGTGTTTGCATAGTCCGATTGGATTGGACATCATTTTGAGGATGATAGGCCATACTGAAGTTCAGTTCAGTATTCAGAGTATGTTGAAGACTCTTCCAAAACATAGAGGTGAATCTTGGATCTCGGTCGGACATAATATATAGTGGTACTCCATGAAACCTTACCACTTCCCTGATATATATATGTGCCAGATGATCCAAAGGGAAATCCTCCCGAATAGCAATGAAGTGTGCAATCTTTGCAAGACGATCCACAACATCCCAGATTGCATTGTTGCCTTTGGATGTCCTTGGAAGTCTGGTGACAAATTCTATGGTGATTTTTTCCCATTTCTATTCTGTTATGGGAAATGGTTGCATCATCCCCTTAGACTTCTGCCTCTCTACATTCACTTGGTGACACACCAGGCACTTTGATGTATATTCGGCGATCTCTTTCTTCATATTATCCCACCAAAAGTTATCTCAGAGATCTCGATACATCATTGTGCTCCCTGGGTCAATAGAGAAATTTGAACTATGTGCATCATTTAAGAGTTCCTTCTTCAGCTCCGGACTTGATGGAACACATAGTCTTTTCCCAAAACGCACAGTTCCTTCTTCATTAACATTAAACATTGAGGATTTTCTCTTTTTGATAGCTTACACTTTTTCTTGAATTCCCACATCATCCTTTTGAGCATCCTTTAACCTTTCCAAAAGAGATGGTTGAGCAATAATTTGTGAAAGGATTGATTATTTTCCCTTCTTTATGATTCTCACATCCATCTTCATCAAGTCTAAGAAGATTGGATCCTTCTCAATTCTCATCATTGATAGAATCGCAGGATCCTTTCTACTTAGGGAATCTACCACCTTGTTCGCTTTCCCAGGGTGGTAATGGATTGAACAATCATAATCCTTGATGATATCTATCCATATTCTCTGGCGCATATTAATATCTTTCTGTGTGAATATATATTTAAGACTCTTATGGTCAGTATATATCTCACATTTCTCTCCATAGAGATAATGCCGCCAGATTTTCAGGGCAAAGATCACAGCTACCAACTCCAGATCATGTGTTGGATAGTTTCACTCATTTATTTTCAACTTCCTTGAGGCATAGGATATCACTTTATCATTCTGCATCAACACACATCCTAAGCCCTTCTTCGAAGCATCACTGAATACCACAAAAAGCTCCCCACTTGTGGGTAAAGTGAGCACGGGTGCAGTGATAAGCCTCCTTTTCAACTCCTTGAAGCTTTCTTCGCATTCATCACTCCTTGTAAACTTTACTCCCTTTCGAGTTAGCTTGGTAAGAGGGTTGGACAATCGTGAGAAATTTCTCACAAATCGTCGATAATATCCAGCTAACCCCAAGAAGCTACGGATATCCGTTACAGATGTTTTCCTCGGCCATCCCTTAATTGCATCTGTTTTGGAGGGGTCCACAGATATCCCATTGCTTGTGATGATATGGCCCAAGAATGAGACCTCCTTCAACCAGAACTCATACTTGATGTACTTTTCATAGAGCTTCTCCTTGCGCAAAGTCTCTAGTACAGATTTTAAATTCTCCTCATGATCCTCCTTGGTTTTTGAGTATATTAGAATATCATCTATAAATACTACCACAAATTTGTCAATGTAATCTCTAAAGACTCTATTCATCAAGTCCATGAATATTTCGGGAGCATTGGTGAGTCCGAAAGGCATTTCTATGATTTCATAGTGCCCGTACCTTGTACGAAAAGCAGTCTTGGGGATATCTTCCTTCTTCACCCTTACTTGATAATATCCCGACTGCAAGTCCACCTTGTAGATGTATTGTTCTCCACACATCTGATCAAACAAGTCATCGATTCTTGGTAGAGGATACTTGTTCTTTATCGTGATTTTGTTAAGCTCGCGATAATCGATGTCGAGCTGCATTGACCCATCCTTCTTCTTGACGAAGAGGACTGGTGCACCCCATGGTGAAGCACTTAGGCGTATAAACCCCTTATCCGGATTCTCCTGTAGTTGTTTCTTCACCTCTTCAATTTCAAAAATAGCCATTCTATATGGAGTCTTGGATATTGGTAGTGCCCCACGTATAAGTTCAATTGAGGACTCAACATCTCTTCTAGGAGGAACACCAGACAGTTCCTTGGGAAACACTTCAGCGAATTCCCTCACAATAGGTATTTCTTGAAGGATGGTTTCTTCCTTGGACTCAATCATCTGAGCCAGATACGCGTTCTCATAAGGTATTAATATCCATGCTTGAGATGATGGAGCTAAAAGAGATTCATGTTCCTCCTGACACTTGTAAAGAATCGGGGGTCGATTCTCTATATGGAGTGTTATTTCCCTCTCCCGATAATTTATGTTGGCTCTATATAAGGAAAGCCAATCCATGCCAAGAATTGCATCAAATTCCACCAAAGGGAGTATGACATGGTTCGCTGGGAAATTAAATCCAAATATTATAATAGGGGAGGACTTATACTCATGGGATGCAATGATTGCCCCATTTTCCGTACTCACCGACATCTTTACTTCCATGTTTTTTGGTGGTGCTGGGACTGTTCTACTAAACATTCGAGATATAAAATAATGCGTAGAACCTGAATCCAAAAGTACGTTCGCTATTCTTGAATGAATAACTAGCGTACCTATCACCACTTCGTTGTCGGGGTTCACTTTGGCATAAGTGATGGAAAAGATCTTCCTTTCTATCTTGGAGGTTGTTGGTTTCCTCCGATAACCCTTGGATTAGGGCATTGATTTAAAAAATGACCTGGTTCATTGCATTTATAGCATTGAAAAATGTGTTGAGGTTCGAACAGAGCATTCCTCTCCTCTGTCACAGTTGTGGGTCCTTCATGCCAACAGTTAACAGCTAGGTGCCCTTCTCTTCCACACCTGAAGCATTTTCTCATCCTCTTAAGGCAATTTCCTGGGTGATTCTTTCCGAACTTTTGGCAAGTGGGGTGCGGGAACTTCTTTGCGCCATTGGATTTATCCATTGGACCACCAGCATTGAAGTCTACCTTACGCTTCTTGTCCCCATGATACCCATGTGATTCTCCGATCTCCATTTCGACCTTGAGGGCACATCAGACAATTTCCTCATAGCTGTCAAAGTCACGGATCGCTAATGCTTTCCACAAGCTAGGCTTCAGTCCACCAAAGAAGCCGTTAGCCTAGCATTCGGGGAAAAATATTTATCGAAAAACATCTTCCGGAATTCCTTCCATTCCAAAGCCCCGATCTCCTCCTCAGGCTTCATATTTTTGATCAACATCCACCATTGATCAGCTTCACCCTCCATATGATAAGCATCTAAGAGAACCTTCTCTTGTTCAGAACATTGGAGGATGGAGAAGATCTTTTCAATGGAGTTGATCCATTGTTAAGCAATCGTGGGATCAGATGATCCACTAAAAGTAGGAGGTCTTTGTCTCATGAAGCTCTCAATAACGAATTTTTCTTTATTATGGGGGGTTGAACGTTCCTCTTGACCAGTGTTTCTATTCAAAACTTGAGTTAGCTGAGAGAGAAGCATGACAAAGTTCACGATTCCTGCTCCCATTAGATTTGGCATCTCATTAGTACAGTCATCACACTGATCTTTACAATGGTTGTTAGCCTGAGTCCTCCTATTACCGACCATTGGCTGGAAGAAAATGAATGTTAGGGGTAACACATAAAGGGTAATCCAAATAAAAAAGGTGATGACTTATAAATAAACTTTCATTCCTTAACTCATGAGTCTATAGGCTTCAATCTTGGATTTTCATTATCTACTTTCTAACATATATTCGTAGGGGCATTTTTTTCCCTTAATAAGGGTTCATACTAAGATTGTGAATTTATCAAAACATATCCCCCGGGAGTTTCATAACCAAGAGTGCAGCAAGGCCCATTGTCGTGCACCAGTTCCCATTCGAGTCTAGCTCAAAGTGGTATTTTCGGGTTTTACCCCTAGGATACATCTGTTCCAGAGCTGCCTCTACCTGCTCGTATCCAGACAAGGATGTATTTGTTTGATAAACCACTTACATAGTATTTACCAAAACTTAGGGATGTTTTTATTATACTTAGTATTTTATCTAAGGCTTTACTAGCATTTCCTAATCCCAAAAATAAGTAAACCTATCCTCTGATACCAACTATGACAACCCTACTTTTTATTACAACTTAAACATGATTTATTACATAAAACTTCACTTGATACAACAAAGAAGAACGATAGGTTTAGTTTATTTGGGGATTAGGATCATTACCTAAAAACTTAAAACATGAAATACAACATCTTTGTTGAAAACATCCTTTACATGACCAATACATTCCCTCGTACTTGGCATTTCAGGAGATAACTTGAGGACATGCATAAGAAAAGGGTGAGCTATAAAGCCTAGTAATGGAGTACACATGGAATGACATGAGTAGTAAAATACATGTTAGGCAATAGGAATGTCAATATATCATAAGATAAACATGAACATAAAGTCATGATAAAGCATGATAATTATAACATGGAAATGTGGCAACAACACTTAACATTGAATTAGCATGAGCCAAGGCTCATTGCACCTGGAGCCTGAGTAAACCCTCATTTCACATGAAGCACGAGTAAACCCTCATTGCACTTGAATTAGAATGATTCAACACTCATTGTACATGACGTATCATGATACTATACTTTACCCAATGCATTGGAGCGCTATAAGGGCGCACCCTTCTTAAACATTTCATTTCATGCATACGTGTGCCACATGGATCATAAAACATGGATTCATAAAACATAATCATTTATTACACGATAAAGAAATGTTGAATTAATACATGAAAATTTATAATAAATAAGTAAATGTGCATAAAGGTGAATACCCTTGATGGAGAAATGGGCATGGTATTCACTACACAATGACATTGGCTTAGAAAATCGATGCGATTTCGGCAGCGTAACGGCGTGACATAATAATTTATAAAAAGGGATGATGAGAGAGAAAGGGGTTCCTTATCATATTTACATGTAATGGACAGTAAGGAGGTCATATAGATACATGTAATAACAATTTTAATGGAATTTTGATTCATGATACAAAATTATTGCTTGAATATAAAAGAGGAGAGAGAAGTTCCTTTCGGAATTTCGGCATAGTAACAGGTGTACATGGGAGGAATTAAATGAGAGAGAAATGGGTCTCCCATCATTAAAACAATAAGAGGGAAGTATGGGGAAGGTGCAAAACCATACCCCAACATTCATAATTGAAATTAAAAGGGTAATACAACTTAAAGAAAATTGACAAAAAATGAGAAAGGAAGAAAAAACCCTTACTTGGAAGTGTGCTTCCAAAGGCTAGAGAGAGGCTTGTGAGAGGCTTCTTGGGAGCTTGGGGCACCGTGGGAGGATTCTAGAGAGAGTAGGGCTGAGGTTGAACGAAATCCAAGGGATCTTAGTGAGGAGGAAGTGGGAGCTTGGGTGGGTTTATATAGGAAAGGTGAGGAAATTCTTAATTATTTTGGTTTGGGTCCCCTTACATTAAATTAATCCAAACCACAAACCATCCCATGGTTTTTGCCCATGTTTTTTGGAAAAGGGAAGAGGAAAAAAATATTTTACAAGGAAAAGTTCCGAAATTATTAAAATATTAGGGTTTCTTATGTGGAGGTGAGTCACACTCCCATGGAAATTAATTTAAAAAGGCAAAGTGTTGAATATGTCTTGAGGGGTTCATCAATGCTTTGAAAAGTAAGTCAAAAAAACCCAAAATCACTTTATTTTAATGGTAAAACATATATTGGCCGAACATAAGGATTATAGTATTTTATTACATCACTATTGGGTCATTATGATGTCATAAAACACATTATATATTTAAACGATATTTAATTCTTACCCAAAAATTCGACTGTCTCAGAAAATTATGAAAAAATCACTGTTGGATAATTTCGAGGTCCTGATTCCAGAAATGAAATTTATTTTATCTAATTTTTTTTTCTAAATATGTGAATTATCACTTTTAAAATAAAAACCGACATTTATCGAAAATTCACGGGTTTTGACAGAAATGGATTTCAAACCTTAATAAAAAATTTAATTGCATTCATAAAATTATAAGATCATTTATATTTAATAAAAATTAATTTAATATTAATAATAATATTTTATTAAAATATTATTTAATTCAAAAATCCCTTAATTTAATAAAATGGATTTCTTAATTAAATAATAACTAAAAATACCATTTGTACTTTAAAAACTATTTACAATGTATCAAAAATGACTAGAAATTATATTCATTATTATATAAAAAACAAATAATGTACATGAACATAGTACTACTTATTTGTTACATAACCCCTTAAAACAGTCGCTTAAGACCTAAGGGTAAGGTGTGCAATGGTGACAGACTCTTGGGGTGGCTCGGATAACATCGCTCGAGTGGTAATTTCAATCAACTTCCTATTTTCCCGTAGACAGTCACGTTCGAGCTTGACATAATGAAGCTCAGCTTGGGATTGGTCAAGGGTGAAGCCCAAGGATGCCACCTCTTTTCCGAGCTCCAAAAAATGGGCTTCGTATGGGGAAATTCTACTGGACGAGGCCATCGCTTCCTTTGTCTGAGTAAAATTGGGTTTATTAAAGCCATATATTTATACTAATAAAGTGATCACTGTTGAACAACTATATTAACAACGGTCAGAATTCATAACATAAAACCAAAGAAGTTGACAACTTATAAAAACATTTTTCATAAAGAGACATTTTACTGGATCAAGAGGGATTTTCCATTAAAGAAACATTGGGTCGTTACAGGATAGACATAGATTTTATAATTAGTCATCAATCCATGATAGAGGATAACTTTTATTTATAATGATCTTATTGAGAACATGATAACAATTGTAGAGGGGTGTTGAATTATCCTTATTTTCAACGATACGGACCAGTGCCCCTCATGATAAAGCAATTGGGTGTATAAACCCTTTATCTAGACTCTCTTTAAGTTTATTCTCTAGTTCTTCTTGTTGAACCATGGACATTCTATATAGAGTCATAGATATTAGAAAATCTCTTGTTATAATTTTGATAGAGAACTCAACATCTCCACTAGGAGGAAGACTAGAAAATTATTCAATAAACATGTTAATGTATTCACTTATAATGTTCACTTCATCAAGGATGGTAATTTACTTATTTTTAGTTATTTGACAAAGATATTCTTGTTCATTGGGTAATAATACCCATTTTTTAGATGTTTACTCCAAAGGAGATCCATCCTCCCACTTAAACTTGTATAGAATTGTAGGGGGATTCCAAATACAGAGGGTGATTTACTTCTCTTGGAAAGTTGTGTTTTTTATATACAAGGAAATCAAATCTTTACATAGAATTGCATCAAATTAATCTAAAGGGAGTATCACAAGGCTCATTGCGAAGTTCAGCCTACAAATAATGAAAAGGGAGAATCATTATACCTGGGATAGAATAATCAAACCATTTTATATTTTTATTGATAACTATACTTCCATATTTTGAGGTTATTTTCTCAGTGTTATACTACACTTTCATGATATGAATAAATGCATAAAACCATAGTCACATTTTAATTTTGATGTTCAAGAATGGACTATAATCATTCCTTTAACTATTTTTTATTCTAATAAATTTCTTCATCCAAAATCTACTTTTGAATGAGAATTTAAAAAAAAGTAAGCCTATAATTGGAAACTATAAACATTGAATGGAGATATCATAAAATGAATATATTTATTAACCTATAAATATATAGGATTTAATATAATTTATCTATGGTCAATTTCATGACATTAAAATTTATAGTAATTTTTATTCCCTTCATAATGGTTCATAAAGTTCTTGTGAATTTGAGAAATCATATCCCCCAAGAGTTTCAAACCAGGTGTATAACAATTCCTATTATTTGGGCACCATGACTAAGTAGAGTTAACATCTAATGAGAATTTTGGGTTTATTACCCCAATGTACATATTTTCCAGAGGTACAACAACTTTTAAAATCTAGATATAGATTTTTATTCTTGGAAACCACATGATATATACTTTACCAAAATTTAGTGATGTTTTCCTATATTTATTATTATTCTAAATTCTTTGACTAACATTTTCTAATCCTAATTCCAAAAAAAATCTATACCTTTCTCGGATACCAACATTGAAATTCCACAATTTAAAAAATTTTATTTCTTGATCTACTAAATTATGATACACATAAAATAAAAGAAATATTTTGAGTTCATGTGCCGTTTGGTAATTAGATACAGAGAATAATAACATGACACCAAGATATAATTAAATTATTTAAAAACCCCACAATAAGCCATTAAATTCCATTGATCTTCTAATGATTTGTGGGATAACCTAAGGACATACATAAGAAAGGGGTGGTCTATAAATCCTTCTAATGGATTAATAAAAGAATAGAAAATTTTTAATTAGTACTTGTAAATGAATAGGAATAACATGAGTCTATATAAAGGTGATAATCAAAATCAAATACATTGAATCATTTTATTATATGATAACATCAATGAATACTATGAATGTATAAAGAATATAACACCCTCCATCATATCCATAAGACAAGTAAACCATAAATAAATCATACCATAGTGTTATTATCCTAACCTCCCTTGCACCATTCAAGGTATACTATTAGATTAGAACATTACCTAATGCATTATAAGGCTATATAATTCTAGGCACACTCAAGACATTCATATAATGAACATGTATTTGTGTGACATGTAGATCATATAACATAAATAAAATTCTTCCATTTAACCACAAAATTAAGAAGTATGAGTTACATATATATAAGTCCTAAAAAAATTATTTGTAGATTTATATAGTTGAATAAAATTTAATAGAAACATATATTGGTATTCATCAAAAAAATGGCATCGAAAATCATAGGATTATTTCGATAGCATAACGAGTGTTCATAATGGTTCTCAGATGTATTTAATGAGATTGAAAGGCAGACTCTAATTAATTTTGAATCATAAGTACAATAAATGAAAGTGTAAAAAAAAAATTAAAACATGACCAATGTTAAATAAATGTGCTTAGTTAAGAGAAATTAGTTGACTAAAAAGAAATAGGAAGAGAATATTTTAAAATGAGTGGATGCTTCTAAATGTTTTTGAAAAAACCCAGATCTACATTTTAGGTATGGATCTTGATTTAGGGTTCTTTTTTAAGAAAAAGGAAGAAATGTGGTTTTTCTGAGTACACACCACACCTTGTACTCCTGAGTATAGGCTGTGTACCTGGGTTCCACATACAGGCCAAGTAACGGCCGAGCACATGGATGTGTAGGTGACATGGCAGACCGCCTAAAGTGGGGGCCGACTGAGGCTAGTACACGGCATGTATATTAAACGAACACATCGTGTACTTCCTTTTATTTGATAAACTGGTGTTGTGTCACATATCATTTTTGGAATCACCTTCTTCTCCCCTCAGTTCATACAAGAGGGGGACAAAATGTTGAAGAACTCCAAACCCCTCCCAATTCTTCGTCTGACATCCAATTGAGTTGTCATCGGGTGTATTGGAATCCCACTGATGAGTTCTCCATTCCCATAGAGTATATCTTCTTGATTCATCCTATCTCATGAGTATTTCAAGGCTGATAATTTTTATACTTTTTATAGATCTACATCATTCCAGGCCGATTCATGGCCCGATGTCCAAGAGTGTCGATCATACAACATCAAGGTAGGTGTTTTGTGCTTTTATTTGATTATATTTGGATTATATATCCTTAAATTGATGAATACCCAAGCTTGGAGAATTGTGTGTTTTGGAATATAACCCTTTTTAATAACGGATATGGTTTGTTTGATTGAGAAAGGGTTATTGCTTATGCATAGGGTTTTATACCTTTTTTATGGGTGCATTTTCCATTATTTGGTTGATTATGGCCATCTGGTCTAGAATTCATGTTAGGCTTTCCATGTTTCCAAGTATTGATTTGAAAGGGTGGAGTTTCTATTTATATGAAATGCATGTGTTATGCATTGTGGAAGTTTGATCAAGGGGAATTTATTGCAAGAGCTTCCCGAGGTAGGGTCATTTAATTATGAATTTTAGTTATGTTGACCGAGAGGTATTCACTGTGAGAGATGCAGGTGGTCATAAACTAGAGGGGTTAGACCGTGAAATCTACCTAGAGGGTTATTATTAAAATGAATGTTGGACCATAGGGAATTGATTGTGAGATCTTCTATGTTTTCATTTTAGTTTATTGTTTCTATGGAGACCAAGGGGGTATTGACTGTCAGATCTTCCTAGGTGTTTGTTTGTAAATGATTAATGCTATGTTGGAGAAAAGGGGTTAGACTATGTGAGATTTCTCAGAAGGTCATTATTTTTATTGAAATGATGATATGTTAAACCATATGGGTTAATTTGTGATGAATTTTTGAGAGGGTTTCTTTTGAATACTTGAGTGATTGTGGAGAGTCTTCCAAGACAAAGCACAAGCATGGAATCAGACATACATGGTAGTTTAGACAGTCTTCTGGGATGTCTATTACATATGGGATATAGAACTTTCTCTATATCCCAATGTTTACATGATTCAACTAATGAATAATGAATGTAAATTAATGTAATTGATAATTGTCAGATTGTTTACTTTTGAGTATCTCATAGTTTATTACTTAATTTTATCATATTAGATACTATATATATTCATTGATAGTTAGGCATAGATACATTGGTGTTTTCCTACTTGGATTTGTCCAACAATCTATTTGGGTCATGATTTTGGTCACAAACTAATTATATGGTTGTAGGTATAGATAATGGAAAGCGTCTTTCTTCATTGGGTACTTGATTTTTGTTAGAGTTAGAGAGTAATGGAAATGATGAGGCTTGCGATGCTATTGGAGTTTAATATTTTTTTTCTTGTATTTTGCTTTTAGTATTGTATTTATAGAATTGTGACTTGTTTGGATGCTTTCCTAGACACATTTGATATGCTTCATTTATATATTCTCATGTTTCTATATTACTATCAGTCTTCCGTTATTTATTTGTGTTGTATAGTATTACTACTTATAATATTTTTTCAATTTTCTTTCCACTATGTATACACTTCCAATGAGGGTATTTTTTCCCCATTATCAGACCATGGACCTCTTACCTAGTTTGTATCCTATATCATTTTGGGAAATACGCCTGAGGTCATGTGACCAACTGGGTTCGGGGCACTTTTGGGCGGCACCCGGAACTGGGAAGTTACAAAGTGGTATTAGAGGACCTCCTTTCTTCTTTATATTAATATTTGGAACCGGTAGATAGTGATAAGAAAGAATATATAGTTTCTAATAAGCTGTTTTCGGGAGTAGCTAACCCATGTATAGGGAAAAGCCAATTTACCCTGAATATTGCTATTTTTTCTAGTTTTGAAATTGTTACAGTTGATTTGATTTCCCCAATGTGGTTAACACTTGTTTTGTGTTGTTATTATTAATATCATTGTGGTTTTATTTATATTGCATCTCATTGAGATAAGGGTATGAAATCCCATGCATCAAATAGGAACTTTTTAGAGATCACATGTCATGCATTCTTGTCATGTCATTTAGGATTAATTACTAATTCAATGTTGTTGTGATAGATATTGTGCTAGATATGAATTCTATTACGATATATGACATGATATAATACCTTCTATTTTGATAGGATATTGGTATATGTAATGTTTCATTTGGATAAATGCCAATCTTTGATCCCTATGTTGTTGTGGGACCTCTTGGATCGGAATTTGGTGGATCATGTTTGAAATTTAATTGAATTTTATCATGTTATGATATGAATAAGTATGTCGAACATTGATTCGTTGGAGTATCGGATCTCACGGGTCTTAATTTCTCATTCCTTGGAAAAAAATTATGTTTTTAAGGGTTTAAGAGAAGTTTCAGAGGCCTACATTTCGGAAACCTAGACAAAATGGCATATGGCGTTTTGAACACACGCCATGTGTTCTTCTGTTCTAGAATAACTAACTTCTCCTATGTACACACAATGTACTGTATGTACATTTCGTGTAGTTATTGACCACCATATTTGACAGTGTGATCAGAGACACAGGGTTGGGAAATCATTGGTGGAACATTCCATCTACCGGAAGTACACATCATGTTGTAAAGAATTGTGTATCCAGTTGTGTGACCAATGATACAAGTGGATGAAACTTAATATGTACATGTTCTATCTTGTTTATGCACGCTGTGTAGTTATCAAATATGTATCTGACTATGTGATCAATGACACGAGTATATGGGACTTAAGTAGTACACGCTGTGTCTAGGGTGAATAAACCATGTAGTGTTACCCAGGAGAGAATCATGTAGTTATAGTAGTGTAAAAGAACCTGGAAAGGAGGAAAAATTCATGCACATGCCATGTCTCATGATGAACATGCCATGTGTATGGGGTGTTATACAACTAGGTTGGCAGAGGTACATTCCCATGTTATGGATTATAGGGAATATGTCGTGTGGTAGTTATACATGTTGTGCTACCCTATTTTGTAAAACTTGAATGTTTTCCTTCTCCTATTCCATTCTTGAACTTCTAAGTTGTTTTCATTTATAATCATGAAGTTAGGTGTACGCTTGTCCCAAAAGAGTCATGACACCAAGACGTCCTCCAGTTCTACCCCGCGTGCAGGGTGATGGCCAGACACTAAAAAGGGTAGATCAGGGACTACCAAAAGATCCTCCCATAGTTCCCATCTTGGCACCAGCTATTATACAGAACAGAGGTGTTGATGAAAAGTTCTGTGAAAGATTTATGAGGATAATTCATACTTTTCAGGGATCAACACATCCTGCCTCGACTATGGAGTATTTGATGAGGGTATTCTAGAAACAAAATCCTTAAATTTATTTAGGGGATAGTGGACCATAGGCTCTAGAGTCATGGTTTGAGGCCTTTCTTACTATCTTTTAGAATTTGGAGGCGCCTCTGAAGAGGAGTGTGAATCTCACAATATAAATGATATGTGATTCCACCAATATATGGTTGGATGATATCTTATAAGTGTGATTCCATCGAGATATGGATTAATAAGAGTTCCAAAGGACCTTATATGAATAATTCTACCCTGATACGTTGTGCGACGATTGGGCCTGAGAGTTCATAAACATGGAGCAAGGTGCCCATTCAGTGATGGATTAATCTTCTCATTTTACTGATCTTCAGGGCTTTACACCTATTTTGGGAGCTGACGAGTTATCCTTGGAGTGGCAATTTGAGGATGGTCTCAAGTATGAAATTCGATCGTAGGTGAATGTTTTCAGAATTAATTTGGTGATGGCTATAGTAAACTAGATGTTAATTACCGAGTAAAATTTGAGGGAGTTGGGAGTTGTGAGTTAGGGTGGTTCAACATCCATGGATGGTTCTACTTCAGTAGGTATCTATAAGTGCCATAAGGATCTTTCACGAGACGTTTCTTCAGGTAGCCAGGTAGTTTTCTACCATTTTGGGAAGACCAGGAATATGAGAACACATTTCTCAAAGGACCCAATTGAATGCCGGTCTTGCAGCAATATGGGACACATATATCATTTTTGCTGGGTGTTATCACCAGCAGCGAGTGACAGGGGTTCTGTTATGACTCAATGTTTTGGAGTAGGACCACTAGATTCTCATCAGTTAGGGATCTTGATTTCTTCAGGATGTTCATACCGAGGGGGAGGTCGTGGCCATGGTACCAAGATGACAGAATTTCTGTGATAGTAATGTGGATCAGCTTTGGGTAGTCAGGTAGGGTCACTGGGCCACGGTACATGTCAGAAGTTTGCATTGAAACATACCGAGCTGGAGCAGGATCCTAAAACCTCTAAATTTGGAGGTACGATTCTATTTTCCACAATTTTGCCTTCTTCAATTTTTTGATACAAGGGATTCCCATAGGTTTATATATGTTTTTATTTTGGAGAGGCTTGGGCTCTGTATCTTTATGTCTGATGAGGTTATAACACTAAAAACTCAGTTTGGGATAAGGATGGATAGTGCATGTCAGCGCAAGAAGTTCCCTTTTAATATTGGTGGGTGTCACTTCTTTTAGGACCTGTATATCTCAGAGATGTAAGGATACAATGTTATTCTCAAAATGGACTGGTTAGTCTCTTTTGAGGCCTTTTTTTAATGATATCCACACAGGGTGAGTTCAACTCACCAGAGGGAATGTTTTTTCTACACATGGAATAATGGGATGTCCAAGAGAGAAGAGCTAGACCTGAGCATCATGGGGTGGGAGAAATTATAGCACAAATTTCTATTCTATATCTAGATGAATAAAGAACTTCACAAATGGACATTCCTTTAGTGGTAGATCTTTTTAGAGATTTCTTTCCAAACAACTTTTCAGGTTTACCTCCAAAGTGAGAGGTAGATTTCTAAATTGAGCATGTTTGAAGAGTGGCACTGGTGTCCATTCCTCCTTGTAGGATGGCTACACTATTATTATAGGAGATCAAGAATTAGTTAAAGGAGTTGTAGGAAAAGCGTTTCATCTAACCCAATACTTCTCCTTGGGGTTCGATGATAATTTTTGTGATGAAGGTAGATGATACCCTCACAGGTTTCATGGATTATTAGAGACTTAACCAATTGACAGTCAATAATTGAAATCCCTTACTAAGGACTGATAATCTCTTTGATCATCTTCGAGGTGCCCGAGTGTTCTTGAAGACTAAATTGAGATCCAGTTATCATCATTTGTGAGTTAGACCATTAGATATACCTATTACAACCTTCTAGAGTAGGTATGGTCTGTAGTAGTATTAGGTTATGTCTTTCAGTATCACGAACACGATGGTAGTTTTCATATCCCTGATAAACTGAGTCTTCCATCCTTACTTGGATTCTTTTGTGGTTGTCATCGTGGATGATATCTTCGTTTAGTCTCACACTCAACATGACCATTCCTCCCATATTGATATTGTATTAAGTACACTAAGATAGAATCTGATATATTCCAAGATCTCAATGTTCCACTTTTGGAATGTCTAGATTCACTTCTTAGGTAATGTTATCTCAGAGATAGAAGTATCAGTAGACCCATATAATTTGAGATAAGTGGTTTCATGGGAGCAGACGATGATATTCTATGAGGTATGTAGTTTTTTGGGGGATAAATGGTTTCTAAAGACACTTTATAAAGACCTTTGTATGCTTAGAATATCCACATTCGGGCCTGAATAAGAAGGGTGGAAAGTACTTGGGGATAGATTCCTGTGATTTAGCCATTCAGGAGATGAAAGGGATTTTAACTACTGCAGTGATACTGATTTTTCCAGAGTTGGGATAGAGTCTCATTGTTTACTGTGATGCATCAGGTTCCAGGCTAGGATCAGTGCTCAGGCAGGGGGAATGAGTCGTTGCATATGATTTTCAATAGTTGAGTCCACATGAGAGGAATTACCCAACACAAAATCTCATGTTGGTTGTAGTTTTGCATGATTTATGTTATTGGAGATATAATCATTTGGGAGAGAATTTTATGGTATACACTGACCGAAAAAGGGTGAAGTAAATCTTTACTCAGCGTGATCTAAATTTGATATAGCAAAAGTGGGTTGAGTACCTTCAGTCCTTTGACATTTAGCTTTCCAAGACATCTGTGAAAGGCAACTCAGTGGATGATGCATTGAGCAGTATGACTCATATACAGACCGTTCAGGAGGCCTACAGTGAGTGGAAGCCTGTGGATATGTTCTCTAAGATGTATTTGGAGGTGCACGATAAATAAGGGAATATTTTTCTTTCTTCAATACATGTTACCTCTACTCTTATGGATCGAGTGCGAATGAAGCATCTATCAGATTATGATGGCCTAGTCCTACGAGAGAGTGTTTCAGGTGAGAAACCAACTCCAAGGTTGGCCATAGACGATGATGAGGTCATTCATTTTGATGGAGGCATATGGGTGTTATGATACATATGCGAGTATTTGCTATGATATTTTCATTCCTTAATTTGGTAAGTTCATCTTGGTGTCACCAAGATGTATTGAGATCTACACCATTATTATAGGTGTCTGTGTATGAATAGAGATGTGGCTAGTTTTGTTAAGAGATGTTCCACTTATCATTAGGTGAAGGTGGAGCATTAGTGACTAGAAGGGATTTCGAAATAGTTACCCATTTCGGAGTGGAATTGGAAAGATATCGTGATCAATTTCATGATTGGTTTACTAAGGTTTCCTCATGGGAATGATGTTGTTTGGTTTGTTGTTCAAAGACTCATGAAGGATGCGCATTTCCTGAGGATCAAGGAAACCTTTAGTGTTAAGGGACATGGATGGTTGTAAATCTAAGATAGTTTACATTTTCATGGTGTTCCACACTTTATCATTTCATAATGGGATGCTTGGTTTACTTCTCATGTCTAGAAGGGACTATAGAGGGATTTGGGTACAAATGTACTTCTGAGTAAAATGTACCATCTCCATATAGATGGCCAGTCTAAGTGCAAGATTTTGTTTTTGGAGGACATGCTTCACAAATGCATCCTGGATTTCGGGGGATCTTGGTAGATATACATACCCCTAGTGGATTTTGTATATAATAATGGTTTTTAGTTGATGATTCAAATGAAACCTTATGAGGCTTTGTATGGTAGGCCATGATGATCACCTCTATGTGGGATGGATGCCAAAGAGGTAGCTATGTCTGGACCTTGTCTTGTCTAGGAGACCACTGAGCAGGTGGAGTTGATTCAGATGTGGATGGATATGACAAAGTTTTTCCAAAAATCTTATGCTGATCGATGGAGATGAACTCTGGAGTTCGAGGTTAGAGAATAAGTATTCTTATTTGTCACACCATGGTTGGGACAATGGAGGATTATGTAATGTCCTGAAATTTCCATATTAATTTGTTTTATTATATGAAATTATTTCAAGACCGCGAAATCTGACGGTCTGTAATTCTAAGGCCTGGAGTGCCTGGAATTATGCATCATCTGATTTACCGGTCTCGAAATAATTCCATATAATTAAAAAAATTACATGAAAATTACGAGACATTACAAGCATGGCCTGAGGATATCTGAGCATGTATAGGAGACAATGGAGGGTTTATCCAAGATACAACAAGCCATTTAAGGTTTTGGAGAGAGAGAGAGAAGTTGTATATCAGTTACAATTACCTCAAATGTACCGGTCTTTGAATGATGTATTTCATGTTTCCAAGCTATGACATTACTTTTCAGACCCGTCTCATGTATCTCAACTCCAGGAGATTGAGTTGGAGCTTGATGCATCATTCAAGGAGTACCCAATTTGGATTTTGGATCACAATACGAAGGTTCTCAATGGATGGTCTATTCCTCTACTATGAGTTCCATGGTAGCATGAGAGAGTGTCAGATGAGAACTAATAGAGGGAGGTCAACTTATGATCACAGTGGCCGAAATTTTTCATAGATACTTATTCACCACCCTTGGAAGGGAAATTAAGGGATGAATTTTTTAAGGGGGAAATTTTGTAAGGGGCAAGATCTTCATTTTCATCGTGGAACTTGATTTCAGGTTGTTTTTGAGGAAAAAGGAAGAAATAAGGTTTTTCTAAGTACACATCAAGTACTCCGGAGTACATGACATGTAACTGGGTACTGCATACATCTGTTTACTGGCTGTGTAATGGAGGATTACATGGCCATGTAGGTGAGATTGAAGGCCATATAAAGAGGGGGTTGGTTGAGGCTAATACATGCCATGTACATTAAATGAACACGTTATGTAATTTTCTTTTTTATTTGATAAATCAATTAAAGGTTTCATATCATATTTTTAAACAAATTCATCTCCACGCGGTTCATAAAATAGAGTGAAAAAACACCGAAGAAATCTGAACCCCTCATTATTCATCATCCGACCTCTGATTGAGAAGTCGTCAGGTGTGTTGGAATCCCACTGGTGAGTTATCAATTCCCCTAGAGTCTTTATTTTTTGAGTCCTCCTCTATCCTGAGTATTTAAAGGTTGATTTTTTTTAACCTTTTGTATATCTAAATCATTCTAGGCTGATTCATGTGTCGGTTTTCAAGATTGTTGATCGTACAACATCAAGGTAGGTGGTTGGTGCCTTTATTTCAGTGACTTTAAACTTTATATTCATAAAAGTAATGAATACCCATGTTTGGGGTATTGAGAGTTTTGGAATTTAACCCTTTTTAGTAACTACTATGGGTTTTTTGATTGAGAAATCATTATTGATTATGCATAGGGTTTTATTCCTTAATTGTGGGTGTGTTTTCCATTATTTTATTGTGGCCATTTTGTCTACAATGCCTGTTAGGATTGCATTTTTACCATGCTTTATTTTGATAGGATGGAGTTGTAATTCATATGAAATTCTTGCATTATGAATTGTGGATGTTTGAAAAAGTGGAATTGACTATGTGATATTCCCAAGGTAAGATCATTTATTATGGAATTTTAGTTATGTTGACACAAAGTATTTACTGTGAGAGATATCGGGTGATCAAAAACCAGAGGGGTTCAATCGTTAGAGCTACCCAGAGAGTCATTATTAAATGAATGTTGGAACCTAGGTAATTGACTACGAGAGATACCATGTGGTCATTTTAGTTTATTGTTTCTATGAAGACCAATGGGGTATTTACTATAAGATCTTATGAGGTGGTCGTTTGTAAATGATTAACACTATGTGGGGCCAAAGGTGTTAGACTGTGTGAGCTTTCCCAGAGGGTCGTTATTTTTACTGAATTGATGATATGTTAAACCATAGTGGTTAGTCTGTGATGAATTTCCTAGGGGGTTTATTTTGAATAATTGAATTATTTTGAAGAGTGTACCATTCCAAAGAAAAATCTTGGACTCAAACATACTTGGATGTTTATAATGTCTTATGATATGTCTGTTGATATCATTACATAGGGGATACAGAGCATAGGCTAGATCCCATTATTTACATGATTCAACTGATGAATAATAATTGTAAATGAATGTAATTCAAAACTATATGATTGTTTAATATTGATTATCTCCTTGTTTATTACTTAATTTCTGCATATTAGCTGATATATATATTCATTGATAGTTAGACAGAGATCTTTTGGTGGTTACCTACTGGGATTCGACTCATAGCATACTCGTGTCCTGTTTTTGGACCCAAATAGATTACATGGTTTCAGGTATAGATAAGGTGAATCACCGTTCTTCATTAGGTAATTTATTTCTATTGGAGATGGAGAGGTTGGTCCCAAGTTGTGGCTTGCGATGAAATTGAAGTTTACTATTTTGTTTTCTATATTTTGGTTTTAGTATTTTATATCTAGCATTGTGACCTGATTGACTAATTTCCTAGGCACATGTGACATGAATCATTTATATATGCTCTAGTTGTTATATTTCTATCAATGTTCTGCTATTTACTTCTTTTGTATGGTATTACTTATTCTGCTATTATTAGTATTTTTTTCATTGTGTATATTATGAAAATCCCACATCGAAGGAGGAGGAGCATGAAGCACCCCTTTATAAGGAGGTATGGTTACCTCTCCCATAAAGAGGCCTATTAATGTGTAATTATTGAGGTTTATAGCCTATGTAAATCATGAATGTGTGGGATTGGACCAAACTAGACAATAACATGATCAATAGATAGATTGGGCCGTTACAAGTGGTATCAAAGCTTTTGTCCATTTCATGTGCTAGTGAGGACGCTGGGCCTTTCTGGGGGGATGGGTTATGGAAATCCCACATCGAAAGAGGAGGAGCATAAAGAAACCCTTTATAAGTTTCTGTGGATACCTCTCCCATCATGAGGCCTTTTCATGGGGGACTCCTGAAGGTTATATCCCAAGGAATGAAAAATCCTACGGGCTAGCCCCAAAGTGGAAAATTACATGATCTTGGTTTGGACAAGTTCATTATTGTTTTGGAGGATATTATTCAAATCAGAGGGATACATGGGGATGGATTTAGTTATGTAAAGGGAGGTTAAATTCATGACCAATGAGTTTTGAGTGAAGATTAATGGTATTTTGGGTGGGTATTATATCAAAAGAGATGATAATCCTTTATTAATTTCTAAATTTTTTTTTGTACACTATGTGATAAAATAATCAAACCCACAAACATTTTATTGGGTTTCCAATGGTCTCAAAAAAATTGGTGTGATTTTAAATATTTTATTAGGATAATAACATAATTATTTAGAATAATACAATTCATTATGTGGAATCGATTCATGTTCATGAATAATTATTTTTAAAACCTAAAAATATAGTGTATGTTTTGTAGGATTCATTATATGTGTATATAATTAATAAAATAACTTCAGAAACCGATTATTTTTATGGGGAAATCAATTTTCTATGTATCAATTCTATAGTATTTATTACATCAATTTGGGGCTATTATGATGTCATAATATATATCATATATTGATACTATACTTAATATTCACCCTACAATTTGGCTATCCATGAAAATTATAAAAAAATTACCATTGGATAACTTTTATATGATGAATTAAAAAATCATATTTATTTTACTAAAATAATTTTTAAAATATGATAATTGGAAATATTAAATAAAAATCATTATTTACTAGAAAGTACATGTTTTTTCCACACTAACCACTTTCTGACCCTTATAAATATTACATTGGACATTATTAAAATTTATATTCATTTATATTTAAATTTATATTATTTAACAAGAATATGTAATGAAATAAAATTTATATAAATATTTTATTATTTTTCTTAAAATTTTGTATTAACTGAAAGTATATTTTTCTTAATAATAAAATTTTTATTTATTCATATCAACATATTTTTTTTATCAAACTCATTTTATAATCTTGTTAATAAATTAAATAAAAATGAAAAAGGATATATATATATATTTATGTTATTAAAAATGAATTATAAGAATTCATAATACTGGGTTCTAGATAAATAATCCCTCATTACACTAGTATACCCCTTAGGGGTAAGGTGTGTGATGGTGGTAATTTCTATGGGTGGTTTATTTAACATGGCTTGGGTCATGACCTCGAAAAACATGAAATTCCCCTATATATTTCATCTAAGGTTCCGGTTGTTTAACATTGCATTGAGGTTGGTTAAGGGAAAATCCTATTGATTCCATTTCCATCAAAATCTATGATAATTGGACTTCATAGGGTATAATGAAACCAGTTGAGGACATATCCTCTTCTGTCTATATGAATTATAATTTTTGATAAAAATTAATATATACTAATCTTAATAGTTATAGAAGAATTGTTATATTATCTTGGTTAATGATGTTTAATGGTATAATAAATATGATAAAAGAATTATGGGAATATTTTATATTGATTAAAAATAAAAAAATAAAATGGAACACATGTTTTTCCTATAACTAAATCTATTAATAATTCAGTTATTTATTTGAAAGTGAATTTAATTTATAAACATCTAGGTTGTTATAGTTGTATTGTTTAGAGATGATGGAGGGGTTGATCTAATATTTGAAGGGGCTTCCTCATTTTCACTCTCTCTTCATATTACTAGAAGTCTTTATGGAGACATTTATTTATATAAAAAATAACATCCTTTAATAATATTATAGGAAATAATAGTACATCACATTTAAATGAAATTTAATCAAGAATACACCATGATATTTATATTCCATAACTTACATGTTATAAGGGAATCAATTTTATTTTTCTAGTAATTGTAATTTGTCACAAAAAAGTGAAATACCTATGTTCCTATGATAATTCATGCGTAATCACACTTGTGTTATACCATCTCTCAAGTAAAATCTCTGAAATGATAATTATTCCCCAAAATCAAGAGTATAAAATGAGGAAAAATCAGTCAATGGTAATAGTCAAAACTAAAAAAACAATCCCACCCATGGTAACATGTCATTTTCTCATTTGTGGGTTTGATACCCATAATGTTAAAGGGTTAAAATAAAAAATGTTAATACACATTTAAACAGGGCACACCATTATTTTTATAGGTCACAGCTGATTAGAACTCCATTGTTAAGATAGCTTGTCCTAGAGCATTTTCAAGACGGGTAACCTCATGGGAGGTTCCCCAGGGAGTGCGTGTGTGAGGAAAAAGTACAATGAGAGTACTTGAGTTTTATTGTTGGCAACATTATTAGTCTTATGACACATCTAGGGATGTGGGTAGGCCACAAGGAGGGTATACCATGTTTATATAGTTATTTTTAACATGCCTTGTCATCTAATACCTAAAGAACATTTTAATACGGAGGGGTTATTTTTCGACGAGGATAATTTATTATAGTTATATTAGATTTGGTAGCCAAACAGAAGTGAAGTGGCATAGTTTAGATTTAAATTCTTGGTCTAGAGTAGGGATTTTGTACTCTAGGGTGTGGGGGGATATGAAAACCCATAAATTTAAAGGGTTAAAAGTCTAAATGTTAATACTCATGTCAACATGTTGCGAATTTATTTTTTATAGACTACGTGATCATAATTCTATAGTTACATGAGCTTTTTCTAGAGGAGTTTATAGAGGGGTGACCTCATGGAATGTTCTAATGGGTGTGTCTGAGTGAATAAAAATTTACTTGAGAGAACATGTGTCTTCCTAAGAGAATAATCATTATTTTAATAACTTGTTCGGGAATGTGGGTTGTTCTTATGGAGGGAATGACACATTTCTATGGGAAAACATGTTGTTATTGGAATAATTGGACCGAAAAAATATACTAATAATTATAGGTTTATATTATTTTAATCGAGCCCCATTGTTATAGTGGAATCAGAGGAGGAAATTATAAATAAGTGCAGTGTAACTGTTTGGGTTGAAATATTTATTCCTCAATTGGGATTTTTCATTCTAACGGAGGAGGATGTAATACACCCAAATGGTTAAAGGGTTAAAATACTATATGTCACTAATCATGTAATCAAGGTGAGAATTTCTTTTCCAGAGCCATGCGAATTAAAAATACATAGATAAAACAACTTTTCCTGGAGTAGTGTTGGGATGGGGGATCTATCAAAAAGTTTCCCATGGTGTGTTTGAGTGGGGACAAAGTACATTGAAAGAACATGTATTGTCATGTGGGGATATTAATTAGTCTGATGACCCAATCATGCATGTGGGTGGGCCCCTGGGATGTGATAAAAAGTTTTTATGAGGAAAAATAATGTGTGTACATGGAAATGAACCTATGTAAATATTAACAAGGAAGGGGTTCTTATGATGTTAGTGAGGACCATTTGTTATACTAGTTGTCCCATCAGACTAGTTGACCCTACAACCATCATAGGAACACAGAGCTACTATGGGTCTGAGAGCAGTCGAAATCCATCATTTGTAGCTCTAGATATAAAAAATTAAAAATGGGGTTTCACTTATCATTGTAATTTAATAACTCATAGTATTCCCATGATATCAGCCAAATTAGTTGATAATACAAATAAAAAATCTCATGAGTCAATTATAAAGCATTTGAATGTAACCTAATATCACCTGTTGTACCCCCATGAGAAATAAATCCTTTTACATTCTTTTATAAGCACTAAGTTGAGATACATTAATATAAAAAACCCAAAAGGGTTACAATCCACTACAATCATAACAATTACATGGGTTTTAATAAGGGATACACATTGAACCCACATCAATACATTTTATTGATAAGGGGGACAAGTCTAAAAACATTTTGTGGGGGGGGGGGGGGCGGGTTAAATAATGGGTTCCAAGGGAATCCTCTGTATCAAAATTAACATACTCTGGGGGTCAAGATCCTATGGTAGTAAAAATTCTTCATGATATATCATGAGTTGATCAGGAGGCCAAGAAGTCAAAAAGAACATTACCCTCCCACCATGTGTGATTAATATACATGTGAGTATTTAAGTGAATTTTTCATCAATGAACTATGTAGACGAAATTATAAGGGATTTTTATGGCCTCTCGGATAGACCTGTGTAAAATTGATGAGTCAGTTTCAACCCATTCCAATGTAATACATTAAGAGAGGCACAATTTGATCCCCTCGAGAAAGGAGGAGGCATATGCTATGATGGAATCTCCCTGGATAAAGAAAACTAAGAAATAAAGGATAAACGAACATTCATTATAATGAAAAAATCCTCCTCCCTTTATGTTACCGTTGTTGCAAGATCCATACATATTCAGTTTTAGATAGTGAACATAAGGGATCTAGTAAGGACATATACCTTTCATGGCTAGTATATGATCTACGTGATTATAAATCATTCCATCTACGAGAAACCAAAGAGATGGGGAGTTATCCCATTTTATAATAAGAGGAACCATTCCAGCCTCTAAGGATAGATCCCTTTCAATCACTGCGAGAAGTGATCTAAGAAATCCTTCCTTTATCTCCTTGTTAAGAGAATTACAAATAATATATCATCTAAATTCCATTAGAAACAATTTCACCTTAAATTCATGGATACTGGTAACCATTATGAGGAACTTCTAATGAAAAAAGTTATCAATAGAAAACTCATGCACTTCATGAATAATGAAAATGTTAAATCCATTCCAAATAGAGGATGACCAATATCCTTTAAAAAATAAATGAGCGAATAACTCCTTCTTGATAATATGACAAATATTTCAACAGGAAAAATGGATAACTCACTTTGTCTCACCCTCTCATTCATGGGTAGATCCTAGTTATGGATATGATCGACATGGAATTTGATCTTAAATGGAATATGGCCACACAAATATAACTTTTCCTATGCATCAGGATTATATTTTTTATATAGGGCCTATTATTACGCCTTCATTGAAAAGATCCCAATCGAGGAGTCAATAAAAAATATATTTCATGATATGTGTAGATCAAAATAGTACTATAAACATCTTGTTATTTTGTTTTGAGAGTGGAGGGGATAAACAAGGGAAATCTATTGGTCTCTACAAAGGAGATATCAGACATCAGTTATCCAAGAAATAATAGCACACTCCCCACTCAATTAACAATCTATAATTTTATCATACCACACCGCATGATGTACAATGAGTGTTAATGGAAATCAGGTACGTGTTGTCATATAAAGTGCCAAAGCCAATAGAACCACCCCCTAATCCATCCAGACACAATCCTTATTTTTTTCACAAACATTTTTAAATACAATGTTACCTCCATGAAATACTAGTTTAACCTTTCTAAAAGGTATTTTATAGATTTTATGAAACTTCTAAGACCAATGTCTCTATTACTAAACTCTTAGGCCATCATATGCAATAAATCCCAATGGTGTCTACCTTAAGCTTGTACATCAAAGATGAAGGCTAGTATTATATTCTCAATATTCCATAGAACAACCTTGGGAACATTGATGGAAAAAAATACGTACATGGGGATGGATGTAACAACATTATTAACTAGGTTGATGTAACTCACAAAGGAGAAGAATTCCTTTTTGAAATTGATAATACAATTTTAAACCAATAATGTTTCTATAATTATATTTTGAAAACATTGAAAGATAACATTGATACCCAATAGACACAATATTGTAAAAAATAAGGGCCAAAACAACTTATTTTATAAAATTTTCCTTAAAATATTCACATACACCATTTGAAAATGTAACTAATGTCAAACACCCATTCAAAAACATTTAAACCCCTTTTGACGAACCACTCAGGAATTTTGAAGAGCACTTCTCATGCGACATAAGTCCATTTGAAGTGTTTGAACCATTTTAATACCATTTTGAACTCAGAAAAGTCATACCATATGATTAAAATTTCATAAATAAAAATCAAAAAATAAATAATCAATTTAGAACATGAATTACAAGGCAATTAAAACGAAATACATGCTTTATCTAAGTAGAGACAATACAAAATCATGTCACCTTCAATGATGAAAGCTCAAAAGGTCATGGAGTAGACCTAATGAACCCTTAAACATATAAATACATTTGATTAGAAAAATATAAAACACTAATAAAAACCTTAATAGTGGTTAGGGATCATAAATGAGAGAGAAATTGAAGGATAGTTCAAGGATAAGAGTGTGCAAGAGGAAAGAAGACTATTACCACCTGAAATTTGATTGAAATTGAGAAGAAAGTGCCCCAAATCGAGGGAGGGATGACGGAAAGTATCTCTTAGGTACACCCCATGGATTGGATAAGAAAGGGAGGAGAATTAATTGGGTTGGGGGGACATAAAAAGTTGTAGTCCAAAATCATAATTTCAATTTAAAATGAAAACTTGGAAGACCACAAGTTTTGGCTACGCAGTTTTGTAGACCTTGTGCAAGTTGTATAGATAAAACCACCTAATGAAAATAGCCTCACATGGTTTGGATGCATGTTATAACATAACATATTCCATCCATGAAAATATCATTATTAAATTAAAATATATTTTCACATACTTGTTGCATGGCTTCCTAAAATCATTTTCAATCTAGGTGCTAGTACCTCTAGGTACAAATGCGTTAACAAAATGTTTACTATGTATAAAATAATTTATAATGAACCATATAGTACCCATGAAATCAAAAAATTCATTAGAAAAACGAATTTAAAAATTTCTTGGGCATGGGTAACCATATGTTTTCCCCTAAATCATATTTGTAAACCTTTCTCAAAAGTAAAAAATCCAGATTTATACGTTTTGAGATGAAAATTCTTGAAAACTTATATTCCATGACATATGTGTGATACAACAATGTTACCATTTGATTAGAATCATAATGATGTTCATATAATATAATTATAATATAGAAGGTGATTATTGTATATTTGAGATAATAATGTAAATTAAATATAAAAAGAAGAACCTGTTACCTACTTAGGTGAAAACACTCTTTAAGGAAAATTCCATTGGAATGAAGGGTTTGAGCGTTAATTTCATGACTAGGGGCTTGTAAACATGAAATAGGGATCTAGGAGAGGTAAATTTGGTTTTTATTCAAGAGTAATTCAAAATATACATTTCTTTAAGTGGGTTGAAGTGATATATTTTCATAGGTGAAAATGAGAGACATTTCCTTGAACATTAAGTTATGTGTGGTGTAAAGATGGAATAACATATAAGTTAGGTGAAGAAATATTGGTGAGATATGTAGGTATTAAATCTAAATTTAAAAAATTTATTTCTTAATTTCTATGTTTCAATTTAATTTAGATAAATTCACTCTATGTTAGATTAATTATTATTTACTTATTTTTAACTTGATTAATTAATAAGCATGATAATTTTATATTAGAAATATATGATGTATTATCATACCAAATTTAAATGTGATCATTAATAATTTAAACATTATTTGTTCTAATTTAATTTAAAAATATGATAAATTTAACTTTCAAATCAGAACATAAGTTATATAGAAAAAACTATTTTTGTAGAAAAATTACCTTTTTAATAATAAATATTCATATTATTATTTCCTATCAAATAATTATTAAATGATTGTTAAAATATTTTTATATAAAAATTATAAATCATTAATGTAAATACCCGAAAATTCCGTGTAAAATTTTTCTCTTAAATACATGGAATTTTTACGAGTTCATAGTTTCTGATAGCGCTTGATTCTGAGGCCCGGTGTGCTCGGAATCAATTTCTAATGTTTTTTTTTCAGGTACGTCCAGTAAATATACATGCATGATTTTAAATCTTTTGAACCGATGCTCAGAATTGATATCTGAGGACACCGATGAACTCACTGTGCTGTAATTATCTTAAGGAGACCTTCACCGCAATTGTGTTTTATCGAGGATGGAAGTTAATTAATGGGAAATATTAATAAATTAAAAAAACTTATGTGTGACATAATTTTTATTTAGGTGGTGGTTAATTTCTCCAATGGTATTTTGGAGGTGGGGCCCACCCCCACATAACCACCAACGGGAGGATATTATGTGTTGGGGCCCACACGAGCATCAAACTCCTCAAATCCCCTAGAAACCACCTTTAACTCTTGAACTCCCAATTAATGGTGGAGCCTTTCCACTTTCCCTTTTAATGTGCCAACTCACTCTCTCAATTAATTAACTAAGCTTGAAATTAATTAATTTGCTCTTCCATTTTGAATTGTTTTGAATTAATTTTGGGAGAATAATAATAAGTGTTATATTATTATGGTTCACATATTTTTCCTTGGTGGGGAGAATTAGTGGAGCTTTGGGAGAACCCTTGGAGGAACAATATCCTCTCGACGAAGAACACCATCTCCACCGAAGAACGATGACGCGTCTCCTTCATTTCCAAATGGTGTAAGAAATAGAAGACGCCGTCCGTAAAGAATGCCGCCAACAACATCGTCATCCCCTCTGATGTTGATGGAACGATGTCCGTCTTCCGCAACATCTATCTTCCGTTACACATCTACATTCAATGACAAAATACGAGGTAGGGGGTTTTGATTATTTTAATATATAAATAGTAACTTCGTTCCTTGTTGTTTGTTTGGGATCGATGATGGCCACTTGTTATCACCTAATGCGGAGCGTTCGGGTTGAACCAACACGGCCCGACGCCCCTCTGTTCGTTTTTGTTGATTGACGTTGGAGGAAAAGAAGAAAGAGTGCGGTGCCGTCGCACCGCACCAGAGAAGAACCGTGGGGCGGAAGAGGAGGCGGCGTCAGCGACTGGAGGCTGCCGTGCACCGACCGTGTGGAGGAAGACTGACGAACGCTCAGGCCGCCCGGACCGTGGGAAAACAGGCCAGCCGATCCGTTTGTAGGAGCCGCAGCGCACGAAGGTACCGCATGGGGGGAGACTGTGGCCCGCATCCGTGGGCTGGTCGGCAGGAAGAACAAGCCGGCTGCCTGCCGGTCGGGCTGGAAAACCATGGTGCCCGTAGGCACCGCATGGAGGAGGACGCGGCCCACATCTGTGAGCCGCTCGGCTGGGTGAACCGGCTGGGCTGGAGAACCATGGCGCCTTCAGGAACCATGTTAGGAGAACCAGGGCCCACAACGTGGGCCGTGTGCGCCAGGTCGAACCGGCCGGCTGGGCAGAGGGGGATGCGGCGCCACTTGGCACCGCCTGGAAAACTGGACCATCCCGCAGCACGGGCCAGGTCTGTCGGTGGGCCGCGCCCCACTGGTCCTGGCCAACCCCTAGCCGGGTTGGACCTGCTGAGCCAGGTCAGGCCGACCCGCCAGCCCACTGGGCTTGACGGGTCAGGCCCGTCTTCGCTTAAATGCGAATATCTCCTTGACCGCTCGTCCGATCGATGCGCCATCTGTGGCATTGGGACCATCGCAATGAGGCGATCCTTATTGGATACTATAAGTGATTTTTGGTCACATTTTGAAGATGTCTAGGTTTGGATCGATCGTAAATCCAACCGGGCCCCAGGAACGGAAGTGCCAATAACTCTCAGACCGGGTGTCTGATTGACACACCGTCTGTCACGTTGGGTTCTTTTTGATTAGATAGAACTAAAAGATACATAAACTCTAGACTTCATGCTAGTTTATGTAGCAAAATTTGGCTCGAGGAGCGGACCCTCCCAGAATCGAGCCTGCTGTGTGCGGGAACCCTTGAGCTGGCTGTGATGACTACTGTACTGGAATCCTACGTGGGTTCGACAATGATAACTACTGAACCAGAATCCTCCGTGGGTTCGACCGAGATGACTACTATACCAGGATCCTCCATGGGTCTGATAGTTCTGACTTCTGTTCCTGTATCCTGTGTGGGTCTGACAGAGTAGCTGGTCCTCTATCCTATGTGGGTCTGACAGCTTAGCTAGTCCTGTATCTTGTGTGGGTCCGACAGCTTAGATGAATCAGTGACTACATATGATCATCTCTATCACTCTACGAAAGATGTATACCTGTGTAAGCTGAGTATTGAATTTAAATCATTTATCTTCGAGGTGATTGACTTTACTTCCTGTGTGGACTGTGCTGTGCTTGGGCTCGAGAGTTGGAGCCGAACTGTTATTGATAACTTAGGTATATGTATGAGCGTATACCTAAGTAGGGTTGGTTGATGCTTTGTGATTTTATCTTTCTTTTGTGGTTTATCCTTTATTGATTTTGGGAGACCTTCGAGGGTCTTGGGGTCCCAACTGAGTATCATTATACTCACCCATGCATGGGCTATGCCTGCAATTCGTTGTGTTGGTTGCAGATGACGGACATCACTGATCAAGGTAGAGAGTTGCAGAGATGGAAGGTACCTGGAGGTGGACCACTTGCTGATACATATACCATAAAAGTATCTTTGTTTTATGTTAAAAAATACCCTCCACATTTCATCCAAAAAATATTACACATAATATTCCATTTTCACTTGGGATGATAAGATATAAAGATCATGTAATTCATGGTCATCGACATCCATCAATCAAGCGGTCACAGAAGTAAATTAAAAGGAATCTATTTTAACACCCCTGATAATATTATCAATGTATCTTTTGAATAAAACAATTAAAAAAATGTCTTTGGTAGTTTAATTCAACAATATAAAGTTCTCATAGTATATCAATTTGGAAACAGTTAATATACCATTATTCTGTGTTTTCAAACCCTCTTCCCAATCGACTGTACAAAATTTAAATCCATTCACATTCAAAGCATTGAACATTATAGCATTTTTAATAGGACCCCGAGTCAGAAACATCAAATTTTATGACAACTCAGCTCGAGTATTAGTATTCATGGTATATAAAATGTAATAATCATTGTTAAATTCAAAAACTTATATGTGTCAACCTAATATCCATATTCATTGTAATATTTATGAACTTACACAACGTGCAAACCATTCTACAAGAAATTTATTATCAACTTTTTTTATATATTTATCATTTCATGTTTATCTCTCATTGGTCTTTTTTTGTTTCCTAATCTCTTAAATAAATAGACATGAAATTTCATTATTTATATGCACATATCTATGTGCCTATAAAAATTCCATTTTTGTCAGTATAACATTTGAGTTCCTCCCAACTGATCGACCAATAATAGGAAATCTTTTTGACTTCCCATGTAGATGAGATTTATTTAATGTTTCTCCAATACATCCAACTATATTTAATATTGTATCAAAATAATCCTAGTTTTGGGAACAAAAGGTTATACACTCTACTTCCAAAAATACCTTCGAAATAGAGCCTTTCTATTGAGCTTTATTTTTCATGTAAGATTTCAAATTCTGAAGATATCTGTGAAATAAAATTAAAAAAACTAAATTTTGTAGCTAATAATGTTCCTATAATTATTTATATAAGATTAAAAACATAAAAATAAATCACCTCTCTATTGGATATGCCCATCGATAATTAATGTGGCCTCTGTATTTAGAATCCTTATCCAAATGCACTGTTGAATGAATCATGACAGTAAAAACCGATGTATAAAAGGCCAACTAAACTTCACAATGAATTAATAATAATCTCTCTTGAATGTTTTCAATTTCAAATGGTTGTAGAGTTTTCTAAAATTTTTATCTAAATAATATGTAAAATTAGAGTACAATTGTAGTACCCATTTAGTTAATAATGTACTAAATTCCCATGTTAGTAACTACTGTAACAAAATATGTTAATCGTGAAATTTCAATACATGTAACATATAATGATTTAAGTCAATATTCATTTAGATGTTACTTGAATACCCATCATATATATTCACATGTTTTAAAATTTGAAGGAATTTTTTTACCCCAATTTTTCCTTCTAATCATTTCCCATGCATAATTTCCATTCTCATCTTGTTAGAGATCATGATTTAGGATCATTATTTGTATGTATTTTTTAGAAATGATATGATCCTTCAATTTACCATGTTCATTATTAAATTTTATGATCAATTTTTCACATTTTTTTCATTAAGGATAACACCAAGATTATTTCGCAACTGATTAAATTCCGAATACAAATGTTTGATGAATATTAGTTTTTTCTTTTATTTTTTACATTCCAATTTCAATTGGTGATGCACTGAATATTCATTTCCCACTATCAGTCGAAAGAGGCACCATCCCAATTTCCTTTTCATCATTTCTATGTTGTTCCAATATATTATAACATGTCAAAGAAATGGTGGTGGTTTTAGATCAGGAGACCCATTTATTTTTTTAAATTTTCAACTAAAACCTATGAGATGCATTGAGAAATATTTGATGAAACAATAAGAACAATTTTTTACAATGTTGTAGTCATTGGGGTTCAAAAATTATGGTTACGAATAAGAAAATCCAGACCTATGTATGTGTTCTAACTAGCTAAATTCCCATGACTAGGTAAGTCAATAATGGTTCACATTAGAGTAGCTTTCATTTTAAACATTGTTCTAGAAGATGCATTATATGTCTCAACTTCTTTTCTCCATAACATCTTTAATTATTCAATTAAAGGCCACAAGTATACATAAATATATTTTCAAGGCATTTTTTCCAAGAATAATCATCGAAATGATAAAAGATGTTTGTTGCATACACATTCCCAAAGACAGATTTTTTGTGATCAAAACAATAAGTTTAATTCTATATCTGGTTCTCAATGTCCCAAATGGGTTTAATCTATCGATATCCAGTCCCAATCACACATTACTAGGATCAGATGATAAATCTGGATGTAATTAATCAAATGTATTGCATGATTGTAAATCTTCTGGATGTCGCATTAAACCATCACTTTTATTGTTTATAGGATTCCACTTCATGTGGTTTGTTCATTCAATTACATGAATAATATTTTCAATTGAGGCTTTAAACGAATGTAATGAAAAAAATTTATAGGTGTGTTCCTTTTATTCTTCTTCATAGTAGTATTATGATTCATACTTCCAACATCTCCCATTTACTTCCATATAGAAGAACATTTTTTTCATTCTTGTCTACTTGAATCCTCTACCCAATAAAGAATACAATCATTGGGACTTTCTTGTATTTTTTTATAATTTAAACAAAGAATGTTAATAATTTTTTGAAATAATAAAATGTCTTAGCGATCTACTCTTCATGAAATATATCATGCAATAATTCCAATATCATGGATGTCACCATATATGTAATTCCAAAATGGAATTTGATATGGTACAACACTTTTAGAATAGATTGTTTTGAATATTTCAAAAATACACTATAAATCTCTTTATTTCCTTCATCAACAAAACCATGAAATGTAGTTGTCTGATCAGTGTATTCCTCTCTTACACTAGTCTCTACATATTCAAGAGGAGGATCCAATGATATGTTACAATCGTAATCTAGTTGTCTTATAATCCCAAATACAAGACATTTTATGTTTCTATTTGTAACATGCTCAACTGGTTGTTCTGATATGTTTTGACATTGATGTTTATTGTATTCTAATAAATAATTCATTAATTATACAGTTTTTCAATTCATTTTCCATTATTGATGATGTTTGGATATCATTCTGTAGATTTACATTAGTCCTCAAACTTTCAGTAATGTTCGATTCTCCATGAAAAATCCAACACAAATATTGAATAGGTAATTGTTTCAATATCAAGTGTTCATAAACCAAATCTCTCTTTAACCATATTCTAAATTTACAATTAGGATGTGGACATCTTATTCATCCATTAAGAAATCGATTAAGAATTTCTAAATCTAAAAACACCTCCAAAACCATATCCTTTAAAGGTGTGTTCCTTGGAAATGTGATCCATATTTTATCCATATAAATCTCATTGTTCCAACAAATTATTTACAAAAAATAAAACACATAAGGATTAATAAATGAAAAATGTGATAATGGAAATATCTGGTAATATGAAATTAGTTGGAATTAAAAAAATTAATGCTGTAATTAAAATTTAAAGTCTTTGAATGAATAGACAATCGATGGGAATATAAAGGGCTGTTGGTTAGTGAGTAGTTTCCCAGAATTGATAAATAGGTCTATAAATTATATCCCAACCCATATCATATACCAAACAAGTATCCACACTTATTTTTATTTCTATTAAATGTTAAAAAAATCACTTCAATTAAAATACTATTCAATAATAATAATAATAATAAATCAATTAATTTCAATTTCCTCAATTCATTTTCATGTATTGAAGAATATTTACAATCAAAATCAACATTTAAATGATATATCTATAATTTTCAATGCAAAAACAATGAAAAAATGTAAATTTTCAAAAACAAGTTAACTTTTAACCTTCAAGAATATAATAATTATTTTTAATTTATTAAATAGATGAAAAAGAGAAAATTAAAAATTTAACCATATAATGACATGACATTCAATTAATTTTCAATGGAATTCATCCGTCCACATAATATCAAATAAATAACGAATAGAAAATCATAAAAATGTTAAATCTTTTAATGAAATGATATAAAAATATACAAGAAAAACATATCAAATAATGAAACATAAAATTCTCCTATACTTAACTTATTGTTTTTACTTAAATATTCAGCACCATATCCTAGAAAAATTAAGAAATTAGTTTAAATAGAATATGAAATTCTGGTTCAATAGAATTTTTCAAAAATTATTTATCGTCATGACATCCAACTATAACTAAACAATATCACTTTCTTTAATAAAAATATCTTGGTTTTCCCTAGTTTCTAATTTTATAGTCTAAAAAATCAATAATTTCTTAATATAATTGAAAATATATATTTCTTTATTTGATTATTCCTTAGCATTTCTCTTGATGATTGAGAATTCACACCCTAACAAAAGTTCATACAAAACATTAAAATTCATTAGGTAATGCATAATGAAAACACATCCAATAAATGAATATAACCAAAATACTCTTGCCAAATCACCATTTATAAGCACATTTTTCATTTGATTCAATCATTATTAAAAAATGGACACAATTTCCAATAAATAGAAACCAATCAAAACATCCACCCTAATCAATAGATTTCATTTTAACATAATTTTCAAACAATATAGTTAATTAAAATTGAACCTAAAACTAGTGAGATTCACAAATAAATTCTTATTTTTTTTCTAAAATCATATCCAAATAAATATAATTTAAAAAATTTACAAATTTAATTAAAAATATTAAAATTAAATCCATCACTCCTTAACTGATATTATAATGTCTACACATTGAATAAATTTATATCATTGTAGTTCAATGACATATCACACATTAGGTTTAATTATGAGATTTATATTATTATTGCTAACCCATTTCATTCATTTCAATTCATATCAATTAGCTATTAAAACTCTAAAAAGAATGTTCAATTTTTATTCCCAAAATATATAACCTATATCATTAATTATTTTTAAATCAATGATAATATATATATCCTATAAAAACCATTATATTTCAATTAAACCTTAACATTCTCAGTATAATCTCATTTATTTCATTTCATGTTGTAAAATAATTTAACCTATAAAATGCTATTTCATTATGATTTAAATATATGTATTTAAAATTGAATCTATTATAAAAATTAAAAAAATAAATATTTTAACCAAAATAACAAACTTTTAGTATTATTTTAACATGTTAAATTATATCAATTAATATATTTCATTTTATATAACAATTTTCATATCAAAAATAAATCCTTATTTTTTATTCAACATATAAAATGAAAATCAATCAGTGATTTAAAATTTACAAAATATATGATTATACCAAAAACATATTCTCAATACCAACCATACATGTTATGTAAATTTTCTAACCCACACTGTTATACACCTATAAAATTTCATTTATCAATCATAAAAATAAATCATATCACTATTTACACATATAATTTTATATTTTTTACAAATGAGAAACTAAATTTAATTCATTCATTATCATTAAAAAATCATTATGGGACATAAAATTAAATTTTGATCCATTTTTGACATATCAAACTCAAATTTTATAATTTTAGTACATTTTCAACTTGAAAAGATTCAAAAAAACATTGACAATAATTCAACATGTAAAATTTATATTTTAATCATAAAATGATGTTATGTAATAGTAGGTTGTTAGTATTTCAGATTAAATTCTACCCACTGAATTCACAATTCAAAAACAAAGAATTATTTTATATTGAAATGTCCAAAATAATTCAATATTTAATGTCAAATTAATCATAACAGGTAGAATATATAATATACTCATATGCAAAATTGGAAATAATTTTCTTAGAGTAATTAAAATCAAGAGAAAAAATTCAAGACTAAATATCTAAATGATAATTAATGGAGAAATAAAACTTACATGACCTCACCTCTGGCATG
This sequence comes from Viscum album, assembly GCA_963277665.1. Classification (NCBI taxonomy): domain Eukaryota; kingdom Viridiplantae; phylum Streptophyta; class Magnoliopsida; order Santalales; family Viscaceae; genus Viscum; species Viscum album. Next base: position 1,428,117,922 of record OY728152.1, read on the forward strand.
GGATTGTGAGAAGGAAATAGAATGGAGAGGGCTCGAGTGATGATGATGAATCGGGTGAGGGAATGGGTTGAAGAGACAAGTCAGGGGGCAGTGAATGTAGAACCAATAGTAACTCATGGGATGTGGGATTAGAGGGTTGGAGAGATACCCCATCAACGGAGGGGGAGAAGCATGGTTTTTCTAGTGTTTGAGGTCGGGGGGGGGGGGGACTCAGGGTAGAAGGGTCAGAGGAGAAAGGTGAGGCATGGGGGGAAAAGTGTAATTTTTCAATAACAAAATATTTAGTAGTGGTTCTTAAAAAACCGCCTCAAAATCAGTTAAATTTTTTCATCACTGGTTTAGTAAATTGTTTCTAAAAACCCACCACTAAACAAAGAATATGTTTTAATGGTATGTTATGGGAGGTTCAAGATCAATTTCCATGACGATGGTGTAGAAAAATTCTAAAGGTTGTATCAATAAGGATGAGAAGACATGTCATGGGGAGCCTACACACCCTTATAAAATGAATAAAGTAGATTCTAAGGTATGGAAGTGTTTTTACCATGGGAAAATAGTACATTGGTGGAGTAATTGTCCAAAAATACTTGAATGGGTGAAAGAAACTCCATTAAGAGTCCAAGTTAGGCATTAATGTAATAAAAATAGACTGTTATATTTCAGAAGGTATATGATACAAATTATACATTAAATTTTTTATTGATATTTATAGGCATTCAAAATTGATAAATAGTTACTAGATAGAGCTAGTAGTATGCACTAAAGTGTTAAAACATGTGTTTCTATATCGAGATGGTAGATGAAAATATCTATGTTGATCAAAATGATGTAGGTTCATTTTTTTCAAACTTTTATTATACAATAATAGAGTTGTTATTTTAAATAATGGTTCTTATCAATAATGGATATAGGGTTTTCAATAAAAATTGTTTATGATTTGATCCAATTATATAACTTTTTTTGAAAATGAGATAAGGAGAGTAACGTTTTTACAAGACAAAAGAGTTTATATAAGTTATTTATTAAAATATATGGGAAAGAGTGTGCACCTATCAATAGTAGAATATTTTAAAAATAAAATATTATTTTTATAATAGTTACCCACACACATAGGATACCATATAATATATGGTTTCTAACAATTTTTTATTATGTGTTCCTATAAATTAAATAAGGGTTATTTTATTATAAAAATGTTTTTTTGTACTAAAAATTTAGTTTAGATGGAATATAGTCTTTATAAGGCCAACGAGGGTATATTTAAACTTAGAGATGTTTGAAGAATAATAAAATGACTTCAACTATTTAAAGATAAATTCACTTGATATCCCAAAATTGTTTTTGATGTGTTTGAAAAGAAAACAATTTTATGTAAAGTGTTATATTTTAATTACTTAACAAAAGGATTCTAATAAGAAATTTTAATGAAAATTTACAAAACAATTGTGATGAAATTATAAATAGTTCTATGTAGACAAAAATATTAATATTCTTAAATTTAATGTTGTGAAATAAAAAATCGGAATGTTGTGTTAGAAGAGGTAAACATAATGATTATGAATCTAATCATACCAATATTAAAATAACATTTCTTCATAGATGTTCCCCATTTTAGTTGTACAGTGAGTTGAATTATTATATGGATACATATATATTTTTTAGGTATTATATAGAGATTTAGTAATTTTAAAAAACCCTAATAATTAAAAATGTCTATTGTGTTGGAATAGTGGAGCCTGGTTAATCAGATGGTGGTACACCAAGCGCAGTCATAGCATACTGAACACAAGTCTATAACTATCATAGAGCTACTAACCAACTCTAATAGTCGAAACTAATTATACCTAAAATGAGTATTATAGTACTGTGAACTAGGGAATGAGTACTATTACAAAAACAATTACTAACATGTGTACTATAGGCCCTCAAACATTACTACCATTATTACTATTTCATATTTAACTAGAAATATAGATTTAACACTATATAAATGTGGGTTATTTTAAAAAGACATTTCTTTATGATCTCATTTAAATATAGGGTTTCAATACTCAATGTGTGATTTTTATAACTTTATCCATGAAATAGTGATGTTTTTTCTACCTCTCTACGGATGTAAGGATTAATATAGAAGCATGTAAATCACTATGTTTGTTTTCATGTTCTCATTATTATTTTTATTTCTTTTTATCCAATTTACATTGAGTTATTGGAATTTTTTTTGTTGGTTCTTCCAAAATATCTATGAAATCAAGTAATAAAAAATAAATTCAACAAATTATCATTCCATTATATTAATTTCATATATTCATGATGTGAAATGATAAATGATCATTTAAATTATGACTTTGAGTTATCTCTAATCAATTTTTATCATAGAGTATCATAGGATTATCCTCCAAAAGTTATCAATCAAAATTTAATGGAGGAAATTAAATCTTTTGTTAAATTTAGTAAAGGGATTGAGTATTTCCAAGAGGGTCATGAAAACAATGGGGCATGGAAACTAGTCGAATATAGGAAGACGAAGATGTATGTCTAGGAGGGAAGAGATGATATATAATGAATCTCATAAGATTCAATAGAATATGAGGGAGTCTTTTAGGTATTTAAGTACAAACACTCAATCATGAAAAAAGTAAAAAGGCGCATATCAATGAAGGGGGAAATTTATTATATTTAGGGATGAAGGAAAGATGATTCAAGGACTAATACAAAATTCCAAACACTAAGAAAAATATGATAAAAATGGTTATGGATTGTATGGTGAGGGAAATAAAAAGTAATTTAATTAGAGTGTTGGATCAAAGATATCATGTGAGGCCCTAGAAGCTAATAAACCTATTCTAGAGGATGATCAGTTTCCCCTAAATATTAAGAGACTATTGATGTTCATGAACTATCATGACTCAACACATCAAGGCCTAGTTGGCTAGTATTAAGCTAGGTGGGACACCCCATGAACACCTCTAATTGGTATAGGGTTGGAGACTAGCACTGAGTAGGCATATTACACATATGGGATGCCTTATCCTAAAGTACCTAGACACACTCACACATATCTATACTCCAGTATAATGTGGAAGGTAAATAAAAAAATTTCAAATGCATGCCTAACATCAAACTACACATTAGAATATTATAAAATAGTATCAAAATGTAAAATGGTCAACCACATTCCCACCAATACTGTAAAGTAGTCTAACCAGCTTAAAAAAGGGGATAACTTGAAAAATTCAACTTTGTAATCCATTTATGGTCAATCTATCCCAATGGAGTGCCACCTTCACTATGTCCATCGAGAACTCCATCAAAATTCCTATCATCCAAATAATACATGACACATTGAGGTAGTTCTCTACACATATGAGTATAAACATAACATATATGTCACACCAAAATCAACAACAAAAAATAATCAAAGTTGGAGAAAGTTCTAAATCAAAAACCAAGGAGGATAATCATGATAACCCAGATATTTTCAAGGAGGAATTCAAGTATCTAGATGAATTATATCATAATTTCTATCCTAAGTATTCTTCTAAAGGTTCCAAGTATCCCTAATCTAAAAGAACATACTCATTAAGAAACACTAAAACTGATGGAACTCATTTGAGAGGCTGTACTCAGTGGGCCTTAACATATTGAAGAATTATGGAACTGAGATAGATTATACTAGATACTCACATGATTGAGCAATAATTCATCATGATATAAAATATGTTGATTCATAGGTAGGGGATCATCCTCATAGAATATATTGGATACATGATCCAATCTAGAATAACTCACTAGGAATGAGATCACACATTATGGATATTAGATATAGTATAAATAAACCAACCTATGGAAAAAATGGGATTAAGGATTACACCCTCAGCCATGTGGTGGGATACCTAAATCTATCTATAACTAACCTATAATGGTGATTAATCATCTTATTCTCAGTATGAGATTCCACACCGTAGCCTCCTAGGGGTCGAAAAAGGAAACATTGATATAGTAAAACTAAATCCATACCTAAGAGATTGTGGGAACTATCCTTCTATTAATGGAGTAAACTATATGGTAAAGGGGGTACATTGGTTGTCTCACTATGTTCAGTTATACCTATTTCCTTTAATCTCATATGGAATATTCTTCTCAAGATACATGATGTGTCTATGTAACACATTCCATATAAGAATTATCCTAGTACTCAGGTTTATGCCTTCTACCCATGTTTACTCTCTGACGTATAGGAGGTGTACCTATAAACACATGACTTGAGGGTTTACTAAGCTTTCTGGTTGTGTAATCCATGTTTACAGTAATGTAGACAGCAGAGGATCACATGACATATGGATCCCCAACAAGCTGTGTGATATTTAAATATATTTAAATTCTAGATTCCATACAACTGAGGTATAGGTCATCTATCATCCTAACTACATGCCATGTAGATCAGGATCGTTATATATTTATAGAACATTAATTTATATATGATCCTATTACATCATCTCCTCTTCCAAAGAAATTCTTAGCCACGATGTTTGGAATACACACTGACTGATCCCTCACCATCGTTAGTAGCCAAATTCCAGCCAGCATTTTTTTTCCAAATTGACTCTTGTTACACTAGGTATCACACCAAAAACAACCCACCCATCAAAAATAGAATCACTATAATCCATCGATCCACCATTGATCATCTATATTCAACTTCACAACTCTACTACATCTTCAATTATAATTCCAAACCAACATAAACAATCCAATTAAATAATGAATTGCTGCAATATAAATTTGTTTCTGGATATTTTTGTTTCATTGGATAAATAAAAGTTCAGTGATAAATAAAAATAAGAAGTGCAATCCAAAATACAGGGAAGTTAGAATAAACCTTGAACATGTATTTTTGTATGTCATTCTTGGATAGAGGATGACTAGAAATTATCACCATAATAAAAATATCCAAAACACTAGAATGATGGCATAGTGAATGGAAATTCCAAATTAGTTTGTTTAGGATAATACATAATTGAAATCACTATCAATAATAGGGAATAAATTAAAATAAAATATTTCACACCTCATACAGGTTCAATCAATGAGGAAGAACAATATCACATTGATACCATCGATGAGATATATGAATTCCCTTATCTTTGAAAATCCTTGTAGAAGCCAATCACTTATCCATAGACCCCTTATTAATTTTTAAAATAAACTCCACATGGAAACACTCTATCTCAATTGGTGTTGTCTTAGAGTTATATAGTTAATTCTCTAAATATATTACAATATAGATTAAATTTAGGTCCTACCTAGGGTATTCATTAATTAGACATTATAAAAGAATTTATAAGTATATTTTATTCTTTTAGTCTATTTAACCCACTAACAACCACAAAAGAATCCAAAGTATGATGATTATGAACATTATGTCACACCTAGGGTAAAACACCTATTCCAGAATTAACAAAAATATCAATTTTATAATATGAGGATCCATTTATAAGACATTCCAATATTTCTTCAAAACCGGGCCTGTGTGTTATATTTTATTTATTATTTTTAATATATTAATTAGTATTGAGGATAAAAAAGGTTTGAAATTCCATTTTGACTCCATACCTTACTAAAAACAAATTATTTACAATATTCCATGGTATCATATAGAAAAATATATTCACATTTTCCCCTTCTTGATAGGTTTTCATACCAAAAATCTATAACCTATCAAAAGTGATGATGGTATTGAGATCTCATCTAGTTCTCTCACTCCTAGGTGATCTCTTGATGAATCCTATTCATCCAATGAACACAATCCAAGGGAATGACTTACCCATAGAGAATATTCTATTTTCTATCCTTGATGGTTACCGGGTACACTAAAAGGGTTTCTCTATCCACATTTTCCATTATTCCCTATTCAATAACATAAAACAAGTTGTGCATCTATCTCCTGTTCTAATGAAAATGGACAATGTCATACTCCAGGACTAAATGAGGTAGTAAGGCCAAGATGTATTCCACCTCTATAACCTAATGAAATATCTATAATAGTCCAACGAATCTATGAGAAATCTTAATTCCTCAACCAAATCTTCACACTCCTCACTGAGGTGGGAACTTTAATAACACCTGATCTCACTCATAAAACTCAATTTCCTTTATAATTAGTTAATATTGGAAATTTTATTAATCTTAGAGTTTTTCATCATATACTGGATGATATGTACCTTCTCTGTCTTCACTTACACCAGCCTTGGGACATTAAGAAATGTCTCTCATAGCTCCATCTAGAACAGTGGCAACCTACTGGGTCTATTGTACAAGGCCTAAAATAATTCATAACCAATGGTGGAATGGTAACTAAATTTATATGAAAATTACACCTATTATAGGATATCCTCCTATGTATGGCTAAAATACAACACACAAACCGAAACATTCCCTCTTGAACATAAATGACCCACCTTTTCTGGAATTATATCTAGGGGTAGAAAGTCATGATTATTCTCAATTGAGTACCGAAACCTCTTGTAATACTCTCCACATTTGAGATTTGAAGTGAAAATCACAATTCAAAACAATAAAAATGTGAAATCCATAATGAAAAATTATCTCATACCCATACTATAATCCCAAACACTCTACTAAACTTGTATATCAGATTACTAGGATGAAGAATGACATGGTGAGTTAGTCTATGATCACCTAGATAGTTTCGTTACCACTTGTTGATCATGGAACTGCCATTACAAAATTTTGGAGATATTATCCCACTTACACTCTAGTTGCTCATGGTATTGGGATAATCTCGTTGGTACCAGATGCTACGCATTCACCCGTTGGAATGTGAGGAATCAAGTAATGAAATTAGATATACCTCACTTCATCCTTTTACAACAAAATGACATCAAAGGTCCTCATAAATCTTCCCCACTACTGGATTTACCTCTAAGGGAGATATATGAAACTCCCTTATTACCACCTCTCATAGAATTTCTATTACCAACATCTATCCTTAGAAATAGATGACATGCTCCCCACCTATAGAAAATCCATATGGACAATGTCCTTTAAATATTTAGTCATACAAGATCTCAAAATTAATTTCCAAAAATAAGGATTCCACGATGTGTTGGAGAAGTGGTAGGTTTATAAAAATCATATAGACATACCCGGCTCCACCCTTATTCATAAGGTTCAAATTTAACGAGTAAAATTTACATGTCCCCTCACATAATAATTATGAATGGGATTTTATACTAAGATAATCGACCACCATGATTCCTTTCCCATGATTATCGACTATCACAAAGTCATATTCTAGAATGATATCCCAATATCACCTCCACCTAAAATAAATATATTTCTTTGAGAATATATACCAAAAAATATTATGGCCAAAATAGATGATGAATATCTCTCTTATAAGATAGTGTCACCAAGAATTTGAGGAAAAAATACTACCAAAAAATCTACATAATTGGTAACATAATTCTTCTCATGGTGTGTCAACTATTGAGGCCAATGAGTAATCACATAATTTCTATGAATTAGAGTATATCCATGTCCATATATAAAGAAATTTCAGAATAACATGTACTAAATACCCTCATATGGATATATTAATATTGGGTCACTCATCATCTTAATGAGGAGTTACTAAAATTCATAATTCCACTTTTCTTTCCTCGAAAGTGGATTCTCCTTTTAGGTCAAGGATGTTAGAATGGCCTTAATCCTAGGTAAATTGGCAATGAATCTTTTATAATAGCCTACAAACTTATGGAAGCACCACACCTTGATCATGCTATTGGGTGGAACCCAAGATATAACTCCAACAATTTTTTAAGGGACGCTACCACTATCTCCTATGAGATAAAAAATCATAGGAAGCAGACCTATCAAATCCAAATCTACACTTCAAGAGATACCCATAATTCTAGTGCTATAGGACCATCCCAAAATTTATCATGTGTTACTTCTCTAATAATGATTACACGAGGATGTCATCTCAAGAGCCTTCCATGAAATAATCCAATAAGGGATGAAATACCCATTTCACGAGTCTAAATAATGTTATTGTATAATTCATCATACCATAGGGAATCATCAAGTATATAGTGTGAATATATCAGCACCAAAATTATGTCACAAATATATCCTTATCTCAAACATGGATCAATGGATAACATTCACTAAGGTTAATTGTTGAGAACTACCTCACCCCTCTCAGGTGGTCAAATAGGACATTGATTCTCAATATTTGATACTTATTTTTAATTGAAACACAATTTAGGAATCAATATTCCTCATATAACATCAGGATCCCATCCGTATTCTCAGTGAACAACACTAGGGCTACCTAGGCGGACACACTAGCTATAAAAAATCCATTCCTCTATAGATTCTTCAATTAAACATCTATCTATCAAAGATCTATGGGGGATATCCTTTAAAATGGAATATATATAAGGATATTCCCTTTGTACAGGTTTATGAGGTTGTTGATCTCTCTATGGGTAAGTAATATTGACATGTCCCTAGGAAAAAAACCACTAACTCCTCTAATACTACCCGAAACATAAAGACCATATTTTCTAATTAGTCAAGGTTCATGCTAGAAAACTAATTATAAATGGGTTGTATCTTTATGCATGTGATGCCATACTAATATTCCATATTTTATTTGTCACTAATTATTTAAAATATCATCCCATTATCCCAGACACATTGTATTCTTTAACCAAAATAGTCAATATTCATAAGGACTTCAGTGATGTAGACCATACTGAGGAGAAATAATTAGTCCACATAAGAACAATGAATAAATCCCATATGAAGTTATATCCTCCAATATTCAACTCGCACCATTTGTAGAAGTTTTTGATTAATGAATCTCCTCCAATTGAAGTCTCTAAAAGAAAACTTTGATCTAAATAATCCACATGAATATACTTGTCTCAAAAAAGGAACATAGAATGTAAAGAGTGGACAGTAACTATGTCCATCGAAACTATAGATAAAATATAGAGGAAATATATCATACATCATATTTTACCTAGAGCCTCCATGTAACTAGCCATCACTACCTGAAACTATCCACATCATTACCCACTAGCTTCTTAAGCCTGGAATGGACCACCTAGGTGTGGTAGCGCTGGATACATAACCTAATATCATCCACCTCATAGAACTCTCTAATATCCCTTTCCATGTTCTCAAAAATGTGGAACTCTTTGATCAATATACTATCTCTTCCTTGGTGTCCCATCAACCATCTCATTGTCTTCATCATGGTGGGTTGGGAAATCCCACTTGAATTACCTCATCCATATCAAAAGAAGCACTTATTTTTCCTTGGGTAAATAGAGACCCCCTGAGATCCTTGACTGGCTGAACTTATAGTATGAGAGTACCTCAAAAGATAAATAAATTTCATTGATCCCTATGTCTATCATTGACTATTAGCTATTCATGAATCATCTACATCTTGTCAACTACCAAAACTAACAGTTAGTGACTGCTTTGTTAAAAATATCTCTAAAACAAGGCCATTATCTAGAAACATAGAATATTAATGGATATAAATAGATACAAATATAACTCAAATATATCACTGTAGGACACGCTTATAGGAACATGATCAAAATTATGAATCATGATTCATATTCATGGAATAGTGTGAGATTTTTTTGAACCTCGATGCATACTTTATGATTGTCATGATACCCCATTGGAGATCATGGAGCACCTAGATATGTACTAAACACAAATATCTCTAGATAAAACTACACTCTAAAGATGAACTTGAACTCTATCCAAGAGAGATTAACCTCATAATGTGTATAAAACATCAATCTCAACCCTCTTTCTACTGGGACATGGAGAATTCTTTCCACTAGTACCATTATTTGGTTATGTGGGGTCCTCAAAAGAAAGAAAACTCTCCCCATTACCTTAAGAATGTCCTTTAGAGCACAATGTCTAGTAATACCCAAAACTTTGGTAGTCTTTCCCTATATAATACTATAAAAATTATTGTATTGTTCTCATCATATATTAATATTCCTATGATAATCAGCAAGTCGATAGGTGGAGGTATCAACAATAGTACACATAAAGGAAAAAACTTTTAAATAGGTCCCTAGATTGTGGCCTAAACCATAAGTGGTCACCATCATGATCATACTGTGGAATCCATGTTCTTTGTTATCATGGAGTCATCCCACATTAGTTAAGATAAATCAAAATCAAGAGAGTATATCTAGGGTGTTGACTCAATGACATAAAAACCAAAACTCCTTACTATATAATGCATGTACAATTTTTTACCATGAAACTAGTTAAAATATGAACTGAATGAATTAGTAGGTTATCAGGGTCCTTGTGAATGGATACGTCAGCTACCACACCATGATTGCATTTCATAGCCAGAGAGATAAATGTGAGGAACTTTAACACCATTTCCCTAGTTTCCAAACCAACCCTCCTTGCAAAACTATCTATAAACTCTATTACTAAGATTGAATAATATCTAATACCACTATATCATGTCTTAACATATAGGGACAATATCACGAGTTCTAAATTGAGTGTGACACCCCAAGATCAATTCCAATAGTCAAGGGGTATGATACTATAACAAAGTAGGCATATCACACATTTGGGAGGCCTTAGTATAAATTACATTTTCTCACATCCACATCTTCATACACCTATATAAGGTAGAAGATAAATAACCAAAAATATCAAAAAATCCATAACATATAACACAACATCAAAGTAAAATAAAATATTATATAAATTTAAAATGTACAAATACATCCCCAATAATAATATAAAGGATTTTGACCTGATAAAAAAAGAGAATAACTATGAAAAATAAACATTGAGATCTTTCCATTGTCCTTCTTGGACATCTAACCTCCACCTGCACTGGTTCCATGTAGAACTCATGGGAATGACCCATCTTTTTTATATGATATGACATATATAGGTAGGTCCCATTTAGAGGTGAGTATAAAGAAACCCGAAATAACACCGTGAAATCACCAAACATAAATCAAAAAAGGGAATTTAACTATAAATCACAAAATAAAGGAGAATAATAAAGACAAACTAGAAATTATTTAGGAAGCCTCAAAGTATTATAGTGAGGTCTATCCTCAGTTCCATCCTTGGGATTTTTCTTGAGGCTCCTTGTAAAATCTCATTCAAGATAACTCACTAATTGGGCCTTGTTAAAATTGATGGAACTCATCGTATAGGTCTTATTTTACAGGACTTTCCATATTAAATTATTAGAGCTTTTATTTGAGATTCTCACTAGATCATAATACACATAATGAGGATATAACAACTCATAATACATAGGTAGTGGATCACACCTAAGGATTATGAGGGTACCTAATCCTATCATGAATAATCCACTAAGAAGGGGATTACATTACATGGATGTTATATATGGGATACATAACCCATCCTAGGGAAGAATGAGATAGTTTATCACACTAAAAGTCATGCATAAGGAAACTTAAATATGTCTAGATATAAGGTCCCATGTTTTTGAGTGGTTTAAAATTCATATTCCCCTTTTAATTATTGAGATTGGTGGCCAGACCAAATATTATCATGATATTTGGAACCAAATTATGAGAGTTTTATTGAACAATGTACTTATGTTTATATTCGTTTTAAATCTATAAATGATATTTTGTGTTTCATATGGGTTTCATGTGGATTAGGTCCCAAAAAACAACTTTTTAAAAATTGTAGGCAAAAGAGCACATTTAGATTTAACTGTGCGACCAGAAAGGGGAAACCGTGCGGGGTGTTGCACTTATTATTAAAAGGTTTCCATGGGATTCACATGGGGTTTCAAAATGTACAATATATATTACATACTTAATTATAATTAGGTTTAGGTTTACAAAATTGGTACATGATTTTTCCAAACCATGTCCTCAAACTATGTGACCAGTTTTAAAGGGGTTACCCTTTGGACAGAGGGTGTGCATGGTTGGAAAATAGCTAGCCAAACCATGTAAAATAAACCCAAACAATTTAAAAGGTTGTAAATTTTTTATTTTCGCATCCTTCATTGTGATCCCTTATCCTTTCATTCTTCTCCCATGTGTTTCCCTCTCCTCCAGCAGTCGTGGACCTCTTTTTTTCTCCCCTAGTATTTTCCCATCCTCCTCCAATTAGAATCTAATTAATATTCTGTTAGTGGATATGGAATCATCTAAACAAGGCCTTTTATAAAATAAAATTCTCACTTATTTCTCTTTCCATACAAAAATCAAAATATTTGCGTGAACTTTTCCCTATTTTCAAGGTGTTTTTTTGAATCTCTAATTTCTCTCATTTTTTTCTCAAGTTAGAGTTTGATATCATATGAGTGTGTTACTATGAGTATATGGTAGAAGATTATTATATTTATCTTTGATTTTATGGGATGTATTCATGCATTCATAAACATTCTTGTGGGTTGTGACTGTGTGAGGCCCCTAATAATTAAATTGATTCTTTTAAATTTATTAAATTATTATATGGGTTACAATTCGGTATTCCCTAGTCATTGGAATTTTCAAATATAGGTATGTGAATTTATACTAACTAGCCAGGGAAGGATAGTTGTATTTTTTACTTAAATTAAAATTTTTATGATGAATGTATTGGTTCCATGGGAATGTGAAAAAATTAGAGCACGGATTTTAGTGATTTGGATCACCTAGACTGAGGAAACATAATCATCAGGCTATGGGAGTGTCATGAGATATGTGGGTGATTATGATGAATATGTTGAGGTGAAATAGTGATTAGATTTAAGGTGATGAAGTTGTTAGGATGATGGCATGGTCCGGGTAACTTGGGATGATGTTGACCATCTTGATTTAATGACATGGTCATAGAGGCACTAGGTGTTAGATGATGTGGTTTAAGTTGTTTGGTCATTTCTTCTCACTTTTGTTATCTGAAGAGTCATTGGATTCATGTATACAATGATAGGACTCAGTTTAAGTGGTTTTGACCTCTCTTTGTTGGCGGAGAAGTCCATAGTTATTGCGGATTAGGTGAAAATGTTGACCATTGGATATATTACTGGCACTCACCATAGAAAGCCACATAGATGGTCCTGAACCATGAAGAGATGTGTTGAGACCATTGGTTGGGGGATAATACTTGATATTATATTTGATCACATTAGTCCAATAATATTGGTGGGTGGTCGTCATTATTAATCGGGATGTTTACTATTGAGAAAAATATGAATTATTTAGATAAGGTTAGATATCATTGTGCCTCAGGATGTCGGGATATTGAGCCAATGGGGACTTTCAAAGCGATGTTCCTTGGGACCCATTTCTTATTGTTTGGGTGTGACTTTGGGATGTTCGGTGCTTGATTGATGGAACAAGGGGCCATGTTATGTTATTATCGGTGGAGCATAATGGTTCACATAGGGTGTCTTTCATCAGGGGTTTCCTTGGGAATTAAACCATAACTGATCTCCACTAAAATTTTATATAGGGAGAAACATTTTTTATTACATATATATATATATATATGTATTTGGGAACATATTTAGATATTATTTTAATTGGATAAAACAATTAAACACTTCTTTTTGGATGTTAAGAATAAGGGATGTGTGTTACTTATGAAATGTGTGTGCATTTCCTTTTTATTTATATTCAACATACACCTAGATATTTGTGGGCTTAGGAAATGAACATATTGGTGGTGTCCTACTAAGTTAATACTCAAAAACTAAATTAGACCCTCAAGAAATATTTATAATTTATGTCATTGGGATTAGTTAAGGGATCCGGATCATGGGATGGACCCTAGTGATCTTTCAGGTACCTTTTATATGGGATTGATGGTAGTGGGAGTGGTGGTTATTTTGCACCAATGTGGAGTTTCCATTTTTATTTTCAACATGATTATATATATGTATGTACCTATGTGGATGTCCATGGGAGAACATGGGTTTTTATCTGTCTTGTATTAAATGTTGTAGAATGTCATTTCTTTTAAAAATGGTATTGTGCCTTTGGACTTGTTTTTACCACTGTATGCTAATGATTCTACCTAGTTTACTATGTCTTTTACTGAGTTTTGCTTCAAGTCAATATATATATGTGTGGATCATTATTTTTGTCACTACATGTGGTTATATTCTATCCCCTATCACCTAATTAGACCCCCACTTGTAGTTGGTAGCCTTTGGTGTATAGAGAGGCATTTTTGAGGCCCAATGTCCCACCAGATTAGAGCACCAGTTTAAGTGGATTCAGGGTTGGGAAGAAAAAAAATGGTTTCAAAGGAGTTTTATTTTCATTTTTGTTCTTTATATTTGGACAATGTAAGACATGATAGTAGGACATAGTCAGTATGGGGTTTAGACCGCATGTTTGGGTGACAATATCACCATGCATGGGGGAAAGACCATGTTTATAGGGTTGAGAAATTTCTATTATGGTTTTCAATTTTATAGTTGAGTGACTTATATTTTGAGTGGAACACTTTGTTTTTGTGTTTATATATTATATGGTTTTGAAACTGGGCCCATTATGGTAAGGTAGGATTTTTATGCATCTTGATAGGCACTTTGGATCATATGATGTTTATTTTTCTTGTGATTTTTATTGGGAACCTAGAATGTTCTATGAGGTTTTGTGATATTTATAGTGTCCACAAAGAAGTAAAATAGTGTTTTCCTACTAAGCCTTTTTGGGGGAATTCTACTCATCCTTCCCAAGTATGTGGCTTCCAATGAGACTGATATGGGATGAAATATATATATATATATATATATATAGTATGTATGGACCTAACCCTAATAAGGGTAGGAATGGATGATAAAAGGGGGTGAGATATTTAATGTCACAACAAAGAAGCTAAATAATGTTTTCAAGTAAATACTCTTTTGTGGAATTCTACATAGATACACGAGCTTAATATACATTATATGTGATGCATGACTCTATTATGGTTACAAAAGGGGCCACAAGGATAGATTATATGTGACGTATGACTCTTTTGGGGGTAGGAAGGGGCCATGATGGAAGATGATATTTGGTATCTAACTTTAATATGGGTAGGTAAGGGGCCTTGAGGCCGATTATCTTATGTCAGGGTTGTGGTAGGGAAGTGTTAGGGTGGTGAGATGCATAGAATGTTACATGTTTCAAAATAGGTGATATATATATATATACTATTATGTATATATGACTTTGGTATTGGTATGTAGTGTGATTCCACAAAGATGAATTCTGAGGAAGCATGAAGAGGACAATGATACTGTACTGCATGAGTGTGTGCATGATGAGGACCTTGAGTGCTGGGTTGATCATGAGCCACATGTATAGGCATAGGTAGAGGAGGGGAAACTATAGAATATGAATGATTTTGGGCCACATAATGGATTATAATCTCAAGGATATCATGGTTCAGGTTATATAGTGTATTGATAGGGGAGATCATAGATCCGATCAATCTATTAGATATCTAACCTGCGAATTTTAGTCTAAGGACCCATTATTATTCCATGGTGAGGGTGCGCCATGGGTGGTAGATAATTGGATCAATTCATGCTAGACGATTTTTGATCATCTTGAGACACCCATAGGTTAGAGGGTGAATCTGGTGATGTTTTTTTTAGAGAACGATAAAAAGCGATGGTGAGAAATACAAGCTTAGGAAGGAAAACATGAGGGACTGACTAAGATGTATTTGGATGTGAGTTTCTTCAAGTACTTATTTACCAAGATGTTATGGGGGGATATATCCCTTCAGTTGATAAATCCATAATAGGGGAATACATATTTCATGGAATACAAGGCAAAAACCATGGACCTACCCCATTTTCACCTACTATAGTTGGTGACAACATCGTTAGGGTGCACTGTTTCGAGGATGGATTGTAGAATTCCATCAGGGTTTAGGTGAACATATTTTTACTAACATATTTCTACAAGGAAGTGACTCATGAACTAATAGAAAAGGGAAAATTGAAGGACTGGTCTTATTCGAGCCGAGTGATGTTGTAAGGTGATTTGAATGGTGATACTTCAGGTAACTTGATGTGGTGATATGGGGAATCTTAGTAGGGATGTCAGGTGGTAGATTCAGGAAGACCATCAAGGAGTTGGTCTTAAGTAGTATACGTCAAATGTGGGAATCTATGGAATTGGTAGACCTAGTTTGAACAGGTTAAAAAGGATTTTCGAGTAGGACACTAGATGGGCCAATTAAAGATGTTCTATTGGAGGACTTATCGAATATCTTGGAGTTAGGGACCAGGTTATATTCATGGATCTAAGGTAAGAATGGTAGTGACACAAGAGATGATATCCAATATTTAGCTAAAAAACGAGGTTGTGGCATAGATAGAAAGTCCCATTAGTGGGGTTAGTGGTTAGTAGCAGGTGCATCTTTGCAAGGAGGCCCAATGTTGGGTAGTTGGACTATAGGCCAGGTGCATGATGCTGAGCTACTAGGTTCAATGTAGTCTGAATTGTAGATGATATTTAGAGGTACACCAAGATCATGGACTAGTATAGATTACCATCTATATTTATATTATTTTAGTGAATGAGGTGCGCATGTATTTTTTTCTGACCAGACACTGGTTAATAGTTTGGAATTAGTTATATTGTTTGGAATGTATATATATATATAGATTAGGTGTGTGGGAACATGGATTTAATGTGGGATTCAATACAATGTGAGTAATTTATGAAGTTTGTAGGAATGAAGTCTATGGTGGGAATAAATACATGTATATATATATATGATGTGGGATTATATTTGGAATATTTCAAGATGCATGATCTTTGGGATGTGATGAGATTTGGGACTCATGGTTGTCATGTATGACACATGTACAGATGATGATATGATGACGTTCTGGACATCATGGGTTTCACATATGACATGAGAACGAATTGAGAACAGATTGAGGGGTAGAAATGATGATGCATCTTGGGTGGAATTTTGAGTCTAGGGATGGTTGGTGGACCATAATAATTTTTTTTGGGTCAGGAAGTTACCAAGAAGGTAACTCCTAATGTTGGGAGTTCCTTGAGCGAGTTGAATTGTAAATAATGATTGTGGTAGAACAAATTGATATATATGAGATGGGTATGTTTGGTACCTTCTTCATGGAATTATTTATAGCTCAGGGAAGTGATATTTTAAGGGGGAGAGACTGTAACATTCTAGGTTTTTGAGTGGTTCAAAATTCCTCATCCTTTTTGATTTTTTGAGTTTAGTGGACGAACCAACACTCATCTTGAACTTTGGAAACTACTTTTTAGAGTTTTATTAACCCAAGGACCATTGTTAGATGGGTTTTAAGGATGAAATAGTACCTTTAGGTTTTGGATAGGATTTGGGTTCATCAAGACCTGAAAACCCAATTTTAGAAAGTATATGTAGAGGAACATAATTGGATTTAACTATGCGGCCTGCAAGGGGAACCTGCACTGGGGTGTTGAATGTTTAATGAGAGGGTGAGAATTAGATATTCGTGGTTTTTAAAACTTTTAAGACTAACCACACACTTAGTTACACTTATATTGTAGGATCACATGATTGGAACATAGTTTTTCTCCACCGTATGGCCAAATAGTAAGACCTGTTTTAAAGGGGTGACCCTTTAGATAGAGGGTGGGAACAATTGGCATATATTTATAATAATCATGCGATATAACAATGTGAAACATTAAAAATTATGATATTACTTATTTTCTTCCTAATTATTCATTTTCCCTTCTCATTTATTTATTCTTCCATGTGTTCTCCTCTCCTCTAGCTGCTTTGAACATCTCTTATTCCTCCCATAGGATTTTTACATAATATTATATTCGGACTCCCATTCAAGATCCATTTGTGGCTAAGGATTCCTCTCATTACAGAAATTGATTCTTTACATTTATTTTTTTATCTCACCATATGAAATGAAACATCTGTGAGAACTCATTTTCCTTATTTTCAGGTTGTTTGTGTAGATCTCTAATTTCCCTTGATTCAAATTGAGATAGTGATCTAAATCAGATGATAGAGTTCATAAAAGTGCAAATTATGTTATTCTTATATTTCTCTTTGATGTTATGGGTGTTATGCATGAATTCTTAAATAAGATTGTGGTTTGTGACTAATTGAGGCCCCTAATAATTAAATTGATTCATTTAAATTCATTAAATGATATTATAAGATGTCATTGGGCATGGCCAAGTCCATTATTAATTTTCTAATCTAGGTAAGGGAATTGAGACCAATTGGGTTGGGTATGATGATTTGGTTTTTTACATAAATTAATTTTTATATATTGACAATATTAGTTCCAGGGAAGTGTGATGAGCTTGGATAAAGAATTGAGGTGATTTTGATCACCTAGGTTGAGGTAACATATTCATCAGGAAGAGTTTGAGGCATGAGAAACCTAAGTGATAATGGTTGTTAGATTGAGGTGACATGGTCAGCTGATTTAAGGAAACAAGATCATCTAGATGGGGGAATGAACCATTTGACTTGGGATGGTGTTGACTATCATGGTTTACTAACATGGTCAAAGGGGAATGAGGTGTTGGATAATGTGTCTTATATTATTTGGAGATTGATACTTACTACTATGGGATGACACACTATTAGAGTCATGTGAATACTAATAGAACTCAGTTGAGTTGGGTTTGACCACTCATTGTGGGCGGAGTCCTTTATTAATATTGTGGTTAGGTAATGCTGTTGACCATTATACATGTTAGAGGTGATCACTATATAAAGACATATGGATAGTGATAGGCCATTGAGAAATTATTTTGAGACCATAGATTGGGGGATGAGTCTCTTCATTACACTTGAGGTTTTTATGGGACTTTTGGAGGATGAAAATCATCGTTCCATAGGATTTTAGCTATTAAGGAAATGGACATTATTTTATTGGCGGATAAAGATCGATGTTCCATAGGATTTTGGGCTATATAGTTGATGTGGACTTTATAAGTGGTGGTCTAAAGGACATGGGACTTATTTCTTGGGAATTTAGTTAGAACACAAGGTGCTAGATTGATGGAATGAGGTACTAGATGATGTTCTTAAAGGTAGAACCCGAGGGTTCACCTGGTATGAATTTCATTAGTGGATTCCTTGGCCAATAAGACATGTTTCCTCACCATTGAAAATATATATTAGAAAACAATTTTTTTTTCAATATATATATATAAATATATATATATTGAGGAACATATTTAGTGATTATCAGTGTTGACTGAAGTAGGTAAACACTTCCTTGTGGATTTTGAGCATAGTGAAAGTGGGTAACTTATTAAATGAGTGTCTATTTTTGTTTTTTTATTTAAAATATGGATTCATAATTATTGATGTAATACACAACACATTGGATGTTTCATGTTTAGTTAATACTTCACACCCTACACGCCCCCCTGAGGACATGTATAGAAATTATGTATTTGAGATTTGGTAAGGGATCGGGATCTGGAGCTAGACCATAGTGATTGTTGAAGTAACTTTTTCATGGGATGGAAGGAAGTGGTCCAGATGATTCTTATGCATTGAGATGGAGTTTCCTTTTGAGTTTTCATAATTCTTTATATATGTATGTACCTATAAGGCCATCCATAAGTGACCTTTATTGTTTATTTGTATTGTATGACATGTTGTGGCATGTTTATTCTTCAACAAATGGTATGGTGCTTTTGGGATTGTTTAGTATGGATTCTTATTTAGACATTCTTTGAGATTACTATTACTTCCCCAGATTTATGTTCCTTCTTGTTATATATATGTATATACCATTATTATTTTCACCACTTGAGGGTATAGTCTCCCCACTATCACCTAATAAGACCCTTACTTCTTGTCACCAGCCTCTAACATACGGGGAGGGATGCCTACGACCCATTAGCCAAACGATCCAGAGCACCATTAAGTGGATTCTAGTTCTGGACACAACACTAGAAATATCCAATATTGGGGACCTATAATAGACCATACCAGTTTATCCAAACCATACAATCAATCTGGCCGTCACATAGTAATGTATAAAAAACCAACTAAAATAAGTCTTGAACATATCCAAAAAATACACCAAGATTACTTTGTGGAATAAAAATATAAAACTACATCCATAAAATTTAATTCAAAAGAATCTAAACCAAAAATTATAAAAATTATCTTTGTGACCAACAATCACCTCGAAATCACCTCGCTATGAAGGGAAAGACCAATGAAGAACCAAAAATGCTCAAATATTCCCTTCTCTTAACATGTATCATGTAATAAAATGTGTACAACCACCCAAAGAAATAAGTAGGTTGTGAGTAAAATTACCAATAGGATACCACTACATAGTCTATACAAGGTCTAATATTCATAATTCAATTGTTCTACCTTTTGAAAAAAAATTACAAAGAAATTTTACAAAATCCCAAATCTATTTATAAATCATTTTCCCTCTGGTTTTCTAAAAATCATTTCATATTCTAAAACCATAAAAATGAAAACTAGATGTGATAAAATAGGAAATAATATGCATTCATTATATGGTAATAAAGTAAATACAGATCTATGAAATACCATCATGTGATGTCTTGTGATATAACCCCATAAAAACCAATGACCAACAATGCATGATAAAAAGAAACATGTGATAAAAATCTATAATTGACCAAGAACACTATAATTTGGGATCCATACTATGGTAAAATACATACTATAAATAAATAATACTAGATGAGGACCAACATTGGATCTAACTGATATTGAGTCCTTTCGTAGTTTGTCGATATCAACAAAACAACTACTCGTGGTTCCACACACATTAAGGTTCACTATGTCTATTTCCCGATGCACCCAAGGTTCCCAATGTTGAGTTATTATCAAATTACATTTGAAAACCATTTTCACAATTTATAAAACATTTTAAAAGCTAAGAAAAACAAATTTTATGTTTTAATACCCATTTATGAATCAGAAAAAATCCAATTTTTTTTAAACAAATCAACTTTAAAAACATTTTTCATTTCCTGAAAACCATTGCAACCCCAAATAGATTATATTCAATGAACAACCCAATGGAATTTTTAAATAATGATATATGGTTAAGAAAATTAACTAATTTTACAAATGTATCTACCTAGATATAGTATAAACCTAGCTTCCTTCAACAATAGTGATTAGAAACCAATAGATCAGCCTTCAAAAGACAAGGGAGGAAAAATGAAATTCAAAGGATTGGTAGAAAACACTATCTGATCATGAATATGTACACAATCGCATCTAAAAACATAACTACAAACAAAAAAATAAAGAAAAAAATTAATGCTTACTTGTCGAGAAGAACCCCAATAAACCTGATGGCTGGTCACCAAATGAATGATCTGGAAGGAGGAGAGTTACCAAAAAATTGCCTAGGGTGAGCTTTGTGCTGAGAAAGGGAGTTTATATAGTTGAATGAAACTAAAATAACTCTTAAGATGACTTAAAAACTAAATATCATGATAATTACATAATGTGTAATACCATTACACTTCATGTTTTTAGTTAATGATGGACATGCTCAAAATCATACTGCCTTTTTGTAAAAACACGATTTTCCCCCTACATGGTGTGAATTAAATACATGGAATAAAAACCATTAATGACCTAAATTTGATTAATGCCTTCTACCTCACTACAGTTACATGACATTTAATCCCTTTACATGATGTGTAATCATCCTATAGATAAAAAATAGTCCATTTCTCAATATAAAGATGCCAAACTACCTATGATATTCTCTGATCTTGGGGAGAACCCCTTAATGCCATTATCAAATTTTTGACTAAACTCCATTAATTTAAACAAACATACATCATTGAACATTAGTTAATTTTCTCCATCAATGGATCTTCATCCCCATGAATCACGCAAAATCATCCAAATAGGGATGATAAACAAAGCATGAATAAGGGAGTACCGGAAATGAATAATGGGGTGTTACAATATCCATGCCATAAATGATTTATTCCCCAAGAAATCCCTAATATTCATTGAAAAAACAAAATTTAAGGACACTAATTCCTCATCAATTATCCCCTACACCACATCTCTTGGAAATTTCATCCACACTTCCACAGTACCCAAACAAGAGGAATAATTTTACTATGGAATACCTTCTCTATGTTATATATAATCTGAACCAGTTTCTCAAACAAAGTGGTTTTAGTCTCAATATCAACATCCTCGAATCCAATAAAGTGAGAAGGATTTGTTATATACCTCCTTCATTGGGAAACATGAAACACATCATGAATAAAAGATAAACCATATGTCATGTCCATTTGATAGGACGACATTCCCAGGTGTCCAATGATCTCAAAGGGTCCCACAAACCTGGTGAAAACATAACCTACATACCCAACCGATGTCATACCAAGATATTTGAAACTCAAAGAAAAATAGGATCATTGCCCAAAAACTTTAAAAGCATCCTCCAATGGTCTTCATAAGATTTATAATCACTATATTCCATGATCAATATCCTCTGGATCAATTGAACCCTATCCATCATTTCCTAAACAAGACTTGGCCCCACCAAGGACCATTCTCTTAACTTTTCCCATCACAAGGGAGATCTATATGGATTCCACTACAAATCCCTTAAGGGTTATATCTTTATTAATTTCTGATAACTATTTTTATAATAAATTTTTACCAAATGAATTTTTCTATCACGATTCTCCAAAAATAAGAATGAAATCCAGGAACATATCTTCACGAACATGGACAGACCACTATTTCTTTAAATATGTCTATAGATGACATGACATACTCAATCTAATATAGGAACCCATCACTTTTAGTAATACATTTCCAAAATAATATGTGAAACTCAAATCCCAGTCAGAGAAAACCGTAGAGGAATCCCCATGGGGTCTCAAAATATCACAGACATACAATTCCTAAAATTTTCCGCTCTCATCGTCTCAATGATAGGTAGGAAAGGATCTGATATCATGATATTATATATGATCACCAAAATGTCATCATTACCACAATAATTTCATGTAAAATAAAAAACTAAATCTCTAGAAATATCAACCCACTTCCATAACCAAATAGTTAAGGTCTACAAATAACCCATAGGTATTTGGTGTTTTTCCTTAATTATCTTTGAAGTAAGACACTGTGATAAAAAATATGGAATCAAAAATCTCATCCCCTACAACCAATACAGACACTCAAATTAGGATACATCATAGTAGACCTAGGGTGAATAGCCCAACATGACCGATGCCCACTGTCCATTAAATCATGAATTAAGGAAAAAGGGACATCCAACCAACCATGAAAGAATAATGCATCACTGGGAGACTAGGACCACTCCCTTTAGTTCTACCCATCAATAAGTCTTTCACTAAAATGATATAACATGGTGTCTATCACAAGATCAAAGTGAAATATCTCATCAAATGACCAATCATCTTCGGTCAAAACCAATAACACATGTCCACCATCCTTTACTATTACAACGATCATATGAGTAAACAAACTCATTAGAGACCACTTCTCAACTAATCGCATCATGTATTGTGCTAGTAATTTCGATCTAAAAAAATTGAAAAGGAAATTTTCATTTCTAGGGGTGTACTCAATATCAAAATCAAATTTCTAATGAAAATCAACCTAGTTTCTCTATCACATGTTTAGATCCCTTATAGAAAACACTTATTTCAGGCCCTTAAGTACAAAATACACAATAAATCACTCCCCAAAGAGATACTACCATCTTATTGGGAGTTCAATCATAACCACCACCAACAAAAGATCATGGGTAGGTTTGTTCTTCTCATGAGGGCGCAACTGGTGTGAGCCATAAGCCACCACCTATTTCCCTTGTATTAGGACACATCCTTAAGCCGTATAAAAATCTTTTCATAAAACATCATAACTTGAAAATAGTTATAGAAGAATCAAAAGTACTATTGACGTCACCATAAACTTCATATCCTCAAGTGATATCTATAACTTGTCCTTCCACTCAATCTTTATAACCTTATATGTTAAGGAAATAATTTAAGATGTGATCTTTAAAGAATCTAGAACAAACCACATATAGTACCCAACTAAACCCAAGAATATATATATCTCAAACCAATTTATAGGATTCTCCCTGAAAATAAATTCCTATATCTTTTCAATATCTATCATGATTCCCCACTTAGATAGAACATGCTTAGAGAATTTCACTTCCAGGATACAAAAATCACATTTGGGATGATTTTCATATATATGATGTTCTTTTTAGGTTCAATGTACAATATCAAAATGGTCTATATTATCATCCTCCATCTTAGGGTGCCCAAAAATATCATCAATGAACATAGTAAAAAAAGTGGACAAGAGTCGATGAATGATTTGGTTCATCAAATCCATAAACACCATAGGAGCATTAGTCGGACCAAAAGGGATAGCCAGAAACTAAAAATGCCCATACTGACTCCTAAAGTCTATCATAGGTATATAATCTTCTCAGAACCTCATCAAGTAGTACCCTGACCGTAGTTCAATATTTAAAATCCAACATTCCTCTATAAGTTGGTCAAAAATGTCATCAATCATAGTCAAATGATATAGTTTCTTAAGGATCACCTGATTCAACATCCAGTAGTCAATAAAATGTATGAGGCTCCCATATAACTTCTTTGAAAAGAGGATATGTGAATACTACTATGATAAATTTTAATGAATAAATTGGTTTTCCTCTTAGTAATTATGTTGGACCTTAATTTCCACCTAATAAGCAGGTTCCATTTGATGAGATTTAATAGAAATGGGCATCATACAGGGGAGTAGGTCATTTGTAAACTCAACCTCTCTAGGGGGAGGAAAACCAAAAATATCCTTCAAATAGTCTTTGGGGTATGAACACACCACATATACATATCAAACACCCAAATAAGGTCAACTACTTCTGGAAACATCTTTGAAAACTAGAATGAGATTACCCGAGAATAAAGAACAACAAGACCTACCTTTCATAATCTATTGTCCCAGTCACCTTGAAAGACATGAGTGACCCCATAAGTAGATATAAATGGTGCCCAATCATGATAATATTATATCTTTCCATTAACACTGATCATATAATCATTTATAATAATCAATTTGAGTATTTAAATATCAGTAACTAAAAAGCCCCATAGACTTCGAAGTCAGCTATCACCCCCCATAACACAGAACACATAAATTTTTTTTGGAAATATAACCAATGTCATGTAGAGTTCTAAAAAGTATGGTATAATTTCCTAACACAATCCCAACATTTCAAAAAAAATTGATCTAAAATAATGATTAACACATTTATATATTACGTATAACACCATTTCAGATGAAATAAACATAATACCTCTCACTATATCCAACCCTTCTTCATATTCCCATAGTGTATAGTCAACATCATAAAGAGATATAGTCTAATATATTCCCCCATATTTCTTATCCACATGAACATTCCCCATTAGCCTAGGGATATGACACACCACCATTGGAAGCATCTGCACTAACTATAAATCCCATGGTGATTGTGGATCTTGCCTTAGTTCCCTAGGATATCCTATCACAATAACCTTTTATATGGACATATAAACCATAATGAGGTCATGTACTAGGAGACTCCACATAGTTAGGATTAGTATGAACTTTCCTTAAACACTTGTAACAGACAACCTACGGTTTTCTAGATGAATCCCCTAAAACTAATAATCAAGAAAAATTACCACCCGTACACTTACTATTCTGTCTAGAACATACACCCTAGAAAAAAATGGAAAAAAAATGAATCTCCACAAAAACAAATATTCTTAGATATATCTACCTAAGAAAAAGATACATTATTAAACACCTCTATAAATGTTATAAGTAACATTTGAATCAACATATACCAAATATTAGGCCTCAATACCAACTCAAACCACTGAGCCTTTAGGTACAAATTTTCAGAAGCTTTGGTTATAGATGGTGTAACTCAAGAAAAATGGTTGGAATGCTCTAGAATGGTATGCCCCCTGCTCCAAGATCAGAAACTCATTGGTCTTAACAACATGCAATGCATTTCGGTAAAACTGGTCCTTAGATGTTTTTCTTGAAATAATTACAGGTAAGGTACTCATGAATCTTAGCCTGAAAAATCATGTCCCACAATCTCCTTCCAAGTCCATAGATCATGTAGGTGGGAAAAACTACCTTAGTATTTTCAAAGGTCTTTATGAATTTGAAGATACTCTCAATCCACTAAGGACACTCCACTGATTCCTATGGTGTATTGTCACCATGAAATACGTGTGGGTTCTTCTTTGTGAACACAAATCCATGACCCACCACCCGTACTATGTTCCTAAAAACTACTTACCCCAGATTTTGAATAGTGGAGATTACTGCCTCTACTAAATAAGGGTCCACTAGAGGATTAACTTACAAAACATTTCTTAGATTTTACTCTCTCCTATTTTAAAGAGAAATTATCAGAGGAACTATTTAGTAAACCCTTGAAAACACCAATTATATTATGATAACATTACAAAATTATTATTACCACTCCATGAATTTAATCGAATTTGTTAGAAAAATACGTATTTATAGAAAATATGAATTGTAACAATATAAGGAAACACTTAAAAGAAGGAACATTGCCATTTAAAAAATAAATAAATTTCAATCGAATGATCCAAAACACCAAGTCTCAAATCTTCTAAAACTTTTATGGTCACCCATGGATACTCATGTTCAGTCGAGGTAGTGAGTAGTCCAAGCCCCTTTTCCAAACGTACTATCTAAATTTCAATAATCATAATTCCTATCTACCCAAGACCGAGAATCAAATTTATGAAGTGTTAACTCACTTCAATATAATCCAACCATTGATATCAAATTATAATAGACCAAATCGGGTCAACCGAACCATATAACTAGGATGTTCATCACATGGTATGGTAATTAAAAACAACTAAAACAAGTCTTGAACATATCCACAAAAGACATAAAATCAGAGTACTACTAAGAGAAAAACTTCTAAAACCATATCCTTATAATCCACGACAAGAGAAGCTATACTAGAAATTATGAAAAAACACCATGTGACCAATAATCACATGGAAACCACCCCACTATGATGGAAAAGACCAAAGGAAAATACAACAATATATAAGATTCTCATACCATTTCATGTATCCTTCAATAAAACATCTACAACCTCCTAATAGAAAAATTAGGTCATGATAACAACACCCAGTAGAATAAAATCATATAGTCATTGCATGATTTAATATCATTAATGCAATAGTTCTAGCTTAAAAATAGTTTTACAATGTGTTTTCATAAATCCAAAATCAATTTATAAATAATTTTCCCATTGGTTTTCAAAAAAGCCTTTCATGTCGTAAAAATAGAAATACAACAAGTAAAAGTGATACAACATGAATGTATATACCTGTATCCTAATGTAAGCAAGTTGACATATATATATGAAATACCATCATGCGACTTCTTGTGATAAAACCTCGTATAAAACATGTGAGAAAAAATCCATGATTAAAACCACTATGTGATAAACAAACATTAATGAACAAGATCACTATTATTTGGGATCGAGATACTGAGACAATATGCACTTAACAAAATGTTTTCTATAACTGAATTAATTTTGTATCCAACTGATATTGATTACTACCACAATCTTTCTATATCAAGAAAACAACCACTATTGGTGCCACACACACTAAGGTTACCTATATCTATTTCTTAATGCACTCAAAGGTTAACAATGATCCAATATTATTATATTTCATTAGAATACCACACCAAAAATTTATAAATCATTTTAAAGGACATGAAAAATTGCATTGATTTTTGAAATCCCAATTCTAAATCTGAACAAATAATTTTTTAAGAAAACCCTTTTAAAAATATTTTTCTTTCTAAGAAAACTTTTGAAATCAAAAAGGAATTATTTTTAATGATAAAACTAATTTAATTTATAAATAAAAATAATAAATTCATAAAATTAACCAATTTTATGGAAACCCTTTCCTCAGAATGATATAAACCATGTCTCCTTCAACAATGGTGATTAGAGACCAAGATATCAGCCTTCCAATGAAAAGAAATGAAAATGAACGACAATGGATCCATAGAAAACATAGTCCAATAATGGAAATAAACACAACCATATCCAAAATCATATCCTCAACCAATTACAATGAATAACAAGAAGAAAATCTTATATGGAGAGGTGTAACACAACAACCTTAAATACTGATCACAAAACGAATGATCTAGAAAGAGAAAATATCACTGACAATTACATAGTATGAGATCTAGGTCAAGAGTAGTAGATTTCATGGATGAATGAAATGAAAATAATTCATTTGGAGCCATATAATAGAATATATTGATAATTACTTCGTGTGTAGTCCCATTAAACTTAGTTTATCACATGAATGCTTGAAAAACTTAAAAAAGTGTCATTATTTTATAAAAACCCAATTTTCTCCATTAGAAAACCTGAACTAAAAACACAATGTGGAAACCTATGACACCATAAACAAATTTAATTTCATATATGTAGTGTCTATTAAATTATATTTAATCCTTTCTCATAGTGTGTATTCATCACAAAGACAACAAATGAGAATAAAAAAAGTAAAATATATTGGTACTGAAGATATTGGAAGATTTGACCAAATTTGGAATTTGTACACAACCTACCCAAGGGGGTACATGACATGTATCACTAAAACTGGATCTACACATGACATTCCATCTCCCCTAACTTGTTATTCTCTAAATACCTGGCATGTACTAGTGACACATAATGTGTATAGGTTATCCTGGTACACAGTCATACACTATATACCTATGAATATGTACTCTCCAAAGCACACTACTTATTCCCAAACACACACAATATGTGGGGTGATGTGGATTCTTGGGATTTTACTCAATACACACATCAAGAGGTCCAATTAATGATCACATAGTGTGTGATATTTAACTCTCTATATTAACTAATCCCACCTTACAACTGGGATACACTGTGTCTGTTTATCTGAATTATATACTATGTGGATCCAGATCTTCCAAAATTTGTAAGAACATTACATGAATCCACTCATGAGACCACTTCTTCCAATCCTATAACATTTATCTTCCCTAATTTTTGTCCAAACACACTTATTGATTACTCACTTTCACTGTTACCTAGATTCAAACCACCCTTTTTTCTTGGAAATTGGCCCTCATCGCACCACATGCTACCTACATGCTAAGAACCTCCCACATGCCAAGAACCACATCACAAAAAATATCAATCCACCATTGATATTATTTAATTGTCATGATTACATTTTCATATCTATAATTTCAACAGTAAACCCCAAAAAATATGAAGAAACAATAAACAATCACCCCGTCAATTGGGTTCTCAAATATAGTCAAATCACTAGAAAAACGAACACCGATGATGATCAAAAACAGAGGGAGGAATCCAAAAAATATGAAATTGAGAAAAGTGTTAACCATGGATAGATAGCCTACATTAATTAATATAGGATTATCAAAAATTATTAATATAATACATGTAGATAATTCCAAGGTTTGGTGATTTGGATAACATCTGTTCTAGTTTAGTTTTATTGGGGATAATCTGAAATCGACACTGCTATAAAGAACGTGAAATAAATTAATAAAACAAGAAATAACTTATATTTTATTGATAATTTATGAATAAAAATATTTTTATGATACTTATAGTTCTATTTTAGAACTTATTTTTAATTTATGATACCCATGGAATCCTGTCATCAATCAGTCGATGCCTTGTACATTTTTCAATGAAACTCCTTGTGGTGATTTTCCTATTATATAGGTGATATCTTAGGGCTATGAGGTTAAACCTAGAAATATAACTTATAATAAATTAATTATAGGTTTTTCATATGGTTTTAATCAATTAGATATTATAAAATATATTTTTTTAATTTATTCTTTTTATCCATATAATCCACCAATGGATGTGAAGTAAACTAAATTCTGATGAGTATGAAATTTATGTTGGGCTTAGGTTAAACCTCACATTATGAAATCAATGCAGGCCTCCATTTTCCTGTCCATGAATCAATTACAGTGATATTATATTATTTATAAAAATATACATTAATGTGATATATTGTATTTATTATTTTTCATATATCAATACTAAGGCTCCACAAGGCATTCAAGTCCGGGATGAATCAATCCCTTACTCTAAAGATATTATCTAAAATATTGAATTGTAGCATATAGAACATCTTGGAAATATAGTTAAAATAGAGGTAAATTCCAATTGCAAGATTATTTATGTGAATGATTCAATGGTTAATGAAAAAAAGATAAATGGGTATATTTCATTCCCCTCCAACTTCTCTATAAAATGAAATTAGAATATAATAAATTTGGTAATGATTCTTAAGAGAAATCATTTAAGGATGTGTACAACAACTTAAATCTACTACAAAAATAGAGAATTTAAAATACAAGTGGTATTTAATCCCAAGGGACATAAAGAGGAACATTAACTTTAGTTTTTCAAGAAACACTATATAATTTTTGTGTATTTTGTCCTTATGCCTTCCTTAGTTGAAGAGTGAATTCTATAATATAATTTCTTAATTCAATTTTAGTTTAAAATATATGATTCCAACCTAACATACACATAAATAAATAAGATATTAAATATAAATATGGATCTAATATCCTAATTTTTTTAGATTTTATCTTGATTTCTACAAAATTATTAGTAAAATTTTAAAATGGTGTGTAGTTACACAAGAATTTTTGGATGAATGTATTATTTAAATTTTTGGTTGTGCATTTTGAATCCTATTTCTTAATTTTGTTTTTGGGTTGTGGAATAGATGAATTTTATTTTATTATTCCTGACTGATTAGGTCATTTGAAGCATGTTGGTTTCAAATTACTAATTTTTTCATACTCTTATGGGAATTTTAAGGTGGATTTGAGGATTTATTTTGAATAATATCACAATTGGGATCACCATTTATAGATTAATGTTTATATTATTTAATAAAATATGGTTTATTGATATGAATTGTTCAAATTATGATTTTTTAATGATTTTTCAATTCAACACTAAGTCCATGTTTGTTGGATATCAATGGAACCAGAGAACACATGGTTTTTGGGTATTTTGTTCATATTTGTTTGAAGATAATTGTTTCTATTTAGCTGGGTTGAATATAATTTAATTTTCTTCAAGTCATCATTGGGTTTCCAAAATTCCAAATTTAAGGAGGGTCATAAGAAGATATTATAAATAACTAATAGTTTAGTTTGAATAAAATAAAGTTGGGTTAACCAAGATGTTGGTTTATTATGGATTTTATTGGTTCAATCCTGCTTCATACATCAGTTATGGTTAAAAAAATTCATATTCTATTAATGTTGTGACGGTGATGAGAGTGTGGGGATTTTTTTATTGGCTATACATTTTTTAATGTTTTTGGTTAATTTGATCCAATATAACGCCGATATAATTTAATTAGTAGTTGTGTTGGGTTATCATTTTATGTTGGGATTTTGGTGGTTTTTATTTAGTGGGACTTTCTATAATAATTTTATATGGTTCCCACTAAACCAAATTTGTTTTACTCAAAATAAAAAAATGGAATGTAATACAATGACTCAAAATTTCATTACATTGATATATACTTATTATTAGATTAATATTCATTATATTAAATAAATACATTCTAGAGTATCATTAGCATATAGTACATTTGGAAACATGGAAACATAAAAACTGGTTTAAAATATCTACATCGTCTCCCACTTTTTTCTTCATAACTATCACCATTTTGATGTATCATACTTAATACCTTTCCTTATATCACGGGGAAAGGAAACATAAGAAAACTGTGATCTTAGATTATTAGTAATGGTAGACAAGGGAAATATAAATCATAACATTATAATAAGGGCATAACATTTTAAAATTATACTCAATATATCAATAATCATAATCTTGAGTTATGGAATAAATATTCGCAATTCACATGATACAAATCAAAAAGCCACACAAACCATATGAGAATAAAATTAGAATAATGAATAGAAACATATTTTTTATATAATCATAGATAATAATTTACTAAGTAGTAAAGGATTTTCTCTTATACTATCATAGTTGAATGAATTCACTCCCCAGACCATTTTTGTAGTCATGGTTCACTACCAATATGGTCATAGTGCACAATATCCCTTACTGAATTGGGTTCAATCTCTATTTTAGTACTATTTTTCTCATGAGATATAATTCTTTACCAAATTAATTATAGGGTGATATATTTCCCACATATCATTTTATTAATACTATAGATATATGTTCCATAATATTATAAATCATTCATCATATCAGAACCAATGAATAAAAATGGATTTCATAAACATTTAATATTTTCACTGAAAACATAAACCATCCATAAAAAATAAGTATGATATTCTTAGTTAATATAACAAGTAAATATTTTGTAACATCAAAGGATTCCATATTACAAGTAAAATAATATTTAAAGTCCACTAGGAATAATTCTGGAGGAAAATAACCATTCTCTTTTGAAATAAATCTTAATTTTATAATATGATTTAACTTAATAAGGGATTTTTTTATTCAAATATAAAATTTTAATCCTCTAATAAAATATTAATATCTTATATAATTCATGATGATGTAAAAATCCACTCATTTAATATGTATTAAATAAACATTCCTTGTGTATTTTTTTGGAAAAATCATAATATACCTTGTTCGGAAAATGATAAAAACATTATTTTAAATTCATTTTGTAAAAAGAAAAATATAGTGAAAAAGAATATTAAAAAATAATTGGATAATGGTAAAAAAAAGTTTGAAATAATTTCTAGAAATCATGGATATTATCAAGAAATATATACTGACATATACTCATATATAAACAGTCCCAAATATTGGTGATATTGTAAAATAAAATCATTACCTCAAGTCTCACATTTCATTGTTCACATTAAAACATCATATATAATAAATATTTATTTTTCATAAACATATTCCATAAAAATATTCACATCTATCAGAATACATATGATTTAGTTATAACAACTTATCACCCATTTATTAATAATTTATTATTACAATAATTGTTTTGGATTATTACTTCTTTGTTTTCCAGGTATGTTTTGGTTCGATAGTATTAGCCCTTATACATTGATCAAGTTACCCTCCTATATATAATTTTAATAATACTATGAAAATATTATCTATTAATTATATAAATATTTATAATCATTTATAATAATTATAGATAGAAAAATTAATTACATCGTTCATAGAGATGGTAGGTTGTACGTACACATGAACACTCTATCCATTTTTCATATAATGTAATGAAAGAAAGGTAAATAACAATTATCCTTAAAGTAATAATTATTATATCATTTATATAATATAAATTCATAAAATTCAACCTTATTACCATCCATGTGAAATATAATGGAATGAATAATCGCATTGCATTTGGAAGATAGTTGTCTCTATATACGTATGACTGACATTATCATTTCCAAAAAGATGGGATGATTAGATGGTTGATATAATAATACCATTTAATATGTATAAGTATTTCATAAATATAATATATAAATATAAAACCCATCATAATATGCATCCATAAAATAGGTTAGTGAAAAATTAAATGTATTGCTACATGGATATGGTAAGCAGTACGTACGCACGAGCGGTACTTCACTTTGGTTTGATTGGAAAGAGATTGTATAATGGTGGTTTCATAATAACAATAAAAGTTTATAAAATATATGAAATTAAGTTATTATTTTATTATAAATATAATATAGTTATATGAGGTAAAAATAGTGTAAAAGGATGTTATCATTTTAAGGAGATTACCTATACTTGGAAAGAACACCATTAAATTTCCACTTAAAGACTATAGGGTTGGTATTTTGAGAAGAGAAGAACCTATATAATTCATATAAAGAAGTGTATAAGATAATTTTTTAAATTATGGAAAATATGGATGGCTCAAATTAGTGTAATGAGGTGAAGGATGAATTTCCATTTTATAATTTTGGTGAGGGATACTTCAAATTTCTCAAAAGATTAAAATCAAATAAGACTATTCTAGAGGAAAATTCTTCCAAATGGTCTATAAATTCACCAGTTATGAAATTTTAGGCAATATATTATCCCCATTTCGATTATTTAATATTTATATGATTCTTAAATTATTTAATAAAATCATAATCCCATAAAATATCATTATGGTGGATTTTGATTCTATCCAATACGTTGACTTTAAAAACATATAGATCAAAATTAAAATTCAAAACAACTATTTTATTATATCCTAATAAATTCATGGTAATAAAGATAATTATTTTATGTCCTTAAATATATAAAATTATTTTAATTTTAATATATTTAATTCTATTTATATGAGTTTTCTATTAATTTAATAATTATTTCATCAATGTTTTGTAAGTATTTAAGGTGATTATTTAATTCCTCAAAATTATATATAAATTACCATCAAGAATATAATTTCATTATTTACAAAATTAATATTAATATTCATTCATAACTAATTTTTTTTCATATGTTAACACATAAATGATATTTAAAACTAAGAGAGTGACATTTTGTCACTTCTTTTGGTTTAAATGATATATAAGTCATTTTCGTTGAAAAATTTCAATTAAAAACTCAATTTATAATATTAGTTGTTAATTTTGGGATTCAATTCATCGAAAAATATTTTTTATTAATAATTATTGTCTTATCACTTATTTTTTACCTTGATTATCCCGATTTACCATTTATTTAGGTGATAAAGTTTACCATTGTTACTATTCGTATTGATGACAAATAAAAGGTTCCTAATTTGAAAATTTAGGCATCCAAATTAAAAATTTTAATTAATTTTATATATTAATATACCTATTAATTATAGAAATTTATTTTAATGTAATTAAGAAAAAGATGACAAAAATGACTTTTTAGGAAAAAAATACATATTAGGCCTAAAAATGGATTCTTTATTTTCCTATGATTAGAAACATATTTATAGAATGTTTAAAAAATTGAATTAAGTAAATAATATATAAATTTTATTAATATAATTCACTAAAAGGGACTAATTTAATATATTGATATAAAAATCATTGTACGCATAAAATAATATTTTCTTATTTATTAAATAGAACATTTATTTAAAAAAAAAAATTAATTAAAATAATGATTTTTTTAAATTTATGTACTATATATTTTTTATAATTTAGTTATTAGAATTCATACCCACAAATATAATTTATAGGTGACCATAAGCACAAAATATTTTAATAATGTTACGTTTTTCATGTTGTTTGATACACAAACTATCAAATTATTTAAAGTGAAAATTTTCATAAATAAATCAGAATGTTACATTCTACCCCCATTAAAATGAATTTCACCCAAGAAATTAATCAGTATAATTTAGAAATATGAGGATATTTTTACCACATCACATCCTCAAGTTCCCACATAGCCTCCTCAAATTGGTGGTTTCACCACAAAACATTAACTAAGAATGTGGTCTTGTTTCATATGACTTTTTATCTACCATCCAAAATACCTGTCACTTGTTCTCCAAAATAAATATCTTACTTTAGTTGTAATATATTTGATTTCAATACTTACGAATGATAGTTACAAAATTACACAGGATAGAAACATGTAACATATCATGAACACGATAGATATTCAATTGAAGTAACAATTAGTAAGCTAACACCCTGATATGATCATGAATTTCAAAATGACCAATGTACATAGGGATTAGTTTTACCATCTTTCCAAATATCATCACTCACTTATAGAGTTATATTCATAGGAACACCATATCACCCACTTCAAACTAAAAATATTTCCAATGATAGCAAACCTAACATTTTTCTTGACAATAAGTTTCCCTTATGATATGTTGAATGGATATATCATTATCTACCATCTCATTGGCAAGATCAAGTCGCAATAGCTATATTCTTCCAACTTAATTACAATATGTCATCGTTCTTCACTTATTATCATAGAGGGATTCATAAGGATCGATCTTAATGCAAAAGTGAATGCTATTGTTATAATTAAACCCCACAAAAGGAAGGTGTCGATCCCAACCACATTTTAAATTTATAATGAAATATCTCAACATGTATTATAAAGTCTTATTGGTTATCTAAGACTTCATATCTATTTGAGGCTGATAAAAAGTGTTGAAACTTAACTTTGTATCTAGAGCTAACTGAAGACTTCACCAGAACATTGAGGTAAACCTCACATCCTGATCTTGTACAGTTGTACTCCATGCAATCTCACAAATTTGTTAATTTTTATTTTATAAATCGATTCAATCAATAAATATTATTTGCGAATAATTATGTGTGATGAATTCATAAGGTGATCGACAATAACCCTTATAGAATTATTTCCTTTAGATGGTTTTTAGATTTTGATTGAAAAATCCATGGTGGTGTTTTCCCATTTTCTTTCTATAATCTTTATTTATTGTAACATCCCCTTAGAATTATATCTATAAACCTTAAATTAATAATAAACCAATAACAAATAAACATACTCCTCAATATCTCTCTTCATATCATCCCACTAGAAATACTTATTCAGGTCACTATACATCTTTGTACTTCTAGGATATATAGAGTATGACTTACTGTGATCTTAAACCCACAAATATTTCCTTTAATTTAGTATGGGTGGGAAAAATTAAAGATTCACGAATTTTATTATTCTGTCAAAATCAATGTTAATATTTGTAACAATTCTTACCTTTTATCATCACTACCTTTTCCTTTTGCGCCTCTTTAATCTTCACTTGGGTACATGGTTGAATATTCATATGATCCAAATAAAACTTCTCCTCTTACATTAATATATCTCGATTCATCCATTTTAAATCCATAAATATTATATCTTTTTATATCCTCATCATAGATAAGATGTTATGAGCCTTTTTTTCTCAAATCATCTGCCACTTTGTTCTCTTTCTGGAGGTGGTAATGTATTGATGAGTCATAATCTTTAATCAAAATCGATCTTATTATGTGGTCCATGTTTAATTTTTTTAGTAAAAAAATAATTTAATCTTATTTTATAAATATATATGTCAATGTTTTTATATAGAGATAATTCCTCCATATATTTAGTACATACATTATTGCAGCTACTCCAAATATTGATTTGGATAATTTTTCTCCCGAACTTTCAATTGGTGTGAGGCATATTCTATCACCACATCATTTTCATGAGAACACCTCCCAATCCATTATTTGATGCATCACTATAGGTAACAAACATTTCTCCACTATAGGGTATTGTGAACATATGTATAGTGACCAGCAATATTTTTCACTCCTTGAAATTATCTTCACATTTCTCCATCCATATAAACTCAACCCATTTTCGAGTCAACTTGATTATTGGATTATAAAATTGTGAGAATTTTTTTAAAAAAACATCGTTAATATCCAATGAAACCCATAAAAACTATAGATTTTAATCTTCATGGATTGTCTATTCCATCTGTAAGGAAAACATGTCTTTGAATTGTCTAATAATATACACTTAGTTGATATTATATGACCAATAAATGAAACATTGTGAAGAAAAAATCCACACTTGGTAATTTTTTCATAAATATTTTCCTTCCTTTCGGTAATCAGCACAATCCTCAAGTGATCTTAATGATCTTACATTCACTTTGAATATAAAATGATATAATCTATAAAGACCACAAAACATATATCAATATAATCTCTAAAGATTTTATTAATTAGTTGCATGAAGATAGTGGGGACAATAATAAGACAAAAATATATCACTGTAAATTCATAATGTCCATACCATGTATGGAATTCCTTATAAATTTTATCAAACTTCTTGAACCTCAATTGATGATATATAGAATAAAGATCAATCTTTGGAAATTATTTTTCTATACATATTTTTTGAAATAATCATCAATATGAGGGATAAGATACTTGTTGTTGTTTTTAATTCTATGAAGATCTTGATAATAAATAGAAGGATGCATTGAACCATGATTATTCATAACAAATAGAATAAGTGTTCCCTAATATCAAAAAAGAGGGTTTAACAATCAATTATTAAGATTCTCCTAGAGTTTCAATTCTAACAACTCAATTGGGTAAATTCTATAAGGAATCTTTGATATTGACCTAACATAAAGTATGAATTCTATTGAAAATATAACTTCAAGATTTTTTTTGGAATACATGATAATTATCTAGGTAATACATAAAGAAACTCCCATATTATAGGCATATCCCTAATATTATGTTTATCCCTAACCATATATGATAGATAACCTTCATATGTAGTAATTAAGACCCACATTCCATTGGATTTTGATAATTATCCTTGCATTGATAAATGATTATAGGTTCATTTAGAAAATGAAATGTGACTTACCGACATCTGAAATTAATATGGGATCCATATTGATAAATTTGATTCATTTTAAGAATCACATGAAATTAATCTAGAGTGAGAATAAAAATATTTTATGGAATCAATTTACCACAAACATCAATCGAAGAACTATAAAATTCAGCTATCATTACGAGTTTTCATAACTAACTCAACATCTAATTATAGATGTGATATGGTAATACCCTTAGAAAATCTTTTAGAAATAAAATATATGGTGGATCTAGAATCAAATAAGACATTAGCTATTGTAGTCCATATGATAAGTTCATCTTTCACCTTGTTATCAAATAACCCATTTCAGTATTCTTGATTGTATGAGATTTACCTTTTTCATTGAGCTTAAGAAGTTGTTGATGATTATCATAAAAAACCTTCGGATTCATGCACTAATTGGAATAATTATCACACTATATGAATTTATAGCATTAAAGAATGTGTGGTGTGTTGTTTGGATCTTTTTCTCTATTTAAATCCTTATATAACTTCTTCCCATATCTTCGATAGGTACTAAATAAAGTAAATATTATATTCCATTCAACAATGTTTTTATAATTTCATTTGTATTCTATTTTTATTTTTTATCAGAACAATGAGATTTATGGGTAACTACTCTATCCATCTCCATATAGAGATCACATCGAACAATTTCTTTATATATACTAGATTTTCTAATTGCTAATTACATTCAGAGACATGGTTTCAAAACCATCAAATAATTTATTAATTCTACATTAAAAGATAATAATTAAAAAAGAATCATAACATGATATCCCAGAAAAAATTTCATCAAATTTACTAATGGATTTTTAATCCTTTTTCTTTAGTTAAAGAAATTACTTATCTATATTCATATGTAGAATAAATGGGAAGTACTTGGAAAAAGATATCGAATTAAACTCATACAATTTGACAGATTAAAATTATTCTTCATGACTCATATCCTCAATAAAATTACACCTTTTATTTTCTACTCCTTCTGGATAACAAACTGTTAGGAAATATTTTTCTCTTCCCAAGCATTAGATAATAGGAAATATTTTCTCAATGGTGTTGCTCAATCACTGAACCACGAGTGGATTATAATGGAAACTAAATGATGGTGGTTGTTCACTCATGAATGATTTAAAAATATGTTATTCCATTATTTGATCAATAGTAAACTTGACATGATTCTTATTTCGAGCAAGTTGAACGAGCATAAAAACAATATCATGTATTCAATATCCCATAAAATTTAGATTTTTAGGAGGAAAATTATTAATTTTATATCACATTCAACATTAATACAATTCTATTAAGTTCCATCCAATGACATAAAGTAAAATTAAAAATGACAGAAATAATAATCATAGTGTAAAACCACAAAATAGTGAAAATTGAATTGTAGTATGTGAAATTCATGATAGATTATTTTATGAAACCTCAGGTTTAACCTAGGACATTCATGATTGTTATCAAAACCTTAGTATTTTATCCTATACTTAAACTTATTCCTAAAATTTTTTCATTATATTTTTCAATGGTTAACTTAACCATCGTCTTATACAATTTGTAATTAACCAATATTTTAATATATAGATATTACATATTATTAGATGAATATTCATTTTATTAAAAAAACACATTCTTAAGGATAATAATGGCCCGCCTTTGGAAACATGGAAACCAAAAGAATTCATTCATAAAATGGAAGATGTGATATTTGTGTTTGTATACTAAATGGGGAGTGAATATGGAGAAGGGATGTGGGTAAAACCCCACCTTTGATGTGGTACTGGAGTTGAATTAGTGTGTTTTCTAATGTCAAGGAATGTATCATGAAATGACATGGACCAGCACTGGTGTACAAATGTAAAACCATTATTCAGATGAACTTCCATTTATTTCATCATTTCTAGAAAACTTTGTTGATGTATCATACTTAATACCTTTCTTTATATATTTGGGAGAGGAAACATGAAAAAAGGGTAAGATCGTATTCTCATCAAGGTTAAACAAGAGATATATCAATCATTAAATGAGAATAATGGAATAAAATTGAAAATTACACCATATGTATCAATAATCATAATTTTGAGTCACTGAATAAATATTTCTAGTTCACAAGACATGAATCATAAAAGAAAATGATCCATAAGAGAATAACATTGGCATAAAACCTGAAACTGTGACATATAGATAAGCTTAGAAAATAGTCTCACTAGTAGTCAAGTATTTTTTATTGACTATAATAGTGGAATTATTTCACTCTGCAAACCATTTTATTAGTCATGGTTCAATCCCAGGACTATCATAGTGGACAATGTCCCATACCAAACTAGGTTTACTCCCAATTATAGTCGTGTTTATCTCATGAGATATAAACATTTATCCAAATTAATTAAGGGGACATATGTTTAGAACCCATCACATAGTAAATAACATACATATGTGTACCATATGATCATAAATCATTCATCGTATCAAAACCCATGAAAATAAATGTGATTTATAAACTTTTCATCCTTGCATAACCCATAAAAAAGAAATGGGTTTCAAAAGAATTTTATATTTTTACTATATCATAAAACATCTATAAAAATATTTAGGATAGTATCCTTAGTTAATATATCCAATAAATATTAAGTAACATAAATGTGTGTCATGTTATATGGAATGTAATTTTTATGATCACATAGAATAATTCTTGGGGTAAATAACCTTACAGTTTTGAAATAACTTTTTATAATTAGTAAACTTATAAAATAATTTTTATTGAAAATAAAATATCAAAAATATAAATAATGATTAATAGAATTTGTATTTCATGATGTAAGGAAAATATAATCATTCCATATAATTTTAAAAACATTACTTCTATACTGTTATTGGAAAAGACACAAATTACTTTTTTTGGAAAACATAAAAAAGGATCCATTGAAGATATTTAAAAAAATAAAAATATGGGTAAAAATAAATTTAAACAATAATAATAGAATGGTAAAAAAATTCTAGAAGAAATGGTTATAAAAGAGAAATATTCCCCAACTGAGACTTAAATATAAACAATCTTGAATATTGGTTAGATTGAGAAATACGACCCTCACCTCAAGCCTATTCTTTCTTAGTTTACATTCAAACCTCATGTATAATATATACGGGTTTATTATAAATAAATTAAATAAACTTAACAATATATTATATCCCATTTATTATTTATTAATAAAATCATTTCACCAATTGATTAATAATTTGAAATTAAAATCACTATTCTTGATGATGACTGCTTTATTTTCAAGCATGTTTCTATTCAACAACCTCAATACTTTTTTTTTGATAATGGTATAATAAATTCTAGAATATTAATCTGTTTATAAACATAATATATTTAAATATTTTTAATCATTCATAAAATTAGATATATAAAACTATATTAAACCATTCCTGGAGATGATAGGTCGTACGTAGACATGAACAATGTTTCAATTTTTTGACTGATGGAATGAAAGAAAGGAAAATATTAATTCACAAATACAGAATAATTATTATATCAAATATATCCTATATATTCATCATATTCATCTTTATTACTATGTATGGAAAATATAAATGAAAAATAAATCACATCACATCATGGTGATGGTAATCGACACTTACGCACGATCAATGTTATCATTTTCCAAAAGATTGGCTGGTAAGATGGTAGGAATAATATTTCTGTTTAATTAGTAATTTTTTTATTAAATATCACATATAAATATAAATCCCATCGAACTAGACATCTATAAAATATGGTGGTGAGAAATGAATTTTATCGCTATGTGGAGACAATAATATATACATACGTAATAGTTATACTTTCAATTTTGGTTTGACGAGAAAGAGAGTGTATAATTATGTTTTAATAATAATAATAATAAACATTAAGAATATTAAGGATAATTAATTCATTATTTTTTGATAAATATCATATATTTAGAGGAGGCAAATAATAATTTAAAATAAAGTGATCTTTTTAAGGATATTTCCACTTCTTGGAAAGAACTCCTTTAAATATTCCTATAATGGCCATAGAGATATTCTATTAAGATG
This sequence comes from Viscum album, assembly GCA_963277665.1. Taxonomy (NCBI): domain Eukaryota; kingdom Viridiplantae; phylum Streptophyta; class Magnoliopsida; order Santalales; family Viscaceae; genus Viscum; species Viscum album. The sequence continues at coordinate 1,428,160,613 of OY728152.1, forward strand.
AAAAAAACTATATTGTTTCTTGGTAAGTAGAAAAGATAATATTTTAGAGGGTGATCGAGATATAAGTCGAAAATTTGTGTAATGAATGAAAGAGGAAGTGCCCATTTATAATCGAGGTGGGGGGCAATTTTGGAATTTTGAAAAAAGATTAAAAAATATTAGGGATATTCTAGTTCCAAATTATTCTAAATGGACTTTATATTTACAGGGTATAAAATTTTATACCATATATTATCCCCTTTTTATTATTTAATATTTTTTTTATTTTGAAATAATGCAATAAGATATTAATCCGATAAAACATCATTATTTTCAATTTTGATACTATTCATTACTTTGACTTTAAAAACATCAATATGACAATTAAAATTGTAAAAAATATTTTATTATATCATATACGCATTATTTTTAACTATATAATTCTTTTTTTCGTCCGCAATATCTCAGGTTATGTTACTTATTATATTTTTAATATTTATTTTATATTTATATTAATCGAATAATTATACATCAGCATTGTGTAACTATTTTTGGTAATTATTTAATTCCTAAACACTATAGACGATTTAAAATAATGAATATAATTTTATTGGGAACAAAATTTATTTTAATATTTATTCCTAAGTAATTTTTTTCCTTATGTGAACATATAAATGATATTTAAAACTAAGAGGAAGACATATTGTCACTTTTTTGGTTTAAATAACATATAAGTAATTTTATTGAAAATTTCTATATTAAATAACTCAAATTATATCCTTAGGTTCCAAGGGTATAATTTAATTCATCTAATTCGAATTAGAATGAATAATTATGGCCTTTCAACTTATATTTTTTATAGATAAAACTGATTTTCCATTTATTGAGGTGATAAATTTTTCCATGGTTATTATTCATATTGAACAAAAATAAAAGTTTCCCAAAAAAATTTGAATCAATTTTTTATATATTTTTAATTATTTTTATACAATTTAATACCAATAAATAGATGAATATAATTTTAATGTATGTGTGGATAATGTGACAAAAACGTTTTTTTTGGAAAAAATACATTTTAGGCCTAAAATTTGATAAATTATTATCCCATTCTTATAAAAACAATTATTGAAATTTTGAAACGTTTTATTAATAAAATAAAATAAAAATTTCATTAGAATAATCACAAATATTGATTAATTTAATATATTGATAAAAAATTCCCCGTATGCATAAAATATTTCTTTTGCAAAATGTCCCTTTTATTTTAAAATAATTTTGGATTTTAAATATAATAATTAATTAATTTTATAAATTTGTAGACCATATATTTTTAATTAATTTTTATTACTATTCATAACCACAAATATAACATCTAGAAAATAATATATATATATATATATAATATTTTAATAATGTTATTCAGTTCGGCTAAATATTCTGTTACGTGTAACCTAAGCTATCGATTTATTAATTGAGAAATATTTCAAAGAAATATCTAGGTGTTAATTTTAAGGTAATGTTAGGATGTTTATAGAGATACATGTTTCTCTAATGAGTCATTACTATATATTTTTTCATTGGGTGACCGAATACTTATACCTCAAGGAGTGTCACTCACTATGTATTTAGTATTATAGGAGTTATTGTTTCTTACTAAATCCCGATACATGTTGGTGAATAGATACTGGGAATGATAAAATTTATACAATATTACCATTATTGTACCATCCTTTATGTTGTTATAATCATGGGTGGTTGTTTATAATTCTAGTCATGTCATTTACTGAGGTTTAATCCAAATGAGATATGTAATTTTATATGATGAATATGATATATGTTCTCTATATTCAGATAAAATTAGTAAGTGTATAATCATATCTAGATAAGGTGTATGATATTTTTCAATTAATTTTTATAATCAGTCATAAAATGTCCTCATCCATCTTAGTGAATTAAATATGGCATGTTTGTCTTTCAGGTCATTCTATACTCAAAGATTTTAGAATAAACAAGTAACTGATACATGATTGACATACTCGGTGTCTTTTAATCACTTTATTTCAAAGAAAAATGGATTATATGATGAAACATTCTTGTATATAACCTAAATTATAGAAAAAATTACTAAGATATATGTGTTTGATAAAGATCATACTTTATCAATTTGTTTCTAATGTGGAATTGATGTCTTTAGAGATCCCACTCTTTTTTTATAATTAATTAATATAGAATTATTAATTATTATAAATTTGAGAATGGAATATGGGGTGAAACATAGTGGTTATGTAAATAAAGTAAATTATTTATTAAAATGTGTCTGTATAATTATTTGAGCGATACCCCAAAAGTGTTCTGAAGGATATCCAAAATATGTTTTGTGTGGAATTTCTCATGTTTTAATATATTATGTTACTTCTAGTTAAATTATATGACAAATTTTATAAAAATAATTTAGTATATAGATTTAAAACATAATTTTTATGATGATATATTAGATGTTATGTTATTTATGATTGTTTTCTATAGAATGAACCACACTTATTCAAGGAAATAAATTAAAAAATAAATCCCAAGATCAACAAGCTTCTAAAAAATAAAAACCATATAAATGAAAAAGGAATAAAAATGTGAATTTAAATGATTATGGATACATCTCAAGACATCAATAACAGTGTTTTGGTAAATATGAATATGGAAAAACAAAATGAATCTCCACTTTTAAGTGTATCAATAGATCGATTGAAAAACCCAATTCATGGTTAAGATTCTCCAAACTCCCATGATATGATAGTACCTCACGATGACAATGGGAGATAGAAGAAGAGAGATTTAGGTGATTTATTAAAATTATTGAGAAATCTTAGATCAACCATCTCAATGGTATTTACCACCTTATATTTCCCTTGAGTACTCTCCCCAAGTACACATGAATTTATTCATAGATTATAACATATGAGTAAATGGTTTTGGCTATTAAGGAATTTATACAAATGCCTAATTTTATCTCTCATGAGTTTCTTCTTAAAAAATTTCTATAATAATGATAACCCAGTGTGGAAAATTGACTAATGTAAAAAATTTATATTTGAATACTAATTTAATAATAACATTCCATGAAAATTGTATAATAGGGTCAACCCAAATTACAAAATTGATATATTATATAATATGATATGTGAGGTAAATGACATTATGATATTACCATAGCCTAACCAATGAGAAGTTACAAGTACTGCATTCAAATATTTCAAATAGTATAGAACCTTTCATATAATATTATATATATATTATTAATTATGTCATTTGTAAATAAGTCATTAAGTCACATATACTTTAATCTTCAACTTTCACTAAATCCACAAAACAATCGGTTATTTCACTTTATATTGTATCATGTACAATAACATATAAAACCATATCCAAAAATTATTTTGGATATTTTTAAAACATTTTTGATATGATATCATCAAATCCAATATGTATTATATCATATAAAATACTATATGTATACCCATCCAAAACTTCTTTTGGATAAACATGAAAACAATTTTAGAGTAGCTCACTGAGTTTGGAAAAACTCATTCTCCATTTATACAATAAAAAAATTTAACCCCTTGGTCTTTTATAGAATTGAAGAATATATGAATTCATATATCTATAAATGTAAATAAATAGAATCCTATAGAAAATTACCTATTCTACTCAAGATATAAAGATATTTAGTGTGATCTGTATAAAAACAAAAATCATTATTATTTTTTCCACCAACAGTATGAAATAAAAGAATTCATATTTAAATGATTCATTTGTCTAACAAAATAAAATTAACATGTAACACATAGTATGTGAATCCCATATAACATATATATACATTATCAATTCACTAAATATATAAACATTCGGTCAATAAATATATCATTTATCATTCATTCTTATATATTAACACATAAAATTCCCCTCAACCAATTGATAAGCACATAACATGAAGTAAAATGACCCTAGAAAGACCATATCTGATGTCGTGCTACCATTATATTGGGATAATATACTAGTAAATCATGTCCCAAAGTACCTAATAATTTATTTTTCATGGTAAACTTGATCAATTCATGGATCTTTTTTTTCAAATGAATACACTAATTACATCATAAGTTTTTTGTTATTTAGATGATGATAACTTTATTCTATGTAGTGTATCATTGAATATATTTTATATTAAAATTTAGTGAATCCTTGGTAAAGGAAGCATAATTAGGTTTTCTTGAATGATCTGCATTGGTAAGTATAAAAAAAGAAATAGTGAATCAATGAGAATAATCACTATGGATATTTATATAACACAAGAATACATTCAATGTAGTAAATGATTGAGGAGGAAGTAAGAAAATGTTTTGGAATCATTAATAAATTAAAACATATTCCATTTAAATAAATGGATTTAGAAAATTCAATATGTAATGGTAAGAAACTAAAAACACACGCCATTAAATAATAAATTTTGAATGAACTGAATCCATAGACTTTATTATAGTGAAAATCTCATTGAAAACAAATACTGAATTATAATGAAGGCAATTATTAATTATTAGTCATCATGTCTCAGGCACACAAAAACCTATACTTTTAATATCTTTCCTCCAAATAGAAATAAATATTATAAATTTTGAAACAAATTCGTATCCTCAGAACCTGTCGATGCATCGAAGGGATATATAAAGTCCAAGCCCAAACCATCACTCCATGTCCAAATAATTCTTCATATCTAGTAATATATTTATTTAATAAACAATATGCCTTATCAAATATCCGTATTGAATGTTGAATATGGATTTATCAATATTTCCTCAAATAATCAAATAATTATCAAAGAAATCAGAAAATGTAAAAATGATATGCAATTTAGGCAATGAACATATTTGTGGTAGATGATATGGATAATTAGGGAAAATTTAGTGTCTAATGATCATAGGAAGTTGAATATTTCAAGGGGACTAATAAAGGAAACACATAAGTGAATAAAAATACTATCCTTACCCAATTTAACCATAAACCATCCTGAGGATGAATATAGGTGTAATCAATAAAACATATCTATTTTGGAGTAAAATAATGGGATGGTGTCATTGATGATAGAAATTACTATAAAAATATATTTTAAACACATTTTTAGAGAAATATCCATTTTATTTTTATTTTATTAAAAAATCTGTATCATTGAAAACCACTTCTCAAAACAAAATTCATTGAAAATCATCCTTTTCACCTTTCACAGGGATCATTGAAGAAATGATAGATGGTAAATCTATACTTGTTGTGTGAAGTAAAAATGTCATTCCTTTTTCATGATAAAAATGATAAAAAAATAAATCTATATAACGAGGCAAAAATATTTATTTTTCAACATTGGTAAAAGAAAAAAGAATACAAATTTCTATAATAAATCAGTTTGGAATGGTGATTTTTTTTGAAAAATATTTTATAAAACATTATTTTTTAGATGAAAATAGGTTCTTTGACTATAAATAGAAATGATGTTATGTTTTCTTAAAGATATTTATAAAACATTTTAGGCACCAAAGTGTTGAGAAATAGTTCTATTACCTAAAATAGGTCATGAAAACCCATAAGATATATAGATTAAAGGGTTTATTAAATGATCATAAAATAATTTACTCTAAGGAAAATTCAAGTTTAAATAATATCAATTAAAATGGGATTTTGAAGTAAAAACTTGAGAAGACAGTAACATTGGTGTGAGAATAAATAAATTAATAGATTATTTGTGTTAAATGTATATCCATATAAAAAACATGGAATGAAAAAAAAATAGATGTTACATGTCAAAGTGGTATTATGTTCACCATATATAATTAATTATGGGAACACCATTAAAGTATTTTTAAATGAATAGAAATACTATTGAAAGATAATTTAAATTATTCTTGAGGATAAATAATCATTAAATATTCCAATGGGTCTCATACCAAATTTAAACATTTGAAAAATGAGACTCATGAGAGATTAAAATTTAGTTAATGTTATAAATACCCTGAATATATAATGATTCATGATGTAATATATCAAAAGGGGTAATAAAAACACCACACAATAAAGTGAGTAGATAAAATGGCACAGGCCTTATGAAAATAAGAGTGAGACATAAATTCATTACCTTGAGTATGACTTATCATGTGTGTATTTATATTACAGAATAATAAACCTATGTTAAATATTTAATTACTTAAGAAATGTTTTCATTTTTATCCACACATTTATTTCAGTTGTTAAAATTTTTCAAACAACTACTTAAACAATTATGTTTACATTGGGTGTTATGATAATATTCAGTTTATAAGTCAAAAATTACATTGTTAGGTCAATTGTGGTGAATGCGGAAATTATATAAACATATAAAAAATAATATTCATGTAATAAATATAATATTTATACATCAATTATTCTTTTTTAAAAAATCATGAATCATGGTTATGAAAAGTGATCCAATGTTAGAATCGTGGAAATGGTAGGTTGTACGTACTCATGAGTAGCGTTCCCATTTCTCAGGGATCATTATGAAAAGAAGGTAAGTAACATTATATATTTCCATAGTGATCATTGTATAAAAAATAACATATTATTTAATAATATATACTTATATATAAAATTATTTCTGTAAAGTAATCACATCATGTTGAGGAGGTGGTAGTCCAGATGTCCACGATCGACTTTATCACTTTTTAGTCTGTGAAAAGGGTAATAAGGAAAACGATATATAATATTTATAGAAACATAATTATGTCATTAATATCATATATATTTAATTTATGTCACATATTTATAATTCAAATGATCATTTATACATTACATGTATCGCATGAATGAATAACATCGATTTGAAGAGGTGGTAGTCCACACCTCTACAAACGATGTTATCATATTCCCACAATATGGAATGTATAAAGGCATGTTATTTATAGAAATTATAGAATAATAAAGAAACTATAAATATTGTATATTTTATATATAAATATCATGTCCATAAAAATTCTTAACAATTAATGTTGTTAGAGGAAAAATTAAAATCTATCGATTAGCCAGGAGGTTGTTCACCGTACACGAATTGTAAACTCATTACCCATTAAATGTAACTATGTGTAATTTCAAGAAGAACCATTATAATAATAATAAATAGTATATTTTGGATATTTATGTTATTATATAAACATGTAATAAGAATATATGAGGTGTGTATAGTGAAAATAAAACAAAAGAGCTTGAGGAAGGATGCAACATCTTCTTTGGGTAACTCCTTTTGGTTTGCACCCAAGTCCTTCATTGGGTGGATCCCTCTATTTGGGATACTTATGGGATGTGTGAAGTGATTTTTGATAAATATTTTGGTACATATTGGTTGAGACAAAGTGTTTTTATAGGACTATGTAAGTGGGATGGTTGAGTGTTTTTTATAGTAGAGGAGGAGTGAGAGTCTTGTAAATTTTTTAAAAGGGAATTACACCAACATTTTTACAATGTAATGTGGATAAAATAATGGCCCCAATTCTATAAAATAAATTATATGGTTTATATAAGTCCAAATAATATATTTTTAAACTGTTTTTAGGTTATTAGAGACCTTAATTTTATGGATTTGTCCCTTCCAACACTATATTTTCAATAAATGAATTTAATTAATTTTAACTAATTACAATAATAGTGTTGGTCACGAATTATGTTTAACTTATTAGAAATTATAAATTTTTCTTAATACAAATATTAAATAAAATTTTCCAAATTATAATCTCATAAGTGGAATAAAGTAATATAAATTTAATCCTATAGATGGGGTAACAAAGCAGGTTTTTAATATAAAATGTTCAAAAGCATTCTATGTTTATGTTATCCAATATAAAATTGAAATCAATTACAATAATTTAAATTATACTAAATGATGTAAAATTTATCTAATTAAGATTTAAAACTAATAAATATATATAATTTATCCTTATAAATGAATCAGATGAAAAAAACTATTTTGAATTATAATTCAGTATTTTTTTACCATTTAACAAAAAAATAAAACACAACAAAAAATACTATAAATTCACCCGAAGATAATTTTTATGTTCTTATTTTATTGATGATGTTTATTTTAAAATATAAATTCAATAAAAGTTTCATAAATGGTATTTTAAACAAGTTTACCTATATAAGGCGGTAAACAAACCTTTATAAAAATATATGTTTTTATGTATAAACTGGGGTTATTCTTATCTTATGCCAATAAAATCTATTAGATGAATATAAAAAATATTTTCTTGAATATATAATATATATATATTATTAATATCAATCACTAATTTTAATTAATTTAATTTATTAGGGTAAAACTTCTATGTGAGCATAAAAATTTATTTCTATAAAAATATTAATTTTTATTCAATTGGTTATTAAATTCATTAATAATTAATTTATATCTAATGAATTCATTTTATATTTGTGTAAAAAATATATTTTCATAATTTAGCAAATAATTTTCATAACAAATTATTTAATGGATAGGTTATATCTTAATATTTTAAATAATATTATTTAAATAATATATTGTTTCTTGGTAAAACTCGATCTTTCGTGTAACATAATATATACAATAAAGTATTTGTTACGGGTACAAAAATATAACATAAAATTTCGTGAATGGAAAGCTATATCACATATTGTATTGATTTAAAATATTTGTTATTATTTAATTTTTCGGGATATTATATTCCCTTACACGATTAGTGTTGCGTGTCATAGATGCTATTGTGTACAATTTTTTTTCATTAGAATTTTTGGATGTCCCCTTCTCCACACCTTAATTAAATTTCATCATCTAAAATTAAACTTCATCTTGATAATATATTGTTTGATATTTACCAGGTTAAAATCCCACATCCTGAGAAGGGTTTATATAGAATCACCTAGAAAATATAGAACATGAGTTACAATGGTCAAATGGACTAACATCTAACTAGGTCTCTAATTTGGAGAAAATTAGTGGAAATTTGATATACATATGTAGAAGAAAAGGGTAAATATTTATAGGGAGTGATTACTTTTATCAATCACATAGAAGTTGTTGATTATTGTAAAGATTAGGGTCTCAAATCTATAAATCATTAGTCATTTAGAAAAACATCAGTTCAACAAAAAAATGTATTAGGACATATTTTTTTTAATAATTTTCCTAATGTTGAGTTATTATTTTTAAACCTAAGAATATAAGGAAATATAATTACTTGATATATTTCTATAAACATTATTTCTTCCTTTGTTAGTGATTAACTCAATTTCCAATTCACCCAAAAAAGTAACCTTGATGCCTGAAGCAATAAAATACACTTTTAATAGACCTTATGGGCCATAAAAGAGTGGCAGGTATAACTATTTCTCTCTAACTATTTTCCCAGACTAAAACTACATGTTCACCAATTATATATATTCATTAACTTTTTTAACTAAAAATGATAAATTAACCAAGACATCATGTAGGCCGTTGGTAGGCATGAAATCCCTTATCATTCTTCAGTCATATGTTCAAGCCCCATCGTCTTTCCGTATTTGATGGATTTTCACCCGACATGGAGTTTTTTGTTTTCTAAAACCATATTAATATAATTTCTAAAACAAATATGATGTAAATCCTTAAAATTAGGGAAATATCTAAATAACCTTTAACTATAGTTTTCAATACAACCCCAATTCATAAATACTTCATCCATATTTTACAACATATGTCCTTCCTTGGGATAAGGTTTGACCTAATTTTTCAATTGTCATTATGTATTCAAGTCGTTCATAATGGTTTATAAAGAAAATTTTAATAATACAAATCATATCCCCAGGAGTGTCAAACCAGGTGTCTAGTAAGGCCTATTGTCATGTACTATGTTACACTGAGTCAGGCCCAACACAATTTTTTGGAGTTGTTACACCTAGGTACATCTGTCCCATAACCACATCCACTTGTAGTATCTAAACATGGATATATTTCTAAGAAGGCCCACATACTCTCTAACTTAACAATATTATAGGATTATCTTATAGATGTATCCTCACAGTCTATCATAGGGTTATGTTCTCTAACTTACGTTTTCCTAAATTTATTTCCCAAGGATGCTATTAAACATTCACTGATACAAATTGTAGCGACCTGAACCTTGATATAGACATTAAAATTGGGTAAATCCAAATATAAAATTTGATCATCCAGTATACAAAAGAGGTTCAGGACACTCTATATGGTATACTTGGGGGTGATTCAACACAAAAAAACCTTTTCTTCATCATTGTCATATATCATATCTAACAACAGAATCCTACACATGATAACCACATCATTCCATTAAAATATTCAACACTCCATTAAAAAAAGGTTAGTTATAACTCAATGTTTTACTTTAAGAAGTTAATTTTTATTTTATTTTTCAGGAAATATTTACTTATCTAATAATAATTAATAAAAAAATAATACTTCCTATTTTATAAAATAATCCATTTTATATTCTAATACTCCTTTAAGAATATTAAAAAAAACCATTCCTAATAACACATCTATTCATTACCCATATGAGGACACATAAGGTTGACCTTATGTTTGATACATTTTAGGGTTTAGATATAATCATTACATATCTATATATCTTATTCCATACCTATATGTGATAATCTAATAATATCATCCCACAGAAAACATTTAGTGAGTAATATCTATGATCAAATAAATATTGAATATTTTTGAGTTGAGGAATCATATTCCTAATGTTCAACTCATTGGATAGTTTTTCAAACTTATTTTCATTATAACATTAAATGTTACCATATTGATAACTTATTTTATCTACACAGATCCCTTTACGTGTTTATCACCATCATCATCATTCTTGGAAAAATTTAATAATTTTTTTTAAAGATCACGTGCTTTCTAATTTAACTCATTAAATCAATATATTTACTAACAAATCCAAAATATATTTATGAAATATATATATTTTCACATTATTATATAAAGGTAATAAAATTATTTAAATTTCCTTTTATTGGTATACCATGTGATATTTTAGGATATTAAGTGACACTCTCTTGAAGTTTGACAAGAATTTTTATTTATTTATTACACATTTAACGTCTCTTTGTCTAGATATACTCCCAACAATATCTTGGAATATATACTATCTTCAGAATATTATGCTAAGATACACAAACTAATTTATCTTAAGAAAATATAAAATATTTTATTTATTTATTACATTTAAAAAATAAAATATTATTTCATTATTATATATGAAATTATATGTGTTTATATTTGTGTTATAAAAAGAATATATCATTCTTCCCAATATTCTAATAATAAGAGGTGGGATTATATTCCTCCAATTATAATAAATAATAAGGATATACTATTTTATCACACATAATTTTTTTTATCCTTATATTATTTTCAAGTATGTTATAGAACCTGATAGATTATAAATCATGTGTAACATTTCATATTTTTCATAAAAATTCTTTTTAACAAAAATCTCCTTGTTGATAAATCACTTTTATTATGATGAAAGAAAAATAATATAAAAATACACATACTTTTTTAAGATCCATCTCATATTGATATTTTCCTTTACCTCAAATTGCTTGATTCAATAAACTTTTCTTTCATCATTTCAAAAAAAACTATAATCACTAGAAAATATTTTGATCTATTGTATATTAAAAACACATAAAAAATTTCATTAGGTATTGTATACCATTTTAAAACCTAATAATTTATTTTTATAACACCAATATCTCACCTAGACTTAAAATAGTGTTTTTAAAAATCATTCAACTAATTTTGAAAATTTCATCTCGTGGAAACATTATCATAATTTCTAGACACCTTCTTTAGGTTTCAATGACATTGAGTGGATTCTCAAAGAAACATAATTAGAATTTAAAAATAACTTCTCTTATTCTATTTTGAACTTTTACTAACATATAATATCAATACCACTCTAGAACCTAGATATCTCACACCCAATTCATTTATTCATTACATGTTGAGAAAATTGATTTTTTTACTGAACCAGATCATATTTTCTTAAAATTTCCAAAAATGATTAAGGAATAAATTCTATATCATGGATAATGCTTAAATAAATCCTATAGCCTCTCCAATTTATTTATATACCCAATAATACTGAATATATGATCATATACATAAACTAGTTTATTCATTTTTTCTATAATTCCTCCAAAAACACAAGTGAATCCTTATATACTTCTCACAAACCTATAGACACAATCATTGGGTAATTTTAACAATTGGATACTCCAGTAAGGTGATTTTTTTAAAATATTTATTTCTTATCTCTTCCCTTAAGAACAATTCTTATCATTTATAATAGTATGAGAAGTTTTTACATTAATATCCCATTTCCGATATGAATTATTTGAAAGTAATATTCAATTAAAAAAATAATTTATCTATAATAGAAGATATTATCATACCAATATCTTATTTTACCATTATTTAATAAGGTATTTTATTTAAATTTGTCCCATTAAATTTATAATCACTTTTTAAAATTTACTACATAAATTAATGGTAAAATATTTATATTTCACTAATCAATTAAACAAACATGGTAAAAACCTCACCAATATATATGTGTAGGTAAAAAATCATGTCAATCATATAAAATATGAATCTTAGATTACTGATGAGAAAAATATTTTCATAATCCATTATATAGATAAACTCAACACCATTCTTTTATTATCCCAACTCTGAGTGTTGTCCAGTTATGTGTGACCAGAATAAAACACAAACCTTTAGGCATCTAGCTATTTGGGTCACCTCACTTATTTCTTTAATTATAAAAGATAATCCAAGAGCAATATGATTTTTCATAAACCTACCAAGTTGGATGACTATGATTGTGAGGAGTGTTCACATTAGATGTAATCTTACAAATATTATTGTAAGAGGGTTTTAATATACCAATATTATCTTTTTTTATTAACTTAATGTATTTTTTATTGTAATTATTTAGTTTAAAATACCTCTTACTTCCACAAAAAAAAATATTCAAACCATGTTGATTTTAAAAAATTTTCAACACCTATAACTTATGTTACCAAAACAAATTAAAAAATATATATTTCCACAAATGAAAATTTCATCTCATGCATAAGGTATAAAAAATTCATTCATTTAATGGATTAAGAAACATGAAATAAACAATCACCATAAGAGTAAACATAGGGTGACATATAGACAAGCCACACTTTTTTAGACAATGATACGACACCATGAAAATGAGTAGTCACATGGAAAGAAACTCTACCAAAAGATACTTTACTAAATATAGACCTAAATTCCACAATAAGACTAACAACAAATTTGTTAAAACTATGATAAAACATTATAATTAAAGATCATAACCTTGTACCTTCCAAATTAATGGTAGAAGAAAACAAAATCAATTATGACACTTAGAATACAACTTTATATATGCATATATGATTATTTAAAGAAGTGTTTTTTTAATTTAAACTTAATAATACTCTCATTTACAACATAATAATTATATTCATTAATAAAATTTGGAATAAAATAAATTAATGAATAAATAATATATTTTAAAATGAGATAAAAATTTGTGAAATAAATCATAAAAATATTATAAACCCTTTATCCATGTAATGTGGATATTAAAAATATTTAAAATAAGTATACCCATTATATTTATTTTCAATATCATATTATCATTTATATGACACTATAATATTTAATTAAATGTAAACATTTTATATTCCATGTCGATTATGTAAATATTTTACATAATCATAATTACACACACTTACCATTATTTAAAAATTTGATCCAGTATATTATCAAAACTAAATTAGATATGGTTTAAATAATGTCTCAAATAAGGTAATTTATTTTGAACAAATCAAATTAACTATTATGAAATTTTAAATATAAACTCTTTTATAATATTTTCTATAATTTTTAATATTTTAAAAAATTATAAAATACACTTATAATTTATTTATAAAAAATTTAATTCCAAATTATATGTCATTCCATATAACGCAATAGGTATTTAATATTGATATTAAATATTATGTATATTTATGTAATAACTATTTTATAAACATTATTAATTTAAAAAATTTATTCAAAAATTTATTTTATGTTAAGAACACTATAAATAAAATAAATATTCCAGGATAATTTTTCTATAATTTATAAATATGATATAAATTATATAAATTAAATTATTATTTAAATAAGAAAAAATAAAATTTTCTTCATATATAACGTTGTATGATATATCTATTATCATGAGCTTCAACATCCCCCTTTATCTAACCTATTTTATTATCGATAAATATGGTCTGTGATAAAACCTTCGTCACATTTGGTTACATACATTAGGATATACTATATATATTAGTTGTGGTATGGGGATATGTTTTAGAGATTTTTGTAGGATTTAAATGGTTTCATCGTTGGCCACAATACAATATATTATTATATTAAAATATTTTCAGAATTAATGTCATTGAACTATATCACCGCCTATGACATCTTATATCATATGGAATCAATATATCAAGAATTATGAAATAATATAACTTATATCTTGATTTATTATCAGATAACTATCATTTATTACGATAGGAAATAGGATATATAAAATGATACATAAATTCTTAATTTTTAAATACAATTTTAAGAATCAATAGGAATGGTAATATCAGATTCCATTGATATATTTATATGAATTTAATAACACTCATTTTAGGAAATATAAAATAACATAAACTAGAAATCAAAATACAACATTTCTAATAATGAAAAAAATCATATAAACCAAAAATAATTAATTTATTCCATTCCATGATAATATATACTTATTCTAACTTCAATCCTAGGGGTCTTATGTAGATTACAGAGGATTAATCAAATTAATCTTCCCACCAGGGTTTATCCATGAATTAATTAAATAACCCAATTATTGTGTACAATTATCCACAACTCCCATGTTATTATTTTTAATGATAATGGAAAAGGGAGATAGAGGAAGTTATTATTAAAAGATCTAGTAGAAGGCTAGAAAAAACGTAGATTAACTGTCTCAATAGTATCAAACTTCTAATAAATCCCTAAATTATGCTCTATATGTATTCATGAGTTTTGGGAAAGATTTAAATATATGAGGAAATGGTTTTATACTTTCATGAATTTATTAAAATACACTATTGAATCTCCCATATGTTTTATCTTATTAAATGTATATAAAAATGATATCCAGGTCTAGAATATATCCAAATTCTAACATTTAAAATTATAAATCTTAATAAATAGTAAAATTCATTGCAATAAAACATCTATGAAGAGCCTTAAAACAAATAACATTGACCTGAAGTAAAATGTAGTTAATAGTGGGACCTAGGTTATTTTATGAGAGGAGGTAGTTTTTAGTGTGATTTTTTTTATTTTGAGTGGGTTCAATTTACATGTTTTGAAAAGTAATATTAAAAGTGGTCATGAATTAAATATTAAAACTTGTGGCATAACATCATATGTTTCCCTCACTAACCCAATAAATCCTGATTCATTAAGATGAAACTCTCTTGTTCTCTAAAAATTTGGACAATAGGTCATCACTTTTCCTTGATAATTTTGGTTTGAACATGTCAGTTCAATGGCCACTACCCACCCTGACCATTATTATCCATGTTACTTGTAATCCCTAAAAATCTTGATTCGATCCAAAAATCCCTCCATTGAAAGGGAATTTAAGAAGGTATGGGTAAATATTTGTGAAAACGAGGAAGAAGAAAATGAAGAAGTGAATACCATAAAGAAGTAAAAGCCTCCTATTTTCTATTAAATACATGAATTAAATTAAGATAAAAAAGATATAATTAACCATTAAGAACCAAAATTTGTTATAGGGGGTGGGAAAAATTCTTCTTCAATAATCTATAATGGGTCTACAGTGTGATAACTAGAGAAGTAATATAGTGGAAGGGGAAACGAAGAAAAAAAATCAAGCATGTGAAAATTAATTGATATATCAAAAACATTCCTCCCTAAAGAATGTGTCTATTATAATTTATAGTATTAATAAAATGAAATATATTCCTTCAAATTCTTCTGTATCTACCATGTGAGCAAAGTATTCTTCCACTTATTGTATAGGTATTTCAAGTACCTTCAACATATTTATGCCTTTCTTTTCGTAGGTACTATTTCATTTATGGATAACATATGTACATGATGAGGGTATAAAATCAAATAAAAATATCATATTGAACATTAATTATTACAAATATCCTTCCCCTAAAAATTTCAATCATTAGATTTAATTTTTATGGCCACATGGTTGAACAAGAGCATTATTTGACGATTTGGGTAGACAGGGGAAAATGAGAATTGATTTTAGGTTTTAAAAAATTTATTTTTTAAATTTATATTTTACTCAACTTTTTTGATGTTTGGAATATTATTGAAGTTTTACACTCTATGGTCAAACCCATATGAAGTGGAAACTATCATTTATTCAATAAGGAGTTCATTTCATATGACTTTAACATCTTACTTACTATACGTCTAACATGAAAAGAGATCATCAAATTATGACTCTCATTCATCATAAAATTTATATGGGTTGCTAAGTTAATATGTTTTCTTACTGTACTAGATTATTATTATTTTATATGAGACTTTTTAAAAGTTATAAAAAATCACCAAACTCATAATCACTAGATTATAAGTGATTAGAACTAGAAATTGTGACGTGGCTATGGAAAATTCATACAAAGCTTGATGTATTACACACATAGGGAAAGTCATACATACTGATAAAATAATACACATAGAGAAACCAAATTAATATGTGATGACTGCTTAAGAAATACATTTTTTACTACCCCCTTTTCTTTTTCTCAAAAACTGCAACCAATGAAAATAGAACACAATATATTCCTTTCCCAAATAATCATGAATTAATCCCAACCAATTAAAAATTAGTCTTTAAATAATTTTCATATAAAATCCATTATTTAATTTATGTTATCAAATTAGTTCAAAAACTAATAAAATAAGTTAATATTATCGATTAATTAATTTATCAGAATCATTATAAATTTTCAAAAATATAAAATATGAATTAATTTCCAAGAGTTTATATCAATTATAGGGTTAATTTACTATAGGATACAATTTAAAATTTTGAAAATGTATGCTCCCATAACTCCCCACTCTTAGATTATTGAAATACAAGGAAATTCATTGGATTAAACATAAAATACATCATCCTACCTATTTAAAATAACACATATAAAAAAGAATAACAAAAAAGATAGAATCATTGATTGAAAATTCCATGCCTCTAATATAATTCTAAACCACTACCCTCACATCATTTTAAGAATGTATTCTTATTCTACTTGTGATAATAGAATTTATTTTAGTGTAATTAATATGTTAATGAGTGTAAATTTTATTTATCCCTCTTTCTTAATTTCATAAATCCAAGTTTCATAGCTTACTTTGATACAACTCAAATGATACTATTATAACTTAATTTCCCAATTCTTCATCTAGGTTCAATATTACCCTCAGTTATATTTATTCATTATTGACAATTATTAATTTATTGAAGTTTCTTTAGCCATTTTTTATGAATATCACTTATTTGATATAAAATTCCTTTCATTATTACTCACACACCTAGTGCATATAATGACCGAAGATTTTGGATCCTTTAAATTAATACTATCTAGGATAGCATGTGTCACACAAAAAAATGAAATAACCAAACACACAATTAAAACTAACAAAAAAAATATTAAAATTACATGAATAATATAATCATAATAAAATTAAAATATTATAATTAATTGTAAATTAATATAAAATAGGATTATGAACACTTTATGTATTAAATGAGGAATTGTTTTAATAAAAACATGTTTCTTTTATACGTTGTCTCTTCATTTAAAATATAAATTTATGATTTTAAAAAATTTAATATGAAAAATTAACATCATTTATGGATTAAAAAATTCAATATTATCTACAAAGTTTTTTTGATGTTGTTCTAAAATATTCATTTTTAAGTGAATAGGAAAAATATATCAATTTTTCTAATACGACCATTTTAAAGACTTAAAAATATATTAATGTATTTTTGTAAAAAGAATATATATTTAATATGTAGAATAAAACATTTAAAAATAATATTTTCAATTTATAAAACCTGTGTATAATTTTTGTGAAATATGAGTAATATTTTACTCTAAAACTGTTTTTATTCACTAATATTAAAAACTAGGTTTCATCACTTTTAGAAATTATATATTATAATTGGATTTAATATTTTACATATTAATGTTCTTATTATTTATTAATTACTCTTTAACTTTTAGGAATAAAAAAATTACCAAGATAAAAGTAAATTATTGTGATAATTGTAAAACTATTACTTTAAAATATTGTATTTCATAATACTGTGTAATTATTATCTAATAAATTAAATTAAAATTTTTTAAATTATGAATAAAATATTATTTTTTAACAAATGAATAATTATATTAACAAATATTGACATGTTAATCAATTCTAAATAATATTATGAACACATAATGGTTAAAAAAACATTTTTCATAAAAAATAGTTTTCCAACACATATAAAATATATTCATTTAAGAGTTAATATATTATTAATTAGATATTTAATTATAATATATTTATTTTAAATTTATATTCAACATAACAAAATTTGGTTTCATGACTTATTTTTTGTCTTGATTTAACCAAAAATTACTTTGGTGAAAAGTTGTTACCATGGTGTAAATAAAAAAGGTAAACGCAATAATATAAGAATACATGTTTCAAAAAAAAATTTAAAAAATGATTGAAATTTTATTTTTCAGTATTTAGTAGACATATATCTCAACATAATCTATTATTTATTAGTTTTAGAACCATTTAACCCCAAATAATTTCATTCCATTTTTGAAATATAATGGGTGTTTAAAAAATTGCCCCTTTCTTGACTTGGAAAATAAGATGAGTTCCACCCTTTCAATGATCTAATTTACCTTGGAAAAGATCATTATACAAAAACTAACATTATTCTACAATAATTTCCTTAAATTTCATTAATCCTCTAGTTAGTACAAGTTAGCCATATTCCTTCAATTATAAGATGTTCATCAAGAGGAAGTTCAAGGTCTCGATGTAAGTATTACATACACCTTACCTTTTCTTCTTAATATATTTCTTCAAAAAATTACATAACTATAGTAATATTTTGAAATATTTTAAATTATAATACGGAAGTTTTACTATATTAATTTAACTACTATTCTTTCTTTCATTCTACCAACTAAGAAAAACAAGATGCAATAGCCATGCATTGTGTAGACTATCACCAACATAAAGTATCTTTTTTCATTTTCCATTTTGAATTTCATTATATATCAAAATAAATCCATATAATATTGAATAACGTAAAAATTTCTAAATATAATCTTTATTCTTCAACAATAATCATATTATAGACTTCCTTAACCATACTCACCCATCACAATATTGTGTGTCCTTGTTTGGGATGGTTTAAATACTTAAATAATTATATAAAACTCTATCATATATACATATTAGAACATTAATACTAATATTATCATAAATTAATAAGAAAATAATTATTGGTTTATTGTTTAGATTGTTGTATTATATATTCAAATTATTATAATAATATCAATTTTGATGATAAAATATCCAAAATAAGCTTACGTTGATTCAATTTTCACACAAACATATGAAAAAACAATATAATATATAAATAATATATGAAAAGAAATGGTTATTATTAAATTAAATATATAATAATAAGGTTCTTAGGGAGGTATCTAATAAGGTTAATTTGATTATTTATAATGATTATCAAAAACACAAAATGAATTTGGGTAGAGGTAAGGTCTTGTTGCATCAATATTCAATCCATTTAGAAATACTTATTAACAAAAAAAAATATTTTTATTAGGATTGGTGTATCTATTAAAACATTTAATATTTTGTATCATGAACCATTCATTATCTATGGTATTTAACATTTCATTTCAAATCATATCCTTCAAGGGGGTTTGATTCAAATCTTTTAAATTTTGTAAGGGTTTAGGGCAACATAATTTTCTTCCATTGGGTTACAAACATGCTTATTGAACACTATTGTTCCAAGATTGATTTATTTGACCATATAAAAACATCATATTTTATTTTATCATTCTTTTATTGGGTTTTAAAATTCTTCCTTATAACCTCATTATCAATTTATTATTACCTCAAATATTATGTTACCTAAAAGGTTTTCATGGATTTAATTCTAATTTATTGAGATATAATTCTTATTATGTACCTATTAAATTTTATATGTTGTGTATACTACCTATTTTTTTTTGTTATATAAAGAATTATCTAATGTTCATGGTATTTTAAATTTAGTTTCAATCTCTTTCTCCTTCAAGGATTATTCTTTAAATTTACTCAAGATGTGAGGATTAATTTCCCAACCTTATTTTAAAATATAGATCTCCCAAATGTGATAACCCATTTAGGGAAATTCTATAGTATCTCTTATAATATCACAATAAATTTTTCCCATCTATTTATTATTAGAAATATTTTCCCTCTTTATGTTATTTTAAATAAGGTAGATTTCTAATCATTTTATGTGATTTTATTTTTGAAAAATATATTTTTAACAAATTAAAAAGATAATATTTTAAATTGATATTTTTTTACCAAATAAATTTTTTTGATATCCCAATATTTTTTCAAAAATAAAAATTTGAAATTTCTAATAGATTTACTTTCATTTTAAAGGATTTAAAATTAAATCAATTCAATGTTTTCTATATGAGTCATTTTTTAAAAAAATTCCCTTTTTAAATTTACGTGTAATAATACATTTCTTCTCTTATAGTGACCCAACCCTTTAAAACATTTTTTTCATGATTTTTAACATAAATATAAAATTAATAAAAGTTATGGACCGAATTTCCTAATGTCAATGAATGAATCGGTTTATAATACATCAATTTGAAACTAATATTAGAGGTCCTCATTTTAATCTCTATAATGATATCCTATATCACTATATTCTCCTAAAAATGAATAGGATAACCTAGGGAACACATAGACAGAAATGGAGGGCTAACAGACTAATAAGGGAATAAACATGATAATAAATAATAACATGAGATTCAAAAAAAACAACAAAATGTGACAAAAAAAGATAATGAATAATCATGTGGTATAAAAATATAAATAAAATTTAATCATGTGTACACGAAATAAAAGTAACGTGGAAATAATATATAAAATTTAGATGCATAAGTCAAGGCTAACATCCAATAAAACCTCACATGGTGGACATAATCCCATAATGGATTAGATTTTCTCCATAATCCAATACATAACATCTCATGAGACAAAATATTACCCAATACATTATCAGAATATACTGGTTTACTCATCATAATATGTAAATGCTTATGTGTGCCAATAAAATTAAATCTAACAAGGATCATTACCATTAAAAATGCCCTTGAATTGAAAGGGGCTATATAATCTTGCCTTATAAAATTGTCAAATGAAATTTCTAAATTAATTCCTTGAAATAAGGGAAAAAATTATTATCTTACATTAATAGATAAATAAATAGTATTGGGATGTGAAAATGAGTCCATGATAATTGAAGACATAAAACATAGTGGATAAATAATTTTGGAAATATTTTTTTTGGGTTACAAAGATAAGAGTGATGAATCAATGAAGATAGAAAGGGAATAATAGCTTCCATAATACCATAAATGAACCCAAAAAATGTTTTAAATACTAAAATTTATAATTTTAGAAACCATGGGTGGTTTAAAAGATTTTATGACGTGGTACTTGATTAGGGGTTAAAATCAGAGAAGTTATCTTCAGTAAGCTTTTCATAAAAAATAATATATAGAGGGGAAATATTAAAATATTAAAATACCAATTAATTAAAGATAAATTAATATAGTTATATATGTTTGTCACATATATAGTTAATATATAGCAAGTAAAATGGAATATTAGTGTGGGAAAGTGAGGTAAGACAGAGAAAACATAACCCCAACCAAATTGGGTGGTTTAGAAATATATCTTACCTTAGGATCCAAATTCATCTTGCACATGCCCTTAATTTCCAAGATAATAAAATTAGTCAAATAAATAAATAAATTTTTTATTTTTACATTTATATTTGATTTACTAGAATTATATTATGTTCATTTTCAACCATTTAATTGATATATAGCGTTTAATTTCACTTTTTTAAAGGCATTCATTTCATGGTTCCGTGGATAGATCAACTATGCTTAATTATGGAGGTTATTTTCATATAGTAATAAAGTCATGGAAGGGAAATTAAATGAAATTAATGTCCTTAAAAAATTAAATGGTCCCAAATATCCTTTTTTTGAACATTTGGAAAATTTATTTCATAAATTTTTTGACGTTATAAGGTTAGTTCATTTAGATGGTTTTGTTGAATGTTATGAAATAGATAGATTTTATTTAATAAAATTATTATGAAAATAATAAATTACTTTAAATAAGTTAAAATATACTTATTATAATCATATTTAACCATAACCTTATTTTTATGACCAACATTTAATTCAGAGGATAAAAATGAAGTATGTTGTTCATGGAGGCGGTGAACTAATCATATTCTAAACAATGTGTTAATTTTAGAATATATGAAGGGAAGATAGATGACATATATTACACGATAGAGATAACATATCAATATATTTAGGTTACTAACATTTTTATGTCTAGGTGTATGGAAAATATAAAGTGAGGGGTAGACGAAGAATAAAATTGAAAGGTGTTAGTTAAGAGTTTGTCTCTTCCTTTTAGGATACCGCTTAAGAATCATCATAACAGTCATTTTATGAGAACAAAAAGTCTAATACATGGGGATAGGATTGTTAAGGTAATTTCTATGGAAATTTTCTAGATCCAAGGCATACAAGTATTTAGGTGAAAGAGTGGTGAGGGTATTTTTTATAAGGAGAGGGGTGTTTTTAATATTATATTAGTTAATTTTTGATTTTGAATCATGTATAAAAATATTATTGATTCTTGTGAGTATAATAAGTATATTTTTCTTGTTTTATAAAAATAGTGCATTCTTATATCATTCATTGTAACACCTTGATATTTTAAAAGAACACAATGTTCGATAGCATATACAACCCCCAATAGAGAGCTTAAATGAACCCTGGAATATTATTGTGTTATAGTTATACAATAATAATTAATTTTTTTATGAATAAAACATTCCACATTACAAAATATATATAAATTTATTAATCGATTAAAAATTATTCATTAATTCTTTCGAAATGAGGACACAATTTTTATTGAACTCATTTAATGAATCAAAAATGCATTTTCCTGCAAAATTATTTTTATTGCATTTTATGCCTGGAAATGATAAATAATTTCTATAAAATTTAGAAATTTTATTTTATAAAAGTAAAATAATTTTTTAAAACATTATATAATAATTAACTTAAGATAAAAGTTTTATATATTTTGAAATATTTAAATTTTAACTAAATAGTGAAAAATCAGATTTTTTCGAACACAGTCAATTATTTTCATTAAATAAATTAATGTAGTTTTTTGATTTTTTTAAATAGGATTTTTACCAAAATTATTTATAAATGAATTATTTTTTTCATTTTAATTAGTAATATTTATGATTTATATCTAATTAATTTTTTTCCTAAAAACAATTTTTTTAAAAAAATTGTTTTGCATTGAGTTTTATGAAATTATATTAAAATTGATTTATGAAACTATTGTATATTAAATCATGAAAAATTGATTCCATATTTGGTACTATGATGATCAATTTTTCTAAATAGTTCTCTTCTATTTTGAATCATTTTTTATAGTAACCTCGATAAATATTTGTCACCTTGGTATGGGTAAAATGAGTAAAATATGGTTAAAACATTCTGATATGGCTTTAAAATTTATCATACACTTGAAATTATCCTATTATAGGACATTATTTTACCATTTCCATTGACAAAATTAATATATATCCAATGGATTCCAAATTTCATTGATAATGACTCTACTACAAAACAAGCATTGAACAGTGCTAAAATCATCTTTTATCTGTGCGGGAAAAGTGCCGACTACTTCAGTACGGTTAAAAGGAAAAGACTCTTATCAGTGCTAGAAAAGTACTATTAAAGGGAAACTTTATTAGTGTTGATAAATATTCCTTTAATGATGCTTTAAAGAGAGATGATAAAATTAGGATTTATCAGTTCTTATTCAAGTGCTTATAAAGCACCCCTTTATCAGCACTTCTAAAAGTGACGATAAAGGTATATTTATCAGTGCTTTAAAAAGTGATGATCAATATAGCCTTTTTCTGAGATTTTATATGCACTGATAAAAAAACATTTTTTCAATTCTTTAAAAAATGATGATAAAGTATTTCACTATTGGTACCAATAAAGATGATGATAATGGTTTTATTTATCAACACATTTAGTTGCACTGATGAAGATGAAAAATGTAGTATGATACTATATCACAATGAATCACAAGAAAAAGGTGTAGTGTGCTATAACAACAAACTGAATCACCTAAAATAGTAACTCAAGTTACCAAAATAAGACACAAATACTTTATTTAAATGAAAAAAAATTTCTATCTCAAAAAAATTAAAATAAAACACTATTATAGAGTTGTTAGTTGTTTTTTACTAAAATTATTGATATGATTAAATAAAAATGTGCACTTGGAGTCGTAACATTCCATCCATTTCTCGAATTATGGTGTTATATATTTCTACACATCACAAATGAATTATGGACCATTTTCCTAATGTATTAAAATAACCAAAAAAATTCCTTGGTTTTGAGTATGTTAATTGTTTTTTGGATTAAAATTAATGATTGTTTTCAATAAAAAAGACTCACTTGTAGTCATATTCCTCACATCGTACATCATATTGAGATGAAGATGATTTACAGTTAAAAAAATGACGTATGTATCATTGAACTAATCTTCTAAAACAATACTAATGTGTTTTCTCAATTTTATGTATGTTAGTTTTTTTCACTAAATTTAATGTCAATTTTGAATAAACTGATGCACTTGGAGTCATACCGGTCACACCATGCATCAAATTCGGGTTAGTCAGATTTCTATAATCCCAAATGCCTCATAGAAGATTTTATTAATGTATCAAAAAAATCATAACTCATTCCCATGGTTTTGATTAAGCCACTTGTGTCTTCTAATAATATTTCATTTTAAACTAGAAACATGATCGTTGAGAAATATAGATGGAATCATGTGTGGGGTTGACATGATACTGATTCATACATGACACAAATGAAGTATGAATAATTTTATAAATTTATCAAGACAATCCAAGAACGTTTTCTTAGTTTTTAGTGGGGGCACTTTTTTTTATTAAAATGTCAATTTTCAACTGATAACAGACAATTTAACACCATACCAGACACACCATAAATTAGATTAAGGTGTGGTTGATTCATACACATCATAAATAACATATGTATCATTTTTATAAATTAAAAAAATAATCCAAAAGTTTTTTTTCAAATTTGATTATGTCAGTTGTACTTTCCCTAAATCTTATGTCAATTTTCAATAAAAAGATGTAGTTACAGTTATGTCAAACACACAGTGAATTATATTGAGTTGTGGTTTATTGTTACGTGTCCTAAATTATGAAGGTATAATTTTACTAATGTATAAAAAAATAACAATGTGTTTCATCAGCTTTGAGTATGCCACTTGTGTTTTTTAATAAATGTAATTTTAAACTGGAAGCCCACACTTTGAGCCACACTGGTGGCATCATGTGTGGGATTTAAATGAGTCTAATTCACACATGTAAAAAATTAATTATGAACAATTTTACCTAATTATATGTACATCCTGAGTTTTTTTCTTGTTTTTAGTGAGTGACACTTTTTTGTATTAAAATGAACATTAAAAACTAAGAATAGACACTTTGACACTATAACGGTCATATTGTTCATTGGATATATGTGTTTTTGATTATTACACTTCAAAATTGATGTATAGATTATTTTCCTAAATTACCAAAACAATCTCATATTTTTGGTCAGTTCTGAGTATATCAGTTGTCTTTTCACTAATAGTAATGATGGTTTTGAATAAAAATAAGAATTTGTAGTCATACTGATCACCCCGTGCAACATATTGTTGTTCAACTGACTGTTATATGCCCTGAATTAATCATAGATCAAATTACTATAGTACAAAAACTATCAGAATGTGTTTCAATAATTTTTTGTGCGCCATTTTTGCTTTTTACAAAAAACTCATTTTAAACTAGAAGCACAAATTTTGATCCATCCAGGTTGAATCATGTGTGGGTTTGACATGAGACTTATTCATACTCATCACAAATGAATTATGTATCTATGAACCTAATTATCAATGAAATTAGAGCACATTTTCCCAGTTTTAATTATGTGATTCTTTTTGTATTAAAATGTCAATTTTAAAGTAATAATTGAAATTTTGGCACCTTACATGTCACAACATGCATTGGGTTGAGGTGAAACTGATTCCTAAAAAACCAAAATGATATATCGAATGGTTTCCTAATGTTACAAAACAAACTGAATATTTTTTCTCATTTTTTAGTATTTCATTTTTTTATTCACTAACATTAATGTAAATTTTGAATAAAAAGATAAACTTTGGGTCATATCAGTCATACCGTACATCATATTGAGGTGAAGATGATAGTCACACATTCAAAATGAGTCATGGATCATCTTAAAAATGTATCAAGACAATCGTAATTTGTTTCCTTGGTTTTTGAGTATGCCACATGCGTTTTTTACTAAAATGTCATTTTAAACTGGAAACATAAAATTTGATCCATATAGGGGGAATAAAGTCTGTGTTTCACATGAGATAAATTCTTACATGTCACAAATGAATTATGAATCATTGTCTCAAATTATAAAAAAAATATGATCATTTTTTAATGGATTTCAGTGAGTGACTCTTTTTTGTATTAACATGCTAATTTTAAACTGATAATAGACACCTTGACACTATAATAATCACCTTGTGTGTTAGATTGGGGTTCAAATTATTCTTATATGTCAAGAAATGACATATAGATCTTTTCTCGAATGTAAAAAAACATTAATAATTCATTAACTCAGTTTTGAGTAGGCCATTTGTTTTTTTCACTAAAATTAATGTAAATTTGGAATAAAAAGATGCATTTTGCATCATACCAGTCACAACATGCATCATATTGAGGTGTGGTTGACTGATACCTGTCCCAAATGAGTCATTGATATTTTTAATAATATATAGTAATAATAATATTGTGTTTCTCTGATTTTATGTATGCCACTTGTTTTTTTCTTCTAAAATATCATTTTAAACTAAAAACCCATACATTGAGCCATATAGGGGGGATCATGTATGGGTTGGACATGATACTGATTCTTTAGCATCAAAAATAAATTATGAATTACTATCCCAAATTATCTATACCATTGGAGTGCATTTGATAAGTTTTTAGTAAGTGACATTTTTTGAATTAAAATTCCAATTTTAAACTAATAATGAACACAATGACCCCATACCAGTTTCAATGTTTGTCAAATTTAGTTGAGGATGATTCATACACATCCAAAATGGAATATTCAGCATTTTAATAAAGTAAAAAAAATCTTAATTTGTTTTCTCATTTTAGAGTATGTATGTTTTTTTTCCACTAAAATTTTTGTCAATTTTGAATAAAAATAAACACTTAGAGTCATATTAGTCACACTAAGATTTTTATTGAGGTTTTTTTATTGGTACAAGTCATAAATGACTCTTGTATCGTTTTTATAAAGCATAAAAACAATAATAATTCATTTCCTTGGTTTTGAGTACACCACATGTGTTTTCTACTAAATTGATATTTGAAACTAGAAACACAATCTTTTATCCATACAGGTGGAATTGTTTGTGGGTTTGAAATGATAATGATTCATACCCATCACAAATGAATTATGAATCATTATCCAAAATTATCAAGAAAATCCAAGAGGATTTGTTTTGGTTTTTAGTGAGTGACACTTTTTTGTATTAAAATTTCAATTTTACATACATATTTATTCAAACATTTAAGTTGGATTAGATCACACTTTGATTATTGGTAGTTTTAAATATGTTTCTTCAATAACACTAGTAGATAATTTGATGTTTCGATGCCAAATGATCTTATAGGTGAATTATTACCTTGTATAAAATCATAGAAATATGTGGTGATAATCCTTATTTCAGTAAGCCATCTGAAACACTAGAAAAATGTCCCTTATCATAAGTTACAAGTGTTATGTTAACTTTTAAAGAATTGTTCTCAAATATAATCATGGTATGATCCTCATTCTACTTAATTTCACAATAATTTTATTGTTTTCATGCTAGTGCTTCTTATCCTCCATTTCATCATTCACGACCAATGTTTTCACCTCTGCCATCTCCTCTGTGTTAATATCCAACTCTAGATCTACCTTAGACTATGCCTTTGCCTTAAAATTTTCATATTCCTTTAACTATGACTCCAACTCCACCTTCTCCTTTTCCTCCACAATTTTCAAACAATTTTACTACTGTAGGTCGGTGCCTCTAAACAAATTGATTTCCTTCTTATTCTTCTCCTTGAAAAGATATCTAAAATAATATATAATCATTTTAACAATAATTATTCACCAAAAAAAATATATTTTTAATGTAATAACTCATACTATATCACAATCTTAGTAGGTAATCGCCTAAATATTTTGTCGGCATATATTCTAGCAAAAGGTAAACTACCCACTCACCACTAAAAAAACTGATTTACACTTTTGAGTAACTAGGTTGTCAGCAATCTTGATTGTGCTAAGAAAATATAAACAAACTAATTATTATGAAATATATTAAATGAAATTTTAATTTCCTTTGTAAAGTACCTATTTTGGGATTCAGGCATTTTTATGATTTATGATTAATCTCATAAATTTTCAAACATAATATCGACAATTGATGTCATTATCTAGTTTCAAATATTGCATATTCATTGACCAAAATTAGTAAATTATTTTGAAATGTTTTGATAGATAAATCACTCTATATATACCATATTGTTTTCAATTTGTATTAATTCATATTCATTATCCCTTTAGACACCAACTTCAGGCCATGATCTAGTCTGTATTGAGTGACCACCATATCATAATTTTTTTTGTTAAAACATATAAATAACATATAATTCAATTTTTATCTATAAAATATTGATTTTAGTGTATATAATATTCAAAATATAGATAATGTGTGGCTGATTAGTTGAATATCGAAACATTAGATACAAAAAATAAATAATATGTTGTCTAGATTGACTGCTATCTGTATCAAGTGCACCATAAAAAACAATTAATTAATTAAAAAATGAAAAATATATTTTATGTGATTATATTGTAGAGTTTTTTCATATCATTTTCGACATCAAAAAGAGAATATTTTATGATGCTTTTTTATTAAACTCTTAGAGTAGGAGATCTTTTTTTCTTCTTAATCTCATTATTCTCCAAAGTAAGTTCTGACATTGAAATGATACTAGAAATCTTGAACCCAAATCATTTTTCCCATGAACTTCCCTTTATAAAGTTGTGATATAAATTCCCATAAAAGATATGAGTAGTTATTAACTTTAATAATCACATTATCTCACTATTTGGACAAACATATTATAAAAAGGTACCTTGTGTATGTATTCATAATTGAGACACCCAACCATTCATGCTTAGGAATATTATTTATATTCCTGAGACCAATTATGTTAGTCATGTAAAATTATTATATTTATTAGCCATGTTCAATGTAAGGCATAGTGTTGTCTTTAAATGTGTTATCGTTATGAAGTTTTAATGATAATAAATGTTGCTATGGAACTGGTAGGAAGAAGGTAACCTAAGAAGGTTTTTTTGTTTTCTTGATCAAATCAATATATTTTCTTGATTCGACCTTCTATTTCTCCACTACTTTATTCATATGCAATATTATACCTCCTTTAATACATTTTATCATGAACTATAACATGGTATTCATATGGAATATTTTTTAATGATGTATCTCATGTATCTTTATAATATTATATGTCCATACTATCAAATGTCCAATAACAGCTTTGAGTATTTTAATATCCAATCCATCAAGTGGAATTTGAAAATCAGTAGTCATCTCATAGGCTACCTCAATCCACAATCTCATGTGATCTTTTGGGAGGGGTTGATTATGTAGGTGGTCTCTTGTGATATTGTACACTGTAACTATCACAACATGGTGGTACTTGGGTGTTGACAGATACAAATCACATACAACCATACCCTGGGTAGTTTTTGTAATATAATGTTACTGGAAATTATTTGGTTCAAATTTAGAAGAAATAATAATGAAAATATTGATTAAACTGGGTAAGGTATATGGTTGAGGGGAATTATTAACCTCAAATACAATGGGATCATTTGGTTCATGTGCATATATTTACTACAATGCCAGTTCACTTTGATCATTTCATATACATTGGTCAGCCAATCCTAGATGAAAATTAATATCTTGAAATGAGTCAATTCTTGTCTAAAATCATATAATTATATTAGATGTATCTTCATCTTGTTTTATCATCTCAAAATGTGTTTGAGGAGAGAATCCAAAACCTAATCTTCTAACACAACCATATTTTTCAGGCTACTTCAAAGCTACTGAAATCAGCTTTTCATTTGGCACGGTTGTTGTCGACTATTATTTCTAAACCATATAAATAAAATATAAAAAAGAAATTTTTATATAATATTGTTATAATTAATAATGAATTGAAATTATTTCATACTTAAACATTCTTCCCATACTTATTTTTTGTTTTCAGAATCTGATTTAGTCACTTTATTTACACAAGCCACCTTCTATAGCACATGATGTGGGATGGAAGTGGATTTAGATTATAATTCATCAATATGTATATAAACATAGGAAAATGTTTATTTTTATATAACATAATTAAACATTTATGTTTTATTTAAAATAAATACAAATTTCTTCTCTAATAAAGTGTACCCCTACATTCCTTTTCAATAGGGGTAGGTTGGATTTGTTACACATTGTTTGTTTTCCGCACTCATTTTATGTTTCATAAATTAACAATTTTGAATCTACTTAGAAAAAATAAATAATGTCAAATAATATATTATCTACTACAATGAACCTCCAATGACTTCTCTTTATAACGATAAACCAATGTGGTCCATGTTTCCTACTTTATAATGTGTGTATAACTAAGTGGTGGGTGGGTCATTATTTTCTCCTTAGCATCCCTAAATGTAACTTCATCGGAAGAGTCCAGAAGCCACTGCATGCGTTTTCAGTAGACATTAAGTTAATTTTCTTATGTAAATATTCTAAAAAATGATACTTTATTGAATAATTTAAATTAAATCAACATTAATTATATAATATTTTAGTAAAATTGAGAATGTATATTGAAACATTACCGTTATATTTTTGAAAAGGATCTACAGTGTTATAGGATGGATGTGGTTCCATGAGTCAATATCAATCGACACATTCATCATTGTGTAAACCTAAGATTACTAATAAACATTTAATTGTTCAGTGTCATTAGGTTGGACATGTTGATCCCCACCAACCTCAAATTTTATAACCTGATTTATTGCCTCGCTAATTTTATTCCAAACCGTGGTGATGCGTCGTTGTTGTTTTTTTCATTTACATGTTATTGATCAACTAATAATTATAGAGTTTCATCATCTAGATTCTATTATTCCCCCCTATTGGTAACATCAACATGTTTAGAATAAATTTTTTTCATGATTATTCTATCATTTAATTGTTCTTAAATAAAAATAATATTATATACTTCATGCATAAAAGTACACTATTGGATGCATCTTGCATGAAAATTGTTTCGGTCCTGAATAGAGATATAACACTTTAATACTATAGTACACGTAAACTTCACTAACCTTATTTTATCAATCATCAAACACTTGATTGTCCTACATATCATGATGATGAATAGGGATCCCTCTTTTAAACTGTCCTTCCACCCATTATTTTGGTTCCAAATTTCATTGATGACATACTTCCCGAATAGTTATTATTTCATTTTTTTGGTTTGTAATTAATCTCCCATATAATGCATACATCAACCTATACTGATTGAACTAATCTATTCAAAATTCATCACATACTGTGTACTGGTGATCATTTTGGATGACTACTTGTTACAGTAGTTCAAACAACATAAAAGAGACGAGGGATGGTCCTCAAGAAAACATGAAATAATAAATTTTTTAGAGATGAATGTCAGGTTTCCACAATGGTTAAAAAATAACTTATATGAAATTTTAATTATTATTTATATCATATTAATAAAATGAGGAGAAATAAGTGTTTTCAAATGTAACCTAGTGATTTTTATAAGAAAAATAATATCGAGAAACCAATAAAATCATTCATTATGATTCAATTAATTCTTTTGTGTAATTTTTTGTGTTCTCAGGAAGTAGTAACTGATGAGGTTGAAAGCATGATTGTGTTGAAGAATGAGTTGGGAGATGTGGTACTCAAATCCATGATAGATGCTTTGATCTAGATTAATGAATACAATCTGAGTGGGAGGTATTCAATCAAGGAACTTTTGAACCAGAATGATGAGATGAAGGCTAGTTTGAAAGAGGGAGTCGAATACATCATCATGATATGAGAGGTAACCAAGTGTTTTGGGATAGAATAAATAAGGGTTCTGAAGGTTTTTTATACTATATTATTGAACTATTTTATCTATGTTCTAGACATTAATAATTTTCATGCAAGATGCATGTAATTGTATACTTTTATGCATGACTTGTATTTTATTGTATATAAATCTTTCCAAAATGAATCCTTATTTATAAAACCTTATTTTTAAAAACCATGGAATTTTTTTATGAAAAGTTATTTTTGTTTGTTAGGACTATTAAGTGTTGTTTGCTTCTTTCACAATAGCAAATGGAGATACAGTTCACAGTGGTATGCTATGAAAAATAAAGTCATAAATATGTCATAACAATGATATAAAAATATTTAAAATGAATATATATACATATTATAATATCTCAATTCAGATATCTACATCATATGTTATCTATATTATATTGGTGTATCAATACTCATAAACATTGGGGAAATATTCTCTTTTAATTCAGGATGATATACCCAATTAGACCTACCACTATTGTTTAAAATTTTCACTGATTAATGTTTTTTTCCATATGTTTTATTATTGAGAATATTTATGTTAATAACATTATGAATAGGTTAAAACCCCCAAAAAAGATAAAATATAAGACACTCATATATAAAGAATAGAAATCATCTTTGTACTAATAACATCAACAATAGTATAATATACCAGGATTGTACTTATCAATATAGAAGAACCATGTCTAACACCATGAATAAACTACTCAACCATAAATAATCCCCTAGTAATATACAATGACCCTTCCTAGATAGAATATCTTAAAAAGATCATTCAAGGTTCCCCAACTTACCACATAAATAGAAATGTTTCAAAATAAATAGTTAATATGTATTAAAGTTTCATTGGAACATACATTGATAGAATCCCTAAAAATGTATCCTTTATTGAAGAGGAGTTAGAATACCTCCACCGAAATGGTCTTGAAGAAATAAATCTCACCCCACAAACATTTGACATCAATTATTTCTACTCAAGGATTCCACACCGTACAATTTTGGTTATTATTTTAATCCACAATAAGATCCCCCCAAGAAAATATATCCATTAAAAGGGAGAATATTTTAACTTATTCTCCATATTGATCTCGATTTTTTTTACTCTTATAAACGAAATGAATTTGTTTAATGTAATCATAAATTTATTATTATGATATATTACCCTAAAATCTAAGAGGAACCATATATTTATTCCATCATTAAAAATTATGACATATAGCTTGAATTAGATCTATAATTACTTCCAGGACATGATTATCAATATAATTCCTAGAATACATTGTATTTTAATTAGCGTATTCAAATATAGATCTAGGGGTCAGAGTGGTGACATATTATATATTAATGTTTATATTCACATAATTTTCCCATTCCAAAAAAATCTTTTAGAAATAAGAAGAAAATAATTTATATTAAATGTGAACCCCCTACCCCTCTCTCACATTCATTTCCTTTTTAAAGTCTTTTCATACTTTATATATAATTTAAAAGATGGAAGAAGTATTCTTTTAAATATATGTATGAAACAACTAACTAATAATATTAATATAGGGGATTAATCAATTAAATCAATCAATTTAAAAGTTTTATAAACATAATCATAACTAATAAGTAAATAAGAATATAGAATATATTTATTATTCATTTTTTATTAATATAAATTTATAATTGATTCTAGAATAAAAATTAAATAGATACACATAAGAACATGAAATTTCATCTTTTATTACTGATTACTACCTATCAAATCCAAAATAAGTGGCATGAGACTCGATAAGATAGGCCACGGAAAAAATAAACAATTAAGAACCTAGAGTTCATATTGTAACTCAAGTATCCAAAACAATCATGATATCGAGAAATATTTATAGATATATTCTTATTTCTGGAATGTTTTTTCTTTTTTAGATATAAACAATACCATTATCCCTAGTTTCACTCTGATTCTTTTTTGATACATTTTGGACATAATATACCCAAATAGTTCACATTACATGTCATCACATCACCTGAGACTCACTTTAAGATCATTAATGTCTTGTGTCAATGCTAAGGATATTAATAATTTGTTTGATAATTTGGTTAACAAATCCAATGTTTAACTATAATCAATTTGATTACGCCATAAAGACAACATTAACTTTATAGTAGCGTGTGGTGAAAAATATATTTTATTTATCCATACAGGCAGATACAAAATTTTTGGCTAACCCAACAATATGAAAACATCATTCTCTTTCTTCAAAACTATTTTCTTTGGAGGAAACAGATGAAATATAATCACCTATCGTATTTTAGTGTTGATGATATGAGAAGTATAGTTTATCGTGGTAAAGAACATTAATAAAACACAAAACACAGAAACCAAAACATCAAACAATGATACATGAAAAGTAGAAAATAACATACATTGGATTCAAGCCCTAATTAATATGAGGGAATGTAGATGAGTCATGTCTATAGCACAGGAGTTCCATGAGAGATTCATAATTTCAAGTTACTAATTTGTGGTTGGGTTTTAAATTAAGGACACTATTAACAATGCTTTTAGAAAACTGCAGATAAAATCACTTTTATTAGTGAAAAATTGATATAAAATAATAAAAGGGATATTTATGAGAACTTTTTAAGGGATGATAATGCCTTACCATTATTAGTGCTAAAAATTCTAATAAATATGTCTTTTGAAAGTGTTGTTTTAGCACTGATAAATATTACTTTTATCAGGGAAATAACTGTAGCACTGATATATGTTTTATAATTATACTTAAATATTATAATTATATAATATTTTATCTATAATTATATAAATAATTATTTAAAAAATAATAAATATTTATTTATAATAATTATAAATTTTTAAATTTTTAAAATTTAAAATTTTGGAAATATATATTTATGGATATATTTATTTATAAATATATTTTTAACCTTATTAGTGGACCTATAATCTTAAATACATCCATTTTGAAACTGAGTGTAATTGACTATTTCAAAATGGGTACACTTTAAAAATATTTAAAAAACAGATATGTTTTATAAATTATATATATAATATTCAAAAAATATGTATATATGTATATATATTGATGTGGATGAATATATATTAAAAGTAATAAAAGAGAGTAAATAAATAAATATAAATAAACAATAGAAAATGATCAAATTGAAAAATAAAAAATAAAAATATATGAAAAATGAATACCCTAATTATAGCATTAAAAACAAATTAATAAAACTGATTGATTAAAAACATAATATATTAAATGAATCATGTAATATTAAAATTATATAAAATTCTAAAATTGGAAGAAATTAATATAATATTAGGTGTATGTGTTTCTATATATTATATAAATATATTTCTATCTGTGTTTGTATATAAAAATTCATTAATTACATATAAATATGTAAGTGACATCATTTTAACACATGAAATTTGATATATGTTAAATTAAAAAATAAAACAACATTAAAAATTAATAAGACATTAATATTTTCTTAATTAATATTTTATTCATTATATATATATTTATATTTAATATATATTATTTACTAATATTTATATATATATATTATAAATATTCATTTTTATTAATAATTTTTTCATTAATAAATTTTTAAATAATTTTTTTATTTATTCATTTTTAATGTTTTTCATAATTATTAAAAAAAATTATTTTATTTATCTATATTTAATATATACTATTTATTAATATTTATAAAAAATATATGTATATTAAATTTAATCATTTTTATCATTAATTATTTAATTAAATAAATGTTTCATATTTTTCATTATCAACTCATTTTAAATTTTAATTTGTTTAATTATTTCATTTTATTCATTTTTTATATCTATATACTTAATGTATACTATTTATTATTTTTTAAAATTTATATATATATGTATATTAAATTTATTCATTTATAACTATAAATATTTATTTAACTAAATTGTTGTTTGTTAATTTTTTTAACTTTTAATTTTATTCTGGACCATTATCAGAGCTGATAAATGGTATCCTTTATCAGCTCTAGAAATAAAATGCTAATAAATGGTTTCCTTTATTAGTGATAATGTTAAGTGATGATAAAGGTTACATTGTATCAGTGCTAAATAGAGCATTGATAAAGGGCTCCATTTATTGACGCTTAATTTAGCACTGATAAATATGGACTTTATCGGTGCATTTTTCTAACGCTAATAAATGCAAGCATCGATAAAGGTGTTTTTTTAGTAATGTGACCTCTATATTAATTTATTAAAAGAGAAAATATAAAAATAAACTCTCCTGACTTTAATATCACTAATTTTTTTATATAAGGATACAAATGTTATAGTATGAGTTCTAATAATATATTTTAAAGATAAATTAATTTTTTCCATCATAGTAATATTTTTTAATTTTTTTAATTAATTACATTAAATGATTATATAGGGATGACAATTTATTTATTCAATTAATAAAAAATCACATAATATATTTTTAAAATATTAAAAGTATTAAGATTTTGGTGAATAATTATGTTCCAATAATTTTATAGATAAATATAACATATTATATTTTATGAAATGTTTATATTAAAATTTCATTAAAGTAAATTTGTATTTAATGTAAAATTTAATTAATAGTGTCAAAACTTAATGGGTTAGGTAAAATTCTACCTTATAATTTAAATTCTAACTCTTTATTAATAAAAATTTCGTTACCACAATTAAGGTTAAAATTGTTCAGGAAGGGGTTAATAAAAATGCTATTGTTGAAAATGACATTAAAAATTGTCCATATTTATTTGGTAGATGATATTTATACCTTATCCTATTTAAATTTTAATATATATCCATTTTTAATCATTTTACTGAGAATTAATTAATTATATATTTATCTTTGTAGTGATTCCAAGTATATCCTATCCTCCCCTTATAAACGGATATGACCACTCTTATCCTCTCTAATCCACACTTAATGAAAATTAATGATTGGAAATAGCTACCATAACATCATCATATATTCCATCCCCATATCTTATTTCTTTTGTTCATTCCAAAATATCATCCTTTCATGGATTAAGGTATAAGCTAAAGTAGGCTCGTCAATGAAGAGGTACAACTCTTAGCCGAGGAATTGTGATTTTATTTATTCTTCTACATATTATAAATCTATTATAAAAATAATAAAATAATTAATCTCATATAATAAATATATTTATATGTTATTATTATTATGTATCAACCATATATTCTATCACTTTCTATCCAATGGAAAATTAAAATGTTTCTTAGGCGTATGTACGAAGCGATGAGATTTATTTTTTATATACATTTTACATGGATGGTTACTGAGATATATTTAATTTATAAATATGATATATTTGATATAATAATTATTCTATGAAATTTAAATATTATTTACCTTTCTTTCGTTATGTGCAATAACAACTGAAAATTGTGCTTATGTGTATATACGACCTACCATCTCCGTAAACTGTGTAATTCATTTTATAACATATAATTTATGGATGAATATAAATATATATATATATAGATAATTCAAATATATGAAATTTATATCACTATTAAAATTATTGTTAGTATTAAAACAAGATCAATGTAAAATTACCCGAACAACTGAACACAAATTCTCATGAAAAATGAAATAGTAAATTTCAAAAAATGATAATTTAAGTAAGGGATTCTTAATAAATGGGTGTTGAAATGTTATAAGTGAATAATATATGTTATTATTGAATTATCATAATATTTTTATAGAAATATAATATATTAATATTTATTATTGAGGTTATATAACCTTATAATAATGTCAAACTCGAGGAAAATGGGTTTTTAGTCACACTTTTATTTCTGGGAGACATTTCCCATATTCACCCATTATTTATTTTGTGGGGTGTATATACTACCAATTTGAAATTTTTTATCATTTATAAATATTAATTCATAATTTTTAATGTTTATTTAATTTTATTTTTTCAAGTGTCTTATGATTCAAATGTTTTCAATGTGGTAAGAGTTTTATGTTAAAATATAATTTTTATTGAGATGGTTTATGATCAAGTTTCACTGATGAAATTTAATGATATAAATATAAATAAAATCATAAAAGTTATTTTACTTTGGTTATTACTATAATTTTCATTTAATAGTACCATTTTTCACTCTTTGGTAATTAAAATTCTTGAAAATATATTTTTAAAAATAAAACATTTATTTCTTATAGATGGGAATACTTTTCTTCCATGTCAATATTTTCTTCAGAATAAATTCAATTTTTTTTCATACCATCCTTTAAATTTTTAAATTAATTTTTTCCTGTGTTTTGATTATTAATTTTTTAAAATGGAATATTCTTAATATCTTCTAAATGTTGTACTTTTTTCTTTTTACTAAAAACATGAACTGAATATTTATTTTAATGTATATAACATGAAAAATATTTTCCACCAAAATGAAAGATAAATTATTATAATATTCAATAGCATTTTTTCAAGGAATGTTTTA
Organism: Viscum album; assembly: GCA_963277665.1. NCBI lineage: Eukaryota > Viridiplantae > Streptophyta > Magnoliopsida > Santalales > Viscaceae > Viscum > Viscum album. The sequence continues at coordinate 1,428,200,101 of OY728152.1, forward strand.
TACATAATATTATTAAAATTATTATATTATAATGAAATTATTTCAAAATAAAAATGGTATTTTCATCATGAAATATTTGAATGATAATTTAATTTTCTTTCATCTATGATACTAATCTTTGATGTTAATTATTATTGACAAGGGATGTGATCTAATGATTTTTTCTATATTCATTATATTGGAGGTTTATAATAACAATGATGAGAGATTTAAAAAAAAACCTTTTATTTTCCATTGTTATTTTTTTTTGATGAATGATATAAGATCTTGTGTACATTATATGAATGAATTATGATTATGTAAACATTGGGTCAATTAAATTCCAATAATTCTTTGGGTAATAATGGATAACACATGAGTTAAAAATATTATTCCTGAACCTATTTTCATACTTACGATTTTATTCAAGGATCTATATTTCATGTCCAAAATTTTAAGCATGGACCTAGTTTAATATCTATAATTATATACAAAAACTTGATTTCATGATCATAATAGTATGCATAGACCGAGGGTGATGTCTATAAGTTTATGGGAGGGCCTGATTTCATTTCTTTATTTTAATGAGTGTACCTGTTTCTATTTAACCACATTTAAAATGTTTTAAAATTATTTTTTTCCATATTCTTTTGCCAATGTTATTATCTCATGGACCATGTTTGTTGATTACTTTATGATCAATTTCCTAAGAACTGCTTGGCATTATACCATGACTCATGATTATGTTATATGATTTTTTCGTAAGTTTTTTCAAATGTCAAGCTCATGTTCTCATACCGTTATGATATTTTATGCTTATGTGATCATTGATATCGCCCTTTTTTACCCATACTGAGCATCTGAGATCACCATTTGTTATGTTTGTTTTCCTGAAGTCATGAATAATGGTTAATGTAGGGTACATCTAATATAATATTTATTTGGGAAGTTATTTATAGGAGATATTGAAGATGTTTCATGAAATAAGACGATTTTGTATCAAGTCTCAAAAGGCATTAAACCTATATGATTCCAGAATAGATTTTAATGTTATTTTTTGAATATTAATTTAATTAGATGTAATATATATGTGCGAAAATCATTGTTTTCTATAGTTAGTATTATAAAAAATTTAGTTAATATTTAGAGATTTGGATTAGAGAACTTTTATAACACCATGGGTAAACTATAATTATAGGATACCATCCAAATGTTTTGTTATGAAATAGATTATTTGGATTCTACTGTAATACATACATATCTAGGTACTAAAAGTGGTTGTGGTTTCGGAACAGATTAATCGTAGGGTAATAAGTCTGAAGGGGTTAGTCAAGTATATCTTGACCATAATTATAGTGTATAGTGAGTGTACCCTTACTGCTAATCTTTTTTACACTCCTAAGTGATATGCTTGGATTAACATTAATTTTATTCAGAAACCATTATAAATTATTTTACAAAATGTTGATTATAAATTAATTTTATGAAGCCTAAGGCTTAATATATTGAAAATAATGTATCATGATTTAGGACTCCTATAAATGATTTTTTCATTATTATACAGTTTCCTACTATGAGAATTGTTTCCCACAATATGCTTTATGATTTTAGGTTATTTCATGAAGTTGAAGTTACCAAGTGAAAATTGAATTTTATGGCCAATTAAATGAACGTTCTCATGATAAACTAAATGTTTTAAGAGATGGGAAAAAATATCTTTTGGATAGGATCACTCCACTATCTCAAACTCTGAGCAGTAATATGGATAATGTTGAACTATAAAATAAACTAAGGTTGAAGAAACTTGTCATTGAATATTTCATGTGATGATATACACCCTAATTCTTTGGTTATTTTGATAACTTGGTTGGTTAAAAAGGGATTTATGTGATGAAAAATATATTATTCATTATTTAGTTCCTAGACTATGAGAAATTCGTAGTAATGGTCATCAATTGGTAGAAAAAAGTAATCAATGGTGTAATCTTATGAAGAATACTAGGAAAATGGAAGAAGAAAATATTTTGAATGAGAGGTCTTTAGTATTGTATTATTCAATAATAAAGTTCCATAAAGTCTTCAAAATTAAATAAAAAGGTACTTTCTAGAGTGTAAACAATTATGATAAATCCATTGACACCTATGATGGAAATATTACAAGACTTATGAGGTACACTTATGGCTTTATCATAGATACAAAAATTAGGATTTATTAATTATTTAGTAATTTGAAACAAAATACTCAAAATTAATTATCCCAAAGGGAATTCTGATGCTATGAGGAAATAATTTTATGTGAAATTAAAGTGGAAATGGAAGCTGGAAACCCCTATAGTTCTAGTTATATAAGAAATGGATATTTAGTTTGATGGAAGCTCAAGTTGTATGTTACTTGGAAGAAAGAAATTTGTTTCCCCTCTTACTATCCAAAAATGTGGGAATGATCACTAGGGATAATTCATGAAAATAATTAGAAGATGGTTCAAGTGTGATAAGCCTATACATCAAGAAAAATAATGTCATATTGACGTGAAGAGGCTATTTTATGAAATGTGCGGTGATAAAGTTTAATAGAATACTCCACCCGCACATCAATGCTATAGATGAATGGTTTTTGGGTATTATGAGAATAAATTCCCTAATATAAGAGATAATAAAGATTAAAAGACATAATAACCTCTAAAGTCAATGGATAAAGGGAAGGCTTATACAATCACAATAAATGAATGGAATCACAATAATTATAGAACACTTATCCTAAACTCAAGAGATGGAGATTTCATGATAATTTTTATATGAATAAGCCCTATGAAAATCTTATTTTTCAATATTTAGTTATCGTTTATATGATTATGAGAACTGATTAACTCTCTATACATTGATTTTATATAAATTTTCAAAATAAGGATATCACATTAGATATTCTGAATCAATGTATGATCATTTTTTAATCAAAGAATAAACTCGAACATCCAATTTAAATATTTTCGATGTAGATATGAACTTTTTTATGGAACAAAGGGAGAATTTTCTTTTATAAGAACATATTATTTTATTGTGAATTTATTTGGATATATATATATTGGTATGATAGTTTATTAATAATTAAAACTATTTCAAGATAATTTGTAATTTGTACATGGAAGGATATGTAATCAAATCATTTTAATCATTGGGATTCAATTTTGGTCAGACATATTTTTGAGGATCCTTATGGCTAAATACTTATTGAATGGAATAAGTTGAACTTTAGATGCACTTTATTGTATTTATCTATATTGGATAACTTAGGTTCACAATTTTTATTTTATTAAATATTTATAGGTGGAAGTAATAAATTATGAATCTGAATACTCATAAAAAGAAAATATCAATGCTTCATGAATGAAATGTTCATCTTGAATATTACTTTACTAGAGTAACAGATGAAGTGAAATTTGTTCAAGAAAAAAACATAAATGATGAAATTATTTTTATAAAGTAGATGTAATAAAGTAATAATATTTCCCTTTTCACACTATCATGATTTCAAAATAAACCCCCAATGTTATTAAAATGATCTTAAAATAGAAAAATTATCTTGGTACCTTAATTTTCAATGAATTAATGGTCTTTTCAACCCTCATATATATATGGTTTTGTGGTCATTAACATTATAATAACCATATTTTCTATCAATATATATCTATTCGTGGGTTTTATTTTTCTCTTCCATGTATATTTTAATTTCCCACTATTAATATCCTTATCTGAAAATTCAATAAAGTGTTTTTTCCAGTAACATTTTAGGTTTTCCACTTTATCTTTTTAAAGGATGTTTTGTTAACCCATTTTTTGATGTATGTTTCAAAATGAGTAATTTAAAATATTAAACCTTTTGATGACCAAGATAAAATTGAGAGTGCACAATTTATTAATTTGGGGTGTGAGGAAATGAAACACCTCAATATTTTCAAAAAACACTGTGTTTGATTTCATACAAAACATGCAACACCAAGCTTAAATAAACCATGGAATATTAATATATTATTTTAATAAAGTTTCTGTTAAATTGGTGGGAATGGATAGCATTAAAAACAATATAAAACATATATTAATTTCTTTCTCAGTATAAACTTATTGAATGATTCATAAGAAATATTCACACAATTTTTCTTGATGTTGTTCAACACTTTAAAAATACATTTTCATCAAAAAAATATTTCAATTTTTGGTGTGGAAATTATAATTAATATTTGATAAATTTTGAAATTTGTTTTTTTGAAATTATAATTATTTTTTAAATTACTATATAAATATTAAAATAAGTATATTTTTTCATTTTGATGAAATGATTGATTATTTATTAAATAGTGAAAAATAACAATTTGTCAGATTTCGTCATTTTATTTCATTAAATCATGTAATTTTAATATTAAAATATATTTTTTATTTTTTATTAAATTTTCTTATGACACGTTTTATTTATAATAATATAATTCTTCAATTTTAATCATAATAATTCATGTTTTTTATATATTTTAATTTTTTTCATAATGAAACATTTATGTGAAAAAAATTTAATCTTATTTTAAAAATATATATTCAAATTTATTTTTAAAACATATAGATAATTAACCATGAGAAATAGAAATAAAAATTGGTATTATGGGGATGAAATATTTTAAATGGGTAACTTTTATTTTTATTAAATATGAATAGAAACCTCGATAAAAATTTGTTAACTTGGTATGGTTAAAACTGGTAAAACATTGTCCAATCTTTGGGATAAGGATATAAAATTTCTCTAAATATTTCATTTATCATATACGATGACTAGATTTTGGTCACTTACATCCAAGAATCGAATATATGGGCACATGGTGCCATAATTTATTGATTATGACCTGTTTATTAATTTATGAGAAGAATAAATATAAAATGTGACTCTCTTAAATTTTATGTTTGTACAATATTTACTTAATAGTAAATGGGGATAAGTTAAGTTATAAATGTTTATTTGAAATAGAAATTATTATTTGAATCAAATTTATTTATTTAAAATTTTTAGTAATAGGATTATTATTTTAAATATTTATGTGACACTGGAACAATATTAATTCAATTAATAAAAAAATAAAATAAATTATTTTAAAAATATTAACAGTATTAAAATTTTGATGAGTAATTCTATTATAACAATTTAATATATTAATATAACGTATTATAGTTATATAAAATGTTTATATTTGAATTACATTTTATTCAAGCTGTCTTAAATGTCAAATTAATTAAATTGTTTCAAAAATGACATTAATTATATTTTACATTTAAAAAAATTATAAAATTATTTAAATATAATAAAATCATTAAATAAAATAGTTTGGATGATATATCCTATAAAATATCATAAATGGGCCATTTATAAGATATTTTAAACCTGATAAGTATAATTATAACCCATTAATATTAAAAAACATTATATCGACTAAGGTTAAAAATTGATAACGAAGGTGCTACTATAAAATAATAATGTCTAAAATGGAGACTTAACTTGTATAAATTTAATTTTTTGATGTTATTTTTATATTAGGCTCTTTTTGTTTTAATATATATACATTTGAAATCATTTTTGTTATGAATAAATTAATTATATTTTACTATTTTTATAATTCAAAGTGTGTATTTTCCCTCCCTTATAAGAGGAACCCACGACAACTATCTTCTACACCCATTTTGTGACTTATATATTTGTCAAGAACTACCAGAATACCTTTTTATATTAAAAATTTCTTATATATTATATTATTTCCAAAAGACAATAATTTAATGGGTTACGGTATTAGCTTGAGGTGGTTCCTCAACGAAGAGGTATAACTCTGAACCGAGTACTATCTATTTTATTATTTCTTATAATTCAACTTAATATGTCACAAACATAATGAAATAATTAATCATGTATCATAAGCACATTTTTATGTGATTATGATTATTAGAATAATACATTTTTATTTAACTCTATCATATGGAAAACAGAAACAATACTTTTGCATATGTATGACTTACCATGTCGGCATACCAGTTTAATGAATATTTTATGAAAATTTTACATGGATGGTAATAAATATGGAAATAATGTTAATATATATTATATTTTTCAAATTATTATGATTCTGTAATTTTAATATCACAAAATCTTTCTTAACTATTAATATATTAGAAAATGAACATCGCTCATCTATATGTGCGTACTACCACCTCTATGAAGTTATGTGTGTTTTTTTTTCATTTTCATGTGACATGGATAATAATAATGATACATTTTTTAAATATATATGATAAAAGTATGATTTTAGAAATGTAAATTATTATTTTTCTATATTTTATTTCTTCTGTTAGAAAATGAAAACAACTATCATGTGTAAGGCCTACCGTGTCTATGAACAATGTAATTAATTTTTATATATCTATCATTTATGGGTGACTCTAAAATTATATATATATATATATATAATGAAAATATATGATCTTTATATAATTATTAATTTTATAGATATTATAGAACTTCGACCAAGGTACAATGACCAGAACTACTGAATAAATATTCTCATGAAAAATGAAACAGTTGTCTCTAGAAAATGATGATTTTATGAGGAATTATTAATAAATGGGATTTGAAATATTATAAGTGAATCATATATGGTATTATAAGAATAAAAATTAATCTGTTATAATGTTATAATATATTTATATGTATTATATATATGGTTAGAGTGCATTCAAAGAATGTCCAACTTGAGTAGGGGAATCCAAGTCTCACATTTATTTATGGGAGACATATTCCACATTCACCACTAAATTATTTTATGTGGTGTATATGCTCAAGGTTTTACATTTTATATCATTAATATCCTAATATTAATGAAATTAAAATTTTCATATGATGTTATTTTTTTATGGGGATTACAATTCAAAAGTTACCAAACTCGAAATGGTTTTATGTTATAATATCATTATTCACTAGGATTGTTTATTATGATGTCTTTTATGCTGAAATTTCATGATATACCACACAATAAAATAATTTATTTTATTCTCCTGTGGATATTAATTAAATTTTCATGTAATAGTACCTTTTTTATTTGTCTAGTACGTAAAATGATTGATAAAATGTTTTAAAGAGAAATATATTTTATTTACTCTTTGGTTGGAAAGATTTTTATACAATATCTATGTTTTATTTAAAAAGTAGTTAAGAGTGTTTTTAATAATAGTCTATTATTTTTTAATGTAACATTTATAGAAATTTAAATTTTAAAAAAATTGTTTAAAAGGAATCTTTTAATAATTTTTTAAATAAGGTAATTCTATCTTTTTACTGAATATGTGAAAGGAATATCTATTTAAATAAGAACAGCTTGAATAAAATTTACATTCATCATGACTAATAAATAATTTGAATAATAAATTAAATTTTTTCAAGGATATTTTTAAGAAATATTTTTTCCAATTTTTTTTTGAAATTTATAGATTTTAGATAATTGGTTTCAAAATGAAAAGGGTATTTTCACCAAGAAATATTCTAGTGATATTTTAAGGAAATTTGTTTCAATACTTACATCCTTTTTTGGTAATTATTTTTTACTTTTTATATGATACATTGGTACCATCCTTATTAATTCCTTGTATAGTTTACAATTATGTTGTTAAGATTTTTGTCAAACCTATTTATTTTTCATGGGTTATCTTATAATGTAATAAAGATTGATTTAGTATCTTTTTGTATTTATATGAATAGATTTTGATTATGTGGATATTTGGTATGTCAAATCCCTCTAATGCATTAGGTAAATACAAATATCTCATATGTTATTTTTTTATTCATGAACCTATTTTCATGTTCACAATTTTATAGGTGGACCTGAATTCCATTTAAAAAAGTATATGCGTGGACCTAGTTTCATGTCCATTTGTTAATGAATAGACCTATTTTCATGTCCTTATGTTTATATGTAGATCTGGTTTCATGACCATATTTTTATGTGAGCGCCTGATTTCATTTCATTATATTAATAACTCAACCAATTTATCTTTGAACATGATCACAATGTTATAAGTTATTGTTTTCTCAACATTCGTATGTAGATGTAATTCTCTTGTAGCTTATGTTCATTGATTCCTTTATGAATCATGACTTATTAATTTTAAAGTTTTATTCCTTGTCTAATAACTATGATCTACAATATGTTATTTACTGGTTTCCAAATGTTTAGATCATGTTCTCATAACTTTACTCTCTTATTTTGAAAAAGTGATCCCTGATATCTCCCTTATTAACCCTTACTATGCTTTTGAGCTCACCCTTTCTAATATTACCTCTCCCCATGTCTTTATGAATGGTTTATATAGGGTATGTCCCAGATGTGTACTATGTTGTATGGTCTTTATGAAATATTTTGTACATATTTAATGAAATAATAATATTGTACATCTTTTCTCCAATGGTGCAAAACCTATATGATTATAAACTAGACCTTAATGTTATATATTGAATATTCATATAATAAGATATAATTTATATGTATAGAAATTAATATTTTCTAAATCCATGTCTAAAAAATAATGTGTGAATAGATTATAATGTTAAATACCATATTTAACCATATTTCACTATTCACCAAAAACTGAAATATTTTTGGAATATATGAAAATTCCATTATAACCCTTTTACACTAATTAGATTCCAGGAAAGGAAATCCATTTTATTAAAATAATTTATAAATATTGGAAAATAAATTTTTACTAAAAAAATCAATTATTTAAAATGTACCATTTTTTATTATGATAAATACTATTACCATTTAAAAAAATTAATGATGGTCTCATAAAATATTATTATCCTTATAATAGAACATAATATATTTTATAAACCCATTTTAATAAGATGAATTATAATTTAAATCATTATATTTGTTGTTAAAATGAAAATAAAACACATATATAAACATATATATATACATATTACAAAATTACAAACATATAATTCTTAATTCTTAAAATATTTATTCACTTGTATCATGATATAAAAAATTCATATTTGGATTTTATAGGATCACAAAATTTTATTTTACACTTCCTCTAGTGATGAAACTATTTTAATGGTCTTTTTACAATTCTCAATGATCATATTACTATCCCAATATTCAAATTACTATTCCAACAGTTCGATTTATAATGGTCAGATGGGTTCCTTGATTTCAATATATAACCCATTTTTAATTCCTATTTCATTCAATTATATTTTATCCTATGGTTTTCTATATTTCATTTTTAAAAATTCACATTTCAGTTCTAATACTCTAATTCATTTCTATAGTGTTATTTGTGAGGGTGGTTATTCTGGTGGAACATACAGATAAATTTTTTCACATTTTAGTTATCATATTTTCTATTTTTATCCATTTGGTATATTTTTAATTTTTATTCTCTAATTTTTTCCATATTATTATAATAAAATTACTCTAGTTTCATCATGTGGTGCATATGATTTATACTATATTACTAATGATGACACGATTATATGAAGGTAATTGTAAATTATAAAAGTTTGAGTAATTATTGATAAATTTTTCATTTTATATGAAGCTTTATCTACATGGTTTCATTGATTGTTATTGACTTTGTTTTTGTTTCCCAATTTTATAAAATATTTATCTTTAAAATAATTCAAAAGTTCAAGGATTGTTTTTTGGAAAAGTAAATTTCTACCAAAACTCATAATTTTTTTTCCATCTAAGTAATTTTCCTTTTAAATATCTTAGGCTTGATCAAAAAAATCCATTAAATGTTTCCATCCATCTTATTTCTTCAGATGTATTATGTATATTATTCTCCTATGAAGAAATGATCCATCACATGCTTTGTTATATCTAATCATTTACTATGTATAAATATGATCTATATTCTAATGTTTTCCTCTATGAAAACTCTATACTTATTTACATTAATTTATTGGTCTTCACATAGATTCTATAAATCAATAGATTGGGGAAATAATTTTCTTAACCTTATACCCTTTATCTATAGAGTGTAATTACTATTTTATTTACTATCCTCATTGAATGGAATTTACCAATAATGCTACAAAATATCATTGGATACACATTTATCTTACATGGGATAATATTTTTATGATTATGAATTAAGTTTTTATGTGATTCTGTTTTAAATGGATATAAAATAAATTTTATTTTAATGTGTTATTTATGTTATAAAAAATGAATTATTTTTATTTTAGAGGTTTCTGAAACGCATTTTCTTCATATAGGGATTTTATACTATAAAAAGTGACTTATTTTCATTTAAAAGTTTTATAAAATAGTTTTTATTATAATGGGTTATTTATAATGTGATAAGTTAAATATTTTCAAGTTAAACTCATATATATTAATGAATTATTGGTGGGGTCCAATATCAGCCTCAAATTCATTGGATAAAAGTTTATATCTATTGAGATTGGAATTCAAAAGTTTGTTTTAGTTACTTATAATCATGGTAAATGATGGGATGAATCATGAATGTGATATTCCCTATACTACTTTTTATTCAACATTTCTAAGGTATATAAATGTCATGCTATAATGGAAGATATTTATTGGCTAATATTTCCACACTCATTTTATTCTTATCTTTTATCTTATGTCATGAATCATGATTTGCGATATTTTCTTTTGGATTATGATAATCTTATGTTATTTCCATAAACCGTGATTATATCCATTTTCTCATATTATTCACAATTATGAACATTTATTTTTACCACTTACAGTTACCTTGATGGAGAATTCAAGATAACCCGTTTATGATGTTTCCATTTCCCTAGGTTATGAAGATGATTATGACATATAAGAAGTATTTAAGGGAGTCTAGTGTGGAAATATTACAGTTAAATTTTCACATGGGTTATAGAATATATTTTTAATTTTTATTGACATAGAAAACCTAAACCTCTCATTCTTGGGTTTTTTATATTTTCTTTTGATACATAATGTTTACCTTATAGAAATATTGTAAAATAAAGGCATGTATTTCATGGGTTTCTATAGTTGGTATCACAAATAGGTTTAGTTATTATTTAGGATTAGTTTATTAGTTTTAGGTATTATGATAAGATAAATTTAGTAAAAACTATAGAGATAATTCAAGGGATAATTATAATTATAGGATAACATCCTTATGATCTGGTAAAGTATACATTTTTTTGTTCTAATGAAAAATTAAAACCATGTCTGGATAATGATAAGTGGATGTGGTTGTGTAATAGATGAAGATAGGTGTAATTAGCTCTATAAAATGGCGGTTTAGTATTAACTCAATATTCACTTTAATGAATGATGAGTGGACATAATAATGGAGACTTGGGTAGATACTCCTAGGGGATATGCATTGTTTAATTTTTATTTTGTTTATAAACCATTATAAAGGATTTGGAAATATTAATGTTTGGAAACCTAACAGGGAATGAATATGGATAAATTAGAATAAAATTTATAGATTCTGGAAATATGGTATATAGGATTTTGTTGATTTTAAAGATTTGGGTAAAGTCAAATTTCATATGAAATATTTCTTTGATTTTTGGTGTTCAGAATATTATAAGACATTTTATGATAATTTTGTAACAGCTCTTATTAATATTAGTCTACGATGTATAATATATCCTATCTTAATGTAATATAGATTTAAATAAATTTATTAAAGGTTGAAATGAAGGTGTCTTCAGTGAAAAATATTAGGATTAAGATTTCATACTCGTATGATCATTTTCTATGATTTTACTAATAAATATTTTGTGTTTTATTATTTGGTTGAAATAGAATCAGGGAAATGAATCTAATAAAGGTATGTATCTAAATGCCACTATATCTTGTAAAAAATAATTAAGTATAATTAAGTTGTTAATAATCATGGTATATTCTTATTATGATAGAAATATTGATTTTTTTTTCTTACCTAAGGCAGTGTGGTTGATATCCAAATAAAAAATAAATATGACCAATCTTAGATATTTTCATTAGTTATTGATATTTATCAACGATATTATTGTATAATATATATTTTAAAAGTAATATTTGAAACATATAATGATTTTTCATTAATATTGTTTTCTTATGGTTTTATAAATATTATTAAAATGGCAACAATTACATTGAAAATTGATTAAATGGAAAGGTTATATTTTTGGAAATAACTCTTCCAGAACACATTTGTGAGGTATAAAATACTCCCAGGTTCAATGAATTCTTAATGTTGAAGTAATAAATGGTTGAATTATTTCAATAAAGGTTAATTAGATAATATTTATATACTTTTAATTGATTTAATGAAAAATTAATCCCTGATATTTTTGGTGATGTTTATCTCATTATTAAGGCTATGATATGTATAAATTAGTATCTGAATTTATAAGCTGGTGGTAGAATGTAGGAGTAATATTTTGAAGTTATATATAATTCTGATGTTGTTTAATGTATTAGAGATTAAAAAGGTTTTTAGAAATTTATGTTATAGCTAATATATGATTAGGGTACAAACATAAATGAGTATATGATTTATATAAATGATTAATATTGTTAAAATAATGATAAGTAAATTTATATTTTTTCAGAAAGTAAGGGAGACTTGATATTAGAGATTATATTCTGAATGATAAATATTTTTAGAATACCCTTACATACATAAATTATTGAGTAAAAATTTAAATTACAAGGACATGTTTATTTATTTGGGTAGAATGTATCAACCAGTGATTTTAGATGCTTTAAATTAATAAAATCTTAGATAGATTATGTCGCACACAACATTTGACTAAAAAAATACCCAACTGAAATGGAACATTAAATATAAAAATTATATAAATATATAATCATTAGTATATAAAAAAATTTTAATTTATTATAAATTCGTATAAAATATTATTAAGAACACTTAATTTTCTAGAGGTTAATTTTTCTGTAAATGTAGTTTTTATCATATACAGTATTTTCATTTTTTAATATTACTTTATAAATGTTATAATTTAAATTTTTAAAATTTAACACTATTTTTGGATTAATACTTCCAATGTTGGCGTATGTTAAATTATTGATATTAATAAAAAATAAGTGTTTTTTAAGTGAACGGTGAATAATAACGATTTTGGTAATACCATCACTTTTAAGAAATAAATTTATTTTAAATATTTTTTATATAAAAAAATAAAAATATAATTTAAAAAAATAATTTCAGTATAGTATTTTAAATTTATAAAACTCATGTTTATCATTTTGGAAACTTGAGTAATATTTTAAACTAAAAAATGATTTTCTTCTCTTATAATAAAAATTAATTTCCATCACATATAAAAATTACAAGTATAAAAAATTGAATAAATATTTTAGAACATAATCTCAATTTTATGTAATAATTTCACATTTATTTTTATTCATACAATTTATATTACAAATATTAAAGTTAATTAAAGATAAATTATTGACACTGTTTTTTCCAAAGATATGTTTTATTATTATTGTGTAATTTTTATTTAATAAATTAAATTAAATTATTTTAAATAAAGAAACTATTATTTTTATTGAACACACATATAATTATATTAACATTAATTTAAAATGGTAATAAATTATAAATAAGATTAATGATGCATAATGGTGAAATAATTATTTTTATACCAAAACCAATAAATATATATATATATATATATTTAATTTCATATTTTAAATTTATTTTTATATTATTTATTATTTTATTTAGATTAAATAGAGATTAAATTATGGTTTATCACACCCATATTTGGTAACATGATAAATTCTATATTATGAGTATTTCAAAAATTTCTTGGGTGAAAACCAATAACAATGATAAATCAAAAAGGGTAAAATTAAATATCGAAGAAAAAATTGGACAAAAATATTTAAAACATGTGTGGAAATTTATTATTGAGTATTTCATGGCCTTATATTACCAAAAAATCAATTACTTATCACTTTTGGAACCATTTAACATTGAATGGTGTTATTCCATTGTTGAAAAATAATGGTCGTTCATAAATGTTACCTTTTCATCACTTATAAAAGGGGATCACTTACACCCGTCAAATTATACATGTTCACATCAATATTTTCAAAAAACCCTAAAAATAATCATTTCCTTGAATTACATTACACAACTGTTTTCCCAAGTCCTTCAATTCATAAAAGCTTATCCAAAGGATGTTAAGGGTCTTAATGTTAGTATTACGTACTCCTAAAATTTTCATTATTAATATTTCTAACTGATAATAGTGATATAATGAACTATGTATCATTATTATACTGAATTTTTATTATATAAATGTAATAACCATTATTTATTCTTCTCCATAGTATTAGAAAAGAAAATGAATGTTTACTATGTAATGTGAGGATTACCATCTCCACAAAGTAATTTTATCATATTAATTTTAATTATTTATCCTAATAAATAAATATATGATTAAAATACATAAAAAATCATAATAATATAATAATTTTTTTATAATAATATTATACACTTCATTAACCATACTCACCCATTAAGATATAACGTGTTCATATTTGGGATGGTTTAACAACCTACTTGAACCATGCTATAAAACTACACCATGGTTAACTATGAGAAAATAAATACTAATATTATTATAATTTAATATAAAACTATTTTTTGATTATTTTTATGAAAATATTATATTATGTATTTAACTAATTTTTAAAATTTCATCTTCGGTCACTAATATTAAGTAAATAAGAAATTATATATTCAATATTCATGAAAACATAATATAAAACTATATAACAAATAAATATTGTTTATCATGAAATGGTTCATATAAAAATTAATATAAAATGATATTATTCCTAAGAAGGAATATAATAAAATTTATTTTTTTATTGAAGATATCAGGAACATGTAAAAAATGAATCAGGAATAAGGTATGGGATTATTTTCTAAATTTTAAATTAATTGAGGCATAATTATTGTAATATAAATTATTTTATTTATAATGTTTTACCTACTAGCCCTTAAATATTTTTATAACATTATCATCTCATTATTCATAGTATTTAATGTTTTATTTTAAATAACATTCTTTGGGGGGGGGTTGATTAAAATGTTTCATAATTCACAATGTTTTTTTCTAACTCAATTATCTTCTATTTAGTTCAAAACATTATTATTGAAATCTACTATTCAATGTTTTATGTATTCAACCAAATAAAAAATAACACTAATTACTCCTTTTCTATGGTTTTTCAATTATTTAATATGTAACACAAATATATTTTAACAGATGAAAAATGTGTTTGATAGCATATATTAAATAAAATACCAAGATTAAACAACCTAAAAAATATATTTCATTAAATGTAACTTCTGCGATAGCATTCATTACAAGAAACCCTGAGTTTAAAAGAATTGTAAAATTGGATACAATTATAACTTAGTCGTCAAAATTGTAGGTAGAAATAGGTATAGGTAAATTATAAAATTTATATGTTTTAAAAATGTCAAAATAAATTTATTATTTATCCATTTATTAGAAATCAAATAAATTTCATTGGAATGAAAAGGAAATGTTTTTTGAAAAACAATATCTTTCAAAAAGGTGCTTCTATCGCACTATGAAAAATAAATTAAAATTACCTTTTACAAATTTTATAAAATCTATTTTCCAAAATTAACAATATTTTTTAAATCATCATTTCAATATTTTGTTATAGTAAATTTTATAGAATTTTACGAAAATAATATGTATTTCATGAATAGTGAAAAATATTTGTTTTTATTGTAAACATATTTCTCATTTAAAGCATTTAAAAGTTATATTTTTATATGATTTTTTAAAAAATTAAAATTATTAAAATTATACTATAATTAATGATACATAATTCATTATATTTATATTCATTTTAATTTTCTATATTAAAACAGGCTATAATAATGAGAATTTTCTATTTTGAAAACGCATTTTTCTTCTCACCCGTGGGAATAATTTTGAATTATTTTTTTTTAAATTACGTGAATGTAATTGGAAAAAATAAATTTCATATTTTAATCATTATAATTAATATTATATTATAATTTCAACACAATTTTTTGTCATAGTGAATAGTAAAAGTTTCAAAAATAAGTTACAGTAGTTAAGGTAAAAATGGGTTCACTAGGGTGTCAAACTAAACCAATTACGGTTAAAATGACCTATGAATATATAAAATTTATTTTTTATAGAGATATTAATACTATATATCATTCATGGTTTTATATTTATCTATTTATTTAGCATTATGAAATTTTAATAACATGAGTTTCAAATTTTCTTTTCATAAATTCCAAGAATATCGCATCCCCAACTTACAAAAGTCCATCCCCTATCCTATAACATTAAAAATAAAAAATAATTTTTCAGGAAAATAACTACCCAAATATATTACATACATCCATATATACATCCTACATGACTATTTTATCATAAATCCTTTCATGGAAGGCTTTAATTATAAACCTAGAAAGGTTCTATGAAGAAGTGGTGGCGTTCCTTATTATTCTTTTCAACTTAAATACTCTTCTAAAACCATAAATATTCTACCTATACGGTAATATAATAACCCAAATACATAATATATACTTATATGTTATTGTTATAATTTAATATGCTCTATCCATCACATCGTTCATCAAATAGGAAACAAAATTGCCGTTGATGTGTATGGTTGACTATCGGTTCGTGAATGGATGTAATTCATTTTCCACAACCACATCTCATGGATTGATATGATGATTGATTTAACATATTAGTATTATATTTATGACATTAATATACTCATTTAATTATAATATCACATATAACTTCTTACCTTCCAATCCTTTGGAAAATAATAATGTCGCTCGTGCGTATGTCTGGACTACCTTCTCTACTCAGCATTGGAAAATGTTTTTTCATTTAATTTTTAAATTGATTGTAATAATAATTTATTTAATTAATATAAATGAAATATTTTTTATAGAAAATTTTATTTAAATTTGAAACATTATTTTCCTTTTTTCATTCGATATGCTGAAAAAATAGAAATAACATTCATGAGTATGTACAACATTCAATCTCTATGAATGGTGAAACTAATTTCCACATATTTGACTTTTAGAGTCTAGTATAAATACTTATATAATTATTATATATGATATATATATCATGGTTAACATTATAGTGATTATGAAACCATGATCAATCATTATAGGAGTGAAACTACCAAATCAAAACATACATGAAAAATACAGCAATAATCTCTCGAAGTAATGAATTTAACAAAGAATTGTTAATAAAAGTGTGGTAAAGAGTTATAATAAAATAATATTTGGTATAATATATAGGATTCTATTTTTTATATATGTATTATAAATCAGTATTTATTATACATATGTTTCGATCAGTTGTGAAGGAAATCAAACCTAAGGTAAGGGTTTCTTGTCTCACTTTTATTTTTGTGATACATATGCCATATTCACTACATATTTATTTTTTGGGGTGTATATACAAAAAATTGATTTGTTTTATAATTAATATCTTTTAATTCATATAATTTAATTTTTAGTTTTTTGTTGTGGGGTCTATGATTCAAAATTTCCCCAAGTAGAAAAGGTTTATTTTACAATCTCATCATTTATCAGGATTGTTTGTGATTGAATATCTGATAATGAAATATTATAATATTCCACAAAAGAAACTCTTGAATTTTATTATCATATGATTATTTATTAATTTTTCAATTAATAGGTCCATTTTATCCCTTTGTGACATAAAATTATTTATAATTTTTTTATAAAGAAAATACAACTTTATTTCTCTATTTGGTCAAAAATACTTTTTCTTTTGTATCCATGTTTTATAAAAATATTTCTGAAAATGTTTTTGGAATTTTAAAAATGATATATTGAATAAATTTTTCACCATGATGAAATATTTATAAAATTGTTTGAAATAAATATTCTTATCATTATTAGAATGAGGTAGTTTTTAATATTTTTATAATAGTATAGAAATATTGTTTTTTAACTTATGCGATACGTATGAAATTAACTGCCATAATTGTTTAGAATATTTATTTAAGAGTTTATAAGGATATATCAGAATAATATTTTTTCCTATATTCTATAAATTTTTAGTTTTTGAAAATATATTTTCGATGTGAAATAGATATTTTCCTTAACAATGTTTTAATCACATTTTTTTAGTATTTATTTTAATATACTAGGTAATTATAAAATAATAAATTTTAATATCTATTAATATTTATGAATTTTACATTAATATTAATTAAAATTTTAAGCTATGTATGATCACATACTCGATACACAACAATGGGTTTCTCATAAGTCTTATGTTTCACTCAAGACTGAGTTATACCGAAAAATAAAACATTGTTAACATTATTATTTTAAATTACTATTAAGGCCTACGAGTTGTATTGGAGGGAATGAAATAAAACTAAATATATTCTGTTAAAAAATGATTATAAAATGTTTTTAATTTTTATCAAATAAATTTTATAGGCTTAAAATGAGTATAAATCTAGTTTTAAGCATAAAAAACTCTAATATTTTTAAAAGGTGGTTTCACCAAAATTTGATGAAGAACCCATTTTAAAAGTAGTTTTAATCACAATTATTTGTTATATTTGACTAAATAATATTATTCTTTAAATAGGGGACATCAATATTTACTTTACTTGAAATTTGGGTATTTTTTAGATAAAATTCATATTTTGAGGAATAGTGAAAAATAATACATTTTAATTCAAAACTGGATTTTCATCTAATATATTTATATTGATATATTATAATTTGAATTTTATTTAAATTATTTTTTGATTATTTTTTATCCTTTAATCCAATTGTGATCATTGTAAGTAATTTTACATTGAAATTTTATATAAACACATGTCAAAATTTTGATTGTTTTACTTTAATAATCTACTTATTATTCTGGTAAAAGCATAATTTTTTAATCAATTTATCCATATTATATGTTTTTAATTTGAAAAATTCTATTCCACAATTAGAATAAAAAGGTCCAAATTATTTAAATAGGTCCCTTTTATTTTTTGGACATTATGAATAATAACATTAGTAATTATTTGTCTTTACCATGTTAAAAGGGTAAATCATGTAAATAAGGGTAAAAATAATATTGTAATAATATAAAACTACCCTAAATCTTGTACTAGACCTATTGGATAAGATATTTTAGACCCTTAAAACCGTTTGGATGAAAATTTGGCCTTTGGATTCCACTTGGGTGTGATTATGACACTTATAACTTTTAATTTAAAGTAAAGGAAAATATGTTATAAACATATATCATCTTACTAAAACAATTTTAATATGGGATTATATAAGTCATATCTTTGACTATAAATAATCATTTAAAATATGAAAATAATTTCTATATCATTGTATTTTATTTATATTTTTTAGACATTAAATAATTATATATAATTATGACACAATGATGATGCGATGATTTCTTCTTTAAAGGAAAAATAAAGTAAATAATATTAATAATATTAAAATAAATAAAATTTTCAAAATTTATTCAATAAACAAATTTTATAGATGAATATGACATTTTAGGATTTATTAAATATATTTTTTCAGAGGAATAAAGTTGATTGGAATTTTTAAAAAATTTATTTATCGAATAGCGTCCAAATTAATATAATTCATATTTTAAAATATAAAATATTTAGTAAAATGTTATAAAAGTAATTAAAATATAATATTCTTCCAAATGGTTATATATTTATTCAAATTTTATTAATGAATATTTCATTGGACTTATTGCATTATTTTGTATTTATTTTAACTCTCAAAATTTAATTTACTTGATAAAATGGTAAGAGAAAAAAATAGGATAAAACTAATAGATAAGGATTGAAAAAATATATAAACATGTCTATTTTTTTCATATGATGGTTATTAGACCCAAAATCATATTATCTTCAATATAAATTATTTTGAGATTATTTTGAACCGAAATTGAATTTATATTAATTTAATATTTTAAGAGTTTCAAAGGGTTCACCTCCCCTCTCCTATAAAAAGTACCCTCTCTTCTCTAATACTCAAACATCCAAAGCCTTTTTGTTTGGAACATCTCAGCCCAAAAATTATTCTAGAATCTTTATCCACTTTTCAAAGGCAATTTATTAGGTAGAACACCCTTCTTAAAGGTGTTAAGGTATTCTTCAAAGGTGATCAACCGAAGAGAGGTATTGTTTTTTAAGAGTTTCTATTTTACTTCATATTACACTTACATTAAATATTATTCATCAAATATAAAATAAAAACTCTATTATCATAAATATACATAGATTTTATTATGTTAATATCATCCCATAAATCCATCTATACTTTCATCAAATGTGAAATGAACTAATCGTCCATGGGTACATGTGAATTATCCCAACCACAAACCGATTTAGATCATTTTCTGTTACCATCTATCAGTATCTATTATAATGATTTAATTAATATTCATATGTGATATTAATGAAATATTTTTCATTTTAAAAGAATAATATTTCAAATATTTTCTTACCTTCCATGTAAAAAAAATAATAACATCATTTGTCCGTACGTGTGAACTATAACCTCCACAAAAAAGTGTGAATCATATTTATCCACCACATCACTTGTATGACACATATAATTACATCTTAATAATTATTATTATGATTATAATATTATGATCATTCTATAAATATAAAATAATTATTTCTTTATTTCCAAAATGATCCATGAAAAATGAAGATGTTACCCATGTGTACATACGACCAAACGTCTCCATGAATATAACACTGTTCATTATTCATAACTATAATTAATGGTTTGATTTAAAAATTATGATTAATATATAAAAGTGTTAATTATTTCATGGATAATATTATGGAGATGAAGGACTTATTACAACATGGACTAATGACATCAAAACCATGTTCATTTTCAAATCAAGTACATAATATCAAAAAAAACTTCTGATATGATCTTAAATAATTATGTAATTTTTATAACATTGTAATAAGAGTTATTAAAGAAACAATAAACAAGGAAAATGTTCTCAATCAGGTAGAAATTAATCACACTTTATTATTCAGTATGGTAATGAATGAATTAGATGATTCAGACTCATAGTAAGGGTCTTCATCTCAACCTCCTTTCATTAAAGCATATTTTATAAAATACCCAAAATTATTTTATATGGTGCATAATAAACCCATTTTAATTTTAATTTCATTATATGTTTTTCAAAAATAATATTTTTCTATGATGTTTTTATACTAAACTACAAAATGAACACTTTTTACGTGTACAGTAACAATGACATTTTCGCCGCTATGACCATTATTTAGTATTTGGCTTACTATACAAGCCAAAATGTTTTTAAAAGAAAATTAAATATTGTATCCCATTTATAGGTATTATGGTATTGAAAATGTTTATTTTAATTAATTTATTATATAAATATCTTGAAATTATATCTCATGAATGCAATGTGGGAATGTTATTTTTCCTTAATTCATGTTTCAATTATTATAATTTTTTATGGTTCTTGGGCATTGATGATGAATCTGGGTGGTTTTGTGATAAACCAACAGAGGGTGGTCCCGTGATTTCTCTCCAATGCATTGGGTAATGAGATGAAGGTAAACTATAAGGTTTCCCCTAGGAGTTTTAAGTAATATAGTGTGATGGGTATTCCAAACAAAGCCATAAAGGTTATGCCCTATATAGCTTTGAATGATACAACGCAAGTATAATTTAGATTCCACAAGTTACCATTTTGATTTATTATTGCTATAAGGTTTTCCAGGGTTCTTATGATTTAATGTGTTTAGAAATATTAATGGGATAATGTTTTCTTTCCTTATTTTATATCCCTTACCGATATTTTTGTTCTCATCCCATGTTTTTAAAATGTTATCATTGGGTATAAGTATGGGTATGAGAAGAAATGATATCAAGAATATTTTTATCATGAAAAAACCATGTTTTATTTTATAAGATTTTATGTTTTGGAAGAAATGGTTACTATTTTAGTAGTAACATCTCGATTTTGATAGCCGCCAAGAGGTACCCCGTACCGAGGTGGTCACATTGCCTCAATCAAATTTCCCTGAACGCCAGAGGCTGCCGACTAGAAGCGAGGGTCTTAGGTGTGGTAATGGGGAAATTATTCCCTCATTGGCGGAGTAACAGAGTGTATGTAAAACATATAGCAATAGAGTAATCTATAAGACATGCAATAGGTAAATAGCATAAGTAATAAACAACAGGAGAAAACCTATAAAAATGATGTGTGGTACCTATGTCTAGGAAGTATCCCAACAAGTCAAGATTCTAGAATAAAATACTAAACCAAAGTACAATAGAAAATATATAAAATTCTCCACTACATCGCAAGCCTCAGCTTTGTCCCATGCTCCCCAGCTCTACAACAATCAAGTACCTGAAGTAGATATCCGCTTTCCATTATCTAAACCTGCAACAATATAATATGTTTGGGCCCAAAAGCATGACCCAAACAAGGTGTGAGACTAAATATCATAAGGAAACCACAAAAATACCTTTCCCTAATAGTCGGTGAATATATACGGTAGTCTATAATCAAAATGAAGCTGTAAACGAGGA
Organism: Viscum album; assembly: GCA_963277665.1. NCBI lineage: Eukaryota > Viridiplantae > Streptophyta > Magnoliopsida > Santalales > Viscaceae > Viscum > Viscum album. Next base: position 1,428,222,817 of record OY728152.1, read on the forward strand.
AGTTCTCAAAAGTAAACAATCCTAAAGTTTCAAATTAATGCAATTATTAGATATCTAGTAAGCAGTTAAACATATACACGTAACCCTCTGGCAATTACTCACATCCTAACCCCTATTTTCCAACCAAGACAATCATGATAAATCCTCTGGGAAGTACACACAGTTTAACCCCTTTGGTTCAGCTTTGCATAGACTATCTGAGAAAGCACTCACCATCAATTCCCCCTATAGTCATGTATCAATAACTAAAAGGTTCTCTAGGGAAGCACTTACATCCCATTCCCCCTTTGGCCCTTGTCGAGGAACTATAGACACTCTGGGAAAGCACTTACGTTAATTCCCCAAATGGTCTTGCATCATAACAATAAAAACAGACTCTATGGAGGATCCCTCACGTCCATTCTCTCTATGGTCTACTACAATAGGTTCTTACGGCCCTGTGTAAGTCAAACGAGCCCAAAAATACATGGTAACCAATGTAAACCTCAAGAACTACTTGGCTAAAAAATCTACTACATAACATCATGTCAGATAAAACACTCCATCTTAATAATACTAACCATGGAAAACAAAGCAACAACCTAAGAGGAAAAACTAGACCAAATGGTCAAAATAATAAAACATGGGAAACACCTCTATATCATGGCAAAATAAACCATATTCATAACATAAAACTCCATCCAAAAAACCAAGGCATATAAGACAAAAATTTGGTCTAAAAACATAAACACACAATACCATGTTCAAAGGTATTGGGCACTTTTTCCCATATAACTCAAAGACTAACTACAGAAAGGCACAAACCACCTACCTCAGTGTTGTGGGATCATTATACGTGAACCCCAAGCCCTGAATCTCCCTATAATTCCAAAGATCTACAAAAATGTAAATTTTTTTTCAACCCATGATATCTCATGAGAGAGAAGGAATAAGGAAAATCTGTTCAAGAAGAAGATAGAAATCATCGATGCGATTCCAATGCAACCGATGGAGTTTGATTCTGAGATAGGACGCTCGATGGGGGTCGATGAAGATCTGCACCGTACGGACGCTCTCGGAAGAACTATGCCGAGAATAGATGTGTTCTGTCTGTTAGACATGACATTGGTCTATTAAATGAAACAAAATACACGGTGTGTACTCACCTAATTCGCCCCCACATAAGTTCTTGAAGTCACCACACCTGGTTGTGTGCTTGGTAGTTACATGGCCAGAACATGGCTACGTGTAGCAAAAGAGTACACAGCGTGTACATATAATTACACAGCGTGAACTTCAAAAATTTCTAGAAACTTATGTTTTTATAAAAAAAACACCACAGAAGAGAAAAAATACCTAAAAAGAGTATTTGGGTTCTTACAAACTTCCCCCCTTAATAAAATTCATCCCAAAATTTCCCTAGAAAGTAGGCGTAGAAGAAAAATTCTCGAAAAACTCTGACCACTGTGATCATACATTGGCCTCCCTCTCCTAGGTCTTGTCCTGTACTCATCTATGCTGCCATAGCACTCACACCAGAGGAACAGAACAACCCCAGAGAAATTTCATACTTTGATCAACAATCCAGATAGGATGAACCTTGGACAAGGCATCCACAACTAAATCAACCTCCTCGAGTTGAAAAACATGAGATGAGTCTGAGAAGTAACAATGAAGATGATAAACGTGAAAGTCGTCGTGCATATCCTGGTAACTTTGAGGTAACTACAACTGACAGAAAAACGGCTTGACCCTCTCTAATACCTCAAATGGCCCGACGTACCTTGGTGAAAGCTTACCCTATCTCCTAATCCTCTGGTGTCCCAACCCCGGTGTGACACATAGAAAAACCCGATCCTCATCCTTGAACTCCAAAGTTCATCTCCTTCGATCAACATAAGACTTCTATCAGGACTGTGCTATAGTCATCCTCTTATGAATCAACTCTATCTGCTCTGTGGTCTCCTAAACGACATGGGGTCCCATCATAGCTTTATCTCTTGACTCTATCCAGCATAAGGGTAATCAGAATGTCCTACCGTACAAATCCTCATAAGGATCCAATTAACAGTTTCATGAAAACTATTATTATGGGAAAACTCCACAAGAGGTATGTGATTCTACCAATAACCTCTAAAATCCAGAATGAATGCTCAAAGCATGTCCTCAAGCACATGAATAGTACGCTCTGGTTGGCCATTTGTCTTGGGATGGAATGCTTTACTTAGAAGAACCTATATACCCAAGGAATTTTGTAATCAATACCAGACCCGAGAAGTAAAACATTCACCTCTTTCTGAAACAATGGATTGTAGAAATCCATGTAAACACACAATATCTCAGATGTAAAACCTCTCATGCTCATTAACTCTGATGGTATCCTTGATCGGAAAGAAGTGAGAAACATTCATGTGTCTGTCAATGAAAACCTATACTACATCATTATCTCGAGGCGACCTTGGTAAACCCATCACTAATTCCATCGTGACATCCTTAAATTTCCGCTCAAGAATGGGTAACTACTACAAAATCCCTAGTAGAAGCTGATGCTCCACATTCACCTACTGACAGGTGGAATATCTCATGAAAAACCCAGAAACATATCTCTTCATACATGGCCACCAAAACTAATGGTGTAGATCACGATACATCTTCATGACTTCAGGATGAACTGACCAAACTGAGAAATTAAAGTCCCGCATTAGATCCTCACGCATGTCTGTTTTTACCCATATGAAACCATGAAAATGCAATATCTCATCCTTGCCAACTGTCCATCCAGGAATAGGTTCCTCTCTTGAAAAAATCTCCCATAGGACTAGGCCTTCAGAATATGATAGCTGCCTCATTCGCAATCGATCAAGAAGTATAGAGGTAACATCTAAAGAAGATAGAAACATTTGCCCCTGACTGTCGTGAACCTCCAAATGCATCTCAGAGAATAGAGACATAAGTTTCCACTCACTGTTGGCCTTCTGTACTACATGAACCTGAGTCCTCCAACTCAACACATCACCCACTGCAATTCTCTTCCCAGGCGTGTAGGCAAGCTCATTGTCAAAAGACTAAAGGTACTCAAACCACCTTCGTTGTCTCAAATTCTGATCACACTGAGTGAAGATATATGTGAGAATCTTGTGGTCGGTGAAAACTACAAAATTATCTCCCAACAGGTAGTGTCTCCAATAGCGTAAGGAATGAAAAACTGTAACTAGCTTGAGATCATGCATCGGGTAGTTCCTATAATGTGGCCTCAACTGCCAAGGCTCGTACACAATAACCCCTTCTCCATGCATAAGCACTACTCTAAGCCCGATACCCAATGCATCACATTATAAAGTATAGATTTTTCCCGACTTTGGAAATACTAGTATCAGTGCTGAAGTCAACCTCCATTTCAGCTCTTGAAAGGCTGACTCACAATAATTTGGCCACAATTACATCTCACCCTTCTTAGTCAGGCCCATTAGTGGCGCTGCTAAGCATGAAAAGTCCTGTATAAAACTTTTGTAGTAACTATACAACCCTAGAAAGCTTCATAACTCAAAGGCATTCCTCAGCTGTCCCTAGGAAACTAGAACTCTCACTTTCTCTAGGTCTAATGATACTCATGTATCTTATATAACATGACCCAATAAGTGAATCTCGTCCATCCAAAAGTGGCATTTTGAGATCATATCATATAATTTATTCCCACTAATTTTACTTAGAATGATCTCAATATTGGTAGCACAGTTGTGTTGAGTGTGATAGTACACCAAAATATCGTCCATGACGACCACCATGAAGGAATCCAAGTATGGATAGAACACTTGGTTCATCAATGCCCTAAAAATTGTAGGCATGTTCGTGAGACAGAATGGCATAACCACGTACTAGTATAGACTATACCTTCTCTGGAAGGCTATAAGAGGTATATCAGGTTGTCTAACATGCAACTGGTGATAAGTGTATCTCTAGTGAATCTACAAGAAAACCCGAGCTCCTCGAAGCTGATCAAAGAGATCATCAATCCTTGCCAAGGAATATTAGTTCTTGACCATCAACTGGTTCAACTCTAGATAATCCACTCAAATTCGGGGGGTACCATCCACCTTCTTCACAAACAGGATAGGAACACCCCAAGGAGATGTAATGGGTCGGATGAAACCCTTTTCTTTCAAATACTCTAACTATTTCTTCAGCTCCAGTAACTCTAGGGTAGCCATCTTATATAAGAGGAATGGACACTTGTGCCTCTCTTGGCATGAGATCAACAGAAAAGTCTACCACTCACTCTGGAGGTAAACCTGAAAAGTCCTCTGGTAAGACATTTATGAAATGATCCACCACTAGAGGAAAGTATATCTTTGATGTCCCATGGACATCCAGTTATAGACAAGAAATATGGGATGTAACTCCTCCCAACCCATGATGCTCGGGCCCCACTCTGCTTGCCTAGACATCCCATTCTCCCTTATGATGAAACGATCCTCCCTCAAGTGATGTGAAACTCACCATACGATGATAGAAATCGACAACGACCTGGAAGGGAACTAACCAGTCTATTCTGAGAATGACATCATAGCTTGCCATTTCTAGGACATAAAGGTCCAATAAGAAGTGAAACCCACCAACCTCTAGAGTGAACTCCTTGAACTGTCATACACTAGCCATTAGAAGTGTACGAATGGAATAAGAGAAATAAACCATTCATGTTTTTTTCAAAACATGGATACATGGCATGTATAATGACTACAGGAGTGTTCCCTTAATCCTTCACGTGGGCATGTACTTCTACCAACCCAGGTCATGTAACACCCCATACACAGAGCATGTGGTCCAAAAACATGGCATGTACTTGAATCCTCTTTCCCTACCCAAGTTCTTCTACACGGTTAAGCCACATAGTTCTCCTAGAACAAGACTACAGGGCATGTATGAGCCAGACACAGCATGTACTAGATGAACTTCACCAACCCGTGTTGTTAGTCACACAGCAGATTACACAGCTCACACAACATGGCTTGTTTCCACCAGACACGACTTGTACTAGAAATGTTTCACCAACCCATGTTGTTCACTACACAACCGAATACCAGGTCTACACTACACAACATGTTCAAACATGACAAGGCATGTATAACTTAAGCATTCATCCATCGGTTTCATTTGTCCCACGGGTGGACACATGGTCTATGCGACACGGTGTCTACATCCATTATCAGGCGTGTCCCACCGAATATTTCTCAGCCCCGTGTCTCTACCCACACAGTCAGTGACATGGTTAGAGAATACAAAGTGTGTACATACAATACATGGTGTGTACTCAAGAAAAATAGGGCATTCCCAAACAGAAGGACACAGGGCGTGAATTCATCAATACACACCGTGTGTTCTAGTTTTTTTCAGATAGTAAGCCTCAGAAACTACTTCGAAAGCCTAGAAAAACACTAAAATGAACATTAAAGTGCCAAATTACAATTTGTGAGGGGCCATACTCCCAGTAAATGAAATCATGGATCCTTATACATATTACATATAATATAACAGAACAATGATCCAACAAATTCTGATCCATGAGGGCCCATAACACCTCAAGAACCAATGTTTTTCATTACTTTAAATGAAACATTACACAATTCAATACCCTGTCAAAATCAGGTATTCTATCAAGTCATCTATCACAACAGCATGAATATCCTGCACAAAATCTATCACAACAACATGAAATCACTAATGAAACCAAGATGGAATGGAAGAATGTATGAAATGTGATTTCTAACAAGTTCCTATATGATGCATGAGATGGAATACCCTCATCTCATCATGTTTCAATAGATTTTTAACCCCAATAATATCAACATTAACAACACAAAACATGTTACTCACCCAATGGTAATATCAAATCAACTGTAATAATTGAAAAACCAGAAAAAATACAATGATGTGGTAAATTTTCTTTTCCCTGTACATGGGTAAGCTACTCCCGTGGATAGCTTATTACGATGTACCTATTCCTTCCTATCCTTGGATATATCCTCCAAACAGTAAGTCAAGAAGAAATAATTCCTCTGATACCACTTTGTAATGCCTGGGTTCCGGAAGCCGCCCAGAGGATCCCCATACCCAGTTGGTCACATGGCCTCAAGTACATTTCCTCGAATTCCAAAGGCCGCCAACTAGTAGCAAGGGCCCTGGTTGTGATAGAGGGAAAACTATGCCCTCATTGGTAGAGTAACACAGTGGAAGTAAAATAGATAGCAATAGCAGAAGCAGTAAATCATGAAATAGGTAAATAGTGGAAGTAATAAACAACGGGAGCAAACCTATATAAATAATTCATGGTACATATGTCTAGGAAGCGACCCAACAAGTAAAGATGCTGGAATACACTACTAAACAAATATACAATAGAAAACAGATAAAATGATCCACTGCATCTCAAGCCTCAAGTTGGTCCTATGCCCCCCAACTCTGCAGCAATCAAGTACCTGAAGTAGAAGGGTGCTTTCCCTTATCTAAACATGCAATAATATAATATGTTTTGGGCCTAAAATCATGAACCAAATTGGTTTTGAGACTAAATACTAGTAGGCATCCACCCAAAGATCCATGCCTAATAGTCAGTGAATATATATGGTAGGCTATAATCAAAATGAAGTAGTAAAAAAAGAAGTACTAAAAAGTAAACAATCCTATAGTTTCAAATGCATTCAATTATTAGATATCATGTAAGCATCTAAACATAAGTAGGGAACCCTATGGGAAGTACTCATAGCTTAACCCCTCTGGTCCAACCAAAATGAACACAAGCAACCCTTTGGGATGTATACACACTCTAACCCATATGGTTTAGATTAGCACAGACTCTCTGAGGAAGGAGTCACCGTCAATTCCCCCTATAGTCTTGTATCAGTAACTAAAAGGAACTTCAGGGAAGCACTTATATATAATTCCCCCTGTGGACCAAAACATGGAACTATTGACACCCTGAGGAAGCACATACATCAATTCCCCCTATGGTCTCACATCGTAACAGTAAAAATAGACCCTCTGGAGAAGCCCTCGTGTTCATTCTCTCTATGGACTACTACACCAAGTTATCACGGCCCTGTGTAAGTCAAAAGAGCATAGAAATACATGGAATCCAATGTAATCGTCAAGAACTATTTGGCTAAAAAATCTACAGTATAACAACATGGCAGATAAAATACTCCATCCTAACAATACTAATCCTAGAAAACAAAGCAGCAGCCTAACAAGAAAAACTAAATCAAATTTTCAAAATAAGGAAACATGTGGAAAAACTCTATATCATGGCAGAATAAGCCCTATTCCAAACATAAACCTCTATCCAATCAACCAAGGCATAGCATAATAACATTATGGATAGAAACATAAACACGCAATACCCCTTTCTAGTTTACTGGGCACTTTTGCAAATATAACTCAAAGACTGACAACAGAAAGGCACAAACCACCTACCTCGGTGTTGTAGGATAATTATACGTGAACTTCAAGCCATGAATCTCCCTAGAATGCCGAAGCTCTACCAAATATTTTGAAACATTCAACAAATGATATCTCATGAGAGAGAAGGAATCAGAGGAATGTGTTTAAGAAGAAGAGAGAACTCACCAATATGATTCTAACACAAATGATAGAGTTCAATTTGGAGAATGGTCACTCAATCAGAGGCTCGGTGAAGATTTGTGTCATAAGAATGTTCTAGGATGAACTAGTTCAAGAAGAGATGTGTTCTATCCATCAGATGTGACCCCGTTCTATTTAATAAAAAACAAAAGTACACGACGTGTACATTTGAAGTACATGGCATGTACTTGACTTATTCTCCCCACGCATAAGGCGGTATCTAGGTCACCACATACGTCTGGGTGATCGACCGTTACATGACCAGCACACAACTATGTGATGCAAAAGTTTACATGATGTGTAAATATAAGTACACAATGTGTACTTAAAAAATTTACAAAAACTCATCTATTTCTCAAAAACATCAGAGAAGAGAAAAACATATCTAAAAAGAAGATACAAATTCTTATATTAGTGTTTTCCAATTTGTATAAATTTGAGTTGTTATGTAATAATTATGTATTAATTCTTGAACACTCTAAACCTGAAAAGATCCTCAATGTGAATTATTGACATAAATCATGATTAAGTAATCTTTAAGGCATTAGGAGATATACTTGGTATCAAAGATCCATTTAGAAAACATTAAGGGTTTGGTTATTGTTAATATAAGATCCATAAATTATTTTTTACTTTATGGTAAAATTGAAATGATATATCATTTGATGATTACCATGTTTCTTTATATAATATATGTTTATTCATAATAGATTTCGTATAGGAAAAAGGGATGTTGTGCTAAGATGACATCCAAAGGAAGAAACCTTGAAAATCATCAACATTAGACAATTGGAATCGGATCTGAATAGTCTATTGTAGTGATGTAACCACTGACTGAGACTATAAATTGTGGTGGTATCCATGCACCAGATCAGGCATATAAACAACATAGGAATATGTGAATTGTGGAGCATTTCATGAGGTTACATCCTCCATAATTTAGAGGATCATTTGACCATGTTCTTGTTGAAGGGTGAATTAATGAACTGGAAAATATTTTCTATGACATGGGGAGTGTTCAAACAATCAAAAGGTTAGCCTTGTTGTTTATCATATTGAAGCTGAAGACGATCATTGGTGGTATATGGTTAATAATATCATGGTCAGTGAGGATATTTTTTCTCATTACTGAGACGAATTCCATGTAATGCTTTATGAGAAATATTTTCTTAAGGAGGTTCGACTTAGGATGGAAAAACAATTCTTGGAATTAAGGAAATAAGATGACTTGGTCTCCAATTATGAAGGAGAATTCACTCGATGGGCATGGTATGCTCTAAATTTCATCTGAGATCTTGATAGTAAAATCAATCATTTTAACACCGGGTTAAATACAATGTATTGAAGGAAATTGTCTCTTCGTGATTTAAAATGTTATGAAAAGGTTGTTCGATGAGCAGAGATGGTCGAAATGTAGTTGTCAGATGAACATTTATTCTTTGAAAAATAGCAGAATTAGATGTCTAGCTGATTGGTGAAAGGGAATAATTATTTTCAAAATATTATCGTATGGTAATTAAGTTGACTGTTTGTGAAAATTATGTTAAAAAACACATGGGAAAAGTATTTTTAATTCTTATAGGTGCTTCTGATGTGGGAAAATTTTTCAAAAGGATCAAAAATTAAATAAAAAAGATAATGGTAAGAAACAAAATTGGATATACAGTTAGTGAAATGTTTTAAATGTAATTTGATGTTTCTTTATGAAAATGAGTTTCCCACAAATAACTCAAAATATGGTAAGTAGCTATACTATAGGTAGATTGGTGTGGTGAAATCCTTTGAAACTACTTCCTCAAATGTTGGGCCATCAAATGAAGTGGTACTAGGAACGTTTTTTATTCAAATTATGCCAATGTGTTGTTTTATTTAGGGTCTACACATTCTTAAATTTCTAAGAAATGTTTCGGTAAATTGGAAATTCTACCACAAGAAATCTATCCAAATCTTATGGTAAAAACACTCAGGGGAAATTTTGAGACAAATTAAATTATAATAATATTTTATTCCTAGTTTGTGGAATGAATCTACATACAACCATTGTTTTTTCCTCTAGTAGAGTTTGATTTTATTATGGGTATGGGTTATATTTCTATTTACCAAGCTTAGATTTACTATGGAGATAAATATGTTCCATTCCATAAATAAATTCAGTTTTTTATTTGAATGAACCCTTACATATAATAACATATCATGAATTTGATAAACTTATAAAATATGGAAATGATTTCTACCTTGTTCATATTGTTCAGAATTGAGGAATTGTTCAAAATAATTATGTTTGAGTGGTAAATTAGTATCTTGAGGTTTTTACAGATGGGTTTCCTTTTATTATTCTTGGTTGGGATGTTGAATTTACTGTGGACTTATTTCCTGATGGTAAGACAATTTTAAAGCCCCCTTATCAAATATCTCAAATATAACTTTTAGAGTTGAATAATAAATTGAAGTAGTTATTAGATAAAGGTTTCATTCAACCTAGAACATCACCATGGGGTTCTCTAATCATGTTTTTTAAATGAAAGACGGTTCAATGAGACTTTACATTGGTTATAGAGCCTTTACTAACATTACTTTTAAGAACAAGTATCGGTTTCCTCTTATAGATGGTTTGTTTGATCCGATCCAGGGAGCTCAGTATTTTTCAAATGTTTAGTTGAGTTTGGGGTACCATCAGTTGAAATTCAAGGATAAATACATTACAAAGAATTTTTTTCATACCGGATATGACCATTATGAATTTTTTATTATGTTGTTTTGGTTAACTAATGCACCTATTGTATTCATGGATCTTATGAATGGAATATTCTATGTTCTCTTATAAAAGTTTGTGGTTTTGTTTATTGAGGAAATTTTGGTATATTATAAATTTAAATAGGATCATGAAATAAATTTAAGGGTTGTCTTGAAAAACATAAATGAAAAGAAATTGTATAGAAAATTCCTAAGGTTTGATTTTTTGTTACAACATATTCTTTCTATGGTCACATTGCTTATAATGATGGAATATCTATTGATCATTCCAAAATAAATGTTGTTAAAGAGTGGAAAAGACCCCCCCCCCCCCCAATATAATAGAGACTTGTAGTTATCTTGAATTAGTAAGCTATTATCGGAGGTTTGTGGAACATTTTTCATGGTTATCCATCTCACTCACTAAGATAACTCAAAAAGGTGTTAAGTTCATCTGGACAAATGAATTTAATCATTTATTTCAGTAATTGAAAATAATATTGGTGAATGCTTCAGTTTTGGAATTACCATCCAAGAATGGTGAATTTGTTATCTATAGTGATGCATTGTTGAAAGGACATGGCTATGTCTTAATGCAGAATGATTAGGTAATTTTTTATGCATCACGTTAATAGAAAACTCATGAGTTAAATTACTGTATATATGATTTGGAATTAATAGCTGTAGTTTTTTCTTTAAAAATTTGGAGTAATCATTTGTATGGAATAAAATTTGAAAAATATACTGATCAAAAAATCATGAAGTATATATTCAATCAGAAATAATTGAACATTATACAAAGTAGATGGTTGGAGATAATCATGGATTATGATTTCACTATTCATTACCATCCTAGAAAATCAAAAAGAAGTGGTCGATGCTTTGAGTTGGAAGAGTAATTCTACATTAACCAAACATGATCCTTTGGTTAATGATTTTTTTTATTTTTTCCTGGAAGTTTTTGGTTCATGAAATTCCTATTTTTTTTGTTTCTGGTATCAATAAAATCCTCTCTATCAAACATTATAAAGAATGCACAGAAAGAAGACAATGAGTTTCATAAATAGGTTGAATTGGTTATGAATGGAATGTTTCCTGAATTTAAAATTGATAAATATTTGTTTTTGAGATTTGGGAAGAGGTTATGTGTTCTCTGTGATTCATAACTGAGGAAAGAGTTGTTATGTGAATCTAAAACATCATTGTTTTATGTTTATCATTAATGTACTAAGATTTATAGAGAACATTGACAGTATTTCTTATAGGATGGAATGAAATGAGATATCTCTGACATTAGAGTGAAGTGTTGACCGATAAACAAGTAAAAGAGAAACATAAGTTACTGAAAGGGATGCTTCATCATTTTCCAGTACCATGGTGGAAATTGGAAAATATATCCATAGATTTTGTAGTGGAATTACTAAAGACATCTTGAGGAACTAATGAGATCTGGGTAATTATTGATAGATTCACCAAATATTTTCATTTTCTTTCCATTCTTGATAAATTATATCTAGATAAAAATTCTTGATTGTATCATAATGATATAGTCAGGTTATATGGAGTTTCCCTCTCAATTGTATCCAATCATGATCCAATGTTCACATCTATATTTTAGAAAGGCATTCAAAAGTAATTGGTACTAAATTTAATTTTTTTACATCTTTTCATCCTTAATATGATGGGTAGATAGAATGAAATATTCAGACATTAAAAGATATGGTACATGCTTGTTCAATGGATTAATAGAGATTTTTGGACCAATATCCTTCTTTGGTTGAGTTTTCTTATAACAACAGTTCTCAATCTAAAATACATATGGCAGTATTTGAAGCATTTTATGGAAAACATTATTGAACTACAATTTTTTGGATAAAATAGGTGAAATAAAGTTTATGGGCCCACAATTGGTATAAGAGATGGCAAAAAAAGTTTAGTTGTTTTAGTAACACATGAGAAAAGTTCAAAGTAGGAAGAATAGTTATGTAGATGATGAGAGGAAGGATCTTTCTTTCAAGGTAGGTGATCATGTATTTCTCAATGTTTCATTGTGGAAAAGTGTGATGTGTTTTCGTAATAAGGGAAAGCTTAGTACATAGTTCATTAAAACCTTGAAATCTTATAGAAATATTGATATGTTTCTTATATTGTGGATTTACATCCGTGTTTATCCATGGTACATAATTGTTTTTAGGTTTCAATGTTGAGGAATTACTTGTTGAATCCATATCATGTTTTTAGTCTAGAAGTAGTTCAGTTGGAAGAGAATCTTTCTTATGAGGAACAACCAGTCCAGATTCTTGAACACAAAGAGTAAGTGTTGTGGAATAAGTGATTTATTGGGTTACGTTTGTAAGAAACCGGTTCTTATTTTTTGAGGTATGGGTTTCTTCTTTTCTCTCCTCCTTAAGTTTTTTTGAGAAAATAAGGAAAATGGGGAAAATCCTAAATTTTGGAAGTACACGTCGTGTACTTTTCCACATGTCGTGTACTTTTGGCCGTGTGGGATGAGTACATGGGGCATGTGGCCATGTCAGTGATGAAGGGTGTAGAAACCGACTACACGCCATGTAGTGGTCCTTTACATGCCGTGTAGTCATTCGGAAAACATATAGTAAGGCGGTGTCCATCTATGCGAAAAAACACTCCGTGTACTCAAGAAGACACGTCGTGTAGTCATGTTGGCAGATGAACAGTGCCATGCTGGCGGGAAACCTCTATATGAAAAGTTAAATGATAGAAGTACACACCGGGTACTCAGAAGTACACGCTGTGTACTTTTTTTTCGCTTAAAATGGGAGGTAGCCTTCCCTGTTCAAAGGGAAGGATTAGAATGGGAAGAAGGAGGGAAAGAGGGAGGTCAGAGCTTTGTATATCCGCCAACCGCACGTCAGGAATATGTTTTCTACACCGTCGATCACCCTGGAACCACACGGGTGAGTTCTCCCTTCTCCTAGAGTAGTTCTTACCAATAATTTCCTATTGGGAAGTTATTTTAGTTTGAACTAGGTTTTATTTCACCTCATATCTATGTCATTCTAGGACGAATTGAGGATCACTATTCACATATATTGTTCGTGGGTCTTAAAGGTAGGTGGCCTAGTGTTAATTTTCCAACTGTGGTGCATTTTTGTGAATTATTGTGCCACAAACCTATGTTGGGGTGTTGTGTGGCTGAGGTCATAGTTGTTTAAATACCTATAATTGTATAGTTAATTAAATATGATATTAAAATGTTGTCTAGGATCACTACTTGGATCCAGGACCACCCCAGGGGTGCGTTCCTCTGTTTACCGTTTGGCCAGGATACTCGAGGGTATGACTTATTTATTTTGCGCATTACTTTTGCCTTGAGAGGAATTGTCTGTGAACTGCATATTTACATGTTGGCCATGGCCCGGTTACTTATGCCTAAGGGTAGTGTTTTACTATAGCCTGAGGGCGTGACTGCATAGCCTGAGGGCAACATCCTATTTCTCCTGAGGGAAACCTTTCGTGCTTGAGGGCTATGACTTCTGTACCTGAGGGAGACACATCGTACACTTGAGGGAAATTTCTCTAACGCCTGAGGGAAATACCTGCAAGTTGGATTCTGATTACCTGAGGGTGAGGTTTCACTTGTATGAGGAAGCTGACTACTTAATTAGAATATTCACTACGGTGATATTTTAAATTAAATGATTAAATGGATATTAAAATGGAAATATAATTGGTAAGTTAGTTACTTTGGGGTACTGATTTTTTTATTGCATTTAATTTTGCACATTGTTGTTTCATGTTTACACACAGTTGAGCACGGGCCTTGGTGGGTGCCTACTAAGATTATTTCTCACACATTGTTTGGGTCCTACTTTTTGGACCAAAAAGATTACATTTCTGTAGGTGTGGATAAGGTAAAGGGTCCTTATATAGGTACTTGATTGCTGCTGAGGAGTAGGGGAGCATGGGACCGGGCTTAGGCTCTCGATGCTACCAGTTGTTTTTTTTTCTTTTTAGTTGTACTATGTATTGTATTGTACTAATGTGTAACAATTTCTGGCTGTTTTCTTAGATTTAGATACATTTTGCATCACCTCTATACATCTGGTTGGTTATCTTTTACTATAGTTGTTATATTAAATGTGTATGGTTTATTGCTTTCGCTATTGTTATATGTTTATATTCTATTTTTCTACACTACACTTTTACAAATGAGGGCATAGTTTCCCCACTATCAAACCTGGGCCCTTACTGCTAGTCGGCAGCCTCTGGTGTGTGGGGAAATGCGCTTGAAGTCATGTGGTGAACCGGGTTCGGGGCACCCATTAAGTGGAACCTGGAACCGGGATGTTACAAAGTGGTATCAGAGGAGTTCATTTCTTTGACTTACTATTTGGAGCCTTAGTCAGGGATAGGATGGGAACGGTAGTTGGTAATAAGTTGTGTCTGGGCGTAGCTAACATGTGTACATAGAAAATCCTATTTACATCATATAGAAATTTTACTGATTTTGCAATTTACAGTTTGATATGATTTTCACCGTTGGGTGAAGCACTTGTATTGTGCTGCTTATATTTGATCTATGGGTTCTATTTAGTTGAAACCCGATGAGATGAGGGTATTCCATCTCATGAATCATTTAGGCACATGCTAAAAATCACATTCCATGCATAGTTCCATGCCATGTAGGCGCATTAGCAATTGCATGTTGTTTTGATGGTTGTTGTGCTAGAAAAGCAATCTGTTGTGATAGCTTCTTGATAAATACCTACTATGTTCTAGGGTATTATTGTGTGAGCATGTTTATCAAATGGATGCAAAACTTTGGTTTTTGGAGAGTATGGGACCCCATTGACTGGAATTTGGTGGATCATTAGCTGTTTATTTTATTATAACACAGATAAAATGTCAAACTTTGATTCGTGGGGACGATGGGCCCTCAAGGATCATAATTTGGCACTTAGGGGATGTGTTTCAGTAGTTTCTGGGTACCAGAGAAGTTTTTGAGGCATACTGTCCGAGAACCTAGTCTACAAGCCGTGTAGTATATTAAACACACCATGTATGTTCTTCTGTTTGGGAAGAATAGAAAACTTTTTGAGTACACGCTATGTACCCTAAGTACATGTTGTGTAGTCTCTTCCTGTGTCACAAACCGTGTGGGCGGCGACACGGGGAAGCAAAGAGCTTTGGGCGAACACACTGTGTAGATGATGTACACATCGTGTAGTGTTGGCCCGGAGTCCGCCCGTGTAAATAACAACATGGACGGAGGAGACTTAAGACATACACAGTGTGTCCACTGTGAAACACGCCGTGTAGTCTGGCCTGGGGACCCGACCGTGTAACTAACAACACGGGTTGGTGTTATCCTCTCGAGTACACACCCTGTGTATATAGCACACGCCGTGTAGTGTGAGCCATGTGTCTGGCCGTGTAACTAACAACACAGGTCGGCGAAGCTCATCTAGTACACGTCATGTACCTATGGGACACACTGTGTAGTCTTGTCCGAGGACAGGCTATGTGGACATAGCCATGTGGCTGGAAAATGGGGTAGTGTACACTCTGTGTTCGGGTCTCACACGCCGTGTAGTATCAAGCTGAGTAGTCGTCCGTGTCACAAGTGACACGGGCAGTTGGAAATTACACCATACACGTCGTGTAGTCGGTATACATGCCGTGTAGTTTTTCTAAACAGGATCCATGTGGCTTAGCTGTCTAGAAGGACTCAGGTAGGGGAAGGAAGGTCTAGTACATGCCGTGTAGTCGGTATACACTCTATGTAGTCTTGTTTTTCAAATTTTGAAGGCCTTCTTCCTCCTGTTCCCTTTTTGGTTTCTTCGTTTTCGGTCGTTGTTAATCTTGTTCTAACGTGTGAATTTGACATTGTAGAGTCATGAACCTGAGACAACTACGCGCTGTTCTCCAAGAGAGCGGAAACAAGTATACTCCTGAAATGGTGGGCCATGGGCTACCATTTGATCCTCCATTAGAGCTAGATGCGGCGCTAGCTGTTAAACCGGACACAGGCACGAAGGTGCAGTTCTATGAAGGCTTTATGTGGTTCATGCAGAAATTTCATGGAGCACCGCCGACTGCCACATCTATGGCCGAGTTGACTCGTATCTTCTAGTAGCAGCATCCGCCTATGTTTTCAGGGGATGGCGGACCACAAGCTGCAGAGTCTTAGCCAGGATCGATGAAGACTATTTTCGAGCATCATGACACACCTCCAGGGTGGAGGGTCAAGCTCCCGAATTACATGCAGCATGATTCCTCTAAGAGGTGGTGGGATGTTACCACCCAGTAAGAGCATCACAGAGACATGGCGTGGGAAGATTTTCAGGCAGTCGTTTATGATTTCTTCTTCCCAGAGATGCTGAGGGCAGATAGAGCTCAAGATTTCATGAATGTGCAGCAGGGCTCTATATCGGTGATGGACTATTCTTCTCGTTTCACTGAGCTTCATCATTTTTCACCCTTTCTGGTGGGAGATGAGAGGCTAAGAGCCAGACGCTTTGAGGATGGTCTTCGATATGACATCTGGGTTCTAGTGAATGTTTTCAGGTTTCCATCAGTATTTTCTATTGTGAACAAGGCGCTGATTACAGAGAGGAACCCGCGGGAATCTAGTGGTGTGTGACAGGGCGGTTCAGAACCAGTTATTGGTATTCTTTCTGCTGGTAAGAGGAATAGACAACTAGACTTCTCTTAGGGTGGCAGTACCAGCCAGGCAGTTTCTTCAGGTGGCCCGATTAGGTGCTACCAATGTGGTAAAGAGGGGCACAAGAGACCGCAGTGTCCACGTGATCCAGTGGAGTGCCCAGCTTGCAGCAATATGGGTCATCTACAACGCTTTTGTTGGGTGTTTCCACCAGTGGCTACTGAGAGGGGTTCTGTGCAGACTCTACGTGTGGGAGTAGGACCAGTGGCTTCTTACCAGTTAGGTAACTGGATTACATCAGGGCATGCAGGCAGAGATGGTGGTCGTGGTCGTGGTAGCTAGACACCAAGATCTCAGAGGCAATAGGGAGGGATAGCTCGGGGTGGCCAGGTTGTTTCGTAGGGCCAGGGAACTGGGTAGGCATATGCAGTGCAACAGACCCAGTAGCAATAGGATCTCGGACCTTCTGCAGTCAGAGGTACTATTCTAGTAGCTTTTTTCTTATCTTCAGTGCTTTTTGATATGGGTTGTACACATAGTTTTATATTTGTGCCCATTGTGGAGAGCCTTGGGCTATGTGTTTCTACTTCTTCTGATATCATGATGCTAGACACTCCGTTGGGGAATAGAACAGCTGGTGTGCATCAGTGCGAGGAGTGCCCCCTTGAGGTTGGTGGGTACCACTTCCTTTGAGGACCTCTATGTCTTAGAGATGATGACTTATGATGTCATTCTCTGGATGGACTGGTTGGTTCCCTTTCGAGCTGTTGTAGATTTTTATTGTCACAGGATGAGTTTCACTTCACCAGAGGGCGTAGAGTTCCTATACAAGGGTGAATGGGATGTTCGGGCGAGTCGAGCTAGACAAGAGTATCATGGGAGAGGTGGAGTCACATCCCAGATTACGAGCTTATATCTGGATGACCAGGGGACTTTTCTGAAGGATTTCCCTCAAGTGGTTGATCATTTCAGGGATGTCTTCCCGGAAGACTTTTCAGGTCTACCGCTGGAGCAAGAGGTGGATTTCTCTATTCATCTTGTGCCAGGAGCACCACTGGTGTCCATTCCTCCTTATTGGATAGCCATGCCTGAGTTGCAGGAGCTCAAGAGATAGTTAGAGGAGTTATAGTAAAAGGGTTTTATATGACCCAATACAACTCCATGGGGTTCTCCTGTCCTTTTTGCGAAGAAGGCGGACGGTACTCTCAGACTCTGTGTGGATTATCGGAAGCAGAACCAGTTGAAGGTTAAGAACTGATATCCCTTTCCTAGGATCAATGGACTTTTTGATGAACTTTGGAGAGCCCGACTGATCTCGAAGATTGACTTGAGATCAGGATATCATCAGTTGTGCATTAGACCATCTAATATACCTCTCACGGATTTCAAGAGCAGGTATGGTCTATACGAGTATACGGTTATGCCGTTTGGACTCACGAATGCACCAGACGTTTTCATGGCTCTGATGAATCATGTGCTCCATCCTTATCTGGACTGTTTTGTGGTAGTATTCTTGGACGATATCTTGGTGTACCCTCATACTTGACACGACCATGCCACCAATCTTGAGATCATATTGAGTACACTGAGAGAGCATTGGCTATATGCTAAGCTCTCAAAGTGACACTGTTGGACGGAGAAGATTCACTTCCTAGGTCATATCATCTCAGAGGCAGGAGTTGCAGTAGACCCAGAGAAGGTGAGAGCAGTAGTTTCCTGGGAGCAACCTAAGAAAATTTTTGAAATACAGAGTTTCTTGGGGCTGGCTGGTTACTATAGACGCATCATACATGACTTCTCCCACTTAGCAGTACCATTGACGGGTTTGGCTAAGAAGGGTATGAAGTTCGTTTGGTCAGAAGCTTGCGAGACAGCCTTTTAGGATCTGAAAATAAGGTTGACATCAACACTATTCCTGATACTCCCAGAGCAGGGGAAGAGCTATAGAGTTTTCTGTGATGCATCCGGTATTGGTCTGGGAGCGGTGTTGATGCAGGGCGATCGAGTTGTTGCGTACGGGTCTCGGCAGTTGAGGCCACATGAGAGGAATTACCAAATGCATGATCTCGAGTTGGCTGTAGTTTTGCATGTGTTGTGCTGTTGGAGACATTATCTATTGGGAGAATTTTTTGTGGTTTTCACCGACCACAAAATTCTCAAGTATATCTTTACTCAAAGTGACATGAATCTGAGGTAGTGAAGGTGGGCCGAATACCTTCAGTCCTTCAATTTTGAGCTTTATTATACACGCAGCAAAGGTAATGTAGTAAAGGATGCACTGAGCAGGGGGACTCAGGACATACTGTGTAGGAGGCCAGTGATGAGTGGCAGGTCATGGCATTGTTATCTGAGATGAATTTGGAGGTGCATGACAGTCAGGGGCAGACTTATCTTTACTCTTTTTCTATGACTTCTACCCTCCTGGATAGAGTGAGGATGAGACATCTATCTGATTTAGGAGGCCTAGTTCTACGGGAGTTGGTGGCAAGTGAAGACCCTCCTCCTATTTGGACGATAGGTGAGGATGAGATTCTACATCTACATGGACAAGTATGGGTTTAATGGGATATACGCAAGGAGATGATGCAAGAGTTTCATGCTTCAGCTTGGGGATCTCATCCCGGGGTTACCAAGATGCACCGAGACTTGAGACGTTAGTACTGGTGTCCGGGTATGAAGAGAGATGTAGCCGGTTATTTTATAGCTATTCCACCTGTTAGCAGGTGAAGGTGGAGCATCAGAGGCTAGCCGGACTATTACAGCAATTACCCATCCCGGAGTGGAAATGTGATGATGTCACGATGGACTTCGTGACTGGGTTGCCGAGGTCACCTAGAGGCAATGATGTCGTGTGGGTTGTTGTGGACAGACTCACGAAGGTAACTCACTTCTTTCCGATCAAGGAGACCTTTGGTGTTGACGAGATCAGAAGTTTGTATATCCGAGAGATCATACGTCTTCGTAGGGTCCCTCATTCTATCGTTTCAGATAGGGACACCTGTTTTATGTCTCATTTCAGGTAGAGTTTTAAGAGGGCACTGTGTACACAGGTGCTTCTAAGAACAACATACCACCGATAGACCGATGGCCATTCAGAACGCACGATACAGTTGCTTGAGGACATGATGCGTGCATGCATCCTAGACTTTGGGGGCTCTTGGAAGAAGCATATACCCCTAGTTGGATTTTCCTATAATAATAGTTTTCAGAAAACTATTGAGATGGCACCAAACAAGGCTTTATATGGTGGGCCATGCCAATCACCTTTGTGCTGGTTAGAGGTAGGTGAGGCAGCTTTGTTGGGACCATGTCTCATGTAGGAGACTTCTGAGTAGGTCCAGTTGATTCAGAAGCGGATGGCTACCGCGCAGTCTTGTCAGAAGTCTTATGGTGATCGCTACAGATGACCTTTGGAGTTCGTGGTCAGGTATTAGGTTTTCTTGCATGTTTCGCTGAGGATGGGACACAGGTGGATCAGGAGACAGGGTAAACTCTCACTGAGGTATGTGGTGCCATTTGAGATTATGGAAAGAGTCGGGCTGGTTGCCTATCAGTTGTAGTTACCTCAGAGGTACCGAGCCATTAATGACGTCTTCCTTGTATTTGAGTTATGTCGCTATCATTCAGCCCCATCTCACTTCTTTCAGCCCGAGGAGGTTGAGCTTGAGGTTGATGAATCCTTTAAGGAGCATCTGATTCATATTTTTCATAGGAGCACGAAGGTTCTCTGAGGACAGTCAGTTCCTCTTGTACGGGTACTATAGAAGCATGGCTGAGTGCAGGACAAAACCTGGGATCGGGAGGCTGATGTACATGTTCGGTGGCTAGATTTATTATCATCTTTATCTTCGCCACCCTTGGAATGTAAATTTGGGGACAAATTTCATTAAGTGGGGAAGTTTGTAAGAACCCGGTTCTTATTTTTTGTGGTACGGGTTTCTTCTTTTCGCTCTTCCTTATGTGTTTTCGAGAAAATAATGAAAATGGGGGAAAATCCAAAATTTTGGAAGTACACGCAGTGTACTTTTCCACATGCCATGTACTTTTGGCTCTGTGGGATGAGTACACGGGGCATGTGGCCATGTCGGAGATGAAGGGTGTAGAAACCGACTACACGCCGTGTAGTGGTCCTTTACATGCCATCTAGTCAGTCGGCAGGAAAATAGTAAGTCGGTGGGCAGCTGTGCGACAAAACACGCCGTTTACTCAAGAATACACATCGTGTAGTCATGTCGACAGATGAACAGTTCCACACTGGCAGGAAACTGCCAGATCAACAGTTAAATGAAGGAAGTACATGCCGTGTATTCCGAAGTACAGACATTGTACTTTGTCTTTTTCTCCTAAAATGGGAAGTATCCTCCCCTATTCATAGGGAATGCATAGAACTAGAAGAAGGAGTGGAAGAGGGAGGCTGGAGCTTTGGAGATCCACCGAGCGCACATCGAGAATCTGTTTTCTGCACCATCAATCTCCCTGAAACCACACAGATGAGTTCTCCCTTATCCTAGAGTAGTTCATACCAATTCTTTACCATAGGGAAGTTATTTATATTTGAACAAGGATTTATTTCACCTAAGATCTACTTCATTCTAGGAATAATTGAGGATCATCATTCGTGTCTATCGTTTGTGGGTGTTAAAGGTAGGTTGCTTGGTGTTAATTTTCCAACTGTTGTGCGTTTGTGTGAATTATTATGCCACAAACCCATGTTGGGGAGTCGTGTGGCTGAGGAAGTATCTTTTTAAATACCTATAATTGTATAGGTAATTAAATGTGATATTAAAATGTAGTCTGGGATCGCTGGTTGGATTCAGGACCACCCAAGGTGTGCGTTACACTATTTAGCCTTTTGTCCAGGATACCTTAGGGTATGCCTTATTTATTTTGCGCATTACTTTTTCCTTGAGAGGAATTTTGCATGAACTTCTTTTTTACATGTTGGGCATGGCCCGGTTACTTATGCCTGAGGGCAGTGTTTTACTATAGCCTGAGGGCGTGACTGCATAGCCTGAGGGAAACATCATATTTATCCTGAGGGAAACCTTTCATGCCTGTGGGCTGTGATTTCTGTGGCTGAGGGCGACACTTCGTATGCCTGAGGGAAATTTCTATTACGACTGAAGGCAACAACTATAGGTTGGATTTTGATTACCTGAGGGTGAGGTTTTTCTTGTCTAAGGATGATGACTGCTTAATTAGAATATTCACTATGGTGATATTTTAAATTAAATTATTAAGCGGATATTAAAATGGAAATATAACTGGTAAGTTAGTTAATTTTGAGTACTACTTAGTTTATTGCATTTACTTTTGCACACTGTTGTTTCATGCTTTCACATAGTTGAGCACGAGCCTTTGGTGGGTGCCTACTGAGATTATTTCTCACACCCTGTTTGGGTCCTGCTTTTCGGCCCAAATAGATTATGTTTCTGTAGGTGTGGATAAGGGCAAGGGTCCTTATACAGGAACTTGATTGCTGCTAAGGAGTATGAGAGCATGGGACCGGGCTTAGGCTTGTGATGCTACCGGCTGTTGTTTTGTTCTTTTTTGTTGTACTCTGTATTGTACTGTACTACTTTGTAACATGTTCTGGCTATTTTCTTAGAATTGTAGACATGTTGCATCACCTCTATACATCAGGTTGGTTATCTTTTACAGCAGTTGTTATATTAAATGTGTATGGTTTATTGCTTCCACTATTGTTGTATGTTTATATTATATTCCGTTGCGCTACACATTGACAAATGAGGGCATAGTTTCCCCACTATTAGACCTGGGCCATCGCTGCTAGTCAGCAGCCTCTGGTATTTCGGGAAATGCTTTTGAGGTCATGTGGCGAACCGGGTTCGGGGCACCCGATGAGTGGTACCCGGAAACGGGACATTACAAAGTTTTTATGGCAGAACAATATGGTTCAAGAGGAAACATATAAATCTTAAAATTATATGAGGGATAAATACCCCAACTTATTTGATAAGGGAATAAAATTGAGAGGATGCATTTTATAAAAGGGGGATGGATGTAACATCCTAGGTAATTATAAAATATGAATTTTTCATATCTTTTAATATTTATGAATTAGAAATTAACATTACATAACAGAGGAAGAAATGTATGATATCATACATGACATTCAAAAATGGGTTTTTTTGAAATCGTACGTTGTACACAAGATTGAGTTATACTGAAAAATATTACTTTATTTATATTATTATTTTAAATGGTAGTTAATACCTAGCTGTTGTATTTTTTGGAAAAAATAGAACTGAATATATTATGTTTATACATGTTTATTAAATTCTTTCACTTTTATCTAATGAATTTTATAGGGATAAAAATAGGATTAAGCTAGTATTAGGCATAAAATACTCTAATATTTTTAAAAGGTAGTTTTACCGCCTTTTGATGGAGAGCCCTTTCTAAATATAGTTTTTTCACTTTTATAAGTTATATTTTATAAAATAAAATTCTCTTTTTTTAAGAATGAAATCAAAATTTACATTGGTTGAAATTTTGGTATTTTTCTGATAAAATTCATATTGTAATGAATAGTGGAAATACTGTATTTTATTTCAAAACTATTTTTAATCTACTTTATTTGAATTATTATTATATAATAATTTGAATTGTTTATAAAGTATATTTAATTTTTTTTCAATTAATACAATTTTAGTCTTTGTTACAAATTTCACATCGAAATTTGATAAAAACAAAAGTTAATATTTTAATGGTTTTACTTAAATAAACCAGTTTTCTAATTCCGTTAATGGGATAAATTTTTTTATTAATTTCTTCCAATTCTATGATTTGAATTCTAAAAAATGGATTCCATATCTTTATTTTTAAGGTCAAAATTATGTAAATTTTTCCCCTTTATTTTTGGATATTTTGAATAGTATCTTTATTAATTATTTTAATTTACCACACTTAATGGGTAAATCATGTGAATATGTGTAAAAATAATATTGTAATAATATAAAACTATCCTAACACATGTCCAAATCCTATTAGATGATATCTATCCAACCTATAAAACCCTTGGGATGAAATTTTGGCTTTTGGAAGCCACATGGGTGTGATTATACACCTATAATTTTTAATTTAATGTAAAGGAAAATATGTTATAAACACACATATTATTATTAAAAAAAAATTTGTATGGGTTAATATAAGTGATATAATCATCTATAAATATTCATTAGAAATATAAATAAATTCAATACATCATGTTATTTTATTGATAATTATTTGACATTAAATTATTAAATTTAATTATGACACAATGATGATGTAGTGATTTATTTATTAAAGGAAGAATCAAATAGATTATATTAATAATATTAAAATAAATAAAATATGTCATAATTTATTCCATCCACTAATTTTATGGATTACTATTACATGTTAGGATTTAGTTAATGTATTTGTTTCCAATGAGTCATGTTGTTATGAATTTCTGAAAAATTCATCTAATGAATGCTGTTAGAATTGGCATAATTCGTATTTTAAAATAAAAAATATTAAATTAATTGATATAAAACTTAAATAAATAAAATATTCTTTCCAATGGAAGTATATTTATCCAAATTCCATTAACTAATAGTTTAATATACTTTTGGCATTCTTTGGTAATTATTTTAACATTCAAAGTGTAAATTACATGACAAAATGGTAAGTGTTAAAAGGGGGTAAAAAAGATATGTATTATTAAAATATTAAAACACGAATAATTTTTATTGATCAGAGGGGATTCAACCCATAATCACCTTTTATTAAAAATAAATTGTTTTTAGACAACTTGGAACCAAAATTGAATTATATTAATTTAATATTATAAGAGTTTCCATGGGTGCCCCTCAATTCTCCTATAAGAAGGTACACGCTCTTCTCTAATAATAACACTTCGAAAGCCTTTTAGTTCATCCAATATCTAAAAAAACCACTTACTAAAATCCCTAACCACATTCTTGAGGGCTTAATTTAGTCAGAACACCCTTCATTGAGGTGTTAAGGTGTTATTCAAAGGTGATCAACCGAAGAAGAGGTATCATTTCATTAATGTTTCTATTTTACTTCCTCTTCTCCTTCCTTTAAATATTCTTCATCCAATATAAAATAATAAATCCAATATAAAAAATATATTGAGATGTTATTATATTATTATCATCCCCTAAATCCATTCATTCTTGCATCAAATGGTAAATTAATTAATCGTTCGTGCGTACGTGTGAATTATCCCCTCCACAGACCATTTTAGTTCATTTTCCATTACCATCAATCCAGATCGTTAATAATAATGTAATTAATATTAATATAAGATATTAATTATATATTTATGATTGAATAATAATAATATTTCAATTATTTCCTTACCTTTCATGTACATAAAAACAATAACATCATTCATGTATATGTGTCAACTATCACCTCCACGAAGCAATGTGAACCTTTTTTATTTACCACATCACTTGTATGATATATATGTATAAGTATATTTGAATTATTATTATGATTAAAATTATATTATGATGAATATGTAATGTTAAAAAAAATTAACTAATTTCCCTAACGATCAATGGAAAATGAAAATGTTACTCATGCGTATGTACGACCTACCGTCTCCATGAACATAACATTGTTAATTTTTCATAGACACAATTAATTTTTTTATTTAAAATGTATTATTAATTTATAAAATTTTTGATTATTTCATGAATTTTATTCTGGATATGATGTATTTATGACCACATGGACTAGTGAGATCAAAATAGTCTTCATTTTTTGACTCAAGTATCGAATATCGAAAAAAACCTGATATGAAATTAAGTAATTATGTAATTATCATAACTTTGTAATAATGTATATAGAGGAAATAATAAACATGAAAAAGTTCTTATGTCAGTATAAATAAATCTATGTTGATTATTCATGAAGATAAGGAACTAACAAGATGAGTTGGACTCACGGTAAAGGACTTTTTCTCAATCACCTTTCATTGAGATATATATTATAAAATACCCCACCTTTATTTATATGATGTATAATAAAACCATATTATTTTTTGTTTGGATTCCTCTATAATTAGTAATGTTTTTAATATAAAAGTAAATAACATATCCTTTTTTATGTATTTTGGTGTTTGAAATGGTTTTGAGAATGTATTTATTATATCCATATCTTGAAATGATATCTTATGGTTGAAATATTGAAATATTATCATTCCATTATGCATGTTTTATGTGTTATGATTATGTCATTGTTCTTGGGAATTACTTATATATATAGGATTTTACGTGGTTACAATGACATTTCCACCACTGGGACCATTATTTGGTGTTTGGATTCCTCTAAAAGTCGTAATGTTTTTAATAAGAAAGTAAATACCATATCCTTGTTTTAGGTATTTTGGTGTTGGAAATGGTTTTTGGAATGTATTTATTATATCCATATCTTGAAATGATATCTTATGGTTGAAATATTGAAATATTATCATTCCATTATGCATGTTTTATGTGTTATGATTATGTCAAGGTTCTTGGGAATTACTAATGTATATAGGGGGTTACGTGATAAACTGAGCGAAGGTGATCCCATGATAGAACTACAATGCATTGGGTAATGGGAGGGAGGTAAATGTTAATGATTTTCCTAGGGGATTTAGGGAATATAATATCATGGGAATTCCAAATTTATCCATGATGGTCACTCCCTATGTAGCTGTGAAATCTACAATGTATGATAGAGATACAACAAGTTACCTTTATCATTTATAATTATTATAAGTTTTTCATGATTCTTATGATTTAATGGGTTTATAAATATTCATGGGATAATGTGTTTTCCCTTATTTTTTATCCCTTACTATGATTTTTTTCCCATCACATGTTTATTAAAAAATTTCACTGGTTATAAGGATGGATAAGGGAAAGGAAGATGTCAAGAATATTTTTATCAAGAAAAATTAATCATGTTTGGATTTAAATTTTTTTATATTTTGGAATAAATGGATACTATTTTATTGGTATCCCCATTGTATAAATATGTGTTGTTATGAAATATTTATGGACTAATTATCTATAAATCGAAACCAGAAAAGTTCATCATTGTGAATTGTTGACATAAATAATGTTTATGTAATGTTTAAGTCATGTGGATTTATATTTCAATTTAATAATGATGGTAACACTCACTTTAATTATTATCCATTAGGAATATATTGTAATGATAATATCCTTATTTTTTTAATAGTTTATGATCATTCTAGCTGGGAATATACTATTTTTATTCCATTATCCATATTACTCTAGATAGTTTATGGTTACGTTTATTGATTGGAGAAATTATTAAATTTTTATATTCTAGTTTTTGAAACCATTTTTCATGTTTTTTAAGTTTATTTATTAAGGAATGTACTACCATATAATATTCTATTTTTTAATATGAATTTTGTTGTTGATTCTATTTCAACTATTTTGTATGAGTAATTAATTAGACTTAGTAAATGATGGTTATTCTAGGATATATCTTATATATTCATTATTAGTTCATATGAGAAAAACTAGCTTGGGTTTTTTGATGGGACCTTACTAATATATATAATATGTCCTCGTATGAGATTTTGATGATATGGTTATGATTTTTGATATTATAAATTCCATAAATATGATATTATTTATTGTTGTTCCATGTAATTATTTGATTGGTTTGAATATCCATGGTGATGTTTCAAGGTCATTTTATTATTTATATATAATTATTTGATGATCATTTATTCCAAAAATATTATTTTTAGGTAATTGTTTGAAGGTAATATATTTTAGTTATTTACATTTTCATGTTGATTATAAATTATTTATTCATGATATATTCTATTATATGTATACCTTTAATGAGCAGTATATGTTTTACCTTTCTTATATTTCTTTTCCCTAAGATGTTAGGGACTATTTTATGATCGATATGCAGGGTTATACTAAACAAAATTATAGTGTACTCAAAGAAGAAATTATGTTATATTTCAGGATTTAAATTGTAATTTCAGAGACATGTATATTTCTAATTTTCCAAGAGTAGTAAACTATTCAGACAATTGGGATGTGGTTTCTTTAATATTATTCAAATGTAATAAATTAACCCCTAATTTAGTCTATTAGGGTATGATTATTTATAGTTTCTATCAAATTATGTTTAGTAGAAACCTTGGGAACTAGATATAGGTTAACATATATTTGGGAAAATAAACCTATGAATGAATGTAAAGATAACTCTATGTATAAGATAACATCAATTGTTTTGTAGATTTAGATATTAAGAATTTTTTTCATAGAAATATATTACTATATGGATTCTACAAGTGGATTTTGTTCTAGAATTGTTTTACATATGGGTCATAACTCTAAAAAGGGTGCACCTGTATTTCACAGAGTAATCAGTTGGTGCCAGACAACATGACTTATTATTCACCTATTTTGAAACTCATAGGGGATATTCTTTATATAATTAAAATTTTCTTTTCAAATTATTATAAATCATTTTAAAATATTTTTTATGATAGGAAGAATTTCCCAAAGAAATAATGTTTTTGATTTTGAGAGTAGTTATTCATAAATTCTTCAATTTATGTTAAGTATTTCAAAAGTTAAAGGATTATAGATTATGCTTCATAATTTTATGATCTATTCTAGTGTATTAAATTATTTATAAATGGAACATAACAAAAATAATGGGAATAAAATTAATGGAGATAGTCTATGTATGGCCTTCCTTCCATGGAAAGATAATGAATTTCAAGTTAGAGGTATAGTGAAAAAAGATCGAATTAAAATCATATTGGGGATGAAGACTATTGTTGTGAGTAATAACATTTCCCATATAATTAAAAATACTGATTCACTACATTTTTTATAAATTTTAAACCACTAAATTCATCAAAAACCTCCATCATTTAATGAGACTACAATTCAACTTGTATATGAGTAATGGATTAGTTACAGTGAGAAGATATTTCTTTCTCAGGGAAGTGATAAAGGGGAGATGGTTTTAATAGAAGTTTACATTATCTTATATTATTATGATCAATAGTGGTCATAGATTCAAAGCACTATGGATGAGCAGAAATATAGACCATGGACTAGAAGTATTTTAAGGCACTCTTGATAGAAAACTATTTTCTTCACCAACAACAAGCAGATATAGAGGGAAAATTACTATGTCCAAGAAAAAAGGATGATAAAAATGATGCTAAGTATGAATCCAATTTACAATAATATCAAGGTATAATGAGGAATATATGTGTAATACAAAGATAAATATTGACAATTTATTTTATGGGATTAATACAATCCTTCAAACGTAACTAGTTTAAAAACATTCTCATCACATGGGGATATAGTATCTTGTGCTATAAATATAGATAAAATATTCACCAGGATTTATGGATTTAAAGGGAAGTAATAGAAGAGGTGGGAAACATAGAAAAATATATATATAAGGGGGAAGGGAAGGAAGTATTTTCCCATATGTGATAACTACGGAATGAAACAACCTACTACCCACTTGGTGGAAATATGTATTTTCATCATGTGTGGAGGGAAATTCCATAAGATGTCTGAATTAAATGGTAAGAAATAAGACTCTAATTCTAAATGATTAAACTATAAAGATATAGTTCCCTATAAAATTGAATTTCCCAAGCACTATGGGAATATACTGTTGAATAAACTAAGGGATCAAGGTAAAAATTATGTTATTAATGTAGACAATATGGAATGATTAAAGTTATTCTGTATTTGGATTCAAGAAATAAGTTGTATAATTATTTTTACCCAGTGTATTTTGGTTATAAGAATAATGAAACATCTATGGATTGTGTTAATTTTATATTCACAATTGTTTTCATTAATATAAGGTTTATGGATAGCTTAATGGGTTTATGAGTTTAAGGTTGATCATAAAATCAAGGTCTTAAATACCACTTTTGAGGTTTTATGTGGTGGTATTTTAACATTATTGAAGATATTTTGGTATAAATTTATTGAAATATAACCTATTGATTTATTATATTTGTTAGTGAAAAATCTATCTAAGGAACAATGCATTTACAATATCTAGACATGAGATTAAAGGTATTGTAAACCCTTAGGGTTTATCTTATCTTTGATGTAAAGGTAATTATAGGTTATTTAAATTTTGGGATGTTATAGTTATTATATTAATATTTTATGGATAAAATATAACTCACATCACTGGGTGACAGCCCATCGTATCATGTGAGGCTGTAGGGCTTCAATCCACAATTAATGGGTGATAAGGTTGAAAGGTATTCCATTGGCCTATGTAATGTCATGGTAAATATGAAATTTCATTTAATTAAATTATATTATGGATAAATACATAGAGGAATGTATTTTGTTGGGATTTGGGTGTTATTTTTGAGGTTTATAGATTAATGAAATGTTTTGATTAACTCATACTAATTATTTTGGTATTTGTAAATATTTTGAAACATGTAGATGGACATGTCATGATTTAATAGATGTTACGATATTGTTAATGTTTATTTTAGTGATTTAGGAATAAAAAATATTATATTGGGTATTCATTTATAAGAGTAAGAAATTAATTGGAAATATATGAAATCACAAAAAACAGCATGAAATTGTGCTTATGGAAATATAAATATATCATGTAATTATATTTTCATTATGTTCATAGATAGTAAATGAATTCCTTGACATTAGGAAAAGGATATTAAAATGACTATGCTATCCTATTACCTTCATATATAATGAATCAATGGTATTCTAACTCATCACATATTTAATGTTTTGTGGTTGTTAACTTTCTCTTGATCATTCAGTCTCTTATGATGAATGATCTCTATCACTATCCATATTTATTTAATCTTTTTTTCCATGTCAATATTTTCATTTCCCACTAACGTTTTCACACTTTGAAGCCTAGTTATGTGTTATTATAGATGAATGGAATACTTCCCCTTCTCTCTTAT
Source organism: Viscum album (assembly GCA_963277665.1). NCBI lineage: Eukaryota > Viridiplantae > Streptophyta > Magnoliopsida > Santalales > Viscaceae > Viscum > Viscum album. The sequence goes on from OY728152.1 coordinate 1,428,253,821, forward strand.
CAAGAGAGCATTTTGTTAACCCTTCTTATGATATGGGATTTCTAGAAAGGTTTCTTAAAATAATGAACCTTTGATCATTGAGATCAAATTCAAATCATGAGAAAGAAATTTATTGAATGTGGGGATAATATAACACCCATGGATTTTAATATAATATCATTTTGTTTTATAGATTATATGATAGTCAACACCATGTTATAATAACCCATTAAATATATTTCTTTAAATGAAATGTCTTTGATAGCTTGTGATACATAAAAGTTGAGTTCTATAAGAACTATAAAATAATATACCATTATAATCTAGTTGTTAAATTGGAGGGTAAGAATATGAATAAATAAATTATAAAATGTATATAGTCTATAAATTTATAAATAAATATATTTTTATAAATTTATTATAAATAAAATAAATATCATTTGATGGAAAAAAAATGTTTTCTAAATATCTATATTGTTCTAAAAGGCGGTCTCATCAGGATTTACCGACATATGTTAAAATTAATTTTTAATAATTTGAAAAATTAATTTTAGAAAATGAAATTAATTTTTGAGATAACCATGTCAAAATTATATTAGATTAAATTTCTGAAAATTTCTAAAAATATTATTTTTTTATGAATAGTGAGAAATAATGGGTTTTATTAAAAACTTCCTTTTAATTTTACAAATTTAAAATTTCCATTTTGAATCAAAAATATTTAAAAAGTAATATTTTTTCATTTATTTTACAATAAATACAAAATATTTCATTATTATTAAATTAATTTTTATTTTTTATATTTAAATTTTATATAACTATTTTAATTTTTTTAAGAAAACAGCATTGTCTTCACGACTGTGGTTTTAATTTTAAATTAAAATATTCCAATTATTTGATTGTACTTTAGAAAAATAGATTATATATTTTTAATTAGAATAATAAATATTATATAATAAGGAAAACATAAATTTTTTCATAATGAATAGTAGAAACAATAAAAATTAATAACCACAATTATGGGTAAAACTAGTTTACCACGTGTTAAACTAAAAATATAAAAGTTAAAATGATGAAAAAACTTTTATAATTTGTATTCTATGGAAATATTTTTAATTTATATTATCATTGGGTTGATATTGATATATTTGGAATCGTTTTGAAAAATTAAAAATACATGTATCACTTTTTCTTTTTAAAAATTCCATTTGTGTTATATCCCCCACTTATAAATAGCCACCCCATCTACTCTCCACATCACACTCAAAATGAATTTTGGATGAGAAAATAACAATAAAAATCACTTATTTACATCCATCCCCTCACCCTAGAAGAATTTGTTTATCATAAATCCAATATAGGAAGGATTTAAGTATGACTCAAAATAAGTTTTCTGAATACGATGTAAAGTTTCTAACCATGAATTTTCATTTTACTTCTTATGAAAACTCATAAAAATATTCCAAAATAATGATTAAATACTAACATAATTTTTTAATATATAATTATATTTTAATATGTTAATTCAATAACCTATATTCATCTCACTTTCCATCATTTGAGAAACAAAATCATCGATTGTGTGTACGACCAACTACCGCCTCACGAACCGATGCAGTTAAATTTCCATCACCACCAATCTCTATTGGATATACTGATAGATTTAACATATTTATGTAATATTTATTTAATTAATATAATTTTTAATTATATTAAAACATATTACTTCTTATATGAATATTTATTAGAAAACAAAAATGTCACTCGTGCGTATGTGTGGACTACCACCTCAACATAGTAGTTTGAGATGTTTTTAAAATTATTTTTAAATAGATTGTAATATGGATATATTTAATAATTATAAATGGGAAATTTTATAAAATAATCATTCCAATAAGGTGAAAAATTATTTACCTTTTTGATTTACCATCAATTGGAAAAATAGAAGTCGTGTTCATTCTCATGTACGATCTATAATGTTCATTAAAAATGAAACTCATTTTCAAATCTATAAATTTTATGGACAAGTGTAAATAATTTTATAATGATTATATATTATATTTATATATTTTTTAAAATTATATATACTTTTTAAACAATATTAAATTAAAAAATATCAAAACTACTGAACCAAAACATATGTGAAAACAGAGAAATTATCACCCGAAAGAGTGATTTTAACAACGAATTATTAAAGAAAGGGTGATAAAAAGTTATAATAAAATCATATCTTGTATAATATATATTATTTTGGTTCTTTAATATATGTATAATAAATTAATTTTTATTATATATGAGTATTGAATACGTAAGAGGGAAAGCATACCTATGGTAAGGGTTTCTCATCTCACATTAACTTCCATGAGAAATATTACTTATTCTACACTTATTTATTTGTGTGGTGTATATAAATAAACAGTGATATGTTATATCATGATTGAATTTTTATTAAATTTATTTAATGATTCATTTTATGTTATATGGGTTATTATTCAAAAGTTACCGAAGCAGTAAGGTTTTTTTATAGTCTCATTATCTATCGGGATTATTTAGGATTAAATACCTGAGGTTAAACTATTATGTTTTGTTACTAAAAAAATTCATGAATTTCATTATTTAAAATGTTATTAATTTTATTTTCATGTAATAGTTCCATTTTATCTCACTGGTTATTAAAATTATTGATATTTTTTAAATTAAAATTCATCTTTATTTCTCTCTTTAGTCAAAAATCCCTTTTCAACCATATTCATGATTTCTGGGAATATTTTTAAAAATGTTTTTATCATTTTCCAAATTATTTATTAAAGATAGTTCAACCCATTATAATTTTTTTCAAAATATTTATAAATTATTTTTTTATTTTCTAAATTAGTTTCTATTAACTCTTTTTAGAACTATGTGGAAATAATGTTTTTTAACTTATACAATATGTATAAAATTACGTAACGTCATTGTTTTGAATCTTATCATATAATTTTAAAAGTTTTTTTACAAATAAAATGTTTTCCTAATATTATTAAAATATTTTTTTGAAAATTTTATTTTCAAATCAGAACAGTTATTTCACTCAATATTGTATTTAATGGAATTTTTATGGTATTTTAATTCATTAATGACAAAAAACCTCATTTTACATGTGATTACTTGGGAATAATTTGTAATGATACCATACTTATTATTTATATGGATGGTTTATGAGCATTTTTAATGGGGATGTACTATATATATACCACACTTCCTATTACTCGGGATGGTTTATGATTTTTTTCATTGATTGGGAAATTATTAGCATTTCATAAGCTAATTTCCAATATGATTGTTTAAATTGATTATGTTTATTGATTGGGTTATGTATTAAAATTTGATATTCCAGTGATCAATGAGAATTTTTAGGTTTATTACGTTTAACTCCATTCAAATGAGGAATTTATTGGCCCTAGAAAGTGATGGGTGGGGCCTGTTATAGACCATTGATGCATTTTTAATCCTCATGATGCAAACAAGCTTGCGTTTTTAACTGAGTTCATCCATAGTAATGAAATATATCTTTGAATGTGGCCTTGAAGATATGTTCATGATACCCGACATTATAAATTCTCTTATTATGAGATTAATTATTGACATTCCATGTGATCATTGGATTTTTTTGAATATGTATTATAATGTTTCACCCTCATGTGATTATTTATATTTTATTATTTTATCATCATTTATTCCTTCAATATTATTCATAGCTAATTGAATGAATGGAATGGGGTTTTGTTATTAATATTTCCATTTTGATTATTCCTTATTTATTCCTTATATATTCCACTATAAGAATACCCTTATTAATCATTAGATCTCACACACTTCTTTTGTTTGGTCAAGACCCATCCCTTGTGGCCCATGTCGTGGCTACCCGAAGCCCACCTCTTGAAGGCTAGGCACTAGCGACTAGCGCCGAAGTCATCAACCTACAAGTGGGAAGCATTTTCTGGAGTACCTGTATACACACACACACACACGCCCAACCATATCCCAAAACACTGAAAGGGGGAATGAAGTACCACTAAAACTAGACTGAGTGAAAGTATAGCAGATAGTAATTGGGCCAGAATACAAACCCAAAAATGAACTTAAAAAAGTAATAACAAAATTGGAACCCTGATATCCATCAGCAAAAAACCCCACCTAATCATGAGAGTAGTGAAGCTAAAAGAAGCCAAAGTAGTATGTATTATCCGCCCAGTCCTAATAGGCCCACCTAGTCCTAGGCCACCAAGTCCTCCTTCAAAGAATCCCTTAGCCCCGTCTCTTTGAGAACCCTTGTCAAAATTTCAGTCATCTTCACCATACACAACACATGTAGGTGAATCCCGTGCATGGGTGAGTAACATAGTACTCTGTAGGGACCCCATAACAAAAAGAAAATAACACACATCAATTCCGTAAAGTAAAGAATGAAACACAAGACAAATAACAGCAGGTATATTCTAGGGTAGTATCACTAGCACCATTAGTCACATCATCGAACACCTATACTGCTGGATAACTTCTCCACTAGTGAGTATAGTGGGCCTTCCAAGTCACGAAGAGGTGCTTCGCACTAATCTTGGACTACTTAGGTACTCATCCTCATCATGTACCATGGGCCATAAAATTCATAGTGATGTGATTCCTACAAGTCATGGAATACAAAGGTCCTCATCTTTGTCACATACCATGGGCCTACAAAGTCACATAGAGGTGCTTCCTGCTGTGGGCCTATAAATTCATAGATATGTGTTTCACACTGGAGAAAAAGATAGTCGTCTTCAAATCCCAGCTAGTCGCAGGGTTCTATACATAGTGTGCTTGGTAGAAACACATCTCAATCCATTCATTACATCTCAACTTCCACAAAAGTCACCATAGGACATTCCAAACGATTTTCCTCTTCGATAGGGTCCCAACGCCGCAAACAACTCATCAATAGGACACGTGGTATGCAAGATAGTGGAATTTTAGTAACCAGGGGGGTGGTTGTGATGGGGCACAGTCTGACCCGGTCAGACTGACATGACCAACCCAGATCGATTGTCCCATATACCCCAGTTCATTAATATGGACTCAACCTGACCTAGTGTAGGTTAAGGTCAGTTTGATCAAGTCGAGCCTGTGGGCCAGGCCCAACAGGCCTCACTAGACCCAGCCCGGTTAGCCAAGGGTCTAGCATGTCGAGTCGCCTGACGACACAGTCTAGTCTGGCCCAGCCCGAAGAGGGAGTAGGTTCGGCTGGCTAGTGTGGGTCTGGACCGTCGGCGTAGATATGGCCTGAAGGTGTGGGGCTAGCCCGACCCACTGTGCAGCGGACTGGACCACTAGTAGGGGACCGGCCACACGGTGCGGCCTGCGGTGCCGACCAACCTGGACATGGCTTGGCTGCCATGTCCGGCTCCCCCTTTGTCCCCACAAATGTGGGGGCCTTACACCAGTGCCAGTCAAAAGAATGCAGCTTCACCAGTCATCAGGATGGCCCCGACACGAGACGACCCTCCACGCAACGCCCCACCTGGCATCGCTTCCTCTAGCGCATTGCCTTGACTGAAGAGTCACGAATTCCCGATCAACGCGACCCTCCTCCTCTACATGGTCAGTGAGGCCAGATGCTACTAGTTCCCATACTAGGTGTTTAGCGGATCATCAGACATGCTCCAGTGGTCTGTTCTTCGATCCGTCTTCATCTCTGGCCTCTAAAGAGCGCCCTATTCACTGAAAGGATTCCAAAATTGTCATGCCATAAGTTTGGGGGTACGACCACCAAAAAACGCACATGCATAGGTGCTCGGGCTTTATTTCTATCATCCCAGGGCCTCCGCGATATAGGTTTAAAGATGGGGGAGGTTTGGGGAATTTCCATTCAATCAGTCTATGCCAATATTTGGACCCCAAATAAAATAACCCCAAGAATAAATCAACCTCCTACAAAATGCATGAATCGCAAATCAACCTGCTCATGAGTTGATCCTTTTTCATCATTTTTAGAAAGGAATGGGGAAGGGAATGAAATAAAAACCCCATACTTATTATGATGTCTGATGCCACAGAATTCATCATCGAGGGATTAATATTTCGACAACACTTCCATGCTTCGATCTTTGAAATGCATTGAAGATGATGAATTTGTACTTGTGTTCATCAATATTCGCTAGGGTGGAAGTCTGTCAGAGGTTATCTTGAGAATCATTGATATTTTTAATCCTTATTTCCATAGTGCATCGAACTATAAATAGAATCATGTCGCAATGTTCCCATTATGAGGCGAGTTCGCTTCATTATGCTATTTATTTAAGAAATTGTTTCGTTGTTACATGTCATTAAAGCATCATTACACTGCGAGTTAATGAGCCATTAATGAGAATCATTAATGTGAATCATCTATTCCCTTTCACTTCCCCAAAATAGTTTCATCCATCACTCAACTATTTGGAAGAAAAGATAATAATTATTTTAAATTATTTTATTAATTTTCTCAAAATGTCTGAAAAATAGAATTTCTGCTCCACCCTTACCTGTTGATGTTAATTCATTTATATAAAAATCCTAGATATTTTAATTCTATGATTCCATTACATTTTTAATCCAAGAAATGGTTCAGAAGATAGAAAATCACACTCGCATGTTTATTAATATCGCTTTAAAAGGGGTCAAAATTCTGTTTCGGGCTCTCCGGACCTCAGAATCATGTGCCATCAATTTTCACGGTCTCAAAATAATTATATATATATATAAAATAAAAAATACATAGAAATTAAGAGATTTTACATTGTCTCCACCTTTGGTCTTTATGTCCCTAAAAGCCAAATCAACAACTAAAAAATTGATGGTGGTACTGAGCATAAATCTGAGCCTCCCTCTCCCATGCGCTCTCCGAGAGATTCCCATGATGCCATCAGACATGAACTAGAGGAATTGACTGCCCTTGTAGGGAATGATCCTATCGATTTTCTATCTATGCTGGGAACTCCATAAACATCACCCCATCATCAATTTATAGTCCCCCTAGTCGATGACCTGTGATGGATCATGCACATACCTCCTCAGCTGCGACACATGGAAAAAATCATCGAATGACGCATCTATGAGGGAAGAGATAGGTGGTACACAAACTTAGAAACTCTTCATAGGATGTGATGTGATCTGATGAACCTCATAGATAGATCTTCGCCTTGGAAAAATCTATGCAATCCACATCTAGGTGAGACATAAAGTAATACATGTTCTCTCTCCTCAAAGTCCAAGGGTCTCCTTCTTTGGTTAGTGTAAGACTTCTTCTAGCTCTGTGTAGTCTTAATCGGCACCGAGATAGTCTTATCCTTCTTAGTGGTTTCACGTACCAACTCTGGACCCGTGGGTGCCAACTCCCCTTGGTATGTCCAGCATAAGGGTGATCTGCAAGGTCACCCATACAAGTGCTTAAATGGTGCCATGCTACTGGTGGAGTGATATATTTTGTTGTATGAAGACTCCACTAGTGGTAGCTGGTCCTCCCAACTATGACCAAAGTCAAGGACTCAAGCATGGAGCATGTCCTATATGGTATGTATGGTCTGCTCTGTCCAACCATCTATTTGGGGAGGAAAAGTTATGCTCAAGCGTAGCTGTGTCCTCAAAACCTCTTGCAATCCCTTCCACAACCGTTATGTAAACTAGGAATCACGATCTTAGACAATCATCGAAGGCACCCCTTGATGATGCACTGTCTCCTCGGTGTAGAGGCATCTCAAGCCCTCTACCAATCCCTACTCCTAGATGGGTAGAAAGTAAGATGACTTGGTGAGTCGATCAATGATCACACAAATAGAGTCATGACCGTTACACGTATGTGCTAACCCCGTAATGATGTCCATCGAGATACAATCTCATTTAAACTCCAGTACCTCATTTGGATGAGTCAAGCCTAAGGCAACCCAGTGCTCTGCCTTCATTTGATGAAAAGTGAGGCATCATGAAAGAAACTTAGCCACTGATTTATTCATCTTTTTTCACAAGTAATGATGTAGGAGGTCCTAGTACATCTTTTCCATGTCATTATGTAATACAAAAGAGGATGTATGGAACTCTCTGAACACCCCCTTCCGTAATGTCACTAGAACTACGGTGCACCGTCTGAAAAGGATGGTGTTCTTAACACCAATATAAAATCTATCCGGAGCTTGTCCTAAGGATATCTAAGTACATTGGGACTTGTATTCAACATCCTACAGGTTTGCCTCCTAGACTCGCTATAAGAGTGGGGGAGTAACAATCATTGATTTGCGATAAGCTGCTTCTCCATCATCTATGAAGGATATCTGCATCACGGATAATTTTATGTTACCTCACTCAGTAGCTACAACCCCATCCTCTTACTGATTGTGTCTGCCACCATGATCCCATTTTCAGGGGTATAGACTCTCTAAAAACTATAGCCCTGGAAGAAAACTGGCCATCTCAGCTATCCCAGGTTCATGTATTTCTGTGAGTAGATATACCTGAGACTATTATGTTCGGAGAAAACTATAAACCATTCAACCATCAAGTAGCTTCGCCACATATTCAAGGAAAATACCACTATTTAAAACTCCAAATCATGGGTTACATTGTTTTTCTCATGATACATCAATATCCATGAGCTGTAGGCGATCACCACTCTCTCCTACATCAGGACACAACTGAGCCTATTCCTTGATGCGTAAAAGTAGACTACATTCCCAACACCCTCCTCTAGTCGTCTCAAGATGAAGGCACTACTTAGTCTCTGCCTCAGCTCTTGGAAACATTGTTGTCATTTCTCTATCCACACAAAGGGATGAACCTTCCATGTAAATGTAGATAAGGGTGATGCTACCCCAGGAATGTCAGGCATGAACCTCCGATAATAACCAGAAAACCGCAAGAAGCTCCACACCTTAGTCACTCTCTTGAGTGTCTCTCAAGAAAGAATAATCTCTATCATCATTGGATCTACTGCAACTCCATCCTTCAAGATGATGTTTCTTAATAAATGGACCTCCCAAATCCAAAACTAACACTTTGAGAGCCTACCATAATGTTGATTCTCTTAGAGTGTATCTAGGACAATTCACAAGGGGCCCAGTGTGCTTCTCCTCTAACGATGAGTACTCCAAGACAACATCAATTAAGACTATGTTGAACTGCTCAAGGTAGGGCTAGAAGATCTTTTTCTTGTTGCCCATGAACACTACTAGGGCATTGGTCATGCGAAAGGCATCACCAGAAAAACATATTGGCCATACCGGCACCTGAAGCATATCTTTGGTAAATCCTCATCTTGTACCTAAATCTTATGGTAGACTGATCTGAGGTCAATCATTGGGAACCACTTCGCTCCCATGATCTAGTCGACGAGGTCCTAAATTCTATGCAGTGCATAATTGTTCTTCATTGTCACCTGGTTGAGGTACCGAAAGTCCACGCACAACCTAAAAATCCCATATTCCTTCATGGAAAAGGCACCGAGGCTACCCATGGTGAAACACTTGGACTTATAAACCCCTTCTCTTGCAAGTCCTCCAGCTTTACCCTTTGTTTGTGAAGCTCCATATAATCCATTTGATATTCTGGTGTGGATATCAGGGTCGTCCTATGGTACAGGTTGATAAATAAGTCTACCTATCTACAGGGAGGTAGCCCTGGAAACTCATCCGGAAAAACATCCTCGTACTCACCCACCAAAACAGGGAAACATGGAATCCTATCCTCCAATACACCGAGGGTCAGATGAGACAACTGGTGAGTGATCGGATGCACCCTCCTCTAAGAGAGTCTGTGCTTCTCTGAAAGGGTTTCCTTCTCACTGGTGAAGTAAAACCGTGTACCATCTCCACGGACACACCACACAGTACACCTAAAACAATCAGTCTAATCATGGATTTTGGATAACTAGTCTATACCCAATATGAGGTCATATGGCCTCATCACTTCTACTAGGATATCCCAGTGGAAGCAATCACCTCCTATAGTAAGCTCACATTATCAAAACCAGTGTGTTATCGTCAGACCCCCTCACTTAGGAGTACCTAGCCATAAATATTGATCCAAAAAATCTACTGGAATCTCTAAGCTCCGAATGAGAGTTGTTACAATGAAGGAGTGTATAAAAACTATGTCTATAAGTACTACAACTAGGGTGGATAAGACACAGATCTTACCTTAGATCATCTCTAGAGCGCAGTGGTCAGAAGCCTCTGCTTCCTAAATCTTAGCTTGCCCCTTTCAACCCACTCCTTTTGGTTTGGGAAGACCACCTGGGGGTGGTGGCGGTATCACCTCAATCTATCTCCCACCTCCTGCCACTCAGCTAGCTCCTCTGCCAGGTCTGCCTCCCTATGGACCTCCTCACTCGAACTGGTGACATTGCCTCAACGGTCCCTTGAACGTCTTTTGGTCATCTGTATGGTGGGTAAGGTAGTCAAGTCCCATGTGTCACATCCCATTACATGTGTAGCCAATAATAGCCCATGTATAACTCCACCTGTCCTGGGTGCGTCACACTATCGCCCATGAGACCTGGGGTCAACCTCTAAATTACTTGGCCCACATGGGCCCTTGTATCTACTTTTTACATCCTGATGAAGAATCCACCGCCTAGGGTCTGCTAGTAGCTCAAGATTCGGGTGCTTGCTCCACCAAGAAGATCTCCAATAGAAGGGATTTCTCCTACACCTAGTCCTAGGTAGAGATGCTGAGAGACATCATTGAATCCTTGATCTCCTACCTGAGTCCCCACTCAAAGGATCAAGCCCTGAAGAAAGGGTATCACACCATACCTTTGGGGAAGAGGGAAATCTCCATGAACCTTGTCGTGTAATCAGCCACCATCATGTTGTCTTGCTTTAGGTGGAGCAACTCCTGGATGCTCATAGAGTGCAAAGTCATGGGGAAACAGTCCTCCTCGGAAAAGAAACCTAAAGTCAACCCAAGTGAGGTTCGCATCATCATTATTCTGAATGGTAAAACACTACAATTTCCCTACTAAAACCTATATAAGGCTCACTACCAATATTGATATATTTTCAGGCGGTGTCCACACTAAGGAAAGACCCACGTCACATCTTCCATCTTGTCCTCAGAGACCTGAGTATTCGTCTCTCCCTTGAACATGAGAGGTATCTATCTATGAAACTCTTTTTGGGAACTAAACCTACAAACACCCTCTTCCATAACCGCCAGAAATAGTTGTTGACCATCAGGTGCTGGTAGCACAGGTGAACCACTCTGTGGGGACATCTCTAGAACTGGTCCCCAAACCGACACCTCATAGATTGGCGAGCTATCATCACAACCTCGTATCAGGATCCTCACTAGTCATCCACGTGGAGGAATCCTAATATAGGTCAATGTGTATTACATCTATAAGGTTATACATGGTGATCTGACTCTAATTCAAAAAAGGTTACACTTATGAAACTAGTGTTTTCATGTATTGAGCTGATAATAGAATTCAAGGTCCAATTGTATGGATACATCAACCACCACACTAACACTGGACTCCTCGAATCTAAAAATAAGACTCGCAACACTTAACAATGTTCCCTAAAAAACAGACTCTTTATATATTAGGGGGATCCAACCTCACTCTGATACCAATTTTTCCCAAACCATCCCATGGGGCCCATATCGTGAATTCCCCAAGACCGCCCCCTGAAGGCCAGTGGCTGGCAACTAGTGTCGAAGACATCAACCTACAAGTGGAAGGAATTTTTGTGAGTACTTGTACAAACTTACATGCCCAAACATATCCCAAAATACTGAAAGGGATAAATAAGTATCACTAAAACAAGGAAGAGTGTAAGTAAAATTGAATGTAACTGGGCTAGAAAAAAAATCCTAAAAAGAACTAAAAAAAGATAGTAGAAAAAGGCAACCCTGATGGAAATCCACAGGAAACCCCACCCAATTGTGAGAGTTGTCAAGAAACTGGAAGCCGAAGTAGTATGTCATGTCTGCCCAGTCCTTTGGGGCCCCTCATAGTCCTAGGCCACCAAGTCCACCATCAAAACATCTAGCATTCCTGTCTCCCTAAGAAGCTATGTTGAAAGATCAGTCGTCTTCACCAGACACAACATGTGTAGAAGATGCATGTGTAGGGGTGAGTAACACAATACCCAGTAGGGACCCCAAAACAAAAAAAGGAATGTCCAAACATCAATTTTTAAAAGTAAAGAACAAAACACAACACAATTCACACAAGGTATATTCTAGGGTAATAACAGTAGAATCATCAGTCACATCACCGAACACATTGGCTACTGGAGAACTCCTCTTCTAGTGAGTACAAGGGGGCCTGCTAAGTCACAAAGAGGTTACTCCCACTAGCCTTGGAATTCTTAGGTTCTACTCTTGATCACGTACAGTGGTCCTACAAAATCACATAGAGGTGATCCCACTAGTCATGGCCTACAGAGGTACTCCCCCTCATCGCATATTGTTGGCCTATAAAGTCACAGAGAGGATCTTCTTAACATGGTCCTACAATGTCATAGATATGTGCTTCCCACTATGCCAAAAGTTAGCAGTTTTTAGGTCTCAGCTAGTCGAAGGGTTCTTTATGTAGTTCTCTTGGGAGAAACACTCTTTAGTCCCTTCGTCTAATATCAACTTCCAAGAAATTAACAATAGATCATGCAAAATGATCTAATTCATTGAGAGGGTTCTGACACTGCAAACGTCTTGTCAGTCAAAGGAGAAGTTGTCAAGATATGTGCATTTTAGTTACTCAGGGACAGGTTGTGATTGGCCTCAGTTCGACCTAGTCAGACCGACTCAACCAACCAGGCCCAGAGGTCCCACATAACCCTTTATTAATATGGACTCATCCCGACCTGGTGTGGGATGATGTTGGTCTATTCTGGCCAGGCCAGTGGGCAGGCCCAACAAGCCTCGCTGGACCCAATCCGGTTGTCTGAGGGTCCAGCCCCTGAGTCTCTGCGCCATCCAGTCTATTCTGGACTGGCCCAAAGAGGTTACATGTCTATTCTAATGGGGCAGGTTTGACCCTCTGGGTTTGGCACCAGCCTGTAGGTTGCTGGTCCAGTCTGCCAGCGCGTGTTTAACCTGTAGGCATGGGTCCGGCCTATAGGTGCAGGTCCAGCCCGTAGGCATGGGTCCAGCCCATCGGTGTAGGTCTAGACCGCCATTGTAGTTCGTTCTACTGGGCAGCGGGACTAGCCCGACCTGCTAGGGGCTTATCCCCCCAACAAGGTACCGGTCGCACGGTGCGGCCGTCGATGCCTTCCAGCCGGGACGTGGCTCGACTGCCACGTCTGGCTCCCCCTCTGAACCTGTAGGTGTGGCACCCTTCCACCAACCGTGTTCGACAGACCGTGGCTCCACCAGCCATCCAGATGGTCCTGATGCCGGTCGTCACTCCACATAGTGCCCCACCCAGCATAGCGTACTCCAACTCACCACCGCCTCTGACGAGCCGTGGCTTCCTGATCAACATGGCCCACTAGTGCGGGCCACCTTCCCCACATGGACAATGCACTGGGTGGGTGTTTAGGACACCACCCGATGAGCTCCGGTGGTCTGTTCATTGAGTTGTCTATGTTTAAGGCCTCTGAGGAGTGAAATCTTCACAGTGAGGATCCCAAACCTGAGTTGCCATCATTTTGGGGGTTCAACTACAATGAAATGCACATGTGGAGGAACTCAAGATTTGTTCATGTTGGCCTAGGGCATCGACGTTAGAGGTTAAAAGATGGTGGTGGTTTGAGGAATTTTTGTTTAATCATTCCATGCCATGATTTGGACTTCGAATAAAATAACCCGAAGAATAATTCACCATCACACATAATTTACAAACCATAGATCATCCTTCTGGTGGTTAGATCCATGTTCATAATTTTTAGAAAAGGATAGGGAAGAACATAAAATCAAAAACCCTACCAGTTATAATGTCTAATGTCACAAAGTTCATCCTTAATGGATTAAGACATCGACGTCTCTTCTCAACTCTGGTCGTCGAAAGGGATCGAAGATAATGATATTTTGTGATCGTTTGTCGTTCTTTCTTGGAGTGGAAGTTTTTCACAGTTTCATTTGAAAATCCTCCAAATTTTTAAATCATTTTTCCTTAGTTCGTCGAACTATAAATAAGATAATGTCACAGCATTCCCATTATGAGTCGACGTCACGTCATTACACTGTTTTATTTAAGAAACATCGTCATTCTTACATGTCATTAAATGCGTCATTACCCTAGGAGTTAACGAGAAATTATTGGGCCTCATTAATGCCCATCATCACAGGCCTATCACATCCCCACAACATCACCATCCTCCACTCAACTGTGAGAAAGAAAATAAAATAATTCACTGAAATTATTTTGTATTTTTTCTCAAAAAGTCCAAAAAAATAAATTTTATGATCGACCCTTATCGGCCAATGTTAAATCATTTTTAGCAATATCTCAACATTCTGAATTCAATATTGCGCTATGGTTTTCCATATTATAAATGGTTCAAAATATAGAAAATCTCACTCACACATTTACATAACATACCGTTAAAAATAGTTCAAAATTCTATTCTGGGGTCTCCGGACCGTAGAATGACTTGCCATCGAATTTCACAGTATTGAAATAATTGAATATAAATAAAAAAATTCATGGAAATTCCAAGATGATAAATTTTTTCTTTCCCCATCATTTCATGAAGTGATTAATGTTTAATATAATGGGATATGCTAAGGGGAATAATGGTGTACTCATAGAAAATACAATGCTATATTTTATATTTTCCTTTTTAATATTATATTCATGTATGAATCTAGTTTAACAAGACAATTAAACTATTCGGTACACTAAAATGTGATTCCTTGTATATAATATCAATGTAATAAATTAACCACTGACTCTGGGAAACAATTTTTAGGGTATTTAAACATAATAAACTCATTATTTATTGTTTCTTTCCTCAACGATTATGTTAGTTGAAGGGGTTTCTTAGCCCCAATTCCTATTAATTTAGTCATAATTCTTCTTATTCTCCTAGTAACTGTTATATGGTGCATATAATTCCAATTTTATATTTTATATAATTAATTATCATTCATTCACAGTATTTGAAATTCAGTTCGGAGAACTTTATCCTTCAAGGTTTTCGAATAAAATGCCTCTCAAGATCTAAGGTTTCTTTTCCAAAACACATTTTATAGTTAAGATATCTCAAATGTGATAACACATATAATTAATTTTTATTGTTATTATTTCAATATCAAAAAAAATAATCACCCTCATGTTATCCTTATTGATATTGTTATCACCCTTATATTATTTTAAATTTGAATGTTATGTAATCGTTTTATGAGATGTGGTTTTCGACAATGGAATTTTAAATTGAGTAAGAAGGGAATTATTTTTTCACCCATATTTGTTCATTGAGACCACATTTTTTGGTTATCACTATTTTTTGAGAATTGGAAAACATCATTTTCAACTACATAGAATTTCATTCCAATTTTATAAAATAAAATCAGTTTGACGATTTCCCTATTATTCATTTTTTATAAAATAATACATTTTGGGGTTTCCAGGTAAAAAAACATACTCCACCTTTTCAATTTTATATGAAACATTATATTTATGTTTTTAGAATTATTTAATGAAATTATTTTTCTCCATGTTTTATAAAATATTTTATTTAAAATCCTTTCATAATATCATGGATATTTCTTATTAACATTGTGATTTTCATAAAAATCATAAAAAAGTGTTTTTAATCTGTGATAGTATCCTTTAAGATATCATATGATTGATCAATGAAACTATTCAAAGGTAACTGTATAAATTAATTTTTAGGATAGATAATGTAATATCTTTCTCCTTTGGATGAGCCATCAATCACTAACTTTTTCCTGACTAATCTTCCAATGTATATACATATAATATATATTCTAATGTTTTTCTCTGTTAAAACTCAATATTACCTTGCTCAAATTAAATGGTTTCACCATGATTCAATAAGTTAAATTATTTTGGAAATTATTGACATAAATATATTTTATATATCAATAAAGTGTAAATACCATATGATTTATTAGGTTTATTGAATGGTATTTGCCTGTAATTTTATTGAATATATTTGTGTGCCCACATATTCTCCATGGATTTATCTTATTATGATTTGGAATGAATTATTTGTGTGATTTATTTTCAAAAGGATATGAAAACATTATATTTTAATGGGTTATTTATGATAGAAGGAAAGAATGATTTTCATTTAAATGTTTTATGAAACCAATTTTATTTTCATGGGTACTTTATGATGTGACAAGTAAATGATTTTCCAGTGGAATTCATATGAGTGGATAAATGATGGGTGAGATATTATATCACTCTCTATTGTATTGTTTTAAAGCTTATACCTCCTGAGATAAAAATTCATGAGAACATATTGTCTTCTAATAATCAAGGACACTGATTGTGTGTTTCAAGAAACTAATGTTAACTATACTCATGTTTGTGCTAAATTTATAATGAATACTGATGTTACACGCTCATGTATCCGGTTTATCGACCGATGTTTCCAAACTCTTTAGAGTCATATTTTTTATTCCATGACTCATGGTTTGTAATCTATGATTTTTAGGGTATGATTCCCATACATTATTTCCGTGTACCGTGATTATACCCACATTATCATGTTATGATCACTTTTGATCTTTGAATTTTATCACATACATTTTCCCATACTAATCATTTGATCTCCCTACATTCTTTTGTTTCTATTTTTCCATGTTATGTAGATGAGTATAACATACAATAAGTATAAAAGGGAGTCTATTGTGGCACAATTATATAGAATATTTCTCAAGGGATGTAAAATAATTTTATTATTTAACTATTTATTCTAGACACTAAACCTTATATTCTTGGTATTTTGATATTATTTTTGTGAGATGTAATGTTTACCTTATCGAAATGTTACATAATAAAATCCTTTCAATATCGTGTCTCCATAGTCCCTAAATATCTTATAACTACATGTGGTTTCAAATTTTCTATTTTAATCTATTTTTAAAGTAATTATCTGAATATCTTTTGGGTTTAGTTCCCAATGTGTTCTTTCCCACAATGGAAATGTTTCCATTGATTATGTTCAAAATTCCCATTTCCTCATGTCATAATTTCAATACCACTTAAATATTTTCCTTTACACCTATTTCTTTGGATCCAAAATAAAAAAAAATTTATGACACTAGAAATATCACTCAAAAACCATGTTAATTCAATAAATTTTTAATTAGTGTAATTCTCCAAACTAGCCTGATATTTTTTAATTGGACCAAAAAATTGTTAATACATTATTTAATAATCTAAAAACACTCTAAATATCGGAAATATAAGATATAATAACTAAAAAAATTTCCAAAACATATTTTTTTTTCTTATTACTTTATTTTCTTTTAGGGAAAACTCAAAAAAAGAAAAACACATAGCCTCATATATTTTCATCAAATTATGCCTTATCATATCACTACACACATATATTGGGCACTATTTCAATTAAATGGAGTAAGAAATTATCAAATAATAATATATTTAAAAAGTTAATTTCTAGATTAATGTGTAGTAAAGAGGCAAACTCATATTTTATATATTAATATTTAGTAGGGATGAGTTTAGACTCATCCATTGGCTCCTTCAATAATTATTTATGAAACTAGTTAAACTAATAGCCATTTACATTAAATGGTTTTGATGATTATTTTCTAATGATCTCAATTATACGAAATAGAAATTCATTTGTTACTATTAATGGTCTAGTTTTTTTGAGAATAGATTACTTGACCTATGTTCTAAAAGGAAAAAAATAAATATTTTTCCCAAACATGAAATTATTTCCTCCAAATGATCCTTACATATATAAATATTCAGTTTTACTTATATTGTATGGAGTTTATATAATTTTTCATTCATATCTTCTCTAATTTCATCATCTATATCTTCCTTTACTCTCTGGCCATGATAAACTCAAAGTTTACTTTCTTCATATCCAAGTAGGATTTATGATCTAGTTGAATAGGATGGTAAATTATTTTACCATAAAAAAATTCTATAATGGTACATACATTAGTGGTGGGGGTAAGTGGTTAATGTTAGTTTTGTATACCCATATTTAATCTTATAGATTCGGGCTCCAGTCTATTAGGTTGTTTTGTAGTGTCCTTTGTATAATCCTATTTATCTCCCCATTAGATACCTCCTCTAGACCAATTTTTTATGGGTGGTAGAGAGTATAATTATTATTATTTACTCCATACTTGTTCATTAGGTATTCTATGATTTAGTTTTAAAAATTTGTTCCCTAATCGTTGATTATTTTTTGGGATATTCCATACAATAAAGTATATGTATTTTAAGAAATTAAGAAAAAACATAAAATTATTAGTTATATTTTTTTTTCTTTAGTCCATTTAAAAACAAAATCTACTACTAATAGTGTATAGAAAAAACCATTAGAAACATGAAATTGTTCGATGAAATATAATCCCAAACCAACAAATATTTTACAAAAAATCAAAGTATATTTGGACATATCTTACATTTTCTAAATACTTCAAGTATATAAATTTCTTTTACATTATTTATTTAAATTATATGACTTTTTAAAAATTACTAAATACTATAATCCATATTTTGAAACCATTCTAGTAATTCTATAAGTTCCAAATAACTTCTATGTTCTATTGTATAGAAATGTGTATATAAAAAAATTTCATCTTCGTTTGGTATGAATCACCTAATCACTTGATCACTAAAAAATTTTCTATAAATAAAAATGAACCCAGAAATTGTATTTTTATTTTGATTGCAGATAAAAACATTTATTCTTGGAAAATATTGGATATTCCTTTTCTATGAAATGTAATTTCCCCATGTTAGCATACTAGAGTATCTTTGTGACTTAATATAGTTTCCAACTAGAGAGGAAATAATTCATGGATATTTCTATATGTGTTTCTACCTCAGAAGTGTAGGGAAATATTCTCATGTACAATGAAACTAGGTTCTTATAGAATTTATTATCCTTGAACTATATGTTGAATTCCAGTTATACTATAATCAATATTATTAATCTTAGGATGGGATCAAGTTTCTTGATAAAATATATAAGGTTTTCATGGTCATAATAGATATTTATTTTTATACCTAATAAATTTGAAGTTAGTTTTTATAGGGATAAAATAATAAAAAAATACAATCTTTTTTTTGCAATGGATTTGGTATTTTTATAGATTTTTTTAAATAAATCTATCACATTCATGTGTGTTTTGGTGTTTTTAAAGCACCATCCCCACTACTAGTTTGATGCATCTCAAAAACATCAAATGGGTCTTCCTCGCTTGGTAGACTAATTACTGGAGAGGTAGGGAATATTTATTTGACTTTATCAAAGTATTTCCTACATGAATCATTAAATATTAAATTAGTTTCAATTTGAAGTAATTTTTTAGGGGTAACTTAATCATACCAAAATTCATAATCAATATTTCATAAAATCTATCATGGCATAAAAAAATCTAACATGTTTCATAGTTTTGGGGTAAGGTAGTGTATAAATGATGTAAAAAGTATGATTTTCTACTTAAATAAAATATCTAGAGTTGTTTGGTCCTGGCCCATTACCATTCTCCACTATGAAATGAAATTTTCAATTTTTAAAACTAGATTCTTTTTAATTCAATTTGGATTTTTTTCCAAATTTTCCAGACAGATTGCAAAAGTGGCCTCGTACACTATAATGGGACCATGAAATACCTCCACGAAGAATTAGGTCTTTTCTAAAAATATTTTTACTCTATAGAATTGTATATCAATTGGGGATTTTCATATCCTTAATATAATCCTTTATCATGAAAACATGCGAATGATATAGTTGAATATAATTTTTATTGGTGTTTTTGTGGTACATGGACCAAGAAATTGTTATAATTCACATAATGGAAACAATATTTCCATTTCCTAGATAGAATTTACAAAAAAAAACTTTAAAAGGGATATATAAACGGTATTTATAAGTAATTTGGTTCAATTTCCTATAATCAATGCAAACCCTACAACTGTTTTTTTATCTTAGTGGGAACTTTCTCATTATTTCTATTTTGACAAAAGGGAATTCAACTTTTTTGGGAATCATCAGAATGGGAATCACCCATTAGGATATCGATATTGTCACGATACAACCCTTGCTGGAGATCAATCCAAAAATACCCTAAGCCCACCGCCATAGGATAGGGGTGGCGACAAGCATAGAAGGGAAAACTAACTCGAGGTGGCCTTTGGATACGAAACAATACATATGCGCATAACCAAATATATGAAAAATAGAAGAGGGAATTCTGAAAAGATGAAACAATTCATTAATGTAAATCAAACATGCATTAACCTCCAAAAAGTACAAATGTATGGTTGTATAAACTGAAAAGAAAATGTTAAAAATACATGCCCACCTAGAAATATGTCCCAACCTGATGAAACTTAAAAAGTACATAACTAAGAGATCCCATATCCAAAATACGAAGCTACAACCACTATATGTTGTCCAAGAACCCAATATCTCTAAGATCCTATGAATCCACAACCAAATTTTTCATTGTTTACATAAGACATGAGTCATTCATGGAAATCCCATGTAAGGGTGAGTATAAAAATTCCCAGAAGGACGCCTCGAAATTTGATGGGGGATAAGTAAGAGATATGATAGAAGGAAAAGATAACATAATCATAAATTACATTGATAGAGTGTATCCTGACCCAACAAGAGTGAAGGTAAGCTCATCCAAGTAGAAGGGGATAAAAATAGTGAGTATATATACTAACTATTGACCATTTTCTGAAAATAGATGAAGAGTAGACTCGTCAAAACACAAGAAGATACACACGAAAAGCATATGATATACCCAGTAGGTCTTCAATGATCCCAAAAAGAGAGTTCTAAAATAGAAAAAAAAATTATATAGAAGAGGATATATATATATAATGAATCCAAAAAAAGTGAGTAAGGGGATCTCTATCTCAAAACTTTGACCAAGAAGAGGAGTAGCAAATAATTCCAAAAACAAAAAAATAATGCATATCATTCCGCATGTCTACCCTGAACACACATTTTTTACAAACTCTATCTCCAAAACATGATATTATCTACTTTGGGTGACACTGTCTCACCCGCAAAGTTCTGGTCACATCACACAAATGTGTCCGGGTGGAGAAAATGTCACTCTTCCTCGTGAGTCTAAAGCTACATCAAACCTCGTATCATCACTATGAAACACATTCAAAGGGCCACAATTTATAGATATGGGCCCCATTCCCTGGTAGAACATGAGGGTTTCACTCTGTCAGTAGATAGACGACCCATTCCCTACCCAATAACAGGGTTACACTCTGATGCTCAAGGATACATGCCTAGCCTAGTTGGAGGGATCCA
Organism: Viscum album; assembly: GCA_963277665.1. NCBI lineage: Eukaryota > Viridiplantae > Streptophyta > Magnoliopsida > Santalales > Viscaceae > Viscum > Viscum album. Next base: position 1,428,275,261 of record OY728152.1, read on the forward strand.
CTATAATTCAGTGACGAACCATGCCCTGAGAGTATAGGAGGGTTCCACTCAGGAAGTCGAGGACCCATGCCCAAGCTAGCTGGATGGTTCCACTCTAAATCAATGAGGTCCTATGACCTAATATTGTAGGAGTGTTACTCTAGGTAATTTGAGGACCCATGCCCAGCCTAGTAGGAGGGTTCTACACCAAGTCAATGGGGACCCATACCATGATAATGTATGAGGTTTATAGTTGGGAGTCTATGAAAGATACCCATCATAGCTGTAGGTTTCCACACTAATAGTCATAGAGTAACCATTCCTAGCCCAACTGGAGGGTTACACTCAAGTTTTTACACAGGACCCATTCCTGGACTGATTAGCGAGTTCCACTATAGAAGCCGTCATGAATCCTTTCCCAGTGTAGCTAGAGGGTTAAACTCAGGAGTAAATATATGGCAACCCTACAAAATCACTTACTTTGTCGGGGTCAACTCCAATGGTTTTGTGTTCATAATATTTCCCATCATAACTCTAAAACCACATTCTATGGTCCGTATTGTGTTTTATATTAAAAACACTTAGGATTGGATACTCATGTACCAAAATATGAGTTCAATTGAAGGAGATATAAATAATGGATATTTTCTCAAAGGAACCAGGGGGTACATGTCATGTGAGGCGGAGGGGGGACCACAAGGCATGTGACCACACTTCATAGCCTAGTCGTGTCCCTAATCTACATATGGTTCCTATTCATGTAGAAGTACACATCGTGTAGGAATAGAATAAGTCATGTCCTCACTAACAAGGACTGGGGTCATCTATTGATCTCTATGTCTGAATACCAGAACCCATGTTTGTGCACTATAGTATACAACATGTCGGTCCACACAAGATACCTCTTGTGTGGTCAACCCATGTTCATGTACTCTTACACAATGTCTCCTCTCTTGTGACCCATCACATGGGTTTATCCAACAAATGATTTGATACATGGTGTGTGAGGAAGGAGTACACATTGCTTCATCCTTAGAATTTCTCAAACCCTTGTACCACCACTGAGGGAGGCTACACACCGTGTGTTCGTCTTGGAACATGGAGTGAAGTTGAGATTTTTTAGAATCGAATAGCCATAATATATGTGCTAGATTGATGATTCCAATCATTTTTTCATATATCATGCCTCAAATACTTCTAAGATGAGAAGATCTTATAAAGATTTGATCTTTCTTCCCATCGTTAGCAAGAAATCGACTATATTATATAATAACGGTTTGGTCGTTCATTCCACACAAAATTTGGGCTTCCAGGGTCTTTTTTCATGAACTTAAAACACAAAATCGAGGACATTAATCTTGAAATCTATCCATATAATGTCTTGTATTACCAAACCATTCATTTTTCATTGATCCACTGCAGACCTAGGGCTCGGATCTTGCTTGGACTACCCAAAAATTGCTGAACTGGGACCTCGGTGATCTAACCGGTTAAGAATGTGGTTTAGCGAGGTAGAAAAACACCATAAAAAAGTCCTAAATTATAGTTGAAGAAGATTTTTTTTTAATGATTAGGAGTGGTGATCTAGGTATTTGAGATCTAATAAATTTTATTAGACTTCAGTACTTGGGCACTTGAAATGCCTACAATAGAGTCACATATCAAAGAAAAAAATGAGCAACTCAATCATTTAATCAAGGGTGTAAAACAACAATTTATGACCACTGTATCAATTTATAATTGAACATATATGAATGTTTCGTTCTAGTTTTTTTTCTCGGCCACGAAACACCCAATGGCACTGTATCCAATGATTGATGGACCTGCATTCCAAAGGCAGGCGTTCACCGGATGGTCTGACCAGCGACTCTTAATAACTCACATTGGTCGAGAGGATGGGAAGCAGGGCTCATCCCGCCCCTTTGGGGGGGGGGAATTATTGCCTGTTCCGGGACTCTCTTATAGATTTAAGACTTATTTATATGTTCGCGAATCATTGGTTTATACCAAAACATAGTATCCACGGATTTAAACCTGGTAGGCAAAGGTCAACTGGACGCAGGGGTTCAAAATCATTTATGCCTGAGGTTTACCATACCTCGTTGGATAAATGACCACAAAGGGCTGGAACTTTCTTGAGGCGGCACTAGGAGTGGCGTGGTGAACCGATGTGGAGATGATCGGATTGACCGGCTGTTGGGCTTGAACCTTAGGGAGGCTTCCTATATACCCTTCTTAGGAAGCATGGATCAAAGTCCACATAGTTCGGATATACATTTTTATGTCATCCTGGAAGAGGGTAGAACTCAACGTGAAGAAATGACCGAGTGGTGGGCTTGAACCTCATAGAGCCTTCATACGTACCCTGCCTAGGAGGCAGGGATCAAATTCCACGTAGCTCGCAAAGGTGTCGGGGAACTGATGTGAAGAGAGACCAGGTGGTCTGATGGGTGGCGGGCTTGAACCTCATGGAGGCTTCCTACGTACCATGCTTTGGCATGGATCAAAGTCCCTGTAGTTCGCTTATGGCTTGGGTTTTATGCTCTGGGGAAGCCCGAAATGATGGATTGGGGCTTACACTCTGATGAGGCCCATAGGAGGATGTCATGGTCGATGCCTACTCTAAGCCCATGTGAGTCATGTTCGGTGTGAGAAAAAAGAGGCAGTATGGACCAGAGGATCACGTCGAGAAAGGTGCGTCCGTGAGAAGCGGAGTGGGGCTTACGCATGAAGGTGGACCAAGGTGACAAATTGGGGCTTAAAATCTGAGGAGGCCCAGAAGGTCGGGGCTTACTCTGAGATGGACGCCCGGAGTGACAAAGCCTAGCGGGAGAGGGAAAGGGGGTGCTCCTGTCCCCATCTTCTGTCTTGTAGTCCACGAGGTCTTCCTTCTGATGGGTATATCAATACCCCCGAGGAGCCCTGGACAAGTGGAGGGGAAGAAAGGGGATTCTCGAGCTCAGACTCCACATTACTGTGGGAATGTGAACCCAAGAATGCTTCGAGAATCTACTCAAGGGTCGGGGAAACCCCTTTAGCCCCAGGTTACTGTGGTTATGTGAACTCAAACTGGCGCGTTGATCTACCTGGAAGTTAAACCACGTGGATTCAGTGGCTCCAGTGGATGACTTGGCTTGGGGCTGATGAATAGGCCAATGAGGGAGTCGTGGAGGACCTGGCTAGATCATAATGATATTACCTGGCTCTTGAAATGAGAACACTGAAGTATTTGGCTAGCCACCGAGAGGTATGGGTAGTGGCGCCCCTCGCGTGGGGAAGTTCCACGCGACTGTAGATGTCGTCCGCGAACCAGGGTGGTCTGCGTCTTCAGGTTCAATCCACGAACCAGGGTGGTTCACGGCTTCAGGTTCATTCTGTGAACCAGGGTGGTTCGTGGAGGGTTCCTGGCGGGCAGCGACAACGCCGATCGGAGGCTCGTTGGTCGGGGCTTCGCCCATGTAGGAAAGTGCTATGTGGTACGACGGATGGGAAAAGAGGCATAAACTCCCTGGTCCGCGGGGAAGTCATCCGCGAAGGGGGTTTGGTTCGCGATTATCCTTTTTTTTATTTTTAGGTTCGCGGTACACCAAATTATTATGTGTTTTCCAATTCCTTCTTTATTCATAAATATGATGTGGTTCGCGGGTGGGAATTTCACTGTTTGTGAAATCCTAAGCCTTCCTTCAACTGATCTCCTTATTCTGAATCTGATTCCAGTTCTCTAATTCCCTTCTTCTTTCCCCCTTGGTCTCCTTTTATAGAGTGGGGAAAGGAATGTGTCTGTGTCTACGCAGCACCTTTTGCGGAGGCCCATAACCAAATACTCAGTTCACAGCTGACATAGTCAATCTACGATTCATGGTGGGTATTGAATGCTCCTCCCTTTGCGATGTGAACTCATGGAGTGCTCCACAGCGACGGAGGATTTCACCTCTATTCCCTGAACGACAGCGGGTGCGTCATGAATCAGTCGATGCGGTCCGCGGTTGGGGTTGTTTGTGATGATGAACCGGACTGGCTCCCATCCTACCTCGCGACCGCAGAGGCTCTCCGCCTCCATTTTGCAAACGAAAATGGTTCACGGAGGGTGGTGCCTTGTGGGGCCTGTCCACATTGCGCTTCCATGGACCGGTTCGCCGACGAGTCCTTTGTGTCTCTTCTTTGATTATTTGCCCCAATTCTTTGGGGGATTTGGGTAAAATTTCCTTTGCGGATTTTTCAGGACCCTACAATTTCCCCCCATCGGAATGGGGTCCAATCGGAACGAAGAGGAGGCCATTCTAATGCAAAGTGGTCCTGAAACTGAGATGGTTTGCAGTAGAAAGGTGGACCCGGTAGGGGACCACACCTATAAATACGGGGAGCCCTCACTTGTCCTTAACCGAATTCTTAGCGAAACCAGAGCTCCTTAACCTCCGCGTGTTTTCTCCTTCACGAAGTGCCTCATCTGCAAACTGACAACAGCCTCTGCGAACCATTATCTCTTCATAGTCTCCTTCACTCGCGAACCAACATCCCAACCATGAACCACTACTCTTAATTAATTAAAAAGTAAGTGATGCCGGGTTGCAGATGAACTTGCTTCATGGTTTCGATGCTCCGTGGACTAAATATCTCTTGAACTATTAAAAATTATCTGAGTCTTCCGAATAAACTCGGGATTGAATTTCCATGGATCGACTTGGTTCGCGGTTTCATGGCCAACACTCCGTGGGCCAGGGCTTCACAGACTGATTTTGCGAAGGGCTGGTTCGCGGGATGATGTCATCATGAACCATCCTCCAAGGCCTCCTTGTGGATTTGATCATGAAGGCTCCTTAACCATTCATTTGGCTATTTTTGTCCATATTTTATTATGGACAAATTTCTCTCATTGTGCAGGGAGAAAATATGGTTCCCCCTCGTTTTGCGCCAAGGCCTGATACATAGCCCCTCTCAACTGGATCAGAGAGACGTTCAGCTATGATTCACAGAGCCGAGGGCATCAAAGAGGACCCTAGTCAGTCCATCATTCTTGATGATAGTGAATTGAAGAACCTGCTCTCTCTGGAGCTTCTGAGTTATCCATTATCCAATCGGCTCCCTCTCTACAGCTTCGGTCTTCAGGATCACGTCCCTATCCCCCCTACTTTCGCATGTCTCCCTTATCCTTTCATGGAATCACCTTCAAAATGAATTTAGGCAAACATTACCCAATCTGGGGATATAATCTCTAATTTTGGTCCAAAAGACACATTTATTATGAGGGGATCTGTCTGGACCCAAAGAGATCGGTGCATTCAAGACTTTTCTCAGAAAGCTGGCCTTAAGGACTACCCTTCTATTATCAATCTTGCTCGATGGGATCCTGATGCGGGGTGGGTTCCCAGGTGGGATCTTCGGTCCAGCGGACTCTTCTCAAATGATTGAGCTTGGGCTTTCTGGGACCATCACCATTGTCGGGAGTCTTTCGATTAACTAGAAGTTGTCAACCTATACATTGTAGTGTGGGCTTCCCAATTTGTTGTTTACCCACCATCATTGATCCTGCCTGACCTGTTCAGCCACTGGTGTTCAAGTACTAATACATTCCACCTTAACCACGGTGAAGTCGGAATTAGTCTGTGGGACATCTACCAGATAGGAGGACTGCCGATTGCTGGCGAGATGTGTGACGAATTTTTTTCCACTCTTGATGCATGGGACGACGTTGAATAGTCACCTTTATTGGCGAAAGAGCTGATGACCATGGCGGAGAAGTCACTGGTTCAGGCCTTGCGTGCCCGCTCTCTTATTCCTTATAGCACTTGGATAGGGTTATTTCTGAACACCACTAGTCCTACGCCGAATATTAAGCATCCCATGACTCATCTTTCCCAACAGTCATGAACCATTCAAGGTTCTTACTATGCGGTTCTGGAATTAGGCGACTACCTTTCATGGGGTTACGAGGCGTGCCCTGATGTGTCACCTATGCTCTGGTTGGCCGGTCTGTTTGCTATGTTTTTGAGTGGATGGATATTTCCTTCCCAATATGTCAATCCCGACGTCCGGGCCTGCACTTTGATGATGGCGGCTAAGTTAGCAGAGGGCCGCTTGGTGAATTTAGTCGTGACCACTTTGGCCCATATCTACAAGCTACTAAGCCACATGCAGGTGGGTGGGTCACCCTACCATCTAAGCGGGCCATTTCAATTTTTGTACGGCTGGGTGGTGGATCACTGTCGCTGTTATGAATATCATCACAACACATCCATCCTTCTTCCTACCTTTCGGCCTACGCTACTTTATATAGACAGAGTTCTCTTGACGTCTCTCAACTCTAGTGAAGTCCTTGAGCTCCTGAGCGACTTCTCCTAGTTCATCTTCACTCCCTACCCCACCCCTTCTGGCGTCATATTTGAAAACTTCCAGAGGATCATAGAGGAACGTTCTTACATGGTCTGCCTACGGGACTGTTTTCTGTCCGCACGGATCCAAAGTGTTTCTTTGTGGGAGCTGTATGTCCCGTATCACTTTTCTCACCAGTTCGGGTGTATGCAAGTCCAAGCTTCCCTTCCCCCTTCTCGGGCCCGAGGACTGAATCCAGCCATACTTCGTCAGTGGTGGTTGATGCTAACGTGGGTGGGATCTGACGCAAGTGTTCCCCTGCTTGATACGGGCGTTGATGTCGGCCTTTCCATGGAGTATGCAAAGACATGGGTAAAACAAAAACCTAATGGGATCTGAGGGAAGGCTGTCCGGAAGATTCCCAAATCGAGAGGTATGGTGTCTGTTGCATCCATAACACCTTCATCATCAGTTTTAAGGGATGACCGACTAATGGCTTGTTGATCAAAGTTATTCAGAGAACTTTCCTCTGCCAACCCTGCGATGGACGAAGTTCAGGAAAATTCATCATTATTATGCATGGATGAGGATGACCCTGTGGTGTCGGGTCCTAACGAGACCATCCCGGAGGTTCCACCAGTCGATATCGTGCTTAAAAACCTGGTCCCCAAGCCTGAACTAGGGTTAGGAGCTCCAGACTATCCATCTTCAGAGTCAACTTCTAGTGAGCACACGTCTGCACGGGCTGCCATGCTAGACATTTTTCTCGTGTCGTCCAGCGAGGATACCAAAGATCCTCGTATCATGGCAGACCATAGGGTAGTGCGCAAGTGGTCCTAGCCCCGAATCTGTGAAATCATCACCGAAACCCCCTTATCCTAAATCGAAATGAATACCGAAGCACATCGTCATCTCTTCTTGGGATTGGGGTCAGGTGGCTTTGACTATTGGCAATTCCATTCTCTTTCTTCCAAAGTTTTCATGGCCCGCGAGGAAGTTGTCACTAATTAATGAAAGCTTTCTCACTTCGAGACCACTCATTGTGGGGCCTGGACCTTGGAGGAAACCACAAAAAATCTCCATCAACTGATAGCATTGGATGTGATCTCTCGAGATCAGGCGACCATCCTATCCTCAGAGTTGCATGAATGCGAAGAATGGACCGCGATGTAGAGGGATCAGTTATCGGCTATGAATAGTCGTCTTGAAGTCACAAGAAAAGGGATCAACGATATCCAAACCGTAGTGGAGCGTATCCGTCCGGTGGATGTGGCTGAGACCAGGGAAAAGCCAGTGTTGGAACCATCCTGCAATGACCTTCGCCACATAGTCGCTGATCTGGTGGGGAGAGCAATTCAATCTCCATTATAACTATCAGAGCTACTTTTGTATCCCCTGTTTTACTTACCCCTCTATCTCCCATTTTTCTTGTGTGTGAAGGAGAGACCTTGGCTTGTGGATGTCCTCCTTTTTTTTGGTTCCAAAGAAACAAATTCCCTGTTAATCAATCGTTACTGTGGAATCTGATTGTTACTTAGAAAAATTGTTGTGAAAATAATAATTCACTGAATCAGAACTAATCATAACTTAGTAAAACAAGCTCTAATTTTTTCCCGGACCATGGGATCCAGCGATCATAGTCTAACTATTGCTAGGGTTTTATAGGAAAACTCCACAATCTTTGTGTCTTTTTATTCATTTAATTCCTTGATTTTTCCTGGTCCCATTCGGTATGGACCAGCTGGTATAACCCAACTTTTTCTTAGGTCGCCCTTTTTGGGTTTTCGACCTAACAAGCTTTGTGCCTCTTTTTTCTGTGAGCGGTTTAAAGTCCCTTCGACAAGACTATCATTACTGATGTTTTAGGTTGAACAGATTTGACCAAATATGGTGGGGCAAGGGCCCCAATGGGGTTCAATTGATTAAAATATGTCTTAATACCCTTCAGATGCATGTGGGGGAAACATGATTGAATTTGAGCGGCATGCAGAGAATGTCTCAACGCATGGGAGTCGTGTCGGCGTATAGAGGCAGGAAGATCATTTCCTAAGGAAAACATGCCTTTGGTAGATAGGCCAGGGGAAATCAATATGCAGTGCCACTGAGGGCATGGTATGCATAGTCATACAAAGGTGTCCTTAAGTCAAAGACTAATCCATTTCTGATGGCCATGGGACTTCATGGAAGTCCGGCTTAGGGAAACCAGGATGGGTGGCATGGAAAATTATGAAAACCACCAGGGGTGGATCAGAAGGGGAGTGTGACATCTGAAAGGGTTTTGGGAGCATATGTACTAACAAGGAGCATGGTCTGGAGACCACCTCCCTACGAATTTAGTTAGCATAAGGGATGGTTGAGGCTTGAAGCAGTTTAATGTCATGCAGTTGGGACGTCATCTGAAATGGAACGACTTCTCCTATTTCTCGGTAACCTCATCAAAGATGTTCCGCCGCATTTAGGAAGGATTGTGGAAGAGGATGGTAATCTATAGCTCAGAGGGTTTCTGAATCCCTAGATGGAAATGGGGGATGAGAGGCCAAAAGGCGTACGAAGAGAAGCATTGCCTAAGGATATCTTGACTTTGGTAGACGGGCCAGGGGCGATCAATATGAAGAGCTATATAGGGCATGGTATGAATAGTCATACAAAGGTGTCCTTAAGTCAAAGACTATCCACTTCCGATAGCCGAGCAACTTCAGAGAAGTTGAGACTTGGAACCACCAAGGGTGGCTTATGAGAGTTCGGATTTTTTCTGAGTACAGAGTATGGTTTATGATGAGAGGGTGCCTGAATGCGGGGGAAATATCTAGACTAAACTTCCTGAGAATGGGTGAAGTAATTCTTTCTCACACTATTGTGAGGTAGTGGTTCGTGCAGGTCTGACCCGTGCACTAAAAGATGAAGAAAATCCTCTGTTTCTTATTGAGCTCATGACGAGTATGACGACGTAGTTTATCGTCATGTGGTTGGGATATAATACGTGCAGTTTGGTGTCATGCGGTGAGGATGAGAGTCATTTATAAAGGTTGTTATGTACTTTAACATCATTCATCGAGGACGGGGACATTTTTTAAGGTTGATATGTAGTTTAACGTCATGCAGTGAGGACGGCTTCCGTGCAGTTTAATGTCATGCAGTAAAGACAATGATATCTTTAAAGGTTGCTGTTCAGTTTAACGTCATGCGATGAGGACGGGGGGCATTATTTCGAAGGCTGCTCTTCATCAGAATATAACTGGGCTTGAATACCTCAACATGAACCGGACGTGGAAGGGGGGTTTATGGTGTAAATCATGGTTCCTGGGCCTTTTGGATCAGGAGAGGTGACATGGAGCCTCTAAGGCCGGTAAGCGTACGGAGCTAGGAAGAGTGTTGCCCGAGGAAATCTTGCCTTTGGTAGATGGGCCAGGGGAGATCAATATGCAGAGCTGCTGAGGGCATGGTATGCATAGTCATGGAAAGGTGTCCACGGGTCGATAACATTCTACTTCCGATGGCCATGAGTTGTCATGAGGATCCGCGATTGTCCGGGCCACAAAGTCTGTCATCTGGTGAGAAAATATATGGACATGTCGGGGATATTCATCCCTGGTTACTATTAAATCTTAAAGATCCCCCCTGCGCTGATTTATCTTGATCATAGGGGTGTTCCTTCACTCCATGCAGTTTAACGTCATTCGGTGAGGATGAAGTACTCCTAGTTTTTCGGTCATAGAGCTCGGAGCATTGGGTGACTATTGCTGCAGTCACTCGAAAGATAATTGGGTCAAGATGTTCTGATATGCTTAGAACAAGGTGGGGGATGAAGGTCGTAAACAACAACTTTGATCTTTCCTGGATCAGGAGGCGTGGTGTGGGTCTCTAAGGCTGGTATGTGTACGGAACTAGGAGAAGTAACGCCCAACGAAATATTACCTTTGATAGACGAGCTAGGGGCTATCATTATGCAGAGCCACTGAGGGCATGGTATGCATAGTCGTAAAAAGGTGTCCACAGGTTGATAACATTCCACTTCCGATGGCCATGAATGATTATGAGAATCCTTGATTTCTCCCAGTGTAGAGTTAGGAATGTGGGGATAATGGTGTCCAAGTATATAGAAAACATCTTCACTACAATTGTCCGTTGAGTCAAAGTATCCTAGTCATGGCTTGATGTTTGTTGATGAAGGTGGCTATGTGAACCACTGACAGACACATAGGCTAGCCAGATAAGGATACCCTGGAAACATCTAGATGTGAAAAGGGGAATGAACTTGTAAACCTCTTCGCCATAAAATTCTGGATTAAAAGGTATGGTATGGGGGATCTGAGGTCGGTAAGCGTACGGATCTAGGAAGAGTGTCGCCTGTGGAAATCTTGCCTTTGGTAGATGGGCCAGGGGATATCAATATGCAGATCCCCTAAGGGCATGGTATTCATAGTCATACAAAGGTTTCCATGGTCGATGACTTTCCACCTCCGATAGACATGAGTGGTTATGAAGATCCATAATTATCCGGGACATTGAGTCTGATATATGGAATGGTTTTATCCAAATGTGCAAGGAGTATCTCCATATTGTATCGCCATGTGTCCTGGGTGGGTTGTGGCGAAGTCCGTATAGTTTAATGTCATGCGGTGAGGACAATCCCCATGCAGTTTAACGTCATGCGGTAAGGATGATCCCCATGCAGTTTAACGTCATGCGATAAGGACGAAAGTGACCCGACGTGAAAGAAAAAGGGGTTTATGCAGTTTAACGGCTTTCGGTGGGGACAACTTCCGTGCAGTTTAACATCATGCGGTAAGGACGAACCCCATGCAGTTCAACGTCATGCGGTATGGACGAAGATATACACACTGTGCAGGTCTGGTCCGTACACGGGGGAAGGGGCATTTTTAACATCATTTTTCGTGCAGTTTAACGTCGTGTGGTAAGGAAGATATGTACAACCCATGTCGGTCTGGTTCCCACATGGGGGGAAAGGGATTTTTTTAAGGGGCTATGCCAAGACTGGGGATCTGGGCATCGATACATATCCTTTAAAGGCAGGAATCAAGCCGTACGTAGTTCTCTGGAATGAGTACACCCTGCGCAGGTCTGGTCCATAAACGAGGGGATGGGCATTCTTAATTCTTGTTATCTGTGCAGTTTAGGGTCGTGTGGTATGGACAAACTCCATGTAGTTTATCATCATGTGGTGAGGAAGTGAATACACCACGTGCAAGTCTGGTCCGTACACGAGGGAATAGGAATTTTTTTCTTTTTGAGGTGGCTGGGCCAGGTGTGGAATTATAGCATCATTACGTATCCTACGAGGGGAGGAATCAAGCCTCATGTAGTTCTCTGAAAGACGATACACCCTGCGCAGGTCTAGTCTGTACACAGGGGAAGAGGGAATTTTTTTTTGAAGTGGCTAGGCCAGGATAGGGAATCCCGGTGTCGCTACGTATCCCGCATGGGCCAGAATCAAACCATACATAGTTCTCTATAAAGATGATACATCCCGTGCAAGCCTGGTTCATACACGGGGGAAAGGGGACATTTTTTTTGAAGTGGCTGGGCCATGATATGTAATCCCGACGTCGCTACATATTCTGCAAGGGTAGGAATCAAGCCATATGTAGTTATATGAAATCTGTGCATTTTAACGTCATGTGGCGAGGACAGTGTCCATAAAGTTTAACACAATGTGGTGAGGAAGAAAAAAAATGAAAGTCATGCCATTTAACGTCATGCAGCGAGGACGGGGGGCATTATTAGATCCTGTGTAGTTTAACGTCATGCGGTGAGGACGAGGTGACTGGAAGTTTAATGTCATACCGCTCGGACAACGTCTATATGGTTTCTATGAGAAATAATTATTTAAGAATCTCGCATTTGTATGAGCCGTGGTGGATTTCCCGTCCATGGAGATCAGGGAATACGCTCCGTTAGAGTAGACCTTGTGTACAACATATGGTCCTTCCCACTTGGGCTACAGGTTTGGAGGCTTCTTGACAGGTATCATTAGGGTCTAGAGGACCAGCACTAACTCTCCTTCCAAGAAATAATGAAGGCAAACCTTTTTGTTTAAGGCTCGTGAAATCCGATTCTGGTACACTTCCTGGTGGGGCAGAGTGTGCAGCCGCTTCTCATCTAGCTATTCCAATTCACCAAGCCGCTTCTCTGATTTCTCATCATCAGATAATCAGTCACAGATGGCAACATGGAGTGAGTGAAGTTGGAGTTCAATGGGTAGGACCACCTCAGTGCCGTACACAAATTAGTATGGGGTAGATCGAGTAGCGGTGCGGATTGTGGTTCGATAAGCCCCCAATGCATGGAAGAGTTTATCTAGCCATGACTTCTTGTCTTTGTCCACCATTTTATGGAAGATATTGGACAGGGTCTTGTTGAAAGCTTCTATCTGTCCATTGGCCACTGCATGGTAGCGGGATGAGTGGTTAGCCTTGATACCATACTCGTGGTATAGCTTTTCCAACTCAGCAGAGCAAAAATTGGTGTCGTTCTCTGTCAGTATGGTATGAGGGACACCAAATCTGGTTATGATATTGGTGTTCACGAAGCTAAAAATATTTCATTCCCCGACATCCTTGAGGGGTATGGCTTCTACCCATTTGGAAAAGAAGTCAGTCGTCGTGAGGATATACTTTAGCTGTTTGGGTGTGGCAGGAGGATATTGTCCCACGACGTCCATCCCCTAGATGGAAAACAGCTAGGAGTTCTTAGCTTGATGAAGTAACTTTGGGGGCCGGTGTATGATGTTGTCATGAATCTGGAATGAGTGGCATTTTTTAGTAAAATGCTCGTAGTCTTGTGCCACTGTGGGTCTGTAGTACCCAAGCCTTTAAACTTGATGGGAGATCTTGGTCCCTGGTTGATGTGCTCCACATGCTCCTGCATGTACTTCAGCCATGACGGTAGCGATTTATTCTCCGTCAATGCATATGAGGAGAACTCCATCAAGGCCTCGTTTGTAGAGGACCTCTTGCTGACCCGCACAACCATATAGGACAAAATTGATTTCCCTTCTACGTAATTTCTCTCATTCAACCCTATCGGATGTGAGCTCTCCCCGTTGAAGGTAGTTCGTGATGGGGGGTCATCCAGCCAGTAGTAGGAGAATGCGGCTTGGAGACAGGATTGACTTCGTGGATTTCTTCCATCTTAGCTTATACAAATGGAAATACCATTCGATGGTGAGCAATGCTGATAACCGTTTCATCTCGGTCTGGGTCGGCTAGGGCTGTGGCCACATGTCTAATGCATCAGCTTGAGCGTTCTGGGATTGGGGAATATAAGTTAATGTTGGTTCTATGGAGAAATCGGCCATTAACCCTCAGACATGGTCAAACAAGGGGATCATCTCCTTCTTTTTAATATCATAGTCACCTTTGACTTGCTTGACGACCAGCTATGAGTCACCTTTTACCTTAAGGTGTTGTACTTGTGCCTGGAGTGCGAGATCCAGGCTTGCAATGAGGTCTTGATATTTCTCTTCATTGTTCGTACATCCCTCTGACATGAGGAAGGAATACGGAAAAAAATCCTTTTCTGGGGACACGAGTTTTATCCCCAGACCTACTTTGTTGAATCTTGGATCCTCCATCCTCTTCTCGGTGGGGCTTTGGGACACGCCGTCAAAGTATATTTCCCATGATGGGAACTCCTCTTGACTCGAGAAGATATATTCATCAGGCAGTTCAGCGTCCGGTGTAGTGGTCCCTGTGGAAGGGTGCTCCGCTAGAGGGTCTGCTAATTACTGGCCCTTGATGGATTTTTGATGCATGACCCAGATGTAGAACTATTGCAAAATGACCGCCCATCGGGATAGGTGTCCAGTTAGCATCTGGTGACTGAGGATGTACTTGAGCAGGTTACTCCCCGAAATCAAATGGACCTCATGATGCTGTAGATAATGTTGCAACTTTTGAACCGTGAAGTACAAGGCCATATATCTCTTCTCAATATTTGAGTATCGAGTCTCAACATCAATCATGGTTCGATTGAGGTAATAGAGACTGTTTTCACTGCCAGCGTCGTTCTTCTGTGTGAGGAAGGCTCCCAATGACCATTCTAGGGCATTCACATATAAAATGAGATGCATTCCTTCAACCGGGGGCATGAGCACCGGTGGGCTTAAAAGGTACTTCTTCAAGTTGTCAAACGCCTCTTGGAAGTCATTCATCCATTGGTACATGACTCCCTTCTTCATCAACCAGGAGAAGGGGAAACATTTTCCTGCTAGGTTGGCTATGAACCGCCTAATATAGGCTAAGTGTCCTTGGAATCCCTTTAGCTCGGTGAAATTTAGAGGGGGTGGCAGGCATAGGATATCCTTCGTCTTCTCGGGGTCAACTTCGATGCCGCAATGGTGTACGACGAAGCCAAGGAATTTCTCTAAGGTAACCCCAATGGTGCATTTCAAGGGGTTCATCTTAAAGATATGTTGTCGGAGTTTGTTGAAGACGGTCTCAAGGTCTGACAAGTGATCCGAGCGCTTTCTAGAGTTGACCACCAGGTCATCCACGTAACATTCAACGAATTTCCCCAGGAACAGATTAAATATCCGATGCATGGCACGCTGATACATGGTGCCATCATTCTTGAGACCAAAGGGCATGACCCTGTAACAGAATACCCCATGAGGGGCCCTGAAGGTAGTGGCTTCTTCATCTTCTCGGGCCATCCTGATTTGATTATATCCGAAATATCCGTCCATGAAGGATAGAGCCTCATATACGGTAATTGCATCAATTAACAACTCAGTGATTAGAATCGAAAAATTATATTTCGGAAAATAATGATTAAGGTCTCTGAAGTCAATCCAGAAACAGATTTTCCCGTTATTTTTATAGACAGGGACAATGTTGGCCAACCAAATGGGGTACTGGACCTCCCTGATGAAGCCTTTTTTAATGAGCTTATCAACTTCAGCCTCTATCTTGGCAGTATGTGAGGGGTGTGTCCTTCTTGTGGCCTGTTTGTAGCCCCGGTGGTCTTCTGGAAGACCCAGGTGATGCATCGCTACCTCGGGATCGAGTCCTAGCATTTCCGTGTAATTCCATGCAAAGACATCCTGATGTTGACTTAGGAAGGAGGTATATACCTCGTGTTCCTCGGGATACATGGTCGCGCTAATGAGAGTGGGCCTCGGGTCTTCTTCTGTACCCAGGATTATTTCCCTGAGCTCGTCCACAGTGGTGGAGATACCCTCCTCAAATGCGGGAGGTGCATCTCTGAGATCTTCCCCCTCTTCTTCTCCCAAGTCCTCATCTTCTTGATTTGATGAGGAGAGTGTTTCCGGTCTGAGCCTTTGAGGGTTTGAGGGAGAGGTATTGTGGGAATCTCCGCTTGAGTATTCATCCCCAAATTGAGGGTTGGTAAACGTTCCCACGTTTTCACACTCGACCGTTACGGCTGAAGTCATGAGGACATCCAAATGCATGTCTGAACTTGAACTCGTACTCTCAAAACAGTTGATAGTAAGGACATAATCTCTGCCAAGCTGCTAAGGGGGTCATCGAGGACCATTTCCAGGCCATTTGGAGTGGGGATCCAGTTGATGCCATCGACCAAAGGCTTCTTCTTCTTTTGCTCATAGAACCCAGCGTCGATGTTATGTGACTCAGAGAGCTCGAAAGGGGCCTTGTCGGCATGCAACGTTCCTCTTTTTCCATTGATGCAGTACTTGATACACTGGTGGTAGGATGAAGGAATGGCCATGTGCTTATGGAGCCATGGCCTTCCCAGTAGGGAATTGAATGTTGTGCTCTGTTGGACCACCAGGAATTCCGTGTAGGATACCAGGTCACCAAAATGGGTCTTTAGCTTAATATGTCCCATTGGTTTCTTCTCACTCTTGTTGTAACCTAACAAAGTTGTGGCTGAAGGAATTAGATCGTCCTCACTATAGCCCAACTTACGGAGTGTCCGTAGGGGAAGGAGGTTAACTCCAGATCCATTGTCTATAAAGACTTTTCCGAACTCAATACCATTTAGTGTGTCGGACACATATAGCGGTCTGATGTGTCCTTGCATGATGGAATCTTCGTCCTGATCGGTGAAGGAAATCACTGCATTGCATTCAGCTGGGCCAGTCTCCATCCGATAAACCTCGGCGGCATCTACCTCGACTTGGAATTCCTGGGGGCTGATCAAAGATTCGATAAGTGCCTCCCTAAGGTCATCTGATAAACCTAGGGCATCCAGGATGGACAACCTGGCTGGTACTGATGCCAGCTTCTTAAGGATTTCGTATTTTTTCTCCAGCAGTCAATGCTTCTCTGTTGGCGGGAGAGTCTTAGCGGGTGCTTTGGGAGCTGGATCATTTGACGAGGAGGGACTGGCTGCGGGGACGGATTTTGATGGTGTTCCCGCATTTTTAGGACTTGGCATGGCCAGTCTATTTGTGCGCACTAGGTGACCAGACACTTTCTCCTCCTCTGGTGGGTATCGTAGAACAACAGGGCCAGAGTGGCTGCTCGTGGAGGTGGAGGGGCATTCCCTCTCCTGCTGAGTCCGCTGAAGGTCTCTCCAATGGGTTTTCATGGTATTAATGGTTTGGTCCGGGGTCCAACCGTAGGGTTAGTTTCAGTCGCGGCTGCGCCTCCCCTGGTATCCCCTGCCTCTTTGATTCCTCCTCCCGGCTCCTCGTGCAGGAAACTCAGGTTCTTATTCATACCCTTCATCAGGGAATGATTCCATGATATGGATGACGTTGATAGAACCAAAGAATTTCTCTTCATCCTCTGACGGGTCAACCTGGTCGGTTGTCTCTGATGGTGCCGTTTGGTGGTTCGGTGCCCGTGGTTCCAAATTCGAGGGCATGAAATCTGCCAGGTTTGGGACTAACTTTGGCCCCGTCGTGGACTGCTCCTTTTGTGATTGCTTCCTCCTTTGACTCCATTCGGATGACTAGATTGTGGAGGGTTGTGAGGCCGATGTGGTTGGCTTTGCGGCTCCATGGGCTGCTGGTGGCAACAACCGCTGCTGTAGTTGATCTCAGAGTATTCCCTGGGCTTGGATGATAGTCTTCCGAGTCATCTAGTTGTAAAATTTATGCCCCTTCTTGCAGGTGACCTTCTGCCACCCCTCCTCTTTGTTAGAGTTGGTGGTAGAGATACATGCCACATGTGCTGGGGTGGTCCCAGCTCGATTTTTCTGGAATCTACCATCCTCTGAAGGAGGTCTTTGAAGACGAAGCACTCTCGGATACTATGCCCCAACATCTGATGGAAGGGGTAGTAATCTGGCCTATCATCACGGCCAACATCTTTAGGTCTCCTCGGCTCCGGGAGGCGGAGCAAGTTGTAGTTCATGGCGGCAATGAAGTAGCCACGAACTTGATCATCTCAGAACGAGTATACTTTTTTCCTTCGTTCATCAAACTGGTTCCGTTTCTGTCCTCTCTGATCGTCCCATTTAGGCAGGGGCAGCCGCTGATATGCAGGGGGCCCTTGACGATTTGGTGGAGGCCTGAGCGGTGGAGCGGGCATAGGGGTCGGCTTGAGTGTGACAGTGGACGCTTCAGCTCTAGGAGCTCTCTTCACCAGTGCCTGCGAGGAAATTCGGGACTTTGAATTTGTCTGCTGCAGGTAGTCATCAATTCCTTAAGCAATGGCCGAGAGATGGTGGAAGCCAGTGGTGAACTCCACCAGTATGAGCGGTGTTCGCAGCTCATCTCTAAGATTATTTATGCATATGGCTAGCATCTCATCTTGAGGAATTAGCCTATTCAGAGAATAGGTCAGACCTTTCCATATGGTGATGAAATCTGAGACCCTCTCATTATCCCTCTTATTGTAGTTCATGAGATCACTGACCATCGTTTAAGGCAGCGTTGAGCTGAAGTGGAATAGGAACTACTGCCAGAAGTCCTCCCAGCTCTTTATTAACTGGGCCGGTAGACTCGTACACCAGACGAAGGTGGATCATTGTATGCTCCGTACGAAGCATCTGAGTTTCACTGCTTCTTGTTGTTCTGGAGTTCCCATCATAGGGTCTCAATAGGAAGCGTAGTGCATCAAATGCAGCTCTGGATCGCCTGATCCATTGAATATGGGGAGTACAAGGCTCCCAAAATTGGGTGGGGGTGGTGTGTTGGTCACCCAATCTGGGAAAGGTTTCTGCTCCGGCTGTATCGGAGCACGTTGAACTTCCATCGCATCCAATCGAGATGTTAGTGCCTCGATGCTGTTGGTGAGTTCCTGGTTTACATCATGTTGGGCCCGGTCCTGGGCAGGCGTAGCCCGAGGCATTGCTTGAGGATCCAGATTGGCCGACACCAAGGGTGCATATTCCGTTCGGGGTACCCTCAGAGGGTTCGGGCATATTTGCTCTGGTTGCCTCCTAAGTGGAGGGAATCATGGTATTCATCATCCACGTTTATGTAGTTGGACGAACCAGGTGCCTCATTGGGCAGGAGCCCTGATCGTGCTTCGTTTTCCAGGGAAAGCCTTAACCTTTGAGGTGCACTTGCCGGGAGTGTATGATGTGGATCTTCTTGGGATGATCTTTCAATAAGGCGGTTCCTCTGGAGCATCTCGGCGTTAAGCCACCTCAATTCTTTCATCTCTTCTTCCTGTAGAGAAAACCTCTCTTCAAGCGTGAGTGGATCATTTTTATCAAGAGAAGGGGATGGGTTAAGGGTAACTATTCCCTTATTCTTATCCTTGTTGGAAGCTCGTAGGGTAGCCGGAGGGAGGTTAGCTGAAGGGGTGTCCATATTTAAAGCGGCCCTCTAGTTTCGAGTGTGTACACCCAGGGGTTCATTGTGAGTCACAGTCTGACCGAAACCAACATCTCATTATCCGTCTGGATTTGTATTTTCTCTGGTGTCACCTGTGGGGTTAGCCTCTATGGCGTTGATGAACGCATTTTGCGGGGTGGAGGGGATATCATCTTCCAAATAGGAAGAGGATTTCCCATGTCTTCAGTTGGCCTTCCCTTTCTTGACCTGGGATTGGCCTCAGACTTCTTTCTGAAGGGTGACATAGAGAGTTCAATGATGCGACCTTATGGTGTGCCTTCCTCTTATAGGGGATGATGATTCAAATGACAGGATAGGACGGGAACCTCCTCTTCTGACTGCCCTCCCCAGATGGGAGAATACCGACTCTCGTGGGGGAGGTCGTTGTTGAGGGGGTAATAATTCCCCCACCCCTGAGGGTTGGGGCTGGCTCCGTTCCCTGGACGTTGAGTCTCTTCCCAGTTTTATTGGTCTCACAGGGGAATTTGTTTTCAAAAATTCTCCCAGCCTTGTAGGCTGGGGTTGAACCTGGATTGCGGTAGTTTTTGCAGCTATTGTGACCTGCCTGATCTCATGTTCCCCCATCTGGGGGTGAATCGGATCTGGTGCTGAATTCACCAGTGGATCAGTCCCTTCTGGGGAGGCAGGAAGACATTGTTGACAGGCCTCTCTTAGGCAAGAGGCCTGCTGTATGCTCTCGGTGCCCTGATTCAGGAGTTTTTGAATGGATTGTTCCCACCGGGCCTGACGCTTCTGATACTTACTCGAGTCTTGACTCTGTTGGTTGTGTTGCCTTTCTTGAATAGGGTTCCACCCAATTGCCGTCTCGATGTGACAAAGTTACACCATACCATGCCGAACGGGTTCTTCAGGGCGGGGAGTGGAGTAAAAGGGAGAGCTCTGTATTCCCCCTATCCCCGGATATGGACTCCCGTCGAAGCGTCACCGATGAGGCTGCATAGTTCATGCAATGCACGGAGGAAAGATGCCTACATATTCCCTTTGCGCCTCTAGGGGCGTTGTTGTCGCATCGAGGAAAGGGCATGCAGGTCAATGTGACGCAGAAGGTCCCCTATCGTCTTGACGTGGTCTACATACCCGTCATAGGGCAGGAATCTTGACTTCATCTGGTGAAGGGTCATCCAAATATTATGGAAGATGCAGTGCATGCATTCTTCTGACAACTCCATGGGTGTGTCGTACTGAGAGGTGGTCGTGGGACAAAACATAACTGGTATATCATTCCTAGCCATTTGTTTCCTCAGGTGCAGCATATCGACATACTCCTCCACCAGTGATTCCTCTACCTAGTCATCCCAACTAAGGTTCTCACTGTAGTCGGAGTCAGTGGGACTGATAAGTATCGAATTTTCTTGTGGGTGATTCCGGGGTGGTTCAGAAGATGAATGCGGCCCTTGAACGGATCCTGATCGAAGAAGGGTGTCGTTAGCGACAAGATGGGAATTCGACATGCTCGATCCCATCCTTCTGAGTGCCTCGACATACGAGGGCCTTTCGGTGCTTGATTCGGAAGGAGGAGGACCTTCCTGTCTATATAATATTTCATCGTGGGGAGGACCTTCGCAATGTCGGCCATAATGGTGAGGACTACCATTACCACTTGATGCTTCACTACATAGAGGACTTTTGAAGTGCACACCCTGGGGAGGACCTCCGAGGCATGTCGCAGCGAGGGGGGGACCTTCTGGCTGCGTGGCATTGTTACGGGGAGGACCTGCGCAACAAATTCCATCATGTTGAGGATGACCATCATGGCTTGATGTTCGACGCGCATCCTGGGGAGGACCTTCAGGACACGCCGCGACAAGCGGAGGACCTTCTTGTTGCTTGGGGCCATTGCGGGGAGGACCTTCACAATGGCGGCCATGGTGGTGAGGACTACTATCACAGCTGTGGCAATGGCGAGGACTACCATTACTGCTGCCACAGGGAGAATATCTGCGGGATACATCCTGGGGAGGGCGTCCAGAATGTACCGAAATGAGGGGAGTGCCTTCTCGTTTCTCGACGTCTCTACGGGGAGGACCTCCATTATCAGGGAGGTGAAGACTACCACCATGACCTGATTCCTGGCTATATGGAGTTTTGTGGCAGCGTAACCCCTAGGGGGGAACTTCAGGGCAGGCCACGACCAGGGGAGGGCCTTCTTGTAATGATGATACGTCACTATGGGGAGGACCTCCATAGTTGCGACTATGATAGAAAGGACTACCATCATAATCTGTGGTCCCACTGCATGGAGAGTGATTGCAGGTATACCACAGGGAGGACCTTCAGGGTGGACCGCAGCAAGTGGAGGACCTTCTTTCTGATCGATCTTCTGGTCACATGGAGGGTTTTCGTGACTCGCATCAAGAGAGGAGCTCTCGTGACCGATCATTATATGCCCACGGGGGAGGCCCCCATGGGTGCTCTGGGGAGGACCTTCATAGTTGCTGGTAGCAACATTATAGGGAGGACCTTCTCAACTTCTACTACCACTCCCAGAATATGGTAATGGGTGGGCAGGGTTTCAATCCTTTTATGCGTGATTAGCGGTGTCAGAAACCACAGATTCTAGAAGAGTGGAGTCATAAACCTGCACTTTATTTTCCGGCTGCATTCGGCACGTTCGGGGGACTATTTTGTTGGTAGCGGGGACCGTCTGCTGTTGACAACGGCCTTCAACTCCTTTGGGTCCCTGTCTAATTGGGTCTCGTGATGTTTCCTGGATATGCCGACGAACATCTGGACTTTTAACAGGGATATATGCCATCTCTGGAGCATCCACCATGATGGACGGGTGTCCCCCAGTTAGAACGAGTGAAGCTGCTCGATCTGGTTGCCCTTGCGTCGCGGAATATAGACGGCGACCCTCCTGAGCTAAAGCAGGGATGCAGATCTGCTCCGAGGTAGCTATCTTGTCTCTTAGATGAGTCACCTCAATTGGGGAGATGGGCTCATGGGCCTGAGTCCTTGTTGTTGCTGCCGATGAAATTACATGCTGGTAAGTATGCAAGATATGATCTGGGATCGATACCTGCTCCTCCATCATTTCCAGGATATGTAGAGAGACATCTTTGGCTAGAATGGAAATGAAGGCCCATTCCGGTATCGGAGTAGGAATATCCTGCTTCGGTCCTCCAGTGGTCAGTGGGTACTGACAATTATCATATGTCGGGCAGGTGAACGTGTCGGCCCCGGTACCGGGATACGCCGGTTTCTCTCTCCGTTTGCCGCCACATCGGGGTGGCGGACTTTAATTGCATCTGCAGGGAGCTGGCCCTGCATATATTGGTTTCCCACTATATCGAGTCGGTGGCCTTTGTTGGTGGGGAGACGTGTCTGCCTATGATTTCCCGCCACATCTGGGTGGGGGGCTTTGTTGATCGCCACCATATCAGGATGGAGGGCATCTGAAGCAACTAACAGGAGCTGGTCCTGTATGTCCCGGGTCGCCTCCACATCAAGCTGGTGGGCTTCATGACCCTGGGCAAGGAGAGGTGGCTGCCTGTTAAGAGCCGTCCCGCGTGATTGACGGGCTTGATGGAGCTCGACGGGGATGCGGGCCGGCTCGTACGATGCCGCCATGTCTGGATGGCGGGCTTGGGAGGATCGAACAGGTGTAGGTTCCTGTTTGTGGTATGTCTCCGTGTTTGAGCAGTGGATATCCTCCTAAAGGACCAGGGTGATGACTAGTCCCCGATTTTACGTCTGCTGCCCTCGTCGGGAGGTCTGAGGGGCAGGAGCTCAAGGATCATGGGCCGGAATCCTCGGGGAAACATCCTCTTCGGCGTGAGGATATTGAGTCGCAGTGTGACCATGATGACACCTTTCGGCAGGGGCCTTAGAGAAGAACCCCCATTCGGTAGGGATGAAGTCCTCAACGTCGACCTCATCCACCTCCCTAAGATAAGGGAGGTATGCATTGTCCTGTTCTAGGGATAGGCTCCTGAAACGGTTGGAGACAGCGATAGGGGCAGTTTGGATTCGCCTTTGTGGTCACTGCTGGGTAGGAGACAGGCGAATCTTGATGGATTGGAGGGCATGCATGGCCACCTCCACCATTGGTAGAGTACCATTCACGTGGTACTCTCAGATCAGTGTGTCCGAAACCCAACGTTGAAGACGTTGGGTGGGTGGCGGGGTCCTCCGTTGTTTAGGAGGCCCCATCCTTGCGTCGTTGGAAGCGCGCACTTGTGAGTTCCATTGCGATGCCATTGGATTGAAGGGAGTTCTGAAAGTAGTGCCTGCGAAACATTTTAGCAAATACAAGCAACAAACCTGTCCAAGAAGCATCTCATAATCCCATGATTAATTAATGACCTTGCATGGCCCTCCTTTAGAGAATAAGGGGGCATAGGGTGTGATTAAGTTGAATCCATCATGTTTGGTTAAAGATTCACATCGGGTTCACCATTTTTTGTTTCGTTCTAGTTTTTTTTCTTAGCCACGAAACGCCCAACAGCTCCGTATCCAATGATTGATGGACCTACTTTCCAAAGGTAGGAATTCTCCGGATGGTCCGACCAGCGACTCTTAAGAACTCAAATTGGTCGAGAGGATGGGAATTCGGGATCATCACACCCCTTTTGGGGGGTGATTATTTCCTGTTCCGGGACTCTCCTATAGATTTAAGACGTATTCATATGTTCAAAAATCTTTGGTTTATACCCAAACATAGTATCCATGGATTTAAACTTGGTGGGAAACGATCAACTAGACGCAGGGGTTTGGAATCATTTCAGCCTGAGGTTTACTATCCCTTATTAGAATAATGACCCAGAAGGGCTGTAACTTTCTTGAGGCGGTGCTACGTGTGGCATGGTGAACCGATGTGGAGATGATCGGATTGACCGGCTGTAGGGCTTGAACCTCATGGAGGCTTCCTACGTACCCTGATTAGGAAGTAGGGGTCAAAGTCCACGTAGTTAGAATATATAGTTTAACGTCATGCTGGATGAGGGTAGAACTCAATGTGAAGAAACGACCGAGTGGTGCGCTTGAACCTCATGGAGGCTTCCTACGTACCCTACCTAGGAGGCAGGGATCAAAGTCCACATAGTTCGCAAAGGTGTCGTGGAACCGACATGAAGAGAGACTAGGTGGTCTGATGGGTGGCAGGCTTGAACCTCCTGGAGGCTTGTTACATACCATGCTTTGGCGTGGATCAAAGTCCTCATAGTTCACTTATGGATTGGGGCTTACGCTCTGGGGCAGCCCAGAATGATGGATTGGGGCTTACAGTCTAAGGAGGCCCATAGGAGGATGTCATGGTCGATGCTTTCTCTAAGCCCACATGATTCATGCTCGGTGTGAGAAACAAGAGGCATCAGGGACCAGAGGATCATGTCGCGAAAGGTGCGTCCGTGAGAAGCGGAGTGGGGCTTACGCATGAAGGCGGACCAAGGTGACGAATTGGGTCTTACACTCTGAGGAGGCCCAAATGGTCGGGGCTTACTCTGAGATGGATGCCCAGAGTGACAAATTCCAACAGGAGAGGGAAAGGGGGTGCTCCTGTCCCCATATCCTCTCTTGTAGTCCACGAGGGCTTCCTTCTAATGGGTATTTTAATACCCCCAAGGAGCCCTGGACAAGTGGAGGTGCAGAAAGGAGATTCCCGAGCTCAGACTCCACATTACCGTGGGAATTTGAACCTAGGAATGCTTTGAGAATCTACTCAAGGGTCGGAGAAACCCCTTTTCCCCTGCTTACCATGGGTATGTGAACTCAAAGTGTCGTGCTGATGCGCCTAGAAGTTATACCACACGGATCTGGTGTCTCTGGTGGAGGCCTCGGCTTAGGGCCGATGAATAGGCCAATGAGGGAGTCGCGGAGGGCCTGGCTGGATCGGAAGGATTTTACATGGATCTTTAAATGAGAACACTGAAGTATTTGGCTAGCCACCGAGAGTTATGGGTAGTGGAGCCCCTGCGTGGGGAAGTGTCATGCGACTGGAGAAGCTGTCCGCGAACTAGGGTGGTCCATGGACTGATTGGTGTCCCACGAACTAGGGTGGTCTGCGGCTTCAGGTTAAATCCGCGAACCAGGGTGGGTCATGGCTTCAGGTTCATTCCGCGAACCAGGGTGGTTTGCGGAGGTTTCTAGGCGGGCAGCTGCGGCCAAGGGTGGCACCGATCGGAGGCTCATCGGTCGGGGCTTCGCCCGCGTAGGAAAGTGTTAGGCGGTATGACGGATGAGAAAAGAGGCATAAACTCTCTGGTCCATGGGGAAGTCATCTGCGGAGGGGGTTTGGTTTGCGGTTATCCTTTTTTGTTATTTTTAGGTTATCGGTCCACCAAATTATTATGCGTTTTCCAATTCCTTCTTAATTCATATTCCTGCTATGGTTTGCGGGTGGGAATTTCGCTGTTTGAGAAATCAGAAGCCTTCCTTCAACCGATATCCTTCCTCTGAATCCGATTCTAGTTCTCTGATTCCCTTCTTCTTTCCCCCTTGGTCTCATTTTATAGACTGGGTAAAAGAATGTATATGTGGCCACGCGACACCTTTTGCGGAGGTCCATAACCAAATACCTAGTTCACAGCTGACTTGGTCAATCCGCGATTCGCAGTGGGTATTGAACGCTCCCCCCCCCCCTCCACGAGGCGAACTCAGGGACTACTCCATGGCTGCGGAGGGTTCCACCTCTATTCCGCGAACGACAGTAGGTGCGGCTTGAACCGGTCAACACGGTCCGCGGTTGGGGTGGTTTTTGATGGCGAACCGGACTGGTGCCCATCCTACCTCGAGACTGCGGAGGCTCTTCGCCTCCATTTTGTGAACTACAATGTTTTGTGGGGGGGGGTGCCTCATAGTGCTTGGCCACATTGCGCTTCCATGGACCGGTTCGTGGACCGGGCCTTTGTGTCTCTTCTTTTATTATTTGCCCTAATTATTTGGGGGATTTGGCTAAAATTTTCGGTGCGGATTTTTCAGGACCCTACAATGAATAATGCATTTGCCAATGGGTTTTGTTGTTTTTTTGGGTTTTCTACATCTTGATTTGATTCGATCTAGTTTTTTGTCATCATTGGATTCGATTCAACAAATAATGGTGAAGGGGAGAGCTCACTATCGATTCTAGGGTTATGAGACCAACATTAGGCAAAATTCCATAGTGATATTTTTATTAAAATTTAACTTTAGTTGAAATGAATTATTTAATTAACTAAATAACGAAAAAATTCCACTTAACTAACCATGGGCGGGCGAGGGGTCCAAATGTCTTACACCGGCTTATTTTATGTCACACCTTTGGTAAAAACCTTATTCCAGCCTCAACCATGGTCTCACATTTCTAATAAAATCAGCTGTTTATGATTTTCTCCATTTTTTTAATAATATGTGTGTATTCAATAGAAAAAATATTTATTATTTTTATAAAATAATTTTTGGGAACACCGGGCCTCCGAATCATATGTCATATCAGTTCCTAGCTCTAGAAATATATGTAGAATTATTTCAATTTATTATAAGGAAAAAATGGGTCTCTAAATCATTCCATCCTTCAATATAGTAATCCTAGAATAGAAAAAATGGAAAAAATGTTGGATAATAATCCCACACTTGGATATCCAACTCCCATAAACTCTCCTCTACATTTCTTTACTACGACACCACATGAACCAAAGGGATGGTTCTGCCACACAATGTGTTCTCCCAGAAATCCTTGATCTCAACTAGGTGCTACACAAATTTGGCTCCATTCTAAATGTCCAACTCTCTCCAGTCAATGGAGTGTGGGGGGTCATGCACGTATCTCCTCATTTGTGACACATGGAAGACATTGTTCCCACACTCTTACCATTGGATAGGGAGAGATGATATAAAACCTCACTAACCCCCTAAACGATCTCTAAAAGCCCTTTGAAACTTGGAGACAACTTTCCTCCCTGAACGAACCTCCAGAATCATCAAAACCCATATTTCATATTTTTTTAATCCACTTTATGATTAGTGGTAACCGACATTACAAAATCAAAAAAGAAAACACACACCAAAAGAAAATTCAAAATTCAAACTTGTAAACAGCTAAAACACAAA
The DNA here is from genome assembly GCA_963277665.1 of Viscum album. Taxonomy (NCBI): domain Eukaryota; kingdom Viridiplantae; phylum Streptophyta; class Magnoliopsida; order Santalales; family Viscaceae; genus Viscum; species Viscum album. The sequence continues at coordinate 1,428,302,331 of OY728152.1, forward strand.
ATTCAAAATATGAAAACCATATCGATCACTGCACTAAAAGGTTCTATGATGGCGATATATATAACATATCTATATTCTCCAAGGCATATTTATATAATCATGGATGACTTGATGTTTCTATATGGTCGCCTGCACCAACATTGGGCTCATAATAGATTTCTTTTTAATCCATTTAAAACATAAGGGTTACCTAATGGTTCTCCTATAAATGTATGACAACCCTGCTCTTTATTACACACATAAACATGATTTTTTACATAAGATTCACCTAAAAAAAATATAGAAGATCAAGATTTCTAGTGGTTTTGGGGCTTAAGATCACTACATAACAACTTAAAACATGAAATACAACATCTTTATTGGAAACATCCTTTACATGACCACTACATTCCCTCATACTTAGAATTTAATGGGATAACCTCATGACATGCATAAGAAAAGGGTGAGCAAAAAGACCAGTAAGGGAATAAAAATAGAATTACATGAAGAATACAATACATGTTAGACAATAATGATATCAATGGAGAACGAGAGGATCATGAACATAAAATTCATGATAATGCATTATAATCATAACATAGATATGTGGCAACAACACTTAACATGGAATTAGCATGAGCAAAGGCTCATTGCACATGGAGTATGAGTAAACCCTCATTGCACATGAATCATGAGTAAACCCTCATTGCACTTGAATTATCATGAGTCAACACTCATTTCACATGATGTTCCATTATACAAAACTTTACCCAATGCAATAGAGTGCTATCAGGGCGCACCTTTCTTAAGCATTTTATTCCATGCATAAGTGGACCACATGGATCATACAACATGGAATTAATCATTATCATTTATTCAACTGTAAAGGGATGTGGAATAAAAACATGAATCTTTATAATCAAAAATTAAATGTGCATAAAGTTGAATATATTTGATATATAAATGTGCATGATATTCACTACACAATGATATTATATTGAAAAAACGGTGCAATTTCTGTAGCGTAACGACATGATGTAAGAATTCATAAAAATGGTTGATGAGAGAGAAAGTGTTGTCTCGTAATATTGACATGAAATAGATAGTAAGGGGGTCATATAGATACAGATCCTAACATATGTAATGTAATTTAGATTCATAATATAAAATAATTTCTTGAATGTAAATGAGGATAGAGAAATTACCTACAGAATTTCCGCATGGTAACGGGTTTACATTGGTGGCTTTAATGGGGGAGAAAGGTGATATCTCGTTATTCAAATATAAAGTGGAAATTATTGGGGAGGTTCTAAATAATACCGTAACATTTTCAATTTAATTCAAAAGTATATAACAATATAAAGAATCTTGGACAAAATTTAGAAAGGAAGAAATACCTTACTTGGAAGTGTGATACCAAAGACCTGAGAGAGGCTTGAGAGAGGCTTCTTGGGAGCATGGGGTACCTTAGGAGGATTATAGAGAGGGGAAGTCAGGGGGTGGTAGAGCTCCAAAGGCTCTGATTGTGGAGGAAGTTGGATCATGGGTAGGTTTATATAGGAAAGGAGAGGGAATGTTTTATTATTTAGTTTTTGGACACCACATATTAAACTAATCAAAGCCACAAACCAACCCATGGTTTTTCCCCACAGTTTTTTCCAAAGGGGATTGGAAAAAAATATTTTATAAGACTAATAGCCATACTTCGTAAAATAATAGGTTTGATTATGTGGAGGTGAGTCACACTCTCAAGTAAATCAATTTATAAAGATGAAATGTTTTATAAGTCTTGAAGGATCCACAAAAGCATTGTAAGATAAATAAAACTAAACTAAAATAACATTATTTTAATGGTAAAACATATATTATTGGGACATAATGTTTAGATTATTTTATTAAATCACTATTAGGTCATTATGATGTCATAATATACATTAAATATTTAAATAGTATTTATTTTTTACCCAAAAATTTGATTGTCTCAGAGAATTATGAAAAATTCACCATAAGATAATTTCAACATCCTAATTCAAAAAATTGTATTCATTTTATCTAAATAATTTTCTAAATATATGAATTTTTTCTTTTAAAATAAAAATCGACATTCATCGAAAATTCATGGGTTTGGACAAAGACAGCTTTCAAACATTAATAAAAAATTACAATTACATTCATAAAAATCATATGATCATTTATACTTAATTAAATTAATTTAATAATAATATTATTTTATTAAAATAATTTTTAATTCAAAAATCCATTAATTTATCAAAATAAATTCCTTACATGAAAATTAACTAAAAATACTATTTGTGCTTTAAAAAATATTTACATAGTTACAATAACAAAAAAATGTATATTCTCTATACTAGAATAATGTACATATTCGTATTACTGGGGTCATGATACATAACCCCTTAAAACATCTGTATAAGACCGAAGGGTATGGTGTGTGATGGTGACAGACTCTTGGGGTGGCTTGGATAACATTGCTTGGGTGGTAATCTATATCAACTTCTACTTCTCTCGTAGGTTGTTCTGCTCGGGCTTAATGTATTCAGGCTCTCCTTGGGATTGGTCAAGAGCGAAGCCCAATGACACCACCTCCATTATGAGCTCCGACAAATGGGCTTCATATGGGGCATGTCTACGATATGAGGCCATCACTTCTATTGTCTGAGTAAATTGGATTTGTTAAATCGCTATATTTATACTAATAATGTGATCGTGGTTCAACTACTATATTAGAAATGGTCAAAATTCTTCACAGTATTTTAAAATCCAAAACATAAAACCAAATAAGTGAATAAATTTTACATAACCATATGAAGACATTTAAATAGTCCAAGAGGAATTTTCATTAATGAATTTTTTGGTCGTTAAAATCTTCCCCCCTTAAGAAATTTCTCCCCCAAAATTTCCTTTTCCCACACTAAAACAAATGTGGGTAAATTTTCTTCATCACTTCCTCTGATTCCCATGCAGCTTCTTCAAACATTTGGTTTCACAACAACACCTGGACGAGAGCCATTGTCTTATTTCGTATAAATTTTTCTCTATGATCTAAGATCTTATTTAGTTTCTCCTCGTAAGAAAGATCATCCTCTAGCTGTACTAAATTTGAAGAGAGTACATGTGAATGGTCCGGTATGTACTTCTTTTTGAGTGATACATGAATGACATCATGAAATATGTACATGGTAGGTGGAAGTGCTAGTTGACAGGCCACAACCGCAACATAATCAAAAATCTCGAAGGGGCCGATGTACCTAGGTATTTACTTACCTTTCATTCAAATCCACCCGACCTTATTCCATGGATATATTCATCAAAATACAGTGTCTCCAACTTTAAACTCAAGTAATCATTAAAAATTATCTACATAAATCTTCTATTGACTCCGGGCTTCCTTGATATATTGCTGAATGGTTTTCACCTTCTTTGGCATTTCTTCAACCATTTATGGTACAAGAAGCTTACACTCACTAGCATCATCCCAACATGATGGTTTTTAGCACCTCTTCCCATAATGGGCTTCACAAGGTGCCATTCAGATTCTCAATTGGAATTTTTTTTATATGTGAACTCAACCAGAGGAATATGTTGATCCCATCGTCCTTTTATGTCCATTGAGCACGCTCTCAACATGTCCTCAAGTGTTTGGATAGTCCGCTGGGATTGGCCATCAGTTTGAGGATGACAAGCAGTACATAAGTTCATCTCAGTATCCAAATCATATTGAAGAATCATCCAAAACTTATAGTTGATTTTTGGATCTCGATCAGATAAAATCAACAGTGGTTCCCCATATAGACTTATGACATCTCTAATGTATATCCTTGCCAATTGATCCAACGAGAAAACATACCGAATTGCAGTGAAGTGTACAGACATTGTAAGATGACCCATAACAACAGAGATTGCATTGTTGCCTTTGGGTGTCTTCTAAAGTCCAGTGACAAATTCCATGGTGATGTTCTCCCATTTATATGCCAGTATGAGAAATGGTTGCATCATCCCCTTAGACTTCTACCTCTCTGCCTTCACTTGCTGACACACCAGGATCTTTGATGAATAATTAGTGATCTGTATCTTCATATTATACCACCAATAATTCTCTTGGAGATCTCGATACATATTTGTGTTTCCTGGGTGAATAAAAGAATTTGAACTATGTGCATCATCCAAAAGTCCCTTCTTCATCACCAGACCTGATGGAACACATAGTATTTTCCAAAAATCTAATAATTCCTTATTCATTGACATTGAACTCTGAGGAATTCCCTATTCTAATATATTCCAATTTCTTCTGAATTCCCACACAAAAATTTTGAGCAACCTTTATCCTTTCCAAATGAGATTTTTGAGAAATAATTTGTGAAAGGATTGATGGTTTCACTTCTATATGATTCCCATGTTCATCTTCATTATATCTAAGAAGATTAGACCCTTCTCAATTCTCATCAATGATAGAATTGTTGGGTCCTTTCTACATGGATCATTATCCACTTTGTTTTATTTCCCAAGGTTGTAATGGATTGAGAAGTCATAATATTTTATGATCTCAAACCATCCTCATTGGCACATGTTCAACTCTTTATGTGTGAATATATATTTGAGGCTTTTGTGGTCTGTATATATTTCACACTTCCCTCCAAAGAGATAATGCTGCCAAATTTTTCAATTGAAGATCACCATAGCCAACGCCAGATAATGTGATGGATAATTCTACTCATGAACTTTTAATTTCCTTGAATCATAGGCAATGAAATTTTCATTTTTCATCAACACATAGCCCATGCCCTTTTTCAAATCATCAATGAATACCCCCAAATGTTCTCTACTTGTGTGTAAAGTGAGAATGGGCATAGTGGTAGGCCTCCTTTTCCAATCCTTGATGCATTCTTCACATTCATCACTCTAAGAAAACATGACTCCCTTCCGAGTTAGCTTGGTAAGGGGGTTTGACTATTGTGAGAAATTTCTCACTAATCGGCGATAATATCCAGCTAGCCCCAAGAAGCTACGTATATCCATTATCGATGATGGCCTCAGCCATCCCTCTATTGTAGCTGTCTTTGAGGGATTCACATATATCCCATTACTTGTGATGATATGACACAAGAATGTGACCTCCTTCAACTATAACTACACTTTCTCTACTTTTCATACAGATCCTCCTTTCATAAGGTCTCTAGTATAGTTCTTAAATTCTTATCATGACCCTCCTTGGTTTTGATGTATATTATAATATCATCTATAAATACTACCACAAATTTATCTAGTTAATCTCTAAAGACTCAATTCATCATGTCCATAAATATTTTTGGAGAATTAGTGAGTCCTAAAGGAATTACTATGAATTCATAGTGCCCGTACCTTGTACTAAAATAAATCTTGTTGATATCATCCTTCTTCGCCCTTATATGATAATATCTCGACTGCAAATACATCTTAGAAAAGTATTGTTCTTCATGTAGCTGATTGAAAAAATCATCAATTCGCTGGACAGTATACGTTTTCTTTATCATGATTTTGTTAAGCACATAATAATCGATGCAAAGGCGCATTGACCCATCCTTCTTCTTGATGAAGAGGACTAGTGCACCCCTTGGTGACGCACTTGGGCGTATTAACCCTTTATATATATATTCCTATAGTTTTTTCTTCAGCACCTCAAACTCCAAAATATCCATTGTATATGTGGTTGTTGATATTAGAAACTCTCTAGGTATAAGGTCAATTGATAATTCAACATCTATTTTAGGAGGAAGACCGGGCTATTCCTAGGGAAACACTTCAGCGAATTCTCTCACAATAGGCATGTCTTCAAGGGTGGTTGCCTCCTTAGACTCAATTATCTGAGCTAGATATGCATTCTCATAAGGCATTAATATCCACCCATGAGATGATAGAGCTAAAGAAGATTCATCTTCATCCTTGAACATTTAATGAATCAGGGGTTGATTCTTTACATGGAGAGTGATTTCCCTCTCATGAAAATTTATGTTGGATATATATAAGGAATTACAATCCATGCCATGAATTGCATCAAATTCCACTAGAGGGATTATGATAACGTTCTCCTAGAATTTCAATCCACCAAGTATTATAGGGGAGGAGTTACATTCATCAGATTCAATGATTGGCCCATTTTTCGTACTCATAGACATCTTTTCTTCAATGATTTGTGGTGGTGTTGGGATTGTTCTTCTAAAATTTTGGGAAATAAAATAATGTTTTGAACCTAAATAAAAAAGTATGCTAACTATTCATTAAGGAATAATTAGCATTCCAATCACTACTTCATTGTTGGGGTTCACTTCGGTGGTAGTGATGTAAAAATATCGCCCTTGATGCCTTGGTGGTTGTTGGTTGCCTAAAAAAACCCTTGGCTTAGGGAACTAATTTGCAAGATGCCTCGGTTCATTGTAGTGGAAGAGATGAACATTGCATTGAGAGTCGAATAGAGAGTTCATCTCCTCTGTCACAGCCATGTGTTTTTCTTTTGGGCAGTTAAAAACTAGGTGTTATTCTCTTCCACACCTAAAGCATTTCCTCATCCCCTTAAAGAAATTTATGGGGTGCTTATTTCTACACCTTTGTCAAGTCAGGTGCTAGATCTTATTTGTACCATTGGATTTATCCATCAGACCTCTATAATTTAAGTCCACCTTATGCTTATTATCCCCATGATATCCCTGAGATTCTCTGATCTCCATTTCAACCATGAGGGCACATCAGACAATTTCCTCATAGCTGTCGAACTCACGGATCGTTAGGGATTTCCGCTAGCTAGGTTCCAGCCCACCAAAGAAGCGGTCAACCTTGCATTCGAGGGTAACGACAATGCCATAGGTGTATCGTACAAGCCTTGTGATTTTTTCCACATATGCTCTGACAGATTCAACATCTTTTTTTCTTGTGGGAAAGGTATTCCCTTTCCCTATTAAGATAGATGGTTTGCAGAAAATATTTATCAAAAAAAATATTCTGGAAATCCTTCCATTCCAATGACTCGATCTCCTCCTCATGCTTCATATTTTTGATCAATGTCCACCATTGATCAGCTTCACCCTCCATACAAAAATTATCCAGGAGAACCTTCTCTTGTTAGAAATAATTAAGGATGTGGAAGATATTTTCAATGGAGTTAATCCATTTTTTGGTGATTAGGGGATCATGTGGTCCATTAAAAGTAGGTGGCATTTGTCACATGAAGCTCTCGATATCGACTTTTTCTTTCTTGTGGGGGTGGGGGGTTGAACATTCTTATAGACCCATGTTTATATTCAAATATTGAGTTAACTGAGATAAAATCATGATAAATTTCTCAATTACCACTCTTTTCGGATTGGGAATCTAATTAGCACAGTCATCACATTGATCTTCACATCGGTTGTTAGCCTGAGTCCTCCTATTACCAGTAATTGGCTAGAATAAATGGAAAGTTAGGGGTAACACATAAAGGGTAATCCAAAGAGAAAGATGGATGCCTAATAAATTAATTTTATTCCTTAACTTATGAATACATATGATTCAATCTATGTCATTCATGATCTACTTTTTAACATATATTCTTAGGGGCATTTTTTTAATTCCCTTAATAAGGGTTAATACTAAGCTTATGAATTAACCAAATAATATCCCCTGAGAGTGTTGTACCAAAGAGTGAAACAAGTCCCATTATCATGTACCATGATACCCCTAGTCAAGCTCGAAACTCCTTATTGGGGTTTTCACCCCTAGGTACATATGTTCCAGTGCCGCCTCTACCTGCTCGTATTTAGATAGTGATGTATTTTCTTGGTAAACCACTTACTCTATACTAACTAAAACCTAGTGATGTTTTTATTATACATAGTCTTATCTCTAAGGATTTATTATGTTTTTCTAATCCTAATCCCAAAAATAACTAAACCTATCCTATGATACAAACTATTACAAACCTTCTCTTTATTATAAACTTAATCATGATTTATTAAATCAACTTCACCTGATACAACATAGAAGATCAAGAGGTATAGTGTATGTGGGGATTAGGATTATTACATAATAACTTAAAACATGAAATGAAACATCTTTATTGAAAACATACATTACTTGACCACTACATTCACTCTTACTTAGCATTGCATTGGATAACCTGAGGACATGCATAAGAAAAGGGTGAGCTATTAAGCATAGTAAGGGAATAGAAATTGAATAACATGAAGAATGAAATAAATTTTAGAAAATAGGAATATCAATGGAGAACAATAGAAACATGAAACTAATGGCATGATAAAGAACGATAACCATAACATGGAGATGTGGCAACAACACTTATCATAGAATTATCATGAGCAATGGCTCATTGTACATGGAGCATGAGTAAACCCTCATTGCACCTGAAGCACGAGTAAACCATAATTTCACTTCAATTATCAAGATTCAACACCAATTTCACATGATGTATCATGATACTATACTTTACCAAATGAATTGGAGCTCTATCAGTGTGCACCCTTCTTAAACATTTCATTTTATGCATATGTGTTCCACATGGATCATACAACATAGAACTAATCATCATCATTTAGTCCATGGTAATTGGATGTGGAATAAATACATGAATCTTTATAATCAATATGTAAACGTGCATAAATGTGAATATCCTTGATAGAGAAATGGGCATGGTATTTACTATAAAATAACATTGGCTTGAAAAATTGGTGCAATTTCGGCAGCATAACGGCGTGACTTAAGAATTCATAAAAATGGTTGATAAGAGATAAAGGGGTGTCTCATCATATTTACATGAAATGGATAGTCATGGGATCATATAGATACATTTCCCAACATATGTAATGGAATTTATATTCATAATAAAAAATAATTGCTTGAATGTAAATGAGGAGAGAGAAAATTCTTTTCTGAATTTTGGAATGGTAACGGGTTTACATGGGAGGAATTAGTGAATGAGAAAGGGGGTATATCATTATTAAAACATTAAGAGGGAAGTACGGGGGAGGTGAAAAATCATAACCCAACATTTGTAATTTAAATCAAAAGGATATAACAATATAAATAAAATTGGACAAAATTTATAAAGAAAGAAATTTCTTACATGGGAGTGTGAACCCAATGGCTTAAGAGAGGCTTGAGAGAGGCTTATTGGGAGCATGGGGCGCCTTGGAAGGTTTATAGAGAGAGGAGGTAAGGGTTGGGTAGAACTCCAAAGGATTTTAGTGATTAGGAAGTGGGATCTTGTGTGGTTTTATATAGGAAAGGAGAGAGAATTATTTATTATTTAGGTTTCGGACACCACATATTAAACTAATCAAAACCACAAAACTACCCATGGTTTTTGAACATGTTTTCTACCAAATGGGAGTGGAAAAGAATATTATACATGGAAAATGTCTGAACATATTAAAATAATAGGGTTTAATATGTGAAAGTGGGTCACACTCTCAAGAAAATCAATTTAAAAGGCTAAAATGTTTTATAAGTCTTGGTGGGTCCACTAAAGCATTGTAAAATAAATAAATAAAACTAAAAACACATTATTTTAAACGGTATTTAATTCTTACCCTAAAATTCGAATGTCTCAAAAAATTAGGAAAAATTCACCATTAGATAATATCGACATCCTGATTCCAAAAATAGAATTAATTTTATCTAAATAATTTTATAAATATGTGAATTTTAACTTTAAAAAAACCTGACATTTATAAACAATTTATGGGTTTTGACAAAGACATCTTTCAAACCTTAATAAAAAAATTGCAATTGCATTCCTAAAAATTATATGATATTTTATAATTAATAAAAGTAATTTAATGATAATTATATTTTATTAATATATTATTTAATTCAAAAATCCATTAATTTTTCAAAATATATTCTTTAGTTGAAAATTAACTAAACATAAATTTTTTTCTTTTAAACTATTTATACAGATAAAATAATAAAATGAATGTATATTCACTATACAACAATAGTGTACATAATTTTAGTACTAGGTTCTTGTAACATAACCCCTTAAAACACCTGCATAAGAGAAAAGAGTAAGGTGTGCGATGGTGACAGACTATTGGGGAGGCTCGGATAACATTTCTTGGGTGGTAATCTCGATCCACTTCACTTCTCTCATTGGCAATTCTGCTTGATCTTGACGTATTCAAGCTAGGATTAGCCTTGGTCAAGATTGAAGCCAAATGATGCCACCACTTTTTCGAGCTCTGAAAAATGGAATTCATATGGGGAAAGTCTACTGGATGAGTCCATCACTTCCTTTGTCTGAGTAAATTGGATTTTTGAAATCCCTATATGTATACTAATCATGTGATCATTGTTCAACATCTATATTAGCAACAATCACAATTATTTATGGTATTTTAAAATCTAAAACATAAAACCAAATAAGTGCATATGTTTTACATAACAATAAGAAGACATTTAAATAGACCAAGATGAATTTTCCTTAATGAGTTTCCGGGTCGTTAAAAAAAGGACTCAAAATTTTCCCTAAAAATGGCAGGGTGATGGATATCGTTTTACGCAAACTCTAACTAGGGTAGGTAATCCTCCCTGATTTGGCCAATGTTCAACATGAAATACCTCAACATTCCCTCTTCACCAGGATAGTATGCTCGTTATTCCAATCAGATTGGGGGTGAAAGGCTGTACTCATTCACATTTGGGTCTTGAATGCCTCTTACATTCCTCCCTATAGACATGAGAGAGTCCAGGTCCTGAATCCCAAGTTGCAACCACCATACACGATCCATGCACCAATATCCCTAAGCTCCTTTGAAGTCACAATTGACCTATCCATTTTCAATATAAGTCATGAGTAGTGTGGGAAAATCCCATGTAGGGGTGAGTATAAAAATCCCCAGTAGGATGCCATGAAATATTATGGGGGATCAATAAGAGATACGATTTACGAGAATGATATAATATTCACAATGTATAGTTAAAGAGTATAGCTCGACCCATCAATAGTGAATGTCATCTCATCCTAGACAAGGGAATAAACATGATGAGTATAAGAACTACCCTACAATCCTTCTCCACCTATATTATGAGTGTAGAATCATCCACCCATAATAATATAGATATGGAAAGAACATGGAATAACCCACATGTCTTCACCTCTCCTAGAATGATAGTTCCCCAATCTCAAAAATTGGATTCAAAATGAGGATATTTATATATATATATAAGAACTCTAAAAGAATCCAAAATGAGAGTGTATGTATATATCCATCTCATAGCTCTTCCCAAGAGGAAGAGTATCCAAAAGTTCCCAAAGTCCAACATTGATTCCATACTTCCCACACATATTCCCTAAACACGCATGTTTGAGGAACTCAATAACCACAACATTAATCTATCTGCTTTGGGTGGAACTATCTTTCATGTATGGTTTTGGATGCATCAAAAATTGTGTCTCGATGTGGAAAGAGTTCCCCCACATCATGAGTCCAATGCTACACCGAACCAAGTTTCATCACTATGTCTCAAAGTCAAGGGGCCATAATTTCTAGTTAGATGACCCATTCTCTTGAATAATTAGAGGGTTCCTCTAAGGTAGTTGATGGAGGACCCATTCCATACCCATTAGGAGGGTTCCACTACAATGGATAAAGCACCATTCCCAGAGTTACTGGAGGGATCCACTCTAATTAAATGACGAACCATGCCTTGATATTGTAGGGGGATTCACTAGGGATGTCAATGACCCATGCCCAGGCCAGCTGGAGGGTTCCACTCTACGTCAATGAGGATCCATTTCCTGATACTAGGGGATGATTCCACCAGGGAAGTCGAGGACCCATGCGCATCCCCAATGGAGGTTTCCCCTCAAATTCAAAGTGGACTCATGCCCTGATACCGTAGGAGGGATTCAATCAAGAAGTCTAGGACCCATTCCGAGCCCATCTAGAGGGTTCCACTTAGGATTATATAAAGGATCAGGTCCGAGCTCGTGTGGATGGTTCCAATATAGATTCCATCTAGGAAACATGCCTAGCCCACCTAGAGGGTTCCACTTGGGAGAAAGCATCTGGTGATCTAGTATGATCACTACCTTCATCGGGGTCACCTCAAAAGGTTTCATGCATAGAACATTTTCCATCATATTTCAAAATCCACAACCAAATACACCATCATGTTTTATATAAAAAACACTCAAGAGAGGATACTCAGGAGGAAAAATCCATGTTATAACGAAGGAAATAAGAAGAGTGGAAGTTTCCTCAAAGGATATGGGGGGGACACGATGTATGATAGGGGGAACCCATCATGTGTCGCCCAACATTACAACATATATGTGTCTTTTATTGGAACATGAGTTCTTATATGTGTAGACGTAAACGCAGTGTAGGTGGACTATAAGGAACGTACCTTCTAACTGGGACCAGAGCCATGCGATGATCCCCGTGTTCGTGTACTAGACCCGTGTGCAGTTACTATGGTACACGACATGTTAGTCCACATAGGACACCTCCCATGTGGTAAACCCATGTCCATGTACTCTTACATGGAGTCCCCACCCATGTGACCCCTCTCAAGGGTATATACAACCATGAAAGGTAAACACGATGTGTGATGGAGGACTACACGTTGTGTCATCCATAACATTTATAAAACCCTAACACCACCACTAAAGATGGGTACACATTGTGTGTTAATCCTGGGACGTGGAACATAGTAAGGATTTTCACAATATGGTAGATCTATGATCCGAACAGTATATATGGATGATTTTTCTCGATTCACAACAAATCTCACCTCAAATCCTTTTGGGATTAGTGAATTTAGAAGATATTTGATCTTTCCAGCCATCAGTCACTAGATACTAGATCTGTTTGTAGGGAAGGGTTTATACATTCATTCCCCACAATTTCATGACTTCTATGTTTAGTTTCATGAAACTAAACCAGAAAAATCATGAATCCTTTCCCCATAATATTTCAAGATCTATGCTCAGATCATCAAACCATTCATGTTTCATAGATACTATATATATTTCATAGCTTGATCGAGCTCGGGTCCCCAAAACAATTTCAAAACATGAGCTTTGGGATCCAATTTGGGATTAGAGACCCCATAAATTAACTTATATTTTAGTACATGGGAACAGAAAAAGGCTGCAATAGGGGCATTGATCTAAGAACAACAAATGATCTACCCCGTAATTTAATCAGGGGAATAAAAAACCAATTCATGATTCCTACTCTGATTTTGTACTGATCACTAAGGAATAATGTGTTAGCCAACTATTTTGGATGATCCACTGCATTCACTGCATCTTGACCTAATTTGATTGTGTAAGTAATTATCGTTGGATTCGATTCACCAACCAAAGGAGGAGGGGAGAGATCACTGGATATTCTAGGGTGATGAGACAAAACCTAGCCCAGATTCTATAATTATATATTTAAAAACATATTATTTGAGGTTAAATGAAATATTTAATTAATTAAATAACAAAATTAATCCACTTATTGTACTTCTAATAAGCGAAGGGTCGAAACATCCCACACCATCATATTCTATGTCATTTCAACGGTAGAGATCACATTCTAGACTCAAACACAATCTCAGATTTATGATATAATTGACTATTTATGTGGTATCCTATATTTTAAAGAATAATTTTACAAAAAATAAAAAATATATTTAATATTTCAATAAAATAAATTCTGGGACATCGGGCCTTGGAATCGCACTCCCTCTCAGTTCCAAGGTATAGAAATATAAATAGAAATAATTAAAATTATTATAAGGTAAAAAACTGGTCTCTAATGAGATGGGGTAAATGATTCCCTATTCTATTTGATTTTAAATATATATTTTTAGAACATTCATTATTTTCAGTTCACACCTTATTTAAGGCCGCCTCAAAGATTTTATCTCATTTTTTGGGAGAATCCAATGAAAAACATTTGTCACCAATCATAGGGAGGACTCCTATTGAACTTATTATTGTCCTTGATTTTTGTTTTTTAATGTTTAATAATTATTATATTGATAATGAAAAAATTTATTTGATATTATCACATGAATATTTATATTTTCTTAAATAAATGTATATTTTAAACTAGATGGAAGTGACATAAATTCTAGTCCATTTGGGTGTTATATTTATGTTTTGAACATAATTTTTACCATTATCACAACCTTTATATGAAAACTTTATGTGTCTGTAACAAATTTAAGTAACATATCAATATATTAATTATCTAACTCTTCAAGAGGGCCCCAAAATAACCCCAATTAAATATTTGATTCATTTTTTCAAAAAATATTTATCACAAAAATTTATTGATTACATGGATTATACCAATTTTATTATTTTATGCAACATATAAATTTATTCCTAACAGCAATAAAGAATAAAATATTTATGTAGTTCAAAAATATATTGTTCGTTTTGAGGGTATTTTATTGAATAAAATATAATAATACCAACAGTTTATTATCTAAAATAAATTACAAGTGTGTCTCCATGGAAATTTATTTTGGTTTAATAATTCTTGAGAAATGGTATACATAAAATTATTTTAGAATGGGTTATATCTCTCTCTTACTTTATGTTCAACATGTAATAATGAGCTAGAAATATTATTCCTTCAATGATTACAAAAAACATATTTTAAAACTCTTACTAGGTATGTCATGATTTTCTTATCCAAATACTTAAAAACTCTAGTAGTATTAATCTATCCTAAATACATAAAAGAGTTAACTGTGTAGAATATTACCTTAATTATATATCCCAAGTCTCAAAATGAATTATAATAAGTGAGATATCCTATAGTGGAATTAATAGTGGAATTACATGTATCTTGAAATTTCATGGGTAGTTATGGGGTTATTAGAGTAGAAAAATTTCCATATAAACAAAAAAATTAATCTCCTTGAAATTTTTTCACTATAGAAATTATTATTTAGAATTTTTTCACACCTGAGGATTTAGTTAATGATATCCTACAAAGGGATATTGAATTCCATTTTCCTAAATTTTTCTTGTATCTCATGTTTTGAGGATTCTCAATAGTCTTCTCAGGTGGGTTAATTCCTAAATGTAATGGATTTTGGAGTTGAGTTATATATTGTAACTTATATTTTCCATTATCCATATTCACTAGTAGTATTTACATGGGTATCTCTACTTTTTTACCTATGGTGACTGGTACTTTGTGTTCCCAAATCTATCCACTTATAAATTTTTCTTCCATTGGTTATTCATTATTTCTTCTCACATCAATTAAACATAATAAGAAAATAGAACTATCATTACCATTAGGATTAATGATTTATTGGGTAGGGAGATTACATATTCCTTTTTATACTTTTATTTTAAAATTGGAAGTGATTTTTTTGAAATTAGATTTTAGATTATTTATATATGAACCATGATTTGAGAGAGAGGATTATTTTTCTTTCAGACTCCACTATTTTTATTATCATGTACTTCATTGATATTTTTTATAAATTTAAATCTTTATACCTTATTGAGTTTTGATAGGTATTCCATTTAAATTGTGGGGTTAGTAGGATTTATGAAGATATTTTTGGAAGGCTAGCCTTTGAGGTATTGAGTTCCTAACTAAATCAAAAATAAAAGTGTATCTCTTACCTTATTGAATTCTTGGATGCCATTGGTACATCACCTAGTACATGGAATCATAACATTGAGTCCCTTGAACTTGATGATATAAATCTTGAAAAATGGTCCAAATAGAAGACGATCTATCAAAATCATGTTGTGTGCAGGTTGTGCTTCAAAAACCTTGTTTAAATATAACCACCTCACAAGAGAAATTAGTTCTTAAATTTTTTGTTTCATGTAAAGAATGGTTGGAACTCATTACCAGATGTTACTATATAGTACTGGATATTATATTGAATTTATGGGTGTATTTTGATATCCTCTATATTAGTTATATGATTCCAATTAGCAATTTATCAATAAAACAAAATCCCAAAGATTCGTCTAGAATCATCATCTAGTAGTCCTATGTAAAAAACACAATGAAATTGTGGTCATTAAAATGTTGGTTTGGTAATGATGTAGTTAGTATCATAAATCTCTCCCAAAAACCATATATATTTTTTCTACTTTATTTCTTAATCTCATAGATTTCCTTTTTTATCAGTATAGAATCTCATACATTTCATTCATATATATTATATATTACAATATTAATATTCATATATAACATTAGAATCAATTCATAAACCATAATTCTTTAGTGTCTTTATTAACTAAGATATACAAAGAATGGTTACATAAATGATCTACATCATTTTCTAATTAGTACTTCACAACTATAACTCTTCTTAGAAACATCAAATAAACATTGTTACTCATATCATTGGAAAAATAATACACAATAAAGGGTGGGATAAAATGATCAGTAAGTGTAATCAACAGACATATAATTGATAATTTAAACCTAATATAGAAATAAATGGTATCATAAAACTAAAATAATATTTTAAACCCATACCCCAAAATTATAAAGTCCTAAATATGAGTCATGGATTAAATCTTGATAGTACATAAGACAAAATCATAAAGTATTAATAGAATATGATTCATGAGAACATAAAATTTGTATAATATCATGTCATAAAATAGAGGAATAAACTGTGTCATGATCATAATCATAATAATAAAAATATTATGTCAATTATATATACCAAGATATTTAGAACATGTTATGATTTGGATAATCACATATATACCTGAATTGATAATGGGATAACCTCACATGTAACCTCTTTTGGTATTGGGATGACATCTCATATACCCTCTTTTAGGCTTTTTAGGCTCTTTTGTACCTTATTTTGGGATTGGGATTACCTCCAATGTACCCTTTGATCTCATAGAGCATTAATAGTTTTCTATTGCATTATAGGGATAAATAATGTTGGGGATAATCATCACATAATATTTTTCTATTAATATGTATGTCATAAGATTAAAAACCTATCATCATATCCTCATACATAAACCATGGAATATAACAATATTTCATAAGTATCTTATCATTAGTATAATAAATCATACATTGAATGAAAAATTATGGTATCACTGGATCTTATCCCCAAAAAATAAAGGAAACATTTTCCTTGAAAATAAATATAGGAATGTTATTAAGGAAACATAAATTCTTTAAGTGGTCAGGATGGTTGGAAATTTAATTCATGTTTAGAATGTTGAAATACCGATTCCTTTAATATTTTTGACAGAAAGTCAAAAGTACCACATTCTAAAAATGGTAAAAATATTCCTTTAAAACATTTTTATAAAAATTAAGACATGGGTAAAAATTACATTAGAAGTTATATTATAAGAGTAAAAAAAATTATTATTAACATTTTATAGAAAATATAAACATGGAAGAAAAGTATTAACCTAAAATAGTATAAAAAAGACGTTTTTCCTTAAAAACATTTCATCGATCTATTTTGTACATAAAGAGAGGAAAATGAATGGAAGATAAGTATTGTCAGAAAATAACTCGGTGAGAAAAAAACTGATTAGTTTTATCAAATAAGGATTATATAATTTCACAAAATGGAAATTCATACATAAATAATCCTTATATAATTGAGATTAAAATATAAATCACTTACCACTATTTAATCTTTTGAATTGTGAACCCCATTAAATAATAACTTATAATGATACTTTAAATATTTTAAAAATAAATAGATTCATGATATAAAATTTAAAATAGGTATTATATATGCCTTATAAGCTTAAGAATCTATATAACCTCAATTTCATCTCAATGAAACAATATTGATATTGATACCCCTTACTACTTTGGTGATCTCGGAATCAAAACCTAATGGAAGAAAGGTCCTCAGTTAAAATTTTAAATCATAATAATTTTGACGATAATATTAATTAATTTCTTTCATGGGTTGTATAAACACTAGATAATTTAAAAAAGTGGTGAATATGATATATGTCTCCAAAAAATAAATGTGGGATGAGAAATCCCCTACCTCATGCAAGATGTTCTTCATAATAACTCTAACCTCTCGTATAATAAATGTGAATTTAATATAATTAAACTATAGAAACATAAACATACAAATAATATAATATAGGATCCAATTATAACTTCTAATTACCCTTTTATTAATAAATATGTATTGGAATCATCGTATTCAGTTGTCAACTATTTCATTTTTTAGGTTTGTTTTGGGTATGTAGATTTCATCATCACCTGTTTCTCTCTATTTAATCATATAAGAAATTATAATCCTAATATAAAAATCATGTATATTAATTATATACATATTTATTATCATTATTTAAAGGGTGACATGAAAAGTGAATCACATCACTTCATAGTACACACAAATGACATTATAATTTTTAACGAGTGAAAGGGTAATATGGTAAATGATATATTATATTTAATGGAAAATAATTGTGTAATAAATATCATATATATTCATTAGTTACATCAATATAACCATCTAATTAAAACTTTTAGGATAATGAATTACACCACCATGTGGAGACGGTAAAGAATACATACATATGAGCATTATTTTATCATTTCCTAGGATGAAATGTAGATGAAAAATTGTTATACCATAATAAAAATAACATTGACATATATTTATGATACTCTATTATTTTTCTTGGATGGATAAAGAAATTATATGAATTATGTGTAGAAATAAACTTTAATGTTTAAGTAAAAGAGACCGCATCTTTATATGTGGACCTCTTATAGATCCATTCTTAAGGACCCTTGTTATGGTATTTTAAAAACAGAATAATATCTAATAAAAGTATATAGAATTTGATAAAATAATTTTTCTGGTTTTGGTTGAGGTAAGTTCATAATTGTGGTATATGAAAGAGATGTTATGGTTTTCCTTTCCTTGGGAAGTAAAGTACACACATTTAATTAAGAAAAAGATTCATATATAATAAATTTAATTTCTTGTGAAAGTAGAATCACGTGGAATTAATTTATAAGATAAGATAGAATATGGTTTAAATAACACAAATAAATAATATTTTAATTAGTATAAGTGGTATTTTAATCCTTATCTTTTTTTAACCCCTTTAATAAATAATTTTTATCATGAACACAATAATAACATTTTCAATATTAAAGGGTTACAATTTTACTTATAAGGTAAAAATTGGATCGTAAATGGAAAATTGATAAAAAATTTTGACTATTTTTCATCCTAATTGTCCTCTTGATTTTTTTAATATTTTTAAATAATCTAATACAATATTATTTAACATAAATTAATATTACTTTCATTTAAATAAATATTCCCATAATTTGACTTTAAAGACGCCAAGAGATATAAATAATTCAAATATAACCCATTTCACCAATTATCATGCAATACTATTAACAATAAAATCATTATGTAAACATAATTAATCCAAATATAATAATTTTAATTTTTTTAATAATATTATTTATGAATTTTACATTTATTTCACAAGAATAGAGTCAGTATTATGTAAATATTTATGGTAATTATTGTAATGGTCAGAACATTTACTAGATAATTAATAAAAATATTACTTATTTTAAAATGAAAGTACATATAAATAATATTACAAAAAATAATATTACATGACATGTAATAATACTGATTACTACAACCAGGACTAGTAGATAGATATAAAAACCAAAGACTAATGAACATGTTAATGTATACTCATAAGGATCGAACTCTTCAAGAAAGGTTAATGATTCTTTGCAAAATGGTATAAGAAAAAGAAATTTTACGAATATAATAGGAATTATAGAAAGGAATTGTTTGAAATATTTATGAATGAGGTAGTAAATGTTTATGAATGATAGAGTATATATGGGGTATTATTGAAAAAATGATCATTGGGATATGACCATTAGAAAATATGAATGTTAGACAATATGACTGTTTCTCGATATGATTGTTGGGTATTACAACCATTTGTAAAAATTTTACCATTAGAATTTGTTTTTAAAAAGGATAATGATGAAAGAAAATTTATTCATAAAGGATAAATGACGACCTCAACTAGTAGATTCGTGCCTTTTGAAGACCTTTTTTAGAATATGGGAGGGAAGTAGTGTAATTGGGGTTCTCCGTTGACTATGTCCATGAAGAGATTTAATAGATGGGGATTGAATGATATCACCTACGAGATATGTTCAATATAAAAAAAATTATATTTTATTATATATTTCTCTCCCTATAGAAATTTTTATTTCTTTTATGGCATGATTTACACACCACACCGAGTTTTAAATAACCATGATATAGTATTAAAATGTTATTATTTAACGTGGATGTTACCACTTAGCCGTTGAACTAGAGAGTCTTAATAGGATTACCTAAACTAAAAAAAATATTCTTGGCATATGTATAATATTAATTGATTGATTATCAAATAATTAAAAATAAAAATAAAAATCATTTGAAAATAATGGAGTTGTTTTCTAAAAATAGTTTATATGGACATAATGTTTTATTATCATGGTAAATTAAATTATTCATTATTGGTGAATTATTTTAATGGAATTTATATTTTATATAATAGAAAAAATGTTTTTGCATTTATCTAATTTTTATAGGCATGGGATAAAAGTAAATCCTAACTGTTCTTAAAATGTATGAAAAGAAAACTTTTATCATGTTTTGTAAAATTATTTTAAAATTAATTTCCTTTAGATATAGAAAATGAATTGAAAAAATCGAAATAATATTTGGTATCATTATTTATGAATTTTATAAATAGGTATCTCTTATTTTTTAGGCATTGTGAATAATAACTCTGGTAATATTTATCACCTTGGTAAATGATAAATCATGTTAACATTGGTTAAAAATAAATGTTAATGTCATTTTTTCATCATAATTATTATTTTATGAAGGTAGTTTGACCCTTATCACCTAATTCATGATATTTAATGACTTACGGGACACCTATCCTTGAAAATTACCTATATAATATTTAAATTAAAAAATACATAAAATTCACTCTCTTGCATTTAAATATAACTTATGTTTTAACATTTGGATAAAAGAAATTTCTGAATGAATATTAATATTTATTTTGATCATAAAGAAATTAATTTCATGTTGGTAATTTTTTTAATATTTTTTTAATTTATAATTTCCTTAAAAGCTCATGCAACACAAATATAATATTTCTTCAATTAATTGAAAAAAATGATTTAACAAATATTAAAATTTATATAATTTGAGTAGGTTAGAGTGTTACATGAATTTTATAGATGATTATAACATTTTATTGTTTCCTGAAAGTAATATATTCTAATTCCATCATTATATTGGAGTCTTTAATATCAAAAATGACATTAATGATATTTTATGAAAATTATATTGTATTAAATTATTTACATATTATAAATATTTCTAAAGGGCGTAGTGTGGATAACATATGGCTTAAAATGTGATTTTTTTCCATATATGTGCCAATATTCACCTTATAATTAAAATTATTACCCTACAAGTGTGAATAATATGTTACCAACGATAAGGGTAAAATTGGTTAACTAAGGGGTTAAATCAAAAGATAAGGTTTAAAACACCACTTAAACATGTCCAATTTTTTTGGTTATAAAGATTTAAAAAATACAACATTTCATCTAAATCTATGTTATTTTTTGAATCCATTTACAAGAGGATTATTTTTTCATATTTTAATCTTTTAAAAAATTCCAGGAGTTTCCCTCCTCTCACTTATAAAAAGGAACCCATCCATTCTCTTCATTAAACCACTTTGATCCCTATATATTGAACAAAATCTATTAAATTATCTTATTAATATCCTTATAAGACTTATATAGTGTATATTATTCCAAAAAGACATACCATAGGATCCATAAGAGGATATATAAAGGGGTTCTTTTAATGAAGATGTAATATCCTTGACCAATCACTTTTTTACTTCTTATTTTACCTCTTATAAATGTATAGAATTTATTATATAATAATAAATAATGTAACCTTAATATACTAATATTTTATTATGATTATGAAACCACCATTATACTCCCATTTTCCAATATAGTGGGATGTGAAAGTATCGCTTGGGCGTACATTTGGCATACCATTACCACATAACGATATATTTCATTCTTCATTAGTATATTTTTTGGACATTTATTTTGATGGATTCGTTTTTTATATATGATATTGATGAAATGATAATTATTTTTAATTATAATATTATTCCTACCTTCTTAACATTGAAAACTCTGATAAATGATTATGTTGATCATGTGTACGTTTGAACTACAACCTCCACAAAGCCATGTGATTCATTTATAATTTCATATTTACATAAAAAGAAATTATGTTAGATTTTAAAGTTTATATGATTATTTTTATATAATAATTACTCATTAACGGTTAATTATAATTTCACTTTATTTCATTTTATCCCTCATAAAGTGAAAATATCCTTTATACATATGTACACCCTACTGTCTCCATGAATGGTTCAAATTATTTTTTTATAGAGAAAATTTATGGATAAATCTAAATATATACAATGAATATATTTTATATTTATATCATGATTAAAATAATGGATATTATGGAACCGTGATCAATATAAAAGGACCAAAACTACCAAACTGAAATTTTTGTTAAAAATGAAACAATTAACACACGAAAAAGATGAATTTAATAAGGGATTGTTGATAGATGGGGGTTAAAATGTTATAAAATATTGATATGTTATATTATTTGCATTCAATTTTTTTTACATTTTAGTATAATAAATTTCAATTTATTATATTAGAGGATAGAGATATTTCAATGAAAGTGGATCTTGAGGTAAGGATTATATGTTTTAATCTCATTATTTATCGAGATTGTTTATGATTATGTTTTTGATGATAAATATTTATGATATACACCTCAAGAAAGGCATAAATTTTATTCTCACATGTTAAAATATTTATAATACATGTTTTCCTTTCATTTTACTCTCTTTAATTACTAAATATATAGAAAGAATACTTTTAAGAACAATTGACTTTATTATTCTAGTCGGTCGAAGACCCTTTTTCTTTTATATCCATGTTTTTGAAATATGTTATCAATTATATTTTTTAATATAAATTTATGATGGTTTATAGTAATTTTTAAAAATTATTTACTTTTGAGAAATTCTATAAAATTAATCTTTCTATATTTTTCTAAAAAAGGTATGCTAGATTTATTTTACAAAATTGTAAAAGGAATGTTTTCCTCTAACCTGTTCGAAATGACCAGAATTTTCAGCCATCATGAATGCTCAATGATTTTAATATTACATTATGATGTCCATGGTATTTTGAAATTAAATTATTCCAATAATATTTGTGAAAGTTTTATATTTTAACGATGTTATATAAAAGTGAAAATTATATTCTCCTCCTGAAACATTCCAAGGGATCTTTTAAACGAATTTTTCATCTATGAAGACAATAATTTATGTTAATTATGATTTAATAGGGATATCCCCGAAAGATATCATCATTATTATTTCTATGGATGGTTTATGGTCATTACTATAGTGTGATTATAA
Source organism: Viscum album (assembly GCA_963277665.1). Classification (NCBI taxonomy): domain Eukaryota; kingdom Viridiplantae; phylum Streptophyta; class Magnoliopsida; order Santalales; family Viscaceae; genus Viscum; species Viscum album. The sequence continues at coordinate 1,428,325,900 of OY728152.1, forward strand.
AACATGACCCTTTTTCATGGTTTATAATATGATAATTAATGAAATGATAATAAATCTAATTTCTTTTCCATGTGTTATCTTAATGAAATGATTATGATTGTTTTTATTTTCATGGATCATGATATTATTAATGTTTTATGATATTATAGAAAACATCTATTTTTATTTTACTTATGTCCTGGTTGGGGCCAAAATTATATATCCCTCTAATTCATTGGATAATATAGATATCTCATGATATAAATAGGACTTGAATATGGAGTGAACCCAGTTCAGTAAGGGACTCTTTACACTATTAATTTCTTGAGACTAAACCTTTAATAATATGATAGAATGGGTAATAATCTCAATATACTATGATAGTCTTGGTAATGAGCCCTAACTACAAATGAAATTATTTTCTATGGATATGTGTATTATATATATCTATGTCTTATTCCAATGTTATACTCTCATAGATTGTGTTCTTTTATTATGTTATTATTCATGTCTTATGATCAAATTTTATTTATATCATGACTTGTGATTATGATATATGATATACAATTAATGATTTAAAACTATAATCTCATGTTCTCAAAACCCTTACACTCATGTCATTCTTATGCCATCTTTTATATATCCATTTTTTATACTTATTAAGCATCTTTTCTCACTCTATCTTAGGTTTACATTCCCCTGGTTATGGAGAAATATTCTATATATGATTTGTATAAAATGGTTATAGTTATAAAGAACATGGTGGGTGGAAATTTAGACATCTTGTGAAAAAATTTCTTATGTGTCCACATTTACAAAGATACTAGAACTATATAATTTTTTCATGGATCTTTAGTATAATGAATTTGATTTTTCTGTATATTACTTTAGAATATGGCATGAATTATATTTAGAGATATGTGCTGAGATGGCGTGACATTATGATTCATCGTCTGCCTAGAATTATTGTTATATATATATATATTAAACATTAAGTGTGTGTATTTTTCCTGAAAAAGTTGTATAACTATTAAACAAAGATCATATTAGAAATTTGAGGTCGAAATTTTATTCAAATAATGTGGTTTACCCAATGTGAAACATTAAATTTTTCAGAATTTGGAGTTTCCATAAATTATAGTTGCAGGAAAATAAATATAATAAATTAATGAAAATATTTTTTTTATTTAACGTCCCACAGCAACCTATTCGCTCTATATTTAAACAAATTTATGACAAATTTTTAGGGTTTTCCACATAACCCTAATAATTGATAGAGAGTGTTGGATAGAGCCTTTGTGAGTGAGGATGATTGATCACAGATCATAAATGATAATGAAATTCAAAGATGAAACCATTAACAATGACAAAAATTCATTCTTCATCATCGATTGATACACCTTGAGGCAAGACATATGTATTATATGGATTTATACAGATTTTATTATCCTATGATGAATATGAATCCGTCGACCAATGTATTGATTCGTGGTTCAATCGAATTCAGGTTCCATATTATTTTACAAGTATTATTGGGAAAATTATTTATTACAGTATGTTTCTTCATTCATCATTATAATGGAAACAAATTAAGACTATCTCAAACATGTCTAAGGTTCATTATTCTTTTGTGTGTTTATTTGTCTTTACCCATTGTTCTTCATGAAATCATCACCAGCATTTCATTTTACTCACCTTTCGACAAAAATACCATGAAATCAATCTTCATGCATCCATTTCTTAGAAAAATGGATATATATTTCATATATGGGCTATGTATGATGTCGAGATCATAAGATGAAGATATTAACAATGGATTAGTTTAGATTTGGGGTCACTTGGTTCAATTTTAGTTTGCAGTGGCGGAGTAGTTTGATGTTACTATTTTTCTAAACATTTTGGATGGATAAAGATCTTGTTTCTGATAGTAATAAATTTATATGTTTTAATTCAATGATTTTTGGAAAGAATAAAGTAATAATTAAACACTATAGTAGTGGAGAAGGAATCAACATGAATACTTACAGTTTCTATGAAATTCCACACTACATGACGTGTAACGGAGGAACAAATGGCATATAGCCGACCCTAGTTGCAGATATAGGGTTATTTGTGAAGAAAATTATCACACAAAGTGTGAAATATATAACATAGTTTTTTATCCTTACCTAGAGGCTCGGTGTGTACCTAGATGGGTACACAGGTATGTCCAAGAGCACACAAGTTCAGATGTTCTATTTAATCAAACATGAACATGTCTAGTTGTACAAAGACATGGCCAACTGTACACAGACTCAGTATGGATTACACACACTCAGACATTCCGCATACTAGGAAAATAGGATAGTCATATACCATGATACATATATAGGACCCATTACCAAAGGGACATTCTATATACTACCAATACATTATATATACTCCCTCAAATAAGGATTCGAGCCATTGAAACCATGAAATTCAATTTTTTTGTTAGGGTACATTCCCATGAACCATTCCCAAATGGTTTATTATAGAGTCACATACTATGCATAAGATGTGGATCCCCCCTAAGGAACATTATTATTTGATAGAGATGTTGGTATCCTTCCATGAGGTAAGAGTCAGATCCTATATCATCATAATTACCCTAGGTGGGGTTCTCGGTATCGTCATGAGAGACACTACATGTTCATTGTTCTCCAAATTATGTGGTTATTCAATATTGGGTTGTTGGTATACCTCTTATACTTGGGTGAGATCCCCGTCCATGTATTGTTCTCTTTATACATTCAATGAGTAATTTTTATAGCGCAACCAAATGATCATCACATATCAGATTGACTCTATCAGTGCTATTTTACTCATGAATTGTGTTCTCCCCAATGAGTAAAATGTGGAAGATCCGAGTTAGAATTCATGGATGGAAATATGATTATGATATTACTTGAGGATTTTTGTCTACTACAATTAAATCTACATATTTTTTTTATATGTCTTTAACATATACCTATGATGGGATGATTGTTGTTCCTGATGCTAAATGCTTAATCATTTCAGGTATTCCTACAGGTATTGTTATACTCATAGTTATATGGTATTTTCCAATGATTTTATTATATTAGGTAAATGTTCAACCTTTTTATGGAGTCCTAGAGGGATCAAGAAAAAGCATATCTTAGTCACCCTGACAGAACAAGGTGTGTTCCTTTGGTTACATTGACAACAATACTCACCCGCTTTACAAGCTGGATTTGTTTACAGTTTCATTGTGGTGGGATTGTATTTGGACTTTTTTATTTACAATACTTGTTTTCATAATATCATAGTGGGATTTTAGATGTTTTCATGAATGGTTATTAGTTGTTTTGAATTTCATCTTTATTTGGGATTGGATATGTATGTGTGTTTATAGGTACATTAGGATAAGGAATCCAATGTTTGTGATATTCTTACTCAGTGTTGGCTGCCCACCCTATTCCTATTGGAGGAGGGATTGGGGTATTCAGAGAATGAGTCTGATTAAGAAAAGTCAAAATAGAGTGGTATCAGCTGAGTTTGTTCTAACTTAGAACTAGAGTTTGTAAGATCTGTTTGGGGATATAATGTTATGATTATTGAGTTTGGAACTCATGCTAGAGAATCCAGTCTTATTTTGATGGCCTATGTATCCGTACATCAGGATATAGAAAACTTTCATGGTGAGTCAGTACATGTAGAAACTAGTTATAGGGAATGAATTGTAACATGCATCATATATGAATGGGTTGTGGTTTCCATTCCATTCTTGAGTCAACTTTCCAGATATACTAATTGAACATTGAAAATATGCTTTATTTTAAGATTCCTCCATGAAATTTTCATTCTTGGATTCAGTATTAGGATCACAAGGAAAATCCAATCATTGATGAGGCTTCGATGTAGGGGATTTTTCAGGAGGTGTTACCTTCACCTGGTACACCATTCTTAACAGTATCTACTAATCAATAGATGGTACCAAATGTACTTGCAGATGAGGTGCATCTACTGAGTGTTCTTTACGATTTTTAGTGAAAAAACCCCCAATTATCAATTCTATCCCAAACCAAAGGATGATAAGGGTCGGTTCAAGGTAGTGACATAAGTATTTCATCTTTTCTAGATATTTCTAGACCATATGGTGGTCCTGGAAATGATCTTTCTTCATGGACATGCAAGATGATGGTTGGGCTTAGTGACCCAGTCGTACGATGAGGAAACTCTAGGAATTTCATAGTTTGACTTCCTTTTCATATATTAGTTATATATAGATACATTTAGGGATGTGATATTTTGATAGATTTTATAGATTTAGCTTGACAGTACCACCATGGATGAGTATTCATTGCAGTTCACCAAACACTCTCAATACTTGATGGATATGGTGTGTGATCAGTTATTTTAGGCGTGGACATTTAATAGAGGAATACTAAGATACATTTGAGCCAGTGTAATACACTTATGTATTCCTACTAATTCTAGGTTTCTATAGTGTGATTTGGTGGTCAATATTTTTCTCACTGAGTAGACACAAATAGTTGGAGCCAAGAGTGGGAACGTAGGAGCTGAGACTTCAATGGTAGGGAGAAAATATTAGAAATAAATACATGGATAGGAGGGATGTTTTAGGGGAAATTATGGGATAGAGGATATACAGTTCAAGGATCATAGTATGGATATATTCATCCTGGAGAAAGGCAGTGTTACTATTTTTATTATAGGGGACACGTCATAGGGGATTGTCTGACCCACCATATGGATGATAGAGAGATAGTGGATTGGCCTCCTAGATAGAGGTCATGGTAGGAGAAATTAGGTCCATAGGGAATTATAAATTGAATATGATCTATGAGAGAAGATAGAGGTGGAATACAATACATCCTTTCACCACCGACAACCCAAGTAGTCCTCACCAAGCTCATGGATATGGGGGACATGGTTGCAGGTAGTTACAGGCAGTCAAGGATTATGGTCCAAGGGATCTTGGGTTGATACAAGGTGAAATATCCTTATTTTTGACCATATCTAAATTATTTATAGACATTGGTGCAAGTCATTTATTTATTTCTAATTATCTTGTTAAATTCATAGTGACTTCGGTTGAGCCTTTGGCTTGACCCTAGTGCACGGAGACTCATAATAGAGGTGACATAGGGATTAATTTTTTTGATGGTGTGCATTAACTATTTCAGTTGAGAGTATCATTTCAGGTCTCCTTTTATTAGTGATGAGGATTAATAAAATCATCTTAGGTATGAAATTTTTATATTAATTTCATGATAAGATATATTGTTTTAGGGGAAGGAAGCAGTGTGTCTGTAGTAATGGGATGAGGTTTTATTTTGTCGGTGAATCGGAAAACCATGAAAAGCTGGAGGGAAAATGCATATGAGGGTGTAGATGATTAATTATCATATGTTTATAATTATATTTGGTGTAGTGGATTATGGGAGTTTTTATTTTCATTTCTTGGTATAGGAGTAAAAGGATTTCTTTCCAAACAACATGACTATATTAGCACCTCAATTAGATATAGACATATGTAATGATATACACCCCAGGATGACCCTAATATTTATTATATAATATCAGATGCATCCCATAGAACATTGCGAGCTGAGGTTATAGTTTGAGGACTTGAAGAGGAAGGGCCTTTTCAACCCTAATGTTTCACCATGGGTAGCCTCGGTGTTGTTCCCCATGATGTAAGGCATGAACTTGAGGTTTATTGTAGATTACTGTAACCTAAACTAGGTGGACATATTGAAGACATGTCCACTATAAAGGATCACTGAACTCTCTAATCAATTCATAGGGGAACAATGGTTCTCGGAGATTAATCTTAGATCATTCCATCACCGGTTGTGAGTAGAGAGGAATATATACTGATGATGGATTCATGATGTCATTATAGTCACTTTGAGTATATGGTGAATCTCTTTTGCATGAAAAATTCCTCAGAAATGATAATGGGACTTATGAACTAGATCACCCATCCATTATTAAAATAGTTGGAAGTAGTCTCTATCAATGACATCCTAGTTTACTTCGAATACAAGTAGGGGAACAATAGGCCCTTGAAGATAGTTCTGTACATACTCTGAGAGAATTATCATTACAAAAAACTATCAAAATTTATAATTATGGATTCAAGAGGTCCACATTCTAGGACATGTTATCTTAGAAGATGTTGTAATAATGGACCCAATGAAAGATGAGGTAGTTTTATCTTAGGATCAAGCCAAGAGCATGAAAAATGTACAGAGCTTCCTTTGGTTGGAAGGATACTATCGTATAGTCTTGCCTTATTTCTATAGGATATCAGATTCCATGAAAACCTTTAGTTGAATTGGGATGCCTTATGTATTGATATAGAGGTTCAACTTGGAATTACAAGAGTGGAAGAGGATATTGAAGTGAACTCCCATCTCCATATTTCTAACAAAGGGTGTTGAGTATGTTGTTTTATTTTATGCTAAAAGGGATTGAGCTAGGCTATGTACAAACATAATGTAAGTGATTTCCTTTGGTTTATGTTAGTTGGGACCACATAACCAGAACTACGAAACTCATGATATTGATCTAGAAGATGTTGTCTTTTCCTTGAATATATTGAAACACAATCTTTGGTGTGAAAGATTTATTATCTATTTAGAGCTTAAGAGTCTCTAGTATAACTTATATTAGAAATATATTAACAAGAGATAGTGGATATGTATAGAGTTCTTCCAGAACTGCGACTTAGATATTTTCAATACTCATAGGAAGTGGAAGGTGGTAGCACATCCTCCTAGTAAGAGATCATGTTCGTAGTTACTAAGCAAGGAATGAAATCAGATGGCCTAAATGTAGTTATCCTTTGTGAATAGGTATGTATCATCTAACATATACTCAATGGTTGTTACTCATATAATTTTAGAGCAATTAAGGGAGCCACAACTTGCGGATAGCTACTATAGGAACCTACATACTCTTATATCCAAAGAACATGATCCTCATGGATTTTAAAAAGGTGGGGAGCACATTATTCTTTTTAGATAATGGAAAATGGTACTAGTGACGTGGTAGGAGGTTTTTTTGAGGAATTTTCATACATATACATTGATGGCGTATCTGACTATGGGGAAGATGTACGAGGGCCTCCAACATTTGTTTTGGAGGTCAGGGATAAATAATAGAGTTTCATAGTTTGTATATCAATTCTTTACATATCAACAACTATATGTTCAGAACTAGGATTTAGCAGGTTTAGCTTAACCCCTTGAAGTTCCAAAGTGGCTGTGGGATTAGATATCCATGAACATCATGATGGGGTTACCACATATTTCTTGGGGACACGATTACATATGGGTGATCATAGATTGACTCACCCCACCATCCCACTTACTAGATATTTGAGATTAGAGTTCTGTTGAGATATTATAATGCCTCTACATGAAGGATATAGTCTAATTCCATGGAGTTCCATTAATGAACATTTCTATCCATGATTTTCATTTCACATATTGGATATGGAAGGTATTATAGGAGGCCTTTGAAAATCTCTTTCATTTTAGAATGGTGTTTCATCCCCAAAATAAATGTTAGACTGAGAGGAACATTTATGTCATGGAGAAAAATCAATGTGATGACATGTAAGACTTTGGATGTTGGTGGTATTATCACCTACCATTGGTAGAGTTTCCAAACAAAACAATACCACCCCCATTAGTTTGAGAACATTCATGGCCTTGTATGGGTGACCCTACAGGTAACCACTATGATGGTTTGACCCATGAGTGTTAGAAGTTATCAGAGTAGACTTGGTATGAGATAGTATAGGGAAGGTTCAAATCATCCATGAGGGGATGAGGGTTACACAGAGCCATCATAGTTCTTATAGAGATTGTTGACATATGCCTTTAGAGTTCTAGGGGTAAGTCCACTTGTTTCTAAGTGTCTCACCTCGATACGGATTTTAGAGATTTTCCATGGTGGAAATATATCATCCATATTCATTAGACCTTTCTAGATATTATGCAGAGTTTGTGAGGAGTCTTACCACTTAGCTTTACCACCACAGTTGGACCAGGTAAATGATTTCATCCATGTTTCATTGTTGAGGAGGTAAGTGCATGACCCATCACATGTTATCAATTGGACTAAGATGGAAATTGTGGATGAAGCTACCTTTGATAAGTACCTAGTAGAGATTTAGAATCAGTAGGAGAGGATACTCCATGGGTGGGAGATTCATTTAGTGTGTGTTTGTGCATATAACTAGTATCTTTAGCAGAGTAGCTAGAATCATGAGACCCATATGTGTTCTCAATACCCACATCTCTTTCTGTTGTCCTTTATTTTAGAATTATGGGACATAAATCCCCATGTCAGGGAGAATGTAGTGAATATTAATTTTCCATATATTATTTTATAATATTTAATGTATTATCTTTGGATCTTGGCACTCAGATGATTAGAGATTCCAATTTTAGTGTGCTCAAAATTAATTTTTGAAATATATTAAATATATTGAATATCACACTTGTGCAGTTTTCGAAAAAAATGTGAATAAAGTATTAACATAGGATTCAATTAGAAATATGATATCATTGATGAGTTTAGAGTGACTATTTCACCCTAGGTGAGACATAACCTTTATCAGAGTCCATAGTATCGATAATGTGCAGTTACAAGGGAATAAAAAAATTAAAAAAATTAAATTATTTATTTATTTTAACATGAAACAATGACCTAATCCATCTCTATTAAAACATGATTATGACCAATTCTTATGGTCATCCACATAACCCTGATAATTGAGAGTGTATGTTAGAGGGATCCTTGGTGAGTGATAATGTCATATCATGGATCATTTTCAGCAATAAAATTCAAGGATCTCAACAATGACTATTATGTAGATTTTTTATTTATTAGAAATTGATCCAACTTGAGGTAAGATGATGGTATGATGTGTATTTATCCTCATTTTCTTATCATATGATGAACAAAAATAAGTCAACCAACAAATTGATTTTGGATCAATCATATTTTTGGTGTATGAATATTTTGTAGGGATTATTAAAAGAAATTATTTATTTAATTATGGATATTTATTCATTATTCTTATGTAAATTGATCTAGGACAACCTGTACATGACCAAGCTTCCTCCATATTATTTTTATTTAAAATTTTATCCCACTTTTCTTTGTGCGTTCAACACCAGTGTTTTGTTTGATCGGTGGTTCAACCAAAAAACCATAAAATTAATCATTGTTCATCCTTTTTTTGAAAAAAAGATTGATAATATACATTCGGGCTCAGTATGATTTGGGTATTGTTTGATAATAATAGAATAATAGTTTTGATTTTGGATTTAGGGTCACCAGTTGTGCTTTCAGAAATCTGTGACAGATCGATTCAACATCAGAGTGTTCCTAGGTGATTATGATGGTCATTAACTGAGTTTATGATAGTAATTGAGTTCAGTTTACATATATCTATGATTTTTGTCATACTTTTGGAGTAAATTGATGTTGGAGAGGTGGAGGAGGAATCCACATGGAGAATAGCATGTTATGAGAAATTTTTCACTATACAATCTGTAACAGAAGAAAAACATTCCATGTAAGGGACCCTAGCTTAGGTGAAAGGTTTCTATGTGAAGAAAAGTATGACATGGAAAGTGATAGATGAAACATGGTCTGTGGCCCTTATATGGAAGCGCAACATGTAACTCAGTGGGTACATGGACATGACGAGGAGTATATAGGCTCAGACACAATGTGTACTCAGACATGGACATGTCCAGTCATACAGAGACATTACCATCCATACACGGAAATAGTAAGGAGTACATAGACTAAGACATTCCACGTACAAGGAGACATACATGGGCATAGGCTATGATAAATTAGTATAACATGGTTCCAAAGGGACATAGAGTGTATTAATAGAAAACATTTTGTAATCCTTCAAAGATGACTTGGAACCATTGTCCTCTTCATATTGGAAAAGATTATGTAGGATACATTCCCTTAATCCATTCTAGAGGGGTTTAATATGGATCCATGTTCTATGCACATGATAGTGTTTCCCACTGAGGAACTTTAGTATTAGAGAGAGTTATTGGAATCATTCAGTGATTCTTGAAGTGAGATCCTATATCACCATCATTTCCCTAAGTGGGATTCTTTGTATCTTCATGACCAAAACAACATAGGTTTTAATCCCCTACATAGATGGTTAATCCATATTAGGTTATTGGTATACTATATGGGATTAGGTGTGACCCCCTACTATGTATCGTTCTCTTCAGACATCTGGTGAGTACTTATTATGGTGAGACTCGATGACCATGACATCTCAATGGATTCCATCACCACTATTTGAGCCATGGTGTATATTGTCATGGAAATGTGCTATATTGAACCTTTGAGATGCAATCCAAGGATGTCAATATAGTTTCAAACATACTTCATACAATGTGTATACTAAGAATATATATGGATATCCTTGTTATATGTTATTGACATATTACATTGATATAATTATTAAAATTCTTGACTAAATATGTGTAGTGATTTCGAGGTGTCCTAATGGGTATTGTTATACTCACCCGTTGATGGGATTTACTCACATGTGCCATGTCTTGTGTAGATAATCGAACATCGGATGAAGTTATAGAGGGACTCAGGCTAGGAAGATCTCAGTGAGCTGGATAGACCAAGGTATGTTCCAATAGTTACATTGAAAGAAATCCTCACCCACATTACAGTTTGGACTTGTTTTTAGTTTCTTTATGGTGGGATATTATTTATACCTATTTCCATTTAGTAATTTTTATCATAATCTAATTGAGGGATAATAGATATATTCATTAATGGTTACCAGTTTTTTACATTTTGGCATTGTAAGGGCTTGGATATGTGTTCTTCTTTACATGTACATTGTGATGATCCCTCCCATGTGTGTGATATGCATACTTGATGTCAGTCTCCATCCCTTTGTCTATTGGATGCTAGCTTGGGGTAGTTGTGGTATGGGACCCTCTAGGACGATTAATGAGAATTATGTCATGTAATGAAGATTTATATGTTAATATGCAATTTCAATATATGAAATGTATGGCTAATTATAGTAGATATCAAAGAATGGTTTAATTAAATATGGAAACAAAGATGAGAAAAATTTATTGAGAACCTTAGGGATGAGTATAAGTATAGTATAACATCCTAACGTTTTGGTAGTGGTCATGGATGAACTAATTTGTCCTAAACTGTCCCCTGGGGCATGTGTTGGGACTACACCAAGCCCGCCTTCCATAGGCCGGGGGCTGGAAACTAGCCCCAAAGGCGTAATTCCCTAAAACTGGGAAGGCATTGCCTTTTTAACCTGTAAACACACACAACTAAGCACACCATTGGATACGAACACATGGTAAGCTGAATTGTAAATAGAGTGAGTACAATAAGTAAAGGGGTCAGAATAGTAGCCCAACTAGAAAGTACAAGAAACTTAAAAGTACAAGTAAACTGGAACAGCTCATGTGAACACCCACCAAGGATCCTACCTGTTGGGTAGGTATAGCTCTCGAATGCCTGCCTATACAGTATGCCTCATCTAATGTCCACGTTCGAGCAACATCCAGTCCTGGTACTCTTATCCTTAGTCAGCGTTGTCCGTCATCTACACCAAACACAATAAGGTGCGGGCATAGCCCGTGCATGGGTGAGTATAATGATACTCAGTTGGGACCCCGAGACCCTCAAGGTCTCACAAAATTCACCACGGATAAACCACAGAACATATAAACAACTGACATCCCTACATAGGTATATGCCCATTTATATACCTAAGCTATCAAGTATACCCATCTCAATGATGAGGAAACACATGGTCCAACTCAAAACCCCAAAGCTCAACTATTATACAAAGGAAGGAATACTATGAAGGTATGTACCACACAGGTACTCCACACAGAAGAATACTACCATGGTATTACCATGAAGGAAAGTACCACACAGGTACACCATACCGAAGAATACTACAAAGGTATCACCAAAAAGGTAAAGACTCAACTCATACAAGTATAAATTAGGTACGGTAGTAAAGATGACTAGATGTAACCACTATATCATCTTACTCCATTAAGGGGTAGACCCACATAAGATCATAAATCATCATCAAACCCACATATGATCTTAGTACATCGTCAGACCCACATAGGATCCTAGTATGGCATTTGACCCACACAGGATCCTAGTACCTCATCAGACCCACATAGGATCCTAGTACATCAAACCCACACAGGATCCTATAATAGTCCTACATGGATTCCTAGATCGTATACATGTGGTATCCTCGAGCACAAACCCACAAATAATCCTTTTCTCATGTTACATCCAACTACAGGGTTCCCGCAATATGCTCCCTTGATTCTGGGAGGATCTGACCCTCAAGCCACAGGTTGATACTCCAACTACCACGAAGTCCCACGAAGAAGTATTTCAAAGTACCTCCATGTCATAAGGGTCTCAACACAACAAACGGTGCATCAAACGGACGCCCGGTTTGTATGTTATTATCCTATTAGTCTCAAGGGACCGATTGGATATGTGCTCGATCCAACCCGACCGTACCCCCACTTTATCCAAATCTCAAGTGGGGTAAACCAAAAGAACCATCTCACTCCAAGGTTTCTGGTGCCATAGATGGTTCGTCAAACGGACACTCGGTGCCAATGTTATGGCAAAAAGAGAGGAAATGGGTTGAAGCTGGTCCGAGTCTGGTCTAACCTGGCCCGACATGGCCCTCCGGCGCGACCCAATTCACGGTGGTTGGTATGCCCATGCTGGGCGGCCTGGCTTGGCTGCATGCGAGTGGTGGGGGGGGGAGTCACGGTCCACCTGCCTCCACGAACCAAACGACTTCTGTCGTTTGGTCGCCAAAAGCACACGGGCCCCGTGGGCCCCGCTCTTTTCATCTCGGCCGATCATAATGGTCGGCCCCTTTGCCTCCTGGAAGCACATCGTGCACCTCCCCTCCATGGCCGGTTGAATGCCAGCCACCATCCTTTTTCTACCACGGTACAAGCTACGACCCTTACTCACCGGGCGGTGCAGACTCACACTATTGCCTCGTCGTGTGGCCAGCTTCTGTGGGCCTCCACCTCTGCTCCACTGCGGCCGATAGGCCGCAACCCTTCTCCAGCAGCGTCGTTGTGCTGCCACCGCCTTCACAGTCGGTCGTGGTGCCAGCAACCATTCCCCAGCCCCACCGGTGATGGATGGCATCCTCCTCCATCGCGAATAACACAAAAAGAACCACATGGTTTGCAGAGGGGTTGGTCCATGTTTTTCTGGTCCCCATACCCTCCACGTTAGAGCTGTAGCAAGAAGATAAAGGGTGGTGATTCAACGTGATAGGAAAATTGACGATGATCAATTGAAAACACACCCCTAACTCAGAGATCTGTTGACGTCGATGAGGAGAAAAGGAAGGACGTCAGTTCTTCATCATTGAAGACATCCCATGTTGGAGGGGGAGCATTCTTTGTTAGGGAAGATGGTGCATTCATCATTGGTGAAGATGGCGCGTTCTTAGTTTGGAGATAATGATCCTCTAATGTGTTCCATTTAGCCAACCATTCCCCCTACAAAACAAAGTGAGGAGCCCACACAGATATTAAGTTTATCAGTTTAATTTGTTTAAACAAATGGAGTTGGCATAATTAATTGGCTCAATTAATTTGGATCAATTAAATGGGAGGAATCAATTAATGGGGAGTTGAGAGGTCCCCCCCCCCTATTAAGAGGGGTTCGATTGGTCCCCACTACCATAGATTTACATTAGGGGTTTTTCTAGATCGGGTGGTACCCACCACTGAGCATTCAAAAAAGAGATTATAAAATTAAAATAAAAGTTTATTTTAGTTTTATTTCCCTGAAAAACCACAAAAACTAACTTTAACACTTGACCTACTGTTGTCGAGGTGAAGTTCTCCTTAAGAGAATATCGGTGCTGCGAGTTCAGCGGTGCCCTCAAATTCTAGTTCCAAGAATCGGTTCAAAAGTTACAAAAACCCACTTGTACGTTTACTGAACATACCTAAAAAATTTCAGAAATTCTTCTTGGGCAAACCGGGCCTCGGAATCCCGCACCGTCAATTTTTTAGTACTCGTAGTATTCTCATATAATTAAAAAAAATTACATGAAAATTCTGGGTCTTTACATTCTCCCCACCTCAGGGATTTGCATCCCCATAAGCCACAACTAAAAAACTAGGAAAACAAGTGGGGGGTACTAAGCATGAATTTGAGCCTCCCGCTTCCATGATCTCTCCTGAAGGTTCTAGTGCTTCCAGAGAATGCGCAATAGATGTATCGACCACCACGAAGGACCTACTCCTATCGATCTTTAATCTTCATTGGAACCTCCATAAACATCTCCCAATCATTTATGTCCATCTCACTGTGGTCATTGATGTGTGATGGGTCGTGCACATATCTCCTTAGGTGGGATATGTGGAAAACGTCACTCACCAAGTGCAACTGAGTTGGAAGACCAAAGATGTAGGCCACCTCACCAACTCTACTGAGGACCTAAAAAGGTCTGATGAATCTCAGAGATAACTTGACTCCCCAGCCAAATCTCCGCAAACATCGGTGAGATGAGACCCATAAAAATACATGGTTTCCATCCTCGAACTCTAGAGGTCTCCATATCTAGTCGGAATAAGACTTATTCCTGCTCTGTGTAGTCTTCATCTGCTCCTGGATGATTTGCACCTTCTCTGTGGTAGACCATACCATCTCTCATCCCACTAGTTCTGACTCCATTGGGTCAGTCCATCACAAAGGCGATTTGCAAGTTCGGCCATACAAAACCTCAAAATCTTCCATCCCAATGGTGGAGTGATAGTTTTTGTTGTATCCAGACTCCACCAATGGCATGTGATCCTCCAAGCTGCGACCTAAGTCGAGGACACAAGCACATAGCATGTCCTCAAGGGTCTGAATAGTCCACTCAGTCTGGCCATCTGTATGAGGATGGAAGGCGGTGCATAAACAAAGTTGCATCTCGAAAGCCTCCAGTAACCCCTTCTATAGCCGAGAAGTGAATTGTAAATCACGATCGAAGACAATCGTCGAGGGTACTCCATGTAACCGCACAATATCCTACAAATAGAGGCGTATCAAGCTCTCTAATGAACCCTACTCTCTATTTAGTAGGAAGTGGGATGACTTGGTGAGTCAGTCGATGATCAACCAGATAGAATCATGAACCCTAGATGTTCATGGATGTCCTGTCACAAAGTCCATGGATATCCCATACTAATTATATTATGGGACCTTTAAAGGCTGAACTAAGCCTGTTGGTACCTGATCCTCCGCCTTCACTTGCTGACAAGTGAGACATCGAGAGACAAAATATGCTACTGATTTCTCTATTCCCGGCCATTAGTGATGTCGTCAGAGGTCTTGGTACATCTACACCACTCATGGATGTACCTCTAGAGGGGATGTGTGGAACTCCCTCAATACTTCCTTCTGAAGTGATATTGGTACCATGGTACATTCTATAAAGAGGATGATGTGCTCCCCACCTTTAGAAATTCCATCAGATGCATGTCCTGTGGATATCTAAGCATGTCGATCCTCATAGTCAGTGTCCCCACATTGTGCCTCCCTGATTCGCTAATGATCTGGAGGAGTGACTGTAAGAGACTGAGGAAAAACTACTCCATCTCGATCTGCAAAGGATATCTGCAAAGCGGGCAGCTACTCCATCGCCACACCTAGTAGATATATACTAGATCTTATTCTAAGTGCATTTGCTACAACATTCCCCTTCCCAAGAGTATAGTCTATCTAGAAGATACAATCTTGGAAGAACTCAAGCCAATGTTGTTGTCTCGGGTTCAAGTCCTTCTGAGAGAAGATATACCTGAGACTCTTGTGATCTAAGTAGACTGTAAAACGCTTTCCCATCAAGTAATTTCGCCACATTTTCAAGGCGAATACCGCTTCTGAAAACTCCAGGTCATGGGTAGCATAGTTATGCTCATTCTATCTCAGCTTTCGAGAACCATATGTGATCACTGCTTTCTCCTACATTAGGACACATCCAAGCCCGGTCCCTGACGCATCGTAGTAGACTACGTACCATACACCCTCATCCGGTAGCCTTAATAAGGGAGAACTAGTAAGCCTCAGCTTCATATCATGAAAAATCGGCTAGAAACTCTCTGATAGAACCAAGGGTTGGCCCTTCTTCATCAATGCTAATAAAGGTGTTTCCACTCTGGAGAAATCTGGCACGAATCTATGGTAGAGTCCGGCAAAACCCTGGAATCTTCGTACCTCCGTCACACCCCTGGGTGGCTCCCAAGAATGTACCACCTCAATCTTTGTTGGATCCACTACAGCTTCAGCCTCTGAGATGAAATGTCTCAGAAAGTGAACCTATTTTATCCAGATTTGGCACTTCGAGAGTTTACCATAATTTTGATGCTCTCAGAGTGTGTCCAGAACTATCTGCAAATGATAGGCATGCCCCTCCTCAGTAGCCGAGTAGATCAGAATGTCATCGATGAAGACTACTATAAGGCAATCAAGGTATGGTTGAAAGATCTTGTTCATGAGTCCCATGAACACTGCTGGAAAGTTGGTTATGTCGAATTTCATTACCAAGAACTTGTAATGGTCGTACCGACATCGTAAATCCATCTTCTGTACATCCCCATATTGTACTCTGAATTGGTGATATCCGGACCTGATGTCTATCTTCGAGAATCACCATGCCCCCTTCAGCTGATCAAAGAGGTCATCAATCCTCAGGAGTGGCTACTTGTTCTTCACGGTCACCTTGTTCATGCACCGATAGTAGACATAAAGTCTCAATCTACCATCTGCCTCCGTGGTGAACAAATTTGGGGCTTCCCAAGAAGAAATACTAGTCCAAATCATCCACTTCCCCTGTAAGTCTTCCAGCTATACCCACAGCTTATGAAGCTCTGCGGGAGCCATCCGATATGCTGGTGTAGACATCAATGTCATCCTGGGGTACAAGTCAATATAAAAGTCAACCTCTCTGGAAGGAGGTAGACCCAGAACATCATCAGGGAAGACATCTGCGTACTGGTGCCCCACTATAGGATTGCTTGGAATCTCCACAAAAACCACTCTGAGGGTAAGGCTAGCCAACATATGAGTGATCAGCCGCACTCTCCTCCGTGTAATTCCATCCTATACTACAAAGGCTCCCTTCTCACCGGTGAAGATAAACCTGGTCTAATCCGTGCAGACACACCACACGTTGTGCATTATACAGTCATTCTAAGTATGGACCATAGATAATTAGTCCATACCCAAGATGACATCGTAAGGCCTCGATGCCACTACTAGGAGATCCCAGCCAAAGCTCTAGCCTTCTAGAGTAAGCTCACACTATCGGCACTAGTTTGTAATCAATGAATCCCCTTTCGTAGGAGTCCCTTGCTATAATGATCAATCCAATGGCTCCGTCGGAATCTCCGAGCTCTGAATGAGGGCAGTGGATGTAAAAGAATGAATAGCACTTGTGTCTATAAGTACTACAGCTAAGGCGAAGTAGACATAGATTAAACCTCCTATCATCTCTAGAGAGCCGTGGTCATATGCCTCAACTGCCTGGAGCTGAGCTCGCCCTTGTTCACTAGCTCCCTGTGGTCGAGGTGGACCACCTGGTGGTGGTGGCAGTAACTTATCGAATCGTCGCCCACCACCAGCTACATGGCCAGCTCCTCTACCACGTCTTCCTTCTCCCTACAGACCTCCTCGGTTGAACCTTTGTCTTAGCCTGGGTGGTTCCTGGAACATCTGCTGATCAACCGTAAGGAGGATCAAGTAGTCTTGAGCCATGTGACCCTACTCGCTACATGTGTAACACAGCTTGTTCTTTGCATGACTGGCTCTATCTCCGGTGCCCCGCACAACAGACCCTGATTCCAGCGGTTGTCCTCCTATAGGTCTGGACTTCTTGGACCTCAGTGACATCTTTCTGCTACAAGCTATAGAAGACTCTGCTATGTGACGACTGCTGGGGGTTCTCACTGTTGGTGACTGCTCACCAAAAAACTCTCCACTAAGAGGGCTCTCTCTAACACCCCCACCTGCGTCGGGATGCTGAGTGAGATCATCGAAGCCCTAATCTCCCACCTGAGTCCTTGCATGAAGGTATGGACCCTAAAAAATGGGTCCCGTATGATATCAGTGTAGTAGCATGAGAGGTCGATGAACCTCGCTGAGTATTGAGCCACATTCATGCTACCCTGCTACAAATAAAGAAGCTTATGTATGCGTACAGAATGAAGAGTCTATGGGAAAAACTCTACCCGAAACAGGCTCTTGATGTCTGCCCAGTGAAGTTTCATCTTGTCTTGAACCTAGAGCCTCAAGCTCCACCATCTTCCTAATAATTCCTATAGAAGGTTGGGGGCAAGGATCACCATGAGATCAGCTGGTGTCCCTACTAGTTGGAAGACTCACACTACGGCCTCCAACCAATCCTCAGCTTCCTGTATTTTCATCTCATCCCTGAACCTGGGTGGCCTCTAGCACTGAAATTCATGCAACGTGATCAAGTAGTGTGCAATCTCTGCTAATGGGGATGGTGGCATCGGTGGCCCAAAGTGTAATGGTACCGATGGTGCCTCCCTGAGTGCCTCTATTGGAATTGGGCCCTACACCGAGGCCTCATCGCTCGATAGTCTATCCTCATTTACTCTACCCAGAACCCTAAATGGATGGCTATGTGGAGGCATCCTAAATTGAAACAGGTGAACCAAGGTCAATAAGTTATACCTGGTGAGCTGACTCAAATAATTCACAAAGAAATCTTTTTAAAACAGCGACGTAATCAGTGGTTTTGTGCACTGACTCAGAAACTAGATGTATGGGTCCTAGTGTATAGATATGTTGGATGCCACACCAATAATGGATTCTGTAAATTGATAACCACACTCACTACACTTAAAACTATTGCTGTGAAAAATATCAGAGTTATCTGTTCTACGGTAGAACAAACTCCTCTGATAACAATTTATGATGACCCATCCCTCGGGGCCCATGTCGTGACTACCCCAAGCCCGCCTTCCATAGCCCTGGGGCTAGAGACCAGCACCGATGGCATAATTCCCTAAACCGGGAAGGCATTGCCTTTAAAACATATAAACACACACAAAAAAGCACACAGCTGGATACAAACACATGGTAAGCCGAGTAGTAAATAGATTGAGTGCAGTATGTAAAGGGGGCTAGAATACAAGCCCAACTAGAAAGTACAAGAAACTAAAAAGTACAAGTAAGCTGGAATATATCCTGTGAACACCCTCCAAGGATCCTACCTATAGGGTAGGTACTGCTCACGAATAGTTGTCTCTACTGTATGCGTCATCTAATGTCCACCTTCGAGCTACTTCCAGTCCTGGTACTCTCATCCTGAGTCAGTGTTGTCCGTCATCTGCACCAAACACAACAAGGTGCGGGCATAGCCCATGTAGGGGTGTGTATAACTATACCCAGTAGGGACCCTGAGACCCTCATGGTCTCACAAAAGCCACAAAGGTTAAACCACAAAACATGTAATCAACTGAAAACCCTACTTAGGTATATACCCATACATATACCTAAGTTATCATTTATACCCATCTCAATCATGAGGAAACATAGGTTCCAACACGAAATACCAAAGTTAAACTATTCCATAAAGGAAGGAATACCATGAAGGTATGTAACACATAGGTACACCACACAGAAGAATACCACTAGGGTACTACCAAGAAGGAAAGTACCACACAGGTACACAACACAGAAGAATACCACAAAGGTATCACCACGAAGGTAAAGACTCATCTCATACCAGGTATAATTTAGGTATGGTAGTAAAGATGACTAGATGTAACTACTAAATCATTTTACTCTGTTAAGAGGCAGACCCACGTAGGATCCAAAATTATCATTAGACCCACATAGAATCATAGTACTTCGTCAGACCCACATAGGATCATAGTACGACATCAGACTCACATAGGATCTGAGTACATCATCAGTCCCACAAAGTATCCTAGTATAGCAGACCCACATAGGATCATAGATTATTCTCCCATGGATTCCTAGAGTGGATCCATGTGGGATCCTTGATCCCAAACCCACGAAGGATCCCTTTCTCATGTTACAGCCAGCTATAGGGTTCCCGCACTAAGATCGCTTGATTCCGGGATGATTTGGTCCTCAAGCCACAGGTCAACACTCCAACTACCACAAAGTCCTACGAAGAAGTATCCCAATGTAATGCCACGTCATAGGGGTCTCAACGCAATAGACGGTGTGTTAAACGGACTCTCGATCAGTATGTTATTAGACTTTTATTCCCAATGGATCGGTTGGATTCGTGATCGATCCAATCTGACCATACCCCAACGTTATCCAAATATCATGTGGGGTATACCAAATTGACCATCTCACACCATGGTTTTTGTAACCACAGATGGTTCGTCAAACAGATGCTCGGTGCCAAAGTTATGGACAAAATAGCGGAAAAGGGTCGAAGCCGGTCCGGGTCTGGTCCGACCTAGTCGGACCGACCCGGACTGACAGGACATGGTTCGGGTCGGCCTATACCGCTGGGTCCGGCCCAGCCCACTACGTCAGGCCTGGCCCACTAGGGTTGGCCGACCCACAGGGACGTGTCTAGCCGCATGCGGGCGGAGTCGCGTGCCCCTCACCTCCACTCACCGAACAGCTTCGGACGTTCGGTTCCCAACAGTACATGGGACCCACGGGTCCCTGTCGGTTCAACTTGGCCAGCCGTAAAGGCCGGCCCCTTTCCCTCTCAGCAACGTGTCATGCGCCGCCCCTTTACGGCTGGCCGGA
The DNA here is from genome assembly GCA_963277665.1 of Viscum album. NCBI lineage: Eukaryota > Viridiplantae > Streptophyta > Magnoliopsida > Santalales > Viscaceae > Viscum > Viscum album. Next base: position 1,428,346,771 of record OY728152.1, read on the forward strand.
TGCCGACCACCCTCCCTTCACCGTCATGGAACAAGTTACGACCCTTGCTCACCAGGCATCGCTGACACGCACCACCGCCCCGTCTTGCGGCCGGCCTCCGCTGGCCACCACCCTTGCTCCACCATAGCCGATGGGCCACGAAACATCTCCAGCAGTACGGTTGTGCCACTGCCACCTTCGCGGATGGCTGTGGTGCTGGCCGCCATTCCTGTGCCCCACTGGTGATGGTTTCGTCCTCCTCCACCACGAAGAACATAAAAATAACCACAATATTTGCGGAGGGGTCGGGCCATGTACGTTAGGCCCGTACCCTCCACCATAGAACTGTAGAAAGGGGCTTATGGGAGGTGATTAAACATGAGAGGAAAATTAACAATGATCAATCAAAAATATGCCCCTATCTTGAAGATTTGTGGATGTCGATGAGGAAGATAGGACATACATCAGTTCATTTTCATTGAAGACATCACACATTGGAGGTGGCATGTTCTTTGTTAGAGAAGATGGCGTGTTCTTCATTGGAGAGGATGGTGAATTCTTAGTTGGGAGAGAATGATCCTCTAAATTTATCCCTTTCACCAACGATTTCCACACACAAAAACAAGTGAGGAGACAACACAAATATTAAGTTTATCAATTTAATTTGTTGGCAAAAATGGAGTTGGCATAATTAATTGGATCAATTAATTTGGCTCAATTAAATGGATGGAATCATTTAATGGGGATTTGAGAGGTCCCCCCCCCATTAAGAGGGGTTCAGGTGGTCCCCACCACCAAAGATTTAAATTGGGGGTTTTCAAGCTTGGATGGTCCCCACCACCGAGCATTCAAAAAGGAGATTATAAAAATAAAATAAAAGTTTTTTTTTATTTCCATGAAAAAGCAGAAAAACTAACATTCACCCTCGACCTACTACGGTCGAGGTGAAGGTACCCTTACGTGAATACCAACGATGAGAGTTCAACAGTTCCCTCAGATTCCAATTCCGAGCACTGGTTCAAAAGTTACAAAAACCCACTCGTACGTTTACTGAATGTACCTAAAAAAAGTTCGGAAGTTTTTTATGGGCACATTATCCCTTAGAATCACACACTGTAAATTTTCGTGGACTCATAAAATTCCCATATAATTAAAAAAAATTACGTGGAAATTTCAGGTCTTTACATAAGTCAAACCTAAGATATCATATAAAATATTTAATGTGTCTTCATTAATATAACCTAAAAATTATTTTTCATGATTATGTGGTTTCCTACAATTATTATTTTCTCTCACACTATGATTTTTAGTTTTATTCAATGGTTGGAACCCAAAAGAATCATATAAATTATAAATTTGATGGAAAATGAAATGATAATCCTCAAGATCAACCAAATATTATGGCTTATGGAATGAAAAATATCCTTATTATAAAAAAGAAACATTTTTAATAAATGAATAATGGTGAGCATCCAAACAAAAAATGGTTGGAAAATTGTTTTGTTGAGTCCTTCACGAGGAAACACCGTCCATCATTTAGTGGGTTTATTGATCCACTAGTTTCTAAGATACATATTAGTACCACTGGATAGTTATTTTTAATCATGTAGTGTTTCTAACATGAAAATTTTATTTTTTGTCCTCTTTATATTGAAGTTGAATTAGATAAATTTTTTACTCTTATAAAGTACACAAGACAACATGATGAAATTTACTCCATATAGTGGGACTATTTTAATAGATTATTTAAAAAAATTACTTCCCTTGTATTCTATCTATGAAAATGGAGAAATATTTCATTGAGATATAATATAATTATGATATACCTATATGTACTAATGTGGGAAAGTATAAAATACTATGGGGTATGCTTGTGGAATTACCATTCATCTTATAAGTATGGGTGATTGATTTTTCAGCGGCTTAAAACCAAGTATCTGAATGGTGTTATCCATAAGAGACTTCAATATCTACAAAGAAATAATTTGATGTGTTATCAAAGTGTAAATGTATATTGGAGCTACCCATCATTCTAATGGTTTTGATAAGAAAAGAAAGATGAAATTTAAATGAAATTCTAAAAACCATGGGGAGAAAAAGATGATTTTTTCTATTGTATCTTGAAGTGTGGATGGAATCAATGGGGAAATTGATTCAAGGGGACTAGTAAAATTTTTATGTGTGGAAGGGAAGGTCATTGGGTACTTGAATACTGGAGTGATGGGAAGAAGTTTTCCAATGATAGAGGGAAAACACCACATAATTCACTACCCACACTATTGTGTTCCAAATGTAAGGAGTACGGGAATTATGCTAACTAATGCTCAATTTTGAAAGTTAATGATTATGATAGACGTAAACAACCTATTTAGACCAATGATAAAGTGAAATCTGATGAATAAAATATTTATAAAGTGGAGTATGGTAATGAAGTGGTAAAAGGAACACTTACCATCCACTCTAGAACACCAAATGTATTATATGATTATGTATCTATTCACTCTGTTATATTGAAGTAATTTTATAAGGGTATAAACATACAACCTAAAATATTATATGATTAATTAGTAGTGAAAAATCCCTAATGATACATGATCATATATGTCATATTAGATTCTACCCTGATTGAAGATTGTGGGAATATTTTTCTTGAAAGTCTTATCCATCTACCATTACTTGAATTTGATGTTTTCTTGGGAATGGATTTTAGTTTTTTAAATAAATACCACATCAATTTTTTAAGAATGGATATCACATTTTATATTTTTAACCAACCAATGGCCATATATTGATGAGAAGATATATAAAAAAACTTCTAATGGAAATTTATTCTATTATATTGACCTTGATTCCATTTCAAAATAGGTGTTTATCTCATATGTCTAGGAGAAAAACTCAACATTGGATATATGCCTATTTTATGGTATTTTTTTAATGTTTTTTAGATGAATTATCAGGCCTTCCTAAATCATGAACTTGGGATTTAAATAGAACTCAAACCTTTTACAATATGTATTTCAAAGACTACATGTATAATGGACCCTATAAAGTTATTGGTATTAAAGAAAAACTCTAAGAGAATAATGACAAGGGGTTTATTTGGAAAAGTGTGTTACCTTGGGGTGCACCATTTCATTTTTTTAGAAGAATGATGGATCAATGTGACTCTACATTGACTATTGAGAACATATCAAGATAACTATCAAGAAAAAGAATCCTCTAACCTGTGTTGATGAATTTTTTAATCAACAATATTGAGATCAACAATTTTCCTAGATTGGACATCATTATGGATATTATCAATTGAGTTTAATGAAGGAGGATATACCTAAGATAGCCTTTTATATGTGGTAAGAACACTATAGATTTAATGTTATTCCATTTTTTCTTACTAATTCCTCTTTTATATTCATGAATTTAATTAACAAAGTCGGTAGAGATTACCTTGATTAGTATTTGGTGTTCTTTATAGATGATATTATTAAATTTTCAATTATAAAGGAATATAATTAAGGTCACTTGAGGATTGTACGAATGACCGTAAGGAAGGAGAATCTATTTTAAAAATTTAAAATGTGTGAATGTTGACTATAAAAAGTTTCATTTTTGTGTCATATAATCTCATGTGAGGGTATATCAGTGGATCCATCAAAGACATAGATTATTTTACATTGGGTCAAACCAACTGCAATGAACATGATCTATATTTTTCTTGGTTTTGATGGATATTTTTTATTGTTTTGGGATAATTTCTCATGATGGTCTAATCTACTGACCAAGTCAGCTTATTAGGGAGTCACATTATTTCGGAAAAATGAATGTGAGGAAAAGTTCATGTATCCATGGGAAGGTTAGTCAGTTCATCTATTCTTACAATACCCTACAATAGGAAAGGGTTTATGATCTATAGTAGGGTATCAATGAATGGGAACAATCACATCCTCACTGGGAATGAATTTTTTGTTGTTTATGCATCCTAAAAATAAATGATTCATGTAACAAATTACCCTACTCATGATTTATATATTTTTTTGGCAATTCCTGCATTAAAATATAAAGGAATTATATTTATAGAGAAAGGTGTCACATATATACTGGTTATAAAAAATGTAAATTATATATTCACTCAGAAAGAGATGAATATACACTATAGAATATTGTTGCGTTTAATTAATATTATGATTTATTAATACAATACCAACCTAGAAATGATAATAAGGTGGTAGATGATCTAATTCTAAAAGATGATGCTAGGTTATCTATGATTAGGATGATAAAAATCCAAATTTTCTATATTTTTAAAAGATGTATATGAAAGTCTTGAAGGAAGGTCATAAATATTATCTTTATATAATGAGTGTTCTATTGTCTATCAATATGGGGATTAAAGAGGATCAAAAGGATTATGTGGAACTTTATAAGATAGTTATAAGTGTTCTAGAGTTCAAACATGATTGTTATGGAATGACATTTATTATGATCCATGTATTGGTTCTATGCATACCTTATTTGAAGAAGTTATGAATCATATAGTTAAACCACAGTTATTACTTCTAGAAGTATAAGGATGCATTGTAACGTTTGGGACCATTAGACATTAAACTGATGCTCTAATCCAGTTCTTCGTAAGACCTCAAGAATTCCTTCCCATATGCCTGAGGCTACTTACTAGTAGTGGGGTTCTGAAGGTGAAGTTATGAAGAGACAGGACCCCCATATCAGAGTACACAACCATAAATAAATTACCATACAAATAAAAAACACCTAAAATAATAGAAAAAATTAACTAAGACTAAACATTATCTAATAATATGACACTATAGAAAAGTCAAGAACAACCATGTCATACAGACAACAATTATCACCCATCAGGCCAATCACACATAAAAAAATTAACAACTAAAGAATAAATACAATAGCCCATACTATGAAAATCAGTATGTAACACATACCCAGTATCAACAACCCTTATCAAGCTACACCAAACTGACCAATATAATCCACATGAGCATCCCTCTCAACCATTAAACATGGGTCCTCATCTCGAGGGACTTTACATTCATGGTCATCCTGAAAATAGAAAAAAGTCATGTATGCACACCATTGTGCATATACAAGGGTGGTAAATAAATACTAGTAGACCACTCCCAATGGAGAACCTATAAAATTATTCCATAAGTTAATTTTGATGTAATATTTTAAGCTTATCCGATATATAATAGGGGAAAATATAAATAAACAACCATACATATGTAGGTCCAAGACCTCAATCGAACATACCTGCTACATCTAATCCATGAATATTCGTAAAATCATCTTAAGGATTGTGCATCCCAAACAACCTATGACTTTCATACCCATGGTAGCCATAACAAACCTGAAGATACCATAAACCCATCCTATGATATTCATTTAAACTGAGATACTAATCTTATTCTTCACATACCATGTCCTCATAACCATGCATTGTCTCATAAATGGAACCTCACCACATCTGTTCTCATTGCTACTTGTTAGTACTAAAAACCCCAGAACCTAAATCTAAATTCTATCTCTTGTATAATAATCGTAGTGCACAATGAATTAGTCCATCCCATAAAACACATATACCAAATTAACCATGATTGGAGCATCATTATAACATCTTTATCGTGGATTTAGATCATTAGTTAAGCATACATCCTTGAGGGTAAACCATAAATTCCCAAATCCTTAGTCTGGAGAGCTATCCCTAATGTATACTATATGGGTCAAGAGCCTTAGTTAGACACCCTCTGAGTAATATAATATTTGTTCCCAGAAACTCAGTCCACCTACAATAGCCGCAGTGGGTCCCATAGCAGAAGTTTATCAAAAACCCAAGGAGAAGAAGCATTAACCCAACCTCTTGATCCCACATAACATACCATCCTTTCATATACCCTCAGTCTGATACATTATCCATAAAGTATACTATCAACATCTACATACTCTATCAGACACCCTATCAGTAGTATAATTATTATTCCAGAAACCTCATCCCAACACCAAACCATATATATTTTATGTCACATCACTATAATAAAATATATAAAATAGCATGACTGTATACTTAGTCTATAACTCAAACCATAAACAACAATAAACCATGACATGTAGTCCCATTATAAAAATTCCAATCATAGGTATTTGGAATATACCTACAGATCTTCTATTTGGATCTCTCCCCCATCATAACCCTTACCAAAATAGCTGGTTTTCAAACCCTGGAAACTTATCCAAATATAATTGCGCCAAGGGGGTAATACATATCTCAAACTCAATGAACCAAAACATAAAAATGGCCGAAAATACGTCCATCTTAGCAAGCAACATCTTATCCCATCGACTCATACATCATCCTGGGTCCCAAGGGACACCCATAACTGAAACACATAATCACCCACAACCATTTAAGGTCTTCTTGTTAATCATGCACACACATGACCCTCAAGATCCACATATGAACTAAGGTATCCGTTCTTGGATCCTTATAACAAGAGCTCAATCAATTGTATGCACTATAATCATTGGTAACCGCCAGACTTCTAGGCCAATCCCAAACACAAAAACATCCTCAAGTACCCCTAAATAGACTCTTATGAATCCTTTATCAACGACATGCCCCCAAGGAATCTAATATCAGTCCCATGCCACACTGGAATTATCAAACATTAACCACAAAATACAATGATCACTTAATAAGAAAACATCTCTATAAGGTAATCATCATGAGTACCTTAGATTCAAATCAACACCACAAAAACACCCTTCCATAACCATACGCCTATGGCTTCAACCAATCTGCAAAGGCTCTATCCACCCTGATCCTTAAATGTAGGATCTAAACCTCAAATCCTCTAAAATCAAATCACTAGTCCCAATAATAATGGAAAACCAAGATCATCCAAAAGATACAACAAAAAATAAAATATTCATGGAATCTTCTAAGAAACCTAAAGCAAGACAACATGGCATGCTCATTCTAGATCAAACACAGAGTTTAAAACCATCACCCAGCCCACCTAACTCAAAACCCAACCCACTAAAGGATTCTATATCCCATCCTCAAGGAAATACTCCTTCTAAACCTATTTTTTTTTTAAAATAACAATTTATATGACATCTATATATCATAAGGATCCAACCATTGTGATCTACATAGAAAAATGCTAGGAATAGACACCACACAAGACCAATTAGGGCTTCTAGGGAAAAAAATACCCAAAACCTCTAAGAAAAAATTGTATATGGTGTGTACTTTAGAATACATGACATATAATTCAATTTCTCCTCATAGACATGTAATTTTACATGGCCAGAGTGACATGTCATCATATTTTATGATACTACATGGTGTGTACTTGTTGTACATAGTGTGAACTTTCCGAAAACCATTTTCCCATGTTTTTTTCACATGACTGTACACAAATCATGGTATTACTACAAGGTGTGTACTTACAAAAATTATTTCTTCCCCAAATGGTAGAAACCTATTGCCAGTGGTCATAGAACCACACATCGTGAAGATGAAGTCTTTGAAAAGATCCACTCTAAACCCTCATTAAACCCCCATTTTCACCAAATTAGTAGAGTTTGATCCCCACGGGGTCTCTACTAGACATTATTTGGAAAATAATATAAAAATAACTGAAATATTTGAACCAGGGCATGAAACTCAGAAATCATCATACTTATATTGGTAAATGTTGAATTTTTGGGTCTAAATCCACTCCTGAACATTGCTTCACCACAATCTGGTCCCGATCGGTGTCAAGGATGAAGTGTGAGGACATATCCTATTCTCCCCTATTAGTCTCAGTGTCATGCACAAGGGTGAACCCACTCTCCCATCCCTACCATGAATTGGTTCCAAAATGTGGAGTTGGGCTCGTTTTAATTAATTAATAAATTAATTACCCATTTAACAAGGGCCCCTATTCCTGGAACCCCAATTGAGTTTATACCTCTCCTAGGAAATACCCTCAATTATAGACTCAATTTCAAAGTCATAATGTCAATCTAACACACTGTTCAAAAGATAAATCAACCCAAACAACCCCACTAATTCAATATTTAATTAATTAAATATTATATATTCGACCAAAACTGAAACTTCTTAGAACCCTTCCAAAATTATATCCTAGTGTAAACATCCCATTATGAGACTAATTAATTGGTAATACAAAATATATGAGACTATTTTCTAGGGTGAAATAACCATTTTAACCCTCACGACAACCTAAAAACAAAAATATAAATTTATGCTCAAAATTTAAAATCTAGATAGATCAGGTATTTATAACATCCACACCATAAACCTTATCATCATAGAGAATAATCAGTGGTCTTCCAACCATACTTCCCAACACACATTGGTCTCCAACCTAATCTCAAATTGATGTGTTCTACTCAAAGACAACAATCAACATTCTCTACATAACTTTGAAGAGAGGGTGTACATCCCATCAATGTTCATGCCACTACTTTACACCCTTAACAAACCACTAAGACAATGAGAATCCGCACTCATCCATCTTGATACGTCGCATCATTATTTAAAAATCATCATCACACTCATGGTGCTCCCCACCATAGAACTCAACCCACATATACTTATTCTGAACCATGTAATGTCCCAGACCCATAAGCCACCTTATGGTGGTCTGATACCCATTGGACACATAGCCTCATGCACATATCCCAAAATTCCATAGGTTTCCGACTAGTAGCAAGGGCCTAGGTGCGTCAGTAGGGAGACTATTCCCTCATTACCAGAGTATCACAAAAGAAGTCAAATTCATACAATAGTAGAAGAAAATAATTAAGAAGACAACTGATAGTAAGATAAGACAGGAATACATATCAATAACTAGAAGTTCATCATATACATAATGATTCTAATGATACAAGTTTCTAGAAAACATCCAAAATAGGTACAAAGGCAATACAATACAATACAAGTATCCCAAAAATAACTAAAACCAAAAAGTGATTCTAGCATCACAATCCTCAACTTTTTCCTATGCTCCCCTACTCCAACGTCACAGTCAACAACCACTACTAGAAAAATACCCTATACAAATCATTTGAAACCATTGGTATAGGCCTCCAAACTGTTGGTATATCCTATACCAATGGTTTGCAGAACTGTTGGCTAGTAAGCCGGGGGGATATGTCTATACCAATGGTTTTGGGAGAACTGTTGGTATAGACCTATACTAATGGTTTTCAAAACGGTTGGTATAAGTAATATGAAAAATCTATACCAAAGGTTCTTAAAAACTATTTGTATATGTTTTTTCAAAAAAGAAAAATTCTGTTGGTTTTGATCCCAGTACCTCCAGTTTATGATTTAACAACCTAACTAGTAACCTAACATGAATTTTGTGAACATAATTTCATAAATATATATATATATATATATATATATGTATTATCATAAATATTTTAAATTTTTCTTTATTTAATGTTATATGTAAGAAGATTCCATAAAAAAATACATGTAACAATACCAACGGTTCTCAAAACCATTGGTATAGACCTATACCAGTAGTTTTGAGAACCGTTAGTATAGATTCTTTGATTTTGGGACCTATACCAATGGTTTTGGAAAAATATTTAGTATTGGGGGGAACTATACCAACAGTTTGGGGAAAATCAATGGTATAGGGTCTCTATTACGGATCTATACCAACAGTTTGGCCAAAACCCCACACTCTTGGTATAGGTCCCAAAATAAGTGACATATACCAGTGGTCTGTCCAAAACCATTGGTATATGCCCAAATTAGTGACCTATACCAACATTTTTTTCCAAACCGTTGGTATAGGTCCATATAAGTGAACTATACCAATGGTTTTCCCAAAACCATTGGTATAGATATTATTTTATGTAGTGAACCTGTATGAGGGCACTTTCCCCTATCATCACCTGTAACCATATAATCTGCTTGGGTTTCTGAGGAGGCCCAAATATGGTGTGAGATAAACATCCTAGTATGAAACCACCAAGGTCTAAAAAATTCTAATAGTAATTCTATAAGAGTGATTGAAAGTGTAATCAAGTAGTAAGTAAAGTGTGCAAGCCAATGAAATTAGTCTATCACGGTATGTAAAACCAACCATCCCTCAAGGATATCTACAAAAGGGTAACTTCTTTACAAGGAAGCTAAATGAAAAGGAAAAAAGTCACATGACCACGCCATACATACACAAGTATCTTTCGTCCCATACTCACACTATAAAAATAAGTCTAGTGATCCCATGACCACACTGTATAATGATGTTAATAATCCCATGAACATGTCATACAGTGAAGTGTAGACCACAAGGGCTAGATCCAAGGTGTCAGCAGACCATGGAATCCATGTAATAATTCTAGACCATGGAGGGCCAGATCAAAGGAGCATGTCAAAGGCATCCCATATATTCCCATGGGAGTCCCTAGTTTAAACTCAGTTAAGAATTTTTAGGAGTCCTAGAAAAATGGAAATAGAAATCCCTACGTGTGCCTAAGAAATCTGGATCCACGGGGTAGCAATGCCTGATGAATCCCACAGAATCAAGACCCAGGGGGTAGAGTCACCCTGAGGTGTCCACTACCATGTTCCAGATCCATGGAGAGTAGTCCATGGCATTGATCAACCATTCATTCAAGAATTCAATAATTCAGTTATGAATAACATTACATGTGTGTATACCCACTCACATCAACCTTCACAATCCATGAGTATAACCACTCATGAAAACCACTTATCAAACAAGCATACGGGCCTACCCTCCTATATAAACCATTTTTCATGCCATTAACATTTTATGTAGGTATACCCTCCCATATAACCCATTTCATCAATCCCATTAAAATTAAAAAAGTATGGAATAACTAGATATAATAAGGTAAGGATGAAACACATCTCCGAGGAAATCTATTCTATATATCAGGGTATTAACAGGATTCCTCTAATTATGAAAGCACAAGCACACACCCCTTGGGTGGTTTAAACAGGCATAAAAAGGTTGTTTTTTATGGAACACCCCTTGGGTGACCTTGAATCATGTAACGGGTTCCAAAACACCTAAAAAAACCAACATGCATCCTCACAAGGTCCGACTAAAACTATAATGAGAAACTCACACAAAAACAGGTCATTATCTGAATGTCAAGTAGGTGAAAAAATGCCAAACCCCTGAAAAGAATCCAAAAATCTATAAGAAAGTATAGACCAGCTACCATGCCTCAGTAGTAGATAGATAATACAGTATCAAGTCCTGATTTGTCCTGATTTGGATGAAATCCCAATAACGGACGAAGAATTAGATATTAGGGCATATAAGTATAAATCCAAATATCCTAGTCGCTATTCCGAAGAATAAAAATGACTAAAAATGAATCGAGAACATGACAATGTGGTTCCAACAAGACAATCCACTCTCCAATCAGAGTTTAGATGGATTGGATATCTAAAAAACAATATTAGGGGTGTGTTAGCTCACAAAAATAGATGAAACTACTCTATCTATACAAATTGACGTTTCTCTCTCTTTTAATAAAAAAACTGCACTGGGAAAGTACACGACATGTTGGACAAGTACATAATGTGTATTGCCTTGTATTTTTTTCTGATCCAGACAGGCTACAGGTTATGAGGGGCCATTACATGACATTTACTATAAGATCATAGTATGTAGTCCAAGTACATGATGTTTACTGATATTGTAGCCATATTTTAGCATGCTTTCCCCTTCTTTCCCAAATAAAAAACCATCCGGCCGACGAACTAGAAAAGGGACTAAGACATAAGGAAATCAACAACATTTACATGAAAATAGAGATACACAAATCAAAAAAAAACTCAGGATTTTACCATCTTCCCCCATAAAGCAATTCGACCCTGTATTTATCTCTAAATGATGGTTAAGATTTTTCTGAAAACAACTCCATCCACTAAGCTTCTAGGTCATCCACCCTTTCTAAAGTGTTATCCTATAAATGGACATGCTGCCATAACATCTATAGTAGAGGAATTGATCATCCTCAATGAACCTTCATGCTCCTATCAACTATATGAAATGGTTGATCATCAAAGGATGCATCAACCTAAAGCTCAACCACCTCAGGCAGAAAAATGTGATATGGGCCTGAGTGATAGCAGTGTAGTCGAGATTCCTGGAAGGTAGTGTGCAAGGATCCGTTCCTATGAAGTAACTACAACCCATAAGCAACCGACCCAACACTCTCAAGAATCTCAAACGTCCCAAAATATCTTGGTGAATGTTTACCCTATCTCCTAATCCGCTTGTGCCCCAACCATGGGAAAACATGAAAGAAAACCTAATCCTCTACCTCAAACTCTATAGGTCATCTACAGCTATGAGATTATGATTTCTAGAGAGACTCTATAGTAGCCATCTGCTTCTGAATCATCTGGACATGGTTATATGTCTTCTAAATGAGACACAGTCCTATTAAAGCTGCCTCTCTTACTGTTGAACCGTAAAACGTATAATGAAATGGAATACCATATAAATCCTTGTAAGGTTCCATATATATCATCAGATAATAAAAATTATTGTTGAAAAATCAACAATGGGAACATGCCTTTCCCAAGAGCCCCCAAAATTCAGGATGCATGCTCACAGCAAGTCCTCTAGAACCTATATGATACACTCTGACTAGCCATTAGTCTGAGGGTGGTATTCCGAGACTGGAATCACTTATGTACCCAGTTACCTTTGAAAAATATTTCCAAAACAAGATTCAAATAGGGAATCCCTATATGAAACAATTGTGCATTGGACCCCGTAACTTCCTATCACCACGTAGATGTAAAAAAATCTAAGATCTTCTACACTAAATGACTCGTTGATCAGTAAGAAATGTGTGACATTTGTAGGAATATCAATGAAAAACCACAAAACATCATTACCTTGAGGAGAAATCGGAAAACTAGTAACCAAATCCATCATGACATCATCTCATTTCCAATTTGAGATAGGTAACTACTGTAGAAGCCCAATTGGCCGCTGATGTTCCTCATTCACCTCCTAACAGGTGGAACACCTCATAAAAAACCATCTACCCCTCTCTTCATTCCCATACACTTTTATTGTCGTCACAAGTCATGGTACACCTTGGTGATTTAGGGGTGAACTGCACTTGTTGAAGCATAAAACTATCGAATCATATCCTCATGTATATCTCATGGAACCCAAACACATTCATGGATATGTAGTAAATCTTCATCCCCGATCATCCAACCAAGGGGAGGGCCATCACCTACTACACCGTCTTGTAGAACTAGGCCTTCAGAATCTAGTAGCTATATCATCCTAACTGTGTTCTATAGGGTAGAGGTAATAGCTATGGGTGAAGGAAAATTCTTCCCCTGTCTTTCATGCACCTCCAGGTGCCTCTTAAAAAATGACACCATAATCTTCCACTCGCTTCTGGCCGACATCACTACCTTTATCTAATTCTTATTGATTAGTGAACAGGCCACTGCATTTCCCTTACTAGGTGTGCAGGAAAGCTCGAAGTCAATGAATTGTAGATAATGTACTCTCCTTCCCTATTTAAAATTTAGATCACACTATGTAAATATATACTTGAGGCCTTTTTTGGTCAGTATACACCTCAAAATGCTCTCCTTATAAATAGTTCATTCAATAGCACAATGCATGAACAACTGTATCTTACCTGATATCGAGCGTATGGTAATTACTATTATGAGGCATCAACTATCAGGACCCATATGCCATGGCTTGATCTCCCTGGATCATCACAACCCCCAACATAATACTTGACGTGTCACAGTACAATGTGTTGGTCTTTCCATAATCTTGCAGTATAAGGACTGGTTCTGATTTCAACCTCCCTTCTAGATCCTAAAAGGTTCTCTCAAAATATTCTAACCTCACAGACTTCACACCCTTCTTAGTAAATCCCATAAAAGGTGATTTTATTTGTGATAAGTCCGGTATAAAATTATTGTAGCATCCAGCTAGCCCTAATAAAATTCATAGGTCAAAAACGTTCTTGGGTTGTTCCTAGAAATCTACAACTCTCACCTACTCTAGGTCTACTCGCACTCCTTTCTCTGAGATGATTTATCTTAGGAAGTGAATTTGATCCATCCAAAAGAGCCACTTTGTGAGCATAGCGTATAACTGATGCTCTATTAGTGTATTCAAAATGATCTCAAAATGGTTGGAATGGTCTTGTCAATTGTGAGAACAAACCAATATATCATTCATAAAAACCACCACAAAAGAATCCAAATAAGGATGTAACACTCGGTTCATCAAATCCAATAAAACTGCTGGAATGATTGTGAAACCAAACGACATAGAAAAATACTAATATAACACATACCTTCTATGAAATGATGTATGAGGTTTGTTTGCAGGTTGAACATGCACCTGGTGATATCTAGACCTCTAGTTGATCTTTCATAACACTTGAGCTCCTCAAAGATGATCAGACATTCCATCTATCTGTGGAAAGAGATATCAGTATTTAACCACCATCTAGTTCATTTTACAATAATACAAACATATCCTAAGAGTTTCTTCCACCTTTTTCTCAAAAGGACTGGAAATCCCCATGGAGAAGTACTGGGTCTGGTAAACACCTTAGCCTCTAAATAATCTAGCTACCACTTGAACTCCTACCAATCCATCGTTTCCATCTTATAAGCAGTAATGGATACTGGCGCAGCTCTTGGAACTAGCTCTATAGAGACTCCACATGTCCATTAGAATGTAAACAAGAGAGGTCATTGGGAATGATTTCCTAGAAGTCCTTAGCCAAAGGAGGAATGGCCTCTGAGACACTACGAGATCATCTAGAAACAAAGTAGTAATATGAACTTTCATTCCACCCAACCCACGATTCTTCGGATTATCTCTACTCTTCTGGACATCACATTTACCCTTGTGAATATGAACTACACTCTTTGGTGATGTGAATTTCAGCATCCTACAATATTAGTCAACATACACTCGATAATCCATGAGCTAATCCATTTTTGATAATGACGTCAAACCCAGTCATCTCGAGGACATAAAGACCCCACATAAATTGACACTCTCCAAACTCAAGGGGACACTCCACACACTATCACACATCAACCGTTATAACTCCTAATGGTTTTCCTAGAATCAAACAACCATCATAAATAAAAACCAAAAGCCTAAGGATTTTAACCACTCACGTTGAGATAAAAATGTTAGAGGCAACTGTATCGAAAAGAGAAGATAAAATAGTAGAAGATACTAAGATCATACCTGTCACTGTATATGGTCTGAGATCCTTACCATGTTGGGTATGTTACACATCATATGCCTTTTCTACACCATGGACCAGTGAACCATCCTAGATACCCAGAGCAGATCCACCCTACTGTTTCTGAGAACCCGGTGTCTTTTTACCCCATCCATGAACACCACATCTCAGACCTAACCGGCTTTAACTACTCATGATCCCACCTTAATGTGGAGATGAAGAACTTTCTCTAGTACACGATGTCAGATCTAACCCCCTACCACTCACAGCAAGAGGGGAGGTCCTGCAAAACCACTGCATGGGCCGCATCCTGCCGTAATATTGGCACTCGAATGGATCGCAGTCCCACTTGTTGTTCATGTGGCCTTGCCTACCACAATGATAGAAATACACCATGCTACCTTCACCCATAGCCTATCTAGATCTCACATCATGGGAAGCCACCAAAGGATGCTTCCGACTTGATGATGTAAATCCACTGGGGTGAGAAACAACACTCTCATGTTATGTACCTCAATATTACCTCATGTTTCGCATTTTTATTAGTTCTTGATTCACAATATTAGTTATAGAAGCAACCTAAACACCTTTAAATGGGATTTTATTTCATTTATGAGACCTTTTTTAAATATCTTTTCCCCCAAAAGCTCATCCATAAGATACATCAGCAAAAAATGCTGCCAATCTGTATAGAGTGCCATGTATTCCATAACCATCATCATGCAGTACTCCAGACGCAGAAAATATCTAGCTTACACTATTCGTAGAGTCTTGGTGTAAAAGTAGTTATAGAAGAGTGTTCATAATTCATCCCAACCCATATCTCACATCCCATCATCTAGATTCCAAACATTGTACCAGCACATTGCCGCTCCATGTATCATATAAGTTGTAAGCATGACCCTCAACTCGGGAGACATCTCTAGATGCACAAAAGTTTCTTACATGGTCTCAATCTATAGATCTACAACTTCTAGTCTGTCATCCCATAAAAATATGGAATGATGCTGCTGCTAGGAAACATGTGTCGGCTTAGCCATTATCAACACTGACTGCAGCGCTTCCTAGATCGTCTGAATATATCGAATGAAAGCCTCATAGAACAAAACATCAACACCTATTCCCAAAATACCCTCACACCCATAAATGTAACTATTTGAGGATCAAGCGATATCCTGTGTCCCACCATATATGAAGAATGGTCATCTCCTCCCTTGTGGTGTACCACTACAGGTTTTCATGGTTCCATGTATCCACAACACCAAACATAAGCATTTGGAGATAACAATATCAAATCACGAATCTCAAAGCATATGATAGGGAAAACACCTCCTACAAAAAAATAAAAACCCAATTCATTCTCTAAAATCCCAGACTGAAAAATGTAAAACCATCGAACCAATAGAAACTATGCCTCTTTCTGACTCAAATGTCGGGTCTAGGTAAAGTATCTATTCACCATTCATGTCCATTTCCATTCGAGTTCACATTAAATTAACTAGGAAATTTCACCATGGGTTACCAATTTTGAATCCATGAGGTCCCATAAAACCTCACAACCACAACCTCAGTTCCCATTTAAACCATACATATAATAAGATCATTTAAAATTTACTTTTCATTACTAAATCATTTCCCAATTCATAAGTGTCCATAATCCTTATGGATTGGAAGATGATGTCACTCTTTATCTAATAAACCCATCTAACAGAACAACATACACAACTGTCACATCAACTATCCCAACAACATGCAATATCTAATGCACCCTAAATGGCATTGTATAATGAATGGAATATAATTGTAACAAGTGTTTATATGATGAATGAGATGGAACACCCTCATCTCATCGCGTTTCAACTTAAATAGAACCCATAATTGCATCAATAGTAATAGCATAAATCAAGTACATAACCCAATAGTGAAATAAAATTAACTATTAGGGTAGAAATCATGAAAATAAAAACTCATTTGAGGCCATTTAGCTTTTCACTATACATGAGTAGCTACTCCTAGACACTGTTTATTACAAAATCCCATTTCCATCCTGTACCTATCTAATTTTACCAAATAGTAATTCAAACATGAACGAAAACTCCTCTGATACAACTTTGTAATGACCCAGATCAGGATTCCATCCTATGGTACCCCGAGCCCGATTGACCACATGGCCTCAAGCACATCTATCTAAACACCAGAGGCTACCGACTAGCAGCGAGGGCTGAGGTGAGTTAGTGGGGAGACTATTCTCTATTTACTAGAGTATCACAATGGAAGTCAAATACATACAATAGTGGAAGAAAATAATTAAGAATACAACTGAAATTAAGATAAGACATGAATACATATTAATAACCAAAAGTGAATCATAATAATAATGATTTTAATGAAAAAAATATATAGAAAGCAACAAAAACTGGTACAGGGAAATACAATAGATTACAAGCATCGCAGAAAGAACAAAATACCAAATTGTGATCCCAGCATCACAAGCCTCAACTTGGTCCTATGCTCCCCTGATCCAATTTCATAGTCAACACCCTGTATCTAGGAACATTCTCCTATCATCAACTGCAACCATTTAATCTATTTGGGTCCTTGAGGGGGCCCAAACAAGGTGTGAGATAAACATCCCTATAGGAAACCACCCATGTCAATACCATTCTAACATCAGTTCTACAAGAGTGCTAGAAAGTGTAAACAAGTAGTAAGTAAAGTTTGTATGCCCATGTCACGATTCTATCATAGTTTGTAAAACCAACCAATCCTCAAGGCTACCTAAAATTAGGTCAGCTCTTAACATGGTAACTAAATACAATGTAAACCATTCAGATGACCATACCGTACATCCATCTGGACCCTATGTACCACAACCACATTGTAAAAAGAAGCAGAGTGATCCCACAACCACATAATATAATGATGTGAAGAATCCCATGACCGTGCTGTATAGTGATGTGTAGACCATAAGGGCCAGATTCATGGTGTCAGTAGACCAGGGAATCCGTGTAATAATTCTAGACCACTAATGGTCGAATCCCTGGATCTTGTCAATGGAAGTCCATCGAGTCCCACGGGAATCCCTGGTAGATACTTAGTTAGGAATTGTTTGGGGTCCTAGTATCATGGAAAAAGCAAGTCCTACACAATCCCAAGAAAGTCGAATCCATGGGGTAGCATGGCCTGGAGCTTCCCATAGAATCAAGACCTAAGAGGCATAGTGAACCAAGGAGTTCATTACCGCATTCCAGATCAATGGAGAGAATTCCATGGTATCGATCACCCATTTATTCAAGAATTCAATCATTTAATTTAAACAAACATTCCATGTGAGTATACCCACTCACATCAACTTGCACAGGCCATATGTATACCCACTCATGCAAACCATTTATCAAACATGAATATGGGCCTACCCTCCCATATAATTCATTTAGCATGCCATTATCATTTTGTATAGGTATAACCACTAATATCATCCATTTTTACAATCCTAGTCAGATTAAACAAGCATGGAATAACCAGATATAAAAAGGTAAGGAGGCATCACATCTCTTAAGAAATCTATTCAAGCTATCAAGTCATTAATGGGCTACCACTAACTATCCAAGCACAATAAAAACACCTTTGGTGGTTTAAATAGGTATAAAAAGTAATTTGTTTAAGGCGAACCTCTTGGGTGTCCTTTAATCAAGAAATGAGTGCTAACACACCTAAATGTAACCTACGTGCATCCTCACTTGGTACAAATACAACTATAGAAAGCAACTTGCAAAATAATGAGCATTTTTTAGAATGTTTAATGGGAGACAAAAAGGATGGACACCTAAAAATTATACAATAATTTGAAAGAAAGTATAGACCACCTACCTATCCTTGGTATTAGATAGATCATCCAGTATGAAGTTCTGATTCTTCTTGGTTTGGATGAAATTTGAATAATGGACGAAGAATGAGAAATTAGGGCATACGATCCTAAATCCAAAGAGTATATTCATTGTTCAGAACAATAAAGAATGATGAAAAGGGAATCTAGCACAAACTGATGTAGTTCTAGTGAAGGAAACCATGCTCAAATCGGAGTCCATATGGATTCTATAATAGAGAAACTAGATTTCAGTTGTTTTGGATCACAAAAACAGATTAAACTGCTCAATTAGTAAAAATTGAGGCTACTACCTATTTTAATAAAAAAATCACAGGGAAAGCACACGATGTGTAGGACAAGTAAATGGTATATATTTTCCTATATTGTTTTTTGAGCTAGATAGGCTACATGTCGTGATGGGCCAGTACATGACGTTTACCGGAAGTACATGTCATGCAACCACCTTTTAGCCTATTTTCCCATTCTTTCCCAAAAAAACCCAACTACACAACGACCCTTGTTAGTGTCAAATCCAAAAGGAGAGAAAAAACATTAACTTAAAAAGAGTGATCTGTAACCTAATAAAAACACGTGATCTAACTAAACATAATGCTCCCCATCGAAGAAGTTTCCTCTCAAACACATTCTTTGTAGTCCACAACCCACTCGACATGGTCCTCACTACATCCTCGACCCTACCCATACTAGGGTCTCACCACTATACATGATCTGGTACTCACCAACTTAATAGAATCATTATCATCACCTCATAACCAACATATTTTCCCCATCTTATGCCTCAATCACAACCAACCTTGGATCTGGACATCACAACCTTAGCCCACATAGAATGATTTCAAGATATTTGTCATGATTTTATCTAGACTATAAGCATATTAAGATTTTATTGATGAATACCATCACAACCTTATCCATACAGAACATTATAGTTTTATCCCAAGGACTTGTTCCACCAAGACCATAAGAATCTCATCACACCCGCAACAATTTCTTAGTCCACCCATGGTTTACAGCCCAACTACAGCACCTCAAAAAAACACTCTTGTAACATCTGATCCGCAAACCAAATGATACAGTGCATCACCATAACATGAATTTCAACATTTCATCTATCAAAAACCATTGCATTCCCTTGTGAAGCCCATAAAAACCTACTCTGGCTCCAACATGTCCCCTATCATGAAAAGTCAACTCAGAAGACTAAACCTAGAAAACTCAAGCACTTCCTGTGCTCCCTATACAACCCAAATCCACTACGTTCAACTCAAATGAACAACTATTTCATGGGCTATCAACCTAAAAGAACCTACCCCTCAAGAAACCAACCACAAAACATTGTTTCTGTTATATAAGAAAACCATCTCAAAACAAAGGGAATCTAATAATTATAAACCTCAAAACCAACTACACCCTTAATGAAACATTTTCACAATTCCAAAACACCCATATATACCTCGCACACTTAAAGAACTCATAATGCAGTCAATTCCTCTCAAAATTTACCATCAAAATCAAACAACCCTAACTCCCTGGTCTGGTGTCACTTCAGAAAGGCCACTAGGCTCTCCCACCTATCCCTAGCGAATAATTCTAATGTCATGCCACAATGTCTAACCACCTAGTTCTATAACAAACCATAGAAGTAAACAAATAATGGGGAATCTCACACACCAATATCTTTTTCATATTACATCATTAAGACAAAACAACCATCTCATATAGCCTCACACTACAAAGGTGTCATACACCAACCAACTGCTCGAAACTGGGGCCTACATCCACACTAAGCATCTGCACATCAGACTCCTCCTTGGAGGACCCATACATACTACAAACCTAAAAAACCATCTACAAGGTTTCTATATCTCTACACTTATACCGTAATATCCCCCAAGTTCACTACACCAGTCAGACACAAAACCACACCAGCATCCCCAATATCGAGATTCCCACAATAGATCCACATAACCTACCACTAGAAGAATATTAGAAAAATAACACACTAGATGGACTAAAACATGGGGGACATACATGCCTATAATGATTCATGATAATCTTATTTTTTCTATAATCCATGAGTCAAAACAAACTCACATGCCTCTTTCCAATGGGCCAAGAGCCTGGAATCCATCATAAGCAATAAAATTTAAACAACATGTGTATCACTCAAAGAAAAAATCATATAAAATCATCAAATAAAAAATACAGAACTTCAATCAAAGTCCCCAGTAACTTGGACTTTTTACCAGAATAGATTCTCATGATGAACCAACCCAATATCCATCACAAATTTCAACAATTTCATATATATATTGTCTACAAAACCGAAAATATTGAAATAATAGGAATGTAAACCCTCTCATACAACATTGTATCACTACCTAATGGTAGCCACTAAACTGATTCTCCAATATAGTTCACCAAAATACCTCAAGAACGCCTCCTCATATTCCAAAGGATACCAACTAGATTTGGGGGTTTAAATGTGAAAATGTGAGGAGACAATAACCCCATATCACAGTGCACAACCAGAAGTAAATAACCAAACACATACATAACATGAAAAACAATAGAATAAATAAAATGAGACTAAAGATATTAAAACAATAAAAAACAATAGTAATGGAATGAAAAACCAAGTTATGCATTCAATAAATATCACCCACTAGGATGATCAGACATACATAAATGAACAACTATAGAGTAAAAATAGCAAGCCCTACTACCAAATCTTGTTCGTATCATATACCCAGTCTCTAGTACCCTATCAAGATGCTCTATCCTGACC
Source organism: Viscum album (assembly GCA_963277665.1). NCBI lineage: Eukaryota > Viridiplantae > Streptophyta > Magnoliopsida > Santalales > Viscaceae > Viscum > Viscum album. The sequence goes on from OY728152.1 coordinate 1,428,368,730, forward strand.
AGTAGACTCCACACGAGCATCCCACTCAACAATGACACCCATAAACTCAACTCGATCCACAATTATTCCTTGCTTAACCTTAATGTAGACATAAGGTATGTACGCACACTAAGGTGCAAGTACAGGTATGAGGAATAAATCATAGTTGGCCACTCACAATGGTGATCTTATAAACTGCTTCCATAAGTGCATGATTAGGAAATATGTGCTAAATAACTAATATAAAATGTGGTAAATAATATAAATAAACAACCATCAATCTATATGTCTGAGACCACACTCGACCATAACTACTTCAACTAATGAAATAATATCTCTAAGTTCATATTCTAGAATTTTAATCCTAATTAAACTACGAGATACAAACCCACGGTTTCTACAACCAACCAGAAAATAGCAGAAAACCATCATATGATATTCCTTTTACTCGAGATATTAATCTATGTCTTTACATACCAAGTCCCCATACCTAGAAATTGTCTCATACTTGGAACCTCGATACATCTATTCACATTTCCACACAATTTTACTACCAATCATGTATTTTATTCTGGGTTTTATCTCATGTATCATAACTATAGTGTGTAAAGCATCAGTCCATACCATAAACCATATATATCAAAACAATCATGCCCCTTGAAAGTCTGATATCTTAACCATGGATGTAGAGTGTCAGTCCACCATCCATCCTAGCTTGTAAACCATCAATTCCCAATGCCTAATTCTGGAGAACTATCCCAAAAGTATACTATCTATTTCTAGAGACTCAGTTTGAAATTCTCTTATTAGTATACTTTATATATCGGGATACTTAGTCCAGCAATTATAACATCACTGGGGCTTAGAGCGCTAGTCTTTCCCAAATCGAAGGAGAATGAGATGTTGTCTAACCTCCTTATTCAATATGGAATTACATCATTTCCCAAAGCCTTAGTTTGCAATATTATCCATGAAGTATAATATCACAGTCTATAGCCTCAGTCTGACACCATCTTTGTAGAATAATTAGTGTGTTTGGAACCTCAGTCTAGCACCAAACCACACACATGTTATTTAACATCACTACACTCAACAATATAAAACAACATGTCTATATCCTTAGTTTAAAACTCAGAACATAAAAATTCATCATCAATATAGAGTCTCGGTCTAACAATACCAATCATGGATATCCGGAACCATATATGTGGATCATATTTCTAGATCTCTCTGCCATCCTAGCTCTTACCAAATCAACAGGTTTACAAATCATGGAAACCCATCCAAATAAAGTTCCCTGAGGGGGTGATATTGGACACAACCTAAACAAACCAGATCATAACAATGGAAGACTATGCATCCATATCATCCAATAAAATCCTAGATCATTGGCTAATACTGCATTCTAGGTTCTAAGAAACACCCATAACTTTACCACATAATCACACACACACATTCAGGGTTGTCCTATCAATTGGGCACACACATGACCCTATAGATCCACACATAAACTAATTCATCCCATCTTGGATCCTAAAAACTAAAACTCATGCATGGAAATCCTATGTAAACTCAGATAACCACAAAAATATCAGGCAAATCCCTAACATAAGAAACAAACTCAGGCGACCCTCAATTTCCACCTACCGATCCTTGATCAACGATATATCACTAGGGAATCTAAAATCAATCCCATTACATATAGGAATTATCAATAATCTACCATGGAATATAATGATCTCTTAACTAGAAACCTACTCTGCAAGGGAATTATGAAGAGTACCTTAGACTCAACTCCCCACCCTAATGAAACACTCCCATAACCACACTCCAATGCTGTCAAGAAATCTCCAAAGGATTTGTCCTACATGATCCTCAAATGTAGGATCTGAACCTCTACTTCTATAACCTCAGGTCATTAGGCATGATATTCAAGGACAAACAATGTCATCCCTGAGATTCTACTAAAATCCCATCTTCTAGGATTCATGTAAGAAACATTAATAAAAACACCATGGTATGCTCATGTCAGATCAAACACTGAGCCCACAACCATCAATTGGGCCTCCCCAATAAAACTCATACCACTAAAGGATTATAAAACCAAACATAAAGGAAATAATCATTATTAATCAAATTTATATAAAACACCTTTTATATGACCTCTATATGTTAAAAGGATCCCACCATTGTGATCTACATGGAAAAATTCATAGAATATACTACTCACATGCCTAATACTGACTTCCAGGGCATAAAATACCCAAAAAACTAAGCTGGAAAAGTATATGTCATGTGAATTAGAGTACATGGTGTGTAATTTTATCTCCCATCCCAGAAATGTAATTTTACATTATAAGAATGACATGGGGTTTGCCTATGTAATATTACATGGTGTGTTCTTTCCAAAAACAATTTTCCCATGTTCCTTTTTACATGGTCAAACACATGACCATGTACAACTATGTATAATGAACTTAGAGTACACATCATGAACTTATAAAATGTACCACTTCCCTGAATAGGAAGAACACATAGATTGTGTTCAGACAACCACACTCTGTGTAGACATAGTTTCCGATGGGAAACCCCTCCAAACCCTCCATAAATCCCTGTGTTTCCAAAAATATGAATAGATTGACCCCATGGGGTATCTAGAAACCATTATAAGGAAAATAAACTTAATAAAAATAGATATTTTTGAATCAATGCATAAAACCTATGAACCGGTCCACCTCTGGGCGTAAATGTCGATGCTTTGGGTCTAAATCCACTCCCAGAAGTTGCAACACTTCAATCTTGTCCTCATCTACTTTGAGGATGAAGTATGGTGGCATATTCTCTTCTATCCTTCTTGTTCTAGGTGTCAAGTGCAAGGGAGAACCCTCTACCCATTCTCTACAATGCACGGGAAACAAAATGGTGTGTGAGACTCTTTTTAATAAATTTAATTAATTAATTAGTTAATTTATTAATAAACGATTTGACACCCATGAAGAGTCCCTAAACCTGAAGTGAGTTCATACCTCATCAAGGAAGTACCCCTCATTCCCGACTCAATCACGCTGCTAGAATCACAATCCAACACACGGCTCAAAACATACAAGCACCTGAAGCCACCCAACTAATTAAAAATTTAATTAATTAAATATTAAATATTTTACCAAAACTACAACTACTTGGAAATATTCCATGATCTTGTACTATGTTAAAAAAACCTATTATCGAAAAAACTGGCTAGTAATAAAAATTATCTGAGACTACCTTCTAGGGTAAAATGACTATTTTAACACTCTTGAGCACTTGTGAACAAAAATTTAAATTTATGCTCCAATTTCAAAATCTAGAAAGCTTAGGTTGCTACATTCATAAGTATTTAAAAAGGTATTTTTAGTGGGACAAATTGAAATGATATATTGCATATTTTGTATCTTGTTTCTTATTATGTTAGTAAGTCAAGGTTTAGATATAGATTACTAAGAGGATGTTGAAACCATTATCCATACTCGAATCGAAATGGTGAAACATCACCTCGTAATTTGTCATTAGAATCCCCAAAATGGCTAAAGGATATAATGTGTTATGGGTCGTTGTGGATTTTGTTGTGTTGTCAACACACTTAATTTCAATATGGGAATACCTATCACATTATCATATTCTATAGTATAAAAAATTTGATAAGGTATTGTAGAGTACTACATTCTATTATATTTGATCAAGATCTACAAATTACTTCGAAGCTTTTGAAATGTCATCTATATGATCTGGATTTAGAGATGAGTTTTAGAAATAAATATCATCCTAAGAGAGATGATATGTATAAGGTAACCATTCAAACCGTATAATATATGATGAGTTCTTATCTTACGTATTTCAATGGTGTTTGGGTTTAACACCTTCCTGTAGTCTATATTTCTTACAATAATATATTTTACTTGATCATGAAGATTGATACTTATGAAGACCTTTGTGGAATGAAGTGTTTAACTCCAATGCTCTATGATGAATTTATAGAAATGAATACATTGGGTATTATGCCAGATGAGGATATTGAAGAGAAAATTGTATCCATTCTGTAGTTTATCAAGGTAGTTTGTAGTTTATAAAGATGTTATGTTGACAATCATCAGTGAAATCCTCAATTGGAAGTTGGTGAGAAAGTATTTCTATAAATATATCTATGGATGAATGTTATGATATTCATAAATAAGGGAAAATTGAGATTTAGGTATATTAGAACTTCTGAGATTCTTGATCAAGAAGGAATTTTAGCTTATTTCTTTGTTCTTATGTCAATCCTCTCTCATGTTCACAATGTGCTCCATATACCTATCTCAAGGAAGTACATATCTCATCCAACACATATACTAAACTCATAGTTCATACCAATAGAGAATGATATTAACTATAAAAACTCATTATAAATATTCTATAATAAAGATAACATGTTAAATAACAACACTACCCCTTTGGTAAATGTTCCCTGGAGGAATCAAAAATTCAAAGAAGCTACTTGGGAACCTGAGCCTGTAATCAGATAGATATATCCACATTTTTTTGTGTTGAAGTGACATAATTAAAATTGGAAAATTCATTTCAAAGGGGTATAATGCAACTCTATGAGATTTAATGATACTATTCATGATTTTTTTTGAATTCGTTGATTTCTTTCTTTACACATAACAATGAGTTTAAATGAACAATAATATAATAATATAATATTTTTTTTATATTGTAGTTATCACCCAGTCATTAGATTGGATGTTATGAGCATGACTGACTAATTAATGAAAAACACATGGTTTTTATATGTATAATATGACATCATTGGATACAAATTAATTAAAACTGAAAATAAATGTCTTTTGAAATTAATAGTGATATTTTTTTCTGAAAAATATTTCTATGTGTGCAATCTGTTAACCTAAGAAATTATATTAATCACTATTATTGAATTATTTTAATGAAATTTATATATTATATATTCAATGATATTTTTTAACATTTATCTATTTTTATAGGCATGGGACAAGATTAAACTAATTTTTATTCCTAACATGTATTTTTTTCAAAACAATTGTTTTCGACACATTTCAGGAAATTATTTTAAAATGAAATTATTCAACATATTGAATATTTGTTTATTTTTTTCATATTTGTAATCATGAGGTATAAATTTGGTAAATAGTTCCCTTTTATTTTTAGGCATTATGGATAGTAATTTTGGTAAAATTCATCACCTCGGTAAAGGCTAAATCATGTTAACCTATATAAAAAATAAATGACAAGGTCACTATATTTCATCATAATTATTATAGGATAAAGATAATTTGATCTTTATCAATTTATTATTGAAATTTAATTTTTTTGAATTGATAGTTTTCTTTGAAAATGGCCTACATAATATTAAAAGAAAAGGAAAATAGAAAATGTCTCTCTCTTACTTTTAATTATATTTTATGTGTTTACATAGGGACAAAATAATTTCATGAGTCAATATTAATGGATATTTTGAGAGTAGTAAAATTATTTTAAATATTTTAATTTATTTTTATGCCTTATTAATTGTATAATTACCTTAAATTTTTACACAACACTGATATAATATTTCATCAATTAATAGAAAAATAAAATTAATGATTTTAAAAATATTAAGTAATATAATTTGAGTTATTTACAACTTTCCATAAATTTTATAGATTAATATAACATATTTGAGTCATTTTAAGTAATATATTCTAATTTTATCCTTCTCCTTTTGTTTTTATTGTAAAATTAAGTTAATATTGTCAAAAATGACATTAATGATAGAATATTGAAAAATTATTCAAAAATATTAATTTTTATGAATAGGAAAAGGTGGAGGATATATGGTAAAAAATATCAAACCTCTTCCATTTATGAAAAAAAATATCACCGTATATGTAAAATTATAACCCTTTAAGAGTCAAATGGTTGTTACAAAACATATGGTTAAAATGGGTTAACTATGTTGTTAAACTATAAAGATGATGTTTAAAACACCACTTCAACCTATAAAAATATTATTTTTAGATATAGTTTAAAATAATTAATTAATTTTATTCAAATATATTTCTGTTCTGACTAATTTTTTTAGAGATTGACTTTCTTTATATTTAAATCTTTTTAGATATTTTAAGACTTCCACTGCCCTCACATATAATAGGGAATCTCACATTTCCGTTATCTACACAATTTTTATCCTCATTTCTCAAGAATACCCTTAGCATTTATCTTATAATTCTCCATAGGAAAATTATATAGGGTCATTTCTATTCAAAAAAAATTCCTTAGGATCCTTAATAGAAGATCTAAAAGGGTTCTTTCAATGATGAGGTAATCATTTTAAAAATTCACTATCTTTTTTTTACATCATATTTTACCTCCTATAAATATATGGTTTTTATTTTAAATTAATAAATTAATTTAAATAAATATACTTTAATTTTATTATAATTATGAAAACACCATTATCCACCATCTTTCCATAAAATGGGTACTCAAAGCTTCGCTCATAAGTACGTACGACGTACCACCTCCATAAAGCGATACAATTCATTTTTCATCCCCATATTTTAGGGATGGGTATTATGATTTTTTAATTTTTATATATGATATTTATAAATAATTATTATTTTTTATTCATAATATCATATCTAATCAATTACCATCCAATTCATTAGAAAATGATAACATTGCTTGTGTGTTTGTGTGGACTAACCCCGGTATGAGGTGATGTTATTCTTTTGTCATTTCCAAATTAAATGGATAAAAATGAAGTTGTATTTGATGAATTTATATGATTTATATGATATTTTAATTATTCTGAAAAATTTAATTGTTATTTACCTTTCATTCATTCTATATTTTGAAAACTAAAAAAAGTGTTCATGTATACATATGACCTACCATCATCAAGAACAATGTAATTCATTTTTATACCACTAATTTTTTGGATGAATATTTATATATATTTAATGAATATATATGAAATTTATGTCGTTATTAATTTTACATTGATTATGGGAACATGACCAAATTACAAGGACCAGAACTACTTAATTGAAATTCTGATGAAAAAAATTTGACTCTCAAAAATGAAAATTTAAATAAGAAATTATTGATAAATGGGTTCTTAAATGTTATAAATGGATCATATACGATATCATAACAATGTAAATGTTTCTATTAATTAATTATTATAAATTTTAAATTTATTAAAAAGTAGGGATAACACTTTTAATATAAATCATAACTTGAGGTAACAGTTGTATGTTACAATCTCATTATATATCAAGATTATATTTGATTAGGATTTCAATGATAATATCAAATTATCTAACTATTAAGAAAGTAATAAACATATTATCCTGTTTTTATTTCCTGAGAATACACATTTTTATTTTAGCTTCATCTCTTCATGTACTTAATATATTGAATCTTTTTTTAAGGAAAACCAACATTATCACTGTATTCAGTTAGAATTTTAGTTTCGTACATATCCATGTTTTCAAAAAAAAATCTCGAATATTTATTATCTCTATTAGATAATTGTTTGATGTCATTTTTAGCCATTATTTTATTTCAAAAAAATTGTTTAAAATGGATATTTTATGAATGATGTGCTATTCTTTTTTTAAAAAAGTGTGATAGAAATGTTTTCTTTTAACTTAAATGACATGAAATTAATTTCCCTTCATCATTAATTATCAATTCATTGATTCTTACTTTAAAAATGTCTATATTTTTTTCACGGAAAATTTTATCTTAAATATTTGGGAAATTATTATATTTTAAATAAGTTATTTCAGTGAAAAGGTGTATTTTCCTCAAGAAATATTCTAAGTGATATTTTAAAACATTTATCATGCATGATAACATCATTTTATGATTTTCATTATTTATTATGGATATAATCCAATGATTTATTATTTATTCTTTCTATGGAAGGATTATTATTATGATGAAAAACGTATATGAAATTTGTTCCTTTTCTACAGGTTATGATTTGATGAATTGAGAAACGTTTATGAAACCCATTTATTTTTAATGGGTTATTCGATGATGAAATTATTATAAAACTCAATTATTTATCAAGAGTTATAATAAGATTAATATTTTCTGATCTTATTCCACAAAACTATATGATTTTCATTATCTGATGGACGAGAAAAGAATTATATATCCCTTTAATAAGTAGGTAAAGATAGATATATCATGAGATAAATTGGACATGAATTGTGTAAGATCTACATTGGGGTTCTAGGACCTTCTATTACAATATTGTTCACTATGGGTCACTCCCTTATGGATTTATTTTTGTGTCATAGTACCCCCAAGGGGGATCACTACCCACCCCTATGAAAAGGACTTATTATGGAGAGTTGGATGTCTAGGGATTAAATACCATTCACAAAACCCCTTAATTATCTCATGTTATCCAAGAAAATAGGATTCACGACATGTCACCCATATTCCACTCCGTGACACCCTTGTAGTTGATAACCATGACCCATCAAGAATGAATTTTCATTCACTTGAGACCCAAAAAAATCTCTACCGCGGTGCTAACAGAACCTCCATAACAATATTTTATGATTTGGGTCACTCCCCCATGACCTTATTGTTCAATAGGGCTCAATTCCCATCCCCCTCGGAGAATGGCTTGTTAAGGGGAGGGGATAGACGAGGCATATATTCCACACCCAACAACACACATTTCTCCAATGTGAGATAAGGAAATAAGTGTTAGGACATGATACCCACATGTCACACCATGACACCCCTACAACCAATAACCATGACCTATAGTGAACTCATTGTCATTCATTTGGGAATCCAACAATCTCACCCTTAGGGTCTAACCTATGAATCAATTGATTTCTACCTCCTCTGAGACCAATTGGCTTTGAAATATTTATAAATTTATATACATGTAGTTATACATATTTCCACATCAATAACACCTGATATGAGGTGTTTTCATGTGAATTATTTTCTCACCACCAATTTTCCCTTGAGTACATCGAATCTTCTGATTCTAACTCATACCCAAATCAATCATCAATCTCAGAGTGGGATATTTTCTTCTGACATTAGCTATTTTTTATTTCTATTTATGAAAAACTCTCATAGGAGTGGTGTCATTATGTTATGAAATCTTATTCTCCATACATTCCTTTGACTAATTTTTGTAAACTTTGAATTGTAATTTAACCTTTTCTACTTCAAGTGGATCCTTATTTACCAATATCATATAAGGAGTTAAAATTTTCTCTTGATCCTTTACCTTTCATCATAGGATAAAAAATTACTCATCAAGTTCTTTAATACTATTGATAGGATTTTTATTATCTTAGTCATACTATCTATATCCTTGGAATGTTCATCAACCGTGAGTTTAAACTGAATGAATTTTATTGAGTTATATATCTTTTTAGATCTGAGCATTTCAATTTCATTATTTAGCTTGAAGTTATCTTCTTCCAAATATTTCATATAGATTTAGGCATCATGAACCAACCTTTTTGATTTTTTGTCTCTCTATACATCTATCTACACAAGTGAAACATTTAATTTGTTATGAAGGTAAAATATTAATTTGACTTCTCTTTCACCATCATCGTTTTGTTCCCTTGATGGGGGATTCCCACAACTTCAACCATAGAATATTTTCATGATCATTGTAGTCTTCCATTTCATCTACCTCAGTCTCTCCAGAACTACCATTATCTTATAAATGAAGATTATTTATCATGATGAAATTTTTATTCACATTTTTTAGACCATAAAAATTGGATAAAGAATATTTCATTGTAATTTTAAAGATATCATCATCATCATCATGGAACTTCTTGGGGAAACATTGCAGTAAGATGTGAATCCTTTCAATATCAAATAAATATTAAATGAAGATTCCCTTTTGAAATCCCTTTTCTTATTTGTAAATTTAATGAAGATAATGAAATTACCTCATACACCTCTTTTAATTCCTAAAAATCCTCTATAGAGAGCATCCACATGTCCTAGAAATCTACCTGTCTAGATTTAACTTTTTCGATAAACTCATTATCATCATTTTGTATCTCATATGTAATAAGGGTATTATTTAATCTATCCAATTTTAGAACTTTGGGATATTTATCTTCAAATAGAAATAAAATAGAATTGAATCAAAGTGGATGTATTCTTGAGATGTATTTAATGATATTTACATATTAAATAATTCCTCTTAGGACATGAATATATAATATGAAAACATTTACATAGTCAAGGAATCTATCTAGAGACTCATTGGGGGGAATTCATTGATCATCATATTTGTCCCATAGAAACTATAATTTTTATTCTTTATATTTTTTATTTTCTTCATAGATATTTAGAATCCATTATCATGTGGCATGTGTTGACTTACATGAAATCACCTTTATGTATACTATGTTTGATAAACCTCCTCAAAAGGTATCGATTCCTTTGTCATAAACATCCAATTCACATAAGATTTCTACTGATAAAACTCCACTATCCACACTAGATTAAATAGAATATATCAAAGCTATAAATAAATACAATCCTAATTATTAGAATTAGTCTAACATCTGAATCTTCCACAACTAGAAATTGTTTCCATGGAATATTGAAATCCTTTTAGGATTAACAACATCCATTAAATAAAGAGAGAGAAAAAAAAATTTATCCTTTTTCCGTGATACCAATTGTCAGCCCAACTAGGTTAAATACCCTAAGAGGGTGGGGGTGAGTTGAATCAGGGAATGAATGGTTATGACATATTTCTCATTGAATCTTATTTTGTTGTTAGACAAAACTATTTTATCATTGTTTTCTTTTACAAAATAAAAATGGAAATTAAAAAATTCATATGAAACAGAAATTTTAATTTATTAACCCTCATTATGCTACTTAAAAAGATCATACAAAGGCAATGCACTGATGTAAAAAATCCTCTAAATCTTCATATTGTTACATTTTTCAGAGAGGACTCAATGTCCCTCCTAGTTTACAACTATTTATAATTAAAATTCTCACTACTCTCTCTATGAAGTGAACACACTAATACTCTGGTTGACTCTTCTAAAAATCAGTTTTGAGATGATTCAAACTCAATTGTAAATTTATGGCCTTTTTATTCAATGATATTAGAACCACCATTGTGTGATACTCCTCTATACATCCCCTCCATGAGAACCCTTCGTGAGTTACCTGTCAAATCATCCATATCTTATGACTCCACTACAAGAATATGTTATATTCGTGAAGGTAGTGTTATGGGGATTTGTTTTCATATTACCATTATATAAATCCCTTCAAAAAATCCTTTCAAAATACTGTATTCTATTCACACTAATTTCAAGACCATTGTGTTGATCACATGGGTCATGAGACCCTATTTAAGTGACAGAGATCGTGAGACTTTTTTATTATTGCACGGATTGCGATACCTTGTTCGATTTATGGGGATCACATGATACCAACATGATTTCCTAGGTGTGAAAAAAACCAAAATATAATTTAATACATAAGACTTCTTTGTGTGATTCTTTCATATTACTTTATACTAATTAATCAGATCAGAAGACTCTTGGACAAGAATTAGTTTAGGACATGCAAAATACTTTTTTCATCAGATCAAAGCAGTTAATAAAACTTAAAAACATATTAAGGAGAGGTTAGGCGGTATTTATTGGTAGAATTAAACCAATATAATTCCACAAATCATGGTTACCCAGCAATTACACCACCCCAATAATCCACCTTACATTCTTTATGTGATCACTCCTCGTTATCACCTTCTGCATGTCGCATAATCTTCACATGATCACTGGTTACATGTCATAAGTGCTTCACATGATCATCGTCATTGTATTCCGGCAATATATAATCCCATCATGTGATCAGTACACAATCATGTGGCTAGTTCCATTGTCTCCGAAGGCTTTGCATCACCCTGTCATGAGATCCCCTGAAAATCATGCAATCAAGTGAGTTCAAATAGATGAAAGATATCTCTGTTATTTCTACTCTTTATTTTTCACATGCATCACATGATAAAATCATAAGATCAAATAAAAATCATGTTTTAAATTCATGAAATCATCATGCTATATTAATTCAGTCACGTGTTGTTTTATGTGACAGCTCTGTGAGATCAGTTCTGACATCCGTGCTCTATGAGATAGGTTCATACATTCACTCTCTATGAGATCAGTTCAAACATTCACACTCTACAAGTTCCAATTATAAATTCATGATCTATGATATTAGAAATTCACACCAACTGATATTAGAAATCCACCCTCAACAGTATCAGTTCAGACACTCGTACTCACTCTTCATGCCTCCTTTGAAAACCAACCTTCATTAACAACCTCAAACATTATCAAAAAATCAGATCATCCCAAATCCACCACCATGAGGGATATGAGAGAAAAACATATTTTAAAATTTTATTAAGATACTAATTATTATCCCAACTAAAATAAATAAGGTGGGGAGAATCGGGGTATGAAAAATTAACAAACCGATCTCCTCTGATTTTGTTTCATCATTAGAAAAAAAGTATCTTCTCTGTTTTTCCATTGCACAATATAAATTGAAATTAAAAATCTTAAAAGACACAAACCATTTATTGTGTTAACCATCACTAGGATATTTCCAAGAGAATAAAAAACATATTTATTGACGTTCCAAATCCAGAAAAGTTCATTAATATTATAAACTTTGGATAAGAATCACTATCTTTTCTAGTTTATAAACATTCACAATTTGAAATCTCATTGATCTATCTGGCGTGAGCACACTGTTCCACTAGTAGAATCTTCTAAAAATAATTTTTGAGTTGATCACTCATGTGTTTCTAAATGATTTTATTTCATCAATGATATTAAAACCAAATTTTCTTCTGACTCCTCCACAATACCCCTCTACGAGACCCCTTCATAGGTCACCCTTTAGATCCTATTGATCATGTGAATCCACCATGAGACTCTATTATGTTCATGCAGATCACATGAATCAGATTATTCTTCCTATGAACAGTGTGTAACACCCTTCTCAAGATCCTTTTGTGAGTCTTTATTCTATTCATGAAGATTGTGAGATCTTTGTTCAGATCTTGCAGACCGTGAGACCTCGTTCACCTCACTTGGATCAAGAGACAATATTTTGATCACATCAATTACTAGAATTTGTTTAGTTCTTGTGAATCGTGTGATATCAATATAGCTCCCAATGTACACAAATAACTAACACACAATTCACTTCACAAGACTCCTTCATGAGTTCCTTTTGTAATAATGCATACTGATTCCATGGATCAAAAGACTAGTGAAATATTTTGTTCATATCATGTGAAATAAATTTTCATTATATCAAAACAAATAAAAAAATCTATAAATATTAAATATGGGATATGTGTATTTATTGGCATAAATTATCGACCATAACTATTTAAATCATGGATATCATTTAGTTACACAACCTCAGTAATCTGGCATACCCACTTTCCATGATCGTTTGTGTGATCACATACAAATGGTAATTAAAACATTATATTATCAACTACTGATTGTTGTAAGTGATACATGTGATCATAATTATGGTCTTTAGGAAATTTTTGTGATCCCATGATGATATTTATTGACAATCATGTGGACAACACCATTTTATTATAGTGAATTACATGACCCCATCATGAGATCTAAGGACAATCATGTGTTCATGTGGTTTTGAAGAACTGGTATAAATCTCTATCATTTCCAACCTTTATTCATCACATTATTCATGTGAGTTTTTTATGATGTCAACTTATAATCATGGTTTCTTTATGTGAATTCACCGAGAGATATTCTAAAAAACATGGGGTTCATCACGCGACTACACTATGAGAGCAATTATGATATACACACAATGTGATATCTATTCATACATTCATGCTTTACATGATTAGTTCATACATTCATGCTCCATGTGATTAGTTCTAACATTCAAGATCCATGAGATCATAAATTATCACTCTATAAGATCACACATTCATTCTTTAAGAGATTAGTTTAGAAATTCATGCTCACTCTTCAAAAATCATTGGAAAAACATCATTAATCAAAAATAAAAAACCATTTAAACAAACTTAATCATCCAAAAAACATGACCATGAGGGATTTTTTACAATATTATTACATTTTTTGTTTGTTTATAGCACTTATAACCTTTCAGAAACATCTTTTAGAGAAGTCATGTATTTTTTAAAAAAAGATTCCTAAAACCCCGATTAGTTATCAAGGAATTCCTTAACACATACTATAATCCCACATGATTTAAGCTCAGCACGGGATGTGAGAGTATCATGAAAATTTCATCGATGAATCAATTTATTCTTGAAAATTCTGTGAAAAACATTCTAAACACCAAAATACCGAACAAGATCTATATTCAATATCAATTCATAACCATCACATGTCTACTTCTTGCATCATGGAACCCAATCAAATTCAATAATATGATTTATTTTTGTTGATAGACTAGTTTGGCATTTTTATATTCAAATCTCCCCCTATTTCACTACTTCCTCAGTCATCTTCTTCATCTTTATTGATTAATAATGTTTCTCCCACTTTTTAATGAACCCAAATGACACTCCTTTTTAGTCTACAAGAAATGGGGGTGAACCCTATTTTTTAAGGTAGTCTATCCACTATATTAATCTTGGTTGTTTTCCATTAATAATATGATTGAATGAAGAGTGAACCCAACCCACTATGATTCTCTTTTCAGTGATACTTTACTAATAAGTAAATTATTTTTATGAATATGTTCCCGAAAAAACAATGTCTCATTACAATGTAATTCTATCATGAAATATAATATTTTATTTCATTATGATTAATGTCTTAGGGACTATTGTGACTTATATTATGAGTACATATTATCATCTGGGATATACAGGGTCAAGTTTTCAAATGTTAAGATCATTTTCTCATACCATTATGACATTTTTATTCTTATGTAATCATCGATATATCCCTTTTTTACCCTTACTGATCATATGATATCAATCTTTATTATTTTTTCCACATGTTATAGATAATTATTTTAAGTTTTATATGTCTTTTAATGGTGTGAATTATAAAGATATAAGGGGGATACAATGTAGATATCTTATAAAAAAGATTTATATATGTCCATGTTTCCAAAGATATTGTACCTATACATTTTGGCAAGGATCGTTAAGTTATGTTGTGAATATTCATCTATTAAGATGTAATATCTATGTAAGAAATCTATGGGTTGCTATATTCATGTCATTAGAGATCACCATTATCTCAATATTAGTTGAGGCACCCCATGAAAATAGTACCATCACCCAACTTACCCTTAGGGTGTTTTTCAGTGTAATAAAGGGTTATTTATCTATACCTCAGTGTTATAAAATTGTGATATCCTTCTTAAAAATGAAATAGTCATTTCATTAATCACATTTTCGGTATAATTTTATTTAATAAAATATACATCACTATATATTGAATTTGACCAATGTATATTACGATAAAAATAAAACATAATATCATTTTCATAAAAAATGTACATTTTTTTATAAACTCAAGTATTTTAAATAAAATTTGTTTTCAGAAAATAATATTTTAGAAAACTATTTATCTTAGTATAAATAAAAATACAATTTAATTATTTCATAGGAAATTTTTATAAGTTTCAAAAAGATGAATATGTCATAAAAACTCTCAGTTTTAAATAAATAAGGATTTTCTATCTAAAATTTAAAATTATCCTAATTAAGAATCTATGTTGATAAAATAAATATTATATTTTGAATCAGCACATAGAAATTCAGTTAGAGTAAGTTGTTGTTAATTTTCTAAAATACATAATTTTTTTATGAATAGAAAAAATAAATCACTGTTCTTTGAATATGTTTTACGAATTGATATGTACGTAATAATTATTTAATAATTAATTATATACAAAACACTATCAAACATATTTTTTTAATATTAAGTATTTTAATGGTTTTAAATCAATTTTCAAAAATATAAATTACTTTCCAATGTCTAAAATTAGAATTATTGTTTAAAAAAAGAATATTCCATGGAAAATTTACTTTTCCATTATAAAGTACTATTAAATAGTATTCTAGTTCTAATGGATTAAAAAATTATAAAAAATGAAATTAATTACCAAAACCATGAGAAAAACACCTGGTAAATCCATTGGTTTTTAATTTTCCACAACCTATAATTGAGAGACATATATTCCAAAGTTATTAAACAAGTCCACCTATTTTACATTAATACCCACTAATACTACTATTCCTCTCCACTAAAATCATTATCCTTGAATATATAGTTATTTCACCTCCCAAATTGTCCCTTAAAGGTTTTCTAAAGTATCATGTTTCAATCGTCATGTTATAGGAAGCAACTCATCATGATAAGGGAATTCTACAATTCCTATTTTCCATTGAAGAAACTATTTTATTTAATGTTTTCTAAGTGTTGAATTTCTTTATTTTAGTTCCATTTTTTATTATGTATTTATTTTAAAAATTTTCTTTTATTAGTATGGACCTTAATTACCTCTCATTTATACCCCTTCCATAATCCATGTTGTATACGGTCAGGCTACTGAATTAATTTACTAATTTTCCCTCTTTTAAATTAAAAATTATAATATTGTGAATAATGAAACCCCTTCCTTTTTCTATGGTAATTAAAATATATGTAAGAATAATTTATTAATTTTTATATTTACATTTATGTAACTGAAATTATAATTTTTTAGGATAAAAATGATACCATTTTCAAGTCATTAAGCAATAATTATGTACTTATTGATTTTATAAGAAACTCATTATTTACTCTCCTTAAGATATTTATGAAATGGTTTATTATGATAGATGTATCAAACGTGATTTAAGTCATACAAATGGTGCACCCTTATAGTGCTCCAATGCATTAAGTAAAGAAGTAATCTCTAGAGATGACATGTTTTATGATACATTCACGAATAACCATTGCAATTATTGTTTATGACATGCTGGTGATAAATCATGGCGATATAATGATGAATATATAATTTTTTTAGTCACATTTCCATGTTATATATCAAGTATTTATGACTATTGTATCTTATTATAAATACTGTTTTATCCATGATGATTATTAATGTTATATTTAATTTTTTATCCCTTACTGGGATTTATTCTCACCCCTTTATATTACTCTATATCACCATTAAATTAATTTTATTATGGTGACCTTGGAAGGATTAATAAAAGTGTAATTTAAATAGGTTGGATAATATTTTTGTTAATATTTTTCATATTTAATTGATGTATTATGTACATATTTTACAAGACAATAGATCTTGAAATATCCTTAAAAGATATTAATGTAAGTTTTTAAGGAATTATTTTAAAATTATTGGGTTAAATTGGAGGGATTCCATATCTTGTTGAAAAGTAAGGTTTAGTTTTTCATAAAATTGGGACTAGTACAATATTATAATGAACTATAGGGACAAATCAAAATATATGAAAACATCATTAAATTTTGGTTATGTATAAAGAGAACGGTTTCCAAAAATGAAATCCATATCTAGATACTACAAGTGGATATGGTTTTGGAACATATTAATCAAGGGGTTATAAACATAAAAAGAGCTATTCATGTAAATCTTTTTCATCATTTTAATGTACAGTTAATGGGCCCTTACTATGCACCTCATATGACACTATCGAGTGATATTAATTGTGTAATCACATGATGTTTACAAAACATTACGAAATGTATATAGATATTGGAAACATATTAATATATATTTATATAATCCTAAAAGAATGATATTTTAAAATATTAAGATTATAATTTCCTTTAGAATTGTTATTATAAGATTCCAAAAAATAAAAAATTTATCACTTAGGATTTTTTCTTATAGGAAAATGGAATTAAATAAAATAAATATTTTTAAAAATGATATGATGGAAAATGTGATGTTGAATATCCCAATTTGGGGGTAGCAAGAGTTGAAAACTTCATTATTATGATGAATCAGTTAATTGGAGTGTTTAATAACAAAGTAAATCATGTGAATAATCTAGAATCACAAAGGAATGAACAACTAGTAATTGAATTTATAATACATCAACCACTATATGTTATTATTCGAACATCTGACCCATTATTTACCACGAAATGGACCAATAATATAGGATGAATATTATCAGTGGTTTACATTGATCAAGAACATGAATACAAGGGATGATAAGGAATCCATGGAATGGTATGACTTCAAAAACGAATTTATTAGTAAGTATTTTCATCATACCCTCCACACCAATATAAAGAGATATTTCCTTGAATAGAATCAAAGATAAAATGAAATGGTGGTGAATTATTTGATGAACATTACTAGGATTAAATGAAAAAAATCAATATTTTTCACCATTTATGATTCGAAAATAGAAAAATTATTTATTGGGTTGAGACCCCATCTAAATGTAGCATTGTAAATATATGATATTGTGAGTCAATAATATAGAGTATGATGTGATCTCAAATTTTAAATGGAGTTTTGAGATACCCATTGAGATCATGGGCATAACACAAAAAAGAAGGATGGAGAAATTTTTTAGAAATAATTTGGATGGAAATAATGTACAAAATCTCTTGTGAAAGGAATTTTGAAATAATAACTTTTAAAATTTTTGGCAATGAAGACGAAAGTGATTAAATTTTGAAATAGGTTTCTATATTGTTGAAAACTGTTCTGAGGATTCGAAGACAAAAAATTTTAATGCCAATAAAAAGTGAAAGATGGTGTAAGCATAGACTACCATTTAATTCTTCATGTGTGGGGAGAATGTAAATGTTTTGTAACTGATGTACCTATTAGTAGATAATGGAGGGAAACCTAAACCAACCTCAGTATGAGACAATGGAAAAGGTCATACTTCCACAATTAGGATGACTAATGTAGATGATCCAAATGATTTTGTAGCTGGTTATTTCATCATAATATCAATGAAACAAATTAAATTATTTTATTTTGGTTTAAAAAAATCATTTATTTCATTCAATTTTGAAATTAAAATCATGTAAATCCTTGAACTAATTGTGGTAGAGTTGTTAGTTTAATATTTTAGAGGAATGATTAAAGTATCAAAGGTATACTGGGATTCTCCAATTAACTTTGGTTTGTGTAATCTCTTTGGAAATATAGTGGTCATTCCAATGGTGTAATTTGACATAATACATGGGATGGATTGGATATAAATGTTTTATGCCAAAATAAACTATATAATTAATGATATTTCTGTTATCATGGAGGGAAATCACTTATTTATCTTCCAAATAGTGATTTCTCAACTCAAGTCTTATCATGGACCACATCATATTAGAATATATTTGGGAATGATTTGTGATGAAGTAGAAGAAAGATAATGTATAAATATTGGAAATGTACCTACTATATAGGAATATATTGATGTATTTATTAATGAGATCCCTAGAACTCACTAAGAAATAGAGCTAGATTTTTCAATTGAAATCATAATAGGATCCTATACATATTGAATAACCCCTATAGAATGGAATATATAATGTTAAATGAACATAATAAGTGATGTGGATATAAATTCACAAAGTATTCCACAACTTTTTATTGAATATTTTATTCATTTAATTAAGTAATTTTTCACTTTTTACTAATTAATATAACTTTCGTAATTCTATAAATAAATTCATTCATTAATAAATTTTGTTAATTAATTTTCAATGTTATGAATCTAAAATATTTATTTTTTGTTTACTTATTTAAATATCTAATAAATTTTTAATGTATTAATTCTTTTTAAAAATATAAATTCTATCATGTTTTCATTAATTAAGAAATTATCCATTTATTTTAATCTTCTTAATCTAAAATTTAATCTACCTCGTAAAATTTTGTATCATTAATATACAATAACATTAATTATAAATTTGTGTAATTAATCTAACTTCAATTATTAAATCATTTTAATTTAATGTATTAAATTAACTTATTAATCTAATAATAGAATAATTAGAAGCCTTAATTTTTATTAACTAGCAGTCTTTGAATTTATATTTTTATCTCTCTCTGTTCCAGGTTTCTTTTGTGCCCTTTTAAATTTTTCATCAGATTTTAATATTTAATATTGGTTGATTTTGAAGATTTATTCAATTTATTTAATTTATAGAATCTTATTTTTAATTTTAAATTATTAATTTTTATTTTCAAATTTGTTTAACATAAATAAATTTTATTAATTAAAGTGTTTACAATTAATAATTTAATTATGTAATTTGAATTTTTTGTTTCATTTTTTTAAAATCCAGTCTCTTATTATTTATTTGATCCACATGTATTTTAAGACTTGTTTTGTGTTTTTAATTATTTAACCAATTAATAATTTTAATTAATTCATTTTTTAGTTTATGTTTCATTTATTATGTTAAATGGCCTAAGTTTTTCATTTGGAGTTTTAAATTTAGTCATAGTTGGAACTACTATCACAATTAGCAGTATATATTTTTCTCATGAATGTATGACTCGTCGTTGGAATATCCAATGATAAATTAATTTTAGTCCTATTCCATTTTTATACGATTCACTGCTACCACCCCCTATGCCAGAGTTCCTTTATTTTACCCACTACCACCATTCTTTCTCCACTAGGCAGCATAACTATCTCACCACTCCATGCCTTCACACCTTAATTATCTCACCATTACTTCTTAAAAAAGTGATTCCACATAAGAATCAGTGAGTGTGAGTCACTACTGGAATTCCATCCTCACTTCCACTTGCCTCCATTCCATTCTTCCCACCATTCCATTCCCACCGTCACCCATGTCACCATCCGACTAGTATCTTATTGTGAGACACCAATCCTTCCATCTACCTTCCCTCTTAAAGTCATGACCCACCATCACCAATACCTCTATTTCACACCTCCATATTTCATCATACCAGAACAAAAGAATGACCTGAATAACATTTTTTCTCCAATTCAATCACAAAAAAACCTATCTGAACCCACATTTAGCAAATGGATTCAAATATGAAAACTTTTTAAAATCAACCATAGCAGATCTGAATTCAATATAGTAGCTGCTGATCCCTGAACCTGAGCCGTACAACTATAGTGGAGGTGCATAGATCATACTGCTTGTTGAGAAATTGTTATCTGACTCCTAAAGCCAGAGCAACTACCAACTGCCTCCGCCACCAGGAGAAATTGTTTCTAGTTGGATGAAAAACCTACAGCCGTAGTAGGAGGAGTAATAGAGAGGTGTGCTGCCGACCATAGCTTCTCCAATAAGTAGACCCCCCTTGATATGTGCATAAGATTAAAAGGGGGAGATATGTTTATTAAAATATTTAAAAAATTATTTTTTCTAATAAATATAAATAAATTATTATTATTATTATTATTAGAATAAAATAAAATAAAATATTAAATAAATATTAAATGTTAACCATAATAATATAATAAAAAGTTTTTATAAATTAACTTAATAAATTAATTTCTGTATCAATAATGATAATATAAAATAATTGAAAAAATATAATCATTAATAATGTATAATTAATAATATGTAATAAATGTTTGGTATTAAATTTTACAACTAAAATCCAAATTTTTGTTAATTAAAATAAATATTACTAAAAAAAATATTTATTAATTGAAGGTAAATAATAATTTAATATTTATTTTTATATAATTGTTGTAATAATTATTTATTAATTTTTATTTTTAAGTGATATTTTAAAAGATCGTTACATCTAATTATTTTGTTATTTTCGGTGTGCAGATTACAACAGGACCTGGATTCACATCCAGGTTTTTCCAAGCACAAAGTGGTAGTTGGTGACAAGTGAAAAGAAAAAGCGAAGGGTGATTTCACTAAAACATTCATGTGTGTGGTGAAAAAGAGAAGCACCTAACCTAATTTGGTGCATGCAGTAGTGAAAAACAGGGCACAACAACATGTGTTCAAAGAGGAGAAGGAAACAACAACATGATGATGATCTCCAATTCATTCCATGACCACACCATTCAACACTTTTGAAGCTTTATAGATACAACATAGAGTACTAGAGGCATTTTCAAGAAGTAAACAGAGGAATGAAACCTAGAGACACCATGAGGAGTAAAACATAGCAGCATCTAGGGATATTATAAGGCCCAGCCTTAAACCTTACTTAATATTGAATTAAATGAATAATTCACATTGAGGATCTTTTCAGGTTTAGAGTTTTAGAGAATTAGGACATAACCTTTACATCTCAAAAGATTATAAAGTAGAAACTTTTACTAAGTTTCCATAAAATAAAAACTTCTTAAAAGAAACATGTCCAGTTCCATGTTTTAGGTTGTATGACTTTCCCTTGATCCCATATTTGACCATATTCCACGTTAAGTCCAGTGAAAAACATTTCAAAAACTTGGTATGAGCATAAAAAGCTCAGTAAGGGATACACAAAGAATGAAAACTGTTAGTTTTTCAAAACAACAAGTAAACCATGTATACTTTATCAAAGTAAAACCTTTCACCTTTTCGAAGTAGTAAAAACTCTTCACTGAATAAAATTTCATTACTTACCCTTCTGTAACCAAAAGATTAGCATAAAACCCATATAAAGATCACATAACATATAAAGGTAACTTGGGACATAAACATACTTAAGTGGAATAACCATAAGGTAGATTTCCACACATATCACTTAATGGAATAGCCATTCGGCCAACTTCCATACATACTTAATAGAATAGCCATACGGCCGACTTCCGTACCCAATGCATTGGAGGTTATAATGTAGCCACCCGTCCTGCTATTCACGGCACCACCCATCATATGGTTTATCACGTAACCACCCGTAAAATTTCCAAGTACCATTATAAAAATCATAAGACATAAAACAAATATAATGGAAAGAAAACATTTCCACACATTGATCACAATATATCATTTAAATATATTGACATAACAAATCCATTTATAAAAACCATTTTCAATACCAAAATACATAAAAGATTATATGGTATTTATTTCGTTTAAAAAAAACATTACGGCTTGTTGAGGAATCCAAAGATTAAATAATACTCGCGGCGGCGGAAAAGGTCATTGTCACCGCATACGTTAAAAGAAACATTACTTTTTGTCATTTTGTAAAATGCTTCATAGAAAAAGATTCCTTTTGTATAAAAGTAAAATTCAAAGGGGTTTATACACCGTATAAAAGAAAGTTATGTATAAAACTAAATATGCCTCAATGAAAGGAGATTGAGATGAAGTCCCTTATAAAGACGGTATCCCTAGTTTAAGGATAAATCAATTACATAATTGTGTGTGACAAATGAATACACCAAATATAAGTGGATATTAAGTGTAAAACAATCAGAGGTTATTCACACATATTCATAGAATGACATATTCAAGGAGTATAAGTTTATCCCAAAGAATCTATTTTGGGTTAAGAAGTTCCCTTGCAGAAATTTGACAGCCTAATGGCGTCACATCAAAATTCAGAAAATGAGTTGATGAGAGATAAAAAGGGTATCTCATTGCATGGAAATAAAATTTAAATCAATAAGGATATATAAGAACATATCCCAACATAATAGTATGTGAATTGAAAGACATAACAAAAGAAGTCTTTTAAAAAGAGGAGGGTGAAAAGTTCCCTTACCGACATGGGTATCTTTCGAAACATACACCCCGTGAAAGAAGGAAAATACAAAATTGATGTAAATACTCACAAATGAAATTATATTACACAATTATTAAAACAATGGGCAGTACATACACCACTCAAAGGAAATTGTGGCAAATGTAGCATAAATCTCACGGGAATAAAAGTGAGATAAAAAATCCCTTACAAAAACTTAGCATCCTAACGGCTCCACATAAAACATACAAAAATGGATTGATGATATAAAATAGGGTATCTCATAATATTAAGATAAAGTTTATAGAAAGAGGAATATAAAAGAAAATCCCCCAACATAAAAAATAGGAGCTTAAAAGAAGTGTCACAAAGGAGAGTACTTAAAAAGAAAGAGAGAGGTTAGATCTCTTACGAAAATTCGGCAGCCTAACGGCGCCACTCAAAACTTCCAAAATGCATTGATGAGAGAGAATAGGGTCTCTCATCATATGAAAATAAAAATTACAGTAAGAGTAATATAAAATAACATCCCAATAACAATAAATATGGTCTTTAAAAGGAATAACATAAAAGAGCGTAGTTAAAAAGAAAGAGAGGAGTAGGATCCCTTACCTCAGGTCCGACATGACTCGATCGTTCTTTAATGTCCTTAATAATAAACTTGAGTTAATTTATACTTGCTTAAGAACCTTTTTCAAGTTCATTATTCATTTTATATCAATTATTGACATGTTATAAACATTATGTAATAATTTAAGTTAATAATGTTTGTTTTGTGGATATTTGGTTCTTAAGTCAAAAGTGGATTTCATACAATTACATGTTGTTCGTGTGGTCAAAGGTTCTTTATATCCAGAATGAAATTCCTGATTTGGATATCATATATATCATATATATCCAGCATATACATGTATTTATAATATTACATAATCATTTAGAGGTAAGAAATGAAATGCACTGTTCATGTAGACGATAAGCCGTACTTACGCATGAACGCTACTTTCATTTCTATGTCATATTAATGGAATTAAAACTAAATGAGGGATGTGTACATTTTTAATTCCAGAATTATATTCATCCTTTATATGTATCATACATCATATATATCCATTATATGTTCTTATAATAGTACATTACATTTGAGGATAAGAAATGAAATGCACAGTTCATGGAGACGGTAAGCCGTACGTACGCATGAACGCTACTTTCATTTCTATCTCATACTTTAATGGAAAGAAAACAATAATTATATAAAGTATATTATAATTCCAGTATAACATCATATATAATAACTTTAAATCCATCTTTTATACATCCAACATATGGCATTAACGAATCAAATCACTTTGAGGGGGCGGTAGTCCGCACTTCCTAAAATGAAGATATCGCGTATACCCATAATGGAAGCCATAAAGGTATGACACAAATGAAAAATACAGAAGCTTAAGTAAAACCTAAAAATATTATATATCATATATAAACATAGTGACATCTTAATGTCCACCTTTGAAGGTGTTATATGAGTGCTGAACAATCATCGTTTTGTGAGGCAGAAATTCGCCATCCACAGAAACAGTATGTTCTTTAACCATTAGATGAAGGTGTGTGTAAGTGTAGCTCGAATAATTATTATAAAAACATCATAGTATATTTAAGATACTATATTTGTTACAAAATAAATGAATAAAAAGAGTTTAGGGGGTTGGAGAAGCAAAATAAAACAAAAGGGCACAAGTGAAGACGTTACCTTAAAATTGGGTAACTCCCTTTGGTTTGAACCAAAAGGGTTTCTTGAAGATCTTCCTGCCTATGTTAAGGATTCTAGGATGAGGAGAGGGACTTGGACAGACAAAATGATCAGAGCTTGTCCGAACCAAAGGCTTGAGAGGTGTGGGTAAGGTGGTAGAGGTGGGGGCCTTTTATAAGAGGAGAGGAGGGGCACTCTTGGTAAAGTATAAAATGTTACTTTATTTTCAAATGGTTTCGGATTTTAATGGTCCCACATTGATATAATTCGAGGGTAAGGTGATAAGGGTTCGAAATCCACCCATAAAATAGGTTTTTGAAATGTTTAGGTCTTACAATTTACATTATCTTTCCATTTTATTTAAATCGTTAAATAATGAGGTCATCGCTGAATCGTCATGATGTCATAAATAATTTAATTTATTTAAGGTCTAAAAATTATAAAAAAATACTATGATGTAATAAATCTTTTTATATTTCCAATTAATATTTATATTCAAAAATATTACTTGTATAACACCATTTAAAAATTGTTTTAGTAAAACATTTCATGTTTGTGTCATTTTTACTTTTACATTAAATAAAAAGATATTTATGTCATTTTCCAACCAAAGTGGCTCCATGGGGTCCCCAAGTTGACCCATGGATTGTCTTGGTCGGCCATGACACATAAAAGGAGGGTAGGACATGTTTTTAGGTCATTTTATTTTATTAAAACATTATTCTTACCTTAAAGTACACTAATTACCTCTAATCGCGATTAAAAACTTAATAAGTTACTATTCACCAAAAAATTATTTTAATCCCATTGAACCACATTTTACTTCTTAATGAAAACCATGTATGTCGGATTTTTTAAATTCAAAACACAAAGATGGCAAAATTTCATTTAAACGGAAAATCAGTTTTTATAAGTACCACTTAGTGGTTTCACTATTCATCAAAAATTGAAGTTTTTCAAAAAATTACCAAAAGTTCACCCTAAGCTATATTTGATATTCCGAATTCAAAAATTTGTTCTATTTTAAAAAATTCAAAACATATAATTTGAATTAATTAATTAAATAATTAATTCCCGCTGTCAAAACAAATAGCATGTTTTTATGAAACAAAATGTATCAAGAGATTGACACTAGTTTAAGTCTGATTTCAAAGTGAAATTAAGTCCAACGACCACTATTGGATTAAATGGTAAAAATATATTCTAATTTACCTTTAATACCAATTCAAAAGATAATCTAATAATATAAATAAATTTGATTAAAAGTGGTTTTGAATTAAAATACAACATTTTTCACTATTCATTAAAAATTGAACCTTTTCAGAAAAATACCAAAAATTTACACAAAGTAAATTTTGATGTCCTGATTCTAAAGAAGAATTTTATTTTGTCAGATATAACACATAAAATTTTCAAAAAGTGGATTTAAAAGAGGTTTGCCATCAAAAAGCGGTTAATCGACCTTTTAAAGAATATTAGAATGTTTACGCTTAAAATTGGATTCATTTGCATTTTTAATCCACTAACATTTATTGTAAAAAGTAAAAATATTTGACAAACATATATAATCATTTTCTGTTTAGTTCTGTTTATTCCCGCCATTACAACGGCTAGGCGTTAACTACTATTTAAAATAATATTATTTTATTATTAGAGTGCAACGTAAGATTCCCACGAAACTCGTTGTTGTGTGTTGGGTACGCCATCGAGCATAGCATCCCCTTTAAAGTAATATTAATATTTTAATCGCATATATGGATAAATATAAAAATTTCATATTCTTTATTTACCTGGGGTGTTACATCCTTCCCCCCTTTTGGGAATTGCGTCCTCACAATTTTAAAATTGGGCTTGGAAATATCCTTGAAAGTCCCACATCAGAACAAGAGTCGGTAAAAAAATCACTTTAAAATAAAGAAAGATAAGTACAGAGGACACCCAAGTTAACCCATACTAGGATTCCATGTAGGAAAACATGGACATGGAGGAGAAAACATATGGTCATGTTCTGATGGAGAGTGATAGTAAACATGTCTAGGAGAAAGTTAACCACAAGAAAATCACAAACTTGTGATGGGTTAAACGGTATTCGATTCCCCAGTAGGAAAAGTTAAAAGACAATACTTTTGTTTTAAGTTACTCTTCATTGAGGAGTTTATTTTTTATTTTAAGGAAACATACTTACCTGTCATGTTGACTTTCAACTTTTACTATATTTCGTACAGAGACTCATACTTTCCCCAAAAGACGAGTATTTAGGAAGACTTGTTCACATTAAGAGTTCTATAATCAACTTATAGAGAATCACCTAATCCAAAAAAGAGAACTATATAATTCTCATATCTTTATACCTTAACCAAACCAAAACAAAAAAGGTTAGTACAAGATCAGATAATCCAAAAAAGGATAACCCTTTATAAAAAGAAAATCTATTCTTAATCTCCAAAATTTGTCCAACAAAACCCAAAGTTCAACGAGGACCATTCGATAAAAAATTTGTCCATAAAATTATTCAATGTAAAGAAAACTAAGATTGAAACCCAAATATTTGAAGGATTTAGTCACATATTCTTACAAGTTAAATCATAACATTTATCTCCAAACAACATCAGTTGCTCTTAATGTCTCGTATTGAAAAGTAATTAACCTAATCACATATCCTCCATGATAGGTTAATAAATTTCCATAGATAATCCAAAATCAACTTACTCTTAATTCATAAAATCATCTAACTAAAAAGAATCATTCAAACTAACCAGGGAGTTCCCGTAGTCCAGTGGTAGCCGATAAATACCAGTCGTACTTTGGTTGTGGGTTCGATTCCCACAGCTTTGTCCGACGTGACGGGTTGTCACACGTTCTCCGTGTTGTCCTTTTTATAAAACTCCAAAAATAACCCTAACATGTTTTAACCTTAATAGTTATCATTATACCTCTCATTTTCATCCAAATTCGTTACGGTCTCAACATCTTAATTCTTGAAGTCTTATTTCACCACCATAATATCAAATAAAACGATTCCCAAAATGAATAACATCATACCTTGATCATGGCGTCCACTCGGTTTCATCGTCATCTTGCTCACGTAGGTAGAAGTCCCATGCATTACAACAATGATTTAGAGATCCTTCAAAATCATTTGCTTCCTCCATCCAAATACACCTTTTACAACATGGGTCATATTGGTGTTCGCAGAAAAACAGTTTTTAAAAATAATCATGTATGACATATAATTCCAAAACATCTGATAAAATATGATTTCTATAAAATAGTCAGACAGAATTTGAGTTGAAACTTTCTATTATTGGTCCTTTTAAAATACCATAAGTATGTCCTGAGAGACTATATTTTAAAATCAAATATAAATAGGTTGCGCAAGGGTCTCCTTCCCCAGCAACATCTTTAAAATCATAATATGCTTCAAATTCTTGTGATAAGGTAAAATATTTGAAAATACCTTGATAATATTTACCTTTCTTGAAAATATGAGAATATTGTGAAAATAGTATTTTTCTAAAAACAACCCATGATCCATGATGATAATGAGGTATAGTGGAGGTGTTTAATATCTCAAACAACTTCTTGCAAGTGAGTTGTATTCTAGAAAAAAGTTTCACAATCATCCGAACATGAATTTGCAATAATTATTGCAAGCATATCCTCAGCAAGAGTTTGGAATGTTGTTTGAGATCATTCTCCTTCCATTCGTAACTGACTTTACTTGACCTGAAAAAAGTTATAAAATAAGGATTTAACTAAAATAATAGATATAGGGACTAATCATGTGTCTAACAAAAACTCCTAATCCCTAAAGTTGTCTAAACCGCCCTCTTATACCAACTATAAGGCCCCATCCTTAAACCTTACTTAATATTAAATTAAATGAATAATTCACATTGAAGATCTTTTCAAATTTAGAGTTTTAGAGAACTAGGACATAACCTTTATATCTCAAAAGATTACAAAGTAGAAAATTTTACTATGTTTCCATAAAATAATAACTCTTAAAAAGAAACATGTCCAGTTCCATGTTTTAGGTTGCATGACTTTCCCTTGATACCATCCTTGACCCTATTCCACGTTATGTCCTGTGAAAAACATTTCAGAAACTTGGGATGAGCATAAAAATATCAGTAAGGGATACACAAAGAATGAAAACTCTTAGTTTTTCAAAACAACAAGTAAACCATGTATACTTTATCAAAGTAATACTTTTCACCTTTTCGAAGTCGTAAAAACTCATCACTGAATAAAAGTTCATTACTTACCCTTCTGTAACCAAAAGATTACCATAAAACCCATATAAATATCACATAACATATAAAGGTAACTTGGTACATAAACATACTTAAGTGGAATAACCATAAGGTCGACTTCCACACATATCACTTAATGGAATAGCCATTCGGCCAACTTCCATACATACTTAATGGAATAGCCATATGGACGACTTCCATACCCAATGCATTGGAGGTTATAACGTAACCACCCGTCCTACTATTCACGGTACCACCCATCATATGGTTTATCACGTAACAACTCGTAAAATGTCCAAGTAGCATTATAAAAATCATAAGACATAAAACAAATATAATGGAAAGAAAACATTTCCACAATTTTATCACAATATATCACTTAAATATATTGACATAAAAAATCCATTTATAAAAACCATTTTCAATACCAAAATACATAAAAGAGTATATGGTATTTATTTCATTTAAAAAAAACATTACGGCTTGTTGAGGAAGCCAAAGACCAAATAATACTCATGGTGGCGGAAAAGGTCGTTGTCACCGCGTATGTTAAAAGAAACATTCCTTTTTGTCATTTTGTAAAATGCTTTGTAGAAAAATATTCCTTTTGTGTAAAAGTAAAAGTCAAAGGGGTTTATACACCGTATAAAAGAAAGTTGTGTATAAAATGAAATATGCCTCAATGAAAGGATATTGAGACGAAGTCCCTTACAAAGACAGTATCCTTGGTTTAAGGATAAATCAGTTACATAATTATGTGTGACAAACAAATACACCAAATATAAGCGGATATTCAGTTTAAAACAATCAGAGGTTATTCTCACATATTCATAGAACGACATATTCAAGGACTATAAGTTTATCCCAAAGAATCAATTTTGGGTTAAGAAGTTCCCTTGCAAAAATTTGACAGCCTAATGGCGTCACTACAAAATTCAGAAAATGAGTTGATGCGAGATAAAAAGGGTATCTCATCACATGGAAATAAAATTTAAATCAATAAGGATATAGAAGAACATATCCCAACATAATAGTATGTGAATTAAAAGACATTAAAAATAAGTCTTTTAAAAAGAGGAGGGTGAAAGGTTCCCTTACCGATATGGGTATCTTTCGAAACATACACCCCGTGAAAGAAGAAAAATACAACATTGATGTAAATACTCATAAATGAAAGTATATTACACAATGAGTAAAATAATGGGCAGTACATACACCACTCAAATGAAATTGTGGAAAATGTAGAATAAATCTCACGGGAATAAATGTGAGATGAGAAATCCCTTAAGAAAACTCGGCAGCCTAACGGCGCCACATAAAACTTACAAAAATGGATTGATGAGATAAAATAGGGTATCTCATCATATTAATATAAAGTTTATAGAAAGAGGAATATAAATGAACATCCCCCAGAATAACAAAGATGAGCTTAAAAGAAGTGACATAAAGGAGAGTACTTAAAAAGAAAGAGAGAGGTTAGATCTCTTACGAAAATTCAGCAGTCTAACGACGCCACTCAAAACTTCCAAAATGGATTGATGAGAGATAATAGGGTCTCTCATCATATGAAAATAAAAATTACAGTAAGAGTAATATAAAATAACATCCCAATAACAAGAAATATTATCATTAAAAGGAATGACATAAAAAAAGCGTACTTAAAAAGAAAGAGAGGAGTAGGATCCCTTACCTCAGGTCCGACTTGACTCGATCGTTCTTTAACGTCCTGAATAATAAACATGAGTTAATTTATACTTTCTTAAGAACCTTTTTCAAGTTCATTATTCCTTTTATATCAATTATTGACATGTTATAAACATTATGTAATCATTTAAGTTAATAATGTTTGTTTTGTCAATATTTGGTTCTTAAGTAAAAAGTGGACTTCTTACAATTACATGTTGTTAGTGTGGTAAAAGGTTCTTTATATCCATAATGACATTACTGATTTGGATATCATATATATCATATATATCCAGCAATATACATGTATTTATAATATTACATAATCATTTAGAGGTAATAAATGAAATGCACCATTCATGGAGACGGTAAGCCGTATGTACGCATGAACGCTACTTTCATTTCTATGTCATATTAATGGAATTAAACTAAATGAGGGATGTGTATATTTTTAATTACAGAATTATATTCATCCTTTAGATGTTTCATACATAATATATATCCATTATATGTACTTATAATAGTACATTACATTTGAGGAAAAGAAATGAAATGCACCGTTCATGGAGACGGTAAGCCGTACGTACGCATGAACGCTACTTTCATTTCTATCTCATACTTTAATGGAAATAAAAAAATAATTATGTAAAGGTATATTATAATTCCAGTATAAAATCATATATAATAACTTTAAATACATCCTTTATACATCCCACATATGGCATTAACAAATCAAATCACTTTGAGGGGGCGGTAGTCTGCACATCCTAAAATGAAGATATCGCGTATACCCATAATGGAAGCCATAAAGGTATACCACAAATGAAAAATATAGAATCTTAATTAAAACATAAAAATATTATATATAATATATTAACATAGTGACATCTTAATGGCCACCTTTGAAGGTGTTATATGAGTGTTGAACAATCATCATTTCGTGAGGCAGAAATTCGCCATCCACAGAAACAGTATGTTCTTTAACCATTAGATGAAGGTGTGTGTAAGTGTAGCTCGAATAATTATTATAACAACATCCTAGTATATTTAATATACTGGAGTTGTTACAAAATAAATTAATAAAAAGAGTTTAGGGGGTTGGATAAGCAAAATAAAACAAAAGAGCACAAGTGAAGACGTTTCCTTAAAATTGGGTAACTCCCTTTGGTTTGAACCAAAAGGGTTTCTTGAAGATCTTCCTTCCTAAGTTAAGGCTTCTAGGATGAGTAGAGGGATGTGGAGAGACAAAATGATCAGATCCTGGCTGAACCAAAGTCTTTAGAGGTGTGGGTAAGGTGGTAGAGGTGGGGTCCTTTTATAAGAGGAGAGGAGGGGCACTCTTGGTAAAGTATAAAATGTTACTTTATTTTCAAATGGTTTTCTGATTTTCATGGTCCCAAATTTATATAATTCGAGGCTAAGGTGATAAGGGTTCTAAATCCACACATCAAATAGGTTTTGGACATGTTTAGGTCTTATAATTTACATTATCTTTCCATTTTATTTAAATTGTTAAATAATGAGGTCATCGCTGCATCATCATGATGTCATAAAGAATTTAATTTATATAATGTATAAAACTTATAAAAAAATACTATGATGTAGGAAATATTATTAGATTTCAAATTAATATTTATAGTCAAAAATATGACTTGTATAACCCCATGTAAAAATTGTTTTAGTAAAACATTTCATGTTTGTGTCATTTTTACTTTTACATTAAATAAAAAGATATTTATGTCATCTTCCAACCAAAGTGGCTCCATGGGGTCCCCAAGTTGACCCATGGATTGTCTTGGTTGGACATGACACATCCAATGAGGGTAGGACATGTGTATAGGTCATTTCATTTTATTAAAACATTATTCTTACCTTAAACTACACTAATTACCTCTAATTGCAATTAAAAACTTAATAAGTTACTATTCACCAAAAATAATTTTAATCCCATTGAACCACATATTACTTCTTAATGACAACCATATATGTCGGATTTTTGAAATTCAAAACACAAAGATTGAAAAATTTCATTTAAACAGAAAATCAGTTTTTATAAGTACCACTTAGTGGTTTCACTATTCATCAAAAAATTGAAGTTTTTCGGAAAATTACCAAAAGTTCACCCTAAGATATATTTGATATTACGAATTCAAAAATTATGTCTATTTTAAAAAATTAAAAACATATAATTTGAATTAATTAATTTAATAATTAATTCCCGCTGTCAAAACAAATATCGTGTTTTTATGAAACAAAATGTATCAAAAGATTGACACTAGTTTATGTTCGATTTCAAAGTGAAATTAATTCCAATGACCACTATTAAATTAAATGGTAAAAATATATTCTAATTTCACTTTAAAACCAATTAAAAAGATAATATTATCATATAAATAAATTATATTAAAAGAGGTTTTGAATTAAAATACAACATTTTTCACTATTCATTAAAAATTGTACTT
This sequence comes from Viscum album, assembly GCA_963277665.1. Classification (NCBI taxonomy): domain Eukaryota; kingdom Viridiplantae; phylum Streptophyta; class Magnoliopsida; order Santalales; family Viscaceae; genus Viscum; species Viscum album. Next base: position 1,428,402,605 of record OY728152.1, read on the forward strand.
TTTCAGAAAAATACCAAAAATTTACACAAAGTAAAATTTGATGTCCCGATTCTAAAGAAGAATTTTATTTTGTCAAATATAACATAGAAAATTTTCCAAGAGTGTATATAAAAGAGGTTCTCCATCAAAAGGCGGTTAATCGACCTTTTAAAGAATATTAGAATGTTTACGCTTAAAATTGGATTCATTTGCATTTTTAATCCACTAACATTTATTGTAAAAAGTAAAAATATTTGAAAAACATAAATAATAATTTTGTGGTTAGTTCTATTCATTCCCGCCATTACAACGGCTAGGCGTTTACTACTATTTAAAATAATATTATTTCATTATTAGAGTGCAACGTAAGATTCCCAAGAAACTCATTTTTGTGTGTTGGGTACGCCATCGAGCATAACATCCCCTTTAAAGTAATATTAACATTTAATTCACAAATATGGATAAATATAAAAATGTCATATTATTTATTTACCTGGGGTGTTACAGATATTTAGAGGGGTAATTCTTCTTTTTATATATATATTTTACTATAATTCAAATAGTTATTCATTAATTTTTGCAACAAATTATGAGTTTTTGTTCATGTATGGGGGATTACTATCTACTTTTTTATTTCTTACATCTTCTTTACAATAAATTATTTATATGATTTGGAACTGATCAATGAGCTCAATTTGAGACCTTAATCGAATTTAAATTTGCACCTCTATCACATTAATTTATCACTCCACAATCAATTTATGAAAAAGACCATGGATATATATTTTAAATTCTTAAATTCTTAACTATTGGATTATATCAGTGAGATTAATTCCAATAAAAAATCATTTTCAGTACTCTATTAGTTTGGTATTTTTAGTTGTGTAAAAATTCTAGAATCCCTATTATAATTGATTAATCTCAGGGATAGGGAGTCCAATCCATTCATTTTTTGAGGTTTTGAAAGCAATTGATTTTTTATTTGAAGAGGTTATTCTCATAACTAGTAGTACTAATTTCTCCAAACAATAGTCTTGCATCACTTTCCTCTTCCTCTATCTGCACTATTTACTTACTATAGCTCTTATTAAACTCTAGTTTTTATGAAATATTACTATCTATCTTTACTATTTTACATCAAGATATTAATAAAAATAAAAATTATAAATTTTTTTTTACCCACTGCTGACAATAGTGGGGTTAGTCTAAATTGAAAATTTATATAACAGCCAACTGATTGCTTTTGGGTTTGAACATATGAAACTATACTTGTATAGGTTAATAAACTTAATTTTTAGGGAATTTACAACTTCCATACAATATCAAAATTTGGTTCCTTTTCCAGGGAAGGAAATAGATGAGTGTTTTAAGGGTTAGAAAAACTAAAAAAACATATTAAAATAAAAAAAATATACTTAGAAAAATATATGAACATTATCTTATGCTTTATATTCTTTTTAGATTTGTACAAGTTTTTTTTGATTTTTTTTGTGATTAATCTGATCCATTTAAAAATACAACATTTTGATTGTTTATATTGTTATTGTGAACCACAATATGTATGGCATGGATATTATGGACAAATTTTCAGGTAGTGTGCATATAAACAACCACAAAAAATTAACTATTTTGAAGAAGATCAAAAACAAAATAGAGGCCCAACCTAACATCCTAGATAAACATGAACTAATTGTGTATAAAATGTATTCTAGGACGAATTCATGGAAACCCTTGATAAAACAAAACCACGAAATTCAAATTATAAATTCTCAAGAGAAAGATAAAAAACTGAAATTTTTTGAAAACATGCTCTTAGAATTACATAATAGGTTTAAAGAAGAAGAAGAATATGAATTGAGTAAATAATATTTTTTTTATAAAATGTTTGATAATGAAATTAAGAATTAGGGTGTTGTTGAAAAAAACATCAAATTTTATTTGCAAGAATCTGATTTTGATGAACAGAAATTAGGAAATTATAAACTCACTAGATGAAGAAAACAATCCTAATTAATTTTTCATGAATTTAAATGAATTTGAGTTTAATAATTCTAAGAAAGTATTAAAATAATTTGAATAAGAATGCCCTTTTCTTTTCATGATTCTTAATTTTGAGAAAAATGCTTGTTTTAGAGAGTTTTAATATATACTCAGTCGGGTTGAGGAAAACATGGATAATGGAACATGACTGTTAAAAAATCATCACCCATCTTTTCTGAAATTTTGAACAATGAACCTAAAATTGAATATGGGTATACATTTTAAGATAAAATTATGTTGGAAATCGTAGAATATGTATTTTTTTATCCTGTTTTATAAACATCTGTTCCATGCATTGAAATTGAAAACCCAAAAGTCATTGAATTGATGTTTGAGGAAAAATATAGAGGAATTTTATTTAATGAAAAGTTAATTGATGAACTTTCACTTACTTTTTACATATTTTTTTTAATATTCATTGTATTAAAAAGGAAATTAATATTGACCAAAAAAGGAAAATTGATTAAATATAAAATCACTAGAATCTAAATTTCATAAAGATGAGCTGTATATTTCAACCTCTGAGACTGAACTAAAACAATCAATATATTTTGTTATAGAAAATGAGATATTTGATTGTGAACATAATAGAAAGGTTTACCACACACTTTGTTTAGGCAGAATTAATTTTTCAGAAGAAGAAGATACTGAGTGCAAGTTAAATGATGAGGATCTTTTTAAATAAATTTATAATGTGCTAAAACTGGAAAATGTTAATGAATAACTAAATTATCATCCATTTTGTTCACATCTACTCTCAACTGAGTTGGTTTCATAATATCGACTTGATGATAATAGTAGTTTAGAGGCGGTATTACACATATTATCTAGTATTTCTGATTCAGTTTAGCACACTATTATTATCCCTCTTGAACCAAATAGTCTAAAATCAGTAATTTACACCCTAGAATTTTATTTTCTAATGTTAGAGTGATATAAGGCTATGAGGATAATTATTTACCTCTAAGAGAACCTAGTACACTAATGTCCCCTCATAAAAATACTAATTTGGACAAATCTAAATATAATTTTAATGTGGAATTCACTACTTCCAACATCTATTTTGTTAGTACCTTTTCTTTTTATGAGCATAAATGAATCATGGAAGAGAATGAGGGAGTTCATTCCTTTGCTCCTGCACTAAATTTCATTGAAACCATTAAGAAGGTGGATTTTAATGATAGTATTTCTACTCAATGTGATAACTCCCTTGAAAATTTAATAAATGTTAAAGGGTGTTACATTGGGATGTTTATAGGATTTGAAATTTCAGTCTTTTTTATCTTTATTTTTTCCCTCAATTATAAATTCATTGTTAAAAACATTTGGGCTATCAAAATGTTGTGGATTATAGATATGATACCTCACCCACCTATTAACCATTTTTAGAAACTAGTTTATTTTACATGTGTACTTTAAAACAAGTACTGCATGGGTGGAAACTAAATTTTTTTTTTCTGGTTTAAATAAAACCATAAAAATTGGACTTAAATAAAGTCTTACTAATGACTTAAATCCAGTGCTTACCGGAATTCAACCCATGCTTGGTCTTGTTTTTTTTACGTGTTTTGTTCTTGAATAAAGTGGTACCTTATCTCTTTGTACTCCTTTTTATTGGATTTTTTCTCCTGGTCCTTATATTTAGAATATTATGTATGATTCTACTGGTGACATAAAAGAGTGGAATTCCCATAATGGATCATAAATGGATCATACTTATCGAAGCGGGTTCTTTACATTTTATTTTTTTTCTTTCCAGGTTCTTATCATTTTTACTCATAAAAAATATTCCTTGTAAATACACTGAACTATAACATTTCATTGAGTTACCATTTCATTTAAGCCATCATTACACTACTGGAAGTTATTCATCTCAATGGCAACTCGCTGATAAGTTTCTAATGGTGAGTAAGTGGGTCATGTTTAAAAAAATTACTTATGCTAAAAAATACCGCTACAAGTGTTCATTTTGGGAAATTTAGTAAGATGGAAAATATATTTTCTTTGCTAGATCTGATTCTTTCATATGTTATTATGATGTAAATTTTATTTCTTTACCGAAGTATTGCTGTAATTTTTTCTACATGTTCTAGTATATGGAAAATTTTATGATTTATGAAATTGATGCTTGAAAATGAGTTTAACTGCTTTTAAATCACTTCTCATTATATGATGTTAAGTGTGTGGGGAATCGTACCCACAATTATATATTTTTCTTAGGTGTTCTCTTTCTTTTTCTGGGATATTATAATGCTTTTTTACTACTCAATTAGAAATCAGTTTGAATCAAATTCTTAAACTACAACACCCTTTTCATAGGTACTTTAATGCTTTATATGAAACCGACTAAACTTAATTGAATTTTTTTAGGTAATGTACTTAATGATAATGAATGTTCTTACATGTTATTATGTAGGACATGTTTAATGTGGAAAACATTTTTTTGATTTTCACTAAGACCTTGACACATATCGTTATTCTACTGAAATGAAAATCATATTTGAGATTTATTTTTTTAATTGTTCCTATACACATCAGAATTAATATTTCGTGAAAAATATGGGTTTTAAGTGTCGGGGATGGGTCAATTCATGATTGAGGTAAGCAGTGCCTTAATGGTTGCCCATAAATTCTCACTGATTCATTATATCATAATAAAAACTGTCAATTTTTTTCTAAATTCATTCACAACATGAGATTATTCATAATGTTAAAACTATATTTAAAAATTCTATAGCATAAGGAAAACAATTATCGGTTGTTTAGAGTTCCTATGAATCTGAAACTTTCGAGGATGAATTATTTCTAAGTGATTTTTGGAATATTAGGCTTAGGAATGATTTTTTATAGTGATATAGGATAATTATTTGTGGAATTAAAATCATAACATTAGAAATGGGATGTTTTAACCTTTTCATTTGGAACACACAATTTAATTATAAAAATAATTATCACCATAGTGAGCCAATATAAGTGGTTTTCATATTAATCATTTGAAACCAGAATAAAATGGGCATTTTTGAACACATGGTGAACCACTGAGACACTAGTCACTGAGAGCATTTTGGTAATAAAATGTTTCTATACAATATTTAATGAGTGTATAATTTTAATGCTCAGTAAAAGATATATGACCTAGAAAAAATTATAATAATGTGTCTTGGATGAAAAATGAGTTTATTCAGACGTGGGGAATAATGAATGCAAGATAAAGAAGGGGACAATTGATTTGCGTGGAATGATTTATGTTGTAACATTAAGTTGATTCAAAAAAAAATTAAATTATTTTTTTGGAACCCAGGTTGTTGTCAAAGTAGAATGTTCTTTTTAATTAGTTCTTGAATCCACATAATTTTATCCTTTTATCAATCTTGAACATAGAATTTGACTTTGAATTTTAGTGATTCATTAGGTAGTCTCACATATAAGGCATGAAATATTTCAACAGTTAATGATTCATTTCCATCATTATCATCCAGTGAGTATTTGATTTTGGGAATGTTTTATTTGATCATTACATTTCAAAATCCTATTCATAGCGTTGATATACTTTATTTTTAAATAGTTGAACATGTTTCTTTTAGAACTGAATAATTAAAACATATTTTTTGTTTTTCAAAGACAATAAATCATTTGATTTATTGAGTACAATCAATGATAAGTTTGGGGTATGTTAATGTGGCCTTAAATTCACATAGTTTTCCACAAATTTTTATTGGACTTTTTTACTATTTTAATTCAATAATTTTTTATCATTTTACTTATTAATTCCACTTTTATAGTTTTATAATTAAATTCATTAATAAATCAAAATCTATAATTAATTTTCAAATTTAATCCCCAAAAATTTTTATTTTTTGTTTACTTATTTAATTCTTAAATAAATTACTGAATTTTTAATTCTACGTTAAACTATTAATTATATCATGTATTACATAATTAAGAATTGATCCATTTATTTTAATCCTTTTAATATGAAATTTAATCTAACTCTTTAATTTCCTTATCCTAAATATAAATGACCATTAATTATAAATTTAAGTAAAAAATCTAATTTCATTTAATAAATCATATTAATTTAATGACTTAAATTATTTAATAATCCTATAACAGAATAATTAACCAACTTAATTTTAATTAACTATTTGTCTTGGAATTTATCTTTTTAATGATTCTTTGTTTGAGGTTCCTTTGGTGCTCTTTTTAATTATTCATCAGATTATCATCTTTAATTTATTTATTTTTTGAAAATTTAATATATTTATTTAATTAATTGAATCTTAATATTAATTTTCATATTTTACTTTTTATTTTCAAATTAACATAACATAAATCAAATTTAATTATTAAAGTATTTAAAATTAATAATTTAATTATGTAATTTGAATTCTTAATTTCATTTTAAATAATAATCTAGTATCTTTTTATTTTTTTGATCTAATTGGATTTTAATTTTAATTTTATGTTTTTAATTAGTAAATTAATTAATAATTTTACTTAATTTATGATTTTGATTATGTTTCACTTATTAAGTTAACTGAATTATGTTTTTTTTTGTAGTTTTAAAATTTAGTCACTGTTGAAACCTATATCACCAGTGGCACTAGATATTTTTCACACTGAAGTATGAATCACGATTGCAATATCGAACAGTGACTTAATTTAGGCCCTTTCCCATTTTTCTACGAGTCATATCCACCGCTTCTCGGGCCACCATTCCTTCCTTCTACCCACTGCCACTATTATTTCTCCTCCATGTAGCATAACTGTGTCACCACTCCATGCCTTCACATTTTAATTTTCTCATTGTTGATTCTTCAATAGTGATTCCACCATTGCAATAGTGAGTGTGAGTCACCATTTTAATTCCATTGTCTCTTCCAATCACCTCTATTCCTTTCTTCACACCATTCTATTCCCATCATCGCCACTGTCTTCATTTGGCCAATACCTCTTTGCGAGCCACCGATCCTTCCTTCAGCTTCCAGACATTAAGATAGGACCCACCATCAAAAGTACATCCCTTAAACACTGACCTTTTGATCTATAAAGAGAAATCACCACTGGTTGAATGAAGAACCCACTACCGCAGTAGGAAGAGAAACGGGGAGGCGCACCGTCGATTGTGGCTTCATGAAGAAACAAAACCCCCCTTACTGCACGCAGAAGCTGATAAGCAAGGATAAAAGTTTATTAAAATAATAATAAAATGAACTGTAATAATTTAAACAAGATTAATAATAATAATAATTTTTATTATTATTAGAAACAATATTAAAATCTAGTAAATAAATATTAAATGTTATCTTTAATAATTTAATAAATATTTATTATAAATTAACTTAATAAATTAATTCCTTTAGCCATAATAATATTATTAAATAATTGATTAAAATATTAACTTTAATAATGTAAAATTTATAATAATTAATAAAAGATTCATATTAAATTAAATAATTAAAAACAATTATAGTTAATTAAAAGAATTTTTATTAAAAACCAATATTGAGTAATTAAAGATAAATACAAACATAATATGAACATTAATCTAATTATAGTGACAATTAATTAATAACTTCTTCATCTTTTTAAGTAATATTTTAAAACATCATTACTTCTAATTTTTTTTATTTCTGGTGTGTAGATTCAAAAGGGACCTTGATTCATGTACATGTGAAATCCAACCACCATGTGGTGGTTAGATACAAGGGAAAAGGAAAAGTAATGAGTTCTTTTCTTAATTAACGCACATGTAGAGTGAAAAATAGATGGACCTTACCAAAGTTAGTGTGTGCAGCAGTGAAAAACAGAGCGCGACATCACGAGTTTAAAGAGGAGAAGGTATCAGCTACATGAGGAGGATCTCTGATTCATTCCAAGATCACACCATTCAACACTTTTGATACTTAGAAGAGACCACGTAGAAATGTAGCAGCATTTTCAAGATGTAAATAGAATAATGAAACCTAGACACACCTAGAGGGGTAGAACAGACAACATTTTGGGAGATTCGGAGGGGGAATTATTTTCATTTCTACATTCTTTTGATTTATTTTTATAATTTAAATAGTTATTCTTTAATTTCTATGATGAATTCTGAGTAGTTTTTCAGGTTAGGGGATTAATATCTACTAGTTTATTTCTTAGAACTTCTTCAAAAAACAAAATTTTGATGATTTAAAACTTATTGGCGAGATAAATTTCAGACCTTAATTGATTTTTTATTTTCACCTATATCACTTTAATTCATCAATACATGATGTATTGGTGAGAAATTCCATGGATGTATCATTTAAATTCATAAATAAGGAGCTGTTGGATTATATCGACAAGATTAATTCCAATCGAAAATATTTTTCAATGCACTGTTAGTTTGGTGGTTCAATTTATGGAAAAATTATAAAATCACTATTCCGAGTGATTAATATTTAGGTGGGGGAGACTAATCCATTCATTTTTTAAGGTTTTTAATTAAATTTCATTTTATGTGAAGCTATTATCCACATAACCAGTAGTATTAATTTCCCTGATCAATAGTCTTGAATCACTTTCTTCTTCCTCTGTCTTCACTTCTTGTTTAGTATAGCACTTATTACACTCTAGTTTTTATGAAATATTACTATATATATTTACTATTTTATGTCATGTTATTAATATAAAGTCCAAAATATATTTTTACATGTAGTCGACAACACTGGGCATAGTCTATTTTAAAAATCAATAGAACAGTCACCTGCCTTCCTTTGGGTTCGACCCAGAACTTTTATACTAGTATAGGCTAATAAATTTAATTTTGACAACCATCATGACCTCTAGACTCTATCCATAAGCAACTAAAGGGATTATTGGAATAAGTTATTATTCAAATTTGTGAGTCTCTAAGGGGAACGTGTATTCTCTTTCTATATAGTAAATATGGATTAACGTTGATATGGATTTCTTATAGTGACCTAAATGATATCATAGGGTAGAAAAAACATCATCTTCCAAGGATTGATGATTTATTCCAACAGATTTACTATTATCAATTATTCTCTAAGATTTTCCTGTAATCAGAGTATCATTATTTTATAATGAAGAAAGCATATGTCCCAAATAAAACCATTCAAACAAGATATAGTAATTACAATCTTGTTTTCATGCCCTTTGAATAAACTAATTCTCCTATAATTAACGATTTCACGAATGGGGTATTCAAGGGCCACCTAGAAAAAATTTTGGTTGTCATTATTGATGGTATTATTTTATACTCCAAAAGTCTTAGGGAACTTGGGGATCATATAAGAGTCATATTAAAATATCTGTATAAGTAGAATATATTTGGTAAATTCAATAAATGAGAGTTTTTCTAAATTTTTGTTTTACTATTGGTGTGGTTAGTGTCGTAGCTGAGTGGTACTCAGCTATTGACCTCCACAAATAGAAGGTCTTGGGTTCAAACCTTAATGGGATTATGTACATTTAATGTACTATGAATGCGGTGACACATAAAAGGATGTATAAAGGTGGAAAAACATGCATGATGTAAGAATACAATGACCCATGCATGACAAAGGCCTGTTGACACATGCGGAATGATGAAGACCTGATGCAACAATGGGCCTTTGATACAGTTAATGGGACATTGGGATGTGTATTGGGATTCTTTGAAACCAGTCTTAAGGGATAGTTAATGTGAATTTGGGACATTTATTAGGCTTGAATCCCACTAGGCCTACGATCCATGTTATAAATAAATAAGTCTTGGTGGGTGGGCTATCCTTGGGGGTGGGGTGGGGGGGGTATGGCCTTCAAGGTGTGTGATTTTTAATTTAATTGTACCCCAAATAACCTAATATATATATATATATATCTGTGTGTGTGTGTTTATCCTTTAGAAACATTATAACTAGTGAAGGAATCCGAGTTGATCTAACAAAGAGAAAGTAGATGTAAGAGTAGGTGCATCCTATTACTGGAAATGATATTTGTCGTTTCCTTGATCTATAGGGATAATATACATAGTTTGTGAGAAATATTTCATGAATTTATATTCTTCTAAGCCTGTTAAATTGAATAGGAGTTGTGATTATTTTGAAAAAGGAGTGTGATGAAAATTTCAATGAATGAAAAAGGTTATTTGTTATTGAACCTATGCTTACTCTACCCACTACTAGATAATTATTTGTTATCTGTAGTGATAGATCTCTTAAAGGGAATAGATGTGTTGTCCTGAGAAATAAAATGGTGATTTTCTTTATATTTTTATTGTTAAAGCCTCATGAATAGAATTATCCTAGTAATAAAATTGAGTTTTCTTTATTCATTTATTCTATGAAGATATGAAGATCCTATATTTATTGGGAAAAGTGTGATTTATATGCAGACCAACGAATATTGAAGTAGATATTCACAAAAAAAATTAACATGAGGAAAATGAGATTGTTGTATCTTTATAAAGACAATGTTTTTTCAATTAATTATCACCTAGGAAGAGAAAAAAGTTAGAGATGTGTTGTGTAGAAATGGTCATAGTTTTATTTCAATGATGATGATTAAAGGAGATCTAATGATCAAGGTCCTTGTAATGATGGACATTGGAATCATATTAGAATGGGAATCATAAAGACTATCCCAAATTACTTGTCAATAATCATTACATGAGAAGATTAATAAATCTCAATGAGATAAACTGTTTCCGAAAAAGAAGAGAGATTCTATGTAAACTGGGTAGCTTCTTATATTAAATATTGATCTAGAAGGCATTCTAAAATTTGGTAAAAGGATGTTTATTTCATCAATTATGGAGATATATAAGGACTTGATGGATAAAGTTCAGAGATCTATAATATATATGATTCCTAAAGGATCTAATATGTATAAGGGACTTTAGGATCATTATTAAAGGGATATTATGAAGAAGAAAATTTCATTATATAATAATAGGTTCTTGGTGTGTCAATAAGTGATGGTAGAGTGAAAAATTCCTAGTGGGATTTTATGACCCCTACACACACCATTATGGTAGCAATATTACATCACTATGGAATTTATCAATAGCCTTCCAAAGGAATCCAAGTATAACAATGATAAATGGGAAATCTTTGATAGATAGAAAAATTCTATCATCCTCATTTCCATAAGAGGGGATTTACCCATAGAGTTATTATCTCGCCTCTATATTCAAGAAGTATTGAGAAAACAGAGATTAAGACTTTCATTTTACTCTAACTATGATTTTAGATTTAATTCTACATTTAGAAGGATCCTTCAAATTGATGTGAGCACTTCAAGATTTAATTCAACGTTTAGAAGGATCCTTCAAATTTATATGAGTACATATGTATAGCTAAGAATAGACAATCATCCTCAAACTGATGGGATGTATTTTTTGAATATTCTAATATTGGAATAAATTTTATCAGAAATATCACTTGACTTTTAGGGGAGTTAGGATCCCTATCTTCCACTTTTTGAGTTCTCTTATGGAAAGAGTTTCCACTCGATAATTCAAATGGATCTTTTTGAAGCTCATATGAAAATAGGTATAGAACCCCAACATGTAGGGATGAAATTTCATAAGGGAAAATATTGAGACAAGAAATATTATAGGTGAGTACACAAATGATACAAGTGATTTGAAAAAAAATTCTTCTTAGAGTAAATAAAATTTTTCTGAAAAATAAAGGATGTAGTCATAGTTTAATTGTCATGATAATCTGTTTCTCATGATATCACTATGGAAAGGGTTAATGGGTTTTAGAAATAAAGAGAAACAAATTCCAAGGTAAACATGAATACTTGAGATTATGGATCATGATTAAGTGGTTGATTGATGATTATAACTACCTATAAATATTTCTAATGTTCATGTTGTTTTCCATGTGTTTGTATTGAGAAATTATTTGTCTAACATAACACATATACTTGATATTAATGGTGTGGAACTGGAACCTAACATATATTTTAAAGATGAACCAATCCAAATTCTGAATAGAAGGTAACAATCTTGAGTAACAATACAACATTACTTTTGAAAGTCCTCTAGGGAAACCACATGTTTCAATAAGATACATGGGAAACTATGGAAACAATGAAGGGGAGATATCCCCTATTTTTTTGGAGGTAAGAGTCAATTATCAAGGAAAAAATTTCATCAGGGGTGTTAATGTAACAACCTGAAAATTTATTCTATAATTAATAAAACAACCTTTTCTCGTTTCACAATTTTTGTAAATAGAAATAATATTACAAAATAAATATTACATGTTGAGTAATGATACTATTAACTACATCTAGGACTAGCCCATGGATATAAAAACTATATACTATCAATCATTTAATATTTTAATATATAAATTCTTACCGTTCTAAAAATAATAATCATTACATTTCAACTATTAAAAAATGAATGCTAGGATTATTATAGGCATTATCAAAAAAATATAAAAACCATTTTCAGGATGAAAAAGAAAATATTGATGATAGATTGTGCATATATTGGGTAAAACAGAAAAACAGACAGTTGGTATCTTATTTTCACCTAACAATTGGTTAATTTGATAATTGGTCTATACTACCATTGGTAAAAATGGAATCATTAGAATTAATGATTATTAAGGGTAATTATGAATGGAAATTTAAAAAGAGAGAAGAAATGATGGACACAACTAGGAGAGTCATGCATATTGAAGCCCATTTTTTAGAACATGGGTGGGAGGCAGGGTCACTAGCGTTTACCCTCGCCCAAGACTAACTAGAGGTTCAACCAGTGAGGCTTGAATAGAATCACCTATAAGATACATTCAGGTTAGTAGAGTTTATAGTTGGGCCAACGTTAGATAATCCACCCCATGAAACTACAACAAACACACACCATATCTTAGGGCCATATGATGGCGTAATAAGGGTTTATGTATCTAGAACATAGAGTTATAAATATGCAATAATCTTTTAATAAATAAAATTTTAATTTCGATAATCTAATTTTTTATTTTATTTTATTCAGCAAAATACACATGAATATAAGATGAACATGATAAATAAGTTTTAGAAACAAATAAAACATAATTTAATTTTTAGAAATTATAAAGAAATTTATTATAAAATATTATTGAAAATAAAATATGTTTTCATGAAACAATATTTTAAAATACTATTTCTTTAAATATAAAAGATAATATAATTTTACACTGTTCTAGTAAATATTTATAAGTTTAATAAAGTTCAGTATGCAGTAGAAACTATTATTTTTAAATAAATAATGATTTTTTCATTTATAAATTAAAATTATCCTATTTAGGAAAATATATTTATATAATAAAAAATATATTTGGAAATATAATGTTAAAATTAGTTTAGGGTAAAATTTTGAGAATTTTCATAAATACATTATATTTTAGTGAATCATAAAAATATATTTTTCTGTTGTCAGTATATTTTATGACTTCATATATATGTAATAATGATGTAATAATTTATTTTAAAAAATAAATCACAAATATATATTATTTTGTTAATATTAGGTATTTTAATTATTTTAAACCAATTTCCCATACTATAATTGACTTTCCAAAGTCTAAAATTTAAATAATTATTTCAACAAAAATATTTTGGGAATGTTTTAATTTTCTAGGCCCAAACCAATATCATTTTTTTTCTAATGGGATAAAATATTATAAAACATGACTTAAATGCCAAAAACATGATAAAAACCCATGGTTCATCCCTTAGTTTTTCATTTTCCACAACATAGAATTCCAAGATCAATATTGCAATATTATTAAACAATTCCACCCCTTTTACTACAATACCCACAAAACCCATTATTAGTTTCTACTATAAACAAATTATCAATAAATTTTTGGTTATTTTACATCCTAAATAGTCTAAAAAAATGGTCATTTAAGGACATTAGGATCCATCCTCAAGTAATAGGAGGTAACTCCTCAAGGTAAGGTAATTCTCCACTTTCCCTTTTCCATTAAAGTACCATTTGGTGATATATTTTCATTATGTTGAATTAAATTATATTTAAACCCTTTTTATTATCTCATTGATAATGATATATAATTTCATTAATTAGAGACCTTCATTAGATTCCATTATACCCTTTCCTTAATACTTTTTGTATACCTTCACACTATTGAATTTATTTCTTGAATTTCCCTCTCTAACATGAAAAATATTATACATTGAAAACCCAAACCCATTCCTTATCAATCAGGATTCACCTATATGTGAAAAATATTTATTAATTTGGGTATTCACATGTGTGAGATGTGCATTCCCTTTTTATGGGTTTAGAATGATGTAATGTTCAAGTGTCTAAGCACTTATTATGTGGATCATGGAATTAATATATATAATGGCTGAAACTTGATATCATTCAAATTGATTAGATAAATAAGTAATCTCTAGAGATAACATGTATTAAGATACCTTGTTGAATAACCTTGGAAATTGTGTTTCATGACACCATGGTGATAATGTTTTGTGATATGCTTTTGAATGTCTCATTTTTTGTTGTAGCTGCATTTCCATGTTACATATCTAGTACTTATTATTACTATCTCATGTTATGACTCTTATTTTATACATGATTATTTTTTATGTTCTATTTCCTTTTTATCCCTTACTGGGATCTGTACTCTCCCTTTTCTATATATGCATGTCCTTACGAAATTTCTTGTAGTGAGGTGACCTAAGAAGGATTGAAAAAGATTTTTTTTAATAGGATTGGAAAATATTTAGGTTTATGTTTTCATTATGTAATTAATTTATTATTTAAATAGTTATCATGACACTATTCCTTAAAAAATCCATTTATTTTATTTACGTAATAATTTTATGGAATTATTTTCAATGTTTTGTATTAAAAAGGAAGTATTCAATAATTATAAAATTAATAAACATTACAAATAAATTATCATCATAGAAATAAATTAATAATGATCAAAATAAACATTTTTATTTATTTATAAAATATTATTATCCATATGTGAACATATAATATAAATTAAAAGCAAGAAAGTGAAATTTTTAACTATTCATTACATAAAATAATATAAATATCCTTATTAAAAAAATGTAGAAAAACGCCATGTATTCTATGTTTTTATTGATATGGTATAATTAATATAATAAAATGAAATAAATTTACATTTTGGGTTGATTTTTATACCTTATCTCATAGTTCAAACACTATTAGTCTTATCTTACCCTTATCGAGGGGATAAATATTTATCCCAATTACTATTCACAATGAAAAAAATGAAAGAGAAATATTTACCAAATTTCAATCTATGGATTCTAAATATGGAATTTATTTATCATGATTTACTCTCTATAATTACTAAAATAAAAATTTTATTCATAATAAATCAAAAAATCATATAAAGTTGCTGAAAATCATAGTGGTTGAACAATAGTTTTTAAAAAAATTTACATAAATAATAAAAATTAACTTATATCAAAATAATGATTATTTCCTATTTAAGTGAAATTAATTATGTTATCCTAATTCAAATGGATTATATGTCACTTTAGTACTAAATATAAAATATAATAGTATATTTAAATCTCATGATTTAGTTTATAGAAATAAATGTATTTGAAAAATCTGTATTTTTTAACAATCTTGAAAAATATTTTTTTAGAAAAATAAAAAAATTTACCATAATATGATACAGTCATGATAATCTCAAAAACTATATTAATTTATTTTAATAAAATTTAAGAATATTGTAAAAATGAATTATAATCTCAACACACAAAATGAAATAAATCCATTTTTTAATTTAACTCGTTTTTGAATAATAAAATGGATTTACTAAAAATTATGTGTTTTTTTTATATGAATTAGCTAATTAATTTTAATTTTTTAGTACCATTATATATAATTTTTATAATTAGGTTTCATTTATTCATACCCACCAATTTAAGGACTAGGTTTTAAAATATTGTGGTTCCTTCTAAGCTCGGTGTTATATGCTATGAAAGTTATCAACAACATACAATTCATTTAAAGATAAATATATTATAAAATTTCAGGGTGTTAAACTCTTCCCACTTAAATAAAATTAGTCATCACAATTTTCACCATGGTAATCAAAGTCATAATATTTTAAAATACCATTATAGAAACCCCACATCATATAAAGGGACACTAAAACATAATTTTAAAATGGAAAGTGGGAAAAGAAGGTTACATAAAATAACACATAATTAGGTTCTTATATAAGGTTAAATTTTTTGGTTAGATATAATATACACACTGCGGATAAAAAATAACCCTATAGAATTAATAAAGAGTGATATAGAAAATTTTCATGGGAAAATTAATGAATAAATTGCCTTAAATTAGTGAGGGGTTCTAAGATAATAAAATCACCATAAGTGAAGGTAAAAGTATAAATTTTTTAATTCAATATAATATTCTTATATATGAGATATTATTTTACAACCATGATTTCAATAATGAGAAAATACACATACTTGATATCATTCTACTTCATAAACACAATTTTAACCTTTGATTGTACATCAATCAATTTCCAGTTCATCTCTCACTCCAAGAACTGTATTTCAATATGAAATTATCATGCTTGAGGGACTAAAATTAACTTTTAGTGTATCATAAGACCAATAAAAGATTCATAGTTGATTCCTTTTGTCACTAAATATTTATCAAAACCAAAATTGTTAGCGTAAGTTATCCAATATAGATAAATATTCAAATAACAAAATAATAATTTGATCTCTAGGACCTCTTCCATAATACACCACAACAGATTAAATCATTTCCTAAATAGTTAACCTTAAGATTTATCCAAAATATTCCCATCCAAATTCAAAACCCAAAAAACTGAATGATTTTATCACTTTTTTTAAAGGTCAACCAAAATAAATATTTAAATAATGTCAATCACAAATAATGAAAAACAAAAAAAATGTATATATTCTAGTTATATACCGCTAAAAATATGTTAATCATTTCTATAAATATCCTGAATCACTATAATGAAATAATGAAACCATTTATGCTATCATAAATTAAATAAATCATTATTCCTATTTTTTTAACATAATCATATATTTTTTCCAATATAGTGCAATGATTAAAAAATAAGATTAATTACATAGTCAGTAAATCACTTTTCAATCCCATGGTTATCTACATGATAAGTTTATATTCCTAAAATGTATTAACTTTTTAATCATAATTAACTATAATTACCTCAATAGAAATGATATTATTAACCAACATTTTTTTCAATAACCTTAAACATATGTTCGTAAAATATAAAATCATTATTCCTCATATAAATTTTTTACTAAAACGTATACTAAACCAAAAGGATTTATTTCTATAAATGTCTCCCAAAAGATCATTAATAATTTTAACTCACATCGCCTAAAAAAAAAAGGTATATCGATGAATTTAAACTTAAAATCAACAATATACATATAACCCCATAATACTTTTGGTTTATCACATATCTATATTGAATAACATTGGTTCCTATAGGTTCTATTCACCGATTCATTTTAAAGGTTTACAATGAAAATATGAATTAACCCATGTATACCCTCTATGAGTGTCTATCTATGTGTGTAGTCTTAGGCCCATTCAACGTGCTTTAGTTATGATAAATTTAAACCCAATCCACCCAATTCAATTTTGTTACACTTAGGTAAATTTTTGCCACAACTGTAACATCCCGGATCTGGGGGCCGACCCAAGGTGCCCTGGACCCGGTTGTCCACATAACCTCAAGCGAATTTCCCCAAATGCTAGAGGATGCTGACTAGAAGTGAGGCCCAAGGTATGATAATGGGGGAATATATTCCCCCATTGGAAGAGTATATATAGTGGAATAACAAAAGGTAAACATTAACAAAATCAGTAATACCATAAAACAGAAGTAAACAGCAGAAGACTGATAGTATAAAACAACTCCGAAATTTTATAAAAATAAGTGATTCATGTCACATGTATCTAGGAAAGTAGACAAACAAGTCACAATGATGCTAATATAGTACTAAAGTAAAAGTATAGAGCATATTAAACTTCAACAACTTTTCAAGCCTCAGTTGGGTCCCATTCTCTCCAGCTCCAACAATAATCAAGTACCTAATGAAGAAGCGAACTTTCCTGTATCTATACCTGCGACCGTATAATCTATTTTGCTCTAAAATCTTTACCCAAACAGGGTGTGAGAAAAATCTTAGTATGAAACAAAAAAAATATCTAGGCCTAACGGTCTATGAATATATATATAGTGGGGAATGTGCGTAAATAAAGTAATAATCTAAGAGGTACTCCAAAGTAAACAAACATAATGTTTTCAATTACATTTCATTTCCATTTATTAATTATTAAAACTGTTGAATAATATAACCTCGAGATCTAGCCTAGTCTATGTATTATTTAGTATAATAGTAAAAACATATATATTAAAAGACCATCTAAACTACTAATAATGACTGAGTCCAAGCTTGTGCATTGGATTGAAAGACTTGTCACAATCATACAATTATTCAAAAAAACACTTCAGTGAAATTTATCATAGTATAACTCCTATGGTTTAACATATCTTTAATTCGCTAAATAATTACCCTCTGGGAAAGCTCACGTATTCTAACCCCTTTGGTCCCACATAGAAATAATCATTTACAACCGACTAGCTAGGTAGCTCTCATGGCCAATACCCACTTGGTTTACATAGAAGCAATAACATATAATGACCCCTAACAGCTCTCATAGTCAATGCCCTATGGTACAACATTCATTTAATAATAACCCTATGACTAGCTTTCACAGTCTAAACCCTCTGGTAAATGAATACCCGAAAGCTCTCACAGTCTATACCTCTAGGTCCACATAACAAAAATTCATACATAAATGACCCTACCTCAGAAAACTCTCACAATCAATTCCCCTTGGTCGTACATCACAATGAGAGTCACATGCATCTCAAATAAACAATAACTCCATCCAATCAATACGAAGCATGGAAATAATGAAATATTAATAGGAAATCTAGACCAAACAGACATAATCATTCAAACATGAGAAGACACCCATAATCAAGGTATAATACCTTATGTTTAATCGATAACCCCTTTATCAATCAAGCACACCATAACAGGTCATAAACAAGGTTAAATTCCAAAACCTGTAATACCCTATACATGGGTATTCTGCACTTTTAGCATATGTAATCCAAATAAAATAAAAAATGAACTAAACACCTTCCTCAATGTTGTACAATGAATACTCTTGAATGACAGACTTTTATTCAGCCTAGAATGACGTAGGACTATAAAAAGGATAAAACTGTTCAACATTTTATATCTCAAGAGAGAGGATAAATTAGGAAGATAGGCTCTAGGGGAAGAGAGAACTCACTGGAGGGAATTCAACGTACCTAGAGGCGTCTTAACCGGATCTCGGATGGAGGAACCAGAGGTGCTCAAAGATATTTTGTCATATGTTGCTCTCCTATACGAGAGATGAGAAAGAGAATAATTATTCGTAAACGAGATGCAACCCCACTCCTATATATCAATTAAAATGTACAAAGGGTGTTAATTTAATGTACATAACATGTACAAGCCTTAACCAACCCCCACTTTAGGCGGTCTGGTCAGTCACCTACATAACCATGTACTCAGCCATGACATGGTTAGTACACAGTTACACGTGATAACTGGGAACACGATGTGTACTAAAAAGTACAGGGTGTGTACTTAGAAAATTCCCCCTTTCTTCATTTTTCCTAAAAAACAAACTGAAATAGAGTTACATAACTGAAATGAAGATATATGTTCTTAAAAACGTCTCCCTTAAATCAATTCTTCCCCAAATTCCCCTTCCTAGGGTGGCGAAGAAAAATCTTTAAACAACTCTGGCCATTTTCTTTGAATGTTAGCATCCCTCTCCCAAGTCTCATCCTATACTCACATATGCTTCCACATCATCCATACGAGAGGGAGAGACTAGCTATGGATAACTTTCATGCTGTGATCCAAAATTTGAATAGGGTGCTCCTAAAAGGATGAATCTACCTCCCACCCAACCGTCTTTGTTTAAAATATGAGAGATAGGTTTGAAATGTAATGTCGTAGCTGAGAAACATGAAAAATTTCGTGCATAGCATGATACCACTGAGGTAACAAAAACCGATAAGAAACCATCCAGACTCTCTCCAAAACCTTAAATAACCCAACATATCTCTATGAAAGCTTCCCCAGTCACCTAATATTCTAATTCCCCAACCTCAGTCTGACACATAAGAAGACTTGATCTCTAACCTCAAACTATAGAGGTCCTCTCAGTCAATCAGCACATGATTCCGGCTGAGAATGACTAGTATCCATCATCATCTGAATCAACTCCACCTACTCAGTGGTATCTTGGACAAGATGAGGTCCCAACACAGTTTCCTCTCCTACCTCCAACCAACATAGGGGTGATCATCATGGCATACTGTACAATTCCTCATTAGGTTCCACCTAAATCATATCCAAAAAAATTATTATTGTAGGAAAAATCCACTAGGGGTATGTGTCTCTTCCATGATCCCCTATAATCTAGGACGCATACTCGAAGAAATTCCTCCAAGTCTGAATAATCTTCTCTGACTGGCCATATGTATGGGGATGTTATGTTTTACTTAGAAGTACCTATATACACAAAGCCCTCTGTAGTCTATTCCAGATATGAGATGTAAATCGGGCATTCCTCTCTTAAACAATATAGTGTGGAACCCCATGGAAATGTACAGTCTCTCAGATGTAAAACCATCCAATCCCATCAACACATAAGGTTTCCTTGGTCGGTAGGAATTGTGCTCCCTTCATGAGTTTGTCTACAACAACCCAAACCGAATCATTTCCCCAAGGAGACCTTGGTAAACCATACAAAAAATCCATCGAGACATGATCCCACTTACACTCAGGAATGGGTAAATGCTGTAATAGCCTTACTAGTTGCTGATGCACCGCCTTCACCTACTGATAGGTGGAACATATCATGAAAAAACAAGCAACATCTCTCTTCATACCTGACCACCAATACTGATGGTGTAGATCTTGATACATCTTGGTGACACTAGGATGAACTTCCCAAACAAAGGAATGAAAATCTAAAATCAACTCTTCACGTATGTCTGCTCACACCCATACACATCCATGAAAATGAAAGATCTCATCGTCACGTATAGTTCACCCTAGAGTAGGGTTGTCTCTAGACACACTCTCCTGTAGGACCAGGCCTAATGAATCAGATAGATACCTTATTAGCACTAGATCTAGAAGAGTAAAGGAAACAACTACCGAAGAAATAAATGTCTATCCTTATCTATCATGCACCTCCAAATGCATCTCATAGAATATATCCATAATCTTCTATTCATTGTTGGCCTCGTTAGCTAAATATATTTAAGTCCTACTGCTCAACACATCAGCCACTACATTTCCCTTTCACATGCTTTTAGGCAAGCTCAAATTGAAAATACTGATGGTACTAAAGTCACATGTTAAGACTCAAATTTAGATTGCTTTGATTAGTGATATACTTGAGGCTCTTGTGTTCAGTGAATACCAAAAAATGCACTCCAAAAATATAATGTATCCAACACAATAAATCTTGAACAACTGTAGCTAACTTTAGATAGTGCATTGGGTAATTCCTCTCATGTGGCCTCAACTGCCAAGACTCGTATGCAGCGACTCCTTCCCCCTAAATAAGCACATCTCCCATCCCAATAATAGATGCATCATATTAAATGGTGTAACTCTTTCTCAGCTCTGGATAAACCAGTATCAATGTTGAAGTCAATATCCCTTTCAATTTCTGAAAGGCTGAATTGAAGGATCAATCCACATGTACTTCACATCCCTCTTAGTTAATCTTGTTAGTAGTGATTGTAAGTGTGAAAAGTCTTGAATAAAGTGCTTCTAGTAATCGGTCTACCCTGGAAAACATTGTAACTCAATAAAGTTCTTCATATTCTCCCAGGAAACTACCACTATCACTTTCTCTAGGTCTAATGACATTCCCTTTTTCAAGATTACATGACCCATGAAGTGAATCTAGTCCATCTTAAAGGGGAATTTTGAGAGCTTAGCATATAACTGATTCACTCTTAGTGTACTCAAAATGATCTCAAGATGGGTGGCATGGTCATGTCGAGTGTGAGTGTACATGAAGATATCATCGACTAATACTACCAAAAAAGTATCCAAGTAAGGGTGGAAGACTATATTCATCTATTCCATGAAAATTGTTTGTGCGTTCGTGAGACTAAACACCATAATTAAATACTCGTATAGACCATACCTTCTTCGAATGGATGTCATAGGTATATTTGATGGTATAAGATGCAATTGATGATAACTAGATCTCATGTCAATATTCTAAAACAATTGGTCTCCTTGAAACTGGTCAAAGAGATCATCAATCCTCGGCACGGGATATCAATTCATAACCTTCAACTGTTTTATCTTCCGATAATCATCACAATGTTAGAGGGTACCATCCTCTTTCTTCACAAAAGGATAGGAGAACCCTATGGAGAAGTACAAGTTCAGATGAAACCATTTACTTATAACTACTCTAACTACTTCTTGAGCTCTTGTAAATCTGGTGTAGCTATCCTATATAGATGAATGGACCCCAGTTCCACTCTTGGTACAAGATAAATAGTGAAATATACCTCTCTCTATGAAGTTAAACCTGAAAATTCATCAGAAAGTCCATCTCTAAAACAATACACCACTAGAGGAAAGTACATATGTGATGTCACCTGGTCATCTATATATAAGCCTGAAATATGGGTTGTAACTACTTCCAACCCATAATGATGGGACCCACTCTTCTCTCCTATACATCCCATTCGCCCTTGTGTAGAAAGTACCCACCCTCAACTGGTGTGAAACTCACCCTATGACAATAGTAGTAAACCAAGGCATGAAAGGTGGTTAACCAGTCCATTCCAAGAATTACATCGAAGCCTGTCATCTATAAGACATAAAGGTACCATAAAAAGTGACACCCACTAACCACAAGAGGTTACTCCTAACACTGACGTACATTATTCATCATAATCCTCAACGGAGTGTCTAGCATCATAACATCATAATATGTAAAGATACAGAGCCAAAGGTGCTCCACAATGGAAATAAATATATAACTATGGGAATACCCTATATCAAAAAGTGAAGAAGATAAAACTGATGGAACTAGAATCATTACGTTAACTGTAGAGGGTCTGAGAGACTGCACTTGTAGGGTCTTCGCCACTGCAAAAGTTTGATATGTTCCACAGCCCTACGACCCTACTTGACTGCCCTGAGTTGATCCACCCAGCTATCACTAAATTCCTACTGACTAGCTATGATAGCCACAACCTCATCCTCAGCCTGAATTTCTTGACAAAATCTAGTTCCCGGACTGCTGAGAAACGAGTGGTCCTTCTCCTAGATGCGGTGTCAAAATAGATCCCCTCTCACTAGCTGCACATGAGGAAAACCAAAAAACAATGATGAAGATGACCCATCTTGCTACATGATTGGAACTCGACTGTGTCCTTCATGAAATGTGGACTTGTATGCGCACTCTTTCTTCATAGGTAGCATACCACATGGATACCTGAAGAAACATAAAGTGAAACCTCACTACGGCACTTCCTACTATTTGTCAAAAGAGTACCATCTATGGATGCTGAACCACCCTAGCTCACAGCTCCCAACACCCTCATATTGGGCTCAATAGTCAACTCCTTTTTTAATATAGGAGTCACTAATGTCATCCTAAAGACAATCACCTGTTATTGGATGTCATATCCAAGACCATACTCAAATCTCCTATCCAAATATAACACATCACATTCCAAAAGATGTGTGTAAATCCAATGCTCTATAAAACGAGAAGAGTACTCCATCACTGAAAGAGCACCCCACTCTAAATTCATGAACTCTCAGGCTCGATCGTCCCTCAGTGTCTTGGGATATAATTATTCATATAAGTTACTCTAAAACTCTTCCCAATCCATATCCCAATGACGTACTACCTATGGGAGATCATCCCACTATCTCTTGGCAGAATCACGTAGCATGTACATTTCGAGATTCACCCTCATCTCCAGAGGCATCTCTTGATTATCAAAGATACCATGCATGGCCTCAAACCATTAATCTATAACCTATGGTCCTCCATACCCTGAGAAAGTGAGAGGATACTACTATAGGAACACCTACATCAACTATGCCCTAGATAGGGCTAGATGTGGTACTCCCTGAAAGGTCAATAAAATCCTCAAAAATCCTTTATGGAACTATGTATTGTCACCTACGTCTGGTATAACATCTGGTTCCAAGATGGCCATGATAGGAGGATCTGTTAGTATACCCTGATCTACCATTTGCGATGTCTGATGACTGCCCAGTACATGGCGTACAACCGAAGGACGTCATGGTGGCATGACTCTACAAGGTCAGGCACAAACCACAGTTCAAGATTATCAATGATAACATCTTAGAAGTTCAAGAATAGAACATGATAATAAACATTAATGTTTTACAAAATAGGGTTACACGATATGTATAACCCCTACACGGCATGTTCCCTTATGCTTTTAACATGTCCTCTACCTTTTCCAAACCAGGATGTGTAACACCCATACAGACGATGTGTTACACCTGAGACATGACGTGTACTTCAATTTTCCCTCCTACACAATTTCCTCTACACTAATAGAACTACACAATTTGCTCCTAGGTAGAACTACACATCATTTAAACCTTTGAAACGACATTTAATAGTTATGTTCCAACCACCTGTGTCATTTTTAACACAATCATAGACATAGTTGACTCCATAGGGATTTCATAAACTCTAAACGACATGTAAAACCTATGTTTCATCCACATGTGTTGTTGGACACATGATTGGATACACGATTCTTCACAAAACAGCGTGTACAATCTCAACATGGCATGTTCTACCAAAAAATTCCCAACCTTGTGTCTCTTCTAACAAATTTTGTCACATGGTCAAAAACTACATGGCATGTACTCATTGTACAAGGCACGTACCTAGGAAATGTCAGTTATTACAAAATAGAAGAACCCATGGCATGTGTCATGACACCAAATTCCATGTGGTCTAGGTTTCCAGATAGTAAGCCTCTAAAACTTCTCCAGAACCCTTAAAAACATAAATATTTTTCCAAGGAATGATAAAGTCAGACCTGTGAGAGCCCATAGTCCCATGAATCAATGTTTGGCATCATTATTCATATCATAACTTTATAAAATTCAATTAATGATCAAACATGATACACCAAATTCCAATCCAAGAGGGCCCATAATACCGCAAAGATAAAATTTTGGCATCCATCAAAATGAAATATAATGTATTCCAATACCCTATCAAAATAGAAGGTATTATATCACGACCTCTATCACAAAAACATGAATATATAGCACAACAACAATTATAGCAACATGAAATCATTAATGTACCCTAAATGGCATGGCAAGAATGAATGTCTTGTGATCTCTATCAAGTGCCTATTTGACGCATGAGATGGAATACCCTTAAATCATTCGGTTGAAATAGAAATAGAACTTCAATAATATCAATGATAACAGATTAGAACATGTGAATCAACTAATAGTGAAATCAAATCAACTGAAATAATTTCAAAACTAGAAAATTTCAATATTCGAGGTAACATGGATTTTCCCTATACACGAGTTAGCTAATCCTAGGCATTTCTTATTGCCAACTACCAATTATTTTGTTTCCCTAGCTATAGGCTCTAAACAATAATAAAAAGTAGAAAAGAAACTCTTCTGATACCACATTGTAACGTCCCAGATCTGGGTGCCGACCAACGGTGCCCTAAACCCGGTTGGTCACCTAACCACAAGCACATTTCCCTAAACACCAGAGGCTTCCGACTAGAATCGAGGGCCAAGTTATGATAATGGGGAAGATATTCCCTCATTTTTATAGTATACCCACTATAATTACTAAAGGTAAATAGTAATGGAAATAGTTATACCATATAATAGATGTAAATGGTGAAAGACTGATATTATAGAACAACTGCATCATTTTATATAAATAAGTGATGCATGTCACATATATCTATGAAAGTAGCCAAAAAAGTCACAATACTGTAAATATAGTACTGAAACCAAAGTAAATAAAATAGTAAAATCCAGGAACATCACTAACCTGAGCTTGGTTCAATGCTCTCTAGCTCCAACAATAATCAAGTACCTGTAGAAGATGGGTGATTTCTCTTATCAATGCCTACTACCATATAATATTTTTGGGTCTAGAAGCATGAACCAAACAAGGCGGGAGATGAATCATAGTAGGAAAAAAGTAAATGATTTTTTCCTAATAGTCAATTAATACATATATATATAGTAGGAAATATGAAAAAATAAGGTAATAAACTATGAAGTATAGAAAAGTAAACAAACCTACAATTTTTAGTTATGTTCATTTTAATTTAATAATTATTCAATCCATTGTATAATTTATCCTCGGGATCTAACCTATGATATGTACCCCTATATAATAGTAACAATAGACGTCTAGGAAGACCATCTAAACTTCCAGGTAAGACCAATTAAAATCTTCTACTTTGGCCTAGAAGACTCGTCATAGTCATACAATTATTCAGATGCAATTCTATGTTAAATTTCTCATAGTATAACCCCAATAGTTTAACATATCATTTATTAAATAAATAATCAACCTCTAGGAAAGCTCACATAGTCTAACTCCTTTGGTCGTACATGGATCTAATCATTTGAAGCCGACATCCTTGATACCTCTCATGGTCAATTGACCCTTGGACTGCATAGAATGAATAAAATACAATGACCCTTGGAAACTCTCACAGTCAATGACCTATAGTCCAATTTTAATTTAATAACAACACTTTGGGTAGCTCTCATAGTCTAACCCCGCTGGTCAATGACCACCCAACAACTCTCACAGTCAACACCTCTTGGTCGACATAACAATTCACACATAAATGTCCCTAACTCAGGAATATCCCACAGTAAATTCCCCTCGGTCATACTTTACAAAGAAAATTACATGCATATCCAATAATTCGTAACTCTATATTAACAACACGAGACATAAAAAAATCAAGCCTAAATAGCATTCTAGACCAAACGTCCATAATTAAACAAACATAGGAATGTACCCATAATCAAGGAATTCAACTTTATGTGTAATCAATAGACCCTTTATCAACAAAGAACGCAATAATAGGTCTTAAAAATGGTTAAATTATAAAACCCGCAGTACCCAAAACATGGATATTCAACAGTTTTAGCATATATTATACAAATACAATCAATAAAAGTCACAAACCACCTACCTCTATATTTTACAAAGAAAACTCTTGAATGTAATCCATTGAATAAGACTAGAATGACATTGATCTACAAAAAGGCTACAATTATTCAACCTTGGTTAACTCAAACAGAGAGGATAAATCATGAAGAGAGGCTCTAGGGGAAGGAGAAATCACTGGTGGGAATATAATGCACTCTACAAAGTCTCAATCGAATCTTAGAGGGAGGAATGTTTGGATATCGATGATCTCCAGTCATATGTCACTCTCCTGTACAAGACATGGAAAAGAGAAGAATAATCTATAAATGAGGTGCAGTGCAAATGAAATATATCAATTAAAAATTAATGTACACGACACGTTCATTTAATGTACACGATGTGTAAGGGCCTCAACTAACCCCTAATTTATTTGGTCTTCCAGGTCACCGATATGGCCATGTACTTGGCTGTTATAAGGACACACATGACAACTAGTTACATGATGTATACACAAATGTTCATGGAGTGTACTTAGAAAAATTTCCCTTTCTTATTTCTTTCTAAAAAACAACCTGAAATAAAGACCCATATCTGAAATGAATATCTAGGTTCTTACAACAATTGTATCAATATTATACTATTAAAATAAGGATGTATTTTCGTGAAAAAACACACCCATTTCTTTACCATAATGATACTGACCTAGTCAATATTAATAATATTCTTTTTCTTGAACCAATGTGTGTACTATTATATAAAATAACATTATACATTTAAAAAATATATAGAAACTAAAAAAATACTTTATTTCAGTTCTAAATATTGATACATTAATCTGCAAAAAAATGAATTATAATTCCACAAATTATAAGTGGAAAAAATTAAAAATAAAATAGATAAAAACGGTAAATATGGATCACACCAATGTCAAAGAATCATGGCCCCCACATCCTACAATATAGAGGAAAAAACAAGTAAACCAAGAAACACTATAGAGAATTGAAATATAGAACCTTGAGAGGAATTGAGTAGAATAATTAATGACTTCATATAGAAGAATTTATAGTAGGTAATGTGAACATTTATATTGTAATGTAACAATTGAAATTGTAATGAAACCATTGGAATAAAAATACGACTGTTTGAATAGTAATGCGAGCATTGGAATAGTAATCTGACCATTAGGAACTGTAACCGACCATTGGGAATAGTAACATGACCATTGGATTAGTAAATTTACCTCAAAACAATAAAATAAGATATAAATAATATTATAATGATTAATTTATATAAATATAAATATTATAATTCAATAAAATAAAAATCATAACTAAAAACTCAAAGAAAATATAAGCTTATTTTTAATAAATTATTTGAAAAGGATTTTTGCACGAGTCAAAAATTTTATATTAAAATTTTAAATTAACTATTTTAGAAATTTATTTTTAAATAATGATTATAATTTTTAAAATCATAACATAAAAATTATCCAAGGGTGATTTTTTTGGTAATTTTATGAAATACATCATGTTTCTGGTGAACAATAAAAATATAGTTTCTTCAAATAAACGGTGTATTTTAGATTACATCAGTATTGATGTAATAATGAAAAAATAATTTATATAACTAGAGGTTTGGAAATTATATATTTTATTTTAAAAAAATTCATTAAAATAAAATAAACATAATTTAAAATCCTAAAAATAACATTTAAAGACTTAAAGTCAGACATGATTCCTTAAAATAACAATTTCTCTTTTTCCCACTTTTATTTTTAATAAAATATTAATTAGAATAATAAATGGGATTTAAATTATTAATCCCAATAAATTATATTTATATATGATTTATATTTTCAAAAAAACACTGTTACATGTTTTACCTGTAATATAATATTTTATTCAATATTTTATTCTAAAAATACCCCTTTTCTCAAGTATAAATAACTTCAATCCCTCTCAATGGAAAACCAATCATCCCATTCTTACCAAAGTATAAAATATTACCTAATAATTCCTATGAAATCCATTATAACATTTTTTACATTATGGAATAAGAAAACTCCAAACATCTAGGGATTTATAGCATCGTATAAGATATGTTACACTGAGGAGAGAGAAAGTCTCTATTAACTCTTCCCTCTTTTCTTCTCTAATTTATTTTTCCCAATTCTTTCAAACCAATATACAATAAAATTACTTATGAAGTGTGTTAACATTATATTAATGATTTTAAAATATATAATTATTATATTCATGACAAATATAAATGGCACACTTCTCTTTACCACTCCTTTGAAAACATCATGTTAAAAGTCGGCTGGCCACCTACAATGACATTTTTAAGAAAATTCCTACAACCACCTTAATGGATAGATATTATTAATTATATATTATATATTATCAAGTAATTAATATTATTATAATATTAATTATTTAATCAAAAAATTATATAATTAAATTTGAATGAAAACATAGAAATCAAAGAGAAACATTTTTTTATGAAAAACATGATATCCAAACACTTCAACATCATCAATGAAAAATATGAGAAAAAATAAAATGATTATTATTGAAAAATATTTCTACATATGATTATAATTAATTTATGGATAAATGTTTTAATAAATCTATTTTTCTTATATGGGAGGCATAAAATCAATGAAATAAATTGGGAATTAATGTAAGGGGATTATTAAACCCAAATCATTTTATTTTGTTTATCCCTATTTCACGAAATATTTTCTATGAATACTCCTCTAATGTACCTTAAATATAATTTAATTGTTGTTAAATTTTCATTTCTATGATATTCATGTTTCTTACTTGATTTTATGAAAAATATAAATATTTTCTAAAAGAAGTCTCCTTTCTAAAACAAATGGTTGAATTCTATTTAGTTTTTTCTTCTTTGCTCACAAATGATTATTCTTATACCAAATATGATTTCCCCCTTTTCATTTTTGAATCCCATGTACGTTAATTAAATAATGATTGATGACATAATTTTGAAACAAATTCCATTCCATGTGTTTATTCAATACAATGATTGCAATACATTCTATGTGGAACAAATGATAATATAAATATTATGAGGTGATAGGTGGGCTTGAAATTATATATCCTTTCAATGCATTGGGTAATATGATGAATATCATGACATAATTTTTTATTATGTATGAACATGATTAATTGTTTTTTCAAAAGTTTAATTTATCATTATGCACATAAGTTGTGAATGAACACGATGAAATCTTTGTTGACAACTATGTGTGCTATTTTACCACCATTACATGATGTTTTAGGTTTATGAATTTCTACCTTCCAGGAAATTGTCACATGTTACATTAATGATGTTTATGTTGATGTTTATTATATTCTTATGATATGATGATGAAGATTATTCTCAAAAATTTTATATTGGTTCATTTTCAATACTCATCATCTTATTGGACTTTTAGCTCTGCCATTTCACTAGTGTAGATAAATTTATGACTTAAGTAGAATGAGATATTTCATAATTATAATGAAGAAGTATTTAAATAATTTTTTAATTTATAATCCATGTAGAAACCTAATTTTCCAATGACACTAAACCTTTTTATCCAATATTTTTTATTCTACAATGTTATTTTTCTTTAAAAAGATGTAATACTCTTGTAGGAAATATTAGGGTGAGAATAGTTGGTATCAGAGAAGGGTTTCATTAATTTTGGAATAGGTATTGCAATTTTTTTTAAAAAACCATGAGTACAAGTCTCTAAATGGAAAAAATATCCTTGAAGAATATTTT
Organism: Viscum album; assembly: GCA_963277665.1. Lineage (NCBI taxonomy): Eukaryota > Viridiplantae > Streptophyta > Magnoliopsida > Santalales > Viscaceae > Viscum > Viscum album. The sequence continues at coordinate 1,428,433,773 of OY728152.1, forward strand.
TAGAAATATTCTAAACTTGGGGATCCCGTAAGATATGCCTTTAGATTTAGTTTCACTAATGAATAAATTTTTTATTCATGCAATCTTGGCTTCTAGTTTCTTATAATCTTTTTTTCCAAAGAGAATGGTGGAAGATGAATCAATAAATGTATATGGAGAACGGTATGGTTATTATTGATGCATCCCTTGATTTTTTAATTTAAACCATCTTATACACAATCCTTTATATACTACTTGATTTAGGAAACTACTGAATCGAATCCCCAATACCCTAAAGTAGTGATATCTGTAAAAACACCTAGTGGTGCGTTCATTTCAAACCAATTATTGGACTCTTTTCCTATAGGTGTATGTGGGAATATTTATATAGTGAATCTCATACTAAACCCCTTAGTGCAATTCAATGTTATACTAGGCTAGAATTGGATCTAGTTATATAGATAATACATCTTATTTAAGGATAAGGAAATATCTTTTCATATTCCAAACAATCCAATGCTCCTCTAAAAATTCAAGGAAGATCATGAATCTTCTTCTCAAAACACCTCAATAGTGTGGGTGTTGATACCATGTGAGGAATTATAACTTTACTAAAGGGTAGTTTGAAAGGAATTTATCAACATAGAAGAAATATCCATTCTAATGGAATAAAATTACTTATTTTTCAATGAGATACCTATACATTCTATAGATATTTTGGAACAGTTATTAATAGAAATCATACCTAAAGATACTTTTATCTCAAAATTACCCTACAGGATGGCCCCGATAGAAACAGAGGAGTTAAAAAAGAAACTTAAATATCATCTTCTCAAAGGGTTCATATTCCATCATGAATCACCATGGTGTAACATCCCAATATATTATAAATTATCCCTATTAAATTTAATCTCCTTGACATCTTACATTGCACGTAACATCGAGCTTAAACGAATAATAAAATATTACGATGAGATTGTTATAAAATTGGAATTAGTAAGGCGGGAATGAACATGGATAATTTACATAAGAAAATAAGGTTAAAAACATTTTATATAAGGGATTATTTTTAAACTATATAATTTTAAATAAAAATAAAATCCTTTTTAAAATAAAAAATATATTTTTCTAAAAAACTATTTAAATGTTCAGAAGCGTGTTTTTTGTTAAAAAAATAAAGAAATTAATTTTTTTTCATAATATTAATGAAAAATATATATTATATATTAAATATATATTTTTTATCATTTTTCTTACATGCATTATTTAACCGATATAAATATATATCTAATTTTACGCATAAAAATAATATTTTTCTTAAGGTAGTTTTTCCACATTTTGTTGCCTCACTTGCTTAAAAACCTAAATTTGAATCATTTATAAACTATATTTTTAAAAGAAACTATATTTATAAAATTTTAATCTCTATGTTTACATAGGGTTTAGTTTTTGTATTTTTATGAAAATATTAATTTTCCAGTGAGTACTGAAAATTAATATTTTTTTATAAAATTGTCAATTTCATTATATTAAATGTACCATTAAAAATTTATTTTTTATTAAATATAAACTAATTAATATTTATTTATAAATTGTATAATTAATTTCATTTTAATCTTTTCATACCATATTTTTTTATAAGTACATTTTTGAGTTTTAAAATATATTTTTCAAGAAAATTGTTTTCAGTTCTCTTTTACAAATTAATTTTAAAATAAATTGTAAAAAAAATTTCATTTAAAAAAATGATCTAATATATTTATATTTTATTCCATAATTTAGTAAATATTTATCATTTATTTATGACTAATATGAACTATAAACATTGTAATGTTTTTTACCTGGGTTTTGGTAAATCATGTAATTATGAGTAAACATTATATGATATGGATAATAAAATTAACATAAAACGTGAAATAAATTTGTTGTAGGAATTAAAATCGACCCTTAAAACATTATTTTTTAAATTTAATAATTTAATGTACACTTTTACATGAAAATTAAGTAGATATTATTAAAATCAATGAATGTAACAAAATGTCACACTATTATTTTTTATATGTATAATATTTTTAATATAATGTTAACCAGAAGATATATTGAAAAATAATAAGTATTTTTACTTATAATTTATTTATCTTCATCATCAAAATTTATTTATAAATTTTAATGAATAAATAGTTACCTCAAATTCTCACAAAACGTTGATGAAAAGTTTCTTTTGTTAATGGAAATATAAAATTAATGTTATTAAAAATGTTAAAATTAATATAATATTAGATAATTAATATGAGTTTTTATTTATAGATTATATTGATAATATAGGGATAGAATGGAATATTTTTTTCAAATTTATCCTATTATGTGTATTTTTGGAAGTTAAAGTAATGAATAGTGTTAATATTGGCATTACTGATATTTAAAACCAACAATATTTTACTAAATGATATATAATTCATTAAATTATTAAATTCAGGTAAATTATTTTAATAAGAATTAAAATATCATAAATTATATATTTAGGGTTTTATTTTATTTTATTGTAAAAATGTTAACCCCCAATGTTTAAAAATCAATGTTGTCACAGTAAGAGTTAAACGAAATAAATAGGGGTTAAAACCAAAAGACAAGGGTATGAATGTAAAGTAAACATGTATAATTTTTATAATGAGTTTATTTAGAACCATACTCATCATATTTTTAAATAAATTATTTTGGATCTATTTGGAATTTAATATTAATTTATATTAATTTAATATTTAGATAATTTTCAAAAGTTCCCCTCACCTATATTATAAATGGAAAATCCCACTCACTTATTCACACTACATTGAGACTTATATATAGAATAAAAAAACTATTTGTCTTATAATATCTTTAGTTATGTTTATTATGTTCTAATCCATCCAAAATACCACCCGTAGTGTCCCTAAGAGGAGATCTAATTGAAGAGTTCCGATGAAGAGGTAATGGTCTTTACCAACTATTTCAAGTATATTTCCTCTTCTACATCCACTTCATGTTTTAATTACATATTAAATTAATAGCTACATTATTATCTATATAATTATATGTTGTTATTATTATGGTACAACCATATTACACCTTCTATCAATCCTATGAAAAAAACTAATGTGCTAGCAAACTAATAACTTACCGTCTCCACGATGTGGTGTAATTTATTTTTCAACATCACCATACCTGGATGGGTATAATTATGGGGGAAATGGATATATATATATATATATTATAATTATAATATTATATATATTATGGAAAAATTAATATTTCATCTTCTCCCTTTCCCTTTCAACTTTAAAGGAATGGTACCATCGCTCGTGCATACGTACAACCTTCCATCTACACAATATGATGTGATTGTTTTTGTGTACAAACCATTAAATAATTATTATAAAAATGTATGTAATGAATAAATATGATATATATGTATTTAATATCATTCTTTATAAGAAGGAAATATTTCTTTTGCATAATAACTGAGGCATACACGATGATACATGCATAGGAAAATGAAGCTGTTAACACTCCAAAAATGTAAATGATGAAATATTATTAACGAATAATGGATAATATGTTAGAAAATTATCATATATGATATTATAAATATTAATTTTTTTTCTATAATAATATAATAACATGATTTAATCAATTATAGAGGAGGTTAAAATCCTCACCTCTAAAGGTGAGTGAAAGGTAATGGTTTCTCATCTCACTTTTGTTTCTTTGAAATATATTGCTTACTAACCAATTATTTCATTGTGAGGTGCACTAACCCTTTGATATATAATATCATGAATATCTCCATGACCATTGTGTTAAATGTATCATTTGATAAATTATGAATATTATGGGGCATACGAGTTTTCTGATTACATTGTGGGGAGGGACATCATCTCATTTTCTACTCCATTGATACTTATATGGTATTTTGCACCAAATCAAATTTTTTGTGGTTTATCTACTATACCTCAGAGATATTTTTTCGTTTAATATTATATTTCCCTTAAATATCAATATTACTTATATCATTAATATGGTTATTTCCTAACCCATATACCATTTTAATATACAATTTTTACTTTGAATGTTATTTAATTAAATGAGGAAATTTTGGTAAATCAGTATCCTCTAATCAATACAGATATTTAATATTAAATTTATCATTAAATTTAGGATTAATTCTATATAATTATAGTATGTGTGGGGCCCAACATTTTATATCCCCTCGATTCATCATCATGTATCTTAAGAGAAATCTGTTATGCAAGCATTAAACATGTTTTTTCATGTATATTAAACAATCATATGAATGGTCTTGAGGGTCGTGGTTCATGTGATAGATAAATTAAATCTAATAAATAAGAATTTTCATCATTCAATGTATAGTTATTATTATCAATGATATTTTCACTCTGAAAAAATCTATAGAAGCATTAAATTATCAGTTTTTTGATTATATGTCATGTGTGTTTAGTTATATACCATCCCATATTGACAATTATAATTGATTATAGCTAGATTCCGTTGCATATAACCCTTATTAAGCATTTTGGATAACCCCTTTCTTATGATTTATTTTCCCTACGTTTCTAGGAAATTTATTTAGATTGATATGAAGGTTTACGCAAAGGGGAATAACTGTATTTTCAAATAAAATACTATTTATATATTATGTTTGAAATGTAATTTGAGTTTCAAATATGTATCTAGATTGCTGATACTACCAAAATATTTAGTCCTTTAGGATTTAATTTACTATATCTTATTCCAATTTAATTATGTGATGGACTTCCTCTGAGCTACTGAATTATGGGTCATTACATTTGGGTGTGCAACCACTGTTTGTCAAGAAGAATGATAGATCAATTCAACTGTGTATCAATTATCAGTGAATCAATAATATTAACCTAAAGAACAAATAATCTATTTCATGTAATGATTATTGTAACATCCCAAGTAAATAAAGAATATTACTTTTTCATATTTATTAATATTTGTAAATAAAATATTAATATTACTTTAAAGGGAATGCTATGCTCGATGGCGTACCCAATACGCAACAATGAGTTTCTTTGAAATCTTACGTTGCACTCTAATAATAAAATAATATTATTTTAAATGGTAGTTAACGGCTAGCCGTTGTAATGGTAGGAATGAATAGAACTAACTATAAAATGATTATATATGTTTGTCAAATATTTTTACTTTTATCCAATAAATGTTAGAGGTTTAAAATGAAAATGAATCTAATTTTAAGCATAAATATTCGAATATTCTTTAAAAGGTCGATTAACCACCTTTTGATGGAGAACCATTTTTAAATCCACTTTTTGAAAATTTTATATGTTATATTGGACCAAATAAAATCCTTCTTTAGAATCGAGACATCAAAATTTACTTTGTGTAAATTTTTGTTATTTTTCCGATAAAGATCATTTTTATTGAAAATATTGTATTTTAATTCAAAACCTCATTTAGTCTGATTTATTTATATGGATAGATTATATTTTTAATTGGGTTTAAAGTTTAGTTAGAATATATTTTTACCATTTAATCCAATGGTGTTGATTGGAATTAATTTCACTTTGAAATTGGACTTAAACTAGTGCCAATCTTTTGATATATTTTGTTTCTTAAAAACATACTATTTGTTTTGACAACCGGAATTAATTTTTAAATTGATTAATACAACTTATATGTTTTCAATTTTTTAAAATAGATATCATTTTTGAATTTGGAATATCAAATATAGATTAGAGGGAATTTTTGTAATTTTTCTGAAAAACTTCAATTTTTGATGAATAGTGAAACCACTAAGTGGTAGTTAAAAAACTGATTTTTCGTTTAAATGAAATTTTACCACCTCTGTGATTTGAATTTCAAAAATCTGACATACATGGTTGTCATTAATATGTAAAATTTGGTTCAATGGGATGAAAATAATTTTTGGTGATTAGTAACTTTTAAGTTTTATTAATCACGATTAAAGGTAATTAGTGTAATTTAAGGTAAAGATAATGTTATAATAATATGAAATGACCTTGACACATGTCCTATCCTTATTGTATGAGTCATGGCCGACCAATAAAATCCATGGGTCAACTTGGGGACCCCATGGATCCACTTGGGTAAGAACATGACGTCAATAACTTTTTATTTAAAGTTAAAATAAAAATGTTACAAACACGTAATGTATTACTAAATTTGTTTTACCTGGGGTTATACAAGTTATATTTTTGAATATAAATATTAATTGGAAGGATAAAAATATTTCATAAATCATAGTATTTTTTTTATAATTTTTAGACTTTAAATATATTAGTTTATTTATGACACCATGACGATGCAGCAATTACCTCATTAATGAATGATTTAAATAAAATGAACAGATAATGTAAAATCTAAGAAATACACTTGTCAAAAACCTACTAGATGTGTGGATTTAGAACCCTTATTACCTTATCCTATAAATATATAATTTTGGGACCTTTGATATCCGAAAATCATTTTATAATAAAGAAACCTTTCAAGAATCCAAGAGTGCCCCTCCTCCCACTTATAAAATGCCCCCACCTCTACATCATTACCCCCACCTCTCACGCCTTTTTCTCATCCATAATCTACTCATATTGTCTCTACACATCCCTATCTTACTCATATAAGCCTCTATTTGGGCAGAAGTATTTCCAAGGAAGCCTTTGAGCTCAAATAAAAAAGAGTTATCCGATTTGAAGGTAATGTCTTCTCTTATGTTCTTTTGTTTTATTTTGCTTCTCCAACCCCCTAAACTGTTTTTATTCCTTTCTTTTGTAACAAAAACAGTATCTTAAACATACTAGGATTCTGTTATGAGGAGGATTATATCTACAATCATACACACCACCATCTAATGGTTTTAGAACATACTGTTTCTGTGGGTGGTGAATTACTCCCTCATGAAACGATGATTGCTCAATCTTCTTTTAACACATCTCATGGTGGCCATTAAGATGTAAATGTATTTATATATTATAAATAAATTATTTTTATGTATTCCTTATGATTCGGTATTTTTTATTTATTCCATACCTTTATGGTTTCCATAACGGGTAAACGCGATAATATCATTTTAGGAAGTGCGGACTACTGCCCCCTCAAAGTGATTTGAATCGTTAATACCATATGTGGGATGTATAAAGGTTGGATTTAATGTTGTTATATATTATATTATACTTTAATTATAATATACCTATGTATCATTATTTTTTTAATTCCATTAATTTATGAAATATAAATGAAAGTAGCGTTCATGCGTACGCACGACTTACCGTCTCTATGAACGATACATTTCATTTCTTATCTCCAAATGTTATGTACTATTATAAGTACAAATATATAATGGATATATATGTCATATTTTAAATATAAATGATGTATATCATTCTGTAATTATAATATATATATATCTCTCATTTAGTTTTAATTCCATTAATATGACAAATAAATGAAAGTAGCGTTCATGCGTACGTACGACCTACTGTCTCCATGAACGGTGCATTTCATTTTTTATCTCCAAATGTTATGTAATAGTGTAAAATAAATATATACTGGATATATATGATATTTAAATCATTAATACTATTCTGGAGATGATGTACCTATAACTACATGGGAAATTCTTTTCCAACAAGTTCAATTTTGACTCATGTACCGAACATTGAAATAAACGTCTAATATGAACTCACATTATTAACCAATTATTATAAAATTATAATTTGTGATATGAACTGAATAATAATATTTAAAGGATTTCCTTAATTAATTATAAATTGACCAAAGTTTATTATTCAGGAATATAAAGAAATGAACAAGACAAGTCGGATTTGAGGTAAGGGATCCTACCTCTCTCTTTCTTTTTAAGTACCCTCTTTTATGTCATTCCATTTAATCTCATATTTAATATGTTAGGGGATGTTATTTTATATCCCTATTACTGTAATTTTTATGTTCATATGATCATAGACCCTAATTTATCTCATAAAACCATTTTTGGAACTTTTAAGTGGCGCTGTTAGGCTGCCGAATTTTCATAAGGGATTTCTTATATCACTTTTAATTCTATGATATTTCCATTGTTCACCACTTATTTATTGAATGTGGTATATTGTGTACTGAACTTTAATATATATTATAATGATTATATTTATATTCATGGTATTATTTGATTCATTTTGTGTTTATTATCTTTTGTTCATACGACTCGATTGATCACAACGAGGTAAGGGGTTTTTATCTCACTTTTTGTTCCCGTGAGATTCATGCAACATTTTCCACTATTTCCTTTTGTGTGGTGTATTTACTTACCATGATTTTATTATTTGTGTAATATAAATTAATTTATGGGTATTTACATCTTCATTGTATGACCCTTCTTTCATGGGGTGTACGTTCCGAAAGTTAACCAAATCGGTAAGGGAACCTTTCACCCTCCTCTTTTTAAAAGACATATTTTTGTTAGGTCTTTTAATTTAAATCTTCTTATGTTGGTATATGTTTTATATATCCTTATTTCTGTAAATGATATGTCCAAGTGATTAGATACCCTTTTTATCTCTCATCATCTCATTTTTTGAATTTTAAAATGATGTCGTTAGGCTGTCGAATTTCTGTAAGGGAACTTCTTAACCCAATTTCAATTCTTTGGGTTAAACCTCTACTTGTTGATTATTTCATACTATGAATATGTTTGGATGACCTATGATTGTTTTAAACATAATATCCTCTTATATTGGGTGTATTTATATTTTTCACACATAAGTATGTAATTGATTTATCCTTAATCTAAGGATACCGACTTTGTAAGGGACATCGTCTCAATGTCCTTTCATTGAGGCATATTTCTGTTCTAATACAATAACTTATTTCATAATCTATATAAACACCTTAGACTTTTCATTTCATTCAAAGGGAATCTTTTTCTACGAAGCGTTTTACTGAACGACAAAAAGGAATGTTTCTTTTAACGTACGTGGTGACAATGACCTTTTCCTCCGCCGTGAGTACTATTTGAACTTTGGCTTCCTTAACAAGCCATTATGTTTTTAAAAGAAATTAAATACCATATACCCTTTTATGTATTTTGGTATTGAAAATGGTTTTAATAATTGATTTTTTATGCCAATATGTTTAGGTGATATATTGTGATTGAAATGTGGAGATGTTTTCTTTCCATTATATTTGTTTTATGTATTTTGATTTTGTAATGGTACTTGGACATTTGACGGGTGGTTACGTGATAAACCATATGATGGGTGGTGTCGTGAATACCAGGATGGGTTGTCACATTATAACCTCCAATGCATTGGGTATGGTATTTAGCCATATGGCTATTCCATGTAGTGATATGTGTGGAAGTTGGCCGTATGGTTATTCTATTTAAGTATGTTTATGTCCTAAGTTTTCTTTATATGTTATGTGTTCTTTATATGGGTTTATGGTAATATTTTGATTACAGTGGATAAGTAGTGATATTTTATTCAATGAAGAGTATTTAGTACTTCATAAAGGTGAAAAGTATTACTTTTATAAAGTATTCATGGTTTACTTGTTGTTTTGAAAGACTAATAGTTTTCCTTCTTTATGTATCCTTTACTGGGATTTTTATGCTCATCCCAAGTTTTTGAAATGATCTCCATAGGACTTAAAGACTAATAGGGTCAAGTATGAGATCAAGGAGAGACATGCTATCTAAAACATGGTAATATACATGTTTCTTTTTAAGATATTTTATTTTATGGAAACTTAGTAGAAGTGTTTACTTTGTAATCTTTTGAGATGTAATAGTTATGTCCTACATATCTAAAACTAAAAACATAAAAAGATCCTCTATTTGAATTATTCATTGAATTCATCATTATGTAATGTTTTAATGCCTGGTCCTTACAGTTGGTATCAGAGGACGGTTTAGATAACTTTATAGGTTATATTGTTGTTTAAGCACAAGTGACAAGTTGTGTATAACCAAAATGGGTAGTATATTAGATGGAGTCGTTTTTTTGAAAGTAAGAATTATTTTGAGATAAATTGGATAACTATATCTTAGTTTTTATCTTACTTATTATAATATGATGATTTTCCTGATATGTTCACACTGACCTTTTTGGTTTTAGTAAATGGATGGAACTAGCAGGCACCAAAGTAATAGTGAATGTGAAGTAAACTGTGACAGTTTTCTGAGCGAGCAACTGAATGATATGGGAGATGCAATGAGAACTCTTGTGTTTATCCTCATACAACTATCTGGAGTCATGATTGACCACCTAAACCTTGGTGATTTTTATAATTCATCATATATGCGAGAAACAAATCCCTATGTAAGTTCAGGTAATAATCATAAATGTAAGTGCATTCAAAAACCTATGTGTCAAAGATAAGGAATGAAACACCTAGGAAAATGTTTCAAAGGGAAAAAAAGATGTTATAGATGTGGAAATGAAGGTCCTAAATCAAGAACCTACCATGAAAAAAGGAAGCATCCAGATGACTCAAGGAAAGGGAAATAAGTTCTTTATAAGGGATCAATTGAATGTTTTAAATGTGGTGTGCATGGTCATTATTAAAACACATTTCATACGAAGAAGTTTCATGAATGGGATCACCAAGATCATACAAATATTCGTTTACAAATACCTAATGCCATTCCGATTGAGGATGCAGAAACTGACAATGACCAATCAAAGGTATGGATTATTTCTTAACATATGTTTTCCTATTTTTCAATATTAGGATATGATTCGTGATTTTATTTGTATGAAAGAATTATTTCATAATAATTTAGAAAGGAATGGTTAATGGATCATTAAGAATGTTTAATGAGTAAGAAGTCAACATATAAGGGATTCAAGAGTTATGGTAGATTTTTGGATGGTGAAATTCTTAAAAGTATTAAGTCTCTTTTGATGATGGGGTTACATTAGAAGACTATTTGTAGTATCTCTAACCCTGATGTTTTATCTATGAAAATTTTATTCAAGGAATATTTTTCTATTCTTTTGTGGATATAGTTATAAAGAACCATTTGGGTTTATATGATACTTACTTTTGCGGTAATTATGGGTTACTATATGTTATGATGGAAAATGAAAGTAATGTGATAAAATTGAGAATAAATTATGTTACGATTATTTTTGATGATTTTATCTCAATTTTGGGAATGTTTTGAGAATTATATAGTTTTGGAAAAAGGACAACACACAGACTGTGTGACAACCCGTCGCGTTGGACAAAGATGTGGGAATCGAACCCACAACCAAAGTGCGACTTGTATTTATCGCCTACCACTGGAATATGTGAAGTCCCTAGTTAGTATTACAAATTATTTTTAGTTGTATAATTTTATGAATCAAGAATAAGTTTATTTTGGGTTATCTAGGAAAATATTGACCTATCATGGAGGATATATGATTATGTTAATTACTTTTCAATATGAGACTTTAAGAGCAACTAATGTTATTTGAAGATAAATTTAAATTTTTACCTTGGAAGAATATGTGATTAGATCCTTCAAATATTTGGGTTTCAATCTCAGTTTGGTTTACTTTGAATAATTTTATGGAAAACTTGTTTATCGAATGGTCTTCGTTGATCTTTGGGTTTTGTTGGACAAATTTTGGTGATTAAGAATAGATTTTCTTTTTATAAAGGATTATACTTTTGTGGATTATCTGATCATGTTCTAATAATGTTGGTTTTGGTTAAGGTCTAAAGACATGAGAAATATATAGTTCTCTTTTTTGGATTAGGTGATTCTCTAGAAGTTTATTATAGCGCACTTAATGTGAACAAGTCATCCTAAATACTCGTCTTCGGGAGGAAAAAATGAGTTTTTGTAAGAAATATAGTAAGAGATGAAAGTCTAAATGACAATAAAGTATGTTTCCTCCTGATTTAGTTAAGCTCATAAATATATTCATAAATGAAAAGTAACTTAAAACTAAAATATTGTCTGTTAACTTTTCCTACTAGGGAATCAAATACCGTTTAACCCATCACAAGTTTGTGATTTTCTAGTGGTTAACTTTCTCCTAAACATGTTTCTATCACTCTCCATCAGAACTTAACCCTTTGTTTTTTCCTTCCATATCCCTATTTTCAAGTAGTCCTAGTACCTGTTGTCTCGGGTGACCTTGGTATTTTTCTTTCTTTCTTTTAAAGTGATAGTTTAATTTACTCATTTTTCGATGTGGGGATTTCAATGAAATTTCTAATCCCAATTTTAAAATTGCGAGTACGCAATTCCAAAAAGGGGGGAAAGATGTAACATCCCATATAAATAAAGAATATTAGTTTTTCATATTTATTAATATTTGTGAATAAAATATTAATATTACTTTAAAAGGGAACTCTATGCTCGATGGCGTACCCAATACGCAACAACGAGTTTCTTTGAAATATTACATTGCACTCTAATAATAAAATAATAATATTTTAAATGGTAGTTAACGCCTAGATATTGTAATGGAGGGAATGAACAGAACTAACTACAAAATTATTATATATGTTTGTCAAATATTTTTACTTTTATCCAATAAATGTTAGAGGCTTCAAATGCGAATGAATCCAATTTTAAGCGTAAATATTCGAATATTCATTAAAAGGTCGATTAACCGCCTTTTAATGGAGAAACCTTTTTAAATCCACTTTTTTACAATTTCATATGTTATATTGGATCAAATAAAATCCTTCTTTATAATCTGGACACCAAAATTTACTTTGTGTAAGTTTTTGTTATTTTTCCGATAAAGATCATTTTTAGTGAAAATATTTTATTTTAATTCAAAACCTCATTTTAATCCGATTTATTTATATGGATATATTATCTTTTTAATTGGTTTTAAATTTTAGTTAGGATATATTTTTACCTTTTAATCCAATGGTGGTCATTGGAACTAATTTCACTTTGAAATTGGACTTAAACTAGTGTCAATCTTTTGATATATTTTGTTTCTTAAAAACACGCTATTTGTTTTGACAACGGGAATTAATTATTAAATTGATTAATGAAACTTATATTTTTTTGAATTTTGTAAAATATATATCAATTTTGAATTCGGAATATCAAATATAGATTAGGGGGAATTTTTTGTATTTTTCTAAAAAACATCCATTTTTGATGAATAGTGAAACCACTAAGTGGTAGTTAAAAAACTGAATTTTTGTTTAAATGAAAAATTACCACCTCTGTGATTTAAATTTCAAAAATTAGAAATACATGGTTTTCATTAAAATGTAAAATGTGGTTCAATGGGATGAAAATAATTTTTTGTGAATAATAACTTTTAAGTTTTATTAATCACGATTAAAGGTAATTAGTGTAATTTAAGGTAAAGATAATGTTATAATAATATTAAATGACCTTGACACATGTACTACCCTTATTGGATGAGTCATGAAATACCATGAAAATCCATGGGTCAACATTGGGACCCCATGGAGCCAATTGGGTAAAAAAATGACATTAATAACTTTTTATTTAAAGTTAAAATAAAAAATGTCACAAACATGTTTTGTTTTACTAAAACAATTTCTACATGGGGATATACAAGTCATATTTTTTTATATAAATATTAGTTGGAAAGATAAAAATATTTCCTACATCATAGTATTTATTTATAATATTTAGACATTAAATAAATTAATTTATTTATGACACCATGATGATGCAGTCATTACCTCATTAATGAACGATTTAAATAAAATGAAAAGATAATGTAAAATATAAGACGTACAATTGTCAAAAACCTATTGGATGGGTGTATTTAAAACCCTTATCACCTTATCTTCGAAATATATAATTTCGGGACCTTTAATATCTGAAAATCATTTTATAATAAGGTAACTTTTCAATACTTTCCAAGAGTGCCCCTCCTCCCTCTTATAAAAGGCCCCCACCTCTACCTCCTTACCCACACCTCTCAAGCCCTTGGATCATCCAAACTCTGCTCATATTGTCTCTCCACATCCCTATCTTACTTTTAGAATCCTAACTTTGGACATATGTCTTTATAAGGAAGCCTTTGAGCTCAAATCAAAAAGAGTTATTCGATTTGAAGGTAATGTCTTCTCTAATGTTTTTTGTGTTATTTTGCTTCTACAACCCCCTAACCTCTTTTTATTCCTTTCTTTTGTTACAACACCAGTATCATAAATATACTAGGATTCTGTTATGAGGAGGATTCTATCTACACTCATAAACACCTCCATATAATGGTTAAAGAACATATTGTTTCTATGGGTGGCGAATTACTGCCTCACAAAACGATGATTGTTCAATATTATTATAACACCTCTCATAGTGGCCATTAAGATGTCACTGTATTTATATATGATATATAAATTGTGTTTATGTATTTATTATGATTCTGTATTTTTAATTTATGCCATACCTTTATGGTTTCCATAATGGGTAAACGCGATAATTTCATTTTAGGAAGTGCGGACTACCGCCCCCTCAAAGTGATTTGAATCGTTAATACCATATGTGGGATGTATAAAGGATGGATTTAATGATTATATATATTATATTATAATTTAATTATAATATACCTATTTATCATTATTTTTTTCATTCCATTAATTTATGAAATGGAAATAAAAGTAGCGTTCATACGTACGTACAGCTTACCGTCTCCATGAACGGTACATTTCATTTCTTATCTCAAAATGTTATGTACTATTATAAGTACAAATATATAATGGATATATATGTAATATATTACATATAAATGATGGTTATAATTCTTGAATTATAATATATATATCTCTCATCTAGTTTTAATTCCATTAATACGACAAAGAAATGAAAGTAGCGTTCATGCGTACGTATGACCTACTGTCTCCATGAACGGTGAATTTCATTATTTATCTCTAAATGTTATGGAATAGTATTAAATTAATATATAGTGGATATATATGATATATAAATCATTAATACTATTCTGGAGATGATGTACCTATAACTACATGGAAAATTCATTTCCGACAAGTTCAATTTTGACTCATGTACCAAACATCGACAAAAACTTCTGATATGAACTCACATTATTAACCAATTATTATAACATTATAATATGTGATTTGAAATTAATAATAATATTTAAATTAATTACTTATGAAATTATAAATTGACTAAAGTTTATTATTCAGGAATATAAAGAAATGAACAAGACAAGTCGGACTTGAGGTTGGGGTTCCTACCTCTCTCTTTCTTTTTAAGTACTCTCTTTTATGTCATT
Organism: Viscum album; assembly: GCA_963277665.1. Taxonomy (NCBI): domain Eukaryota; kingdom Viridiplantae; phylum Streptophyta; class Magnoliopsida; order Santalales; family Viscaceae; genus Viscum; species Viscum album. The sequence goes on from OY728152.1 coordinate 1,428,449,045, forward strand.
CCGTTTAAGCTCATATTTATTATGTTAGGGGATGTTAGTTTATATCCCTCTTACTGTAATTTTTATGTTCATATAATTATATACTCTATTTGATCTCATAAAACCATTTTTGGATGTTCTAAGTGGCGTCGTTAGGATGCCAAATTTTCGTAGGGGATTTCTTATCTCACTTTTAATTCTGTGAGATTTACATTGTTTGACACTTATTTATTTCATGTGGTATATTGTTTACTTCCATTTCATATATATTAAAATTATTATATTTATATTAATGGTACTATTTGATTCATTTTGTGTTTATTATCTTTTGGTCATACAACTCGATTGATCACAATGAGGTAAGGGGTTTTTATTTCACTTTTTGTTCCCGTGAGATTCATGCTACATTTGCAACTATATCCATTTGTGTGGTGTATGTAATACCCATTACTGTATTCTTTGTGTAATATAATTTAATTTATTGGTATTTACATCTTCATTGTATGACCTTTCATGGGGTGTACGTTTCAAAAGTTACCCAAATCAGTAAGGGAACATTTCACCCTCCCCTTTTTAAAAGACTTATTTTTGTTAGGTCTTTCAATTTACATCTTCTTATGTTGGGATATGTTATTATATATCCTTGTTTCTGTAAATGATATGTACAAGTGATGAGATACCCTTTTTTTATCTCTCATCGTCTCATTTTATGAATTTTAAAATGATGCTGTTAGGCTGTCGCATTTCTGTAAGGGAACTTCTTAACCCAATTTCAATTCTTTGGGTTAAACATATACTTCTTGATTATGTCATACTATGAATATGTGTGGATGGCCTCTGATTATTTTACACTTAATATCCTCTTAAATTGAGTATATTTATATTTTTCACACATAATTATGTAATTGATAAATCCTTAATCTAAGGATACCGACTTTGTAAGGGACTTCGTATCAATCTCCTTTCATTGAGGCATATTTTTGTTCTAATAAAAGACTTTATTTTATACTCTATATAAACACCTTTGACTTTTCATTTCATTCAAAAGAAATATTTTTCGATGAAGTGTTTTACTGAATGACAAAAAGGAATGTTTCTTTTAACATACGCGGTGACAACGACCTTTTCCGCCGCCACGAGTACTATTTGACCTTTGGCTTCCTTAACAAGTTATAATGTTTTTAAAAGAAATTAAATACCATATACTCTTTTATCTATTTTGGTATTGAAAATGGTTTTTATAATGGATTTATTATGTCAATATGTTTAAGTGATATATTGTGATTGAAATGTGGAAATGGTTTCTTTCCATTATATTTGTTTTATTTATTATGATTTGGTAACGGTACTTGGACATTTGATGGTTGGTTACGTGATAAACCATATGACGGGTGGTGCCATGAATACTAGGATGGGTGGTTACGATATAACCTCTAATTCATTAGTTATGGAAGTCGGCCGTATGGCTATTCCATGTAGTGATATGTGTGGAAGTCGACCATATGGTTATTCCATATAAGTATGTTTATGTCCCAAGTTAAATTTATATGTTATGTGTTCTTAATACGAGTTTTTGGTAATCTTTTGGTTACAAAGGATAAGTAGTGATCTTTTCTTTAGTTAAGAGTACTTACTACTTCATAAAGATGAAAATTATTACTTTGATAAAGTATTCATGGTTTACTTGTTGTTTTGAAAAACTAACAGTTTTCCTTCTTTGTGTATCCTTTACTGGGCTTTTTATGCTCATCCCAAGTTTGTGAAATCTTCTCCACAGGACTTAAAGATGAATAGGGTCAAGGATGGGATCAAGGAATGACATGATATCTAAAACATGGAACTAGAAATGTCTTTTTTAAGGGTTTTTATTTTATGGAAACTTAGTAGAAGTGTCTAATTTGTAATCTTTTGAGATGTAATAGTTATGTACAAATTTTCTAAAACTCTAAACCTGAAAATATCCTCTATTTGAATTATTCATTTAATTCATGGTTAAATTTTTTTTAAGGCCGGGTCCTTAAAATGACCCATTCTATTAACTAAGAGGAAATAAATACTTCTCAAATGTGGATATCTCTTTCGTATATCGTAAACTAAAGTTAATTAAAGAAGATATATAGAAGGCTGATTTATGGATAAGGTATGGGAACTGTGAATTATAGTGAAACCCATTAGACTAGCTAATTACCATGAAATAATCATGGATTTTATTAATGGTGTCTTTATAATCTATTTAAAGAATTTTTTTGTAGTGTTTATAGTTGATATAGTAATTTACTCCAAGAGAAAGGAGGACCATGAAGAGAATATAAGGTTTTTTCTAGTAACATTAAGGATGGTGAAAAAGTATGCTTTGTTCAAAATGTTTTAAATTTTGATGTAGTAATCTAAATTCTTGGTTCATGTAATAAAAATTAAGGGAATCCCTATGGACACCTCAAAGTCAAAAAAAATTAGGAATGAACCAGACCCACTAGTATCATAGAAATACCTAGTTTCTTCAATTAGATGGGTACTATCAATGTTTCTTTGATAAATTTATCATTATTGTCTTGTTATATAACTATGTTAATATGAAAATGGGTAATATATTTATTGATGGAAGAATGTGTGGAAGGTGTTAATCGTCTCATAAAAGGATAATCACTACTCTTGAACTCACACCACCAACACACGGAGACCGTTTTTTATATACAATGATGCTTCAAAGAAATACTTGGGTTGTGTACTCATGAATAATGATAAATAGATAGCCTATTCTTCATGAAAATTTAATATACCTTATCAAAACTACCTTGATGCATTATTTGGAGTCAGAAGTTTTGATCTTCACCTTGAAGATTTGGAGAAACTATCTCTATTGAGATAAGTGTGATATATATATTAATAAAAATAGTCTAAAGAACCAATTCAGATTAAAAGATATTGATTTTATTAATATTTTCATAACTTTTTATATATTCTCTTTAAAATTTTTATATGAAATGTACATAATTTTTGTGAAATATTAATGTTTTAATAGTAAGTATAATTTTTGATCATTTTTAGGTGTAGTCCCATTGAGTTTGTTTACAATTTTATTTTTATCTATCATATTAATGATATAAATTTAATGGTTCTAGTTTTTTAGGATTCCAAATTCAATATAAATCATTTAATTAGAAGGAATCTTGGGCCAATTATGCCATTTTAATGGTCATATGGATCACACAAGAAGGCCCAAATAATCGATGATGAATCTGGAAAATCACTGAAGATAGAATTAATGATCTCACTCCAAAAGTCTAAATCCTTTAATTCTCCTCCAAACATAGGGGGAAAATTCAATCAATCATGGATAAAAATTTCACGGCCCAATTATAAATACTAGGGGCCTAAATGAATCATTTAATCTAATCACACCATTCTGGACGGGAATTAAAATTTGTACAGTATTCATGACATGTATCCGGATATATTCATCAAATAATGATGAGATTTTACAATGTGAAAGAGGATATATAGTTGGCTGACATTGTTTAAGAATTAATTCATATCAGAAGACATCTTACTATTCCAAAATCCATTGTCCTTTTGGCCATCTAAAAAACATGGGTAGAAATGGACAGTTTAACATTGTTTATTGAAACCACCATAACTTTGGATCTATAACTCCAAATGCCTCTAAATATTGAAAGTAGTTAGTAAACATTATTATCTAAAACATTTAATAAGGAGACCCAACTTATCATAAATATCATAAACTCAAAAAACCCCAAACAAAAACCCATGTTCTTCATTCTTGCAACATCTCTCTGAATTCCCCGTAGCCTCCCAAACAATCCCTCCGATTTGTTTGGCCCTGAAATTTATCAAACACTCCACAAACTTAATAGGTATTTTAGGGATAATAAAATAACTCAATAACCAGTCCTTTTCCATCCAATTTAATTATATATGTCAAATCGTAGGGAACAAACACTTAAAGAACTCGATGCCCCTAATATGAATTACCAACCTCTTGGTATTCAATATCCAATCATAGAGGCTAACATTGAACTCAAATTGGGTTTTATTCATCTTCTAACTCATTTCTATGGGCTAGCCGGTGAGGATCCACATCTTAATCTTAATGAGTTCCAAGTCTTGTGCTCTACCATGAAGCCTCAAGGGGTTTATGAGGAACAAATCAAACTCTGATAATTCCCTTTATCCCTAGATGACACGGCTAAGTCATTTCTCTACTATCTTCCACCTAGTTCTATAACCACATGGAATGGCATGAAGTGACTCTTCGTAGAGAAAATGTTTCCTGCTTCTTGTAATTCTTCTATTCGAATGGAAATAAGTGGTAACTATCAGTTTCCCAGTGAATTGTTCCATGAGTACTAGGAGAGGCTCAAAAAGGTTGTTGCAACCTGCCCACATCACTAAATCCCAGACCAACTATTGATCCAATAATTCATAGATGAGTTATTGGATATGGTGAGAACTGTCATTGATGCCACAAGTGGTGGTGCTCTTATTGATAAAACTCCTGCAGTAGCAAGAAATCTCATAAGAATCATGGATGTGAACACACAACAATTCCATAATCAAGCACATGCTCAAGTCAAACATGCGCAAGATAGTCAATCTATTAAGCCAAGAAAGATGAAAGAGTGGATGGGTGAACTTTAAGGTCTTGTGCGACAACAAGGTGTGGCATCTAAGGCCCCAACCTCATCTTCTCCAAAATCTTTGTTTTCTGGACCTATCACAAACTATGGGATCTATAGCTCCCCGTCTCATCCAACTGAAACATTTCCACAACTTCAAGAGGATCCCTCTGATTCATTTGGACCAATGGATCTCAATGCTGTATATGCTCAGCAGAACCCCAAACCTCAAGAAACATGTCAATTCATTAGAAACTTCAACCAATATCACTCTAGGCCCCTCTCTTCTTCCTATAACCAAGGCCTGAGGTATGGTAATATCATCCCTCATCCCCCTAAATTCCCTCCTCAAAACCCATACTAGTTTCAATATGGTCATGGTGGTGGTAACATCCATCAACCTTATCCTTTTGTTCCACAACAACAAAGGAACAATCCTCCTCCTAGATTCCACCATCCTAGTGAGCCTTCCCAATTCCTAAACCAATACAATCGCTTTCCTAAGAATCAAAATCTAGGTAATCCTAATCCTGGACCTGCCTCTTCTTCCAAGAAACCATGGGAAAGTGTAGTGGAAGATATTTCCTCATTCATTCGTTCCAGCCTAAAAAATAATGAAACCCAAATTAGTCAATTTTCATCCCACATAAGTTGGCAACAATAATCAAATTCTTCTCAACTGCCAGCTCAACCATTACCCATCCCCAAGGGTAATGTAAGTACAATTTCCCTTATACGGGGGATGTAAATTTCTATGCCTCAAGATAAGTCCTCCAATACCACTTTAAATTTTAAAAAAGAAAATTAAAATAAGAAGAAACTTGAAAAGGAATCTGAAGTCATTCCCTTACCTCTTTCCATTCCATTAGGAACCCAATTCTTTATCCTCATGCAATTTCTAAGCCATAGAACTCCTTTGAACCCAATCCTGAAATGATTGACATGTCTAGACGTGTTTAATTGAACATTCCCCTATTAGATTCCATTTAACAAATTTATAAGTATGCCTAGTGTCTCAAGGAGTTGTGTACCTATAAGAGGAAACTTAAGACATTTGAAAATGTTTCCACCCAATTTTCAATTCCCATAAAGTGAAATGATCTAGGGACCACTACGATTATATGCCAAATTAAAAGTTCCATCATTGATGATGCACTCATAGACCTAGGATCCTCAATTAATGTCATGCCCAAATCCATCTTCTCTAACCTTGGTCTAGGTCCCTTACATGAAATTTTTGTTTTCATTCAATTGGAAAATCGATGCACTATTAGTCCTGAGGGTATAATTGAGAATCTCCTTGTCTGAGTCAATGATCTTATCTTCTCAGCTAACTTCTATGTACTTGACATGGAATGTGAGACAACTTATTTCCAATCTCCTCTTATTTTATGAAGATATTTCCTCATGGAATCTACAAAAATTGATGTCCATGCTGGCATCTTATCCATGGAATTTGGTGACCAACTAGTCAAGTTTGATATTTTTCAATCCATGTGATACCCATTAGAGAATCAATCTACATTCTCTATCCATTCTTCTGAAACTCTTTTTAATATTTTGTTGAATCCCAATCCATCATGTCATTCTTGTTCTACTGGTAGAGGAGTTTGTTAATATTGTATCCTCATTAACCAAGTCATAAATGGATAAGTTGACGCTAATATTACATATGAAAACTCCATTGATCTAAAGGATCTTGAAAACTCTTTGGAATCCCATCTCACCTGTGGCCTCCACTGCTCCAAATTTGATGGTAATGGGGAAAACGAACAAGCTTTTTCATTTTTTAATTCAAATCAGATTATCCAACATTCATTATTTCATATCTTGGATTTTGAAAATTCTGTTATATGTGAGGTGAACTTTGAACCAATATGTTTATATTTTCCTTATGGGAGGGAAGGTTGTGAGATATGTTCCATAATTAATAAAGTGATCACTGGTGAGGTTGAAATTGAATATTCTTTAGTGAACGAAATTTTTATAAAGTATATTGAAAAATTTATTCAGTATTATGACCCAATGATCCTCATTAATCTACGTCAGTAAGTGATGAAATAAATGAGTAAAAAACAATTGGGATCTCATACTCTGGTTTCATGTTATCTGAACCTTACATAAATGAACCATCAGAATTGAGACATTTCCTAAATTTCCAAGCATAGAAAACCATCACATGATGGGTAAAATAATTCCTCACATTGAAGACCAAAGTGAGGAAAGTCATATGCTATTTCCAACCCCGTTTAATTGCAAGCGAAACAACAAGGAAGGGATGAAATTATCCAATGAATCATCGGGCCCCCAAATGAAATTTTTTTCTGGAAGCACACTGGAGTTGAGAAAATATGATGGCCACCGTCATACTATGGGTAGTCCACTCTAACTATCTGGTAGTAGACTAGTAAATGTTGTGCTTCTTGGGAGTCAACCCATATTTTCATTTACTTTTATGAAATTTTAATTTCTTTTTAGTTTTTCATTAAATGAATAATGAATTTTCTTTTCAGGTAACATCCCATAATCCTGGAACCACATTGACTTCCCTTGAATCCCCAACTTCTACAATGAACACACCACTGGATGGAGATGGCAACCCACCAAATCCAAACCCGGGGCTCCAATTTCCCCTTAACTCATCTCTCTCTCTGTCTCTTCTTCATCCTCCCTCATTATCATTTTTACCACTTTACTCATCACATTTTTTATTTACTCATTTTTTTGTGGGTGTTTCTTTATAAAAAACTAAAAAAACCTTAAAAACAAAAGAACAAAAAAAACACCACAAAAAAAATTGAATAAGGAATATTGTGTCCAAACCAAAAAAAAATTGAATGCTAAATTTTTCATATAGAAAATGATTTTTCTCAACCATTTGGAACTACATTAACATTCATGGCAAGCCTGCCTATGATCATCTTTTCAAAATGTGTGTTTTCACCCCCATTTGTGAATCCTAAGTTTGGGGACCTTCGAGTGGAATTTCCTACTTTAGTGTTCATTAATATGATATAGGCATTTATTAAACCACATGTGAGTCACAATAGACAAATGGAATCCCATTAACTATACATTAATCCTTATTTTGAAAGCCCCTTCAAGCCTATAAAAACATTTTCTTTGATAGCCACATTACAATCCCAATACCTTATCCCACCCAATATCAACATGGATTTTCATTGCATATTTTTTTTAAAATTTAAGTGTGGGGGAATGGATTTCATTGCTTGGGTGCCCTTTTGTTGATTTTCAACGAGTTATCATAAGCTTGAGGGAAAGAATCCATTTTAGTGTGGGGGAGAGGTTTTAATTCAGTGTGTTTTGGGGAATTTAATGTACTTTTATCTATATAATTTTTTAAATGTTATTGACAAGTGTTCAAATAAAAAACAAAAAACAAAAAATAAAAAAAGAAAAAACAAATGGGTTGTGTCTTGGAGAGGTCAAAAATCACTCTTCCTCAACCATTGAGCTTATTATAATTGTTACAATTAGTGTCGTGAGGAGATCAATCATGGGCTGCAAGATGAGTGTGAGATCCATTTCAAGTTCAACTTTTGAAAAAAGAAAAAAAAGAAAAATGATGTACACTTATGTCATTGGGAGATGTTTTTTTTTATGAATATTTCATCTTCTCATCCCCATCACATTTTCTTCTGCTCCTGTATCTTTCGTCACATAATCATTCCCTTAAAAATATGTGTTTTCATTTCCTTCCATGTTCTATTTCATAAAAAATGTGCATTGATTTTTATATGTTGGTGTTTTACACCCTTTTACCTATCTTTGGGTTATCATCTTCCTACAATCCCATAGCTACAAAAAACCCCTAAAAAGACTTATTAATTTTTGAGCACTTTATGATAGGTAATGGAAGCTGGGAGATATTTTAAACTCTATGATTTTCACTTTTGGTTGGTGAATGAGTGAAGCTCTATAAATTAATTTTATTATCTTAAAAAGAGTAAGTTTATGTGCCACTGTTTTCCATTTATAAATTTGAGCATGAAAAAATGAATTATTTTTAGAACATTTTTTTTGTAATAACAAGTGATGGAATTAAATATGTATGAGTGACATCGTCTAAACCCCCCCACCCTGATAGTGGAAAACAAAATTTTAATATTTTTTGGTGAGTGAAAATGATTTTGTAATGTTGGTTTTTTATATTTTTTGCACACGAGGACATGAAAAAGACTAATTGAGGGGGATTTTATGTTATTAGTATTTTCAAAACATTTTATATACTCCCTTTATTTATGTTATATGATATGTTCATAATTTTTGTGATATATTAATGTTTTAATAATAAATATAATTTTTAAGCATTTTTATTAGTCCAATTAAGTCAGTTTACTATTTTACTTATTACTATCACTTAACTAATCTAAATTGAATTGTTCTTTTTTTTAGGCATCCATATTCAATATAAAACAATTCATTGGAAGGAATCTTGGGCCAATTATTCCATCTGAAGGGTCATATAGATCACAAAAAAGGCCCAAATAATATGTGAATAATTTAGAAAGTCCATGAAGATAGAATTACTCGGCTCACTCAAGAAGTCCAAATCTTTCAATTATCTTCCAAAGGTCTGTCAAAAATTCATTCTGTCTAGGATAAAATTTTCAAGGCCCAAATCTAAATACAAGGGGGCCAAAAGATTCATTTAGACTCATCCCACCGTTCTGGCTGGGAAGTAAAATCAGTACAATATTAAAGTTATGTCTCCGGATATATTTATCAAATCAAGCGTATATTTTGCAGTATGAAAGGGGATATATAGGAAGCCGACTTTGTTGAATAAAGAATTCACATATGAAGACATATTTCTATTCCAAAATCCATTCACATTTTGGCCATCAATAAAGCATGAATAAAAATTGATAGTTTAACAGTGTTTATTGAAACTGCCATAACTTTGGCTCATAAGTCAAAATGCCTCCAAATATTGAGAGTAGTCATCCAAAAATGTTATATATAACTTTTAGGAAGGATATATATCGATATTCAGATGTCTGGATGACAAAATTGTCGATCCAAGTGAAGGGACAAATTGGGAGTCCCAACAGTCCACATCCTTGGGCTATAAATACATCCCCTCCTTTCCTTCAAAGGGGTTGGAATTTCAGAGAAAAAGATAATAGGTTGGAATGACCAAGGATCTACAAAAATCTAGGTAGGATCTTCCATACTCATTTTTTTAGTCAAGAAACCATTGTTACTTTCTTTCTTTCATTTACTTTTGGGTTGTTCTTCGTTTGTAATCGTGTAAGTGTTTGTTTTTTTGTAATTATTTTTTAATGAATTTTTTTCTTCATATATCTTATTCTCATAAAAAATTAGTTTAATATTAGTGTTCTTAAAATAGTTTAAATATTATTTAATCCCTTTCCCTTATTTTTATTTCTCATTCAATCAAAAGTCTATTTTTATTTCTCATTATCATTTGTGTGTGTGTTCGACACACCATTCTTTTTCTTATCAATTATTTCTTCTTATCTTATTAATTTATCATCATAATAATTATAACAAGATTATTAATCATTTCATTTTCTGAGAAAATCTCTCATTGGGGTGAGTCATTATTTAGAGATGTTAATCAATTGAGAGATTTTTCTCGATGAGTATTCATTAATTAAAATTTGTGTATCTTGAACTTAACATGTCATGGAATAATGACATGTTTTGTTTAATGTGTGATTTAAATGGATTATTGGAACCATAAATACACTACCATAAAAAAACTCTAATTTATATTTGAACCTTCGGTTAAGTTAAGGATTGTATTAAAGTGTTAACACTTAGGAATTCCAATCAATGTTATCTTGTGAAGTGGCTGTTAATTTAAATGAATAATAAAGGAAAGCTCAAGGATATCACAAGCTTAACTCCCTAAAAATGAACTCACCCCAATATTTATTATTTTTTTAAATCAATATTAATCAATCAATCATTTCGTAATCTCAACAAACAGACTCCCCCAATCAGAATACAATCAATTAAAAACAATCTACTTTAAAAAGTATCATCATCGGGGATTCGACCCGAGTGCTGCTATACACATTAGTAGAGCACCGAAACCTTGACCAGTCAAGAGCTGATAATTGGATGTTCTTTTAGTGATCAAAATGAATCAATATAAGTGTATATAGACGATCAAAAAAAATTATTTTTCTATTGAATACCATATAAGAAAGGCGAACACTGTAAATGATTCCCTTAGAAGAAATAAGATGCTAATCTATCCACAATGTGTGTTGAAGAAGAATCTATATTCAAGGCTATGAAAAGTATGGATACTTAAATTATAATGGCAAGGAATACATCATACAATTCAAAAATGATTTCCATAACATCCATCTATGAGAAGATCAAGAATGAACAAAGTGATTCTCTAGATATACTAAAGAGTTATAAAGCAATAAAGTAATATAATCTACCTGAGTTCCACATTGATGTTGATGGTTTGATTCAGTTTGGAATGAGGATTTGTGTGACTTAATCACCTGAGATAATGAAGGAACTATTGGATAATGAAAAAATCTCACCATTATCTATCCATCATGGATGTACCAAGATGTACCACAATATTCGAGAAGGCGTCTAGAGGGATAACATGAAAGGGAGATTTCAGAGCATATCTCAATGTGTCTAGTATGATAGAAGGTTAAAGTAAAGAAAAAGAAGTCGAAATGGATATCTAAATAATTTATTATACCCATGTGTAAATGGGACAATTTCACCATGGAAATTTTTACTGGACTCCTAAATATATTCAATGAAAAAAATTAGATATGGTTTCTGGGGGATCAACTCACCATGACTACCCACTTCATCTCTATTCGGAAGGTTTCATGCTTGAAAAAAATTCCAAAATATATGTAAAGGAAGTGGTTAGGCTTCATGGGGTTCGACATTATATCATATATGATGATGATCCATGCTTTAACTCTATATTTTTTATAAGTCTTTAACTATAATTGAGTAATGAATTGAATTTTAGTACATCCTATCACTCCCTATATAAAGTCCCATCTGAAAGGACTATTCAGACGATAAAAGACATGCTATGATCCCTCAATTTGAATTCATTGTCATATGGGATCAACACCTCCAATTGATTGAGTTATCATACAATAATACATTCCACTCGGGTATTCAATTGGGTCCATATGAATCCCTTTATGGGAAGCGATGTTGAATTCCAAATTGTTGGGATAAATTTGTAGAACGAAATATACTTGGACTTGACATTGTGTAAGAGATTATTGAGAAGGATCAATCCATCTTACAACGTATAAAAAATTCTCAAATTATGAAAAAGAGTTATTCTAACAATTTTCGAAGAGAAATAGAGATTGAAGTTGGAGATAGAGTTTTCCTTTGAATATCTCCATGGAAGAGACACTTGTGGTAAATAAAGAAAGGGAGTCTTAAACTAAGGTACATATTACCCTGTGATATAATTTATCATGTTGGAGAAGAGTACTATCATTTTGGGCATCCACCAACTACGGATAAAGTTCATGATATTTCCAAATTGTCTCTCTTGAGGAAGTATATATCTTGCCCATCACATGCACTGAATATTGAGGTTTTTATAATGGATAGTGACCTATCATATGAATAACATCTTGTGATAATAAAAGATCATCGAGACAAATTTATATGAAAAAAGACTACACACCTTGTTAAAGTGTTATGGAGGAACCATAAGTATGAATAGGTGATGTGGGAACCAGAGGAGACAATGAAACAAAAGCACCCTCAACTATTCTCAACTGGGAATATGTGTTGAAATTTTGGGGACAAAATTTATAATAGGGGAAAAATGTGATGACCCAGTCTTGATTAGTAATATTTTTTTCTTAAAAAATTTGTTTTTTATAATATTTAATTATATTATACATAAAAATGTAAAGAAACCAAAAAATAAATTAATTCTCTACTAAATAAATTTACATTAATAAGTAATGAAACTAATTAAAATTACTAAGAATAAAATTAGACAACAAATAGAAAACCTAAAATTGAGAAATAAGGATCACCCCAATCTACTAGAATCATCACCTCCACTAGCAACACTATAGAGAAGAAATAAAATATTAGTATACCAAACAACAATATAAAAAATGGAAATATATAAATATGAGATGAATTTAGTAGAATAATGAATGATGGAATGAATTTGTATTTATATGATGTAATGTGACCATTGGCACGGTAATGTTACTGTTTGAATTGTAATGTGACCATTGGAATAGTAATTTTAAAATTGGAATAGTTTTTGACTATTGGAAAAGTAACTTGACCATTTTGAATAGTAATCTTAAAGTCTGGAATATTAACACGCCGATCAGAATAATAATTTTACATAATAATAATAAATAATTATATAAATAATATTTATGAATATCAACTTATATAAAAAATATTAAATTGAAAATAAATAATGAAACATCATGATTATAATGAAAAATTAAAATATTAGCACATTTTCAATAAGCAATATTTTATAGTATTTTTTTAAAGTCATAGTTTTTATATTAAAAAAATAAAATTACATATTTGAGAAAAATACTTTGATAAAATTCATTTCATTTTTGAAATAATCCTGTCAAATATTTCCAAGGTTTAGTTTCGGTAATTTTTTGAAATAATATAATTTTTGGGTGAAAAGTGAAAATACTGTTTTTCACATAACCAGTGCATCTTAAATTACATCATCCATGATGTAATAATGAAATAATAATTTATAGTACCTTTTTCCTTCCATGATTTATTTTATTCAATAAAAAAATAATCAAAATAAAATAACCTTAATTTAAAATCATAAAAAGAACATTCCAAAACCTAAAGTCAAAAGGGATTCCTTAAAAAAATAATTTTCCTTTATTTTCCACTTTCTTTTTTAATAAACTAATGAATAATAATTATAAATGGGATTTAAATTCATAAAACCATTAAATTATATTTTTATAATATTTATATTTTTAAAAATTAATTATTACATGTATTACCTTTGATATAACAATTTATTAAATGTTACATTTTAAAAATACCCCTCTCCTCAAGAATGAATAACCCCACTCCCTGCCCTTAGAAAAAAAATCTACCCCACTTAAAAAATCATATCATCTTACAAAATATTACATAAAAAACTCTTATAGCATCTTGGATGTTCTTTAGTTATCAAACTCCAAATATCAATGGAATTTTAATTTCCACAAGGGAAGTTACACCGAGGAGAGAGTATGTCTATATTAACTCTTCTCTATTTCTTCTTCTCTTTCTTCTTTTTCCAAATTCCATTCAAGACCATATGCTGTAAATTTATTATTCCATATATTAGAATAATATTAATGATGTTAACCTACTTGAATTATCATATTTATGGAAATTATAAATGTTATATTTCCCTTTTACAGCTCTTTTAGCAACGTCCCATCAAAGGTTGGTTAACCAATTATGGAGACATTTTGAAGAAAATTCCTATGAAGACATTTATATATGTATAATAAAAAATATATATGATATATTAATATTTTTTTTAAATTTATCATAATATTCTAGAGTAAATAATACATTTTCATAAATGTATTGGAACAAAAAAATAGACATAAAAATGGAAATTTTTTAAGAAAAACCAGCTATCAAAATGAATTCATTTAATCAATAGAAATTATAAAATATAATCCAATTATTATAATAGATAAATAGTATTATAAATTAATATAATTTATATCTGTATATATTTTTAAATAAATACTTGTTATTTATTCCGGAAGCATAAAAGAAATGAAATAATGTAAGAATTAAGGTAAGGGGATTCTCAAACCAAACTTATTTTATTTGGGTTATCCATATTACCTGAAATATTTTTTTGTTAATACTATTATAACTATCTACAAATATCATTTAATTATTGTTCACTTTTCTTATTGGTGATATAAATCTTTCCTAAATGATTTAATGATAAATAAAGAGATTTTCTAAAATAACTCTTCTTTCCTACACACATATTTGAATACAATTGAGATATTCCATATTCTATAATGAATTATGATTCATATACTAAATATTTGTTTTCACTTTTTCATTTGCGAATCCAATTTTTTTAATGAAATCATGATTGATGAAATCCTTATGACACCCATTCCATTCCATGGGTTAATTAATTTCTATGATTGTAATATGTTGTAAATTGATTACATGGTTATGTAAATATTATGATGTGACGGGTGGGATCATAATTATATATCCTTATAACGAATTAAGAAATGTGATGAATCTATTGCTATAATGTCTATTATTTGTGAACATGATTCTAGATTTTTTTCACATGATGACGTTTTGATTATGAACATTTGTTTTGCATTAACATGATTCTATATTTGAACAAAACTATGTGTGGTATTTGAAAACTATGACATAATGTTTCATTTTTATGCATTGACATATTCCATTCCATTATAACATGCTACCTTCATGATGTTGATATTGATCCTATGCTTATTATATGTTGATTATTATTATGCACACCAATGTTATATTGATCCATGTTATGTATTCATCATTTTACTAGGATTTTAGCACACCCCTTTTATTGATGTATATCATCTGGTGATTACACGTACTAATAAGAAGGTGAAATTTTATAAGGATAAAGAATAAGGTTTTAAATAAATGTTTCTGTTTTATTATGTACAATATATATATGATCCTAATTTCCGTAGGCAATAAATATTTGGATCTTAAATTTTTAATGATATTAAGTTATTTATCATTAAAATTATGTAATATAAATTTAGGAAACTTAAGGTTTTCTATAATAACATTGGGATGTTCTAGTATACAAAGGATTATCCTCAGGGTTCTCACTAATGGTTTCTCATCCTAGTATAAAAAAATAACTTTTATTTTATACCAACCATAAGGACTCAAACATTACATACATAAACATTTAATATTATTATATTAATATTAATTACATTAAATTAAAATCCACACCAAAATAATAAAATTTTAACATCTTTGAAATCTTAGATATAGAAAATACTCTTATATGAATTATCAACTACATTACCAATTAATAATTCGAAAATAGAACCCTTCATACATCATCTAAAATGTAAAACAAGTGTATTTATGTGGAAAAAAACATGAAGGGAACTCCATTAAGGTTTATGTTCTCACAAACATAGACAATTCTAGCTCATTCACGAAGTGAGTTTCTCAAAGAAGTAAAAAGTTTTAAATTTTTAATAATTGATAGAAAATTTTTCAGACAATGTCATAACTCCTTTGGGTCCTCATTAACCCCATCACGAAGTCCATATTGTCAACATCACAGTTACACAAGGCTTGAGAATTTGATCAAAAAAACCACATGGAACTTGGATCGAAACCTTGACCCTATGGATGGTAAGGTATCCAGACACAAACCCAATGATGAACCTCACCATCCATAGCTACAAGATCTTTCACCTGAAGTCAAGTTACGTCGTTGTAACATGAGGATGTACTGCACATATCGAGGTATGGAAGTCTCCCATAGGATCCTCTCTGATGGAATCATGGACTAATTCCATCCCATGTACCGTCATCACATTATTGTTGTCCATCAGCAATCCGGGTATTAGGATATCTCCAAGAAGACATCCCCTAATCACAACACACTCAATGTATGACTCCTGACCAATATTCACTTGGTCAATAAGTGAGTATGTGAACATTAAAGGGGAAAAAGTGATTTACCCATGATAATTAGAAGCATCTATCCTCTAATCTACCAACAAACCCATCATGTGACTCCACTCCTCTAGAGGTCTCTCACCAATCCCTAGCTCCATCGACATCTTAAGTCTAAGAGAATCCAAAAATATGTTACATTTCCCTAGTGAATGCACCATATCAATGTCAAAAATCTATAAATAATCAACCAATAACTTCTATTTCTTATTATAGTCCCTCTATGTGATGATATAGTGAAGGATCCTGTGGTTCATATAGACAAAAAGTATCTCACGAGAGAAGTAATTATTCCATCACTTAAGAGAATGGACCCTGTATTATACCTTCACTTCCTCTAGTAGTACCTTGAGATTTGTTATCTTAGTTACCGCCATAAGATATAGTGGTGTTGAACTAGTTGTGTACCCAACATGAGATAAATCTCATATTGACTTTCTAATCCTTCAGAGTCTCTACAATGTATAAGATTCTATCAATAATTCCAATCAATTACTCAATATTTTATGGTCTTTTAGTAACCAAGTAGGACAATGAATTATATAATATAAAGACATGATATGTTCGACCATAGCTATGGAACCATATGCCTCAATTATATAGTAATAATAATACTTGTGGTTGATGTGGACATGCTACCCTAATCATATAACAGGTGTGGGAGGATTCTGAGCTATATTATACTACACATCTAGTGTTAAAGAAAAACATCCTACCTCATAGAGAAATTACAACCCCTCATCACAAATAGATAAATAAGAAAACATTTAGTGGAAAAATTCTATAACATGAAGAAAATTTAAGATCATAATGAGAACCTATTCTTTCTATAGGATCACACAAGGCTCTTCGAGGGGTCTACCCTTAAACCATGGTATAAACATCTAATAACTAAAATTGGTATTCATCCATTCACGTTATTCATAGTCATCATATATTTAGTAACAAAAAACCTTTATCAGTTAAACTAATTCAATCCAATAAAGATACAACAAAAAAGATATTAATATATATGTCACACAGGGAAACTATCTGGAATAGATAATACAAAATAATGAATTTTATTAAATTACTACAACATAATACAAAAACATGAATATATATAGAATGTGAACCTACATACCTATTCACAATTATGGAATGAAATTGAAATTTCATAAATCATTTATAAACATCGTTTGAATAACTGGAGTTGAATTTAATCATTATTCATAATAAAACATAATTTACCATTTATGGAAACATGAAGGTACACTATAGAGTGCTATCCATGCACTCATAGTTCTCTTACCTGAGTCTCAACCATCCTAGAATTTATCTACCCTATTCTAAATAAAGGAATTGGGAATAAATGTGTTAGTGAGTCTGGATCCTTAGATTAAAATTTTTAGCATCCTGACTCAAACCACTAGGTCCGAGCTGGAGTTCCACATGACCTCATGCATGCCTCCATGTACCCAAGAGACTACTGAATAGTAGTGAGTTTTTAATTCTATTATTGGGTTATTATACCCTATATATCATTTCATACGATAAATAATAAATCATAAATCATAAAAAATAAAATAAATAACACATAATCAGAGTAAGTTGTAGAAAAATAAAAACGACAAACATGAAATATGAATAATCATCTCCCAATGTGGAAATCTCAACAGAGTAATAAGTGTAGATGAAATTAATAAATAAATAAATATAATAATTACTATTGCATCCGTCTTTGTTTTATACAGCTTCATGCTCTACTATAATATTTTCCACCATTGGGCTCTTTCCCTTAACCAGATTTTGAGTCATAAAATCATCAAGGGAATGGAAATTCACAAGTATGGTGTGTATACAATGACTTAGTATGAAACAAGTTGTGTTTCCATAAAATGTGTACACATGCAAAATAGATTAAAATATAATAACAGATAAATATGAAAATAAGAATCAATTATACAAATCTTTAATGCAGTAATAAAGCTTCCAGAAACCATAGTTATACTCACTTATATGCCATGATGTAAAATATCAAAAAAATCATTGAAATATCACAATATCTGATCCAACATCAATGTAATATATAGATATGATAATTTCTTGATTATAATGTCATGAATATTTAGGATGATGTTCTATCCATCATGTTGATATTTTTTACATGTGTGTATGTACATATTTTCTCTCACTGATGATTTTTTATAAATAATTTAACTATTTCCATGTGTTATTATTGTTATATTCTATGTTTATGTGTTATTCATTTTCCAAAGTGACCAGTGGGAATGTTGTGGGTTTATATCCCTAGGGGGATGGCATGTTCAGATGATACAAGTGACTTGATTATGAGAATGAGATGGATGGTGGGGCATGATGGCCCAGTAAGGTAGGAATTGGGGTTATGATGATCATGACTGGTCAGACACGTATGTGATGAGCATAGGGAATGAAAATTATGAGTGATCAAATATTCATGGAAACAATAGTGAATTATTGTTTACATGGACTACCCTGGAGATGTATTCAATAGGAATTCACTTAGTTTTATTTTACCCGGAGGCCTGGTGCCCGTATAAATATTGAGTAGGTTGAGGCTTTCTCAGATGGTGAGACATTTCCAAGATTGTTTTTATATTTTCCGACATGGTGTAGAAGAAGGTGTAAATGTGGGTTGTGGATGATTTATTTGAGAATAATCACTCAACATAATTTTATTGTGTTCAAATTTATATGTTATTGTGTGTTACAAACTAATGCATGTAAATAACTTTTAAGGATGTAGTGGGGGTGTCCAACAGAGTGTTTGTACTCACACCCAACTCTGGTATTTTGATGTACTTATAGATTTCATGACTCAGAATCTGGTGAACGGAAATAGTCCGATTGTGGAAGGATGAGCAAAGGACCATGGAGTGAGAGTAAACCAAGATAGGCATGGAAGGACCCCCATTATTTATTTATATAACTTCAATTTTTACTCTGTTGGGACTGACAAATTGGGATCTGTTTATTTCCATGACCTGCATGTAATTTTTTCTTTTTGATATGTTACACTGATTATTTATTATTTATTATATTTTAAATAATATATGATCAATCCCATGGTATAAAACAGAGGGTATAGTCTCCCAGATTATGGACATAGACACTCACTACTTGTAACACCCCGAGATTTTATGAGAAGTATTCTATTTATTTTCTTTGATGTCTTCTATTGTACACTAAACCAAGATTATCTTGTACTATACGCACCACCGTATTAGCTCTCAGTATACAGAACACTATTCTTGGCTTGTGTTACACACAATTTCATGTTCATTTTGTGGAAATCATTCTACGCAACATTAAGTATAGATTTTGTTTAATGTATAAATGAATTAAGTTTTGACTATGTTATAAGAAACACCCAAGGGAGCTTGCACTACACACAACCCTGATATGGCTTTCATTACACTCAATATCAACCTTCATCGATAGTGTTTGGAGTACGCAATACCGAGTTTCACTAAACAATGATATGTTATTAAAATATTATATAAACTAGCCATTATGAATAGTAATACCCACTTTTTGAATTTTTTTTAAATTTTCTCATTCAAAATGGACTTCCTTTTTGGATTTGGAATATCGAAATGAGCCTATGGTGAATTTTTGGTATTTTCCTGAAGACATTCAATTTTTGATGAATAGTGAAAAACACTGAGTTATAGTTTAAAACCGAATTTTTTTAAATAATTATTTATTTTATTTAAATGTATTTTAGGTCAAAATTGATACATAATAACTATAGTAGTTCAATGTAATTCATTAGAGTCATTTTATAGTAATTTTAGATATATATATATTTCATTGAACTTTTCACCCTCTTTTACCCACCTCCAAGGAGAATTTGAAAATTCACATAAAACATAATTTTACCGCATCTGTGAGTGGAATTTCAAAAATCAGAGAGACACGGTTAATATCAAGGAGTAAAATGTGGTTCAATAAGATAAAAATAATTTTTGATGAATAGTGACTTTTTACTTTTATTTACCACGGTTAAAAGTAAATAGGTTAATTAAGGGTAAAAATGATATTATTATTACCCTAACACATGTCCTAATTCTATTGGATATGTGTAATTAGACAAAAAAGCAACCTTAGGAATAAAATATTACCCTTTAGGTCCACTTGGATTAGTTTAGGACACTTATTATTATTTTATTTAAAGAAGAGTTAAAAGAGCTAAAATCAAAGTTTAATAACTAAAACATTTTTAATATAGGGTTATTCATAAGATAAATTCGACTATAAATATTAATTAGAAAGATAAAACGAGTCCCTGCATAATAGTATTTTATTTATAAATTTTAGACATTAAATAATTTAATTTATCTATGACACAATGATGATGCAGCAATTACCTTATTTATGAAATATTAACATAATTAATGCTATAAATACCCAAATAAATTTAATTTGAGACTTTTTAGGAACTAAACTAATTTTATAGGTTAATATGACATATTATTATTTATTTCATTAACTTTTTTATAACTAATCATGCTGTTATGATTTCCAAAAAAAATCAATTACCAAATAGTTTCAAAATTGACATAAAATACTTTTAAAAAAATATATTATATTATTAATTGTTATTCTGTTCCTAAAAATCTATGGTTAGAAACAATTACTTAGATGAGGTCATATATATTAATAATGAACCACAAGGGGTTCTTTGGGATTGTTATAGTATGTTTATTAACCATATATTGTAAAATAAAAGAAGACACGATAAAATTTAAATTATTTAACTTAGAGTTAAATCTAAATGATAAGGTTAAAATAGTAAACTAAACTTGTCTAAAACCTTTTGGTTGAGAATATTTGGACACATTCCCACATTATATTATAAATAAATCAATTTGGGGATATTATAAACTGAATATGACTTTATTATAAAATAATATTTTAAGTTTTTCCTAAGGTTCCCCACTCCTCCCTTATAAAAGGGCACCTCCTCCCTCTTCTCTTTACACAATTTTGAGCATTCAAGCTCGGCCAAAACCTTCTAATTTCCCTTATAAACTTCTCGAGAAACATTATATAGGTTCTGGTATCCTCAAAATACCAACTCTAGTGCATTAAGAGGAATCTTAAAAGTGGTGCGTCGAAGAAGAGGTAATCTCTTCTACCGATTATTTCAAGTTTCTTTCTTCTTCTTCAAATTCGTCTTAATTAGTTGTTTCATTATAGATTAATAACATCAGTATCACTAATATACTGATACATTATTATAAATATGAAACAACCCCATTTCACCTTCTATCCATCATATAGAAAACAAGATCATCGCACGTGCGTACGTACGGAATACCGTCTCCACGCCGTTGTGTAATATGTTTTTCCACCACCACTTTACTTGGATGGGTATAATGGTGTAAAGAATAACTTTATATGGTTATTATAAAATCATACTAATTATGAGATATTATATCATCCAATCCAATTTCATTCAATAATTCTGGGAATGGTATCATCGGTCGTGCGTACATACGGATTACCGTCTCCACGACGCGATGAGATTCATTCTCCATGATAACCATTCAAGAATGATTATAAAGTATATATAATGAATAATAATTAAATATATTACATGATAAAGCTAATGTATTTATTTATATATATATATATATGTCATCTAGTTAGTTCCATTCAAGTCAATAAGGAAAGTAAAATAGCATTCATGCATACGTACGGCCTACCGTCTCCATGAACAGTGTATTTCATTTCATTTATCAATCTGTTATATATATATATATATATACTGAATATATATGATATATAAATAATGATTTACATTCTATAAGTAATTATATCATGATATAAGTAATAATCATATCAAGAACAATAATTCAAAACACGTACGATAAATAAAACGATTTTACCCAAAACACTGCTTTAACATGGAATTTACAAAAGAAGGGGTAATATAAAGTCATAAGTGAACCATATATGATATCATAACAATGAATATGATTCTTTAATAAGTCAATGACATTATTTAAATCATTATACATGAGTTTTAGATACATACGAAACATATCGAACATAAGTTAAGGGATAACTTTTCCGACATCGTTTTTATCCGAGATTGTTTATTCGTAAGTATTTACTGGGGTTATATTTATCATTCATTTCCCAATTTTATAAAAATGGTTTCATGTATGTTTAAATTCCTTTTTACCTATTTTTTAATTTTACTACATGGTATGTAAGGAATCTTTATTTTTTTCCATAGGAGGTACTTTTTTACTTTTCTAGGAAAAGTATGAGAAGAATATTTTTTAACTTATATGGCGTGAATGTATTTTTACGGTTTCATAAAGACATATTTCAATGTACCATACTCTACAAAATTTCATGATTATTTCCAAAAAAAATCATTTTATTTTAAAATTTCATGGAATTTTTAGAATAGAAAATGATTTTTAAGAAGAAAGGATATTTTTCTCAAGAATTCATTTCAAGTGTTTTATCAAAACTATTCTGCATCTAAGATGACAATATTTAGTATGTTTATGATTCATGTATAATGTATCTATTTAGATGGTTTGATTTTTCTTTTAATGAAAGGATATTCATTTCTTTTATATGGATTATGTTATTATGGGATGATGATTATGAAACCCATTTTATTCGTTGGGTTATTATGAATGATGAATGTTTATTTTGTGGCACAAGTAAGAATGATTTAATTGTGAGATGGGTGAGATATATATCTCCCTCAAATGCATTGGGTAAAGATTAATATCTAATGAGATAGATATGGCTATAATGGTAAGTTAATTAGGTTCCGTGATACAGGACTGGAACGAGGAGTGAACTCGATTCAGAAAGGGACTTTGTCCACTATGATGGTCTTGGAAGCAATGCCTTGGCTACTATGGAAATAATATCTGGTGATTAATGGTTTGCCACAATTAAATGTTTTATTCCCATGCTATTTTATCATGATAGATGTTCCTTTTTGACCAATGCCTTACTTACTACCAAGATTTATTTTGCAACTCAAGATTTTGATGTGTAAACTTTATGTTCATGTTTTCAAGTTCAAATGTATATGGTTTGTTTTATTTTCTCCATGCAGACCCTTACTGATAATTTGAGCTCACCCTTTATATGTTTTATTTTCCCTAGGATATAAAGAAAGGTTTTAGGTAACAAAAAAAGGTAAGATATTTATGGGAGATGTTCAAGATCTTTCACCAAGATTAGAAGATTATATTCCGAGTTTCCAATGACACTAAACTATTAAAGTACTTTGGTGTCTATTTTTTTAATGTATTAGGTATTAAAAAAAAGTAATGTAATGTCCATGTACGTCAAGATTTGGGTCTCTATAGTTGGTATCAGAGGAAAGGTTTAGTTAACCTTTGGAAACTAGGATCCAAAAACTTTAGCGAAATCCCTAGAGATATTTCTAAGGTGCGTCTATGGATATCCCTAAGGATAAGTATATTTATAGGTTATAGTCCTAGAATTATAGTAAAAATAATAGAATTAAACCTAATATGTTATAAATTGAAAGTACTGCCCCTTGATTATGTTGTTTTTCTAGTACGAGTTTTGCCTCTCATACTATTATTTTTGGGTTTTCAGAAATGGCAGGAAACCGGAGGATTCCTATTAATGGAGAATATGATGGATAATGGAATGATATTCTTCGTGAGCAACCAAATTAAACGAGATTTGGATGTCCAAACATCGTTATTATGCCTAATCAGAAATCCCATAATATGATCAACAATATCAAATTTGGTAAGTTTACTGACTCGGCTAATAAGATAAAGATGGAGTTTCATGATGATCATATAGGAAATAAAGTTAAATTTCCCTCATGTAAATCATGTGGGAAGAGGCATCAAGGAGAATTTTTAAAAGGACATGGAAGATGATTTGGGTGTGGAAAAGAAGTACAAAAATCCAGTAATTGTAAAGGAAAAGGTTCAGTTAACACCATGGAAAATGATAATGGTATTTCTAAGACATCAACAACGGTTAAATGTTTTAAATGTGGAATGCACAGGCATTATGCAAACCAATGCCCTAAGGGAAAATCTCACGAAGAGAATCAGCATGGTCATATGGGTAGTATTTATGTGGATGATGATGAAGAGACTACAAATGATATATGAGATGAAAGAAATGATGAAGCTCAGTCAGTGTTTTAATAAGGTAGTAGAATGATTGTATGTTTATCAACAATAATGTATGGTACTATAGAATAAGGAAAAATCTAAGGATTGTTACACTGTTGTCTTTCCTTGAGTTTTTGAAAGTATACGATGAATGGTACTGGTAACCATGAAAGGTTATTCAAATATTTTCGGAAGGTAGATGATATGTTCATAATGAAAGGATAAGGAGAAAATTAAATGTGTGATAGTATTCATGAGCTCATGACTGATATAAGGACTAAGTGATATCATGGTTTGAGAACATAGAAATTTTGGGATTTTGGTATGTGGAAAGAGTTAACTTTTGAGAGAATTCATGTTTTCACTAAGGTTCTATGGTAAATCATGTTTCAAAAGAATTCATGATTAAGGTATTCACATGTTTGGAATGTGACCAATAAGATATATCTTATGATAAATAGGGGATAAATGATGGTATTCACGTGCTTGTTATGTGACCTTTCAAGTAATCGTTTTATTAATTCTATGAGATTGGAAAAATGTATTTTGGATAAGCCAAAAGATTGGAATGGATTATGTTGGACATAAGATAGTATTATTTAAGGATAGAACTTGTTTTTCGATGTTATTTCTATAATGTTGTAATTGTACTATTTTAGAAAAAGGACAACCCATAGGATGAGCGACAACCCGTCACGTCGGACAAGGCTATGGGAAACAAACCCACAACTGAAGTGCGACAGGACTTTATCGCATACCACTAGACAACAAGAAGTCCCTGGTTAGTATAAATTAGTTTTAATTTATTATGTGGTATGATATATAAAGTATACGTCCATTTTAGGAACCATATACGATTAATCTCACTATAGATGGACTTATGTATATTTAATAACTTTTTCTAACCTTTTGTTTGAGACAGATGGAATGACCTATCATTCTATCGCATGATCTGCTTAGATTTCACGAATCAAAAATTCAACTTCATTTCATTAAGAGATGAAGTGGAAATTGTTCAAGGAACCACCAACGACGAGATTGTACCAAAATCAAGAAAATATTTCTTCTAATTCAAATTTTTTTCAACTTTAGGGAAATAATCTTGAAAATCAAAAATGTTTTCCTAGTGCCCTTATATCTGATGAATCAGATGGTACCTTAGATCATCACAAATTTATGGCTTTGTTATTGTTGTATTTTTCATAGCCATGTTATCTACCACTCTTCATCCAAACATGATGGTTAGAATTCTCTTTAATATCCATATTTTCACTTATGTGGAAATACAGTGATGAGTTAATTTGGGTAACAGTTACATTTCTTACTTCTCTTTTTAAAATTACGTTTTAGTATTCCTTTTTATTTTGTGGGTTTCTATGAAAGAAACTTTCAAGTAGTAAACTATTTATAACCCCGACAAATTTCGAAGGCGAAATTCATTTTAAAGGGTGTAGAATGTAACACCCTAAGATTTTATGAGAAGTATTCTATTTAATTTCTTTGATGTCTTCTATTTTACACTACACCAAGATTATATTGTACTATACGCAACACCGTATTAGCATTCAGTATACGCAACACTATTCTTGGCTCGTGTTACACACAATTTCAACATCATTTTGTGGAAATCATTCTATGCAACATTAAGTATAGATTTTGGTTAATGTATAAAAGAATTAAGTTTTTATTATGTTATACACAATAGAATAGGGAGCTTGCATGGCACGCAACCCTGACTTGGCTTGCATTACATGTAATCGCGACCTTCCTCGATAGCATGTGTAGTACGCGATGCCGAGTTTCACTAAACAATGATATGTTATTAAAATATTATATAAACTTGCCATTATGAATAGTAATAATGACCTTTTAAAATTTTATAAATTTTTTTATTTCAAAATAGACTTCATTTTTGGATTCGGAATATTGAAATTAGCCTAGGGTGAATTTTTTGTATTTTTCTGAAAAAATTTAATTTTTGATGAATAGTGAAAAACATTGAGTTATAGTTTTAAACTGAATTTTCATTTAAATAATTATTTATTTTATTTAAATTTATTTTAGGTCAAAATTGATACATAATACCAATATAAATTAAATGTTATTAATTATAGTCATTTTATTGTAATTTTAGATATATAAAAATTTTATTGAACTTTTCACCGTCTTTTACCCATCTCCTAGGAGAATTTGCAAATTAAATAAAACGTAATTTCACCGCTTCTCTGAGTTGAATTTAAAAAATCTGAGAGACATGGTTAATATCAAGGAGTAAAATTTGGTTCAATAAGATAAAAATAATTTTTGGTGAATAGTAACTTTTTACTTTTATTTACCACGGTTAAAAGTAAATAAGGTAATTAAGGTTAAAAATGATATTATTATTACCCTAACACATGTCATAATTCTATTGGATAAATGTAATTCGACAAAAAAACAACCTTAGGAATAAAATATTACCCTTTAGGTCCACATGGATTAGATTAGGACACTTATTATTATTTTATTTAAAGAAGAGTTAAAATAAAAGTTTAATAACTAAAACATTTTTAATATATGGTTATTCATAAGATAAATTCGACTATAAAAATTAATTAGAAATATAATATGATTCACTAAATAATGTTATTTTATTTATAATTTTTAGACATTAAATAATTTAATTTATTTATGACACAATGATGATGCAGTAATTACCTTATTAATGAAAAATTAACATAATTGATGTTATAAATACCCAAATAAATATAATTTTAGAATTTTTATAAACTAAACTAATTTTATAGTTTAATATGACATGTTATTATTTATTTAATTAGCATTTTTAGAACTAATCATTCTGTTATGATTTTCAAAAAAATCAATTACCAAATAGTTTCAAAATTGACATAAAATAGTTTTGAAAACAAATACTATATTATTAATTGTTATTCTATTCCTAAAAATCTAAGGTTCGGAAAAATTACTTATATAAGGTTATATATAATAATAATGAACCACTTGGGGTTCTTTGGGCTTGTTATATAAGGTTTATTAACAATATATTGTAAGAAAATAAGAAGATACGGTAAAAGTTAAATTATTTAACTTAGAGTTAAATCTAAATGATAAAGTTAAAATAGTGACCTAAACTTGTATAAAACCTATTGGTTGAAAGGATTTCGACCCATGACCACTTAATATTAGAAATAAATCAATTTTGAGCTATTTTAAATAGAATATGACTTTATTATAAAATAATATTTTAAGTTTTTCCTAAGGTGCCCCTCTCCTTCCTTATAAAAGGGCACCTCCTCCCTCTTCTCTTTACACAATTTTGAGATTTCATGGTCGGCCAAAACCTGACCATTTTCTTTATTAACTTCCCTAGAAACATTATATATGTTCTGGTATCCTCAAAAGACCAACTATACTGCCTTAAGAGGAAGCATAAAAGAGGTGCGTCGAAGAAGAGGTAATCTCTTCTACCGATTCATTCCAGTTTCTTTCCTCTTCAACTTCTTCTTCTTTAGTTGTTTCATTATATAGTAATAACATAAGTATCACTAATATAATTATACTTTATTATAAATATGAAACAACCCCATTAAACATTCTATCCATCGTACAGAAAACGAAATCATCACGAGTGCGTACCTACGGAATACCGTCTCCACGCCTTGGTGTAATATGTTTTTCCACCACCAACTTACTTGGACGGGTATAATGGTATAAAGAATAACTTTTTATGGTTATTATAACATAATAATTATTATGAGATATTATATCATCCACTCCAATTTCATTCATTAATTATGGGAATGATATCATCGCTCGTACGTACATACAGATCACCGTCTCCACGACGCGATGAGATTCATTCTCCATGTTAACCATTCACGAATGATTATAAAGTATATATAATGAATAATAATGAAATATGTAAAATGATAAATCTACTGGATATATATATATATATATGTAATCTACTTACTTCCATTCATGTCAATAAGGAAAGTAAAATAGCGTTCATGCGTACGTACGGCCTACCGTCTCCATGAACATTGTATTTCATTTCATTTATCTATCTGTTATATATATATATACTGAATATATATGATATATAAATCATTATTTACATTATATAAGTATTTAAGTCATGATATAAGTAATAATAATATCAAGAAAAACAATTCCAAACATGTACGATAAATAATACGATTTTACCCAAAACACTGCTTTAACATGGAATTTACAAAAGAACGGGTAATATAAAGTCACACTAGTAAAAAAATCATTTTTAACGTCGTCAATTTGACGTCGATTTCTTATAAACCGACGTAAAATATTTTTGTCGATAAGTTTTGGCGTCGTTTTTTTAAAAACCGATGCCAAAAACTAAAAAAAATTAGTTTGGCGTCGGTTTTTAAAAAAACCGACGTGAAAAAATAAAAAAAAAAGTTATGACGACGGTTTTTATGAAAACCGACGCCAAAAATGTAAAAAAAAAATTACAGTCCTATAGATAATTCCCTAAGAATTGATTTGACTGGTCATGGAGAAAAAATGGAGTTACAGATTAAAAGTTATGGATGTTGGAAGTTGATCTTCTCTAAACGAAGTGTTAATTAAGTCCAACTTTCAAAGGCCATAACTTTTAATCCGTAACTCTGTTCTAGCTCCATGACCAGTAAAATCGAAGCATAAGAAATTTTCTAACACATGGTAAATTTGTTTTTATGTTTTGACGTCATTTTTCATAAAAACCGACACCAAAAAAATCTTTTTTGTTTTTCGCGTCGGTTTTTAGAAAAACCGACGCCAAAAATATATTTTTTACTTTTCACGTCGGTTTTTTTAAAAACCGACGCAAAAAACAATTTATTTTTACTTTTCGCGTCGGTTTTTAAAAAATACCGACGCGAAACGTATTTTTTTATCTTTTTAGCATCGGTTTATTTAAAAACCGACGCCAAATAGTATTCACTAATACGCGGGATCAAAATTTCAATTTTTTCACAACGTGCATTTAACTTTTTAAAATCCCGCCTATATTTTCATACAACTCAATCGAAAATATTTTCATTTACTATATATAAATATGTTTGTCCTTCATTTATCATTTTCATCCTCTTAGATTCAATCAAGTTTTCAATGCGGAATCAATCATTAATTTGATTACGGTACGTATTATATTCATTCATTTTCTTTATTATTAATATCCTTCATTTATAACCAACTCGATTAGATTTCAAATAATGATGATTTACTTTTATTATTGTGTTAAAAATATAAAACGTTCGGATGACATTTACCAAGCTTGGTGTAAGTTTAATTATCGATCATCATTTTTATTATCACATGAGATTTACGCTAAATATAAAAGATATGACGGTAAACAACATATCATTTCAATGGATGATCAAAAAATAATCGAAATGTGTTTGAATTATTATGTATATTTTATATCATTTGGTGTATGTGATTTTAACTTGTGTTTATCTTGTTTTCTTTAAAACATATTGTATCAATCGATAATTTGACATGTTCAACTTCTGACGGCTATAACGTTTGATCCGTAACTCCGTTTTAGCTCCACGACCAGTCAAATCAAAGATTAGGAAATGCTCTAAAACATCGAACAATAAAAATTGCTTTTTGGCGTCGGTTCTTGTAAAAACCGACACAAAAAATATGTTTTTTCCATTTACGGCGTCGGTTTTTTTCAAGAACCGACACCGAAACTATTTTTTAAACTTTTTGGCATCGGGTTTTAAGGAAATCGACGCAAAAAATGACGTGGATGAGTTTATTTGGCGTCAGTTTTTTACAAAACCGACGAAAAAAGCAATTGAAATTTTTTTTGGCGTCGGTTTACAAAAAGCGACGTAAAAAGTCATATTTTTTACGTCGGTGACTTCAACGTCGGTTAAAAACCGACGTTAAAGACCTTTTTTCTACTAGTGTATTAATTGAACCACATATGATATCATAACAATTAATATGATTTTGTAATAATTCAATTACATTATTTAAATCATTATACATGAAGTTCAAATACGTATGAAGCATATCGTACATAAGGTAAGGGGTAACATTTCCAATCTCGTTTTTCTTCGAGATTGTTTATTTGTAAGTATTTACTGGGGTTATATTTATCATCCATATCCCTATTTTATAAAAATGGTTTCATGTATGTTTAAACTCCTTTTTACCCATTTTTTACTTTTACTACATGGTATGTAAGGAATCTTTCTTTTTTACCATAGGAGTCACTTTTTAACTTTTCTGACAAAAGTACGAGAAGAATGTTTTTTTAACTTATACGGCGTGAATGGATTTTTAAGGTTCCATAACGACTTATTTGAATGAACCTTCCTATAAAAAATTTCATGATTATTTCCAAAAAAATCCCTTTCTTTTAAAATTTCATGTAATTTTGAGAATAGAAAATGATTTTGAAGAAGAAAGGATATTTTTCTCAAGAATTAATTTCAAGTGTTTTATCAAAACTATTTTCCATATAAGATGAAATTATTTAGTATGTTTATGATTTATGTATAATTTCTCTATTGTTTACATGGTTTGATTTTTATTTTGATGAAATGATATCCATTTATTTGATATGGATTATGTTATTATGGAATGATGTTTATGAAACCCATTTGATTTATTGGGTTATTATGAATGATGTATGTTTATTTTGTGGAACACGTAAGAATGATTTCATTATGAGATGGGTGGGATATATATCTACATCAAATGCATTGGTTAAAGATTTATATCTTATGAGATAGATGTGGATGGAATGGTAAGTTAATTCGTTTCAGTGATACATGACTGGAACGAGGATTGAACTCGATTCAGAAAGGGACTTTGTCCACTATGATGGTCTTGGCAGCAATGCCTTGGCTACTATGGAAATCATATCTGGTGATTAATGGTTTGAAACAATTAAATGTTTTATTCCCATGCTATTTTATCATAATAGATGTTCCTTTATGACCTATTCCTTACGTACTGCCATGATTTTTTTCACAACTCAAGATTTTAATGTGTAAACTTTATGTTCATGTTTTGAAGTTCAAATGTATATGGTTTGTTTTATTTTCTCCATGCTTACCCTTACTGAGAATTTGATCTCACCCTTTATATGTTTTCTTGTCCCTAGGATATAAAGAAAGGTTTTATGTAAGGAAAAAAGGGAATATATTTATGGGAGATGATGAACATCTTTCCCCAAGATTAGAAGATTATATTCCGAGTTTCCAAAGACAGTACACTATTACGGTACTTTGGATTCTGTTTTTGTAATGTATTAGGTATTCCACTAAAGTAATATAATGTCCATGTATAGCATGATTTGGGTCTCTACAGTTGGTATCAGAGGAAATGTTTGGTTAACCTTTGGAAACTAGGATGCGAAAACTTTAGTGAAATCTGAAGTGATATTTCTAAGGTATGTCTATAGATGACCCTAAGGATAAGTATACGTATAGGTTATAGTCCTATAATTACGGTAACAATCACAGAATTAAACCTAAGATGTTATATATTGAAAGTACTCCCCCTTGATTATATTGTTTTTCTAGTATGAGTTTCCCTCTCATACTATTATTTTTGGGTTTTAAGAAATGGTACGAAACCAGAGGATTCATGTTAATGGAGAATATGATGGACAATGTAATGATATTCTTTGTGAGCAACCAAATGAAACGGTATTTGGATGTCCAAACATCGTTATTATGCCTAATAAACAATCTCATAGTATGATCAATAATATTAACTTTGGTAAGTTTCCTGACTCGGCTAATAAGATAAAGATGGAGATTTATGATGATCATAGAGGAAAGAAAGTTAAATTTCCCTCATGTAAATCATGTGGGAAGAGGCATCAAGGAGAACGTTTCAAAGGAAGTAGAAGATACTTTGGGTGTGGAAAAGAAAGACACAAAGCCAGTAATTGTAAAGGAAAAGGATCAGTTAACACCATGGACAAGGATAGTGGTATTTCTAAGACATAAACAATGGTTAAATGTTTTAAATGTGGAATGTATAGGCATTATGCAAACCAATGTCCTAAGGGAAAATCTCATAAAGAGAATCATCATGGTCATATGGGTAGTATTTATGTGGATGACGACGAAGAGACTACGAATGATATATGAGATGAAAGAAATGATGAAGCTCAGTCAGTGGTTTAATAAGGTAGTGGAATGATTGTATGTTTATCAACAATAATGTATGGTACTATAGAATAAGGAAAAATCTAAGGATTGTTACACTGTTGTCTTTCCATGAGTTTTTGAAAGTATACGATGACTGGTACTGGTAACCATGAAAGGTTTTTCAAATATTTTTGAAAGGTAGATGATATGTGCATAATGAAAGGATAAGGAGAAAATGAAATGTTTGATAGTATTCATGAGATCATGACTGATATAAGGACTAACTGATATCATGGTTTGAGTACATAGAAATTTTGGGATTTTGGTATGTGGAAAGAGTTAACTTTTGGCAGCATTCATGTTTTCACTAAGGATATATGGTAAATCATGTTTCAAAAGAATACATGATTAAGGTATTCATATGTTTGGAATGTGACCAACAAGATATATCTTATGATATATGGGGGATAAATGATGGTATTCACGTGCTTGTTATGTGACCTTTCAAGTAATCGTTTTCTTTATACTATGAGATTGGAAAGATATATTTTTGATAAGACTAATGATTGGAATGGTTTATGTTGGAAATCAGATAGTATTATATAAGGATAGAACTTGTTTTTAGATATTATTTCTAGAATGTTATAATAGTATTGTTTTAGGAAAAGGACAACCCATAGGACGAGCGACAACCCGTCGCGTAGGACAAGGCTATGGGAATCGAACCCACAACTAAAGTGTGACATGCCTTTATCACATACCACTTGTCTACAGGAAGTCCCTAGATAGTATAAATTAGTTTTAATTTATTAAGTGGTATGATATATAAAGTATAAGTCCATTTTAGGAACCATATACGATTAATCTCACTATTGATGGACATATGTATATTTAATAACATTTTCTAACCTTTTGTTTGAGACAGATGGAATGACCTATCATTATATCGCATGATCTGCTAACACTTCATGAATGACAAATTCAACTTCATTTCTTTAAGAGATGAAGTGGAAATTGTTCAAGGAATGACCAAAGGTGAGATTGTACCAAAATCAAGAAAGTATTTCTTATAATTCCAATTTTTTTTCCAATGTGGGAAATAATCTTGAAAAACAAAAATGAATTCCCAGTGCCCTTATATCTGATGAATTAGATGGTACTGTAGATCATCACAAATTTTATGGCTTTGTGATTGTTGGATTTTTCATATCCATGTTCTCCACCACTCTTCATCCAAACATGATGGTTAGATTTCTCTTCAATATCCATATTTTCACCTATGTGGAAACCTAGTGATGAGTTAATTTGGGTAACCGTTACATTTCATACTTCAATTTTTGAAATTATGTTTTAGTATTCCTTTATACGATGTGGGTTTCTATGAACGAATCTTTCAAGTAGTAAACCATTTATAACCCCGACGAATTTCGAGGGAAAAATTCATTTTAAATGGGGTAGAATGTCACACCCCAAGATTTTATGAGAAATATTATATTTAATTTGTTTGATGTCTTTGATTTTACAGTACACCAATATTAGATTGTAATATACACAACACCGTATTAGCTTTCAGTATACGCAACACTATTCTTCACTCGTGTTACACACAATTTAAAGTTGGTTTTGTGGAAATCATTCTAGGCAACATTAAGTATCGATTTTGTTTAATGTATAAATGAATTACATTTTGATTATGTTATACACAACACCAAAGGGAGATTTCACTGCACGCAGTCCTAACTTGGATTTCATTACACGCAATCGCGACCTTCCTCGATAGCGTGTGTAGTACGTCATACCGAGTTTCACTAAACAATGATATGTTATTAAAATATTATATAAACAAACCGTTATGAATAGTAATTCCCACCATTTGAAATTTTATGATTTTTATATTTCAAAATGGAATTCATTTCTGGATTTATAATATCGAAATTAGCCTAGGGTGAATTTTTGGTATTTTTCTGAAAACTTTCAATTTTTGATTAATAGTGAAAAATACTGAGTTATAGTTTAAAACTGAATTTTTATTTAAATAATTATTTATTTTATTGAAATTTATTTTAGGTCAAAACTGATACATAATACCTTTATAATTTAAATGTAATTCATTAGACTCATTTTATAGTAATTTTAGATATATAAAAGTTTTATTGAACGTTTCACCGTCTTTTACCCACCTCCTAGGAGAATTTGCAAATTTACATAACACTTAATTTTACCGCTTCTATGAGTTTAATTTAAAAAATATGAGAAACACGGGTACTATCAAGGATTAAAATGTGGTTTAATAAGATAAAAATAATTTGCAGTGAATAGTAACTTTTTACTTTTAGTTACCACATTTTAAAGTAAATAAGGTAATTAAGGGTAAAAATGATATTATTATTACCCTAACACGTGTCCTAATTCTATTTTATAAGTTTAATTCGACCAAAAACAACCTTAAGAATAAAATATTACCCTTTAGATCCACTTGTATTAGATTAGGACACTTATTATTATTTTATTTAAAGAAGAGTTAAAAGAGTTAAAATCAATGTTTAATAAATAAAACATTTTTAATATAGGGTTATTAAAAATATAAATTAGACTATAAATATTCATTATAAATCTAAAAACATTTCCTACATAATGGTATTTTATTTATAATTTTTAGACATTAAATAATATAATTTATTTTTGACACAATGATGATGCAGTAATTACCTTATTAATGAAAAATTAACATAATTGTTGTTTTAAATACCCAAATAAATGTAATTTGAGACTTTTTATGAATTAAAATAATTTGATAGTTTAATATGACACGTTAGTATTGATTTAATTAACTTTCTTCAAACCAATAATGCTGTTATGATTTTCAAAAAAATCAATTACCAAATAGTTTCAAAATTGACATAAAATAGTTTTTAAAACAAATATTATATTATTAGTTGTTATTCTGTTGATAAAAATCTAAGATTCGTCCAAATGAATTATATAAGGTCATATATATTAATAATGAACCATTTGGTGTTCTTTTGGCTTGTTATAGTAAGTTTATTAACCATATAGTGTAAGAAAACTAGAAGACACGGTAAAAGTTAAATTATTTAACTTAGAGTTAAATCTAGATGATATGGTTAAAATAGTAACCTAACCTTGTCTAAAACCCATAGTTTGAGAGGATTTTGACCCATACCCACCTTATCTTAGAAATAAATAAATATGGAGCTATTATAAACCGAATATGACTTTGTTATAAAATAATATTTTCAGTTTTTCTTAAGGTGCCTCTCTCCTCCCTTATAAAAGGGCACATCCTCCCTCTTCTCTTTACACAATTTTTAGCTTTCAGGCTCGGCCAAAACCTACCCATTTCCCTTATAAACATCATTATAAACATTATAGGGGTTCTTTTCTCCTCAAAAGACTAACTATAGTGCCTTAATAGGAATCTTAAAAGGGGTGCGTCGAAGAAGAGGTAATCTCTTCTATCGATTCTTCCAAGTTTCATTCTTCTTCAACTTCTTCTTCTTTAGTTGTTTCATTATAAAGTAATAAAATCAGTATCAATAAAAAATGATATGTTATTATAAATATGAAACAACCCCATTTCACCTTCTATGCATCCTATGGAAAATGAAATCATCACGCGTGCGTGCGTATGGAATATCGTCTCCACGCCGTGGTGTAATCTGTTTTCCACCACCACCTTACTTGGATGGTTATAATGGTGGAAAGAATAACTATATATTATTATTATAACATCATACTGATTTGAGATATTATATCATCCACTACAATTCCATTCAATAATTATGGGAATGATATCATCGCTTGTGCGTACGTACGGATTACCGTCTCCACGACGCGGTGAAATTCATTCTCCATTTTAACCATTCAAGAATGATTATAAAGTATATATAATGAATAATAATGAAATATAGGACATGATAAAGCTATTGGATTTATGTATATATATATGTTATCGACTTAATTCCATTCAAGTCAATAAGGAAAGTAAAATTTTGTTCATGCATACGTACGACCTACCGTCTCCATGAACGATGTATTTCATTTCATTTATCTATCTATTATATATATATATATATTGAATATATATGTTATATAAATCATTATTTACATTCTGTAAGTAAGTAAATTATTATATAAGTAATAATAATGTCAATAACAACAATTCCAAACACATATGATTAATAAAAGGATTTTACCCAAAACGCTACTTTAACATGGAATTTACAAAAGAACGGGTAATATAAAGTCATAAGTGAACCATATATGATATAATAACAATTAATATTTTTCTGTAATAAGTCAATTACATTATTCAAATCATTATACAGGAGGTTCAGATACGTATGAAGCATATCGAACATAAGGTAAGGGATAACTTTTCCAATCACGTTTTTATCCGAGATTGTTTATTCGTAAGTATTTGCTGCGGTTATATTTATCATTCATGTCCCTATTTTATAAAAGTGGATTCATGTATGTTTAAAGTCATTTTTACCCATTTATTAATTTTACTACATTGTATGTAAGGAATCTTTCTTTTTTTACCATATGAGGTACTTTTTGACTTTTCTGGAAAAAGTATGAGAGGAATGTTTTTTTAACTTATACGGCGTGAATGAATTTTTAGGGTTTCATAATAAATTATTTCAATGAACCTTACTCTAAAAAATTTCATTATTATTTCCAACAAAATCCTTTTCTTTTAAAATTTCATGTCATATTGAGAAAAGAAAATGATTTTGAAGAATAAAGGATATTTTCCTTAAGAATTCATTTCAAATGTTTTATCAAAACAATTTTCCATCTAAGATGACATTATTTACTATGTTTATGTTTCAAGTATAATGTATCTATTTTTTACATGGTTTGAGTTTTCTTATGATGAAATTATATCCATTTCTTTTATATGGATTATGTTATTTTGGGATGATGTTTATGAAACCCATTTTATTCATTGGGTTTTTATGAATGATGTATGTTTATTTTGTTGCACACGTAAGAATGATTTCATTATGAGATGGGTGGGACCTATATCTCCCTCCAATTAATTGGGTAAATATTTATATCTCATGATATAGACATCGCTAGAACAGTCAATTAATCTAGTTTAGTGATACAGTACTGGAACGAGGAGTGACCACGATTCAGAAAGGGCCATTGTCCACTAAGATGGTCTTGGCAGCAATGCCTTGGCTACTATGGAAATAATATCATGTGATTAATGGTTTTCCAAAATTAACTATTTTATTCCCATGCTATTTTATCATGATAGATGTTCCTTTATGACCAATGCCTTATGTACTGCCAAGATTTATTTCACAACTCAAGATTTTGATATGTAAACTTTATGTTCATGTTTTGAACTTCAAGTGTATATGGTTTGTTTTATTTTCTCCATGAATACCCTTACAAAGCATTTGAGCTCACCCTTTATATGTTTTCTTTTCCCCAGGATATAAGGAAAGGTTTTAGGTAAGAAAAAAGGGAAGATATTTATGGGATATGTTGAAGATCTTTCACCAAGATTGGAAGATTGTATTTCGAGTTTCCAAAGACACTAAACTATTATGGTCCTTTGGTGTCTGTTTTTGTATTGTATTAGGTATTCCTAAAAAGTAATGTAATTTCCATGTACTTCAAGCTATGGGTCTATACACTGCTTGACATTAGCCACTTTTATATGGGGTGGCACACATGTGGTCATGTGGCACTCTGTCATGGATAAGACGTTTTTGGTCAATATGTGACAGGGATGAATATTTAAAAGAGAGGGAGGGACATTCTTGGAATTTAATGAAGTATTAAATTAAAATAAATTAATTTTCATCATGAAATTGGTAAAAACATTATAAATAAAATATTGGATGAGTATGAGTCTAATTCCTCTCATTAAATAAATTTTAGGCATGTTAAGTGATGTTTTGAACATTATCTCTTTGTTTTAATCCCTCATTGCCCATTTTGAAAGTTAACTTAATATCAATATTTTTTTAAACTTTTGGGGTAATGTGAGTTTCTATAATAGAAAAATATATCAAAAAATGGACCATGGTTGATATTATACACCATATAACATTCACTAAGCCAAATAAAATAATTTTATGAATTTTAAATCATTTACTAAAATATCATCTATTAAGAAATATCGTTGATGTAATTTTTAAAAATACATGACATATTGTAGTATAATACGTTTATAACTCATTAAAATGGTTGAAAATTACAAGTATTAAAATTTATAGATTATATCGTCTTAATATAATCATCATATCAATGTTTGGTAGGTTTGGAAATCCTTTTAAACCATATCAATTGGTTTAACACCTTTGCTATCCCATTTTATCCTTAATTGTGGTAATAACATTTTCAATAGTAAAGGGTCATCATTTTTCTTATAAGATAATAATTTGATCAAAAATGAAATAGTGATGGAATTTTAGACAATTTCAAATCATAATTTCCCTATTGAAACATTTTTTTTGATTTTAACTAATTTTAAAAAATATTGTTTATCACATAATAATGCTAAAGTGATTTTAAAAACTATTCACGTAATTTGTCTTTAAAAACATAGTGAAAATTGAGAAATCAAAATAGAATCCTTTAAAAATTATAAAATTTGTAATATTTTTCTTAAAAATTATTGGACACTTTAAAAGACCCAAAAAATATTATTTTTAGAAAATTTGAAATAATATAATTGATTTTTATACTACTTTCACAAGTATCATATCAGCGTTTTCTATGAATTTAAGGTAATTATTTCGTCATAAAAAATTAAAATTAAATTTCCATGAAAAAAATTTAATTCCATGTTCAAATAAACATTTATAACCATGTATAAACTATTTTTATACCTATCATAAAATGTTGTGGATATCCAAAGAAAAAAGTGACATGTTTGAAATTATCATTTACATAAATATTATAATGGTAAAAATTAACGATAAATGAAAAAATGTAATAATTCCAAATTTTGGATGATTGTAGGTAAAATAAAATAATCCAATGAAACTTATTCAATTGTCTAAATGAATTTTATGCCTCATTATAGTAGTTTTAACCCTATTAACTAATATTAAATTTATTGTGGGAAGAAAAATTTTCTTCCATTACTATTCATGTTGATAGAAAATTATGGATTTTTTTGGACCCCAACCCCAGTTTCCCATAGATGGTGACTTACATTATTACATTAGTATGATTACAAGGAATCATATCTCGAAGGTTTGAATAATTCAGAAGAATCACTAAACAAGATAAATACATAATTGTTATATTACATAATGAAATGAAATACATCATATCAACATCATTTGAATATCAAATAAACTCCTTGATTACCCATTTAGGTCATTCATAATACAAGTCTTCAAATTATACGGAAAAATAAGAAAAAATAAAGAGTGATATCAGATTCTCATTAAGGGTAAGTAATTATTGTGGATGTTATCATAAACATAAACATTAGGCATGAGGAATAACAAGAAGCACATGCCTTTAAAATAAACATGTGAAAAATATGGATGGAATGAAAGCTGAGTAAATAAATCCATATAACTAATTAGAAGAGAATGAACCTTATTAATGGATATTCAACCTGTAAAATGTTCGAGTTATTATCAATTACTAATATCATAACAAGATAATTCATAATGGCAATAATTGAAAATATATCATCAAGGCCTCGACCAAGATGTATGATAATACTATGGTAAGACCTCAACCAAAACCCAATTCTATTTTATCTCATGAGACCTAACATTTCATTGAGGGGCTATAGTGGGAACTACCCATCACATATTACATCTAATATATTTATCTGTCACGACCTGCCTTTGGTAAGACGATGGAATGGGCGGAAAAGGCCCCCGCCCTTCCTTCTTTAAGTCGAAGATGAGATAATGACCCCCCGAGTCCCGCCTCCAGTAGGCCCCGGAGTGGCGACTAGCACCAAGGGTGTAAAATTTTCATAATATGGGAGGCATTACCCTTTTTATTTATCCAAGATTGGGAGAAAGAATGATTCAAAACCAAACACCACCAAGTATAGAAAACTCAAAAGAAAACCAACTACATGCATGTTTTAATAATAAAACTAAACAAGGTATAAGAACTCTAAAGTAAAAACCAACAGGAAAAGAAAAGGTGAAGCAGAAAACAAGACTGAATAAAAAGAACTCCAACGTCCCAACTAGTAAGGCCCTGCACGACCTCCGAAGTCCTCCTGACAACCTGAAAGTAAACGTAGGGTGATCATACAAATCATACTTGTAGGAAAAACCTATAGCTCTCTTGCACAAGTAGGGAGACGTAATAAAGTCCTGTGAGAAGCAGAGAAACCAACATATATCAAGGAGTCTATCCATCCAACCTCACCAGCCACACTCACCAAATAACACAAGAGGTAAGGTAATAGTAAAAGAGAAAAACATTTGGGTACCTCGCACCACCATTTCCCCCACCATCCAGCTGCTCATCCCTATCGACAAATGTCCTGACGCTACCACGCTCTTCCTGCCCGCACACACCTGGTCCTCACAACCATCC
This sequence comes from Viscum album, assembly GCA_963277665.1. NCBI lineage: Eukaryota > Viridiplantae > Streptophyta > Magnoliopsida > Santalales > Viscaceae > Viscum > Viscum album. The sequence continues at coordinate 1,428,490,304 of OY728152.1, forward strand.
ATCCCTGCCCGCACACCTGGAACTCATCCCAAACACACCTTGGAAAACAAACCATAACCCGAACCCTTTCCCGAAAACGCCTAGGCTAACAATACACCAATCGAAACCTACCCGAAGAATCTTGGGTTTATGGTCTCCTCCATCCATCACAGCCGAGGGAAGAGGGAGCATGAAGGAGAGTAACTGGGGGGAAACGCCATTACCCATGAAATGGGGTGTCCGACACTAAGTTCCCAATGCGGGTGGGGTGAGGCTAAACAGAAAACATACAATTATACATATATATACCAACACACATCCCAACCTACGACTCCTCAAATAGATGCAAGTAGGTACACAGGCACTGGTGCCTCAGAAAACAGGCACACAACACAGTTCCCAATTCCCATGTTCAAGTTATCATTCATAACAGTTCAGTATAAGTTAATACCTTCACTACTGGGAAAATAATAGGCACATTCACATATTAAACAACAAAATTGGAAGAAAGGAAACAAATTAGGTAAATTAATCATTCACACACGGTTCTCTTGTGAAGTCACAAGAACCGGGGATCAAGTGATATCCCTCAAAGTACTGGAAACAAAACAACCCCAAGACACAACCCCATGTCCCCAAACACCAGAAGCCAATGGTTTCTCAACAATATAGGATTCCACCCCAATTAGTGATATACGCAGAGTAACCCCCACAGCCTCAGATTCACAACCAGTGAAAGTATAACAATAGGTGATTCCATCCAAGAAAACCATTAGGTCACCCGTAATCAGCCTGTGAAGGAAAAACAACCAAACCACTACCACCAACATAAGGTAGGCCCACATAGGTATTTTCAGATTTAAAAGATTTAACACACTCCATGGTTTCAATTCCACTGTGCTTTAACCAGGGTTATCACAGAAAAGGGTTAATCTTGGTGCTTTCAATTTATTTAACCATGTATACGCAATTAAACAATTCCATGTTACGATTATTTAAACATCCAGGAACACTGAGGTTCATTAGTGCACAGAATAAGACCACCAACGACCATGATATTCAGTGAGCATAGGCCCATATAATTCACAACAAATATCAAAAATAAAAGAGCACACCAGGACATCGATCACACCCCCCTTTTCATTCTTTAAAGGTCCATTAATTACCTTCATTAAGTTCGGTTTCATAAATTTCTAAAGAGGAAAAATCATTCCCACCCCGCATGATGCACAGAGGTGAGAGATTAAGTAGAAAGTCCCTACCTGATGGATCAAGGATCGACATTTAAGTCCTCGCGTGAGTAGTAAGAACTCCATATAACATGATCAAGGAAAACTTCATCGGGTTACAACTCATCGGGAGGAAGGGTACTCCGAGCGTAAGGTGATAGAGAAAAATAAATGTAGGGAGAAGACTTTAGGTTATAAAGGCTGAGATATAGAATTACTAGGATGGTTAAGATACATCAAAAAAAACATGAAACTGCGTAAGAAGAGGGGTCATGGGTTGACCACGGGCTGGGACACCCCACATGCCACTTAAAATGTCCCCACCGTTCGGGGCGGTTTAAATAGATGCACACCTCATGGTGTATCATTTAAGGATGGTAGCTCACTAATAATTTAATTTAAACACCATTAATGGGCATTAATGGGCTTTAAAATGGGCTTAAACAGGTCAAAACATGGTTTAAAAACAAATTTGTCCAAAAAGGAGGCGCTACTGGAAAACCCGTGGGGGAGGGGGGGTAGGCGAGAGCTATCGGTAGCCGAGAGCTACTGGTTGGAGACAACTACCAATAACCGAGAGCTACCGGTTGGCGACAGCTACTGGTATCTGAGAGCTACCGGTAGCTGAGAGCTACCGGTAGCTGAGATCTACCGGTTGGTGACAGGTACCACTAGCCGAGAGCTACCAGTTGGAGACAGCTACAGGTAACCGAGAGCTACCAGTTGGCGACAACTACCTGTAGCCGAGAGCTACCGGTCGCTGAGAGCCACCGTTTGCCCAGGGATACCGGTACCCTAAGTTCACTAGTAGGCTAGGTCTACCGGTAGGCCGAGGCTACAGGTAGGCCAAGGCTACCGCTAGGAGTCGCCGAGAAGCTCGGATGGCCTTCCAGACCACCAAGAACACCTCAACCATCAGATTTTTACCATGTAATTGACCCCAAAAACTAGGGCCATTACATCAGATACTTCTCAAACATTTATCATCCTCGATAATATAAGAACATCCCATAAAGGAGAAAAGTGGGGTCCAAACAACCACCCTCTTAAGATACTTCTCAGGGGAAAACCCCTGAGTTGTTGGAAAGTTGGAACAACCCCCCTACATCCAGGAATAATCCACCAAGAGTTATTAACCACAAAATTCACAACAAGCACAAGGATCACATTGTCCAACACATGAGTTAGGGACTCCCCTCTTACATGTCATGATATTATCCTCTTTGGGCGGCACTGACTCTCCCACACCGGTTTAATCACATCCACATTAATGTGTCCTAATTAGCCGTCAGGTTTCCCCATCATCACACATTCGAACACACACACACCCACACACATAGAATAGGGAACGGATCATCTAACACATAAGCAAAACAATAATTTCATATATTGAATCACAAGGTACAATATCTCAACAAGGATAAAAAAACAACAAGGAAGTCAAAACAGCTCTGTGTACTGAACGTGTAAATGGGCCTCCCGCTCCCAAGTGCTCTCTTCCAGGCCACCATTCCTCGACAACACAAAAACCAAGGGGATGGTTTGTCCACGAAGCACTTTCTCTTTATGATCCTCGATCTTGATCAGTCGTTCTACGAAGGTCGCATCATCTTCGACATCTAACTCTCCATAATCGATGACGTGGGAGTCGTCGTGTAAATATCGACGAAGCTGGGAGACGTGAAAGACGTTGTGAACTTTATCCAACTGAGGTGGAAATTCTAGAAGATACGCCACCTCACCAATGCGTCCCAACACCTCGAAAGGTCCGATGGACCTAGGGGAGAGCTTACTCCCCTTCCTAAACCTTCGCTGCCCACGTCGAGGTGAAACCTTCAAGAACACATGATTCCCAACCTCGAACTCAAAGGGTGTACTCCTATGATCAGTATAAGACTTATTCCAGTCTTGGGCTGCCTTTATCCTCTCATGCATAAGTTGAACCTTCTCAGTGGTTCCCTGCACCACTTCTGGACCAAGAACAACTGCTTCCCCAATCTCTATCAAGAAAACGGGTGAACGGCGTGACCTTCCATACAAGGCCTCAAACGGTTTCATACAAATAGTGTAGTGGAAGCTAGTGTTATAAGAAAACTCCACTAGAGGAAGGTGTCATACCCATGATCCCCCAAAATATAGAACACATTCCCCTAGAATGTCTTCCAACGTCTGGATCGTTTGTTCTATTTTCCCATATGTCTGAGGGTGGAAAGCAGTGCTAAGGCGTAGCTGGGTGCCAAAGGCCTGTTGTAATCCCCTCCAGACTCATGAGGTAAACCATGAGTCTCGATGGGAGACAATAGATCTCGGGATCCCGTGCAACCGCACCACCTCATCGATGTACCTCTGGGCTAAGGTGCTCACTAGGCTAGACTCCTTAATATCCAAGAAGTGTGCTGATTTTTTTAATTGATCCACCACTACACAGATAGAATCATAGCCTCCCTGATCCCTGGGTAGCCCTATGACAAAGTCCATCAAGATGTCATCCCACTTCCACTGGGTAATATCTAACGGCTGTAACGGCCCTCCAGGAAAACGGTGTTCAACCTTTACTTACTGACACATGAGGCACATTTCCACAAACTCTTCCACTGCCCACTTTACCCCGGGCCACCAAAACTGTCTCCTCAGGCCTTGGTACATCTTTGAGACCCTAGGATGTACCACTAAAGCCGAGCCATGTAACTCATGGAGAACACCTTTACGCATCATCTTCAGAACGAAAATCCTTCCATGGAAAAGCTTCTGATGCTGACCATCTTTTGACCATCCCTCAGAAGCATTTCCCTGATAAACACGATCCTGCATCACTTCCACCTCTGAGTCCCCCCACCGAGACACTTCCACCAGCACCACTAAAGAGGGAAATAAAGTCATCTGAAATAGACAACCTCTTCCACCTTCCACCCTTGCTTCCAAATGCAAGGCCGCTAACTCTTCCATCGCTCTCCAAGCATCTGCAGATTCCTGAACTACTTTCTTATGTAATTTCCTACATAGGGCATCAGCCACAACATTTCCATTTCCCTCAGTATAAGAGATCTTGATGTCATAATCTTGGAGGAACTCAACCCATCTCTACTGCTGCAAGTTTAGATCTCGCTAGGAAAAGATATAACTCATGCTCTTATGATCTGAGAAGACCAGAAAGTTCTCTCCGATGAGATAATTCCGCCACAAATTCAATGCAAACACCACGGCCGCATGCTCCAGATAGTGGGTGGAATAGATACGTTCATGAGGATTTAACTTCCTAGACCCATAAGAGATCACAACTCACTGTTGAATCAGCACACATCCCAACCCAAGGCCATAAGCATCACAAAACACTTCAAACAACACCCCTTCCTCTGGTAATCTGAGTACTCAAGCACTAACCAGCTTCTCTTTTAGGTAGCCAAAAGCTGTCTAGAATTGGTCTCTCCACACGAAGACCTGGTCTTTCCTAGTCAAATCTTTCAATGGAGTTGCAACTCAGGAGAAGTTGGGCACAAACCTCCGGTAATATCCTGCCAAACCTAAGAAACTACGAACATCTGCCACGTTCTTGGGTGCTTCCCATGAAACGACTTCCTCGACCTTCGATGGATCTACTAATATTCACCTCTAAGACACTACGTGTCCAAGGAAATGTACCTATAGCATTAAGAACTTTCACTTAGACAGTTTCCCATAAATATGGTGGTGTATAAGGACTCCCAAAACTACCCTAAGATGTTCAACATGATCTTCCTTTGATCTTGAGTAGATAAGGATGTTGTCGATGAACACCACAATGAACTTGTCCAGAATCTCTCAAAAAACAGAGTTCATGAGGTTAATGAATGTAGCCGGTGCGTTTGTAACGCCAAATGGTATGACCACGAACTCAAAGTGGCCATATCTTCACATGAAAGCTATCTTCGAGATATCACTTTCCTTCACACTCAACTAGTGGTATCCAGACCGAAGATCGATCTTAGAGAACCAACCTTCTCCCCTCAGATGGTCGAAGAGATCATCTATCCTTGAAAGGGGTTAAAAATTCATGATCGTCACCTGATTCAACCTCCGGTAGTCTATGCATAGTCGCAGACTACCATCTGCCTTCTTTACGAACAAAACTGGAGCACCCCACGACGACACGCTGGGTCGAAGGAATCCCTTATCCATCAGATCGTCAATCTGAATCCGCAACTACCGCAACATAGAAGGTGACATCCGATAAGGATCCATCGAGATCGGGCAGGCACCAGGTTGTAAGTCTATCCTAAACTCAACGTCACGTTGAGGGGGTAGAGTGACAACCTCATTGAGAAATACATCAGGGAATTATATTACGACCTCTGGGACATCCATCTTTCATGCGTCCACCGACTCTACTGACACCCCGTTTAGCATAGTAAGGAGTGGATCTACGTGTCCACTCCCCTCCTGATAACTCTGCTCCCCAACAAAAGCCACACGCCATCCATCCTTGTTGGAGAATTCAATCTTTATCTGATAGTAGTCGATGATGGCATCCATGGAGAATAACCAGTAGATGCCTAGAATGACATCGTATTGATGCATCTGTAATGAAAGAAGGTCTCCACTAGACTGATGCGGTCCCAACATCATTATACACCCCTAGAAAAAGTAAGATATGCTGGTCTGACCCTCAACTGGTGTTCTCAACACTAGGGGCACAAAAAGTCTCTCGGCATCCAGACCCAGAGCATGGGCTAATTCGGGAGTAACAAAGGAGTGCGAAGCTCCTAAATCAAAGTAGTCATAAACAAGAGTGCTGAATAAACTAATCATACCTCGAATGACCTCTGGTCTCATCGGAGCTACTAATTCTGTGGCGTGCAACTGTCCATAGCCAGCTCCACTTCCTCGATGTTGTCGACCACCTCCCCAACCACGCCCGGGTTGAGGTCCCTGAGGAGAATCCTACTGTCAATATCCTCCCTCAAGGTCATCCCCTGGAGGGCCAGGGGCTTGCTGCTAATGCTAGAAAGGCCTTTTCGGCAACAGATGATGCTGAGGTGGGTGATGAAACTACCCACTTCCACCATCTGGAGATCGAGTCGGACAGCTGCTCTAGACGTGTCCGAAAACTCTGCAAGAGAAACACTTTGGTCCCTCCCCTATGAGAAAAGGGAAAGGGCCGGAAGCTCGGGACTGGAACTGATGAGGCCTAAACCTTGCTTGTCAAAACCTAAAAGGCCCTGTGGCTGGAGACCTGCTACTGACCGCCTTCCCCTTTGATGAACTCAGGTGGTTACCTTCTCGTGGTGTTCCCCCCTTTGAGTGCATCCTCTCTAGTATCTCATCCTTCTTCTGTACTGCTAGGTACATTGAAAGAGTTAAGGGAGTGACATTATACTGAAGTGAAGAACGGAGTGCCTCCTCTAACCGTCTACCCTGAGACTCCTCATCCGGAAAGAGATATCGGGAAAAGCACAAGAGATCATTGAACTTGATCCCTAGCTCCCTCACTGACATGCTTCCCTACTGAAGGGAGAGCAATTCCTCTCTCTTCTCAGCCTATTCCATAGAGGAGAGGAACTCCTCATGAAATTCCTTCTCGAAATTGGCCCATGAAACCTCTGCTTCTGTCTTCTCTCCCAGGAAAAGCGTCCACCACTGACGCGCTGCTCCTCTCAGCTGACTGGTGGCCAACGGAACCCAGTACTCCCTCAGAGCATGGATTAAAGAGAAGGTGATGGCTAGCTCTTCAATCCATCCCTCTGTTACTGAGTCAGAAATGCTGCCCTCGTACTTCTCGAGGGTTTTTCGCTGGAAGGCGTGCAGTGTCCTCTGCCACAAGTCATCCTCCTCATCTCGGTCAACCCTCTGCTGGTCAACTGCCTCGATCTGCTGGGCCTCAACTGCCTAGGTTGCTCGTGGATAATGTCTGAGTGCCATAGCTGTAAGGTAAACAAAGATTTCCTAAGCCCGAGTAGCAAGGGAATTATTATTATTATTATTATTAAATTTCTTTTTCTCCCCAAGGTTCCCCAAATAAAATAAAAACACAATCAATATGATGCATGTACCTTCCCTAGGGTCTCTACCCTGCAATAAATGTAGTCTCACTTGGTCATTTGATATGCTCAGAGTCCTTTCATCGGATCACGGGGGCCCTAAAATCCCGTGTCCTAGCCGGTCCTCCCTTGCCTATTCTAAGAACTAAGATCACAAAAATTGTTTCCCTACCATCCCATGACATCCTCACTATGCCTAACACCAGACTCCATCCAATCTCTCAACCTCCCTCTAATACCATTCTGTCATGAACCTCCTTTAGAAAGACATTGGAAGGTCAAAAAAGGCCCACGCCCTTCCTTCTTCAAGTCGAAGATGAGATAATGACCCCCTGAGTCCCACCTCCAGTAGGCCTCAGAGTGGAAACTAGCACCAAGGGTGTACCATTTTCACAATATGGGAGGAATTACCTTTTTTAGTTAACCAAGATTGGGAGAAAGAATGAGTGAACACAAAACACCACCAAGTATAGAAAACTCAAAAGAAAACCAACTACATGCATGTTTTAAAAATAAACTGAACAAGGTATAAGAACTCCAAAGTACAAAACAATAGGAATAGAAAAGAAGAAGTAGAAAACAACATCAACCAATAGAAACTCCAATGTCTCAACTAGTAAGGTCCCGCACAGCCTTAGAAGTCCTCCTGACAACATGAAAGTAAACGTAGGGTGACCATACAAATCATACTCAGTAGGGAAAACCTATTGCTCCCGTGCACAAGTGGGGAGATGTACTAAAGTCCCGTGAGATGCAGAGAAACCAACATCTATCAAGGAGTCTATCCATCCCACCTCACCAGCCACACTCACCAAATAACACAAGAAGTAAGGTAATAGTAAAATAACAAAACATTTGGGTGCCCCACACCACCATTACCCCCACTAGCTAGCTGCTCATCCCTAACGGAAAACGTCCTGATACTACCACGCTCTTCCTTCCCGCACACACCTAGTCCTCACAACCATCCATCCCTGCCCGCACACACCTAGGCCTCATCCCGAAGACACCTGAAAAAAAAACCATAACCAGAACCCCTTCCCGAAAACACCTGGGCTAACAACCCACCAATCAAAACCTACCTGAAGAATCTTGGGTGTAAGGTCACCTCCAGCCATCACAGCCGAGGGAAGAGGGAGTAGGAAGGAGAGTAATTAGGGGGAAACTCCCTTCCCCATGAAATGGGGTGTCCGAAACTATGTTCCCAACACAGGTGGGGTGCGAATAAACACAAAACATAAAATTATACACATATATATAACAACACACAGTCCAGCCTATGACTCCTCAAATAGATGCAAGCAGGTAAACAAGCACTGATGCCTCAGAAAACATGCACACAACACAGTTCCCAGCTCCCTTGTTCATGTTATCATTCATAACAGTTCAGTATGAGTTAATCCCTTCACTACTGGGCAACTAATAGGCATATTCACAGATGAAACAACAAAATCGGCAGAATGGAAACACATCAGGTAAATTAAGCATTCACACCCGGTTCTCTTGTGAAGTCACAACAACTAGGGATAAAGTGAGATCCATCAAAGTACTGGAAACAAAACAACCCCGAGACACAACCCCGTGTCCCCAAACCCCAGAAGCCAATGGTTTCTCAACAAGAAATGATTCCACCCCAATTTGTGTTATAAGAAGATTAACCCCCACAACCTCAGATTCACAACCAGTGAAAGTATAACAATAGGGGATTCCATCCAAGAAAACTATAAAGTCACCCATAATTGGCCTGTTAAGGAAAAACAAACAACCACTACCACCAACACAAGGTAGGCACACACAGGTATTTTTAGATTTAAAAGATTTTACACACTCCATGGTTTCAATTCCACTTTTCTTTAACCAGGGTTATCATAGAAATGGGGTAATCCTAGTGCTTTCAATTTATTTAACCGAGTATACGTAATTACCCAATTCCATGTTACGATTATTTAAACATCCAGGAACACCGAGGTTTATTAATGCACAGAGAAAGACGACTAACGACCATGATTTTCAGTGAGCATAGGCCCGTATAATTCACAACACATATCAACAATAAAAGAGAACAATATGACATCTATCACACCCCCATTTTAATTTTTTAAGGTCCATTCATTATCTTCATTAAGTTCGGTTTCATAAATTTCCACAGAGGAAAAAGAATTCCCACCCTGAATGATGCACAAAAAGGACAGACGAAAGAGAAATACCCTACCTGACAGATCAAGGATCAATGTTTAAGTCCTTATGTGAGTAGCAGGAACTCCACTGAATGCGATCAAGGAAATTTTCACCACGTTACAACTCGTCGGGAGGAAGGGTACTCCGAGCGCAGGGTGATAGAGAAAAAGAAACATAGGGAGAAGACTTTAGGTTATAAAGTCTAAGATACAGAATTCCCAGGATGGTTAAGATATGGAAAGAAAAACTCGAAACAACATAAGAAGCGGGATCGTGGGTTGACCATGGGCTGGGACACCCCACATGCCACTTAAAAGGTCCCCGCCATTCAGGGTGGTTTAAGCAGATGCACACCTCATGGTTTTTCATTTAAGGAGGGTACCTCACCAATAATTTAATTTAAATGCCATTAATGGGCATTAATGGGCTTTAAAACAGCTTAAACGTGTCAAAACATGGTTTAAAAACCAATTTTCACAAAAAGGAGGTGCTACTGGAAAACCCATGGGGGGGAGGGGTAGGCGAGAGCTACCAGTTGGTGAGAGCTACTAGTTGGTGACAACGACCAGTAGTTGAGAGCTACCGGTTGGAAACAGCTACCGGTAGCTGAGAGCTATCGGTTGAGGATAGCTACCGGTAGTTGAGAGCCACCGGTAGCTGAGGGATACCGGTATCCCAAGGTCACCGGTAGGCTAGGTCTACCGGTAGGCCGAGGATACCGGTAGACCAAGGCTACCGCTAGGAGTCACTCAGAAGCTAAGATGGCCTTCCAGACCACTCAGAACACCTCAACCATCAGATTTTTACCAAGTAATGGACCCCAAAAACCCAGGCCATTACATTATCATATGTAAAGGTTGTATCATAAACAACACAAACATTCATATTGAAAAACTAGCATATGAAATGTGAGTACTTTAACTATATCCCATGAATTGTATGAAATTAGCATATCCAGAGTAAAATTGATCATCGAACCTTCAAAAACAAAATTTTGATGGTATCATAAGTTATAAAACTCACTATATTACAAGATTCACCAATTTATGTTGACATAGATGAATATATTTTTAAATGAGACCATTGAAAAATTCATGCAGTAATAATCCTTATACATTCTAAAGTGTCCCATACCATGTGGAAAAATTCAAATCAAAATCTATGAGAATATAATAAGAATTATGAGACTCTTGAAATTATATATCAAAGGATAGTACATACACTATACTAACAAGGAATAAGTGGTGGACAAGGCATATATCTCACAAATGTAAAATTTAGATGAAAATACACATTTCACTTTGTAATGAATATTTTTTTAAAATATATTTTATTTTTCATAAAACAAGATTTTAAACAATAATATCCTATAAGAGAGATTTTAATGGCATTTAAATTATATTTTAGACACAAATGATGTCCCATTGATGTCAAATCATGAGAAAAGTTTTTTTATGAAACATTATAAATAACTCATTTTTGTGTGGTTTAAGGAAAATAATATAGAAATTTTAATGTGAAAAAGGATTTATTGTTTTTATAAAACCAATAATGAAAAAAGATTGTTCTTCATAATAAAATTAGTGATTTAAAAAAATAATTTTTGATTAAAACAAACTATAGAGTTCACTTGAAGTGGTTAATAATTTTTGAAGTTCCCATTAATCAGTCTTGTTTATCGGGAAGAATTTAGAATGGAAAGATTTTAAAAAATATATATCCCCATAAAAGAATAATGATATGATATGGATATATTATTTTGGAACATATAATTATAATTTAGAATAAATATTCAAAATAATGATAAATTACATTCGAGTAAAGGTAGTGAAAGTGTAACCCGATGAAAAAATATGGGTCTAGGTAGAATCCCTTACCACTCTGTAATCAATTAAATCATAAGCACAAAATTAATAATATTCAAAGGATACATTTGATAAAACAAAAATAAATAGATTCTGGACATGATACATAAATGGGAATTATACACACACCATACACAATAAAAATTGGTAAATAAGGAATATCTCACAAAAATGGATGTGAGATGAGAAAAACCTTACCTTATGTCTGAATGTGTTCTGTACATGAAATTAATGTCGTGGATAATAAAATTAAATCCATTAAATAATTAATTAAGAACCATTTATACATGTATTAAAATCATTACGTTTTTAATAAATTCATCTGTGGACTTATTGATGAGTTATGGAGTTTAACTTCATCGTTCTGGAGCATTTGTTTTTTTTGGTTTTCAAGAGAAGTTCAATTGTTAATAAATAATAGATTTCATGTGGATTGTATATAATTCTGCATAATTTTTTTAATATTATAGTAATGATAATAAATTATATTAAATTGTTAAATAATTCATTGGGATATATGGTGTGAGTAATATTTACTAGATAAAACATTTGTGATAACTATTTAAATTGTGTTGGAAGGTTTTTATCATCACGAACTAGTTTTCATGTATGAATTAGTGTTATATATATATAATGGTTACATGACATTAAATAGGTTATAATACACTAATCTTAGTCTATTGTAACCATAAAAATGGTATCAGGAACATCCTTGAAGAATAGATTGTAGAATGAAATTTCGTCTTCCACAAAGGTTGTAAATAGGCACATCCCAGATGATGATTTCGTTTTTAAGATAAGAGTGAGAGAGAGTGAGAGAGAGAGAGAATAAGGAGATTGATGATGGGTATTTCATTAAAATGATATCATTTCAGTATATAGATGATACTATAGTTAACATGATCATTTATATAGAGGAGGTGAGAATATTATAATAAAATAATGAACTTGAAAAGAAAAATAGGAAAAGGAAGAGGATTGTGGTAGAAAGTTGACAATATTCAAGGCATAGAGTGAGGAGAAGAGGGGGTGTTAGGTAGTTTTTAAAGTGTAGGATAAGGGTTATTTCTCATTATTTAATTAATTATTGCATTATTTATCACAAGACAAGAAATTGTGCTGATTATTGTCACTAAATGTAGAAATAATTTCATGTGATGTTGATCCAGGGTTTCTTACATAATCCGTACATCATATATGACTCCTTAATTCATTCATTTAGCATCTATCCTAAATTATCAAATTTTACTATTCACCTAAAATTTAGGTATTCTAGACAAATCTCAAAATGTCACCCTACCCATTTTTCATCATATGAAATTGAAATATGAACTCCATTTTATGAATTTTTAAATAAAAATGAGAAATTTAATTTGTAATAAAAATCACCACTTACTCGAAAATACTGATTTAAAATCTATAACTGATTTTATAACCATTACAAAAATTAACAAACTACTCATAAAATAATACTAAAATCTTAAGACAATAAAATTTTAATTTATGAATACATTTTATATGAATTTGTATTCTTTAAATTATTTTTTATTATTATAAAATTGTAATAAAATATATATGAATCGCAATAATACCTACAATTTAATATTAATATTTAAAGAATTTTTTTACTTATACAATGATATTATTATATCAAACATTCATTTATAATATGTATAAATTTTGTTTATACTTTAATAGATATGGTTACTATTCATTGTTTTAGTTTAGTATTCTTAAGGGTCATGTTACTGTTCATAAGGGTATCGTTACTATTCAAAAGGGTCAAGTTACTATTCACGAAAAATATAGTTGACCTTATTGGACACTAAATATCTTATGGATTACAACCATGTATATTTGTTTATGAAAATTCAAATCCTAGAAGTGGAAAATATAAGTTTAATGTCTAGGTTATAATTATCTTGTTTAAATAATAATAATAATAACAATTTGTTATTTCACAAAGACTCGATGTTGTGTGCATTAAATTCTATATTAATTTTATTTATAAATCCTTGGGGTGTTACATTATCCCCCATTCAATAAATTGAGTCGTCATAATTTTAAATTACACTTCAAATGTTATTGGCTGATACTTGAAAATTCCCTTTTGGGAACCCCACATAGGAAATAGGGGTAATAAAATATCATCATAATACGCGGAAAGGGAAATGCTTAGGTGACTAGAAAACTACGCATTTAAATAGGACAACATTAGTGTGATGTGAAAATATAAACATTGAAGAATAATATAACCATAATGTTATGATGAGTAGTGATAGAGGATATATTCATTTGAATGTTAACCAGAAAAAAATTCCATAATCATGAGATTGGTGAAAAGACCATTGATTTCTCAAAAAGAAAATTGAATGGATAAATTTTTTTAGCAATATTTTTCCTAGAATGAAGGGATTATTTTACTACATTGATAACCACATGATAAATTAATCATAATAGATTAATTTTCATTTCAAAAGAAAAAAAATCATCTTTTGGTTGTGCTTCGATCCATTCTTACTTCATTTTTTATACCTAGAAATGAACGATCAGGATTAGTTTTTTATGCGAGATGAATTCGAATCAACTTGAACAGGTCACTTATTCCACAAAATTATAATTATTTATTCCGCATACCATTATTGATTAACCAAATCACAAATATTTCGGATAAGATAAGAAAATTTCCCAAAAAAAACCATTATAAGATGAAAAAAACATTAATGTCTAATATTGAAATGTAAAACACAATTTTCAGCATAGGTTATTTTGAAAAATACTATCATTATTCAAAAAAATATATATTCAACACTATGAGCACATAAAGCCAAAGTATTTTTTCATATAGTCTTCTAAATGACATCGATAAATCTTAATGTATTATACAAAAAATTTAAATTCCCATATCACATAATCTCCATGTTATTCACACTACTTCAGAAAATAACCTAGATCACCATAAGTCCACAATAAAATAATATTTGACTTTGAAATAAAATTCATCATTTATTCTTCAAAATATCATATTTACAAAAATCAAAAAGGATTCCAAAAATTATGAAAATATTCATAAATTTCAATAATTAATTAATCACCAAATCGATTTCCAATTCAAATGTTATCTATTTGATAAAACAAAAGGTCCCAAAAATCAAAATAAAAATTATCCATTAGTTGTTTTATCGAAACAATTATTGATAAAAAGGACTTCATGCAGTCTTGTTGTTGGAATTTCACCCTTTTCGCCATTCAGTTTCAGGTTCAAACCCCAAATCCTTTTATAAAGTGATGGGATATCACCTGACATGCGGGTTGTCCTTTTTCTAAAAATATATATCTTACTAACTAAATATGATGGACGCCCTTGAAATATTTTAAATCCTTGAAAATTATTTTAACTAGGATTTTCAATACAACATCAATACATAAATACATTATACATTTATTCCCACGTAGGTCCTTCTTTATTCTAGATGTTATCCTATAGAATTGGGCATTGACATGGGTAATTCCCAGGTCCCAAATATTTATGGAAAATTTCTAGAAATTGATTTGTTTGATATGTTTTATTTTTATTCTATTGTACTATTCATTTTTCATTGATAACTCTATACCTTATATCCTTTTTTCCCATACATAAAGAATTTATCCATTCATTTGAGTCACTTTCCTTGGTGTCTCCTTCCATATTTCTTGCATGATGGAAATAAATCCTAGTTTTTCCATGGTATCCACCACTAGAGCTCTTAAAATACTCTATTCTTCACTTCCTTTTTGGGTTCAGGTACTGGTTGAAGAATATATTGTTAATAATATTTTGGGAAAAATGATTAGAAATGAACACAATATCCTCCACTCCTATCAACGTCCTATTTGGTTTCTCATCCCCTCCACCTTTTACACTTTGTTCAATGTTAGCATGACCCTTTCATTTAATAAAACCATAAAGCATAGTGTGAGTAACAATAGTCATAGTGAGAAATAATGTATAATCATTTATCAAATATCATGACACATTATTTTCAACCTAAAATAACTTAGGTTTAACCGGATATATTAATATTCATTATATATTCACATCCATAAGAATTGTTTTTAATGAAAATTTTATTTTTCAAAAGAATATCCTCCAGGAGTGTCAAACCAGTTGCGTAGTAAGGCCCATTTTCATGTACCATAATACCCCAAACAAGGCCCATGACACCTTGTCAAAGATATTACCCCTGGGTACACCTGTTCCAAACCATGTTCACATTTTATATCAAGATAGGGATTTATTTATTGGAAGATACACATAATATATACCATACAAAAATTCTAGGATGTTTTATTTTTTTTACTCAGTGTCTACCTCAGAGTTATTTTGAAATATCTTTGTTATCAAAATTTGGTTTCCATGTTTTCTACTAAATATCCTCTGATACAAATAGTAAGGACCCCGACCCCAGTTTCTCAGATCTGATTCCTTACATTATTAAATTGGTATTATTAAAATTAATAAAATACTGAATGAACAAATATTTTGGTTACATTTCAAAACCATATACATACATAATTTTAACATTACATCTTGATATTAAATAAAACATATCAAATTTTCTTTTATCACACATAAAATCTTGTATTATCCCTACATTTTCTTCATAATACACATCTTCGTAACTAGGGAAGAAAATGAACATAAGAATGGGGTGCACTCATGCACTCATAAATGTTATATAAATAAAATAGAAGATATCATAAAAATAAATCATAACCATGGAGAATAAAAAATACACATTCCATTAAAATAAACATGAACATAATATGGAAAGAATGAAAGATGAGTAAATAAATCCATATAACTAATCATAAGAGAATGAAACTTAGTCATGGATATTATTCTAGTCAAATATCACATGGATTATCAATTTATAATTTCATGATCAGTGAATTCATAATATCGAACATCTGAAAAATATCATAAAGGACTCGGCCAAGACGTATGAAAATACTAGTCTAAGGCCTCATCTAAAAACCAATTCTATTTTGTCTCATGAAACCTAACAATGCATAATGGGGATATATCTGGACTCGCCCATCACATAATATTCCCCATACATTACTCATGATAAAATCACGAGACATAGGCAACATAAACATTCATATTGAAAAACTAGCATATGAAATATGAATATATTAACTATAACCCATGAATGGTATCAAATTAGCACATCCACTATCAAAATGTTCATCAACCCTTCAAAAAATTTGTTATATGGTATCATAAAATATAAAACAAAAAAAATTATAATATTCCACAATGTATGTTGATATAGATGAATATACATTTAAATGAGACCGTTGAAAATTTCCTATGGAAATAATCCTTACGCATTCCGAAGTGTCCCAAACCACTTTGAAACATTCAAATCACAATGTATTAGAATGTCATTAGAATAAGGAGCCAATTGATGTTATATATCAATATTTTGTAGATACACTGTAAACACATGGAATAAGTGGTGAACAAGGAATATGTCTCACACAGGTAAAAGTGTGATAAGAAAAATACTTTTTAATTTGTTAAAAAGATTTATTTTGGAAAATAATTGTTTTTTTCATAAAATAATATTTTAAACATTTATATCCTAAAAAATAAATTTTATGGACATTGAAATCATATTTGATTCACAAATTGCTCCCCATTGAAGTGAAATGATGTAAATAGTGTTTTTATAAAGCATTAGAAAGAAAATATTTTAGTGCGGTTTTAAGGAAATTATTAGAGAGATTTTAAAGCAGAAAGGAATGTCTATTTTCATAAAATGAGAAAATAACCAACATACATTTTTCATGAAATAATGTGTGATTTTAGATAAATAATGATTTCTTAAAACTGATTATAGAGTGCAACAGAATATGGGTAAGAATTCAATATGTTCCCTTTAATCGAGCTTGTTTATCAAGAAGAATTGAGAAGGGAACCATTTTAAAACATGTATGTCCCCATAAAATAAAGATTATATGGTTTTGATATATTATTTTGGAACACATAAAAATAATTTATAAAAAATAAATAAATAAATTATCATTACATTTGAGTAATGGTAGTGAAGGAGTAACCCGAATAAAAAACGGGGGTTCAGGTATAATCCCTTACAACTTTTTAATAAATCAAATCATATTCCCCAAAATTAATACTCATACAGGGATAATTTTAAATCCATCAAGATTAATATATTAATGATTTGATACATAAATTGGTAGTATATATACACCATACACATGAAATAGTTATGAATAAGTAATATATTACAAAAATGGGTGTGAGATTAGAAAACCATTTCCATATGTCTGAATGTGTTTTTCAATTGACCTTAATTTAATGGGTAATAAAATTAAATACCTTAATTAATTGATTAATTACCATTTATAAATATTTTTGGGTCATTATAGTTTTATTAATTTCATTTATGGCCTTATTTATGGGATATAGGGTTGAATTTCATCATTCTAGAGCATTTATTTTCATGGTTTTCATTTTCGGTTCCCTTATATATAAGTAATGGAGTTCATGTGGAATGGATATAATTCTATATAATTGAGTTTATATGTTTGTAACAAAATTATTAAGATTAAAATTTTATATTTTTAATTTTTTATATAGTATGATTATGATTTATTCTTTAAAACATTAGTTATAACCATTTAGATTATTTGGGCAATTTTTATCACCACAAACATGTTTTGTCGTATGAATTAGTGTTGTTTTTATATATTGTTTCCAAAAAATTTAATAGGTTATAATAAATATATTATTATCTGTTTTAATTATTAAAATTTTATAATTACCAACCTTGAAGAATAAATTTATGAATGATAGTTCGTCATCCATAAAGGTTGTAAATCATCACCTCCTAGAAAATGATTTCATTTTTAAAATAAAAGAGGGAGAGAGTAATAAGATAGATGTCTGCGATTCCATTAAAATGATATAATTATTGTATATATATTATAATGGAGTAATAATGATCATTTTTACATAGAAGTTTATGATTTTTAATCAAGGAAATAACATGAAAATAAAATAAATGGAAAGTAAAAAAGAGTTTACCTCTTGAATACCCTTATTTGATAACCTCTATAAGGAAAAAGGTATTGTTATTTTGGTTACACCATGATCTCTCGGATGTGGGAGATATTGGGGAAGAGGATTTGGATAGAACTCTTATATTCATAAAGGCTTTGAGGTGTGAGGAGAAGAGGGGAAAGTGGTGGGTTTAATATGGAAGAGAGGGGTAATTTCTCATTATTAAATTCATTATTTTATTATTTTTCTCAAGAAAAAATATAATGTTGACTATTGAGACTAAATAAAGTAATACATTCTTGTGAGTTTTAACAATGGGTTCCTTTATACATGCATCTTCTATGATTCTATAATTCATGTATTTATCAATTATCCTAAATTATCATATTTTATTATTAAAAAAATCATATATTTTAGGAAAGTATAGAGATTTCCCTCTAATAATTTTTCAATTTGTAGAATTACAAAATGAAATTAATTTTATGAAAATAATTTTATAAATGATATATATTTAATTTTTAATTAAAATCATCATTTAATCGAAAATACAGTTGTAAAATCTACATATAATTTTATAACACTTTAAAAAAATAACTAAGGCCTCATAAAATTGAATTAAAATCCTAATAGAATTAGATATAAATTTATATATTCATTTCATATGAATATATTTTATTTTCAATCATTTTATTAATTATAAAATTATAATTAAATATTTATGACTGACAATAATACAAACAACTAAATATTAATTTTTTAAATATTCATTTACTTATACAATTATATAATTATATAATATATTTATTTATAAGATGTATAAATTTTATTTATACTTCTATTGGTGATATTAATATTCATAAGAGTCATAATACTATTCAAAAAAGTTAAATTACTATTCACCAAGAAAATTATGTTGATCATATTAGACACTAAATATCTTACTAATCAGAACCGTGTATGCCCGTTTTAAGCATTCAAATCACATAAGAGGAAAAATTATGTTTAATAGATAGGTTATAAAAGTCCTGTTTAAATATTTATAATAACAAATTTCTACTTCACAGAGACTCAGTGTTGTGTGCATTAAAATATATATTAAATTTACTTATAAATACTTGGGGTGTTACAACATTATTACCCAATATTAATAATTATGATTCCAAATATGGAACCCATTTTAACAAATTCAATTATTCAAAGTGACTGAATTTAATTTAAAATTAGACCCACAAAAATGTGATGAAAAAGAATTTTTGAGAAAATGTCTATTTTATATATAGAAATGTTTTTATACAAAATTAAAATATAATATTTATTACAATATATATTTCTGGATTACTTTTATTAAAAAAAATTACATTGGAAAATTATTTTAAAAGATAATGTTACATTGTAGGAAAATAAATGGTTGTTCAAAATAAATATCAGTATTTTTCATATTTCAATAAAAATTCAATCTTTTGAAAAAAAATTTTAAAAAATAATCCTATGATAATTTAACATGCTAAATTAATATATAATTTCCTAAAAAATAAAATTAAACCATTATTTATTGAAAACATTTTTGTGATGAATAAAATGACTTTGTTAAGATTGTGTCCTTGTTTGATAAGCATTAATCAATAAAATTGTATTGAGTAGGAATTGTATATATATTTAATAATGAGGATAATATTATTCTTACACTCCAATTAAAAGTCTGAGTTATTACTATAACATTCAAATAATAATATATATCGTTGTTCATTTGAGCTTGGTGTTTTGTATTTTATACTATATTGAACACAATGTTCTTTTAAAATATATAGATGGTAAAAATAGAAACCCCATACATAAAATGATCTATAAAGATTCATGTCAAAACACCACATCCTTGATATATAGTAATATCAATAAGTATTGTTTAGTTTCTTTACTATTTCTTCAATGTGCACCTCACATCACCATGTCTTTAATGTCTAACCATAATTTAAATATACTTTTTGATTCTATTAAATTAAAAAAATTCAACACCAAATCACCTATGATTCCAATACTCTCCCCCATTGATTTGTTTTTCAATATTATCATACATATATCCTCCCTAAAATATCCCCATTAAATATATGTTTATGGATTTATAATTCTTTGATTTTATCTCCCTTAGACAAAACAATACATACAACTTTCCAAATATAAACCATCACTACAACATTGACAATAAAAATAGAAGGTTCATTATTATATTTTGTTTCTTTCAAGTATTCTCTCACCATTTATCTAATTTCCCAAAAATTATTGAAACATATATTAATGGATATTTTTACCCCAATATCATGTAATTTTTTTTAGTAGTTCATATTCAGAAACCTCTTGGTTCTATCAATCATTTAAGAGTTATCTATAAAAAATGGGAAGTTTTTAAAGTTTCAAAATAGTTTATACTCACTAGAATTTGGCTCCATTAACCACCTCCACATATTTTGACTCGATTATTTTCAATTGATCCTCTAGACCATCAATTATATATTAGTACCCGTAGTTGGAAGAAACACCATATATTTTCCTCATATTTGTTTCCACTTTTTGATACAACTTATAAAATAATAAGACTTTAAGGTTTTCATTTAATCCATTGAACCATGTGTTAAACAATATATTTTATCATTTAGAACCTTCAAAATTTTGGTGTACCTTCCCCTCTATAACTATAGTTTACCAAGTTATTTTCAAAGAGTGAAATTACCACATGAAGTATGAATAATAAAAAAAATCAATTAAGCTCACTATTTCAGTACATTGTGTAGGAAACAGAAGATTATGTTAAAAATATCAAAGTTGTTCTTGTCACTCAAAAAATTTAAGAAACAATGGTAGATAAAGATTCTTATTATTTAAATAAATATTCCTATAATACCAATCATACTAACACCAAACCATAAGAAAATAAGTAAAATGAACAAGTCTTCGAAACCCATTATGTTTTAGTGTTATGTGTTTTTTAACTAGATAAAATTCCAAAAGAATTCGAATCTTGTTGATTAGTGGATGGTCAATTTATTAAAATGAGCATTAGGATGGAATTTTATTAGATGGAAAAATTAACAGGGTTGTTTTTATACTTTTTCTGGAGGAATGATGGTCCTTTAGGTGTTTCGTTGAGTTTTTGGAGCACTATTCTCTAAAAACTCAAAACTAGGAAGAATTAGTTTGCGCACACAGTTTAACTAAAACCGTACTACACACCAACCAAAATCATGTAGAGATAGAGGAACCACACAATTTGGTCTTACTGTGCTGGAGGAGTTTCATGACAATTATGTTTTCTACATGTTCTTTACCTTGGGAATGTTTATGATTTTTGAATCGTTTCCCAAGGCATACACTTGAACCATGAGACCTCACTCCTTAGGATATATCATGAGAATAGTTGGAGCATAGTTTTTCCATCCATGTGTCCAAAACATGCCCCTCAATAAAGGGTCTGAAATTAAACTTTTCCCCCTATTTTCATTAAACCACCACTTCATCCCCCTTTAATCTCCTGTGTGTATAGCCTCTCCCCACTTCTCGAGCTCATTTTTTGATTTCACCTAGGAAATGATATATCTCTCCCATTCAATGTCAGAATCAAGAATCATTGTGTGTATTTGATATGAAATTGTAAGATCCTAAATCTTTTGATTATGTTATTCATTAGTTTTCCCTCCTTCAAAACTATTTTTCTATGACCGAATTTGACTTTTTTTCATGGACTTCATCTGTTTCTTCGATTGCTCCCAAATAAAAATAAATCATATGTAGATATTGGATATGTGGGTCATCCAGGGTATATGGTAGGTGGTCGATATAGTTGTTCTCATGTATAACTATATTATAAAATATTTCTGTTGTTCCATGTTCCAAACATACCCATCATCACATTAAAATAGTACTTTTTCTCTGAATAAAATTTTGTATCATTTCCTGTGATGTGTTTAGACCCTTATTATTGGGGTTAGAGGTTATGAACTCAAACCGAAAAACCTCTTAGGGTGTTTTTTAGTCCCACTCTCTTAATATTGGATGCCTTTTTAGAGACACCTCATAGCATTCAATTTTTAATTCTATAGTAGATGTTGATGACCACCTATTCTAAAACCACATTTGAGGTGGGTTTATTTTCCCCCTATGATCCAATTGATATTTTCTTTTATTTATCAAAACACATTTAATGGGTAAAGTCAGAGCACTAACATCAAAAAAGTTTAACAACCAAAAGATACTATATTTTTGTTGAAGAAAAGCGTGAGCCAATTGGAATCAATTTCCCTAAACAGTATCCAGGGAATGGAATTTACCTAGGACTCTGGATAGTCCTTCAAGAAGTATTCATAATGTTTTGCCAAGATATCCCCGGATTGCATGAATTCCTCCATGTTTATATTTCCCATGTTGAAGCCTCTCTTCAAAATACGGTTCTTCCTATCAATCCATTTACCTTTCCCCTTTGATGTTTCCACACAAAGGGATATTCCCAACATTTGTTTGATCACTTCAATCGGTGCATTGATATCCAACACTTGCTCCACCATCTCTTCATCCGAGTGAAAAAGAAGGTCCATGTGATCCATCATCGATGCTATCTGATATTACGGATCAGCATGGAAGCCCACCTCACGCTGCTGCCCCGGAGAAAGTTCTGCCTCCGCCCGACTCACTTTTTAAGAGTTTATAAGCCCTTCCTCTTGCTGGTCGTCAGTCTTCTCTTCCACCTCCCCTTGAGGGGATGTTACCTCTTCCAAAATTAGGTGGTCAAAACCACAAGGAGTAGCCAAATCTGGATCTTCCCTAACCTGAGCTCCATCCCCCTTCAAGGTAACCCCCACCTGTTTGCCAGCGCCTTCACCCACCTTCGAGAGAAGGTTGTCTTTACTAGAGGACCTGGTCACAGGGGGACTTGGTAAATTTGAGTAGTCATTCCATTGTCGCGGCCTCCTGGTATGTTTGAGAAAACCTCCTGCATCCACTGTGAAAATTTTCCCCTTCCTTGAAGAGGTTCTGAAAAAATCCTCTTCGATGCCCACTTCCTTTTGTTCAGTAGGGGAGTCTGGAGCTGACTCCAAAGCTGCTTGGCTAGCCTCCTATTCCGTACCGGTATCTTCGACAATATCATGAACCTAAACTTCACCCAGCACCGCAAACCTGTTATGAGAATTGTAAAACTCCCTCCAGATTTAACCTTCTCAACATAGGAAGGTTTGATCTGCAGGGCCTGCACAGGGAAATCTGATCCACTTGATTGAACGAAGCCACATCCCATGAATTGAAAATGTTGATCTCCTGAGGCCAGACTACATGGATGATCACCCACTTCTATCTCCATGCCAGCTTCCCCATTCACCCTCGCTACATTGATTAAAACCACCTTCATATCCTTTTTAACATCCTGGCCAATGTCCAGGTGTACCTCTCTCTCCAATTGTCTAACCTCTTCTGCAACAATACATGTGTTCCTTCTGGTCCCAATACCCTATTTATGGAGAAGAACCAAAGAATAAGGAACACCCAAACCCTTTTTCAGGCAGCTAAAAACCTCGCAAACTTTAGGGTTCAAATGAGAATCATTTGGGGCTGCCTTGGGATCCAGCATCGCTCCAGGGATCAAAGAGAGCAGAGCCTTCTCCCCTGGAACCTCACCACGTGCCACCTCGTTCTCCGCCAAATCTACACTATCCCACGATTGATGTTCCACCACCGGAACCACCAACTCCTCCGATGACCTACACCGGTTCATGCGGTGGCATCCTGAGGCAAAATGGCCAATCTTGCTGCATCTTTAATAGAACGTGGGCCAAGACTCAAACACCACCCATTGCTTCCACCTCAACTATTCTCCAACTGAAATCCACAGCCACTCAGTTGGAGGTTTTGAAACATCAACCTCAATACAAGTGCGGGGTTGGATGGGGTGACAAACCGCAATGGTTCGAATATCAGAACATAGATAGCATCCAACCAAATTACCGAGCATACAAATGATAGATGGATTCTAGAAGGGTAGAGGAAAATCAGGAAAGCTTACCCAAATAGTGGATGAAGGCGGATCATGATTCATGTTGAAATAAAATGACCATCGTAGGAGGAAAAACCACAACCATTGAACACCCAAGGAGCACTGGACTAGGCAAAAACCAAATCCTCATCTAATGTGAATCGGACCATCAGTTGACGCCGGTCGATTAAACCCACCACCACTCAGTTTGGAGTACCCCAAGAATCGAAGACCAACATGTTGAATGCATCGACTGAGGGGCGGCGACCACTGAATTGAGCCACCAGCATTGATCTGTGCAGGTCTGAAGCTGTTTTGAACTCTTTTAGAGAAATCGCAAGCTGAGGAGATCCGTCATGGAGATCGGGAACCTTAGGGGTAAGTGAAATAGACGGGAAAGGAGGAAGATACATTGGATTGGAGAAAGGGGTGAAAGGACGAACCATCAAGGAGAGGATCCCCCCTCCCCCTGGTGAAGAGGAGGGGGATGGAGCCTCCTTCATCTCCGACCTTGGTCATCACCGCAGGTGCGATATCCTTTCCTGAAATTTTTTTAGATTTTCCCCTTATGATAGAATTGGATTGCATAAAGAAAACTAAATGATTTTTTCAATTAAAAATGTCATTTTTTTGATAAAAGACCATGAGGAGGTGCACTATCTTCAAAATTGAAAAGTGATTTATAAGCTATGCCCTGATTGGATTTATGGAATGGGTGATTCCAGGGCCTTCCTTTATGTTATTTCCTCTTGATAGGGTTAATTATATATGTGGAACTTTTTTTCTAAAAAGAAGTGGTAAATGGGTGTGGCCCTCTTATGGAACCCTTTTTAATACTATTTGTATTCCCACTAACATGTATTTATTTTTTATAATTTAATTGATCAGAGGAATTTTGAAATTCCTTGGGTGAAACTTGGGTTCTTGTTATAGAATACCTTAGATCTGCTGATAGGCTGCATGGGGTTATACGCACCTTGGGAGATACGTGGTCCTCCTTTTATAAAATCCAAGAATTGGAGAATAGGTTAATTTATGATGTAATATGTTCAGAGAGATACTTGGTATTCCTTTCATGGGATCACATTAATTCCATTCCTACTTGAGTGACACTAGTAACCTAGGGAAGAACCTTTGGATGGGATCGTTTGTGATATGGTTGCACCTGGTAATAAGAAACACTCAAAACCCTATGCGGGATACATGGAATGGAATTAAAGGTTTAGGACTTCACACCATGATGAGAGAGTTAATTTGGATTCTATTTATGTATCTATTGGGAAAGATTCAGATGGTGAGGGGTATTTTGAGTTACCCTAGAGTGAAACATGGAATTTTGTTTCAGGTCACCTTAGATGGGATAAGGGTTAGTCTTGATAAATTTTGTTGTTAACATAAATACAAAATAATAATATTACATAATTTTTATCTAGGGATGCATATTATAGTACAAATTACAAGTCTTGGCTTAGTCCATTAATGATACTTAGATATGATGACCCATTAGTGCATCATATCACATCTGAACAAGTTTACCTCCATCGGAGATATTCTATATTAGGTCTAAGTGAGTAGTGGTATGGGTCACCCATATAGAATATATATTGACACATTTATTTATTTAATAAATTTCATGTATTATTTATTATACACAATTATACCTTATATTAAAATGTTGGATTATGCTTTGGACACTAGTGGTGGAAGCATACTGATTATATTTCACACCCTACTCTAAAATATGTTTCATTGGGGTACTGGAGAATATATTTATATTCACAGGTCCATGGATTATTTCAAACACTATCCATTGTTCATGGGAGTTAGGAGCACATGAATGAGATGGTACCCAATATTCTCAAGGAGCTAACCTACGATATTTTATTATTTTTTTTATATTGTTATGTATTTATTATTCTACACTACCTGCTGTTTTTTTCGATTGTATTTTTTAGCATCATCTAGACATGTATTCATTGTTATATGTGTTTGTGTTGATCATTGTTTTTATTCGGTTATTTTATTTATCATTAAATATTTTTTATTTTATTATTAGTAATTATGTTGTTTGACTCGTATTATTATACCATTATCCTACTCTAATCATGAGGGTACAGTAACCCCGTCATATCACCATGAGACCCACAATGCTAGTCTCTAGCCTCAAGCATATGGGGAGGCATGCTTGAGGCCATTTTGTGATCAATATGGCTATTGGTTCCATAGTTAGAAGGGATGTAATGTTTCAATGTGGTATCAGAGTAGTTATCATTTCCCTTGAGTTACTATTTTGCGATGGTAGATAAGTGAATAGGAATGTGTTGAATGTTGGTAAATAATTGTAATTGAGAGTGATCAACCCACATATGGGTAAAATTCCATGTTGTCAAGGATGAGAGTGTTTTTTATAATGTTCATTTTTATATTTTATTATGATTCCACCTTGAGTGATTAGATTAGATTTCATTTCTTACTATTTTAAGTGATTTATAGAATTTTTCCATGTCTTGGTAAAACAAGGATGAAGAATTACATACATGTTTATAGGCACATAGAAATTCACTTTCCATGTACATTTCATTTTTATGATATTGAAATTTGTTGATGTCCCTTATTGTTTGTATTTTCTTGTGTTTTTATTCCATGTTAGGTATTTTAATAACATGATTATTTTTGTACATAATTTGGCCATTCATTATCATTATTATTTTAGAATATTTCATGTGATTTTTTTATAAATCCTTACTTTAAAACCTATATATGGAATTATTTTTCTTGTCTAATTTCTTCCCATGTTTATGTGACTAATTAATGTGACTTTTTCATATTGAAAGATTTTATGCTTATTCTAGATGTTTAGATTTATTTACTACTTGTGACAACATTCCATAAAAATTTTAATGTAATGATAGGTAAAATAAAATTAAAACATCAATCTATGTGGAGTTTTCTTTCATATATTGATGGTGAAATTCTATTTCACAACCCAATACTGATATGTTTGGGCTAGGAACCATTGGTCACATGGGCTAAAACATTTATGGTTGTGATTAAATTGGATCCAATTTTTGAATATATAAATTTTAGGGGAACATTTTAAAGTGGGAATGGAAAACCATATAACTAAAATATCATTTTGAGTAATATATATATATAGATATATAAATATATGAATATAACCTACTGTATAATTATAATCCCTGTTAAATTTTGACTTTTCGATGAATTTTTACTTTTATAAAGGCTTGAAATTATACTAATTGGGAATGATGTCCCTTATGAATAAATCCCTAAATGCACAACTTCCACCAAATTGGTCCATTGTGGCATGCTATTTATGAGTTGAATTGGAATAGGCCATAGTAGGCCATCATAGTTCCTGTGTTTAAGAGGAAAAAGAATTAAGGGTTTATTTTCAAATTATTAAAGATTAAAATATTGATGGGTTTCATTTAGTAGAACCTAGAATAACTTGATCAGGACTCTCGTATGTCTCCTTAACTTTTGATGCCCTAGTATTTAACCTTATGGTGGTATGTTTATACTATATGAAGATGGTTATTTAAAATTCCAGTATCAATGTGTGCAGTTTTATATATTAGTGTTTGGTGGAACCTTACATGACTAGTCCTCATTATATTTAATAGAAGAAATTTTCTCTTATTTTGAGTTGTACTTATATGAAGAATTAGTTAATTAAAAAAACAATTGTAACCTAAAGGGTGTTTTACTCTATAGATTGAAATTGAAATTTTCTTTAATAAAGAAAACTACGAAAACATTATAAATAAATGAATGACATTTAAAATGGGATTTATATATTGAGTATTATAATTATGAAATGATGTTAATTAAATAATTAATGTTTGAAAATGATGTTTAATATAAATTGCCTATTTTTCCTTATATCCTTATCTAAATAAAGTACATTGTATAAATGTTTTCCTAAATGGTTTTTGGGGATTACACATGCCTGTAA
The DNA here is from genome assembly GCA_963277665.1 of Viscum album. Taxonomy (NCBI): domain Eukaryota; kingdom Viridiplantae; phylum Streptophyta; class Magnoliopsida; order Santalales; family Viscaceae; genus Viscum; species Viscum album. The sequence continues at coordinate 1,428,518,633 of OY728152.1, forward strand.
AATGTTTAAATAATTACATTTAAATAATTTTAATGAATTAAAGTGGAATCTTTTGTTGTTTTCTGATTCGAACCCTCATGTAATGATAGTTCAGCATTCCATGTGCTTTCCTTGAAATAGGAATGTGAGAATTACCTATAAGCCACTTCCCTTATCACATAAACCTAAATGATGAGATCTCAATCCAACATAAATTTTAAAGGTGTGATCTCATTTTGGGTTGATTCTTTATATTTCGGTAAATGTCTAGCTCATGTAGTAATCAACATAAGTTCCTTAAAATCCTTAATAAATTATATGAGCTTTCGAATGCGTGGAAATTCTCAACTTCCATAATTCCATAGTATAAATCCTATTTTCTAATAAAAACATGGATTTGATGAGTGGTTGTTTAGTTTTCTAACCCTTTTTATGCGTGTGAGCATCGTTAAATGCCCATTTATAGGGGATAGACATGCCTAGGGCATAGTTGACCACTTATTGGGTTGTGTGACTTCCTTAATCTTCTTCAGTGATTGGATAATCAGTACATCACCAGTAGGGTTAATATCCAAATGAGAGGATATTCCATTGATTTAAATACATTCATAGGCCATTAAAATTTTAATGCATATGGCTGAACATCCAATGGATTGTATCAAGGGAATTCCTTTCACTAGTAGAATATCAGGGAAGTATGTGCTGATATACTTGGTACCCTTACAGTTATTAAAATGGTTCAATGAATCGTGTTACTTTTATGGGAATTGTTTAATCCTTGAGGTATTTTGTTACGTTCACAGGTTCATATCTAGACTATAGTGATATAGGATTTATAGTAAATATTGGATTGTCTAAAAGCATGGATTGAAGTCATAAAAGGATCAAGTTTTTAGATATTCTAGTCAGTTTTTTTCGGATCTTACACAAAATGATATAGCATGCATCGATGTATATTTGGAGGTGTAAAATTCGTATTTCTATAGAAAAAATGAATCTAGATAAATTTTATGTGGCTAGTTGATCACACTTTTTAGTTTAACACTTGATTACAGTGTGTTGGTCTTGTAAGGAACCATCTTCTGTAGTCAATGGAGCATAAATTACAGGACGAGATCAATTATTCTGTAAATTGGACAATAAGGAAACTCTTAAGGATGGGATGATCTTGTAAATTATAGTAAGTCATTTCTTTCTATGTAGAAGGAAGACAACCATGGAGTTAATTTTTGAAATGGTCATTGTTGTTTTTGAAATCCCATGAGGCTACTGCAATTTATAATGTATTGGAGCCTTTGATGTGGAATAATGATGGAATGTTTGGAAGTGAGATAATCCTTTGGAAATTTTGTCACTCAGGGATAGTCCTCATTGGTTAAAATTTAAATACCACATAATCCATTGAATGATGAAGGAATTGGTATTTGTTAATGTCATTGTGTTAGATGTTTTGGTCGAGGTCTTCTAAAAAAATGATGATCGATATTTGTCCAACTACTCTTCCTTCTAGAATATGGTTATAGAAATTTTAGGGTAATACCATGAACTTTTTTGTGTTATAATAGATGTGTATCTTATCCTTTTATAAATTTTTCCATTTATATTAGTGTACTATAATCTAAATGATGAACATAGAAACAATTTTTACTGCATTCGAGTACACTAAGAGAGTATCGATTATACGCCACACTAAATTTAAGAACGATTGGGATTGATAATTGATATCATCCAGGTTACACTTTTGTAGTATTGTTTGTTTAGGGGATTGGTTATTCCATATTGATTCATGTTTTACCAAGTAGGAATGTCATGGATAGTCTCATAGAAACTATCTATTTTCCTGAATTGATTGTCAAGAGGACACTGCTTTGGGGCCAGTCAATGTTCTTGATGCATAGAAATTGTGGCTATGTGCCAATGTCCCACATCTAACCTTCAGTATGTGAACCATCATAGATGAGTTCATTGGACTCTAGTTGATGAATTAGAGGGAAAAACAGACATAACATAGGCTTGGATGAGTTATTTAAATGGTGATGATCCAAATAGATGGCTCAAATTACACCCCTGTTCATGCCAAGGAAAGACAACATATATGGATGTTTTGGCTTGAGATGTCACTGGATGTTGTTTTTTGAATTTAATAAATATATTATGAGGAAAAATGGGGTTACTTGGATAAATGAATCATGTTTTATGTTTCGATACATCATACTTCTAGGAAGTGAAATTTTTAGGGCAGTTGGCAAGAACTGGATCAACCTGTTATCCTCTCGCTCTGTTGAATGTGGTCAGTAAAGAACCATTAATGGAACACCATTAGGTTATGATGGGTGTGATGTAGGATCCAACATAGGTTCTTGGGGGAGATTCAACTCAATAGAGGTTTTGGGATTTATTCGGAGTTAGTCATTCATTCATGTTATGAAATTTTCTATGAGCACTATTATAATGTTATGAGAATTCCCTAAGAGACAATTTTGATGGTTTTAATATACTGAGTCAGAATTGGCCCTTAAAATGTAAGGTCTAATGGTGTGAATTTATATAGAATATATGTTTAAAGAAATTATGATGCGGTTGTGTATCACATTTTTTAGCGCTCGCATATGAGTCATATCTTTGTTCTGGTTCCAAAAAAAAGTGTTGGATCGAGTATTAATAGGTCATGTGTCGTACACTTGATGTTTTTCTTGGAGGTGAATTTGGATTTAGAAACACGATGCAACCATTAGGATGAGACTTCATGTAATATGTTGGTTGAGAGATGTTATTTTAGTTTCCCCAAGACTTCTGAAGGAAGATATGATTCAATTTGGGGAGATTGTAGCATTCTGTGTTGTTTGACCAGATGAAATTTCAAAAGAATGTGATTTTTTTAGATTGTATTTTTTGAAAAATAATATCTGGAATGGATTTCTATGAGTAGAAGTAAATAAAATAGTTTTATTAGACATTGATAAAGTCATGGGGGTCCCTTAGGAGTTCCCTTGAGTTTTAGGAGCACCGATCTCTAAATACTCAAAAGAGGGAAGAACTCGTCAGGGCATACAGTTTGACTGAAACTATATAGACCACAATATAAAACTGTGTGGCTGATCCAGTGGAGAATGAGGTACCACATGGGTTTTCCTAACTATGATGGAGGTTCCACATGTTTTTAAAAAAAAATTATTGGTTCTTGACAGTGGGATATGGAATTATTGGCACATGGATTCCCAAACCATTTTTGTGAAATATGCGACCTCCCTCATTAGGTAGCAACATGAGAATTGTTGGTGAATAGTTTGGACAACCATGTATCCAAACCATGAACCTCCTTAAAGGGTGTGAAATTACCCGTTTTTCCTCTAATTTATTTAAAACTCTTACTCATCCTCATTTATTCCACCGTACATGCATCCTCTCCCCCCACTCTATCTACGACATGGCCTCCTCATAGGCATGGAGCTATCTCCATTGTACTATTTTAGAACCGAGTGTCGTCGGGTGCATTGGATCCACAATGGTAATCTTCTTAATAATATCTATTTATTTCATTAGTTATCATCCCTCCTTCAATGCTATTTTTGTGTGACGCAATTCACATATTTTTTATGGTGTTATTCCATTGCATATATTTCTCTCTAACTAGATAAAACCAGGCCTCGATATTGGAAACATGGTTTTTCCATGGTATATGGTTGGTGGTATATATATTTTTCCACAAGTCACAACATTTTATAAAATATATCTATTGTGTCTCATGCTGGTCTTACATAATTTCACATTAAAATAATAATTTTTCCTAGAATTAAATTTCTTATCTTAAATTGTGATGTATTTGGACCCTTCTTGTTGTGGTTAGAGGTTATGAACTCAACTTAAACCAAACTATTGGGTGCATTATTTTAGTCTCTCTATATAAATTCCTTCTAATTTTGTTAGAGCCACCCCTTGGGGTTTGCTTTTTATTTATATATTATATTATGATGATCACTTTTTCTAAAACCATATTTAATGTGGGATTTTATATCCCTTATGTTCGAATTGGATTTCCTAAAGTGAAATAAATTATTTTTCATAAAACATTTCATGTTTTCTAATAAAACCCATTGAAGAGGTGTGCAGTATTGAATATAGAAAAGTGATTTAGGTGTTATGACTTTCTTGGATGTATGGTATGGGTGTTTCCTTGGATTTACATTGTTTTATTACTTCTTTATGGGTATAACTTATGAATATGGCCCTTTTATTTATTAAATGATGTCTTAAATGGTCAATACCCTCTTATGGGACCTTTGGTTCATATTATTGGAATGCTCACTAATGTGGAATTTATGTTGATTAATTTACTTGATCAAGGAATTGTGAAATTCCCTGAATGATACCTAGGTTTCGGTTAAAAAAAACCTTGGATGGGTTCATATGATACAAGTGGTTATATATACCTTGGATGAAACCTGGGTCTCGTTTTTTGGAACACTAATAATGGGATTAAGGTTTGATATATCATGTGGCATTCCCAGAGCGATACTTGGTATGAATTGTACATGTTCAAAATGTGTTTCTATCATCCTTGAGTAATGCTTGTTCCCTAGGGAAGAACCCATGGACAGGCTCGGTAGTGAGATGTTTATAGTAGGACACGAGTGATAGTTAGACCCTTATATGAGATACATCAGATGGACATAGATGATTAGTCTTTTACACCAATATGAGAGTGATACTGGGGATTAAATTTATGGATCTCTTGGGAAGGACTCTAATAGTGATGGGTATTTAGTGCACCCCTGGAGAGATATTTGGGATTCCATTTTGGGTCTCCTTAAACAAAATCTAGGTGACTCTTATTAAATTCAATTTATTATATAAATATTTAATACTAAAATTACATAGCTATTATCTAGTGATGAATCTACTAGATCAAAACACAGCATGGGCTTCGTCCATTCTTGATAATTAGTTAAGATGACCCATTATTGCAAAATATTACAACTATATAGGTACACTTGGGTAAGATAAATTTAGTCATAGGTTAAAGAAGAGAGTGTGATGAGTGTCCCATGTGGAATTTGAAACGAAAAAATTATTTATTTATCATATTTCACTTATTACTTCCTGTACACAGTTGTACCTTATATTCATATTTATGATTATGATATAAACCCCACTGGTGGTGGAATATTGAGTATCTCTCACGTTATAATCAGGATTTCATTTCAACAGGTACCCAATAAGATATTCATGTTCCTAGGTGCTTGGATTATTGCTTGTATTGTGCATTGTTCATGGGAGTTATGATTACAAGACTAAGATGGTACTTAGGATGCTTGGAGGGCTAGCCTCTTAGATTTTATTTGGTTCTGGAATTGTATAATTTGTATTATATAATACTACTTAATGTATTTTATTTTTCCTGTATTTTTATGAATCATATGAACATGAATTTATGGTTATATGTGTTTCTTTTGGCCATTCTTTTAAATCAACTATTGTATTTATCTTTATATTCCATATATTTTATTATTTCTTATCTCCATATTGTCTATTGTTTCATTATTATTATATCAGTTTCTAAATTTGATCATGAGGGTATTGTATCCCCACTATACTAACATGAGACCATCATTACTACTCAGCATCCCCTAGCATACACAGAGGCTTGCTTAAGGCTCTTTGGTGACCAGTCCTACTACTTGTTCCATAGTAAATCAGGAAAGTACAATACACACTTGTTAAATCAATTTTAAAAAATAATTTATGATAAAAATGTGACACCAATTGATATCCATTATTCTTCCTTCACATGTATTCTTCTTTCTCATAAAATCCTTAACGACATATGAATAATAATTACCAACACCTTGAATGCCTTCTACTCTTCACAAAATATCTTGAGAAAATTATTAGAATGGGGACCCATCTTGTTGGGAATACTATTTCAATAAAATAATTTCTATGTATCCTAAAGATAATCATATCACACAATGTGTTAATATTTTAATAAATGTACATCAAATCACAGATGTTTTTTCTTTTTCACTAACATTTCTTGTCTTTATTATGGCTTGACATCACGTGAGAAATCTATTGATGTCACTATTTGATGTTAAATGGTTATTTGTTACTAGTAGTTCATTCAAATATATATTTGAAAATCAATGTTTTTTGTCACAACATATATTTAGATCATGACCTTGATAAGAATTCATCTTTCTAGTTATGCTTGATACCAATTGATAATTGTAATACCCCTAATAGTAATTATAAGCAATAAAATTTAATCCCCCACTTATTTAATTTTTCTCCATTCATCGAACCACATATATATACTTCTAGAAGATGTAATCCCAAGTTTCTTATATCCCCACTAAATCCACACCACTATTAACTATAATTTAAAACATTTAATTACATGAAGTGTGGGGAACCTCTAATATCCAGAAGTTGAAGAATGTGGTCTATTATGATGGACCATCACTTTACTTACAATATACTCCCAATCATAACTAGTGGATATTTATCACTTTCCACTCATGAATACTATACTCTAGATTGTCTATATGAGTTTCTTATTTTTCTTAAATTGGGTTTCTTATCCATTTATATGATAATCCCAATTTTTCAATTTTTTTCTTTTAATGCAACACCGATGCATCTACATTCACACGTCCTCCATAACTAGTTTTATTTTACACATACCATCACCACATAAATTATGGTTTGATTTTTTAATCTAAAAATTCATTCTAAATGTCTATTTTCATTAATTTTCATTAAAATCACTAAAGAAATATTTTTTCATTTTGAGTCTTTCTTAAGATCCACATCCTTCTCTCTCATACCTGGAATAAAATACTTATTATTCTTCTAAATATCCTTCTTTTATTCCGATGGTGTATTTTATGAATGTTTCACCATTTTTTCTTGGTGTAACCTTCATCATGATTCAATTTTTTCCCAAAAAATTGTGAATCTATTTTCTAGAATAATGTATTTTATTCTAGTGTAAATCCTCTCCATATACATCATACTAAAATTATATATATTTATGAATATTTTTGTTCCTTTATTTTTACATTTTTAGTCAATATGATCATATTTTTTAAATATATAAAAATTAAAAATATAATCATATACAATGAAAAAAAATCCTTAGTTTAGTTGTTGATAGAAAATGTGTTCTTTCACCATTGAACCTATATTCATCAAGAAACATACTGATTGTGTGTCCCAATTTTCAACAAAAAAATCTTAAATATACTTTCTTTTGAGATCCTTTTCTAGATCTAGAAAAAGAATTATGTTTAATTATAAATTACATATTTAAAAATCAACTAATTCAATTTTATATAGCTACAATAGAGGGAGTATCAAACATCTTATTTCCATTTGAAGATTTTAGTTTCAAATCATGATCCCAAATCATCTCATTATTTTAATTGAACTGGGTAGTTATGTACTTAATTCATTAGAAATATTTAATTAGTTATTTTATTCTCTCCTCATGTTATGTCTTGAGAGGGATAATATTTTCTTTCAACTCTTTATCAATGACCATTTTCTTTGTTAACTCTTGAACTAGCTCCCCATATATATCACTTATCACTTCAAATTTGAACCCAAATTCATAATATAATAATTAAGGTCCTACATTTGTCTTTTAAATATTTTATTCTCAATTAAAAATATTTCATGAATTCTAGGCCCACATGAGGAATTATTTCTTATTTATCCACCCTCTCACATATGGATTAGATATTTCTTTCTAATTTATGAACATTCATTAGACCGATGACTAAATATTGTCTCTAATTCTTCCATTGAAACAATCTAATCATGATTAAATAAACAAAATATGGAATTAAAATATTAGTCATCCTTCTAATGATTAAATATTATGAATCTGATCAAATATACATTTATAAACACTTTAGAAATATCACAATGAAACCTCATGGTCATATTGAAGTTGAAATGTGTTCATCAATGTAATTCCCCTATTTTTTGGATTTTTTTATTTTGAAAAATGTAATAATATTATTAATAAAAATGATGGAAAATAGTTTCAAGAAATAGGTAATATAAAAAAATGATTAAGAGGAATATAAATAATTATTTAACAAGAAGAATCCAATTCTAGGTTGATCCACTTTTTTACTACCTATCGTAGACCTAATAAAAGATTTTAACCATGACCACTCAAACTTACTCAATACATGATTGATCTCTAAACTCAATCACCACACTACCTCAAACTGTGGATTGTTAAGGACATAAGGTCTTCCAATACATTAGAAATATCCAATATTATAACAATAATAATTAAAAAATAACCTTCTTAAAATTATATCTCATAAGATATAATGATCACGCCAGTGATATGAAGTTACACAACCATCACATATCACATTCTTTTGAGTGAAATGTATGATAAATACAAAAAATAGAAATTTGTGTAGAAAACTAATCCCATAATTGATTTTGTCTTTGCATCTTCTCGTTTCACATTCCTAGTCATCCAAGAGTGAAGAATAAATTAATGATCATCTTAATATTTTGATCTCTAGTATGATCTAAGAATCACCTCCCAAAACATCAAATTAGGTTAGCCCATTATTTTTTGAGGTAGGAGAACATAAATAAAGAATAATATAACAATTTTATTTAAAAAAAATCATAATCTCAAATATCCCAAAATTGAATGGGAAATCCTATTTTTATAAATTCCATACCCTCTATTTAATGATTAAACAATAATGAATTAAAAAAAGTTAAGGAAAAGAAAAATCCAAGTGTCATAATACGTAGTTTTTCATCATCATATTTTAGTGACATACAAAATTACTATATATTAATCCTTTAATAGAAAATTCTCCCCACACATCTCTCATAGTTATAAACTTTATGACTTCTGTCATAATCCTCTACATAGTAGACTTCAATATTCATTGTCTTATACATGTGAATTAAGAAAACCTTTCAAAAAAAATGTTCCTTAGCATGTGATTAGTATAAGATCCAATAATTCAGTATTTAGATTAAATTATATAAATGATCCATATTATTGGAGCTTCTCCTATAATCATTATTGGCTTAAAAACAATCATCTATTTTAAACTAAGCTTCCCCTTGTATTCAATTTAATTACTATGAAGTTTTTTCTCCCCATGAATTTATTTCTAGTTTAAGTTATGAGTGACCCTAAAATATACTTTTTTGGCCCTTATTTAGCTATTTTAAAAGATATGTGACCTCTACATGAGAAATAAACCTCATTGATACCCTTACATGGGTCTTTTACCTCAGTTACATGAGTTTTTAATCTTGAAATTTCATTTAAGTAGCCTTCAAATATTGAAAAATACCTATAAATATATATATCACAATTTTAATTTAATGTATCCGGATTCAATGTGGGGGTACACATACATGGGTAGGACAAATATTTCTTCCATCCTCAGAACCATGGGCTATACCTTTATGTAGTAACTATGATTCCCAAATGTAGCACATATGTCCTTTGAAAAACCTATCAATGATCCTTAAAAAAGTCTTTGAAATGTGGAATTAAAATTACACATATTAATTTATTTTATGATATTACACATGAAAATAATTTTTGGCCATTTTTATACCTTTACATAGTCTTAAATAACATTTACATATCCAATTACTAAGAAATAAAATGAATCTTTTTGATAACTAAGATATCTAAAACGTAGAATATTAATGAAAAACCATTTCCCAAAATTAAAACTCAAAATTATCCCTTATATTGAATCTATTGGTGGTAGAAAATTTAAAAATATTTTGAATTATAATATTTTAAAATCAGGACAGATAAAGGATGTTTAAGGGGTTGAAAAAAAGTTTAAATATCATATTTTCCACTCATGAAATCAATAAAAAATCATTACAATATGAAGAATGATTATCCACCTATAACTATATAAGAAATTCAAGAAAATATAAATTATTTTAATTTAGTATACATGCTAAAATTTGCAGTATAAATGGGATTTATAGCATGAAAAAAGCATGAAATGACAGTAATTCATACCAAAAGGTATCAAAAAGAAGTAGTAACAAAAAATTGTTTTCAAGTAATTTCATCATGAATAATGAAATTTTAAAATACATTTTAAAACATTAAGTCCATAAATTATCCATAATATAATTTAGATGAATATGAATTGATAAATATTTCAAAATTAGAACAATTATTCCCCTTGTATATAAGTGATATTCTTTGAATTTCAGCTAAAGAAGCTTCCCCTCTATTCTTTCTGAAAGGATCCTATAGTATCCCATTTATATATCATAAAAGTTTAAAAGGACTAAAAAATGGAAAAAAAATTAACCCTAGAGCAAAATTCAACTATAGATATATTTTAATGTAGGTGGTTTATATATTCTCAATTATTAAGATTATTTTAGTCCGTGAAAGCCAAATTTAGATCATTCTCTAAAAGTTCTTACTTTATTATGAGGGAATCTTTAATAGGTTTCTAATTTTAATGGTATATAGTAGGAAAAGTATATAGGGGAGTGTACATATAACTTTCTTTGGGAATAAAAGACATGCATTTACATGAAATCTAATAATACTACATTTAAATCATTGAATTTAAAAATATGTAGTGGTAATATGAAACTGATTCCAAAATTTAAAGGAGACAAAATTATTATTTGAGATGTTATTCAGGACATTAAGACTAGTATAAGTTTTTTCAAATAAAAATATTAAATGAAATAATTAACACCAATTAGTTATATTCATATTTATCTTGTGAATCAAAATACTTCAGCGATGACAAAAAAAGTCTTATATGGGAATCTAAAAAACATTCAATAAAAAGGATTAAATGGAATTTTTATCAAACAATTAACAAGATAAAACTCACATTTAATAATAAAAAAATCATTAAAAAATAAAATTATGTACACTCCATCACTTAATTTATCACATGTTACATTAATTCAATATGTAAAAATATAATGGGAAGAATGATTCAAAAAATTACTCCCCAGTTGAATAAAAATAATGTGAATATTATGATCTAAATATTATGGATTTTCCAACTCTTTATTTTAATATAGGAAAATTATTTATTACTTTTAATGTATTAATACTATTTAAATTGAAATTATAAAACTAAATGAAAAACAAGATAATATTTGGATAACATCACCTGGAATTCTACAATTAAATGTCCCAAAAATTGAATATCTTAAGATCATACCCAATTTTATAGAGGATGTAACATCTTTATTATAATATACCAAGTGTAAATAGTTCCTATATTTTTATATATACACCAGTTCCTAAACTAAACATCAATAACTTTTAAAATGTGAAATCATTAAAAATATAAAAATAAGTCACCAACACCTCATCACATTCTATTATATTCTTGAGTACCATGGTTTGTAGAGAAAGTATTGTGGTTCACTATCAATAAATGTATAAAAAAACCAAATAATACCTTAATTATAAAATTATTATCAAACATTTTTAAATTAAATTCCTCATAATCAATTAGATGAAATTATAATTGTGGAGATAACATATAATTTGGAACATTATCTTCAATGATTTCCACCACAACCATGGATTCTTTGTAATCATAATTAGTACCCTCAAATTCATATTTTTAGAAAAATATGGGTGATCCAGTAGTGCCTCAATAGGTGCATATTCAACTTCTCTTGACTCTCCTTGATTTCACTACATGAAAATGGCCCTATACAGAGGGTTTTGGTAAACCGTGGGTACAAGGTTTGGTTAAAGAGAATTACTAAGGGTTATCAAAATAATTGTGTAGATATGTTTAGGATAAAAAAACTATACCCATGGTTTTCAGAAACCATGGGAATAGTTTTTTTTCATGAGAGTGGGAGAAGCAATTTTTATGAGAACAAATTGTTTTGGTGGGAACACATATAACCACCATTTCTCTCTCTACTGCCATAATTTATATAAATATATTTAAATTAATATATATATATATATATATATTTAAAAAAACATAATATATGTTGGGGAAGTAGTTAGGCACAATGTTTTTGTCCAACAGGTCACGGGATCGAATCTCACGACCAAGTATTTTTTAAAACCTATACGCATGATTTTCAAATCATTGGTATAGGATTATGATATAGTGAAAAATACCTATACCCACTGTTTTGAAACTATAGGTTTGTAATTTTTAAACTTTGGGTATTTTTCAGAGCTATAACGACAGCTTGGATTCCTATGATTTTGGGTTCTATAATATTGGTTTTTAACCATTGGTATATGGAAATTTTTCAGTTGTGGTTTATAATGATCATAAGATTCAAAAAACCCTAAAAACATAGAATCTAAATAAAAACTTGACTCAATGTATTTATGATGAAATAGAAAAATTGATACAGGAAGAAAACATATACCTCATGAAAATATTCTTCATTCTCAATATCTTCGTAGATTAATGTTAACGAGAATTTTTTATTGAATGAGAGAGGTAATCTGCCTCCTTTATCATATATTCAAATCTCACCACCTCTGTTGTTATTAGAGAAAATACATCAAAAGTTTTTTTAGCCTATGTTTTTTGAAAACTTTATTAGAGAATGCTTCATGGGATGTTTAATAAAGGAGGTTATTGTAACACCCCAAGATTTCATAGTACGTTATTTATTCAAAGTAATTCAATAACTTGCACTACACACAACACTGAGTTCAAGCACACCACGACATACCAAACTAGCCGTTCAAAAGTGGTTATTAATAATGTTAACTAAATTTTAAACTTTATATAATCCTTATAATTTTAGAATCCATAATTTGAGCTTCTTAGACATAATGTAAGATCAAATTCAATGTTTTTAGATAAAGAAAGTATTATTTAGAAAATTCAATTTTTCCACCTTTTGAGGGGGAACCATTTTTAAATCCGATATTTGACACTTTTATATTTTCAATTTGTCAAAATAAAATTCTTCTTTATAATCGGGAGATAAAAATTTAGTTTTGATAAATATTTGGTATTTTTTCTGATAACTTTCTTATTTTGGTGAATAGTAAAAAAATATTAAATTTTAATTAAAAACAACTTTTTTGATCGAAATAATTTATAGTAGTAAATTTCAAATTTTAATGGTTTGGAAGTATAAATAGTTTATATTTTTACCATTTAATCCAATTCTGGTCATTGTAAGTAATTTCACTTTGAAATTGGACATAAACAACTGCCAATCTTTTGATAGTTATTGTTTCTAAAAAATAAGCCTTTTGGTTTTGACAACGAGAATTAATTATAAATTAATAAATTCAACTTATATGTTTTGAATTTGGTAAAATAGACATGATTTTTGAATTCAGAATATCAAAATTATCTTAGGGTGAATTTTCTATATTTTTCTGAAAACATTCAATTTTTGATGAATAGTGAAAAACACTGAGTTATAGTTTATAACCAAATTTTTATTTAAATTTTTATTTATTTTATTTAAATTAATTTATATCAAAATAGATACATAATTCCTATATAAGTTCATTTTAATTCATTTGAGTGAGTTTATAATAATTTTAGATATATAAAAAATTTATTGAACTTTTCACCGTTTTTTACGCACCTCCTAGGAGAATTTGAAAATATACATAAAACATAATTTTACCGCTTCAGTGTGTTGAATTTATAAAATCCGAGAGACACAGTTAATATCAAGGAGTAAAATGTGGTTCAATAAGATAAAAATAATTTTTTGTGAATAGTAACTTTTGACTTTTATTTACCACGGTTAAAGATAAATAGGGTAATTCAAGATAAAAACAATATTATAATAATAAAAAATACCTTAACACTTGTCCTAACCTTATTGGATGGGTCATGGAAAATCATGGGCATCTTTGGGTCGATTCTGGGACCCCATGGAGCCACATGAGAGTGATAATGACTCTTTAGATTAATTAATTTAATGTAAAGACAATAAATGACACAAAAAAATCTTTTAGTAAATTAATTTTTACATGGGGTTATATAAGTTATATTTTCGACTATAAATATTCATTCGAAAGATATAATGATTTCCTAAATAATTATATTTTATTTATAATTTTTAGATATTAAATAATTTAATTTATTTCTGGCACAATGATGATGCAGTAATTATCTTATTAGTGAAATATTAAAATAATTGATATTATAAATATCCAAATAAATATAATTTGAGTCATTTAATAAATTACACGAATTTTATTGGTTAATATTACATGCTTGTATTGATTAAATTATTTAGTTTGAATTAATAAAGTTATTAAGACTTTAACAAAAATCAATTATTAAATAGTGTCAAAATTGACCTAAAGGAGTTTTTAAAACCAATATTATATTATTAATTGATATAATATTCCTAAAAATATAAGGATCGTCCAAAGGACTTATATGATGATAGGTATGTAATTAATGAACCAATTTTGGTTTTCTTGGTAGTTTATAGTAAGTTTAGTAACCACATAATATAAAAATACAAAGAGACATGGTAAATGTCCAACTATTTAACTAAGAGTTTAATCTAAATGATAAGGGTAAAATAGTGACCCAAATTTGTCTAAAACCAATTGGTTGAGTGTTTTTATACCCATAGGCACCATAGAATTTATATAGTCTAGTTTTGAGCCATTATAAACTTAATATTAATTTATTATAAAATAATACTTTAAGTTTTTCCTAAAGATCCCCTCCTCCCCCCTATAAAAGGACACCACTTCTAACCAGTTCCTCACACCTCTCAAGCCTTTTTTCTATTCCAAAATCTGCCCAATTAAGATCCCTAAATCTCTATACTCCTCCTAGAAGCCTTAAATTAGTCATAAGGTACTTCAAGAGTCCTTTTTGGTTCAAACCAAAGGGATTTACCCAAATTAAAGGTAATGATTTCTCTTAGATTATTTTCTTCTATTTTACTAATCCAACCCCTAAAATCTTTTTATTATTTTATTTTATAACAACACCAGTATCCTAATTACACTAATATGTTGTTATGAGAAGTATTTAAATTACACTTACACACACCTTTATCTAATTGGTGAAGAACATAATGTTTCTGTGGATGGAAAACTAACACCTCACGAAACGATGATTATTCAATTACCTCCTATTACCCATCATGGTGGACATTGTGATAGAACTATATTTATATTATATATATATATATATTATTTTTATGTTTTCTTCATTATTATTTATTTTTCATTTATATCATATCTTAATGGTTTCCATTATGGGTAAACGCGATAATTTCATTTGAGGAAGTGCGGACCACCACCCCCTCAAAGTGATATGACTCGTTAATACCATATGTGGGATGTATAAAGGATGAATTTAATGATATTATATATGATATTATACTAGAATTATAGTATATCTATGTATCATTATGTTTTTAGTCCATTAAAATAAGAAATAGAAATTAATGTAGCGTTTATGCGTACGCACGGCTTACCGTCTCCATGAACGGTGCATTTCATTCTTACCCCAAAATGATATGTACTATTATAAATACATGTATATACTGAACATATATGATATATATGATATATAAATCATGAATATAATTCCTGATATAATTATCTTTTTACCATGTGAACAACTTTTAACTATAAGGTGTTAATTTTTAACTCAAGTGCCAAATATTAACAAAACGAATGTTATTAACACAAATGATTACATAATTTTTATAACATGGTAATAAGTGATAATAAACTTGAAAAATGTTCTTAATTAAGTAGAAATTAACTTTAGTTTATTATTCTTGATATTAAATAATGAATGGGTCACGTCGTACATGAGTTAAGGGGTTTCTTATCTCACTTTTAATTCTGTGAGATTTCCATTGTTCACTACATATTTATTTCATGTGGTGTATCTTGTACTACCATTTGATATATATATTATCATGATTCTCTTTATATTCATGATATTATGTGATTCATTTGGTGTTTATTGACTATTTTTCATATTACTTGATTAGTTACAACAAGGTAAGGGTTTATCTCACAATCTCTTCATTATCTGAGGTTGATTATAAATAATTATATACTGAGACCTTTTTATCATCCACATCCATGTTTCTCATACTATTTAATGAAATCATTTTTATGATTATGGATTATATCCATAAATGGTTCAATTTATGTTATGTGTTTTATAAGTATGGAATTATATATTTCAAATCAAAAACTAATCTAGTTTATGCCATTGTTTAGAAATGGCACCCAGTAGATGGAATGTGAACTCCAGAAATACATATGATCCAAAGAGTAAGAAGGATCATATCTTTCATGGTATTAAGCTAACATTTACAATGTAAATCATCTCCCATGTATTCTCAACATATGAATAAATAATATCATGTGTTAATAAGATATGTAAATAATTCTCCGATTCCTATGGCATTGAAGGGAAGCCAAAGAAGAAAAGGATGGTAGAAAGAAATATGGATAAAGGGAATAGGGAAAAGGAGATTTTTCCCTTATGTGATAATTGTGGGAAGAAACAACATGGAACTTGACTGAAGGGAATGAGAGTTTGATATAAGTGTGGATAAAAAGGACACCATGTACATGACTGCAAGGGTAAGAAAAAGGTTTCAAATGAACAATGATTCATCTGTATGGAGTTGGGACACTACGCGAACCGATGTCCAAATCATCTGAATATTCCCCAAATTATGCGATTGGATAATAATCAAGATATGATACTACCACAAATGAAGAATAATGACTAGTGTTCTTATGTTTTTATTAAAGAATTATTTCATTTGAGTGTTGTATCAACGATGTACTGGTTATATGAATTATGGAGATAAATTAGGATTGTACTGCAGTACTATTTAATTAAGGATTTGAGATTATATGGTACTATGAAAAGTGACTCAACAGTAAGTTAAACTTTTTTTTTTGAAAATACATGGTTGAAGGAAATTTAATCCTTAATATTTTATTGATATAGAGGTAGTAATTTTGTAAAAATAGATGGTTTATTTGGATAAATTATATTGGATATTCTTGACTACCTTGGCACTGATTAATGGTTTGTTTATTTCATCATTGTTGGAATATTCAAAGTTTTTGGATATAAGGAACATATCTAGTATTTTATAAGGAATAAGGGAGCATGAATTTAATCAATAAGGTTTTATGGTAATTTAGGGTGTTACCATATTTTAAAAGAATACATGAGGAAGGTATTAACATGTTATTAAGTGGGACAAAAAGTTCTTCATTATATTTACCTTCCTTATGAATTTTGGACTGTGAGTTTAGAGAGAAGTAATTTGGATAAGTCTGAAGTTGGAATGTTTTTTATTTGACATTTGATACTATTGTTAAGTTTAAATCATTTATGAAGATTATTTTTGGATTTTTTATAAAAAGGACAACCCGGAGGTCGGGCGGCAACCCGTCACGTTTGACAAGGCTGCAAGACTTAAACCTGCAATCGAAGTGCCACAATGGTGTATCACCAACCACTGGCACACGTGATGTCCTAGATTGAATAATGTATTTTAAAAAAAAGGTTTGGTAGATGAATTATAAATTCATTTTTTGGAACCCTATTCGAATAGGATAAATAGAATATTATATTATCTTTTAGAGTGAAAGATGAGTTTGTGGTTGAAATTAGTTAAAGGATGGGACTCTACATTTCAAGTATATATTTTTCTTCTTCTCTTATTCTATGAAGAAACTAATTCTTATAATTTAGTGAAGGGATCATAAATCAAAAAAATGTGTTATCCTAATACCATAAGTTTTTTTGAACCAATTGTATTTAAAATCATCATTGATTGATGAATTTGAGGCCCTCAATTTTGCAATTGATTGTGATTGATGACCTGAATCACTACCTATAAATATTTATGTTTTTACTCTAATTATATGTCTTTAATTTCCACCAATGTTCTCTTAATTGAGATCGTAATTTGGTGGTCACTGTTTCATTTCCCTTTTTCCTCTAATTAAGACTAAATCTTATTAACCCAATTTCCGATGTGGGTTTTCCCACAATGGTATTTTCTATTTTCAACCCCATTTTTTCAAAGAACAATTTCAAATTGCAAGGATGCAATTTATTAAATGAGGGAAGAATGTAACACCCCATGATTTCATTGTACATTATTTATTCAAAGTAATTTAATGAATTGCACTACATGCAACACCGGGTTCAAGCACACCAAGACTAACCAAACTAGCCATCCCAAAGAGGTTATGAATTGTATTAACTGAATTTTAAACATTATATAATCCTTATAATTTTAGAATCCATATTATGAGTTTCCTAGACATAATGTATGATCAAATTCAATTTTTTTAGATAAAGGAAGTATTTTTCAGAAAATGAAATTTTACCGCCTTTTGAGGGGAAACCATTTTTAAATCCAATATTTGACACTTTTATATTTTCAATTTGAAAAAAATAAACTTCTTGTTTAGAATTGGGAGATAAAAATTTAGTTTTGATAAATGTTTGGTATTTTTCTGATAAATTTCATATTTTATTGAATAGTGAAAAATACAAAATTTTAATTAAAAACAACTTTTTTCATTGAAATAATTTATAGTGATAAATTATACATTTTAATGGATTGGAAGTATAAATAGATTATATTTTTACCATTTAATCCAATTCTGGTCATTATATGTAATTTCACTTTGAAATTGGACATAAACAAGTGTCAATCTTTTGATAGTTATTGTTTCTTAAAAATACGCCTTTTGGTTTTGACAACGGGAATTAATTTAAAATTAATAACTGAAACTTATATTTTTTGAATTTTGTAAAATATTCTTCATTTTTGAATTCAGAATATCAAAATTATCTTAGGGTAAATTTTCTGTATTTTTTTGAAAACTTTCAATTTTTGATGAATAGTGAAAAACAGAGAGTTATAGTTTAAAACCGAATTTTTATATAAATAATTATTTATTATATTTAAATTAATTTATGTCACAATATATTCATAATAATTATATAAGTTTATTTTAATTCATTTGAGTTGGTTTATAATAATTTTAGATATATAAAAATTTTATTGAACTTTTCACCATCTTTTACCCACCTCCTAGGAGAATTTGAAAATTCACATAAAACATAATTTTACCACTTCTATGAGTTGAATTTAGAAAATATAAGAGACATGGTTAATATCAAGGAGTAAAATTTGGTTCAATAAGATAAAAATAATTTTTGGTAAATAGTAACTTTTGACTTTTATTTAGCACGGTTGAAGGTAAATAGTGTAATTTAAGATAAAAAGTATATTATAATAATAAACAATTACCTTAAAACTTGTCATAACCTTATTTTATGAGTCATGGCCGACCATTGGCATCATTTTGTCGATTTGGGGACCCCATGGAGCCACATGAGAGTGATAAAGACTCTTTAGATTAATTAATTTAAAGTAAAGACCAAAATGACACAAACAAATATCTTTTAGTAAATTAATTTTTACATGGGGTTATATAAGTTATATTTTCTACTATAAATATTAATTATAAATCTAAAAATATTTCCTACATAATGGTTTTTTGTTTTAATTTTTTATAAATTAAATAATTTAATTTATTTATGACACAATGATGATGTAATAATTACTTTATTAGTGAAATATTAAAATAATTGATATTATAAATATCCAAATAAATATAATTTTAGAATTTTAATGAATTAAAAGAAATTTATTGGTTAATATAACATGTTAGGATTGATTAAATGAATTTTGTTCGAATTAATAAAGTTATTAAGACTTTAAAAAAATCAATTTTTAAATAGTGTCAAAATTCATATAAACGAGTTTTTAAAACAAATATTATATTATTAATTGATATAATATTCCTAAAAATCTAAAGTTCGGCCAAAGGACTTATATGATGATAGTTATGTCATTGAGGAACCACTTGGGGTTTTCTTGGTAGTTTATTGTCAGTTTATTAACCATATAATATAAAAATACAAAGAGACATGGTAAATGTCAAACTATTTAACTAAGAGTTTAATCTAAAAGATAAGGGTACAATAGTGACCCAAACTTGTATAAAACCTATTGGTTGAGTGTTTTTAGACCCATAACCACCTTATTCTATAAATAACTCAGTTTGGAGCCATTATAAATCAAATTTGAATTTATTATAAAATAATACTTTAAGTTTTTCCTATAGAGCCCGTCCTCCCCCCTATAAAAGGACACCACTTCTAACCATTTCCTCACACCTATAAAGCCATTTTTCTCATCCAAACTCATCCCAATTAATCTCCCTACATCCCTATACTCCTCCTAGAATCCTTACATTTGGAATAAGGCACATCAAGTGTCCTTTTTAGTTCAAACCAAAGGGAGCTTCAAAAATTAAAGGTAACGATTTCTCTTAGGTTCTTTTCATCTTTTTTACTCCTACAACCCCTAATATCTTTTTATTCATTTATTTTATAACAAAAAAATTATCCTCAATATACTAGTATGTTTATATGAGAAGTATTTGAGTTACACTTACACACCCTTCAATCTAATGGGTGAAGAACATATTGTTTCTGTGGATGGAAAACTAACGCCTCACGAAACGATGATGGTTCAATTACCTCCTACCACCTATGATGGGGGCCATTATGATGGAACTATATTTATATATGATATATATTATGTTTATGTTTTCTTCATTCTTCTGTATTTTTCTTTTATATCATACCTTAATGGTTTCCATTATGAGTAAACGCGATAATTTCATTTGAGGAAGTGCGGACTACCGCCCCCTCAAAGTGATATGACTCGTTAATACCATATATGGGACGTATAAAGGATGGAGTTATGATATTATATAATATATTATACTGAAATTAGAATATATCTATGTATAATTATGTTTTAACTCCATTAAAATAATAAATATAAATGAATGTAGCATTTATGCATACGTACGACTTACATTCTCCATGAACGGTGCATTTCATTCATACCCCAAAATGATATGTACTATTATAAATACATGTATATAATAGATATATATGATATATATGAAATATAAATCCTGAATCTCATTCTATATATAATGATCTTTTTACCATGTGAACAACTTGTGACTATAAGGTGTTCATTGTTAACTCAAGTGCCAAATATCGTCTAAACCAACATTATTAACATAAATGATTACATAATGGTTATAACATGGAAATAAGAGATAATAAACTTGAAAAAGGTTCTTAAAAAATTATAAATTAACTTTAGTTTATTATTTTGGATATTAAAGAATGAACGGGTCAAGTCACACACGAGGTAAGGGGTTTCTTATCTCACTTTTAATTCCGTGAGATTTCTATTTTTCACAACTTATTTATTTCATGTGGTGTATTTTGTACTGAAATTTGATATATAAATTATCATGATTCTCTTTATATTCATGATATTATGTGATTCATTTGGTGGTTATTGACTATTTTTCATACGACTTGATTTATTACAACGAGGTATGTGTTTATTTTACAATCTCTTCATTATCCGAGGTTGTTTATATGTAATTATCTTCTCGGACCTCTTTATCATCCACATCCATGATTCTTAAAAATGTATTTAAAATAATTCTTTCTATTTTATAGACTATGGGATAAATTAATTTATACCCTTGTTTACTTTTATAATATGTTTATAAAGGAATATTTCCCTCATTTTCCAAAAAAGGTCCTTGTTAACCATTTTGACAAAATTAAGGTAAGAATGTCTTTTTTAACTTATACGGTGGGTGCAGATATTTTCTACCGTTATAAACTCATCGAAGCTTCCCCTACAAGATTATAAGAATATTTTCAAAGTAAATGTTTTATTTTATTATTATATTACTCTTAAATTATTTCAAAATAGAAAGTGATATTTCTATAAAAAGAGTTTTGATTTCATCTATGTCAACATCCTTTGATGGATTTTAAGTTTATTTTGAGTTGATTTATTATCATACAAAACTTCCATATTGTACTGAAGGTTTTTGGATATGTTTGACTATGGATGTGCTATTTTTATACCATTTATGATTTATGGTTAATGTATTGACATTTTGTATGATAGTTTTAATACGAATGTTTATGATATGTTTAAACCCTTTAATATGAGGAATGTATTGGACTTAGTAAGTGGCGGGTGGAGCCCAATATAGCTCCTCGATGAATCGGTAGGTCTCATGAGACAAGTAGATGTGGAATTTGATGAGGCCATTTCCCAATTTGATTTACTATTTTGGCTGAGGCCTTTATCATTTTTAGATGTCTTGGCCGAGTCCGTGACAAAATGTTTCAGAACGTCCAGAATTATACATTCCCTCATTATGGAAATAATATTGATGGTTCATGTGGTCATTTGAATAGTAGAATACCCATGATTATGTTTTATTATGGAATTATTTACTCAGCTCATATTCCTTCCATTAATGTGTTCATGTTTATTATTGGTAAAGGAATGCGGTTTCAATTATTCACCTTGCTTAATATATATGTCATTTTCCACTGTATTACTTACCCTTACTGAGAATTTGAGATCACCCCTTTCTTATGTTTCATTTTACCAGAATTCCAAGAAGTGTATTATGATTGATATGATGGGTTAAGCTAAAGGGAATAATTGTGTTCTCAAAGAATTATTTGTGATGTGTTTTATGTTTGAAAGTGTAATGTAATGTTAATGTATGAAATCTATTTTCCAAGACTGCTAAACTGATCGATCTTTCGAGACATAATTCATTGTAATCATGCCAATGTAATACAATAATTCACCGACTCTGGGTAACTAGGGTCGGGGCATTACAGTTATAATAATAGGTGAAGTAGAGCATGACCACAACAAAGACAACACCTTGGTCCGTGATCATGATGATGGTGGAGGTCTTCCTAGGTGGAATAATCTAATATCCTTGGGCACATTGAAGAGAATAATACCCCAAATGAGAAACTATGATAAGACCATTCCCATGGTGATCCATGTGTTGGTGCCTATATAAATTTATATAAAATGGGCAATATAGGTGACAATGCCCATTTTTTGGTGATTGTGGTTGATAGATGGATCTATTGTAAAAAATGGCCAATTGGTAGGGTTAAAACTATCAAACATTGCATTGTGGTCTGGGCATGTACTAGTGATTCATAAGGAGCTTCTCTATATCCATTTAAAATTCCATGTACTGGATAAATTCCACCCTTGTGAAAAAACATGAATAGGAGGCTACAACTATGGTTTTGTGCATGTTAAGGAAAAACAAATAGTTATTACACACTATGGTGTGTTCATTCGGGTTTGGAGATTAATTCCAAGATCTATAAAAAAACTCACGACTTGACTCTTAACATTGGTAATGATTATAACCACCATTGAATAAGTTGTTACAAATGTGGGTTTGAATTGAATAATTTTATCATTCCTATAGATAGATTGTTCCACAAGGTAGAGGTGATTTAAATGGAGAATAATCATATAATGGGATAATATCATGTAATGACCCAATATTTTCAATATGAAATTATCTTTTTTTGGTGTAACAATATTAATCCTCGAGTAATGAAGTTACAGAACACACATGAACTACTTTGGATATCCTAGATCATTAAATTCTTTCAAATTTAAGATTAAATTTATAATTATAACCATTGATAATATAGTTATTAAAAAATGATCATATTTTTTGTTATATAAAGGGTTATGATAATGTCCCATTGAAACAGAAGGAAGAAGTGATGGGATCGAAGGGAATTATATTACCCTATGAATACCATTTATCAGAGATTCTATAGGAGATAAAATCACTAGGATTTTACCTTGATTATACCAACGTGATATTCCTAAAATAAATTATGAATGAAATCATTTATGGAGAAGTTAAAGCTGATCAATATCCTGGAAAAATCTATGTATGATGAACCACCTGAAGAAAATATCACTATCTTAGAATATACCCATAGGACATTACATGTTGTAATAAAGGTATATATATCTAGACCCTGACCATATGATTTATTATATGTTATTTTCATTAAACAATTATTATATTTAATACTTTTTAATTTTACATTTTAAATAATAATATAACGAGATTGATAAAATTGATATTTAGAAACGATGAAATGCAATGTGAATTTTTGGAAGTGTATATCTTCCATCAAAACACAATTTTTAATGAACTTAATAATTATTGAAATAAATTATATTATAAAAAATTAATAATAAATAATAATATTTATAAAAATATAAATGATAATATAATTTTATGAAATCATGTGTAATTGTTATAAGGGTTCGAATACTTTCACTGTCAAAAAACTAGTATGTCTAAATAAACATGTATCTGAGTTAAAAAGTGTAAATTCTCATATTTAATGAAATATTTTTGAATTCAGCACATCAAAATTTTTCATTGGTGATTTTTTTTCAATATTTTATGAGACAGTAGAATATTAGGGTAAAATTAAATATGGAAGAAATATACTGTATATATTATGAAATCAAAATTAACCAAATGTGATGTAATATATACTAAAAAGGGTATCCCTGACCAAATACATATATCCCCATTAATATAATGTATATTTTAAATTATTTGATTAATTTTATAAATCCTTAATTAATACTCAAAAACCTATATTATATATAATGTTTTTAAAACAATTATTTATAAATATGACTAACTTAAACAATAACATGGGTATTATTTTAATGATATAAATTATTCATGATTTTAGATAATAAAAGAACTTAAATTTAAATAAACCATTAGAAATAATTGGGAGGGTTTTGTGTTTTTATTATATTATCCTAGAGTCTGAAATCTATGTTTGAAAATTAACAAATAAATATTTTCACTTTTTATATATAAACCAACGCAAAATCCCTTTCATCATCATTGAAAACTCTTGGAGCATGAAATTACTCTAAATTTAATTATCTATATCCCTCTGAAGGTGAACCAAGATCTTAATAAGATCCTATCTTGATTTTATAACCACCCTCTCATGGTAATGGATCCTCTCCTTCAACTCTTTAAATGATTACATTCTTTATGTTATGAATTTGGATTCCCAATTATTCATGCTTGGATATGTTTTCACAAATATATCCTAATTTCCTTATTATTTTCATGTGATTATAGATCTATTTCAGCCTTGTTTACCCCTCCTATAAAAACATTATGTGCCCCACATTTTGTTGTCGATATTTACCCATGAATTTCTATGACAAACAATTTGGTAGTGAATACCCATCGCTATTTCTACTCAAGAGTAGTCACATATATGTAATTATTATTTATTGATTAGGCAATTCCTTGTACATATCTCACACACCATAACAATTGATTTAAAATTGATGAATGGTATTCTTATGTGTTTTCATCTATGTGGTAAACTTATGCATGTAGATTATATGAATGTGATGGGTGGGTGTTCAATTATTTGTCCCTAAAATTCCTTGTGTAGTATATTAATATCATGATATTACAAGTATGGTGTGTGGGTGGTGATCCAAATAAGATTGTATTATGTTTTATTGGTTGTTACCCTTTTCTACTCTTTAGGATTCCATATTTTAAAATGCTTAAACATTATTATGTTTCCATTATTATTTTCTGTTCTATACAGACCTAGGATTCACATACATGGATATGACATCATTTTATATGAATATTCAGCACATAAAAAAAGTACATGCCTAAGGACTATAATAGTTTCATTTATATGGAAACATGACACAAAATCTTCTAACTTAGGGAATGGTCTTAAAATTTTCGCATTAATATCTTCCCAATTAGTACTCCAACTTAAAAGCATTCTTCAAAACTAAGGGAATGGAAACATAAGAAATGGTGAGATTAGATTTTAAGTAAAGGTAAATAAAGGAGATAAATGAGAATAACATGAATATAATGGTATAAAAACATGAGAAAAACACTTTATGACCATACCATGCATATCTAACATTATATATATGATTAATGGATTAAATATTGGTAGAACAAAAGACACGAATCAAAATTGAATTAGGTGAATAATCTACTTGAGATTAATATTAAAGTAATACCTGAAATTTCATTATATACATAAGAATATAAAAAAATCATATTATTCAAGGATGATTGACATGGAAATCATATTGGAATTTTTTCACTCCCCAAACCATTATAATAGTCTTGGTTCACTATCAATACCATCATATTAGTCAAGGTTCACTCCCAACACAATTATAGTGGGAAAAGACCATTTCTAAATCGAGTTCACTCCCCATTCTAGTAATTTCTATATCATGAGATATAAATATTTTCTCAATAAATTGGATGGAGATATAGGTTCCACCCATCACAAAATGAAAACCGTTTTTATGTGTGACACAATCTCATAAAAATTCATCGTATCATTATCCATGAAATGATATAGGTATAATAAATGTTCATCATATCATTAATGAAGGAAAATAGACAGTTTTTATAATCATTTATTCATATCATAAATCATGAAAAGAAGGATGGTTAATTATTATTTTATCATGGTATAACCAGTAAAAGAGAAATAGTTGTCATAAATATATTTCCATAAAAACATAAACCACTCAGAGAAAGAATATGTTTTGTTTCCTTGTATCATATTCAAATTAAATCATAAGTGTTCTCAAAGAATGAAATCTTATATGAAAAATAATTTGGAATGACTACTTGGGAAATTTCTTAGAGGAAAAGAATATTGCTTTGAAAATAATGTTTAAAAAACATGAAACATTATGAAAATAATTTTATTTTTAAATAAACATGACTAATTTTAAAGGAATAATTTAAAAAACATTTAAAACATTTATTGAGTAAAATATTGTTTTCTCTTTGGAAATTTATTTTTAAAACAAAAAACATTATTAAAAAGAATATTTGTTTAAAATAATATTGTAAAATTATAATGGTGTATCTAAAAACCATTAAAAAATATTTAAAACATAACTAATTATCAAAATACATTTTCTTGGAAATAAGATTAAAATTCTATTTAAAAATATTTTTGAAAATATTTTTAGAAAAAATTGGTTTGGAAGAAAATAGATTTCTGACCGAAGAGAGAAATAAAGTCAAATGTTCATAATTTTTTTTTATAATTATATTAAGTACCAATGTTTTGGAATATGTTATATGTACATGATGATATCAAAAATAAAAATAGATAAATAAAATTCTTGATCATTTCTGAGATATGGATAATAATATTTTATCATTGATAAGAGGATATAATGATAAATGATGGGATTGTAAAATTAAATATTTACCAATTTCTTAACTTTGAATCACAATAACTATTGAAATCATTGCGATAATGATCATAAAATCTTGATTTTTATGATAATATAAATCTTTATGTATTCTATTAGCATTCTATTTTATGAGAAAGATTGGAAATAATTAGCTTAAGCTTGAGAAAGACACACCGTCAAGAAGCCTCACCTTATGCAATGAGTCACCGTTGACATGGAAATTTGAAAATGTATGATTCACCTTTAAAAAAAGTATCACTAATAAAAGTGTCTCACCATCACCTTGAGACAACATCATGGAAGTCATACCACAAGAACAATAAAATGGCAATGTATTGTGAAGACATGCGGCCAGAATGACATATGCCACGAAAGTGTCATAATTCTAAGGACACGCTACCAATGTATCTCAATGTGTGATCATGAAATGACTCCAATATCACACCACCAGAATCTGAGTCACCACTAGACTTATAAACCACTAGTTTCACTATTTTAAAGACTCACTACCACTGTTTCATTTTATTTTTTAAATTAAATATTTCTAATCGATAGTTTATCGAATTTATTACTGATGTTTAATTAAATGGTATTTTTTAAATT
This sequence comes from Viscum album, assembly GCA_963277665.1. Classification (NCBI taxonomy): domain Eukaryota; kingdom Viridiplantae; phylum Streptophyta; class Magnoliopsida; order Santalales; family Viscaceae; genus Viscum; species Viscum album. Next base: position 1,428,546,503 of record OY728152.1, read on the forward strand.
TATTAATATAGATTAATTGATGTTTGTGTGAGACATGTAGTACAAGGATGTAGAGGGAACTACTAATTCACTTTTCGGCTGCTATAGTGAATTCTATTAAAATGAAGATGAAAAATACCTAATACATAAGAGGAATAGTTCCATTTAGCGATCTTTTTATATGAAGTGAAGTGATTTGTACATCATTGCAAGAACCAAAAGATATTAACTAATGCATCTTAATTACCCTTGAATAGGGAAGTATAAATATATCTTACATGCAGTTTCTTCCTGTAGTGAAGAAAAAAAGTCCAGGATACAATGTTATACAACAAAATTATGACATACAACTCAAGATTCAGTTCAAATCTATTTCAAGGAATCCTGAGCTACACTACATACCTAGAAGAACAACACCATAACCAATACTCGTTATTCTCATTTTTTTATTTTTTTTATTACATTATTAGAAGTCTGTGGAACTATTTTTTATAACACACATTGCATCCTTCTATAAATTGAAAGAAACATTGATTTATTCACAACACATTTTTATTCATATTTCCCATGGGATACAGTAGAGGACCATTTGGGACATATTGAATTTATACACTACCCTAAAAACTATTGAAGAGGCCATATATGGTATGGAAATTTGGTATAATATTGAAAAAATATATCCAATTTGAGGATAAGATTTTTATATTATATAAACTACTTGGCAATAGTTAATTTCAAAGTTGAGTGGAAAAAGACTCAGCTTGAGACTGAACCTATTGTATTCAATTACCGCGGTGCATTTTTTACATTATTTATTTTTTAATACTATTTCTATTTTAAACTAAAAAAACCTCTACATTGATATTTAATATTTATTAAAGTCAATAAATAGTTTGGATTATGTATTTTTATCTCAACGAATTAAATAAGATTGAATATTGTTTTACTTGAGACCTAATCAATATGTTGAGAAACCTTATAAAATATTTAAACATATATCAAACTACAATTTTGGAAAACTAGTCTCATTTTAAATTTTTTGGTCATTTTTATTTTAAAACATTTTAATAGAATTTTTATTGGGTACTCAATTCACCCCACTCTTGATGTACTCTCTCTGACCAATATTTGATATCCAAGGTAATAGCATTGTTATCAATGTTTTCAAACCATTTACAAATATGATTTTAGACATTATTTAAAAATAACAAATTTATATTAGTTCTAAATTTTATTATTTAAATGTATAATAGGAAATAATGTGTCTTCACTGAAAAACACCTTTTTAAAATGCTAATTAATATGTTCAATGGAATATTAAAATTAAAATGCATATAAAGACTAACTGTTTAGAAATATGGAATTCAATAGAAGATAAATTTGAACTTCATAAAACTGTTAGAGTTACATGGGATGAAGCTATAAAAAATGCTTGTAAAAATAATTATAAATCTATGAATGCCTCATATTGTCCTTTCAGAGATGATAAATTCAAGATAATTTTTTCTCAGAAAAGTGCTATTAAAATTTGGGACAAACTAGCTATTTCTCATGAATTAACAACTAATGTTAAAGATATGAGATAAAATACATATACTATTAGGTATGATAAATTCATGATTAATCCTGATGAATTAATTTAAAATATTTATATCAGGTTTAATTAAATATTAAACACTATTAGATTGCTAGGAAATCAATTTTTATACAAAGACTGTATCATGGGATTGTTAAGATGACAAAGAGAAAGATAGAGAGGTAAATATATTTCAATTAGAGATTAATGTAACATTAAAAAACTGCCAGTCATGGAGCTGATTGGTAAAATGATGATGTATGAAGAATAATTAAAAGTTAACTAAGGGAATGAATATGAGTCTAAAATACAGTCAATTACATTCAAGAATACTACATCCAACTAAATGGAAAATGAAAAGATTCAAGATGAATGTTCAATTGATAGTGAGTCACCTCTAGAAAGTGATGATAAATTGGATTATTTGTCAAAGATATTTAGGCAGACTTATAAAAAGAAGATGTTTTTCTGTAATCCATTCTATAATGTAATTTATTCCACTAGAAACAACTTGAAAAAGGAATGGAAGAAGGATGATAATAAAATTTCATTCTATAAATGAAAAATAAAAGGGCATGTCAAGGATGAATATCCAAAATAGAAATAAAAAAAGAAATATGATGACATATACTAAAGGATTAGGAAATACATGAAAGAAAAATGGAGTTCCTATGAGGACAGATCTCGTGATTCAGAATCTAATCTGAAACAAAATTATGATAGATCGAACAGGTGCTTCATGAAAAATATCTATGAGGTACCTTCTATTTAAAATGTGTTACCTATGCTTAATTTTGACTATTCTATGAATGAATATAGTAATGATGAAATGTATCAAGACGAGATGTTTGAGAATTTTATAATGTTATATGAAACTTCTAGTGAACCTATGGATAAGTACAATGTACTCAAGAGACAACATGCTTTTTCTTCTCTTATTAAATATGATATATATATTGAAACTCAATATAATTCCCACTTAATAAATGAAAATACTGAACTTATAATCTCCAATTATAAATTAATCAATGAATTAGAAAGGATTTAATATGGATGTGGAACTATTACATAGATTCAAGTTTAATAGGTTTATCCAAAATATTTTACATGTCTAGGGTAACAACTTGGATAATGGAGAATAGTTAAGAGAAATTTTGGGACTAAACATAATTCAATAAGATCTACATCTGGTTATTTTTCTAAAGGAAAAAATAATTTTTATTATTTTTTGAAACATACAGTCTATTTATTAAAAACCAATTATAAAAATTTGGGTTCCTAAAGCCCTGATATCTAACACATATAGATCAAATAAGATTTGGGTACCAAATCCTTTCTTGTATAACTAAATTGTAGGAAAACAACTTGATTAACTCTTATAAAATCCTATGGTACTTAGATATTGGATGTCAAAGACATATTACTGATGACTATTCTTACTTATATAATCTAATAAAGTATATTTTTGTCATGTCACATTTGGTGATAAAGCTAAGGGGAAAATCCTCAGTCATTCTTGAATTGGTGACATCAATTCTGTTTTGATTTGAAGAGAATTTATTATTAATTATTGGAATTATTATTTTATAATAATATCACTATTAGGTGATGATGGATTTTAGGTTACATTTGATAATAATACAGGTATTGTTTTTTGATAATAAATATTATTTAGTTTTACTATATTATAAAATGAAATATTTATTTTATATATCTTAATTTTAAATTTCTCAAAATGTTTCCTACAAGAGTGTAATTCGTAAAGAATTATGGATTAGTAATAATATATCAGGCCTTTATAATATTCACTCACTAAGGAAGCTTAATAGTAAAGGGTTAATTAAGGATCTACCAAAACAAGCATTCTCAAATGATAACATGTTAAAATCCTATCAAAAAGAGAAACATCAACAGATTTTTTTACATCAATGAAAAAATTTCCAACTTCTCAAACCCTTGAGTTGGTTTATATGGATTTTTTTTGAACATGAATAATTTTTAGTCTAAATTATAAGAATAATGATTATGTACTTGTAGATGAATTTTCTATGTATAATAGGTTATTATTTTTATCTCACAAAATTAAGGACTATACTTTCTTACCATGTATAGTAGGTCTGTAGAAAACATATGTAGTATAAGGATTAAGACCTTAAGAAGAATCCATGACCATGAGTTTGAAAGTCATGACATTGAATCTTTTCCCTCTCAAAATCGATATATTTATAACTTCATGACTCCTAGGACACCTTATTCGAATAGAGTTGTATAATGAAGGAATATAACTTTTCTGTCTCATAAATTGTGAGGAATTTGTTAAATAAATATGACATGCCAATTCTATTTTGGGAAAAGGATTCAAATACATCGTAATAAATAATAAATTAAGTATTAATTATACCTATATTGAAGAAGAATCTTTTTGTTCTTTGGTATAATAGAAAGCCTATGGTTAAATACTTTAGTGTTTTTGGTTGAATTTTTCTATTCTCAATTCAAAGGATAATCTAGAAATATTTCCTCCAAAATTGTTTAATTAAATTTCCATGGTTATTTATCCTCCAGTAAATCCTATAGAGATATCAATAAGAAGACCAATAAAATGGAAAACACTGTTCACGTCAAATTTGATGTGATAGATCCACATGTTCTTAAGACATATATAGAAAACGATGAGAATGATTCATCTTCCAGGGACGTAAATTCTAAACCCACTAATTCTATAATGAAGTAATAAAAAAAATAACCCAGCGTTGAGTAATTTCTAGAACTTTCAGAACCCATGCCTAAACATATAGAATAACTTTAATTTACCATCCCTACATTTTCAAGATATTTTAGGACTCTAAAGTACCATACATTAGATTTTATTATTGGAGACCTATATGAAGGTAGATATGATAGATATTATCTTATGAAGTGGGTTGAACATCAATCATTACTCTATCATCTACAACCAAAGAACATCAATGATTCCATCAATGATTCCGTCAATTATGAATTTTGGAATGAATAAATTGACAAATAATTAAATTAGTTATAAAGAAACAAAGTGTGGGAACTTTTTGATTGACCTATAGACATAATATCTATTGGTATTAAATGGGTGTATAGAAACAAGGTTGATAAATTAGACACAATATTATGAAACAAGGAAATAATAGTTGCACACATTTATATTCAAGAAAAAGGTATAGACTATGAGGAGTAATTTTGAATAGTATCCACACTTGAATCTATTAGATTAATTCTATCCTATGTAGCTCATATAGATTTTAGACATTATCAAATGTATTTTTGGAGTGAATTTATGAATGGGTAAATAGATAATGATTTTTTTATAACAACCCACAAGTTTTCAAAACCCTAATTTTCCAAATAATGTTTCCCAATTGACAAATGAATTATATGGTTTAAAACACGATCCTTGATCTTGGTATGTTATGATCAACTCTATTCTTATTTAAAAATATTTTTCAAATGGTATAGCTGATCCTACCCTTTTTATAAAATGAATTTCAAATATGTTTGTTTTTAAAATTTATGTAAATGATGTTATTTTTTGGATCTTCATGGAATTCATTGTGTACTTGTTTTTCAAAAATCACGAAAAAATTTAAATTAGTTTAATGGGTGAACTCCAATTCATTCTTGGTTTTTAAAATTTTCACAATAAAGAAGGAATCATTTTAAATCTATCTAAATATACTAATGATTTATTAATTTTTTTTAACTTGGATATAACTAAGAGTACTGATACACTTATTAGTTTTACATGGATGTTATATCTTGATGAATCATAGAAACTAGTGAATCAAACTAGTTATATAGGTATGATTGGATGTCTTCTCTACCTTACTTTTCGTTATTTTCATATTATGTTCTGTGTGTGTATGTGTGGTTGTTTTCATGAAAATCCAAATGAGTCACATCTTGTAGCTGTAATAAGAATTTAAAATACCAAAACTATATTATCAATTTAGGAAAAAGAGGTTAATAATTTCCTTTAGTTAGTCATTCAGATGCTGATTTTTATGGATGTATGTTAGATAGAATAGCCACTTATGGAACATGTCACTTCTTAGGGAAGTATTTAATTTTTTGGTGTAGTAAGAATGTAAATTTCTCTAGAATATCTACTACTGAAGTTATAGGTAGTTTCTATGGAAATTTTTTTTAGTTTAAACACACATAACATGACTAAGGATATAAATTTTGACACGTCCTTATAAAATTTAACAATAAAAGTGCTGTAAATATTTCTAATAATGTTATATCCTATTATTGTAAAAAACCCTTTATATAAGACATCACTTTTTTAGGGATCATTTTTAATGGGTGATATCAATCTAGAATACATTGGTTCAGATAATTAGCTTGATGATATATTTAATAAGACTATGAATTTTTAGAGAATAAATTACATCGATCATGGATTATTTATGATCAATTTTGGTTATGTTTAATTTTGAATGTCTCACCACTGGGCAAGTATCACCCTTGAAAAATTCTCACCTTTGGGAATGTATCACATTTGATCTTCTCACCATTGTGAACTTCCAAACCTTAAAATTCTAACCATTTTGATATTTCTCACCATTGGTTTTCTATGAAATTGTTAAATTTTTTATCCCATTTTAATTTTTTGAGCTGCTAGTTTTAAAATTATTTAAGGATTATTAAAATTATAAATAAATTTATTTTTTCCTAATTTACAATTTTTATTTCTCAAATACCTAAATATACCAAATGTTAAATTCAATAGTATATCTATTTTTAACATTCACTCTCTCATTACACATTTTTTTCTTGATAATTGTGTGCTCTTTTTCTCCCAACCTCTCGACCATATCTTCTTTTTAAAATGAGCTAAATAAGATGACATCCATGACAAGAGTTGAGAGACCTTTAGAGTCTTATCTAAAAGATCCATGTTCCATGAAGTAGAAAAAAGGTGATTATAGTAGTTTCATGGTAGTTGAACCTATGAATCTTGAGCTAGAAAAATGATTTGTAGCACCCAAATAGGAACTAGATGTAGGATTTATAATTTTTAGTAAACTATTATTTCTGAATTTTGTACAGAACCAATGATGAATGGAATGGTTCTTTTCAAATTAGTGACTCTTTTATCATAGGTTGGTATATTTGTTTTATCAGTATGTGAAGTTTATTTTTGAAGATAATAAAAATATTTTGTGCAAAAAAGAGTTAAAGGACATATAATCAAATTTTATTAAAGGTAGTGGGATAGTTTCATGAATTTATCTCATGAAAGTGTTCATAATGTCGACCAAGGAATGATTCAAAATAATGGTGATAATTTCATCTATGAATAATACCTTATAAAGTTGATTGCATATAGAACAATTAGAATGCTGATTTCCTCTTAGTTGATGGGGTAATGCATATTGCTTTCCAAATTCATACATCAATTTCTTTGCCTAGGGAATGGTGATTTTTCTGCCATAAGGTATCAAGATGTGTATTTTTTGTGTCTTTTTAAATGAATATAGAAAATAAACCACTGCATATTCCTTATTATTCATATGATGGAAATGACTAATCAATCCTCTATATAAAATTCTATAATGTATCTGATGTTGAATTTATCAATACTTAAAGTCAAATAAATAGTTGACTAATATGATGAATCTATAGCAGACTATGGTCGATTATATAATACAAGGATAATTTGTAGATTGATGAAGATTATTTATAAACCGTGAAAAAATAAATGGATAGCTAAGAATAAAATGAATATTCAAAAGGCCTAGTGAAAGATGGTAAAAACCCTAGACTATCACCTATTTGACATACTATAAATTTTTTCTCTCCTATCACACCTAGGAATCTCCCTAAAAGATACAAATTAGTATAATTTGTTGAGGAAGAGGCTTAAATCCCTATGGAAGATCAGTTTAAGTGAATCTCTAAGTCTGATGATGAAAATATAGATGAATGTGATGAAAAAGATGAAGATATTGATAATGATGATGATTCAAATCCTAATGGTTTCAATGAGAAAATTATAATTGAGGATGTTGAGATTTCTTAAGATCTTATAACATCTACTGGTGGTTCTATTTACATATTAGAGGAATGTAATAATTGTTTTGGTGAAGTAGCTCTTCCACCCATAAAATAAGAAGATACATCTATTGAGAGGGAGAAATCCACAAGTCATGGAATTCATCCAATGGTTTCTTCTGTTGGTGGTGTTGATGTTTTATCAATTTATAATGATCATACAATTTATAATTTAGTTTTTTGAGAATATGTTTGTTATTACGGTTGTTGAGAAACATGTGGATGAAAGGATATAAGTTGAGTGTGTAGATTTGTCTGTTGATGTACTGTTAAAGGATGTGGATGCCACTGTTGAGCCATCGGTTGGTGTGAACATAAAGGATTTTACTATTTCTGGTGAGAAGAGATATATTGAGTCTCATGCTGATAAGGTCCCTCTTTTCTTATTCCCACTATAATGTTCTACATAGATCCAAATATTTTAGTTTTTGGGATTCATGCTAATCTTTCATAAAGGTGAGTTGATCTGATGTAAGTATAATGGGGTTGGTTCGTTTATGTTCACTAAACAATGGTGGACCTTCCATTATTGAAAGGATATATCCTGAAGGATCAATGGTTTTTTAAATTTATATTTCAGGATTTTTATAATGGCATTATTCTATGACAGAACCTCCTCAAACTGTCCAGCCCTTTTTTATTGACGTAGTCACCAAGGGTGACCTTGATGAGTTCATTGAAATCATTGTTTTAGAATTGGTATGTTTTTAAAGAATAATAAACCGAATATTATTAATATCAGGGAACTATATGCTAAATACTTGATTGATTTAGTGATTTGATATATTCATACAAAGATGATACATAGTATTTAGGAAGTGAAAATTGAGAATAAATGGATTTTCAATTTTATGGAGTATTTGAGATTTGTTGGGGATGGGATTCAATATGATTTTGCAGTCATTATAGTTTCATTCATTTAGAGAGGTCCGAAAATATTACTTCTATGAAATCTATTTAATTGTATTCTCATCCTCTTTTCATTGATGATGAGTTAATCATGAATTTTTTGTGATAAGAACTCAACAGTATTTCTAGGGGTCCTTCAGGTGCCACACCTTCCATACCTAATACCAGTTTGAGTATGTTTGAACATGACTGGGATCATGTTTACAGTATGATCAGGGAGTATTTATGGACTTGAAGTTTAACTGTGAGACCATTACCAAATCCAAAAATAATTATCTCTTAAGGATATATAATAAACATTTCACATATGCCAATTTCTTGTTTTTGGCTAAAAATTTGAGGATGCCTCCTATGACCAAGTACTTTAAGAAACAAGCAAATGAGTTGACTGTTCTGACTCCAGTGTTGCACATGTTTATAGAATCGTGGAAGAACACTTTTGGTGCAATGGAGTGAGGTGGGAAAAAAATAATCGATTTTATCCACTTTTTGAATCATTTTCTACATGTTCATGGGACTAATGTTGTGGCTCATTATTCCATTCCAGTGATATACCATTCAACATATGCAGTAGTTGATGATGAATTATATTTTTTTCCAAGAGTGACCAAAGATCCCAAGGATCATATTCATCCCATTTCAAGTATATTTTTTTATATCATAGTGAATCTATTTGGCACCTATGACCCATCATTATCATAGAGACTTGTTCTCTTCTTAGTGTTTCTACAACCCTTCCTCGACCACCTTCAGCTCCAATTAATTTTCCTTCTAATACCTCTGTGAATATTACTTCTACCTAATCCACAGAAGAGGGAAAAGAACATTCAGATCCTTCATCCAAGACTATATATCATTTATTAGAATCACAGACTTTGATGCGATTGTTTTTATGTAACTTTTTATGTAACACCTTTTGGGATATATATTAATTAGTTTTCTTTAGGATAATTTTAATTATATTTTGAATCTATTTCTCCATCACTTCGCGTTTCATTTCTATTTCATTACGGTATCTATTTTACTGTGCACTTCTTTATAATCCCTAATGAGGTAGATGATCTATGACATTTAACATTTTCAATATTTTCTTATCTTTATTTTCCTTTGATACCTTACTTCTTAGTGTAACAATTTTTTCATTGATACTATGTTTTTAAATTTATTTCATTGTTATTTTATTTAAATTTAATTTCATATGTAGAAAATTCCTTGTTTTATATTTGATAACATCTACCTACTATCATTGATACATTGTGTATCTTTTTTACTTCTGACCCCATAAAATTTCATTAATACTCTCTATATAAACAATTCTAATTTATCTTTGATATAATGTGTATAAAAATTACATGATTTTTTATCATTAAAAAGGGGGAGATTTTTTACCTTATAATTTTAAATATCACAAAATCATGATAATTATAATGATAAAGAACTCTATTTTATCTATTATCATTTTATTATTTGAGATAGATTGACAACAATTATGTTAATTATGATATAGAATAACATTAAAGAATCCTCACCATCCGCAATGAGTCATCAAATAGATGTAAAATTTTAAAATGTAGGAGAAACTACTAGAAAAATATCATTTCAAACATCATCTCACTGTTACCTCGATACACAATCAACAATGTCATACCACTAGAATGAAAAATTGACAAATTGTTGGGATGAAACTCTGTTATCATGACACACCCCCATCTTGTCATACCGCCATAAAAGTGTTTGTGTACTAAGGAAACACCTCTAATGAATCTCACCACCAAATCAAAAAACTCCTCCAATATCACACCACTAGACTCTGAGTCACTACAAGACTTAGACACCACCAGTTTCACCGCCCAAAAGACTCACTACCTCTAATTTATTTTATTTTGAATTAAATATTTCTAATAATTAGTTTATCAAATTTAATGATAATGTTTATTTAGTGAATTATCCTTAATTTCATGATAAAGATGCATTGATTTATGTGTGATAAAATTAGTATAATGATGCACAGGATCCTACCGACTATCTTTACTGTAGATTTTATTGGTTAAAATAAGTTGAAAAATACCTTGTGTTGAAGAGGAAAAGAGATACTTAGAGAGATTGTCATGTGAATTGAAGTGAGTTGTAAATTATTGTAAGAATCAAAAGATATTACCTACTAAATAATTTTAACACATGACCGTGGTAGATGAATCTCATCTTTCATTCAATTCCATCATGTAGTAAAGAAAAAATATTCTACATCACTCTGTTATACAAAAACATTACGAAATACAACTCAAGCCTAAGTTGAAATAACTTTCAATGAATCAGTAGTTAAATTTCTTATAATACAGTGAAACTCCATTAAATATACTCTTTAATATATTTTTTTCATTGAATTATTTTACAAACAGTGTGTTGAACTTTTTTTTATAAGACACACAATGTCTCCTACTTTAAACTGGAAGACACATAGATATCTTCACAACACCTTTTAATTATTTTTTTCCACATATTGTTGTAGAGGTCCAGTTGTGTCCTGTTATATTTATATATTCACACAGAAACTACAGAGGATGACCTATTTGGTCAGGAGAGATATTATAATATTTTTAAACCTGATATATGTTGTGGATAAAAATTTCAATTTATATAAACATCTTCCCAGTATGTGATTTAAGTGTTGATAAGACTAAGTCTTAGTTTGATACTGAACATCCTTTATTAAATTATTTCCGTGTGTGTTTTTAATTTACTTTAAATTTTTTTCAATTTTATATTGAAAAGAAAAACCACTCTTTGATAATTTATCTTAACTGGTGTAAATATAAGATTTTGATTAAGTAAGTTGATTTCAAAGGATAAAATAAAATAGTATATTATTTTACCCGATACCTATTATTTTTTTGATAAACCTTATAGAATATAAAAAATATACTAATCAAATATTTTGGAAAATTAGTTCAACATTATTTTTTGAGAATTTATTTAAATCCATTTTTAACATATTTTATATTAGGTACTCAATTCACATACTCTTAGGATACTCACTCCTACCAACAATACCCATGTAGGAATAACATATAATGAAATTTAAAATATCACAAGGAGGAATAAATTCATGATATTACATTTCAAATCATATTTATATTGACCTCGTGAAATAATATACGTTCATAACATAACTTATTTCTCAACGAAGACAAATTGAGATAAAAATCACTTAGAAATTTGGTTACTATAGAACTATAAACCCAAGAAATAGAGCTCCTAAAAAGGATATGAAGATAAAAATAATTTTAATTATAATAATCATAAAATAAATTCATTTTATTTATATACACTATATAAATGAAATAGGTGTTGAAAATGAGATAGGTCTTAGAGAAGTAAAAAGTGGGAGAGATATCCCTTACCTTAAGTATTGTTTTCATTCATACACGTTAATACCTTTTATATAATAAATATAATTTTTTATTATTATATTATAGGACCATATTATTATATATCATACAATATTTTATATTGTTATAGCTTTTTTTACTCGTTAATTATCAATTCCATCTCAAAGTTATGTTTCATGTTATAACTAATTTGTTTATTCATATATGTTTTGACTTATTATTTATGGTCCTCTTAATTAGATAATTGTTTTGTAATCTCTAGAATGTATAAAATGAATTTATGATCATATATATTCAGTATATATGTATTTATAAAAATCCATATAATTAATTGATACAAAATGAAATACACTATTCATGGAGATGGTATGTTGTATATACAGATGAATATTGTTTCCATTTTATATACACATTAAAAGAAATAAAGGTAAATTATATATAAATATATATTATCATTATAGTATCATTGTTATGTAATATATATCATATATGTTTATTAAACCCATTCTTAATACATTTTATCAAAAGCTTCAATGTATCACATCGCTTCGTAAGACAGTAGTCCACCGTACACATGAAGGGCACTTCCATATGCCCAAAAAATGGAAAGCATGAAGATATCTGTGATATAAAAAATTCATATTCATAGTAATATAAAAAAATCATAATAATCATATGTAAAAAATAATACCATGTATATTCCCAACATTTATAGGTGGTAATGGAAAAAAAATGACATCCGTTTGTGAGGCGGTAGCCCACCTTACATAGGAATGATTATTTCAAAACCCATTTGATAGAAGTGTATATGGTTGTAGGATTAACCTTATCATGAAAAAAACATAGTTTATTTATGATACTATGATTATTTTAATAAAAATATGTAAAAATAATTTAATGGGTTGTAGGATGATATAAAAAATGGTCATTGCTGAATGTTACCTCTTCTTCAGCTATCCTCCTTAGGTGTGTAATAAAGGCCTTTATAGAAAGGATTTAAAAAAATATGAAGTCTAGGACGAGTTTTGGTTGGTTATTAATTTATTTGTGACAATCATGGTAAATCCAAATAGCTTTAGAGGTGTAATTATGTGGGGAGAATGAGTTCCCTTTTATAGATGCGGATGAGTGACATTCTCGTAAATATCAGAAATATTCACTATTGGGAGGTATCCCTTTCCTAATGTGGTAAAAAAATTAAAAAATCATGAAGGGTAGGGTTTATTTGGTCTTAATAAACGTCCTCTTAATAAAAATATATGCATTTTTATAATTTTATTCTTTAACATATAAATTTCCCTATCTTTTACCACTTTGGGGTTTCCCAGTGATAACTAATTCTCTATCCTAGTTAATTTATCAATTATGAATAATGTAAAGTGATAATTATTATAAAATGTAGAAATACTAATTATATATACAATAAATAATTTATAAAACAAAAATACCATGTGTGTTGGAAATTAATTTAAACATAAGCACATGTAATGTTCAAAAACACAACTTTAACCCAAACCGTGTGAATAATGTTGGTACTATTTTTCGGTCTATATGTTAATTATAAAAGATATATTCTCACAAAAGTGAACCATATATATTATATATATAATTATTTATAAATTAATTATCATAATAGTTTATTTTAAGTAATCCAAAATCATTTAATAAAACATCATTTATTTTAAAATAACAGCAATATCTATTCTCACATTATTTAATTAATTTTTGATTTAAAAACATGTATGAAAATAATGAAATTTAAGCATATTAATTTAACAAAATTTAAAAAAAGATATATTAATATACAAAAAAATTCAAATTTATAATTTATTTAACTTACTCCAATTTTAATATTTTTGTATCATTTATTTTAGTTAACTATTAACTTAATAATTCATGTGTTGGAATTTATTAATCTTTCAATGTGACTATATAAAATATAACATATTAAACAATATTATCATGATAATAAAAACTAATTTTAATTTCATACTAATATTTATAACTATACATATGATGTTTTTTTCAATCCTAAATAGTTATAAATATTAAAGGCAATGTAGGTTCCTTTTTCATATTTTTTTACTTAACATATTATATAGGTAAATTTCTAGGAATAGTATCCCTATAAATCAAAATAATTTATATGAAGATGTAAATGAACTAAATATTTCTAGGAAATGAGTTTTTACAAGTTGGTAGGTCATTATAAACCTTATATTCTTATTTTAACCACTAAGTAATCACGCTTTTACCTTTATTATTGTAATTAATTTTAACAATTTTCAGTAATGAATTTGGTCAAATATTATGTTGGAATAATTATAAATTATGAAAAAATTTAATTCAAAAAATTGAATATATTTTTCCTAATTCAATTCCCATAGTTTGAGAAATTTAATTGAAAATGAATCCCATGTATGTGATGAAAAAGCATTTTTTTAAAGATAAAATTTTCAAACATTTTCAAGGATTTTATATGCAAAATAAATATGATAACGGGTCCAATAACCTAAATCGAATAAATATAAGTTTAATTAAAATATTATTACATTAAAACCAAATCAAAATATTGTACGACATTCTAAATTATTTAAATGAAATGGTATTTCTCAATTAAAATTCAGTATTTTTCACTATTAATCAAAAAATATAACTTCCCCAAAAAATACATAAAATTATGTTTATGTTAATTTATATATTTTAAACTCAAAAATGAAATTTCTTTTTCCATATATATTTTAAAAAAATTTAAAATTTAATATTAAAATATGTGTGCTAATCACGGTTAATATTTCTTTTAGAAAAGTTATTATTTTTTCCCAAAACACTTTTTTTAAATGTTTTTTATTTTATGTATAATCAATATATTAATAATAAAAATTGAAAAACTATATATTATTAAAAGTTATTTAAATTTATTTATTTGTTCCATTCTAATGGATAGGTGATAAATGTAATATTAAATATTAATATTAATTGTATATTGTTGTTCCTTAAAACTAGGTCTAGCGTGGAATTCAAGAAATTAAAAGAACTTAGAATTGTGTGTAATAGAAGACAATATTAGTGTTGTGTGTACTAAAATCTAATCAGAGTGTTTTATGTAGTGGAATCTTAACACGATAGGAATCTGTGATAATTATTACAATCCACTTGCGATGGATTATCATCGCAAATGACTTATTGTGATGGGAGTCCATCGCAAATAGACAGTCACAGAAGAAGGCGTCACAAATATAATTATTTTCAACAATCCATCGCATAAATTTTTTTTTCCTTGGATATCAAGGTCATATCAATAAAAAACCTGAAATATTATTTAGATCACTTTTTTTATGATCTGTCACAAATAACATTTTTTTTAAAAATTAAATTATTTTAAAATTAAAATTAAAAATAATATTTTAAAAAAAATCATTACAAAAGATTTTAAAATTTTAACACAGACATAAAAGAAAAAAATATTTTGAAATATAATATGTCTATCATAACACTTTACAAAACAGCCATAAAATATTTACAAACCATCAACTTGCATCAGGTGGTGGTGGATCACTCGATGGACTAGGGGGAGGAAACTCTATATCAACTCTATACACAAGTCGCCACATATATTTCTTCCTCTCCTCATCTTTAAGACATTTCTCCCCATGCCCCTCCTCATCCTACTTTTTCATCGGCTATATCAACTCATCATGAGCTCTCAACCTCTCATCATAATGTGCAGTGGACAACGACGTCGATGATGACTCTCCACGAACTCCCTTTTCACTCACATATTCCATAGAAAAAGTTTCATAATGACTCATAGGAGTCAGTTGAGAACCAATACCAATCCCTCAACCTTTCTCAGCACCCTGTGATGTCACCTGTGCCGAATCTCTCTCATCAAAACATGAATCGTTAGTGACATCTAGTTTGGTCTCATCTTGACTCTCCCATGACTGAGAGGTAACATCCTCATGTGTTTCCTTTAAATATAATTAAAATATAGAATAAAAATAAAGTTAATATTGGTGACATTGTTCAAAAAAATAAATAACCACAATATGGAATTATCATTTTCCAAAAACTACTCTTATTTGGGGATCAGAATACATCTTCTAATAAACATCAAACTACATAATAGATGGGTATGTAGCAGACTGTATAATATAAAAAACACGTTATAGATAAAATAAATATACATTAATAAATAATATCCCTTACCATATGTTCTCTATGTATTCCAAATATATGACTCCCAGCCCTATGAGTGACGAATCGTCTCCCCAACTCTGACGTCTAATTGATGATCTCCTCCTAAAATTATCTCCTATCCAGAAGGAGCACAACCCATCGAATACTTAAGATGATATAATGTTGGGATAATGGGAGACACGACACTCATTGTATATGTTAGCACAATATTTTCCCACAAATAACTTTCTGATGTTGTTTAGAAACATACAAAGTTTCTTGTATATACAAGTATTCCATGACTTTCAGATATGACCTCTCTGACTATCAAAAATCGAAAAAAATAAATTATGAAAGACAATTCGGAAAATAGTTTAGTAAATAAATAAATATTAATAAATTATATATTATTTAATAATGTACATTCCAGGGGTCAAGCATCTGGTCATCCATGACGACGGGTACTAGGTCCCATGACACCCATTTCTCAAAAATATAATTTCTAAGAATCTCAATAGCCTGGAAAAAGGATAAATCTAAAAAAGTATGCAAATTGAAACAAATATATAAACAAAAAAAAATTATATAAATTAATACACTTAGTTAATATATAATAAATATATTATTAAATAATTAGACATAACTTTGTAAAAAGGGATCAAAATCAATAGATGGTCATCTCTCTGGAATAGGATCTGAAATCTGTAATCAAGTAGGACCATGCCCCTACTTAGTGGGTACACAAGCATGTGGAGGAGGAGATGAATCAAGATCATCGGTAGGGAGTTCAGAATTAGTGAGAGAATATAATAAATCAACACGAGGATCATCTCCATCCATCAAAAAACAAATATTATCACCAGTAAAATATTGTTATAAAAGATATGAAATATAAAAAACTAATGAATTTTAAAAGAAAATAATGTTACATGTAATAGATAGTTAATACAGAAATAAAATTTTAAATACTAATAAATATCAATATATGATAATTACTAGTAACTAAAGACCTGAATATACTACATAAAATATCGTATTCAACAAAATTTTCATCGACATCAATGTCTTCATCCTCATATTCAACATTGTCTAATTCCATAGTACTTTCAGTTTCATCATACCTTATTACATCATCAAAATTATCTATATCATTGGACCTCAACTAAATGGTTTCATCATTGATATTTCCATCCCACTGGGTAAGAGATATATTTTGGTATGTTTCATGAAAAATTTCAATATGTATCACTACTATAGAACCATTTACATTTATTGTAATCTGATAGTCACATGATATCATTTTTATCATACACCATGAGTCCTTCAAATGTCCCAAAACATCATAGTAATTTTCATACTAAACATGAACTGTTTGATGTGCCAACATAAATAAGTAATTTGATAAAAGAAGATTTTTATATTTAATGTCAACGACTCAATTTTATGGATGAACTATCAACCCCGATCAGCATCATACCAATTACATTTAAATATTGTAACATAATTTGGTCCTATATAACATAACTTAATAATATCATCCATCATTCCGTAAAATTCAACTTCACTTTCCTTATAATGGTATCATTTCAAACAAACACCACTATTAATTGATTTCTTTGAGTCACCATATATGTGTGTATGGAATCTAAATCCATTAACCGCATAACCATTATAAACTTTTACCAATATCAATGTAGGGTTTTTGAGAACATATTATCGACAAACAATTTTATTTTCATGTCTTGTTACCTATAATCAATAAGAATTATTAATAATAGATATCATTGAAAAATTGATTTGTTATTCCTTCGAAAGAAACATTGCTAAGTAGTCTTTGAAACCAATAGGAAGTTTTTTGTCACTATTACTCAAGAGAAGCTGATGTAGTTTTTAGAAAATGATTTTTATATGGTCATCATATAGTCTTCCAATAAGATAATATAAATAAAGATATATTTTATAGATAGGTAATAGAATAATAAAAAAGTAGTACTTACTACAAAAATTCTGTCATTTCATCCCAAATCTAGAGAACATAATTATGTGCTATGTGAAATTCATTATTTGTAATACATCTCTCACGATATCCACCGAATCCAAGATTGGGATGATCAAAAACTGACAATTGATGGTCTATTACATCATCATCATTTGTCTCATTATAACCCATCTAATTATGTTTTGAAGCATATTACAATTCTAAACAATAAGAGTAGAAATTTGAAATTTCCTCCTTCAAGTATGCATATGTAATATACCCTTAAACTGATGCTATGTAACAAAAAAATTTCATTAATTCTTGTATACATCTCTTAATCAGTTATTTCCACCAATATTTTACCAGCCCTCCACATTTAGCTTCATGTGAAAAATGAAATATTTCATATTCCATTGATTCAATGAATCTCAGTGAGAATATTTTCTCTAATTTATATAAAATTAAAACAACATCATTTTATTAGAAATTCAATGCCTTATAATTTAATTTTTCCACACAAATATGTTCAAAAAATGATATTTCAGTTAACATGTCCTAGATTGGAGAATTCAACAACCCTCTAAAACCAATAAGAATTAATCATTCTATTATGACATAACAATCATGTCTTTTGACTTTGTAATATTACCATTTCTGTTGCAACAAGACAAATTAGAATTATAACCATCTGGTAACCTCAAATATCTAATCCATTGATAGAATAATAATATGTTTTCTTTACTAAGTGAGTAAGTTTCTTTTTCATTCATTAATTTGTCTGATCCTTCAGCTTCAAATAATTCAAGTTCAGGATGTATCCAAATCTGCACAAGATCTAATCAATCCTTTACATTATCTTTGTTCTTACCAGGTGTGTCCAACATGGTATAAAACATGTTATCTAAAAAATTATTCTCAATATAAATTACATGAAACATGTGATGAACCACGGAATCTGACCAATATGGAAGGTCCTAATAAATACTCTGCTTTATCAAATTATCATCTCTCTCAAAACCATTTACCTTTTTACCATTTATGGTTTGTCCAAAAGTAACATGAGGTAGTGCATTGACAATTGATTATACCTGATTACCTGATAGAACTGCTAGAGGTGTGTTTGTTTCAGTAAGGCCCTTTGTAAAATTAATTCTATTTCTTTGAAAAGTGTGCTCTGTAGGAAGAAATATCTAATGAAAATAAAAATAACTGACCTTTCAACCATTAAAAAGAAAAAACTCTTGGTTCTCAGCCATACAGTACTGATATGATTTTAGACCATGTGTGCTCCATCCAGATGACTTACCATCTGCCGAAAACTCACTGATCATCCATATTAATGAAACCTTCAATATAAAATTTTTATCTCCAGTTATGCCAAATGTAGTCACACTATTTTTCTATACTGAACTTTACTCATAAATTAATGGATTCCAATAAACACCAATATTATTATTTGTATGTCATGGGATTAAAAACATCATATATATATGTGGTTCCTTCATCAACATCCTAGGAGGAAATTTGTAAGGTGTAATGACAATAGGCCAATAAGAACATTGATTGTTGTAATAAAAAAATGGTCAAAACCATTAGTAAAACGTCCGAGTCGTTTGTTATGAGGTTCTGTATCCAAAGAAGGATGTGTCAAATAAAAAATTTTCCATGAGTCACCATGACATGGAATATTTAAGATTTATATAACAGAAATATTTTATTTATTCCATTTCATAAATCTAGATGTGCTGCAAGACATAAATAAACAATGTAAATGAGGTGTAATTGTAAAATATCTAAATTGATTCATAGGAACTCTGGACATTCCTTATTTTAACTCTTTATACCATGATTTTTCATATATTGTACAATTAACTAAAGATTCACCTTAACCATAATATAAGACGCAATTCATTGAAAATTCATGGATCTTTTGATAAAATTAACCCAAATTATAAACCAACCTTTTAATTTAATAGAAACTAGAAGGTAATGTATTTCTGTCAAGAAAAAATGACTTAACCAAAGATAAAATCAGATAAAACAACTACTAGGAATTCCAAAATCTAATTTAATAGCCATAAATTTTATAACATCTTCATGTTTTCTAATTCGGCTTCCTAGATATAATTCCTCCTCGGTGGATTGCAAAAAATTGTAAAAATGAGAAGGATGAGATTCTAGATTTGGAATGACATTTAGAGTTGTTGTTTCGTGAATTGATGGACTAGCTCACTCATGTATTAAATTCTGAAATTATTGATGTGGAACAAAAAAAATTGTATTTTCTACTGAATTATTTTCACTACATTGATACCAAAAAATATAATCTTTTTCAAAATTATAATATAATAGATGAATTCCAACATTGTCAAATGTATTGAATGTCCTCAGACCACATTTATGGCACATACATTTAATTTTTCCCTCAGAAAAAAATCTTAATTTGACAATGCAGTTGATATAAAGGCCCCAACACCTTCAATAAAGACAGTATTTAAACTGGATCCGTTTGGATTTTTGTGATTATTTATCCAATAATGATCACATAATAGATACTAGTGTCTAATTCTGGAGCCAATGTTTATCTAAAAACAACAATATAAAAACAATTATTACATATTATTTTGTCTCATTGAAAATTATTATTATATTTTAGCTCATTAAAATATTCTATATGGAGTATTATCAAAGTGAGGTACTCGGATAGCATGGGATTACATGCCACATAGAGGATCGAAAAAGATAAAATAACCATATTTAAAATATTATATAAGGCACAACCTATTTTTTTTAAATAATAAAATATCTCTTGAACTTTGTCTTATCTCAGACACATGATTTTTTTTATATTTTTCATTTTTTTTAAATTATAATTATGATTTTCTAACCACCATTAATATTAAAAATTTATTAATTGTAATGACTCATTGACTGTTAAATATTTTAAATCTTTTAAATTATTAATATATTTTTAGTAATTAAAATATTTTAAAATTTTTAATAAGTCCTTGAATTATTATATGTTTTTAAAAATTATTACTAAAAATTATCCTAATTATTATTCACTATGTTTTTAATAAATTATAAATATTTTGTTTTTTTGTTTTTTTCTGTTAAACTAATTTTTTATCATTTTTAATAATAATAATTCTTGTATATAATTTTTAGTTAAATTTTTTGTTGTAAATTAATTTGCTCACAATTATTAAAAAACCCAAAATTTTATTTATAACATACATTATATATATATAACACATAATTAAATAAATTTACATCAAATAAATTTTTACACATTTTTTCAATGAAATTAATATATAAAATCAATTTACAAACATACACGCACAGACACATTTTTTTAATATTTCCTTAAATTTTCAAATTATTAATAATATTTTGTATGTAACATTAATATTTACTATTTATTATAAATATTAAGTAAATAATTAAATAATTATGTAATTATATATATATATTTATATTAAAATATTTATAAATTAATATAAATATATCACAAATATTTTGACACATTTATTTAAACCAATACAAATATAAAATTTTTATATACCTACATATAAACGTTCATAAATATAAGATGTATATTAATAATATTGCATAATTAGTTAGTTATTATATTAAATTATGTAATGATTATTATTAATTATTTAAATTATTATTAAATTTAAAATAAATATTATATATATGTATATAACGATTTCATAATTAATATAAAAACATATAATATATTCTGACCCTTTTAAATAAATATACAAATTAAATATATATATATATATATATATTAAATCTTAGATGTATTTTTAAAATATTTTTATACACATATTCAGATATTAGTGTGTGTATATATATATATATATTACACGTTCAAAATCAAATATATTTTTATATGTTTTTTATTATATATATATATATATGAAATAAACAAATACATGCATACATATATACATACAGACACACACACACACACATATAAATATAAATATATATTAAAAACCATAAACAATTTTGAAAAAGTTTGTATATGTCTGTCTGTATATATATATATATATATCGCAAGCTTTACATGTCTTTTAAAACTAATATATATATATATATATATATTCATATTTTAATATACATATATGTATGTATATATATATATATATTAAAAAATATATACACTGTTTTTTTATATAAATACAGAAATATATACATATATATATATATTAATAAATTTACTCATTTTTAAAACATTTATAGATGTATACACAGATTGTATTGTTTATATATATTTAAATAAAAATACTTCATAATTAATCTGAATGTATTATTTATATGAATGTATATAAAAATATTTATTAGTTAATATAAATATATAAAATCTATTTTGGAATTTTTTTCAGATCTATATATCATATTTATATATACATATATTTAAATATATATATGGACATACATATATGTATATATATAAGAAAATTAACATATTTTTAAAATCATTTATATATATATATAATCACATTTTAATATATTTATATATAAACGAACACATTTCAAAATTAACGAAGTACACAAACATATCTATTCACATATATATAATTTTAAATACAAAATACATAAAAATATGAAAAAAAAATATATTCAGAATTCATGAAATCAAATCAAAAAAAATACATCAACGTGATTAAAATCAAAATTTAAATTAATACAATTGCATCAATCCAAAATATCAAATAAAGTATAAAAATTAGAGGAATTTCCAAACTAAGAGTTTAACCATAACAATATATTTGACATTAAATCGAAAATGTAGAAAAAACAAACAATATTATAATCAAAACCGAAATTAATGAAATTTAATTTATCCTAAATATCTAATATAGAATGAAAATAATATAAATTTATAAACCGTTGGACCAAACCAGTATATTTAACATTGAAACCAAAAAGGATAAAATTTGATTGAAAATGTAAGAGGAGTCCGTACAATGAAGATCAGAGTCAAAATTTGCAAATAAAATGGGAATAATGGAGCCGCACAGAGCTGAGGGAAATGGTTGTGCCATAGGGTTTGTTACGGGATTGGAAGGATGAATAATGAAAGGATAGGAATAAGGAAAGTATGTCGTCCCCTCTGTTAAATTGAGGATTTTTTTGTGATGGATTTAATTCCATCACAAATAGTTTTTCACAATGATTATTAGTGAAGAACATTGTGTTCCATCGCAAATTATCCCGAGCATTGGGGCATTTGTGATGGATTTTTTTATCTGTTGCAAATGAAAATCATGATTACTTTTCACACCGGGTGGTGGGAATGCATGCCAAAAGAAACTATTTGTGACCAGTCATTTGGTTGTTTTATAAGACCCATCACAAATTTCTAAAATGATAGTAGAGTAACTTTGTGTTGTATATAATGAATGTTTATGTTGGTGTAGCATGTAACTATCGTGGGCCATATCGTGATTTCATCCAACTTGACACTCGTACCAATTCATGACACGACATGAAGGGCATTTCTGATTCCCACAGGATGGAAACTAGTGGTGGGTATCATTAATATACTTTGGGATTGATTTCACCCATCGATATAACCACAAATAAAAAACAATAATAAGCATCATAATGAATAATAACCATAACCAAATGATGTACAATGATTTTTAAATTCATATTTTAACAACTTTTTCATGAACCAAAAGTACATCAGTATAATGGGATCAACAAGAATCTCTAAATAACCTTTATGAAAAAAGGGAAATCACCCTCAAGCCACCACCAGGAACACCTATATGAAATGGAACACTAACAATTGGATCCACCCTCCCCACCATACATCTTTCCATTACATGGGTCTTACATAACAAAGACTACATGCACCCAAGGGTGCATGTAGGGTGTGAGACAAAGCCCAATATGATTCCACCCAAAATAAAATATCACAGGATATAACATTTGAAGACAATTCAACACATGCATTTCCATGAGAATATTTTAACTACTTTAAAGAAACATTTTGACGAAACCATTTTTAAGGAAAACGCTCTTAAAAGGAGAATAATTTTTCAAATAAGCTTTGCTAAAATAACGAGTACACATGGTCCATCGTATATAGATAGATACCCCCACATCATATAATCATCATTTCAAAAGAGATAACCGTGGGTAAATCCCCAAGGGTAAATGGAACAAGTGGGACCCTATGAACATCGTACATCGAGGATGAAAATCCTCTAACTCAACTAGAAACAACGTTCTCTTGTATGTTCCACAAGATAGAATCTCATCTGATGTTCTAGCAATCCAAAAAAGTCCTCATGTATACTCAACTAGAGAGGATCTCATCAAATTTCAAGTGGTCTGCGATTATATCACATGTTTAGTCAGTTTTACAACCATCCATTCTTCTAGACAAACCCAGGCCTTGGCCACTTCCAAATCAACTAGAATAATAGTTCTATTTCCCCTATATAGATACACAAGACTCCATTTGTTCTCAAATTTAATTTATCTTATAACATAAATAACACTTTAACATACACATTCCAATCAACACAAGCATACAAGGAAATCACCACATTCACATTTTCATATTGACCTAATGATCCAAAATCACATGGAAACCATTAGTTTCCTTAAAAACCCACATTTAATTTCACATTAACACCAAAACCATTTGCAAATACATTTCTCACCACATTCAAAAAGTTTCAAATCCATTGGGAAACACCACTATAAGAACACGGATGTGATCCAATAATTTTCCATGGTAAATCCCCTTTAAAATATTATTCTTATCAAAATCATTTTTTATATCACGATTCCCAATTCAAAGGCACATTTAAGGTACACAACCAAGAACAAAAGATTAACGAAATCTAATATCCTTTGAAAAACCCACTTTCATAACATTTTCATCTTTAAATCTCTTTAAAATCACATTTTTTTCCATTCACATGAGGTGTAAAATGCATTTATAAAACACCACAATGAATCCCACATGAAATAAAAATAATTGATTTTAAAAAAACAAACTCTTTAACATATTCATGCCAACCGATTTTTAAAAAATATTTCACACTTTACAAATAATCCATAGAACATATATATGAAACCATCCATGCATATCAAAATAATATAATAATGTAAAATCCTTGAACCACCTACCTCACAATTGAAAACATCCATAAATCAGTGTGAAATCATATCTTCACAACCGTAATACCCTATAAAGTAAATATACAACAAAAACCATCAATATTTACCCAAAAAACAAGTTCAAACCCTATTTATGTCAAACTACCTATTAAAAAATTGGAACTCAAGAAATAGGGAAGAAGAAACCTAGAAAGAGGGAGAAATTGAAGGAATGGAGACTTAATTGACAATTCCTTGATAATTACACACCAAAACAACCAAATAATTATTACCAAGATGTTTATAGAAGCTTCTAGGATTCTTTAATGGCTGCAGATCCCAAATGGGGTGGAATAGAGATAATATACGGTTAAAATCAAAGAGGGTAAAAAAGTAAATTTACACTTTTTAATGACCTGGAGAAGTCCATAATTTTACAATAATGTTTAGAATATCATAAGAAATACATATGCCTCTAATTATACCAGAGGGACATTCCACATAGTTAGCCTACACGGTTTGTCAAATCGTGCACCAACCGTGTGGTCACCACTGTCCAAATGACCATTTATCACATGGTTTACTAGACAAGGGTGCATAAATTTCTCTACCCCTATGCCTATTGTGCGCCACCTTATTTGAAGGTAAAGATCTATATTTTTCTCTAAACACACATTTCAAAACTATGGGATAATTTTTCGATAAAAATAGATAGAAAAATACATTAAAATAAACATCTTCATTGTGAAAATCCTCCCGACCATGAAACATTTCCACCCTCAGAAAGGCAACTCAATGCTTGATCAGAGAAGAGAAAAGGACAGTCCTCCTCAACCTACGACACCGTCTGCCAGGACTCAAACAAATCAATACCATATAACCAAAAAAATTTGGACCAATTGAGTTGACTTCCCATGAATCACTTTCTCTTGACAATCCATAATCTTAATGGGCCACTAAAACATAGATAAATCATGCACCAATTAAGTCTCTACCCAATTCAACACTTGATAAGGATTTGTGGTATAAATTTTCTACATAGTGGAATTAAAGGATTCCTTAATCAAATTCAAATCAAGAGAAAAAACTAATTGGTATTCCCCTATAAAAATATTATCAGTAATGTTAAAATGTATGACAAAACATAGTGGTAGCTTCCCTTGCTTACCCAAACGACGATTACCCATGCGAGGTGCAACATTCAGGATCTCTTGATCACACAAAAAAACTCAAATTCTTAGAACCTATGATGAGGATAAGACATTTGAAGACTCTTCACCATCAAAAAATGCCTCTTTATCAAATTTACCTTGTTAAATGTTTCCTGCATAAGGATCGATCCCAACAAAGAGGTCTCGTCCACCACATCCCATCACAAGGGGGACCGAAATGAAAAACTAAAAAGCACCCCCAATGGGATCCATTTTAATTATGTTTTGGTAAATATTAGTATATTAAATCTCAACCCAACCCAAATGGATATCCCTCAGACCTCCGAAATAAAAAATAGATGCCCATATCATGTCTATAAAAATCTGATTTGTATCCTCCGGTTGTCCATCCGTTTGAAATTTTTTGCCGTATTCAACTTTACTTGGGTACCCATTGTATTTTGGAGGCCTTCTCAAAATAGATAGGTGAAAATGGGGTATTTTTAATAAAAAAATACCAACATTACATCATGAATCCTCATAACGTCTCACATACAACCATCCCAATTGACCAGTTTGGATGAATCTCTGATTGGAATGAAATGGGTTGATTTGGTTAGACAACTTATCACGACCGAAATAGAATTCCATCCTTGATCTATATTAGGTAATCCAAAAATAAAATCCATGGAACCCTTGTCCCCCATATAGGTAGGAATAGATTATGGCTGAACATAATTAGAGGGGCTTTGGTGCTCTAATTCAACCTAACAAGACATGTAACATCACAATATGTTGTTAGATACATATCACCTCATACATGGCCCCACTGATGCTTTTCATAATACATATTTGTTTCACCTGGATGAACAGACCACTGAGACTGGTGGATATCCTTTGTCTCCACATTCCATAATGACAACAGCTCTACTAAGTGGCCCTTGAAGAACAAAAATCCCCCAAGAGACAATTACAAATCACAAAGAATCTCCCCACCATTTAGAAACCGCATAGACTGCTAGCATAACTCATCACATGGATTCTCTTATAGAATCAACTCTAAGTGAGATGGTTTTTGTTGAACACTAGCCAATAACATTCCTCCACTGGGTTCATTAGTCCTAATATAAATTTTAGTGAAAATATTCATCAACATGCACACATCGATTGATTTTTTCACTAATTTCAAGTTCACATTCATATTAAATGTATCCCAAAAATATTTACCTTTCATGGGGTTTAGACTATATCAATTTAGAACCACTAAATATACTCACACCAATAGAACTGCCTTAAATTCAAATATTTCTAGTAGAAAGTGTAGGCCAAGTTCTTATGATCAAAATAAATGAAAAATGTCTCCCCATAAAGATATTGGTGCCATTTCATTAAGGCATTCATCAATACTTCTAATTCTAGGTCTTGGGTTGGGTAAATTGTTTCATGTGTTCGTAGTTTATGATAATCATACACCACTACATTATCATGCTTCATCATCACAAACGCATGAACCATCCATGAGGCATCACAATAGAACACATTACGCTTTATAGATTACAACTAGATCAAAATAGGGGCACGGTTAACCAATACAAGAGCTCCTAAAAGGAAGAATGAAAATTTGGGATCAAATAAAACATTACCCCTTTTTTAAAGAACTATAATCGAAGAAGAAAGATGATAGAAATCTCAAAAAAACCTTCAGTAATATAATTTGAGGCCCCTAAAAGCTCTGGATCTCATAAACATTCTTTGAATACTCCCATGATATCACTGAAATAATATTATTAGGGTCCACTAAAACCCCTCATTATATAATTAAATGAACTAAAAACATCCCCTCCCAAATCCAGATGGTGTGTATATAAAATATCACATAGAGATGATGATCATGAATGGTTCCCAATACAATTCTCAAATACCACCCATGATCCTCCTCGGTACCTCAATAGACCAGGATACCATCCATAAATACCTTGATAAAAGATCTAAGATACTGATGGAACGCCTGGTTCAAGAGTTCCATGAATACCACTAGATAATTTGTCAACCCTAAAGGCATGAATGAATACTCAAAATGGTCATACCTTATTTGGAGGGCTGTTTTGGAAACATTCACCAATTAAACATTGATTTGGTGATACCGAAATCATATATAAATCATCAAAAACCAACATGATCCCTTAATATGATCTAAAAGGTCATCAATACATGGAACAAGTATCTGTTCATGACCACTAACTTATTCATCTACCTATAATCAGTGCACAACTAGAGAGATCCATCAAACTTTTCATCAATCAAAACTATGGTGGACTATTGTGACACACTTGGGAGAATTAATCCCTTGTATTCAAAATCATCCATATAAACCTTTAATTTCCTAAACTCATTGGGGGGCATATGGTTTAATGGAAGAGATATTGATTGTGTTCTCGATGTTAAATCAACAGTGTACTCCACATCCCACTCTAGAGGAAAACAAAAGAAATCATCTAGGAAACCTCTTGGATCTCATTCACTATAGGATGGAATCTACTCTCAAGATAACCATCATCACCCTCCAAGGTGAGTGAGGAGATCATATAAACATGATTTCCCTATTATAGATGTGGAGTTCTAGCACGTCTTGACCAAGGATCCCATTAACCATGAAAAAACTTGGGATCTTCCATCATGTGACAAACAACTCACATTACAATGCTTTCAATCAATGTGAACTTCACGATGAACCATCCAATCCATTCCAAGGATCACGTTAAAGAGGTACCTCACTAAAACCAACCAATAACACTTCATATCGACCTTGGAGATGGTGAGGGAATAATACAATCACATGAAACGCTGCTCTTGCATCTTACTAACCAGGGTTACCAACTCCATCACATACGACATAAGATCAGTCGAAAATTTTAACACATCAACAAGGAGGGTAGAAATAAATAATACATAAGAAAAATTATGAAAAAAAATATATAAAATGATGTAATAAGAATGTTACATCGAACTATCATTAGCTCTGCATTTTATTCCACTAGAACTTGATCAACCACATTGAGTAGCCTCATATTAGCCCGACCTGATGAAAAACCACTAGCTTGTGACTCTTCCCCTGATCAGTATCTTCCAAGACGATGATCCAATCATGTAACCTCGAACACCAAACTATAAACCCACATTACGTGATGGTTCTGGATGAGATGTCATCCCATTAGAAGCCACAAACCCTCCAATACTCTAATATCGGTGCAACATTCCAAAACATTACCAATTGTTTCACATAACCCTCACACCATTGACGATGTATGGAAGGATATGATGACAAATTTAACATGTGACTTTCCTTCGCACACTGATGGCCCTGGACTGACCCAACATTGGAAGAAAAAAAGAATGACAACCCTTAAAGAAGGCCTGAACTACCACCGACATTCTTCCCATTCTAATCCCAATTATTCTTATTCTATGATGAAAATTCACTTCCCACTACTAATATTTCTCCATAGAAACTATACTTGATTCCATGGTCAATTTCTACCATCATTTCATGATCAATCACCTCGAAATAAGTTTTAAAATTGAATAATTGAGATCATATTTTTGGATGAAACCCAATTTAAAACTTCTTAGCCTTCATATTATCTTTGGAAAAATTCTCTAACGCATACCAAACAAGCTAAGAAAATATGTTAGAATACTCCATCAATTACCAATATACCTATATAAGATCCTCTATGGTTTGAAGAATGCTAAAATCACAAGACAATAATACTCATTAAAAATGAACATGAAGTCTTTCCAACCCATTTTCTCCTACATTCCATCTTGAACCACAATGTCCAACCACTTATGAACGGGTTCTTCCAACATAAACAAATCACATTTCACTATGATCACCTCAAGAGTATCAAAAAAGTAAAACACCATATCTATATTCTCAATACACATATATACTTCTTGAGGTACCTTGATACCTCAAATAGAAGGAGGCCTGAACTTGAGGAACACCTAAACCTTGTCATTTCTAAGACTTGGTTCGACTTCTCTAACCTAAGTAGGACTAGATTCTACTCATTTTCCCTATTCATAGATAAATTTAACCACCACTTAAAGTAACCCATGATTGATTGGTGGGGGATATCCCTTTCCTTCCTCTTCTCGTGGATACATAGTGATTCTCGAAGGTGGAATTTTTGTATATGAAGCAATAACCATAAGAAAAAAAATCAGTAAGTTGTATGAAAATTCTTAGTAGCAACAAAAAATATCAAAAACTTCTTTAAACCAATACACAAAAAATTCCTTCATGATCATAAGAAAACAAACAACTTTACCCCCATCTAGTGTCCATACACAGTCTTCCGCCTATTCATCCCATGTGGAAGGAGAAATCAAACCCAATCCCAACATCCCATGACATATCAAGTGATTTCATGAGGTATGTTGGCCAGAAACCCCACTCATATGTAGATCCTCATGCCACATAAATCCTAGATCTAGTGTACCCAGTTTAATCCCAAATATCACGATTAAAAAGTGTTTATCATGATCTAATAAACAAATTTCATGACCCATGGTAGGATTACATGTATCCCGACACCCATCCTGATTGATGACATGAACAAAGGGAATTCTTGATCCCCATGGGAACAAAACTAGTGGATAGGTGTCAACCAATGTCTTTAGGAACAATTTAAACCATTAATATAACCACAAATAACCATAAATAATAATAATCAGAATGATAAATAACCATAACCAAATGAGGTACACCAATTTTGAGATTCAATGTTTTAAAACATTAACTAAAACCCGAAGTATAACAACTGAATGGGAATAAAAAGTATATCCCAAAAACCACCATGTAATAAGGGGGAAATCACCCTCAAGACACCTCCACCAACACCGGCAAGAAATGGAACACTAAAAACTCGATCCACCATCCCAACAATCCATATTTCTTTTACCTTGGTCTTACATAACTAAGTCCTCATATACCTACAGGTATATATAGGGTGTGGGAAAAATCCCAGTAAGATACAACTCAAAATAAAATAATCCATTATATATCATTATAAGATGAATAAACATGGTCATTTATATAAGAATAATTGAAACACTTTCAAGAAACATTTGGAGGAAACTATTTTTAAAGAAAACACTTTTAAATGATTTTTTCCCAGAAATTAGATATCATAAAATAAAGAGTACACATGGTATAACCTAAAATTACGGATTACAATAAATCATATAACCCTTAATTCTTAACAGAGCACCATGGGGAAATCGATAAGGGTAACTAGAAGAAGTTGGACTCTATACACATCATACCCCGGTGATCAAAATCCTCCAACTCAACTACTAATGGTGTTCTCATGCACGAGCCACTAGAGATGATATCATCCAATGTTCTAGTTGTCCAATAATTTCCTCATGAATGATACACTATGGAGGATCTCTTAAAAAAGTTATAGTGGTCTCCAGTCATATCACATGTTTAGTTAGTGTTTCAATCTTCCGTCCTGATAGAAGAATCTATCTCTCAACCACTTCTGAATCTACTAGAATAATAGTTCTTGTTCAGCCACCGAGATTCCCCGGATTCCCTTTGTGCTCAAATTAAATATATCATATCACATAAATAACACTTTAACATACAAATTCCAAGCATTAGAAGCACAGAAGAATATCACCAACATCACTATTTCACAATTCAACACTGTCAAATTGACCCAACGATCAAATGCCACATGGAAACCATTACATTCCATAATAAAAACCACTCTTTTTTCACATGCACACCAAAACCATTTTGAAATACATTTTACACCACATTAAAAACTTATAAAATCCATTTGGAAACACCACTAGAAGAACATATAAGGGATCAGAACATATTCCTTAGGAAAATCCCTTTTCAATTTTATTATTTTAAAAAATACTTTTTATAACGTGGTTCACAATTCAAAGACATATTTAAGGTTAACAAAAATGAATCCAACATGGAAAACCCCATTTCATTTGGTAATCCCACATTCGTCACATTTTCACCTTTAAAAATCATTGAAAACACATATCTCACCATTCACACCAGGAATAAAATGCATTTAAGTAAAACCACAATGAAGGACACATGAAATAAAAAAAATTATTTTCAAAAACAATAATCCATTAAATATGAATGAGAAACCATTTCGAAAACATTATTCTCACCACCAAAATATACCATAGAATACATTGATGAAACCAAACAAGAATATCAATATAATATAATAATGTAAAAGCATGGAACCACCTACCTCAACACGAAAACATCCAAAAATCAATGAAAAACCATGGTTGAACTAACACAATAACCTATAAAGGAAAGTTCCAACAAAAAACTATCAACATTTCCCATTAAAACACAATATCAATCCCTCTATAGGTTAAACAAACTATTGGAAAATGGGATCTTATGAAATAGGTAAGAAGAAACCTAGCAACAAAAATAAATAAAAGGAAGAGAGTATTACATGATGATTACATGATGTTCCCACTATAGAAACACCAAAGTAATGATGCTTAAGAGGTTCAAGAAATCATATAGGATTCCCTAATGATGATAAATCTGAAATGGGTAGAATATGAAAGATTTAGGGTTAAAATAAAAAAGGGATGGAAGCTAAATTTAGGCTTTCTAATGACCATGAAATGTTACATGTTTTCCTACTTGGTTTTGAAAACCGTGTAGCAATCGTGAGACCCTCAATATCCCAGTGGGAAATTCCACACTTTTATCCCACTTAGTTAGTTGAACTGTGCACCAACTGTACGGTCTCCACTATCCAAAATGAGTATTTTCTACACTATTTATTGGGCGAGGGAACACGATTTCCCCTAACCATGTGTCGAATTTTCACCAACTTCTACCAATACCAAAATAATTATTTTTTCTCTAAAATAATATAGAGAAACTATGTGATAAATATAAGGTAAAAATATATAGATGAATAACTAAAAACCAAAATCATGGATTTGATATAAACATAATCCATCAAAGAATGTTAATTTATTAATAAATAAATAAATTAATAAAATTCCAGGCACTACATTTTAACCCCCTTAAAATGAATTTTGACCATGAAACTTCTCTGGGCCATCAAAGGCTTAGTACATGAAATTTAATATCATTGAAACCCACATAATAGAAATTAATAATAAAAATTTCTATGAAAAGAGAAATTTTTAAACCTAACAGTTACGCTATGTAACTCATAACTTAGTTTACAAATAGGAGAACATATGTGGGATGTGATAATGTGGACATAGAAGAGAAAAATAATACCCTAATATGGATGGTGTTTGATAGAGAATATGGTTTGGAGAAAGATGATGATCACAAATACATAAACCAAGGAGGTTTGAAAAAGTTCATTTATATCACAAAAAGTGATGATAATAAGAAAAAACTTCATTTCAAGATGCTCTTACAATGTTGAATAATTTTTATGAGAAGATAGGATTAATTTATTTAATTCTATTTCATAAGCACAATCTCACCCTTAGGTTGTGAAATGATCAATTTACACATCATCTCTTACTTTTATAAATGATGTTAATTTTTTATTCCTGAATATCAAACAGATCATATGATCCATTAATAGATTGATAATTCATTCCATATATCTTTAGTTATCAACATTAAAAATTGTATGTACATGTTATCCAATATGTATAAATATTCATTTCATGAAATATTAATCCTTATAACCATATTACAACTTCTACGTAAACCATTTCATAAATTTTTAACCTTTTACCCATTTAAAAGTTGAAAATCCCCAAATTTATAATTAAGGTCACTAAATATCTAATAATTAGTTTAACATTGATCCCCCATGTATCATTACATATCTCTTTATTTTCACATACCAAATATGTGAATACCTTCATCATGAATTATGTTAAAAAATGGTAAAAAAATATAAATACCATAAAAAATATTGAAACCATACAATCTTATTCACTACTTACATAGAACATAGATTGTTGGATATATTTTTAAAATCCAAAAATATTGTAAACTTCATCAACAATAGTATAAACCACATTTTCAATAATTCCTTTATATGGTATGAGGCCATCAATACTATCCAATTTAATTTATCTATATCAATCATGTCTTTATCCACAATAAATGCCATTTTCTCATTATCATGAACTTGATAAGGGTATATAACCTTAACCATAATATATAACCCATCAATTTAATAAAATTTATATTTAATAAGTACCATTCAGTATATTCATTCATATCTATAAAAACATTATACTGAAAAATAAAAATATTTTTCCAAATTAAGATAATAAATTTTTGAATTCCAATAGATAAAT
This sequence comes from Viscum album, assembly GCA_963277665.1. Taxonomy (NCBI): domain Eukaryota; kingdom Viridiplantae; phylum Streptophyta; class Magnoliopsida; order Santalales; family Viscaceae; genus Viscum; species Viscum album. The sequence continues at coordinate 1,428,581,267 of OY728152.1, forward strand.
ACTTCATTAATTGTACTTCCCTATGAAATCATTATCTAAGTTTCATCGTCGTATTCATTATACCACTTTGATTTCACATATTTTTTAGTCTCTACATCATTAAAAATATAACCATTACTTAAAAAACCTTTCAGATTTTCTTCAGAAGATTTTTCTATAGGATATTGATTTTAATAATTCCCGTACCTTCGACATTTAAAATAATAATCCATTTATAAAACCTTAGGATGGATAATATCCCCATCCATTGAATTATCTGAAGTCATCATTTTTCATTTGTAGTTACTTTCTTTTTTTCCTTATTTTTTCTTGGTCAAAACATATTCCTGTTCCTCTAGGACGTTCACTTGGGTACTTGTTTCCACATTATCGACATATAAGAAACTGAATCTTCTTTCCTCCTTAGTTACCATCACCTGATATCTTATAAAAATATTTCCTTCTATTCTATGGTAAGTCTGGGAGTTGGTTATTTAACACATTGTTAATCATGTTGTTTGAAAACTAATTATGAATAATAAAAATATCTTTTACTCCTATCATCATCAATTTTTCCCATAGTTACTAAATTGTTTTATAATATAAAATTTTTAACTGATGCCTTATAGTTCTAACAATTTTCTAACACCAGAAAGCACAGTGTGAAAAATTATAATCATAATGAGAAACCAATTAATCATTAAAATAACTTATAGGACGTTCTAATCACAAAATATTATTCCTTAATACAGGAAACTATAAGTTTATCCTAGGTCATTCATTTCCTCCAACTATATAAATCCTTCAGGATTTCTCATTAAGAGATTGTGAATTTTGAAAGAATATCCCATGGGATTTTAAAACGGTGTGTACAAAAAGGCTTTTTTATCATGTACTAGTTCTTGATTGAGTCTATATCAATATGGTGTTTTGGGGTTGTTATCCCTATGTACATCTATCTCAACACCACATAAAATTTTAGTATCTTGATCTACAGATGTAGTTTCTTCATAACCACTCGCTCAATACATTACAAATTTTTTTGGTTATTTTCCTATACTTTAACTCATCTATAGACTTATCGATAGACACATCCCAAGGAATATAATTAAAAATTTCCTTGGGTATATCACAAAATTTTATCATCATAGTTTCCATAGGTTAACTTTACATTTCATTTATACCATCAATAACATCCCATTCTTCTCATAAATGGATATTCCATCATTTTAGATGAATATTCACCAATTTACAAATGTACATGACTAGGGAATATTACCATTTAGTGTATTTAAAAACATAGAATACAATCATTTAAGATGATGAATGATATTAAATGTTTCCCATAAACATCTTCCCATTATGTATTTCTATATAAAAACATTCTTTATATCACAGTTAAAGAAAACATTAGTAAGGGAGAGATTGGACGCTTAGTAAAGGAAAAGTATATATGTAATAATAACACGAACATAAGTGTATGAGAACATGAGAGTGAATTTTTAAGATAATACAAATTTATCAAAGATAATATTTGTGATTCATTCAAAAATTATTAGAATATAATTAGATAAGAACTATAAGGGAGTCATGGGAATAAGCAATGAATGTATAACATAGGAAGAAGACATGGAATTCTGGTATTCACATAAGTACAGAAAATAAATTTTTTATAATTCAAGGATAATTTCCAAGGATATAATTTTGGAATGGGTTCACTCCCCAAACCATCATAGTTTCCAAGTTTCACTCTCTACACCATCATAGTAGTCAAGGTTCACTCCCAAAGCCATCATAGTGGAAAAGACCCTTACAAAACTATGTTTAATCCCTATTCTTGCCCTTTCTATCTCATGGTATGTAAATGTTCACCCAATTCATTGGGGGTGATACTGGTCACACCAATCATATAATAAAAATCATATTAATGTGTTCCACAATATCAAAAAAAATCATCATAACATAACCCATTAAATTAAATTAGTATAATTTTTTTAAAAAATATCATCTCATGTGGAGAAGGGATAGTTTTCATAATCAAAACTCAAATCAGTCATAGAAAGAATATGGATGGTTACCTTTTATCATATTCCAATTAAATAAAAAGTAACCTAAAATAATGTAATCTTAGAAATAAAATAATTTTTTAATATAACATGGGTCATTTCTTTGAGAAAAACAATATTTCACTGAAAATCTATTTTAAAAAATATAAAACATTATGAAAATATGTTTCTTTTTAAATAACCATGAAATCATATAAAATTAATATTTTAAAAATAATTTAAATCATATATTTAGGAAAATATATTTTACACTTTAAAAAATTATATTTTAAACATAATAAATGATTGAGAACCAGTTTTTTTTTTAAATAACATAAAAAACATAAAAAGGAATCTTTGAAAACATTTAAAAATTATTTCCAAACATAAAAAATTTTCAAAATAATTTTCATTGAAAATGAATTTAATAAATTTGATTGTTTTGATTTTTTTAGAAAACCACATTTTGGAAGAAAATAAATATTCGGTTGAAGAGATAAATAAATTCATATATTCAAATATTATTTTATTAATTTTATTCATCACTAAATAGTGGAAAATTGTACCCTTACATAAAGATATCACAAATAAATAAAGGATAATTAAATTATTGTTTATTATTGACTAATTTGTCATATAATTTTACAATCAGAAACATAATCATAGACACTCTTAATAAAAGATTAGATAATAACATGAAATATTTACCACATTGGTAACATTAAATCACAATCCCCATTAAGGAATAACATGAAATGAAATTCAACATATCATGAGGATGAATAAAATCATGATATTACATGTCAAAGGGGAATTATGCACTGTGTGAAATAATATAAGTGCCTTGTAATGCCCCGACCCCAGTTACCCAGATTCGGTTCATTATTTCGTAACATTGGCATGATCACAAAATATCAAGTCTCGAAAGACCGATTAGTTTAGTATCCTTGGAAACACTAGATACATTCATAAATGTTACATTAAATTATAAATTGAAAAACTACAATAACCTAGTCTCCATTTTCCATACTCATATCCCCTTCAGACTATCCCTACAGGTCATTCCTAAAATACTTCTTCACATCCTGGAAAAATTAAAACATTGGAAGGGGTGAGCTCTGATGCTCAGTAAGGATAACAATATTGCGGAAGCATTCATAAATAAACATTAACATTTAAGGCAATGTATAACTAAAAAAAAGCCTTTTAAACTTGAATTTCAACATAATATGGAAAAAGTAAAATGAGATAATTCCATTTACTTATTCACATGGATATTCTACTGGTCTAATAATCACATGCAATATCAATAACCACTTTCAAAATTATGGAATGCATAATTCCAGACTATCATAACCACGTAGTCAAGGCCTCGTGCCAAGACTACAATTAAGATTTTGTCAAGTCCTCGTGCCAAGACACTAGTTTGTCTCATGAGACCTTCTGATGCATCGATGAGCTATAGTAGGCTCCACCCATCACTTATTATGTCCAATTCATTCCTCATATTAATAGGTTTAATCATATCATAAACCATAACATAATCGTATCACATAAAACATTCATAAAAGAAACATAACATTTCCGCATTTCAGTGAAAAGATATCAATACAACACATTGATATAATAAAAACACTTTCAAAACCATTTTCAATACCAAAATAAAAGAAAATTAAAACTTTGTATTTATTTTTCATTTAAAAAAAGTTATGGCATGTAGAGGAAGCCGAAACTCAAATAATGGTCACGGCGGCGGAGAAGTCGTTGTCGCTGCATACGTACGACAAAAAAATACATTCCGTTTTTTCATTTAGTAAAACGCTTCATATAAAAATATTCCTTTTGAAAAAAAACATAAAAGTCAAAGGGGTTTATACACCGTATAAAAGAATGTTGTGTATAAAACAAAATATGCCTCAATGAAAGGAGATTGAGACAAAGTCATTTAAAAAGATCATTTTTTTAAATAAAATAGATCTATTATGTGTATTCAATATAAGTACACATAATTACAGTAAAAATAAAGATAAGACATAATAATATCATGACATAATTTGAAAGTAGGAGATTAACCCAAAGAACGGAAATTGGGTTAAGAAGTTCCCTTACCCCGTGTCCGACTTGACTCGATTGTTCTTTAATCTCCTGAATAATAAACTAGAGTTAATTTCTATTTTCTTAATAACCTTTTCCATGTTCATTATTCCTTTTATATCACTTATTACCATGTTATGAACATTATGTAATTATTTAAGTTAATAACGGTCATTTTGTTGATCTTTGGTACTTGAGTCAAAAATAAACTTCTTATAATTACAAGTTGTTCATGTGGTGAAATATACATTATATACAGAATTATATTCATGATGTATATATCATATATATCATATATATCTATTATATACATGCATTTATAATATTACATAACATTTAGTGGTAAGAAACGAAATGCACCGTTCATGGAGACGGTAAGCCGTACGTACGCATGAACGCTACTTTCATTTCTATTTCGTATTTAATGGAATGATATTATAATTATATAAAGGTATACTATAATTCTAGTATAATATAATGTATTATACCATTTAATCCATCCTTTATACATCCCACATATGGCATTAACGATTCAAATCACTTTGAGGGGGCGGTAGTCTGCACTTCCTAAAATGAAATTATCGCATTTACCCATAATGGAAATCATAAAGGTATTCCATAAATGAAAAATACAGAATCATAAGGAAAAAAAACATAATATATATCATATATAAAAATATTTTCACCATAATGGTCACCATTAGAGGTGTTAAAAGAAGATTGAACAATCATCGTTTCATGAGGCTGAAATTCACCAACCACACCAACAGTATGTTCTTTTACCATTTGACGAAGCTGTGTATAAGTTTAAATCAAATCCTTCTCATAAAAACATCCTAGTATATTAAAGATACTGGTTTTGTTACAAAATAAAGGATTAAAAATATTTTAGGGGGTTGAAGAAGTAAAATAAAACAAAATAACATAAGAGAAGACATTACCTTAAAATCGGGTAACTCTTTTTGATTTGAGCCAAAGGCTTCCTTGGGAAGACTTCTGCCCAAAGTGAGTCTTCTAGGAGTAAGGGAGAGATGTTGGGAGAGTATTTGGGCAGATTCTGGCTGACCCAAAAGGCTTGAAAGTGTGAGTAAGGTGGTAGAGGTGGGGGCCTTTTATAAGAGGAGAAGAGGGGCACTCTTGGAAAGTAATGCAATGTTACATTATTATGAAGTGCTTTTCGGATATTAAAGGTCCCAAACTTATATATTTCTAGTATAAGGTGATAAGGGTTCGAAATATACCCATCCTATAGGTTTTTGACAAGTGTAAGTCTTAGATTTTACAATATCGTTTTATTTTATTTAAATCGTTAATTAATGAGGTAATCGCTGCATCATCATGGTGTCATAAATAATTTAATTTATTTAACGTCTAAAAATTATAAACAAATTATAATGATGTCCAAAATCTTTTTATCTTTCTAATTAATATTTATAGTCAAAAATATGACTTGTATGACCCCATTTAAAAATTGTTTTAGTAAAACAACTCATGTTTGTGACATTTTAATTTTAACATTAAATAAAAGGTTTTTAATGTCATTTTCCTACCAAAGTGGCTTCATGGGGTCCCCAAGTTGACCCATGGATTTTAGTGGTCTGCCATGACTCATCCAATAGGATTAGGACAAGTGTAAAGGTATTTTCATATTTTTATAATATCATTTTTACCTTAAATATCACTAATTACCTTTAATCACGATTAATTAAACTTAAAAGTTACTATTCAACAAAAAATTATTTTAATCCCATTGAACCACATTTTCCTTCCTAATGACAACCATATATGTAGGATTTTTGAAAATCAAATCACAGAATTGTTAATGTTTCATCTAATCGAAAAATCAGTTTTTTAACTACCACTTAGTGGTTTCATTATTCATCAAAAATTGAAGTTTTTCAGAACAATGCCAAAATTTCACCCTAAGCTATAATTGATATTCTGAATTCAAAAATGATTTATATTTTACAAAATTCCAAACATATAAGTTGCATTAATTAATTTTACAGCTAATTCCCGCTTTCGCAACAAATAGCGTGTTTTTAAGAAATAATATATATCAAAAGATCGACAATTGTGTATGTCCAATTTCAAAGTGAAATTAATTCAAATGACCACCATTGGATAAAATGGTAAAAATATATTCTAATTACACTTTAAAACCACTCAATAGTATAATTTATCACGATAAATTATTTTGATTAAAAAAGTTGTTTTTAAGTATTTTCTCTATTCATAGAAAATTGGAAGTTCTCAGAAAATTACAAAAAATTCAACTTTGGATAATTTAGATATTACGAATACAAAAATGATATCCATTTTGAAATATAAAATTTATATAATTTCAAAAAGTGGGTATTACTATTCATAACTGCTACTTTGATTGCCCGCAGTGTGTTAGAATCTCGAACTTGCATACAATGCAAGCTATTGCATTATTGAAAGAGAAGTATATTGTGAAAGCTTGGGGTGTTACATGCCAAACCTAAAATATGTGTCAAATAATGAAAATTTATACAAATATCTTTTATCAACTCGGTTACTTTATAATCGTAAACCCCATTTTAATGTTATATTTCGGGTAATAACCACTTTTTTCATATATTTTTGGACTTCTTCTTTTTGGTCTTCTTAATTCAAGTGTGGTTTCGACCTATCATTAATGTAAGAAATTATATAAATATAATATATATTAATTATATTTTTATTTATTGAAATCCATAATTTTTAGTGATTGGAAATTATATACACTATTCCGGGAGACGATAGGCCGTACATGAACATTAATGTTGTTTCCATTTTCATGTAATATTAAAATAAAGATAGTTAAATTATATATATATATATATTATCATTTCAATATAATTTTATATCATATATATCGCATATTTTTATTAAATCCATCATTAATACATTTCATTTAATGTTTGAATGAATCACATCACATCGCATGGTTGTAGTCCAGCGTACACATGAGGGACGTTATCCTATTCCCACAAAATAGAAGTATGATGGTATGTGTGATATAAAAATTAAATACAAGTAATAATATCATAATATCTTAAAAATAATATATAAATACAGTTTCCATCATTATTCTCATCCTTGAGAGGAGGTAATAGAAAAACAGATGACACTTGTTCACAAGGCGGTAGTCCGTAGTACACACGAGCAATGATTTCGTAACCCCTTTGATATTAGTGTGTGTTTTTTTACGTATTATAATTATCATAAAAACTTCTATGTATATATAATGTAATTATTTTTTTATTAAATCAATATTTATAAATAATTTAATGGTGTATAGGAAGATATAAAACAAAAACGCTTGTTGATGAAAATTACCTCGTTTTTATGTATGCTCCTTAGGTTTGCACTAAAAGACTTAATAAGACATATTTATGACAAAAAAGGATTGTAAAAACATGCGATGGAATTTGGGATGTGATTCAGTATGTTCTTTGTTGATTTAAATTTATTGGTATGGGGTGATAAAATGGGGAGAGTGAGATCCCTTTTGTAGTTGAGGAGGAGTGACATTTTTTGTAAATAGTCAAAAGTATTCATTATTGGGAGTTACTTTTAACAGAATTGGCTCAAAAATTGAATATTAATAGAGGTTAGTGTTTATTTGATCAATAAAAAACCCCACCACACAAAAATAAATTCATTTTTATAATTTTATTCCTTGATTTCTAGAATTCCATACTTTTTACCGTTTTTGGATTTTTACCAAGGTAAAAAAGATTCTAATCTAGGTATTTTATCCATTAATAATAAAAAATTCCGAATTATTATAATATTTTAACCAAGGTCTCAAAAAATTACAAATAATTTATATGATAAAAATCCCTCTTTCCTTGGAAATTTATTTTAATAGAAACACATATATTATGTAAAAACAATGATGTAACCCAATCTGCACTAACAATATTTTCACTATTTCGGTGTCAATATGATCATTATAAAAGAATAATTTTCCCATTAATGTACCATATATCATATTTATTAACATTTTTAAATAACTTGGATGAATATTTCATTTATAGTAATTCAAAATCATTTAACAAAATATCATTTCTTATAAAATTACATTAATATCACTTTTGAAATTATTTATTTAATTTTATTAAAAAAATATCAAGAAAATAATGAAAATTTTAATTTATTATTTTCACACCTATTTACCGTGAATGTTCAATACAAAAAATTATTTTACCACAGTAATACATTAAATTAAATTCACATTCAATATTTTTTATATCATTTACTTTAGTTAACTTCAATATGAATAATTCATGTGTTGGAATTTCATAATCATTAAAAGTAATTATTTAATATATTAAAAATTAAAATAAATTATAATTATAAAAAATAATTTAACTATAAAAAAATATTTATAACTGAACATATGATGTTTTTTCTAATGCCATAGTTGTATAAATATTAAAGACAATGAAAGTTCATATTTTGTGTTTTTCATTGGTTAACATATTATATAGGTAACATTCATGGAATAGTATCCCAAGAACTCATAAAAATCATGAATGTAATGCCCCAAACCTATTTACCCATAGTCAGTGCATTATTACATAACATTGGCATGATCAGAAGGGATCAAAATCCCAAAAGACCGATCAATTTAGTATCCTTGGAAGTACTGGACACATTCATAAGTTTTAAATTACATAATAAAATGAAAAACAACAACAACATTGTCTCCATTGACCTCATTAATCCATTAGACAATCCCTATAGGTCAGTCATATCCTGGGAAAAATATATAAAGTGTTGATCTCCGATGCTCAATAAGGATAACAATATAGAGGAAACTTTCGAGAATAAGCAAAAACATTTAAGGAAATGTATAAGACTAAAACATATAACTTCTAAACATAAACATCATTAGAATACGACAATGATAAATCAGATAATTTCATTTACTTATTCTCATGGATATTCTACAAGTCGAATAATCACATGTGATATCAATAGCGAATTTCATACAATTGGAATTCATTATGCCAGACTTCATAACCACATAGTCAAGGCCTTATGACAAGACTACAAATAAGATTTTTTCAAGGCCTTTTCTGAGGCCCTATTTTGTCTCATGAAACATACCGATGCATCAGGGAGCAATAGCGGGCTCCACCCATCATTTACTAAGTTCAATGCACTCCCCATATGAAAAGGTTTAAACATAGCATAAACATTTATATTAAAACTATCCTATTAAATGACAATACTTTATCAATAAAACATGAATGGTGTAAAAATAACACATCCACAATCAAACATATCACAAAACTGTCAATAAAATATGGAATATTTGTATCATAATAATCAACTTCAAACAAGCTTAAAACCGATCAAAGGATTTTGACATAGATTAAATCAAAACTATTTGTTGAGAAATATCACTTTATATTTTGGAATAATTTAAAATTCATATAATTATAATTTTTTAAAAAAATATTCTTATAAGATTTTATCAGAAACTTTGACTCTATTATAATGGCATAAAATAGCCGCACTTTCCATATGTGTTAAAAAAGACATTCTTACAATAATTTTGTCAAAAAGGTCATAAAGTACCTTGTTTGGAAATCGACAGAAATATTTCTTTCGAAACATATATGGTAAAATAAGGTTATAAATTACTTTTACCCATAGTCATGTAAAAAGTAAAAATGTTTTGTATTACATTTTTATGAAAACATGGATGTGGATGATCAAGAGGTCCTAGTAAATACATACATATTAACAACCACAGATAAGTAAAGAGATTATAGAATTAACCCTTAACTTGTAATTTTCCTTAGTATATGTTATGTTAACCTACTTTATAATTTTTATGGAAATTTTTTTAAATTATAAAAGAACTGTAAACATTAATATGGGATCATAAATGATCCAAAAATATTTCTTTGTTAATAATATTTCAGTAGTGTCATCGTTTTGGGTGTTAACTGATTCATTTTCCTTTATATGATTGTTTACATAAGCCATGTGTATTATGGATTGGATGTATTTGATACATATACAGAATTATATTATGTTCATATGCATTATTTTTAATCATAAAATGAAAATTATTTTTGAATGATTACGATGGTGAATGAATATCATCGTGTTCGTGGAGACGGTAATCCGTATGTATGCACGAGTGACAATATCTTTATATTGATGGTGAAAATGTATGTAATTAGATGGTATATCATATATATATAATCATTAAAATTTTATATTTATTATTTACATTATTTTTACTCATTATTATACTCATCCAAATAATGAAGTGTTTGAATAACAAACTACAACACGACATAGAGATGGTAAGCCCTACGTACGCACGTATGGTGACATTGTCATTTATAGGATGGATAGAATAAAGAATATAGTTTTAACATATTTATAATAACATCATATTATATATAAGGTACTGGAATTATTATTCTAGTTTTGACACAACAAATAAATAGGAATTGGAAGAAAAAAAGAACGTGAAAGAGGGTGGTGAAATTATTACCTCTTCTTCGGGTGTTTCCTTTCGAGTTGATCAAAAGGGAACCTTATGTTGGCTTTATGATCAAAGTAAAGACTCTATATTTATTTGAGGGAAGTTTGAAGGATATCTGGGTAGGGTTTGGATAATCCAAATGTCTTTGGAGGTGTGATTTTGAGAGAAGCAGATGTACCCTTTTATAAGAGAGGCGAGGGTCACATTAGGAAAGGTTTGAAATATTAATTTATAATAATTCATTTTCTGTTTTTAATGGCTCTAAAATAATTTATTTCTGAGAAAAAGACGTTATGGGTCTAAAAAATATCAACCAATAGGATTTATATAGGTTTAGGTCACTAAATTAACCATATTTTTTAGATTTAACTCTTCGTTAAATAGTTTGACATTTAACATGTCTCTTTGTATTTTTAAAATATATGGTTAATAAACATACTATAAGAATACAAGAGAACCTCAAGTGGTTAAATATTAATATATATAACCTTATCTAAGTCTTTTGGCCCAACCTTATATTTTTAGGAATATTATATCAATTAATAATATAGTATTTGTTTTAAAAACTCAATTATATCAATTTTGACACTATTTAGTATTTGATTTTTTGGATGCCATAAGAACATTATCAATTTGAATAAAATTTATCTAATCAACAATAACATGTAATATTATCATAAAAAATTATAGGATTCATCATAAGTCTCAATTTACATTTATTTGGATGTTTATAATATCAATTATTTTAATATGTCATTATTAAGGTAATTACTCCCTCACCATTATGTCATAAATAAATTAAATTATTTAATATCTAAAAATAATAAATAAAATACCATTATGTATTAAATCCTTTTATATTTATAATGAATATTTATAGTCAATTTTATATTGTGTGTAACTATATATTAAATATGGTTTAGTTATTAAACATTGAATTTAACTCTTTTAACACTCCTTTAAAAAAAAAAATAAATGTCCTAATCTAATCCATGTGGACCAAAGAGGAAAATATTTTATTTCTAAGGTTTTTTTGGTCGAATCGCACTATTTTAATAGAATTATGAAATGTGTTAGGGAAGTTATAATATCATTTTTACCCTTAATTACCATATTATCTTTTAACCGTGGTAAATAAAAGTCAAAAGATACTATTAACCAAAAATTATATTTCATCTTTTTGAACCAAATTTTTCTTAATGATTTCAACCATGTCTCTTGGATTTTTGAAATTCAACTCATAGAATTTGTAAAATTATGTTTTATGCAAATTTGAAAATGCTCCTAGAAGGTGGGTAAAACATAGTAAAATGTTCAATAAAATTTTTTATATCTAAACATCCTATAAAATGAATCCAATGAATTATATTGACCATATATAGGTAATATGAACATATTTTGACCTAAAATAAATTAAAATAAAATTACTATTTACTATAATAAATAGTCAGTTTTAAACAATAATGCAATGTTTTTCACTATTCATCAAAAAATCAATGTTTTCAGAAATACACAAAAATTCACCCTAAGCTAATTTCAATTTTCAAAATTAAAAATGAAGTCTATTTTGAAAAATAAAATTTATAAGATTTCAAAAGGTGGGTATTTATATTAATAATGGATAGTTTGATTGGTTGTGGTGTGTTAAAACTCCATGTTGAGTACAACGCAAGCTATTGTATCCTACAAAGGGGAACATACCATGGAAGCTTGGGGTGTTACATTCTCCCCACATTAAAATAATTTTTTCCTAAAAATATTTAGAATATTACTTCATAAAATGGTTTTGGTTGTTATTTATCATAAGTTCCTCAGGTTCCCACATTGCTTCTCCATCTTATGGTTTCTCCATAGAACCTTCACCAGACGAGTCGTCCAGTTTCTCAACACTTGTTCTCTGGTATCAATAATTCTGATAGGCTCTGTGCTATAAGACAGGGTGGGTTCTAGTTCTGTATCTTAATTGGTGAGTACATGCATTGGGCCATTCATGTATTTTTTCAATACTGATACATGGAACACATCATGAACTTCGGAGAGACTTGGAGGCATTTCCTAATGGTAAGCCACAAATCCAATTTTTTCTAGAAATTTGAAAGGTCCGATGTACCTAGGACTCAATTTACCCTTCTTACCAAATCATATAAAACCCTTCCCTAGAGATACATTCTAGAAATCATGATCTCTTACTTGAAATTATAAATCCTTCCTCTGATTATCAGTATAGCTCTTTTGCCTACATTGAGCTGCTTTAATCTGGGTTTGGATAATCTTCACCATTTTCATAGTTTCCACAATAAGTTCTGGGCCTATGAGTATTCTTTAACCAACCTCATCCCAAAAAGTTGGTGTGCAACATCTCATTCCATATAACACTCTATATGGTGCCATATTAATACTTTAATGGAAGCTATTGTTATAGAAATATTCTACCCGAGGTAAATATTGATCCCACATACCTTGAAAGTCAAGTGAGAAAGATCTCAACATGTCTTCTAATGTTTTAATAGTTCATTCTGATTTTCCATCAGTTTGAGGGAGGTATGTGGTTCTCAAATGATGTTCAGTATCCAAGGCCTTCTGAAGAATTTTCAAAAATATTGATGTAAAATGGGAATCGTGATCAGAAACAATCGATAGGGGTACTCCATAGAGTCTTTCAACTTGATTAATATATAGTCATTCAAGACATTCAAGTAGTAAATCATATCTTATAGCAATAAAATGTGTTTACTTGGTAAGATGATCAAAAATGACCCATATTGCATCATTAATTCAAGTAGTCTTTGGTAGCCCCATGAAAAATTCCATCTTAATATTATCCATTTTCCACTTAGGTATGAGAAGAGGTTGCAAGACTCCTCCAGGATGTTGCCTTCCTGCTTTAACTTATTGACAAACCATATATCTGGACACAATATCAGAAATCTCCCTCTTGATGTTGTCCTGCCCAAAATGTTCCTTCAAATCTGTACACATATTGGGGTTCCTAGGGTGTATAGATTAATTGGATCTATGAGCATCATCCAACAATTACCATTTTAGATTAGGTATTTCAGGAACAAAAAGCCTCTTCCCAAATTTCAAAATCCCATTTTCATATATGAATTCACTAAATCTCCCATCATTTATAGCTTTAATCTTCATTTGAAACTCCCCATCATTTGTTTGGAAACTTTTTATTCATTATTTTAAATATGTTTTGGCATCCATTTGAAAGAGTTTTATGTTTCACCTTCCATGGTTATTCACATATCCATCTTTACTAGATCCATGAAAATAGGTTCCCTTTCAACTCTTATCTTGTTCAAAACTCCTTGATCCTTTTTATTCAAAGCATATTCCACCTTATTTTCTTTCATCGGGATGTAGTGTATTTTTCAACCATAATGCTTGATTAGTTCAAGCCATCTATTTTGCCTATTGTTGAGCTATTTTAGTGAGAAAATATACTTCAAACTCTTGTTATCAGCATAAATCCCACATTTTCACCATAGAGATAGTGTCTCAATATCTTTAGAGAAAATATTATAGTATCTAACTCAAGATCATGAGTGAGATAGTTTTTTCTCATGAATGTTTTGTTTTCGTGATGCATAGACAATAACTCTATCATTCATCATAAGGAAACAACCAAGTACTTTCTTTGAAGCATCACTATAAATAATATACCCATCATTCCCTCATGGTAGAGTAAAAATATAATTATTGACTAATATTATATTTAGTTCATCAAAACATTCTTCACACTCTTTTTTAGAAACAAATTTAACCCCTTTACGTGTGATATTGGTTAATGGGTTATCCAACTGGGCAAAATTCTAGATGAAATGTCGATAATAACCTACTAAACCAATAAATTTTCATACCTTAGTTATACTCATCGGTGTTGGCCATTATTTGATTGCCTTGGTCTATGAAGGATCAATAGATATTCCATCCTAAGAGACAATATTTCCAAGAAAATAAATCTCTTGAAGCCATAATTCACACTTGCTAAACATCCCATATATTTCATTTCTTTTGAGGGTTTTCAGAATAGTGCGCAAGTGATTTTCATGATCTTTGTAGCTTTTTGAGTATACCAAGATATCATAAATAAATACCACTACAAATCCATGAAGATATTAAATGAAAACTGTATTCATTAAATTCAAGAAGACAAATGGAGAATTAGTCAATCCAAAAGGCATTATTGTAAACTCATAATGCATGTACCTGGTTTGAAATGCTGTTTTTCGAATGTATTCCTTCTTAATATACAACTGATGATATCCAGATCGAAGCTCAAGCTTTGAAAAATATTGATCTGCATGACTTTGGTTGAATAAATCATCTATGTGAGGTATGGTATACATGTTCTTTATTGTTATAGCATCGATATCCCAGTAATCAATACACAACATCATAGATTTTTTCTTTCTTCTTAACAAAAAAACATGGGGTCCAATGGAGAAACACTAGGGGGAATAAATACCTTATTACTCTATTCCTTTATTTGTTTCTTTAGTTCCACTAATTCTATAGTGGCCATTCTATAAGAGGAATTTGATATGGTCCTTGAACCAGGAATTAAATCAATGGAAAAAAAATCAATTTCTAGTTCTGGAGGCTGTCCAAGTAAATCCTATGGAAACATATCAGCATATTCTTGTACAATAGGTACATCCTCTATTCTAACATTCTTTTCCTCACCCATAATTATTTCATTTTCTTCCTCCCAAATAATTTAATTTAGAAAATCTACTATGTGTGGATCTAGATAAGAATGAAGTGGTGAAATTTCTTCTCTAAAGATAAGGTACTCCTTATCATCATTGAAAATTGTAACCTCACTCATCTTACAATAATTTTTTTCATCTTGGTTCAAAATCCAATCCATTCTTAGGATTATATCAAATTATATCACGGGTATTATGATGAGATCAACAGATAAAGAACATTTATATGGCCCAATGGGAACTGATTCACAAAACATTGTTGTGATGATACTTCCCTTACGATTTTTGACTAAAAACTCTGTTATTAAGTCAAATAGAAAATATCTATGTTCTTTGCAAACTTTGAATATATGAATAAATGTGATTATATAGAATCAAATAATGCATTTGTTCAACTTGAGGAAACCATTAAATTACCCGCCACCACGTCTTTCAAAGCTACAACCTCAGGAATAGTGATCGAATAAGATTGGCCTTGATCCCTTTGCGTTTTCTGAGGTATATTTCCTTGGATCTTAGGACATTAATTTTCATAATGTCCATTTTCTCTACAATTGTAGCATTCTATATTGACAACCACTTTCTTTCCCTTGAAATGACGAGCTTGGTGACCTTTTCCCCCACACTTGTAACAGACACCCATTCCCTTCAGTCAGGTACCATGTTGTTTCATACCACATTTATCACAGGATGGATATTCAACTCTTACCATCTTCCCCTTATTTCTATTTCTATAGTGATCAGCAGATCTATTGTTCTCTTGGTTTTCTTTGAAGTCATAAGACTTAGATAATTCTTTTTTTGTCTTGATAGCATATGAGACAATATCTTCATACGATGAGAAGGATTATGAGACTAATGCTCAATGAAGAAATGGTTTTATCCCATCAATGAATTGATTAGTCTTACTAGATGGTATATGTATATAATCTACTGCATGTCTTGCTAACCTTGTAAAGTTGGCCTCATACTTTGCGACATTATCATCATCCTTTTTCCAAAGTCTCAGAAATTGTATTTCCATATCCGCTCGATGGTCACGAGTGTAGTATTTTTCTACAAAAATATATTTAAACTCCCTTCATTAAATGTTTGATACTTCTTCATATTCCTTTAAATTTTGGATTAAAGACCACCATTGATCTGCATCTCGTGTGAGGTGATAAACTGTCCTGATAACTTTTTCCCTTTCGCTACTCCCCAAAGGATGAAATTTTTTCTCGAAGAAACATATCCTTTTCTCAGCTACTAATGGATTTGTACACCCATTGAATGTAGGTGTATATTTCCTCATGAAGCGATATAACAATGATCATACATGATGTGGATCATGGTGCTCTATATAGGTAAGGTTATTTTTTATAACCTGAGAGAGTTGTCTTAGTATAGTGATAATTTGATCAGCACCAGTTCCATCAACAACTACACTATAAATATCTTTAGTAGGGTGGAATCCCTACATGGATTACCTGCATTGTTACGGTTTCCATTTCTTCCACTATGTGCCATTTCTAAACAATTACATACACTAGATGAGATTATGAATCGCAATACATAATTCCAAACATGAAAAACACTTAACATAAATTAAAAAAATTTGGGATATAATCAATAATCATAAAAAAATTGTTTGAGTAGGTATATACCCATAAATCCTTCATAATTATTTGTAAAAAAATAGGAATTATCCTAATAATATCCCCTAGGAGTTTCATCACTAAGAGTGAAACAAGTCCCATTTTCATGTACCAGGATATCCCGGGTCAAGCCCAAAAATCCTTGTTGGACTTTTCACTCCTAGGTAAATCTGTGCTAAATCCGCCTCTACCTGCTCGTATCCAAGTTGGTATGTATTGTTTGGAAAATACCCAAAATATCTACATTACCAAAATTCAAGGAATTCCTTCTATACCAATCCTCAAAGTCTATATTAGGGTAATGTTATATAATCAGTGTTTATCTAAATATAGTTTCCAAGGTTTGTACTAAACCTCTTCGGATACCAACAGTAATTCCCCAACCCAAGTTACCCAGAGTCGGTGCATTATTACATTACATTGTCCTAATCACAAGGGATCAAAATCCCGACAGACCGACCAGTTTAGTAGCCTTTGAACTACTCGATACATTCATAAGTTTTAAATTACATTTTAAATTGAAAAACAACAACAAAATTGTCTCCATAGACCACATTCATCTCTTAGAGTATCCCTGCTAGTAAGTTATAATATACTTGTTTGAATACTGGGAAAAATAAAACATAGAAAGGGGCGGTCTTAGATTCTCAGTAAGGATAACAATATAGCGGAAACTTTCAAGAATAAACATAACCATTTAAGGCAATGTATAAGACTAAAACATGAGCCTTTTAAAATTAAACATCACCATAATATGGAAAAGATAAATCAAATAATTCAATTTACTTATTCACTTGGATATTATATTAGTCGAATAATCATATGTAATATCAATATCCAATTTCATAATGTTATAAGGCATAATGTCCAACTTCATGACCACATAGTCAAGGCCTTGTGCTAAGACTACAATAAGATTTTTTTCAAGTCCAAGTGACATGATAATAGTGTGTCACATGAGACCTACCGATGCATCGAGGAGATATAGAGGGCTCCACCCATCACTTACTATATCCAATGCATTCCTCATATGTAAAGGTTTAAACATAACAAAAACATTAATATTAAAACTAGCATACAAAATGTCAATACTTTATCCATAAACCATGATTTCTATAAAAATAAAAAATAAAAATTCAAACATATCATAAATCCTTCAATACAATATGGAAGATTTGTATCATAAGAATCAACTTCAAACTAGCTTAAAATCCATCAAAGGATGTTGAAAAAGATGAAATCAAACCTTTTTGTAGAGAAATTACTTTTTCTATATTGAAATAATTTAAAAGTAAAATAATTATAAAAGAAAACATTTATTTGGATAATTTTTCTATAAGATTGTATGGGATTCTTTGACAAAGTTATAACGGCAGAAAGTAGCCACACACGCTGAATAAGTTAAAAAAAGACATTCTTAACTTAAGTTTGTCAAAAAGGTCATAATGTACCCTGTTTGGAAAATGATGGAAAGAATCATTTCAAAACTTATATAGTAAAATAAGGGTATAAATGAATTTAACCCGTATCCTAGTAAGTAGTAAAGATGTTTTGTATTCTATTTTTAATAAAACACGGATGTGGATGATAAATAGTTCCCTGTAGATACTTATGCTTTAACAACCTCAGATAAGTAAAGAGAATGTAGAATTAACCCTTACCTTGTACTTTTCCTTAGTCGATGGTATTTTAACATCTTGTATAATAGTTAATTTTCTTATATTATACTAGAACTATATACATAAATATGGTATCATATTTGATCCTATAATATTTCTTTTTTAATAATATTTCAGTAGAATCATCGTTTTAGGTGTTAACTGATTCATTTTTTATATGATTGGCTATGTAAGTTATGATTGTTATGTATAGATTGTATTTGATTCATATACAAAAATGATATTATGTTCATAATCATTATTTTTAATCATAAAATGAATATTATTATTTAATTATTATGTTGGGGAATGAATCTCATCGCGTTCGTGGAGATGGTGATCCATACGTACGCATGAGTGACAATATCAATATATTGATAGTGAAATTGTACGTAATTTAATGGAATATGATATATAAAGAACAATTAACATGTTATTTTTATTATTTACAATAGTTATACTCATTATTATACCCATCCAATTAATGATGTGTTTGAATAACAAACTACACCACGACGTGGAGATGGTAAGTCGTACGTATGCACATATGGTGACTTTGTCATTTATAGGATGGATAGATTAATGAATATGGATGTATCATATTGATAATAACAACAAAGTATGTATAAGGTAATATAGTTATTATTTTGGTATGGAAACAACAAATAATGAGGAAGTGGGAGAAGAAAATTAACTTGAAAGAGGGTGGTGAAATTATTATATCTTCTTTAAGTGTTTTTTTTCGAGTTGATAGGTTGGAATTATGATCAAATTACTGACTCTAGGTTTATATTAGGGGTTTTGGGAGTATATTTGGGAAGGGGTTTACCTAGCCAAATGGATTTGGAGGTGTGATTTTGAGAGAAGGGTAAGTACCCTTTTATAAGAGAAGTGAGGGTCACTTTAGGAAAATCTTGAAATATAATGTTAATAAAATCATTTTCGGTTTATAATTCCTCCAAAATGATATATTTCATGTCTACGGTGGGGATGGGTAGAAAATATCTCAACCAAAAGGTTTTAGATAGGTTTAGGTCACCTTATTAACCTAATATTTTAGATTTAACTCTTAGTTAAATAGTTTGACATTTACCATGTCTCTTTGTAATTTTATATTATATGGTTAATAAACATACTATAACAGGCCAAGAGAACCCCAAGTGGTTCATTATTAATACATATTACCTTATCTAAGTTATTTTTCAGAACCTTATATTTTTTGGAATATTATATCGATTAATAATATAGTATTTTTTTTAAAACTCAAATATGTCAATTTTGAAACTGTTTAGTATTTGATTTTTTTTGAAATCCATAAAAACATTATCACTTGGAATGAAATTTATTTAATAAAACCTAACATGTAATTTTAACCTATAAATTTAGTTTAATTCATCATAAGTCTCAATCTACATTTATTTGTATATTTATAATAACAAATTATTTTAATATTTCATTGTTAAGTTAATTACTACAACATCATTAGGTCGTAAATAAATTAAATTATTTAATGTCTAAACATTATAAATGAAATACCATTATGTATGAAATCGTTTTATATTTCTAATTAATATTTATTGTCAAATTTATATTGTGTGTAACCCGATATTAAAAATGGTTTTGTTATTAAACTTTGAATTTAACTATTTTAACTGTTCTTTAAATAAAATAATAATAAATGTCCAAATCTAATTAATGTAGACCAAATAGGATCATATTTCAAAATACGGTGCTTCCATTTGTCAAATCAGATGATGTCTGTTTCCTATTAGAATTATCAGAACCTGACTACGAGGCATGAGATGCTTCATCCATAATAGCTCTAGCCAAAAGGCCTCTGAGTGAATCTAACATGTATTAAAAAACCCCGTGGGAATTTTAAAGAAGTTTGGATATGGTTGTGCCTCTATCATTGCTATGAGGTAGTTTTGGCATGGCTATTGTGGTTTCTTGGTAATTTTAATTCTCCTATTATAAAAAAGAGTGTGATGGACTTACCCCTAATTCAATTTCAATAATTGTACCCTTTTGGATTCGAGTTGCCGATCAGTGGCCCTGCATAGACCACCCATGTGAATCAGTTGCTGCCTTAGTTTTAGTCTATCCTGAAGTCGTGAGTTGTCAGTTGTTTCCAATCATAGATTCATTGATATAATCCTTATTTCCTCCCTCCCCAACCATAGGGAGAGGTTATTTTGTTCTTATGGAGTTTTGGGTTCAACTCTTTTCACTTTCGGATTAGAATTGATTGTTTAAATATTTTTGTTGTGTTCTATCTAGCTTAAGTAAGGCCCAGTTCAAATACTAGTTGAATTATTTTATTGGGGAGTCTATTTAGCCATCCCCTTTATTGGTGATTTGTTTTGGGAAATATGGTTAAATCCCATTGGTGGTTGATGGAATGACCAAGCGTTAAGAGGTTGGATAATGTTGTGTGGAATCCTTAAGTGTTGATCGAACGACTGGATGGTATCATGACTTTCTAAGGGATGAAAGCGTTATGGTGGGGGGAATTCCCACACACTGACCTATGAGTTTAATTTATTTAATTATTTTTCTATCTTTAAATATTTTTTGGGGTCCGGGGTGAGTCCCATGAAAGGTTTCTGAGTTTTCTATAAAAAGAACGTTTTTTGGGTTCGACGTCATGGGACACACGGGCGGAGCGCAACGCCTCATAGCTTCGCCCATGCAACTACATAGCCTTTTAGTTAATTTTATTATTATTAAAATTATATGAATTCAATTATTATTATTTTATTATTATTATTATTATTGTGATTCTAATTATTATTATTGTTGTTATTTTTTTTTTATTATTATATCAACAATAATAATAATAATTATTATTATAATAATAATTATTATTAGTATTATAAATATTATTTTTATTATTTACTTTTACTTTTATTTCTTTTTTTCATTTATTTTCTTCTTTCTCCTCATTTTATTATCTTCCTTCCGTCCACCTGGTTGATCCCCCCCCCCCACTATGTTTTCTTCTACACAGGACCCCTCTTACTCACCCGATCCAGATCTACCTCCTATGGCCTCAACCCAGCTACAAAAATCACCCATAGACTTCGGTCGGTGCCCTCCTATCCCCTTGAATGCGGTGAACCCCCTCCTTTAGCGCAACATCCCCCAGCCAGACCCCCTCCTCTGTCCGCTGTAACACCCAGCCTGCGCAGGACTCCCGCTCGACCTTGGCTCCCCTGCACCGCAACACTATTCACCCCTCCTACTTGACGCTGCTACCCGACTCCTTGTCCCCCTCTTCCTCTGCATGCGAGCAGACCCTCCTCGATTCCCCTCACTTCACTGCGCAGCGACCCAGCACCTCGGCTCCCTCATCCTCCACCCAACACACCAGCACCCAAGTTGCCCCCCCTGCTCACCCACTGCACATCTCCCTCCATACCAATAGTATCCCTCAGTGGATCCGCTGGCGCACCCACTTCCTTGCATAATTTTCTAGTCGAAACCACGACTTACCCTCCTCAGACCTCCTTGCTCTAGCCGATCAGCCTTTGACGTCCCCCCTTGTAGCGCTGCCCTTCCTACTGGTGCCCGACGCACCAACACCCATCTTTCTCACCCACACGCTGCCCACCTCTGCCCGGCTCACGTGCACCCTTCTCATCGGCTTCCTCGCACAATCGCTGTCCGACGACCATCGCCTGCATCCCTCGGTCAGACCACATCCATCAGCCTGGATGCCCTCCGCAGGCCCGACGTAATGCTCTTTAGTATCTGTAGCTTCTCCGACCTTCCTCCATCCAATCCGCACTGTTGCCGTTGCCCCGAGAAGTCCACATTTTCCTAATATCACCTCTGCCATTGCACCGCACCCTTTCTGGCATGTTTTTTTTCCCTTCCTTCGGTATACCCTCGTTCCATTTATATTTGATATATATATATATATATATATATTAACTTTCGTTTGATTAGGGGTATTATTAATTATGTGTTGTTTTGTGTCAGTTTGACTTTTAGGACCCGCACGGGGCGTTTCTGAGGGAGAATTGTTGTCACGCTTTGATCTTGAGGTATGATTCTCCTTTGAACATCCTTTTTAATACAATATTATTTTATTTCATGCTTTCCTCACCATGTTTAATTTATAAATATTGAAGTATAATTCTTGGATTTATTTTTTAGCATGCAAAGGTTGGTTTGAAATTGTTAATAAACATTTTACTTAAGAAAAAATGATCGTGGGTTTTGTCAAAGTGCTTCAAGTAGTTTTATGTTTAAAATAGTTGTGTAATTGGATTTCAAAGTGGGTTTTGGTTTTATAAATAAATGTGTGCTGAGTTTTAGGGTGTTTTAAAATGAGTTGTCGATCAATGATCATTTGACACTTTTATAAAAATGTGTTCCATCATTAAATTATGTGAATTTGGTGTTAATGATAAATATAGTTTTATGAAAAAGAAATGGTTTAAGGCCCCGTTTGGCCACTTTGTGAAAATTAGTGAAATTTTTTTTATTATGAAAACCTCATGTGGATGTTTCTCATGCCATACTTGCGTGTGTATAATGGATGGGGTGTCCTTACTAAGGAATCCTCATGTTCCATTACGAGAGTGTCCAATGTTAGACTTTTCATGTTCTTTGATAAATGGTATGAGGTCAGTCCTTGGAGTGGCTCGGGGTGATACCTGTTTTCCTTTATTAATATATATATATATATATGTCTATGATTGGATGCTCAGATGACATCAGTTGGCTCAAACCTGTTCGAAATACATGAGATATGGGAATCTAGCATATTGAGAGAATATTCTAAGAATTAGTGCCACACTGGAAGGTCATGGTACCGACCAGTGGCCTATAGTAGGTGGATATATATTTGGTTTATTACTATGTGATTTTACCTCGCCCTACCTGAGAAAGGATGTTCTAGCATATTAAGCCTTTTGATTTCATCATATGTGATATTTCAATAGGGATGGGGTCTCATGTATTGGTGTCTTCTGGTTTATTCATGATCTCCTAGGTTCACCAATGTCTATTGGAATTTTTTTGCTTACAGTAGTGATTATGATTCTTATACGTATACCTAAATTGCCCTTTCTATGTGATTTCTTTTTTTTCTGCTTTGTTTTCCTTAGAATGTGATAGAATCGTTTTGATTAGGTTTCTAAAAATGGGTTTTAAAAAAAATCTTTAATCCTCTTTGTACACATTTGAAAATATGAACATCACTTTCCATTTCTAAAATTCCTTTGACACTAAGGAAATGAATCTAGATTTGAAAAATTGTTAAGGTAAATGGTTCATACTTTGATTTTGAGAAAAATATTTAAAAAAAAAATACTTTTATAAATTAAAGTTCAAAGTTGAAATTGTGTTTAATTTATTTTAAAACCTTGTTTATTGGGAATAGATACCGGGATAGCATACCATGTTTTAATACTCACTCATGTATTTATTTATTGTTTTTAGTGTTTATATAGGCTACATATTGAGTGCACTCAGCTTGGTCACGCATGATCGTTATGTCAGAGAGTGACCTACAGTGTCACAAAGAGTAAGTTTAGACGTCGAGTTTTGTTAGTTTTATTTTCTTTTTTTCTTGTTTTGTCACTTCATTTGGTTTATTTATTATGAGCTACTCTATATTATTTCTACTAATTTATTTATTTTTATTGGGAAATATTTTTCCTATAGCCGATGTTGATGCCCTGGCACTTGTTGCCAGCCCGAGAGGATCAAAAATGCCTCAAGTGCATGGTTGCGGACCAACTTGGGTGATCGGTTCAGGGTCAACTCGGGATGGTTCATGACACCTTTCCTATATATATCCCCAATTTACCCCATACAATTTTGGAATATCCATATAAAATAAGTGAATGCTTACAAGGCTTTGATTAATGATGTTGTATTTATTTTCCATGTTTCTATTTCATGTAACTAATTTCTCCAATACGATATCCCTTAAGATCTTACAGGGTTGTAATATGTGTAACTTTTTGTTACACATCATGAAATAAATTGTATTAGAGATATGGGTTGTCATATATCCTCTGTACAGTATGATGTTTTTAAAAGGGTAGAACTTGATAGTTTTATTAGTGTTCTTATCGGGAAGTATAAAAGTCATTAAATTTGATATTATAAGAGTTTAATTCCCTTATTGGAAGAAAATATTTTATTTAATATAAAGAAATACCATTTTATGTATATTTTTCATCATATTTATGTGGATAAGGAAAGTTTAATCAAAAGGAATTTAATATCCCTTCATAAATTGGAGTTGTGAGTTATTAAATTATTTATGGTAGTGATCATAGAGTGACTGCTCAAAATTAAACTTATCATGTAGTGATATTTTAGATAATTAGGTCCACAAGAATTTAATCATGCATTCTCCATAAATTTAACCTATTATGGGTAAATATGTAAGGGTAGCCTTAATGCGAATTCATTATCAAATGTAACATTTCATTTTTTACTTATTCGGAATGAGATATGACTTTTGGTACTCAAACTGTTATCCAAATATTCCAATGCGGTAGATCTAGAATGGTTACAATAGTTGAGGTACATTTTTAAGATTCCAGCAAGGTAATATTGAATTCACTATCAACTAGAACCTTCCACCTTACATTTTCAAAAGTATTGAATTTAGATTCAAAAAATAGTTATTTTTTATTTTGTGTAACTAGAAGTATTATTTTTATGTATATTTTTGATATGAATGGATTTATTTTCACCTTCAAACATAAGAGATACTATATTTATAAAGATAACATATTTTAAGGGATAGAAAATTTCAATAATTATTTTTTGTATAAGATTGAAAAAGACCAATTGTTAGTAATTGATAACGAATCATGTTCCCACAACTCATATGACACCCTATCATGGAATTACCACTATAGTCATGTAATTAAAAACCATCTAATATAGCAATATCAAGGAGGGTATTATATTTTATAGAGTTAAAATTACATGATATATTCTATACCTATTTTAATGTTAAAATTACCAAAGATACATTTAGTGGAAGGGGTAAAAGGGAAACAAATATTTGTAAATTAGTTCATAATGAAATTTTTGTACCATTTGAAATTGAAGCTCGAGGTAGACACTATTACCTAATAACATTTACTTATGAATTTAGTAGATATGGTTTTGTTTAATTAATGTGTTATATGTCTGATTAATTTTATAAATTTTATGAATAAAAATAATGAAGTAGATAATTATCTTAGTAATAAGATAAACAAAATCCACTTAGACATGGGTAAATAATATAATAAAGAGTATTTTGATAATTATATAAGGGATATTGATATTCCATATCAAATCACTCCTCATTATATACTATAATGGATTGGTTTTATTTAAATGAGGAATAAATCACTATTAGACAAAGTGGGATTGATGGTATGTTATGGGTGTATTCCATTATCCTTTTTGAGATATGCATTAAAAATGGCAGTGAACATAAAAAATCAAGTTCCATATAATGTAGAAAGTTGTATCCCCTATGAGTTATGTAACTAGAGAATATCAACATTGTCTAACTTACATGTGTGGGGATGTAATGAATTATTGAGGGCCCCTTCTAGAAAAAAAATTCACCTCAAGGAATAATGTGTATTTTTATAGTATATTCCAAGGAAAATAGGGATATTATCTTTTAATACCCATAGATAAATATTCAATAGTGTTTAAAAATTCAATTTCTGTGAGAGGAATCATATATTCATAATTGATAGTGGAAACAATATATATATATTTTTTTTTTGGTCAAAGGACCAAAGCATATTTATTAGCAAAAGGGAAACAAAGATTACAAGAGTCTGAAAGACGGGATCAGATTACAATCTTTACGATGCAAAGGCATCAAGTTATTTGGGAGCTCCTCCAGCCAAGTTAGATTCTGAGCAATCCCTTTGTTCGCGAGAGAATCTGCAACCATGTTAGCTTCGCGGTAAGTATGAGTTGCAATGAAACTGACGTCATGAAGGGATTGAAGACAATTCATCCAGCGTGTAGTAATTGACCAAGCAAGATGAATCTCTCCCTTCCAAATGGCTTGAACAACAGTGGTAGAATCACTTTCAATCCATAAGTTGTTCCACCCACGTTGAAGAGCAAAAGCAGTGGCGTGAATAACACTTAGCATCTCTGCTTCCAGAGAGGTTGCAGTACCGCAGCCTCCAAAAAAGCATCCCATAACCTTACCATGATGATTTCTGAAAACAGCACCACAACCCGCAGGACCTGGATTTCCTTTAGAAGCTCCATCCACATTAATTTTAATCCAACCTGGAAAGGGAGGTCTCCAAAAAACCTCTAGAGTGCGGAGCGGTTTCGAGAATTTGGCCTCAACTCGAAGCCGCCGAAGGATCATAAAATCCTCCACCTGATTGTTGCAGGAACCAGTCTGAATCAGCGCAGCTTCCCGAATAGCAATAAGAATGCGCGTTTTACCTGCATTAATGTTGTGTGAGCAATTATTGTGAAGAATCAAGTTTCTATCATACCAAATCACATGTATCAGCTCAGAGATCCCAGCAAGAAGCAAGTTTCTGATTTGTTGAGAGTTATCTTTGGCCACACATCTCTTAAGCTGCTCAGCAATAGAGTTCTGAGCCAGCCATCTGCAATCAAAAATGTCAAAAATATAGTTCCAAAGGGCGGTGGCAGTAGCACAAGATAGAAATAAGTGGTTAGTATCTTCTCTATGCTGGTTGCAAAGACGACATTTGGAACAAAGTTGGATACCAAAGCTTTGAAGACAAACATCAGTGGGAATTCTATTGTGGGCGAGACGCCAAATAAGAGTGAATCTAGAAGGTTTGATCCAAGGTTTGTCAAAAAGTTTTATCCAATTCATATCAATCTCAGTGTTGTGTAAGGAGTGATTATAAAAATTTTTGGCATTAAGGATCCCATTATGAGAAGGCTCCCAAATCAAGAAATCACTCGAGGGAGAAAAATGATAGGAATCAATAATTTGAGTGATGCTGTCAGGGAGGGAATCAAAGTGAGAATTAATCACATCATTGACAGTAGAGTTGATATCAACAGGGTGATGGTCGAGGGGAGTCACAGAGATAAGAGGGTCACCAGTCCAATTGTCTAACCAGAATCTCATGGAAGAGTTTCTCGAAACCATCCATCTAGCATTGTGCAAAATATTATCATAAGTGTCTCTAACAGAGGGCCAAATGGAAGAGGTCATGAAACTTCTATTAGCTCTTTTCAATCTATCAATGAACCTGTTTTTGATAAACGCAACGGGAGGGGTGTCATTGTGAATCAGGTTCCAAGTTAGTCTGGCTTGAAGAGCTTCATTGAAGTACTTAATGTTTTTAATACCAAGACCACCCATAGCTATAGGCTTACAGCACTTAACCCAAGGAATAGTCACCAGTTTTCTGTCCAAAGTGCTGCCAGACCAGACAAAGTTTTTAATGTGAACATTTAGCTTTTTAATGAGACTAATAGGCCATTTATAAACCATCATCGAGTAAACAAGTTTGGAAACAATCACAGACTTTACAAGGCAAACTCTCCCCGCCATGGAGAGGGATTTTCCTTTCCAAGAGGAAAGTTGATGAAGAACCTGGTCAACAATGCTTGAAAAGTAGCAGGCTTTGGGACTACCCCAGAAGATGGGAACTCCCAGGTACTTGAAAGGGATAGTACCTTCTTTGATACTAAGCTCATTGATAATATTATTTTTTCTAGCAGAAGGGAAGTTTTTTCCAAAGTAAATGAAAGATTTATTCCAACCAATGACTTGACCCGAGACCTCCTCGTAGTGGTTGATGGCAGCTTTAAGAGTTCTGATGTTTTTTAGATCACCCTTTAGGAAAAGAATGATGTCATCAGCATAAAGGAGGTGGGTGGGGGCATTCACATTTCTGTAAGCCTGAATGGGTATGAGCTTGTTATGATCAACCATATGGGTGAGCAGACGACTAAAATAGTCTTCTGCAATGGAAAAGAGAATAGCAGATAAGGGATCTCCTTGTCTGACACCTTTAGAACATTTGAAAAACCCTCTAGGCGATCCATTGACTAAAATGGAAACATGAGTAGAATGAAAGAGGATTTTAAGTCTAGATATGAAGTTATCATTGAAGCCAAATCCATGAAGAACTTTGAAAATGAAATTCCAGTCCATCGTGTCAAAAGCTTTACGAATGTCAAGTTGAATGGCAATGTTTCCGCCTCTATTTTTATTGTTAAGCATGTTAATGCATTCCGAAGCAAGACAAATGCAGTCTTGGATTGATCGCCCCTTGATAAAACCAAATTGGTTGCAGGAGATAATTTTATCAGTAATAGTGTTGAGTCTGTTAGCTATAAGCTTGGTGATAATTTTATAGAGAGTGTTGATCAGAGCTATAGGGCGAAAAAGATGGATCTCAGCAGCATTATCAACTTTGGGGATCAAGGCAAGGAATTGTGAATTTAAACCATGAGGTAAGAAACCAGTAGCAAAGAAAGATTTAACGAGCTTGCAAACATCAGCATGGATGATATCCCAATATTTTTGAAAGAAACCATTAGTGAAACCATCAGGTCCTGGGGCACTGTCAGGATTCAATCCAAAGACAGTGTCCCTAATTTCATGATCAAGAGGAATACCCAAGAGAAAACTATTATCAACATCAGTGACAAGAGTTGGAATGACGTCATTAATGAGTTCCTTGTTTAAACAAGGCCCATTGAATAAAGAGTCAAAGTAAGAGACAACATGCTGAGCAATGTCATCTTCATTGTCCAAAAGATTATTACCATCGTTAAGGGAGGCAAGAGGCCTACTGGCTTTCCGAATTCTTTGAAGAGAGTTGTAGAATTTGGTGTTACGGTCACCATCCGTTAGCCATTTAATTCTAAAAGTATGCTTGCGGATGTTGTCTTTGAAGGCAAGAAGCATATTTAGATTCATAGTAATTTGGGTTTCTTGATTGTGATCAGAGGCGAAGTCTAAGTGAGTGTTGTTGTTTTGGATTTGATGCAACTCATTCTCAAGAGAGAGGATATCATTGTCAATTTGAATAGCTTTAGTGCTGCACCAAGATTTGAGCTTACGTTTGAGATATTTTAATTTAAGAGGACAAGAAAAATCCTCATCAGAATGGCTCAGAGAAGACCAAAAATGATTAATGAGATTAGAACAGTCAGGGTCAGAGAACCAAGCATTGTTGAATCTAAAGGGGAAAGAAGGTTTGCGAGTGTTGAGGGAGATGGATAGTGGAAACAATATATAATTTCATGAATTTTAGGATAAAGATACACATGAGTTATCACATGAATAAATTATATAAATCCACAAGGAATAGTTCATTAGAGGGACAAACGAACATCATAGGATAAAGTAGAGGTTAGATAACTAGAGATATATTATTTTCATGTCATTGTGGGTGGTGAATCATTTGATAATGTTAACCCTAAGTTCCAGATTGAAGTAGTAAGAAAATAAAATGTTTAAACTTGTAATAATTCTAGGAATTCAGTTATGAACTCTGGGTATAAGAACCAAATCGTGTTTTTAATATAACCTTTAGTGGATGTAATTCCTATTAGGGAGAATGTGTATTGAAGAATAATATTTTCATTTAAGGTAACGTCAGTACCTGTTAGCCATGGATAGTTTCAAAAGGGTTTAAAAACATTTAGGAAAAAGACAATGATGAAACAATTTCAACAGTTTCTATACTAGGATCTATCATAATTTTTATTTCCACAGAAACATAAAATGATTATGATATATGAAAAATAGAAATTAATATAACCTTAATTAAGAGAAATATTTTGGAACATGTCTACATGATCCAACCATATGGGGTTTCCACACCAAAAGATAATGATAAGATATTAAATTAATATATATATATATATATATATATATATATATATGGATTAAAAAATAATATTGCTCATCGAACATTGATTTTGATGAAACCATATGAGAGTGTGCCTTCACAGGGAAATGAATGTGAGCCCAGTCACTATATATTATTTATTGGGAGTGAATTAATTTTTCTATAATTTTATTCTGATAATATATTATTAATGGGAATCAAGATACATATGATACATTCATTTGTGATGTGTATGAGGAAATTATTTTATATGATTGAAATAATTAAAGTATCTTGTATTTATGGGATCTAGATCATTCATTATAGAACTAAGAGATTTCTTAAACCACACTAGTTAATATAAATTGACAAGGTACTAGGGAGATTCAATATAAAATAGTGCAAGATAAGATTATTATGACTCTTACATGGTATACATATCTAAAATTTACAAAAAGATATTAGTTGACATGAAGGGGGGGGGGGAATCAGGTTTTGAGTAGTTATTATTATTTCAAATTATCATTTTTAAACATTATGAATATATTAACCCCTTTAGACATAAACATCTGTAGCTAGATAATACATAAGGATTATTTATATTTAATCATGGGCAATAAATCCTATATTCAATTCAATATGGAAATTAATTAAATCCCACAATATTTACATGGTTTTGTAATAAGACCTTATCTTTACCATGTATGTGATGTACATGTAATATATTTTATACAATAATAGTTTTTTCAATAAAAATTGTGTGTGGGAAGTTATCATACTAACCCACCAGTTCACTCTACATTAACAAAATTCAGTACTTTTTTTAAAACCACTAACTTCCTTTATGACTTCTTTTCAACATAAAAATGTTATGAAATCTTCCCAACATGATCTTGTTTCATTCCCTAAATCTATCAGGTTATATTTAATATCAACATATATATAATATTGTTTTTTTAGATCCAGTCTAAATTAGATCACATCTTCAACACATAATTCTTCTACATCGACAAGATATGATGTAATTACACTCAAAATAATGTATTTAAATCCGTGAATATATCTAGGAATAGAAAATTAAACTCATCCAATATTTGAAGTGACATATAAAATGTGTTCATTAGAGAATGTTTACTGGATTCCATAACTCAATTGGTTCCTATGATTTTCAAACCCATAAAAATCCTCTCTCACATCATCCTCAACTCAGTTATTTTTCTTCATAAGATTCTAATACTATATCTATCATGTGAACCTATTAGTAATTATTTATCATCAATACACAACTGATCTAACCGCTCAAAAAATGCTTAGATATTTTTTTGTGTTATTATGTTTTGAGAGATGAAATGATTTCTCTATTATTCTTAATCTCAAATGAACTAAAAAACTCTGTAACTCTGTAATTTTATTCTTTTTTACAGTTAGGACATTGAGAATATCTATTTTATTATTTAGAATATAAAAAAACATCTATTTTTAGTTCCCGTGATAGTAAATTAATTTATCAAATTTTTCATTTGTGGTCTTATCCCATGATTTTATATTCCTCTTCTCTCACAAAGATTTGTATCTTGGAAAATTCTAGGAGTACCCATGTTTTTTTTCCTTTTCATCACTTTTCCATATTTCTATTAGGTGAACAAAGTATTATAGTGTATTCCAATTTATTCCTGATATCCATGATACCATTCAATTTATCTATTCTTATAAAAATAATTATATAAAATGAAAAATAAAACCATTCATCGTGGATATATAATAAATCCAACAACATTTCAATATACAGCACAACTCATATTATTTTTGGCATGGGTATTCTTAACTTTTAGTGTATCTACCTACTGCAGTATAAGGAATTATTCCATGAAATTGATCTCAAATTCTAAACAACTATAATTATCCACACTCACCTCCCTTCAATCAATCTATTCGTATAGTAATTATACAATATATCTATTGTATCTGAAGTCAAAATTCAATAACCTTAGAGATTTAGTCAATTTGAGTGTATAAATTTAAACTATTAAATAATTTAGATTCCCAATCAACATGAATCTTCAAAATTTATCTATATTTTGATTCACAACTCTCATTTTTATGATAAAATCATCAAAACATTACAAACTCATCTTTTTATTTGTCTTCATCATTAACCACTATATGATGATTCTAATACGTTCCATTTTAAAATTACAATACATTAAATAGTGATGCTTTGTCCCAATAAAATATTATCATTTTTAAACAAATACTTGGATCATGGGTCTTAGATACACAATGAAATTTATATAATGTTAATATAGTTTCATTATCAACAAAAATCATTTTCAATTAATTCTATTTTCTTTCATGTAAATAGACTTTAAATCCTCCATAATTTTCTTCTATATTTCATCTTTTTCTCCAAGATTAAGGATTATTAGCTCATGATTTTAGCAATGGATCAAAACCCATTTAGTTTTTTATGATATTGAATTCAATGAGGATCTATCATTCTATCTTCCTATTTCAATTTAGTCACTATATAATGAAATCTAGAAACCATCAATTTCTATCTACAACTTTTCTAATTTTTTATAAGTATTGTATAGATCATGTTATTGACTCAATAAATCAATCACATGACCATTGTGATCCAATATTGGGCATAAATATGAAATAACCCTTATGTCAATAGGCTATATGATCAAATAACTGGCTACAGACATCAAATGTAGAAAATGTAACTGATTGTGGATTGATCAAATATATGAACAACCATGAAATTAGTGGGTGAAACAGAAGGATTCGAATCGAACACATGACTATATAGAGGATAAATCGACTACACATACAATTCATTAACTAACCATAAGTTAGTGGATTGACCACATATAGTGGATCTATCATGAACTTTCAGACTAAGATAGAATCCAAAATTTCATTAAAATACTACAAAGATCTATTAAAATTCATCTATCCATTCTAAATCTATTATAATCACATTAAACCTCCATTTAGATTCTATTAAACATCATCAAACATTAAAAAAATATTCCCAAGGTCATGATGCATAATAAACCCTATATATTTAGCATTCTTAGGGAGTTCATTAGTTATAAATCCATGTTTCAATTTAGATTCAATGAAACATCTTATAATAATTTTCATATTAATTTAAAAATACATCACGGCCTTCTCCGAACTCTTGGGCCTTAAAAACGAAAAATCAATAGGGTTTTTGATAGTGTTTATAACACTGTTTCTAGTTATTTACTACAAAAAATACTTCCTTTATTTCAAACAATTTTTGACAGTAAAAATATTTATTCTTTAGAACTTATAATGTTTTCCATTAAAGTAAAACACATATAATAGTCTTATTTAAGGGGATTCCCGTAGAACCCTTACTTTCAAATGGAAAAAATATGCATCCTCAATCCTTATTTACCAATGCATTAAGGTAAACACCTTTGATATCCATTGAATTGGTGGAATCTTCAACCCATCACCCATTTTCTCAACTCATGCATTGATAGTTGATAATAAACACAAAATTAGCATTATAAAATACATAATGAAACTTCAATCTTCTCATTTTTTTCATTTCCACTTTAACTACTCAAGTCAACGTGTATCTTATCCCATAATTGATAATAAATAAAAAGAAAGAAATTATTTATCACTCCCTTTCTCATACCAGTTTAAATTTAATTATTACATATGGAGGGCTTCATGTAGACAATTCTTCTCCCCATATAAATCTAATTTCAATAACCAACATCTCCTAATTGTTCTAAAATTCCAATTATAGAAGGATAGAACCAATAATTACATAGTAATGTTACTTAACTAAATTTACTTTAAGCCAAAATTTTATATACCATTATAGAAAACAAGAGTTATTTTACCAAATAAATTAATATATTCATATATATATATATATAAATTAATATATCAAAAACTCAAAAAATCATTTCATAGAGGCTTTGATGACAATATTGTTTTAAAATAATAATAAAGATGCAATCATATTTAAAAAAGATAGAATGTTATTAGGTGAGTAAAATAATTACCCTTTTTGTTAGATAAGAACCCCCATTAAACAAACTATTAGTATACACCATGAAAAGGAATTTAGAGAAAATATTATGCCTTAACATCATTATATGCTTGTGTTTCCAAATTTTTATATTTTTAGTGGGTGAAAATTCTCTAGTGACCATGACTATATCATTTTATCACCATCATAAAATATATTAAACACTAAATTATCATGTTCACATTCTTCTAAGAATATTCTTTATGAAATAATGATACTAGTTGAAAAACATTATAAGAATTATAAATTAATACCAAGATTGATTTCTTCCTTATATTCCAACTTTTAAATACCACTTCAAAGAACAATAAATTTTTTTAAATAAGGAGGTATTTTAAAAACTATTAAATTTTAGCACTTTTGCTGAGTTTTTTTCCATAACCTAGAGTCCCTTTTTCCTTTAATCACTGAAGTGTTTACCTTCTTCATATTTATAGCCTCTTTAATTTTTCATGTACAACCATATTAGGGATGTATGAAACTGTTTTCATTTTCATTTTTCTTCTAATATGGAACAAATTTCTTTTCTTGATCTAGAATAAGAGTTTCATACTTACCTTATTTCTAAAACCAATTTTCTTATTCCAATTTTTATTTCCATAAGTTAAATATATCTTTAGGGAAATACACTTGCTTTATGATCTGTGTGGAATTACTCATTTTAAAAACAATTTTATAACTTGAACTCTAAATATTATTTTGTGTATCATGTTACAATTAATTTTTACATGGTATAACTATTACACACTTATATGGAGTGTGTCTACAAATGTTTCACCTTCCACACATGTTGCATTAACAATTGTGTAACCCATCTCGGGAAACATTTCAATTTCTTCTACCGATATGTCCTTCACTATGTAAATATTTTTTGCATCTATTTTCTTGAATTCATATTTATTTTTATATTAATTCTCATATATTCGATTTTCATTTCATGTTTATAAAAGTCCATGCTGATGCATGTATTCCTATAATAGAAGAAACATTTCCTATTTGGTGTGACATATTTCTTAGTCCTCTTTTCTAACTACATTGGAGTAGATACCTAAATAGTTTTCCACATTCATTCCTCATGGTAGATTATATTTCATTATTTGTTTCTTATACTATTTTTTAATCCCTTTCATATCATAATAAGTGTTATAATTGGTTAGAATTTACCATAAATAATTTTAATTTTGGAAATATATTTTTGAAAATTCATATAAATTTTCAAGAACACCATATCTATTCTTTAATTGAAGACACTTTTTATTCTACGAATTAATATTTTTCCCAATAGGATTTTTTATAACTTAACCTCAACTCCTTTATCTCTTGGAATTGTATAATTTTAATAATTTTACATTTTTTGATAATAATATAAGGATATATTCAAAAACCACTATTATTGTTAACATTGACACATACATATAGTTTTTCTTGATGACTAAATCTGTCTATTTTTTGTATGATATTTTTAGGTTCATTAATCACTATTTTGGGATACATTTGGGAAGATACTATTCTCACATTTTCTTACACCCACCCTTGATAAATTTGCGGGTTCATATAATTTTTATTCACTGAAGAATATATATAAATATCCTTTTATCTAAATAAAAATCAAAATTCATATTCAATGATTATATATTTTTGAGGACTGTGGTTGGATTTTATCCAAGTGCCTAAGGTAGAAGATTCTTAATAAAAATTTAAGAAAAATTTAACACTTGTATGAGCCCATTTTAATGGAATGTAAATAACTAAAACATATGGGGTATTATATCACATCATATAGACATGGGATATTTTCTAGTTAACCATCCCCATATTATTCAGTTACATGTCTAATTCAAGAAACACCGAATTAACAGAATTATTTTCATTAAAAAAACATAGAGTGTTCTTCCGTTAATACATTATCTTATACAACATTAATTTAAGAATATTTCCAACATCCACCTAATAAAATTCTATCACTTTCACTCTCTTTAATTTCAAATTAATATGGGATTATTTAACTTGTATATAAATTATCTGATGCCTCAAAGTGCATTAATAACCTCTCCAATAAACAATTTCTTATAAGTATCTATTTGAAATTTTATATATGTTAATGAATTTATTTCATTGGAATGTATAATAGATTCATCATTTTATTTAGATTGTCTTGAGAGAGTTTTTTATTTTCTAATGTTAGTTTCCATTGTATCTATTACTTCATTTTCCTCAATTTCCATATATGGTTTCTCATCTTATATTCCCTTAAATTTTTTCTTCATGTATGAAAAAGGTTCAATATTAACAATTTGATGATACACCTTAATTTAGAAATAATAATCATTATGTATCATCTTATCCTAGATAACCTATCTATCTAGGATTTGAGTTAGACCATTGGAATACTACAGGTGTGATCCTGATCCCCATGGGCTACTGAAAAATACCCATCAATTCAATAATAATAACAGGGAACAATTTTACCTTCATAAAATAAGATACATAGCATACATATAAGATTAAAACCATAAATTACATTTTATATAACTGAAACATTGAAAATAGAAGCTATTAAACCAATGGGACCAATATAATTCCACGATACATATCCATAAAAATCCAATAAAAAAATGTTCTCCCAAGATAATAGTTGATTCTAATTGTGTTATGTGGGAAACATTCTTTCATTTCACTACTATCTACCCATATAGAACTAACCACAAATCCCACTGCCTCACTATGGTTCCTTTTAGTTTCAACTATTTTATAAAACATGGAATATACACCCCAGATGGAGTGTGCATGTTATGAGTTAATTTGGACAAGTATGATCCCACAATAGTATTCAATAACTTGTATCTGTATAATAATCCATATATGTTCAATTAAAATGAATCATTGACAATTAGATATTTATTGAGTTCTATATGAACAGGAATGAGAAATAATTTCACATATTCCTATCTCTTTCCTAAAAAATAATTACAATTTCAAATCATGATTTTAATAAACAATTTACATTTATCAAATTTTTCAATGATATCATATCAAAGAAAATTAATACAATGACAAATCATAGTGGTAAACACCCCCATGATAACAATGGTTAGGCTAGCTATCTCACATATACCCTAATCATAATCCATGAATATTATGTACTTAAATCTCTATAGAAAATATATCCATAACTATTGGTGGAGGAAAAACCACAAAAGTGAAGCCATTACAATGTGAATATCATGTTCATGATAAAATTAATATATCAACTAATAATTGAAGAAGGACCTAAAATGTGAACACCTGTACAATTCCATAGGAAAATTCCCCATTCTAAATCCTCTACCTAGGTACCCATGTATCCCATACATGGAATATATAACATGAATTTAAATGGGAATATGAAAGGTCAAAAAAATCTCCAAAAAATTATTTTCCTCAAAAAAATATTGTCTAAAAACCTACTTCATAATATATTTCCAAATTCATTGAAAAAAATAATTCATTTAAAAAAATTATAGAAAAACTATCATTTCTTAGAAATAATTTTCATACAAAAAAATAAATGTGTTAATAGTATTTAAATTCACTTATCAAAAAATTTAAAAGTCAATGATAATTGGTTATTCATAGAACATGTGATAGATAACAGACCACCAACCTCATGTTTGTCTCACACTGTACCACATTGGGTCTTATACATGAGTAATTAAGGAAAATTCAGAGAATGAGAGAGGAGTCCTAAAAAGGATTCCCAAAAATATATAATTTTTCTTCCATAAGAAAAAGGGTCAATAAAGATCTTTTATTAAGATATACTTAAAAAAATATTCTACACCAGTAGTGATGAACGATCATGCCTCCAAAATAAAAAACAAACCATGTATCAAGATGATATTATAAAAGAATCATCACATGATCAATAGAGCCAAATAAACATAGTATATGAAAAACTAATAATTCACAAAATAACGTCAGAGACAATAAAAAATGATAGAAATAATAAAAATTACCAATTCATTAACAATGGGTTGAACTGGGATTGAGATGCCCAGAAGATAATTTCAAAGGTTCTTAGAACACAAAGGGATAAACACACCAAGAGTACTAATAAAATAAGGTTTGAAAACTAGTATTATTGGGATAATTATTGGTTTTGGGGGCATTAATTATCATTTATGACCTTACTCATCTAACCCATATCAACAAAACTAGCTAGTCTAGGGCCACTATTATAGTGTAGTGCCCACTGGTTATTATAACAGTGGTCTAGTGGATGCCTGTCATCTAGATGGTGGTACGTGATTCCAAAAAAGGATCTATATAAATCAATTTGCTAACTGGTGGCTCCCAATAACCACCACTCATCACAACACTTTTAATAATACCCATTGTTCTCCTTTGATGGAATTTTAATTTGGGGAATAATATCTTTAACATAAAAAGAGAACATATATTATACATCATGTTATTATTCTCACCACTATAAAAATTTATATCCCCAAAAATTAACATGAATTAATGATGATCCTAAATGATATATTGATACTACCCCATCACTGATGATTCACGATGCGAAGTATCATTTGAACCTTATCCGTTCCAATAAAACACTATTACTAATAAAATAGAATTACCATGAATAAAATTTCTCAAAGAATAAATGTTCTTGACTAGCACCATTACAAAAAACACATCTAGCCCTAACACAATCTTCACTTAACTCAAAACAATAGAAGAGTTGAGATGGTATCTATTTTGTTACAATATATTGAAAGCATCAAGAATACATTTCAAATAACCTGATATTTCTAATCTATAAGAATCATACACAACACACTCAGTGATCTAAAATGGTCTATCATTTTGTGGACTAATATTCCCTTATTTTCCAAGCTCATGTTAACCCAACATAGGATAAAATTTCAAGAAGACCAAGTTAATAATAGAAAACAACAACTGATAACACCGACGATCTTCATATAACTTTTTCTGAGTTGTAGCTAATACTAAGCATCTATATATATTCTGAATCATTACTATCATATCTTGAATGATACTTGGTCCCATGAGAAGGGCCTCACCAACCTATGACCAATAATGATTCTATCAGAATGGGTGAACATATAGAGACTGTAAGGGATCCATTCCATTTGATGACATATATCTATTATTATAATTAAAATAGTTTATTACCAAATGGGTATTATATGATACATAATAATACATTATGTACAAAAAGAAAATATCATGTATAAGTTTTGTAGTTTTCTCCAACTGAACATCCATTTGTGGATAGTAATATGTACTCAATCTGACATAATTCCCCATGTCCTCTTAGAGTCTCTTTCAGATCCTAGAGGTAATATTAGGATCCTTGTTAGAGGCAAGAGTAGAGGGGTGTATGTGAAACTTCATAATCTCGTATATATATTTCTCTATATTCTAGCTTTATGGTGTACCCAGATTAGAATTAAATGAGTGGATTTTAACAATTGAAAAATCACTACCCAGATGTAATTCATTCCTTGATGAGTCAATATCAATCTTAAAATTAATAAAATAAGAAACTTATCTCATTTCCAACCATAATTAGATAGATACTGGAGTAGAACAGAAGGCCTAATGTGATTTAGCTTTGTCTACAGGAAAGTGTAATATTGGGATGCATAATTACTAAGGCTGAGCTTTGTATTATAACACCGTAAACTCTATCTTATATTTTAACACATCAATATAGTTTTTTATGAATGAACCATGAAGAATAATGAATTTATTGAAATAAAATGCTCCTAAAAAACAAAATGATAAAAAATCAGTTCCCAAAGTGATGAATCCTATTATATAATAGATTCTAATGAATGTCAATCTCACCACGAGATAAGGTTTTCTAGATTCCTCTAAAATCAACATCCAATAAATAGTTTTGTATAAAAGACTGAATATGATATTTTGATAAATAAATACAAGTTAAAAAAACATAAATCATACTCATTATTATATTTATTAAATTGAAAAAAACCATATGGTTCAAATCCTCTTTCTATTTTTGTATATCCAATGTTGGTTACTTAATACAGAGATCATCCATGATGAAATTACCATTCCTTGGGTGTAAGAGATCCCAAATTCAAAATTCTCAATGTATCACAACAATATCCTCCATCTGAGGATTTGGTAATGTTAATAAAATATGTAACTTGGGAACATGTGATTATAAAATACTGTAATCCTATTTAAATAGAGATAATTATTACAACATTTAAGAACATTCAAAATAGTAGAGAGCTCCAAATCATGAGTGGGGAAATTGTTCTAAAAAGGCTGATGTTAATGACACCTATATTATATAACATGATAAAACAAAAAAAATAAAACATCCCATTCCAGCACTACTAGAATCAAAATATATTATATATCCTTTACATGGTTCGGTAATGATCAAAATAAGGGTTGATGTTAGACACTCCATCAACTCATCAAACTAATTATGAAATTTAATTTCCAAATACAATTTCACTAATTTTATGGTGAGAGTAGTCAAAAGTGATGCTATATTTTTGAAATCATTGATGAAAAATTGATAATATAAATCAAGACCATGGAATATTGATATATTGAATATGTTTCATGGCTCTTCCCATGAAAATAAATCCTTCACCATTTTAGGATTTCTAGAAAGGAATGGTTATAAAACCTTGTTCTTCAAGAACATCACATCTTGGATTCATAAATTGAATTTTGATATCCATCCATCAAGATAGTGAATACTAAAGACTTGTTGAACATGATTTTGAATTGTGGTTATTCTAACACACATATCTTAATGAAACCTAAATATCATCCATGAATACCACAAATAGAAATCATGATGTAGTTGGAATATATTTTCCATCAATTCCATAAACACTATAGGAGTATACGTCAGTACAAAAGAAATTATAAGTTATTCATAATGGACCAAAATGATCTTGAAAGTAGTCTTCTTGATATTTGACTCCTAAACACTATGTTGTTGATACCTTGATCAAATACTAATGGTTAAAAACAACTTTGAACCCATTAAATTATTAAAAATTCCATCTATATATGAAAATGCATACTAATTCATTACAATCAACCAATTAAACATTATATAGTATATAGAGAGAAAATAATAACCATCGTCCTTATATGAAAATATCTTCAGGGACACCCAAAATTAAATATTGTGATCAATAAATACCTTATCAAGACAATTTTCAAACTATATATTGATCTCTTACAGTATTACGGGTATCATATGGTTTGAGGGTATATAAGAAAGCTATGTACCCAAAATTTAATCAATCGATAACTCCCCCTCCATTTCTAGAGAACTTCTAAATAATTATTCTGGTAGGAACTTAGAGAAATCAAAAAACAAAGGTAAAATCAGTATGAGCATAATTATCATCAGGCTCAACCAAATTGGTAGATAATAGAATCCTGAGCTCTTGGAGAAATGGCCCCACCTGACTAGTCCTAGGATCCCACTCTCCATGGAACACTCAAAAGATCCTACAGAAATTAATGAACATGACATTCTGATGATAATAATCAATATCAACATAGTGGGTGACCATAAAATCCATATTACTGATGATGTGAAGAGAAAAAAATAAAAAAACAATAAATCCCATAATACCTAAACATCAATTATTTGGAAAGATGAACATGGAAAATTAAACCCTTCATCATCCCTCTTTACAAGACACATATCATGTTCCAAAATAAAGAACACAATTTTTTTTAGAATATTCATCACATTAATTAAGCAGGAAGATATAATCTATTATGAAACACATGAATCAAATAGAGATGTTACTATAGAATGTACAACAAAGATGATACCTTTTAATATAGACATGTTTTTATCAACCTGCACCGGAAACTCATCTATTGAACATAGGTGTGTCACTCCTAAGTATAAAGGTTATATCCATTTGAACATTAAACCTTCTGATTACATTTTCATTTTCATTATAGTTAAATATCCTAGACCATAATGGGGAGTTAGAAAAAATTGGAAGAAAATATGTAGATGGCCATATTGGACACAAGAGATACAATACTTCATAGGTTTAAGAAAATACCTTTATATGTGCCCTACCTTTCTATATTGATATCATGTATGGGGTACACTACTGGATGTAGCTAATGGTGTATAGATATTCTACTACTAAGAACCACATCCACCACTATTTTTATTAATATTACACTTATTCTATATTGCCTATATACCCATAAAACTACAACTGGGTGGATGAGAAGTTCCAAATGAGACAATACTACATGACATATCCATTTTTGAAATCATCTCCTTATCAACCGAGTCAGCATTGGTTGTTAAATTTATTGTGTATACCTATGACTATATGTCAAATCACAAGCGTTGATAGTATTTCTGAGCTCTCAGCTAATCATTCATCACCAACTATGGAGAAATGCGAATGATCTCTACAAAATGGATTTTTTAATCTGAAATCACTCTCATTACTGAAAATAGGGGAACTCTATAGGCTTAATTATCATCAGATATTTTAGGAAGAACACTTGACTAAAAAAGGTATAATAGCTCTTATACTCCAAGACCACATGATGGATTAGATGTACTATTTAATAGAACCACCTCTAGATATGACCCTCAATCATGAATGTTGAATAATTTTCCTTTACAGACTATGATGTATCAAGGAGTTTGAAAACCTCATTGATCTTGTCTTGCCATATGTATGCCTCTTGGGGTTTATTATTACCCTTTAAGGATGGTGTATTTTCATGTAGAAACTCATTGAACTGATACCTTCCTCCCCAAAATTCTTATTTTCACATAAATATATTTGTTCTACAGCAATTTTATAAACTGGTACATAGAAAAAACTATACCAATGATAGACACTAATACATTTTGATCCAGAGAAGGATTCCATTGTGGAGAATCTCCCATTACACCCACCCATAGAACTCTTTGAAGAAACCATAGAGGCATGCATCTATATTCCAAAATAAGAAATAAATGATCAAAAAAATAATATATTAAATAAGAATAATAATTATAACCATACTATGATTCAAAATTTTCGTGTATCTTCCTCAAAAACCTATCTATATAGGAGGTTTACCAAACCACAATGTGATATGAAGGGCATTCCCAATTCCAATAGTCTGGAGACTGGATCCTTTGAATCCAACTACAAACAGAGGGGATGTTTATCAATACACAAGACATGATACATGTGAAATATATAATGAAAACCAAAAAGATCATATTCCATTAACAAAATTGTAAAAATAGTAGCGATATAACCAATGGTTTTAAGACAAAACCAAGGTGAATTTCCATAAATAAATATATAAAAATTAATCCCCAAGAAAATGATTGTTACCCCATGTGAAATGTGGGAAACATTACACCATCTAACCACAATATACCCAATCCTACCTTACCAAAAACCTAACCACCTCACTTAAACACCTTTCTATTTCCTAAATCATATAGAAAAACGTATATAAAACCTTGAGGGAATATACATAGGGATCTAAACAT
This sequence comes from Viscum album, assembly GCA_963277665.1. Taxonomy (NCBI): domain Eukaryota; kingdom Viridiplantae; phylum Streptophyta; class Magnoliopsida; order Santalales; family Viscaceae; genus Viscum; species Viscum album. Next base: position 1,428,625,398 of record OY728152.1, read on the forward strand.
GCTCTGTAAGATCTTCCCATCTTGATTTATAGTGAGTCTTCATACACTAATCTAAATTTTATCAGTTTGAGGAAATCATGGAATGATAATAGCTGAAATTATGGTAAAACAATTTCACATTTTCATAATTAATTCTAAAAAAAGAGGTATTACATTTTCAATGAAATATTTATATAATCTATTTACATTTATCAAATAATATTTCAAATAATATCTAATCCAAATAGCATAAAACCAAATCACAATTGTAAACACCAATAGGATAATAATGGTCAAGATTTCTAGGTCAATTGTGCCAAAATATTAAGCAATGTCGAGTGTACACTCTAATCCATAGAGCCAATTAATTTTGAACTAGGGATGAAGAAGTACTCTTGAATGTGAACCCCCTACAATGTAATGATCATGTTCCTAGAGGCTATGTATCTATGATCGAGGAATTAAAGAATGCCACATAAGGTGGTACCCCATACATTTTTTATTTTAAAATTCTCAATGTTAGACTGTACACCTATGTAAAAAATAACCCTTATTGTGGAATATGTCCAACAAATTTAAAATTTATTATCCAATTTTTTTAAAAAATTCAAACAAACATCTTAATTAAGAACATAATTTGAAAACTTTTTTCAAAATACATTTTACTACACCATGAGAAACCCCATTCATTTATCAAAATTAGGTGTAAAACAATTTTTTATATAAAAAACCCTTATAAAATAAATAAATAAATATATTCAAGGATCATTAAAATTCACTTAGAAAACCAATAATATAAAAATGATCGTGAATGGATTAGAAAACATATTCTAGGGAGTGAACAAGAAACGTCATGCCTAGGTCTCACATCACCCATAATAGATTCCAAACTAAAAAAAGGAAGGGAAATTAATTTAATGTGAACCTAAAAACTATTTCAACAAAATATAATCTTATTTCCATTATTAAATGTTTTGTTGATGAAATTTTATCAATACATAACCCAATAATCAAACATGACACAACAACTGATGTGAGATTTTCCCTCCAGATGTAAAACACAAGAGGGATCTTAAAGATAACGGAGAATAATCATCACATGATCAGTATATCACATAAACACACCCTAGAACTATTTTCATCTCCAAGAAGAATGAAAGAGAATTAAATAATGGGACATAAATAAGAAAATGTACTGATTCATTGATAACTGATTGAACCAGGTTTGAAATGGAAGGTGGAGAAGTTTGAAATAAACCTAGAACACCAAGGGATAATCTCTCTAGGACAACTGGTTATATTACGCTCAATAATTAGGGATTAAATTGTAAATTAATGGTTTTGGGGGTAGTAATTTATAATTAAGACCTTCAACATATAATCCATCCTCACCTCTAGTTAGATGGTGGACACTATAAATTTTTTGTTTCCACTCACGATCCAGTTGTTTGAAAACCCATATACGGTCTTGTAAAAAGCTACCAGTTTTCCAGTGGATCCATGTACCCACTATTCAAGACAATACTTTTAAGAAAACTACGAGATCACCTCTAAAACCTATTGTACATAGAAAAAACCCCTTTAACATAATAAGAGAATATACCGTAACCAAGATGTTTCATATGAAGTGATTTTTAATTTTTAAAAACTATATTTTTTAAAACATTAATTGAAATCATTTGATGAATCTTTATTAATATCTTTATGTGAAACTTACCACTCTAATAGTCAATATCTAGTGGTGATTTTTCATTATTTCATGATATTGTTTTCCAGTGTCTTAGCTTTATTTTTTGTTCTTTTTTCAATATTATTGGGTATGTCATATAGGTTGGTAGGAATAGATTATGATTTGTCCATCTAATAACCTGGAATGATAAAAATTATGAAATCCATTAAATAAAATGAAATTCAATTATTCTTCAAAATATATCTAATTATAGGAAACCATGGGAATGATACCAGCTGATAGAACTAGTAGGATATGAGAATACATATGGAGGAGGAGGGTGTGAATCATCCATTGACTAGTTTTTTCTACCTCATATTTTAATTTTAAAACATTTGGAAACTTTTATCCCACATTTTACTAGAATATTTGTAGTTTGTTGTTAATAAGAAATATTTTTATCTTTTAACATTGAATTTAATTTCAATTTAAAATTTAGAATAGAAATGAAATGAAATATGTCATATTTACATGGTTCTTTAGTTAGAACCTATCAATTAAATGATTGGTACGTAAAAGTCATGTATTCTACAGTATAATATTTTGATCTATACAAGTAGGGTGTGGGTAGTTATTTACTAATCCCACTATTGTGTACCAAAACAAAACATCGTCCTACTATGTTTAAAACATCCTCCTTCATATAGAACTTCTAAACAACTTCACATAGTTTCCTCAACTTCCCATTGCAATATCCCCACATACTATAAATCCCTATTGTTCTATAGAATCCTAAAATGTATATTCATGTGTTTCTTTAAACGCCTATCTAATTTAGATCACATATTCAGTACATTATGCTTCACCATCCACAATATATGGCCCCTTCCACTCGTAGAAATGTGTTAGAATACAAGTATATCTCTAGGATCACAACATGGAACCTAGTAATTTCATGTAGTGAAATTTCATAGGTTTTCATCATAAATTTGTCACTATATTTCTCAACACAAAGTGTTTAGTTTATTTTCAAACCCATAAAATCCTTAGTTATGTCTAACTATCCTCGATTATTCCTTTATCAATCTTCATCAACCATGGTTATTAAAGAAACCTCATATTCCTTTACCTTTGACACCCAAAAAATCTATATACAAAGCACATATTTGGATTCTAATTCATGTTCTTCATCTTCAATAGATGAATATTTTTTTCTGTTATATTTAGTCACTTATGAAGTCACAAATTCATACACCATCTCTTTATTTTTCCCTCTATACATAATTCATTTTCAATATCAATTTACATTTTTGAATAAAAAATACTCTAATTTTTTTTTGTTCTTATGATCCAAAATTAATTTCTCCACTTTTTATATGGGATTCGCCCATGATCTCATATTCCCTTTTCAAATAATTTTTTCCCCTAGATAATTATAATAACACAATTTCAATTTTCATTTATTTCCCACTATTCACTTAGCGGAATACAAAATTATAGACTCCTCTCATTTCTTCTAGTACGAATCAAGATATTCTTCTTCACCTCTTCATATATTAATACGCATATAAAATCCAATTGTCACTATTGACGCTCCTTTCCGTCACAGAGTCTAAAGGAATGTAAAGGGAAATAACATGAACCCAAAGTAATTCTTCCTTTGAAGAAACATCAAAAATTGAAAAAGGCATGAACCAAAATTCAAATGCACGTGGGTCATGCAAGTTCCACTAAGGTCATGCAAGTATACTTGCATGCCGCCCATTGGTCAGGCAGGTGACTTGCGTGCCTTCTTTGAAATTCTCCCAGGCTCTTCTCCAGCCTATAAATACCCCCTGTGGGCCCCCCATTTCAGGGAGGAAAAATTCAAGAAACTCAGATTTGAGCTCCCAGTGCCCTAGTCTCTTCTAAAAGATTCCTAACATTTCTAAGGTAATTTCTTAAATAGAACGGAATATCTAAAGAGGGGGAGGAAGGCCTAAGTGTTGAAACTCATCAACACTTGCGTGCCTAAGTGGTCATCCCTTAAGGGAAATGACCACACTCGCACGCTGCCTTACCCCTTCAACATAACTTGCGGGCCACCCATCTGGAAGCCCCTATGGATAATACTAAGGGCTTGAGCCATGTCTCGCCCAAGTATTACCTTAAGGGTTGACCATCACGCAAGTACCCATGTGTCGCACTTGTACACCTACGCGTCTAGGACTTGCGCACCCATGCAGGACTTGCACGCCCCTTTCTTTTTGGGTCCCCTTCCGGCCCATTTCACCTCTCTTATGCCTATCCACCTCTCCTAATCAAGATCCAAACTTCAAAACCTTTTTCAAATCCATTTATTCTGTGGTTCCTTTGTTGGGTTTCTTACATGAATGGAATTCTGTGGACCATCTCTCAAAACATTGTGATTTACACATCTTTATGTCACTAAGGTTAGAGATTTAATTCATTAAACCTCATATTTTAAATATGAGAGAATCCTTAACCATGTCATTCTTTTCAGGAGTAAGCCCGAGTCAAAGTTCTCTTAATTTGGGCATCCTCCTTAGGAATATGCCCCAAGTCCCCTAACCTGGGCATCCTCCTTAGGTGTAAGTCCCAGTCATAATTTCCCAAATCCGGGCATCCTTCTTAGGAGTAATCCCCAGTCTCAAGGTCTAAAAATATGGGCATCTTCCTTAGGAGTAAGCCCCAAGTCCCTTAATTCTAAAATTCCCTTAAATAGGGCCTCCTTCTCAAGAATAATCCCCAATATTCAAATCCCTTTAACCTGGGCCTCCTTCTCAAGAATAAGCCCCAGTCTTCAAAATCCCTTTATCCTAGGCCTCCTTCTCAGGAATAAGTCCCAGTCTTCAAAATCCCTTTAACCTGGTCCTCCTTCTCAGGAATAATCCCTAGTCATAATTTCTCTTAACCAGTCTTAATTTACTTCTTATTTAGACTACCTTCTCAAGAATAAAACCCAATCATAATTCCCCTCCTAATTTGGGCCTCTTCCTTAGGAGTAAGCCCCAAGTTAGAGTATCCAAATCACCCTAAAGCACATATACCTTTATGGACCTTGTTCCTAGGTTTCTTCCCTAATTTAAAACCCAATCTTCATCTATTTTTTGATTTCATCCATACATAAGTGCCAAAACATTTATTATGATTCAATCTTTAATGCCACAATTGTCTGGTTTCACCAATACCTCTTGTTTCTCACACTGAGCATGACTCACGTGAGCTTAGAGAGTAAAAGTAATCATGACATCTTTCCTTGAGCCATAAATCATGCATAAACATCATACTCCCTTACTCAAACTACGTGGGTTCTGATTCCTTTTCTAAATAAAGGATACATAGGTAGCCCATCTTCGAGTACGATCCAAACTCTGAAATAATCCATGTCCTTCTGAATGAAAATAAACTTCAAGTGCCCCACTGAGTGGGTTTAAAACCAGTACGGTCATCATAATGACCAAGAGACTTTTATGTATTGAAGGATACAATTGAATAAGAATATATAACAAATACAAATTATTCTCTAACGATGAAGAACCTTAAATAGAAATAATAGATTCTCTAATTTCCTACATATCTAATCATTGATTGTAAGATCTAAAGGAAAGATCATTTTATACTTGGTAATGTAATAAGGATTCACGAACATAACTTAAACCTATAAAGAGAGTACCAGAGTATACAATAATTCCCCCCAAAAGGGTGTGATGAGTCCGACCTCCCATCCTCTTGACCAATGAAAATTCACAAGTCTCATTAGTTCACAACTAATGAGAAAATACCTTTGTAAAGTAGGTCCAAATGGATATGAAATCATTGGATGTTTCCGGTTCTATGAACAAACCTGTTAAAAACTGCTTGGAATGTTTGAATCTTAAATCAATGAGATCATCCCCAATTCCAGAGGGAACAAAAACCGGTGAACCCGACGTGAATCCTTAAACAAGTTAAAGTGATGTTTTAATTATTTTTTAGGCCCATATTTAAACTCAACGAGATGGACAACAAAGAAATCAATAACATCTGTGCTCATCCAAAAGATGTTGTGGCCAGACTTATCTTAATTACGTCTGTTATATCAAACAAAAACTCTTTTCCTAGATCTTCTGCATTACGAGAATGGATTTTCTTAAGTTCACGTCTGTGAATACCTCTGCTGTGTAAACCTCTACTATGAATGAATATGCTGCTACTCCTGATAGATCATCGTCCACTCTGAGGACAACATCACCTACTCATCATCTTCAACGTTGGGTATCAAATGCACTGGTTAAGGAGTATTGTCAACATGGTACCATTCCAACTCTAGAGGCTGGTCGACAAGCCCTACAAGTGAACAACTCACCCCAGTGGTCCGGACAACGACGACTAGTGATCAAGAAGCACGTGGTGCCAACCACCATCTCCCACTTTTTGGGTCATTATCCCCAAAATGCAATCATAATTCACTCCCATATTCTGAGAAGGTGAATGAGTAGGTCCCTTAGGGCATTAAATCAAGGAGACATGAGTCCTTCCTCAGGGCTCCCATCAACAATTATCACCAGACTCGTCCGGCAGTGCACCCTCAACATGATGAGGGTATCGAATCGAGGTGTTCGACTGGGGTTCCTCGAAGCCGAGCAGCCAAGACGAACCACCAAAGACGAAATCTGGTCAACAGTGAGAAGGATCTCATCTCTGCCATCTTCTATTAAGTCCACTAACCTAGCTTGGTGGCATGAAATGAACGAGCACACACACCCGTCCATTTTAATTCCGCTGTCCGGCAGACTCGTCTGGAAGCATCACGCCGATCCCGCCAGGAAATTCCGATGGAGTACTATAGACAGGAACATACACCTATTTATAAATCATCAGCTAGTCAGCAGGCTCGTCTGAATATATATGATGAAACCCGCCAACCCATTGTGTTGACTACCGGTAAACAGGCACAAACACCTGCTTACACTCATCAATCTTGCCAACAGCCTCGTCTGTCAGTATTTAAGGAAGATCGTCCACCAAGTTTGGATGAATACAATCAGCAGGCATATACACCTTCTAGTATTGATCAAGCCTACCAGCAATCTCTTTTGGTAGCACTCAGAGAAGTCATTTGGAAAGCTCCGGCGACAAACAGGAGGCAGACTCAACTCTCTATCCCCACAGTTGAGTACTGTCAGGATTCACTGATAGGAAAAAGAGGACAGGAGTAGGAACACACACCTACTCCATGAATTTAATGGATGTATATCCCCGTTCCAGGAGCTAAAGTCACCAAGCATATTCTATCAATGGTGAAGGAGTAGAAGCAAATCCCTAATCATATTCTGGATGCCTGTAAGGATATTATAATAGCTTTGGAAACATCTCATGGAAAGGCACATAAATCTATCCCTACTGGTGGAGTGACACATCAATAGTTCACTCCAAAATAGACAAACACATCTATTCCGATCCAAGAGGGTTGTGGGGAGTACTCCCCATATCATACGGACAACCAAGTCAGGCACACACACCTGATCTGAGTAGAGACAATCAGCCTAACCTTGTCATTTCTCCTGAGTAGGCACATGCATCTACCAATAATGACCACATTTTTTAACAAGTGGGTCCCAAAGTGAGTAAGAAGGTTTCTAAAAAGAATAATCACCCAACATAGTCGAGAAATTAAGGGCCAATCTGTAACAAGGACTTGATCGATGCTAGAGTTCTTGATTCACTCAGACAGTTATCTATTACAACTCAAGATTCTACTCCCTCATTTCCCAATAGTGGGAACTTTAATTCTGAAGGTCTTCATCAGAAACTCCCTTATGAAGGCTTGATTCATGACAATTCGGCCGATCTCGAAGTTTCATCTTCACATGGGAACCACAGGAACCCTCTGTATGGTCCGAAGACCAAGGAGCAAAATGTTTAATCTTTTTCTATAACCCACCATGGTGTTCCTCCCCATGATGATGAATTCAGCTACGAATGTCCTCTCCGTAGTAGTAATTCTCATTGTCTGGAAATTCTTCAGAAGACAATGCAGTGACGAGAAAGCCCTCTTATCTTGAGGCACATTCAAATGTGAAGCCAGTCATGTATGATGCTTTACCACTGACAAGTGAAACACTTTCTCAATCAGAAGATAACCCTGGGTGTAGGTCATTCTCCGAACCACCCCTAGGTCGTTCATCTTCTAGTTTGATCAGTGAATTCTCTACTGATCTTGTTGAATCTGATGAAGAAACAAGGAAGCACCAAATCTGTTCTAATCATGTAGAAGATTCATCATTGAATAATAAAGAGGAAGTACTAAATATGAGAAAACAATTGGTGAAAGGTGAAGTGCCAGCCATGTTTTGGCCTTCAGCTGACTCTCAGTATGACATTCCAGATATGTTGAAAAAAGATGGAATTCATGATATTCTCCTCAACATATGGAAAAGTATTTGTCAGTTAAAAAAGAAAATATTTTCTTATGATGAATATGAAAATAATATCAAGATAATAGAAGGGTTAAAATTCCAAATTGACTTGGAATATCTCTCAGTTTCTCGATATCCAAAGGCTGAAAAGTAGCAGAGAGACCTTCAGCATTCATGCCTTGGCGCACTAAGAAGATTGCACCAGTTAATTGCCAATGCCCCATCTTGTATTCATATCGGGGGATGGGGTGTTCATGGAGCACTACATCTTACTGTGCTCTCCAGTTAGCAAAGCCTGCCGAAAATGGTCTCATGCAATGTTATTGCCCATGGCCGGCCACATTCAATGGGTTTTTTTTGTAATCAAAAGCTTTCCCAAGAACATGCATCAACAAGTTCATCTCAAAATAAAGCATACAGAGAACAAGTTGTTGAATTACTCTTGCATCATGAAAACAAGAATATTGAACATGCCTCTTGTTTGGAGCAAGCACATCACCAAGTGACAGATGTTTCAGAAATCATCCAACGCTCTTTTGATCCGGGTGATAAAAGTGGATACAGGTTGATGCATATAGCTAATTTCTGGACTAATGTCCGCAAGATCAGGAGAGCTTTCAAGAATGTCTCAGATGTAGCATCCCAAGAGCCACCCCATCTTCCCAGACTGAGGACTCTTTTAACTCAACCCTCAGAATCAACAAATAGGATTCGAGGAGTTGAGTAGAAACAACCCCAGTCCACCAGACTGGGGACTTTTTCAACTCATCAATCTATTCCTCAGGTAAATTCAGTCTTCTCTCGATTAGGGAAGAATCTTCAAGGGTAACGAAGATCCAAATTATCAGGATATTCCCTCCAAATTATGGTTTGTCAAGAAGATCCCAAGGGATCAAATCAACAGAAGGAAATGTTTCATCAGAGACATTGAACAAGACAATATTGCAAAAATGCCTATAGAATGGATGCAATGAATTATGCATCAATTAATGTCATCAATGCCATTGTTGCTGATCCACTAGATGAGGTTCACTCAGAGGGATCAGATGAAGAGGTTCCTGCTCATGAAGTTGTAAGCACAGACACAAATGAAGAAGGTGTGCGTACACGAAATCAAATTCTTACCCATAATCTGAGTATTCCTTCAAGTAACCAAATTCCCCCTCTTCTAAAGGGATCCAACAAGGGGAAATGAAAGAATCAGGTTACATAACCTTCCTCTGGAAAAGGCCAATCGCTCTCACTAGAGCATAGATTTTCACAACAAGAGGAATAAATGAAGGAATTGAGGAGGATGAATGCAGAACTACTTCAGGGTAGTCTTCCTCATAAGTGTGCTGGAGTCAGTCATCCAAAGGAATTTGTTGTGGATACTAAGATGGATGAAGAATATCCTCCTTTATCAGTACACCCTCACAGTTTTAATCCTACAGGTCAAGTGCAACAACAATCAGCAGTGCTGCCATCAATTACAGTACTAGATTCCACATCTGTCTAAGCTCCAGTCATTGCACCTATTCAGGTCCAAGCTCAACCGTATGTTTCTCAAAAGTTAATAACTACTATTGAGCCATTAACAGCTCGGTTGGAGGATATGGAGGGAAAACGAGCTCAGATTCAACCAGAAAAGATAGCTTACCCCGAAAGGGTTGATGCAATTCCTTCCCCATCAAATTTTCCATGTACCACATTCCCAATATTTAATGGTTCTAGAGACCCTGAGCAACACCTAACACATTTTGTTTCTCGTTGAGATCCTATGATGGGAACCCTTCAACAACAAGAAGCAGTTACGCTCAGGTGTTTTGTACAGTCATTTCAAGGACCTGCTTTTGTCTGGTACACAAGCTTCCAATCCCGGTCAATTACCGGATGGGAGGATCTTCGCCCAAAATTCATTCTTCAGTTCAACTCAACGTTGCGAAAGACAACCATTTTTTATCTTACAAACTGTAAGAAAAGGGAGAATGAAAGGGTCTCAGATTTCATTGATCACTGGAAGGGATTAACATATTCCCTAAGCATAGCACTCCCTCAAGAGCAATTGTTGGAAATCTATGTGGAAAATTTATGTGATGAGTTGCACACACCGCTGATCCCTATGAAATACATAGGAGGGTTTCGATAACGTACATCAATTTCTCAACAGATTGAAGATTCTTTTATAAAGACTAAGGATAAAGCTCATGTAATTCCATCAGCTCCAGGAAGGAGAATGGGTAAAGCAGAGACTGCTATAGTTATGCTTAAACAATCACATGTACCTGCTACTATTTCAAAACCTTCATCTTCTCGAAGGTCTCACCTCTTGAGCGCCAACAACAGAGGTCATTTCTTCAAGATGATCAATGAGATCAAAGACGAAAACAATTTGAGGATTTAAAGATCAAAGTTTACTCTTTCTGAAATGAACATGTTCCTGGTTATTTCTTTTCAGCTCTGGAAAATAATTTGGTTCAATTTCCAAGGCCCAAGACGCCAAAAAAGGAAGGAGATGAAGTCCATCTTAACTATTGTCTGTTTCATCAAATGTTGGGGCATCTTGTTCAGGAGTGTTTTGTTTTCAAGGACCTCCTGCAAAAAATGGTCGACTTGGGACAAGTCAAACTGAAAGGTTATTCACCTCAGGTAGCATGTTTTACTGCTACAGATCCAGAGGAGGAAGGCGAGTGGAAAGAAGTCAAGAACAAAAATGCACAAAAATATGGTGATTGGATGGTCATAAAAACAATCAACCGAAATCATGCTATTTTGAGAACACAAATGAAGATACCAATTGTGTCTTCTTCCATGAATGTCATAGAAAAACCCTCTTCATCAGAGGGAAAATGCTCAATGAAACATAATTCAAAGAATGAAGAAGAATTAGAAGAAGATGAGTATGTGTCAAAGCCCAAGTTGTCCTTGACTCTGGCAGATTTTATGCCATATACTTCGAAGCAACGGGCACAACCCCATCAAACGGCACAACCTAAATTTCCTAGTCAGCCAGAGTCTTCATCTGATGAAGAGTTAATATTCGGTTCTGTTAATTTGATTCACTTAATAGATCCTTATGCCAATCACAATTTTGAACTCGATGAACCTGGGGTCCCCATATCAAACAGAGGAATCAGAGGAAGTTTCAAAGGCTCAGGGTATAGGGGAAGACATGGATATTTTAGAGGCCACTATTCCAATTCTACCCCTGCTAGAACTGTGTATGCGGAATAAATTCGTGGTATAGCCCTTCATCGAGCACAACAAGAACAAGAATGTTCTTCTACACAAGATAGATTTAGTCCTGGCATAGTTATTCTGGAAGATCGGTTAGAGGTTCCACATTTTTCTTCTCAGCAAATAAATAGACCTAATCGTTCTAATCTTCCAAATCCATGAGTATTACCAACTCCTATCCTGGTACAAGATGTATCAACTTCCAAAGAATCAACTTCCAAGGCACCTACTAAACCACATGTTCCTGTTGGGAAACGCTAACCTTTGGATCAAAAGTATGATGTATTGAAACACCTGGCCCAAGTACTGGCCATGTTATCAATTCTGGATGCCTTGAATTTATCAATGGATCTTCGGGAGGCACTCATTGAGGCTTTGACAAGACCTCAAGTGTTTGAAACTGAAGTTGCTGCAGCTGAATCCCACCATGTAGAGAATAATCTTGCTGAATACCATACAGTGATATCTTTCACAGATGAAGATGAAGATGATGTCATGCATGGACATATTAGACCATTGTATTTATCTAAAAAGGTCAATGTTGTAGACATCTTAAGAGCTTTCATTAATAATGGTTCAGGAGTCAACCTCATGCCCATTCGCACACTTCGTCGATTGGGCCACACATAATCTGATTTATCTCTTTCAACTACGATGTTACAAGGATATGATAAAAATGAACAAGAACCACTTGGCGAGATTACACTCAGAACTCAGTTCGGAGATCTTGTATCCAATTCAGATTTCATGGTTGTTGATCAAGACTTAGCATTCAACAACTTTCTTGGAATACCCTGACTACATCAACATGCGGCTATCCCTTCATCATACCATCAATGTCTCAAATATTGTTTCAATGGTCAGGTTGGGACATTTTATGGTGATAAGGCCCTATTCAAGACATGTGAATCTCAATACATTGAGGCGGAATTCTACCACATGAGGGGAAAGGAGGAATCCACAACAAAGGAGATTACCAATGTTAATGCTCCATATGGTTTGGAAAAGATTCCAGTAAACCCATTAAAACATGTGAGTACAAATTATGTATTGCCTATAAATAAAATTGATAGGATATACCCAAATCAAAATACACTTATGGATTCCTCCATAATTTCAATTACTGCAATCATGCCAGACAACATGGGAGAATGTGGTGATCCACCATGCAATGATGAAAGATCAAATGGAGATTTCTTCATTTCATCTTCTGAAATTCAGCAAGTCTATACTTCTCCAATCAAGCTAGAGGAAGTTATAGCAATTCCATAGGTGGACGATGATGTCGATTATCAATCAATCATCTCCTCTTTATTACCCAGGGAAGACCCTTCATCATCAATCGGGTCAGAAATAGAAGTTTCTTCTTCAATATGTTCAAATTTTAACATCTTTTATGATCATGGGAATTCTGCTTCTTCATCTACTATGCAAGTAGAAATTGAAGAAATTACACATGTTGAAGAAGAAGAAGATGATCTCAGGGATGCTCCTCTAGCATTTTAAGAGGGTATCTCTTCCACCAAGGATGAACTCAGAGAAATAAATCTGGGTAAAAAAGAAGATCCACACCCCACTTTAATTAGTGCGGCCATGAATCTTGAAGATCAAGAGATTTATATTTATTTTTCAAAGAAAAATTGAGATATATATTCTTGGATCTAAATAGAGATTCCAGGCATTGATCCTGATGTTTCCACTCATTGTTTGGGTTTGACAGAAGAACATCGAGGATTCAAACAAGCCGCTAGAAGAACACACCCAACCTATGCTTCCAAAATTGAAGCTGATGTGGATAAGCTCATCAAATCTAAATTCATCAGAGAAGTTCAATATCCCATGTGGTTGGATAATATTTTCCTAGTGAAAATGAAGAATGGGAAAATTAGAGTTTTCATTGATTTCAGAGATCTTAATCAGAATTTTCCTAAGGATGATTTTCCAGTTCCGCTTACAGAACTATTAATTGATGCAACAACTAGCTATAAAGCACATTCCTTCATGGATGGATATTCATGGTATAATAAAATCTGAATGGATTGAGAAGATGAGGAATATACAACCTTTAGAGACACTCAGGGTGTGTTTTGCTATCGAGTAATGCCCTTTGGACTGAAGAATGTAGGTGCAACATATCAGCGTGCCATGCATCGTATCATCAAACCCTTTTTAGGGAAGTTCATTGAATGTTACGTGGATGATTTGGTGGTCAAATCCAGGAAAAATTTTAATCAGTTGGATGATTTGGAAATCATATTCCACAAATGTTAGCAACATAATTTGAAGATAAACCCCTTAAAATGTGCTTTTGGGGTAACTTCAGGAAAATTTCTCAGCTTTGTTGTATGCCATCGTGGTATCGAAGTCAATCTTGAGAAGACAAAGTCAATCCTTGGTATGTCACCTCCTAGAAATTTGAAATAATTGAGAGGACATCAAGGAAACTTAGCCTATATTCGGCGTTTCATCTCTAATTTGGCAGACAAAAGTTTACCGTTCACCAAATTGATGAAGAAGGGAGTCACTTACAAGTGGACTGAATAATGTCAAGAAGCATTCAATATTCTTACGATGTATCTCTTGAGTCCACCAGTGTTAATGCCACCTGTTGAAGGAATACCACTTATCCTCTATGTGACAGATTTAAAGCAATCATTGGGTGCCTTTCTTGCTTAGAAGAATGATGCCAGGAATGAAAACGGCCTCTACTATCTCAGTTGGACTATGCTTGAAGTAGAAACCCAATATTGAAGTATTGAGAAGTGATGCCTAGAATTAATCTTTGCAGTTCAGAAGTTGAGACACTATCTGCAACATCACGAGGTCCAATTGGTATCTCGCAATAAACCGCTCAAATTCATCTGTAGCCGTCCAATGCTTACAGGATGTCTAGTAAGGTGGGTAGTTATTTTGCTACAATTTGATATTTAATATGTGTCTTAGAAGGCAATAAAGGGCCATGATCTGGCTGATTTCATTTCTGAACACCCTTCAGTGGAAGATACATCTCCCGATATTGAACTTCCTGATGAGGAAGTATTCTTTATTCAAGATAGTATTCAAACATGGGAAATGTAATTTGATGGTGCTTCCAGATGTCCAACAGGAAGGAAAATAGAAAATCCTAAATTCAACAAAGTTGTCTTAGGAATTGTGCTCATTTCTCCAGAAAAGGCAGTGTTACCCTATTCCTTTTCATTATTGGGAGGCAGTAAACATAATGAAGCAGAATACCAAGCTCTCATTGTAGGATTAGAGTTGGCGCTTCAAGCACAGGCAAATCACTTAAAGGTGAAAAGTGACTCAGACCTGGTAATTAAACAAGCCAATGGGGATTATGCCATCAGAAAAGAAGAACTAATACCTTTGTATGATTACTTAAGAGATTTAATGGCGTAATTTCCTATGGAACCGACATTTTCTTATGTCCCAAGATCACAAAATTCCCAAGATGATGCACTGGCTAATATAGCGACAGCTCTGGAAGATCCAAATCGGGATGAGACAACCATCAGTATTTCCCACCATCGTACAATTACACCTTATGTTCAAACCAGAATAGAATAAATCAATAAAATTAGTCACATTCTTGAACCATATTTGTCATACTACAGGATGGATGACACTTATCAGGGAATACCTTCAAAATGGACCACTTCCACCTGAAAGAACTGGGAAAGAATAAGTCTGGTGACGTGTGGTCAATTTTACTCTTTATGATAGCCCAGATCAACTAAAGAAAATTCTCTACAAGTGTGGTTTTGATAGAGTTCTCTTTAGATGCATTTATAGTGAAGAGACAATAGCTATCATGAAAGAAGTGCATGCAGGAGTCTGTGGTGCCCACCAGTATGGACAGACTATCTGATCAAATTCGAAGGCTTGGTTACTTTTGGCCTTAAATGATACAATATTGTGTTGATTTCACAAAGAAATGTAATTCATGCCAAGTACATTCCAAATACATTCATTAACCCCTAGAGTTTCTTCATACAGCTAAATACTCATGTCCATTTGACACATGGGGAATGGATGTAGTGGGACCTTATCCTTTGGCTACAGCCAAGTAGTTGAAGTATATTCTTACTACTACTAACTTCTTTTCCAAATGGGAAGAGGAAATAACCCTCAAAGAAGTCAGTTCTAAATGCATTGTTAGATTCATGAAGTGTAACATCATTACCAGATTTGGTGTCACTCATACAATATTGACGGACAAAGGCACCAACTTTTGTTCATCCGAGGTCAGGAAGTTGTATCAAGAATACAACATCAAATCCAACCATTCATTTTGGTATCATGCAGCGGCCAATGTCCAGATGGAAGATTTCAACAAGACTCTATAAAATATACAACAAAATATGGTGGATAAAGATAAGAAGTCATGGTCTGATAAACTCTTTCATGATTTAGGGGTTTATCAGACCACCACCCACACTACAATGCACTCAACTCCATATTCATTGGTATATGGAACTGAAGAAGTCTTGCCAGTTGAGGTTCAATTAACCTCTCTCAGAGTACCCATTTGTGATCAGTCATCTACATATGAGAAATCTCAAAATCTATTTAATGAATTTTGAACAGTTAGGTGAGAAAATATTGTGCACCCTGCACCACTTGGATGTCTATCAGAATCGAATAGCTCGAGATTTCAACAAAAAATGTCATCTTCGTTCATTCGTTCAGGGAGAATTGGTATTAGTTCTCAGAACTCCAATGATACCTGGAAAGAAACCTCCCAAGCTTGAACCAAAATTGGAGGGACCTTACTCAATACATATGTTCTATTCCAATGAAGCTTATTCTTTAATCACAATGGAAGGAGAACTCATCAATACTCCAACCAATGCCAGATTTCTGAAGAAATATTTTTTATTAACACAAAATACATCTACGGTCCATGCATATGACCATAAACTATTTTTATTAATTTCGTCCCATAAGAAGTTAAACTACACCATATATGGTCCATGAATATGACCTTAAACTATTCACACTTTTATCCAACATGACGTTAAACTGTATCCCTTTCATTATCCTATACGACGTTAAACTATACATCAATGGTCCATGCATAAGACCTTAAACTATTCACACCATCGTCCAACATGGATCTAAACTGTATCATCCCTTTTTCATCCAACATTATGTTAAACTTTGAAAAAGTCCCTAATACGTCTAACATGACGTTAAACTGTGTCCTCTTTTGTCCTTACTACATGAAATTAAACTACATAGTCCCCCTTTTTTATCCAACATGACATTAAACTGTATTGTGCCCATCGTCCTAACTACATGACGCTAAAATATATAGAAATCACTTAATATGTCCTACATGACGTTAAACTGTATTTTTTCCCTGCTACATTACACTAAGCTGTGCAGCACCAATAGTCCTAAATGCATGAATTTAAACTACATAGTCCCTTTCATATGTCCTACATGACATTAAACTGTGCATCACTAAGGTTATTGCTACCTCTTGTTTCTCACACCGAGTATGACTCACATGAGCTTAGAGAAAACTTCTACCATAACACGGTTTCTGGGCCGCTAACCACGCTTAAGTCCCAATAACATTTCTTTTAGGTCATTGTCCCCAAGAACAACTTGATCACTAATTCATTCTTTAATTGAACTATGCGTAATATGATCCTTGCCTTCTATGATGGGTACGTAGGCAACATACCGAGGTTCAAGCCCAAAACCAATATCTTCACATCTTTTCACCTCCATATCACACGATGTTGATTCCTAAAACCGCCCCCGGAATCAATCTCTTTACATTGGTTCACCTTCGTCCTTGCTATAAGATGTTAAACTGTACAACAATTTTGTCCTGTACGACAATAAATTACAACATTCTTTGATAACCTCCCCTAAGAGGGAATCATTATTTACATTTATTTCCAATCATGTTACATTCCAAAGAATACGTGCATATGTGGCAATGCCTGAACCTTTTATATTGGGTGAAAACATCATTGCACTAAAGTCCCCTTTCACCATTCCCATGTATGAACCAAATTTGTACAGAGGGTATTTATAGAACTACATGGGCTTAATTCCCATCCTTATGGGATACGTAGGAATGTTCGAGTGTCCCTCGAATCCAGCCCCAAGTCTATGGGCCTATCCCCAAATTCCATTTTCAGTCCCCTGGCTGAATGTTCCCTATGAAAACACACACTGTGTATTCATTATTATGGTCCGAGCTCTATGACCCTAAACTAAGATCTCCCATACTTTTATCCCACATGATGTTAAACTTTATTTTAAGAACTACGTATGGCTTATGGGATTCATATTGAAGTCTAATATTTCAATTTACGACCCAGCCACAACATGATTATGGTTAGCATTGATCTTTATATCTCTACATACAATGGACAATACCCTTTTTTATGTTTCATAATCCTAACCTTAAATATTTTCAGATCTCCATACCTTTTTTCTCGACTTCTGGTCACAAAATGTGAAATTTTTTAGTGTTATTTTTCTTGAATATGCAGCACATTCCCTTAGGTGGCCTTGCATAAACAGTCTACATAACGGAACTGTCAGCCAAAAGATGCTATTATTTGACTATGCATCCAATACCCTTAGGTGGCCCTACATAATTCAACCCCCTAACGGGTTTGTCAGATAATGGTAACTTCATTCTTGGGAAGAAAACCTCGTTTTTCCTTATTGGTCTTATCAACAATATGTAAGGATCCGAAAAAAATAGCCATCCTTAAGATATTTTTCTCTTGTTCTTTTTCATGATCTGAAAGTATTCAAGTCTATGGTTTATATTTATCTTCCCTACACTTGGGTCAGACCTTCGTAGGAGTGAAATTAATCCAATTCTTAGACAATATTATTTTGAAATATCTTCTCCATATTCAAGTACCTCTCTCCATACAAAAAACTCTATGCTTTGGAAAATTTGAATCTCCATTAATTTCCACTGGCTTTTTAGCAGTAGAAAAATAAATTTCTGAGAGTTCTTTTTCCTGACTATGTAGCACGTGCCCTTAGGCAGCCTTGCACAAACAGTCTATATAATAGACCTTTCATCCAAAAGATGCTATTATTTGACTATGCAGCCAATTCCCTTAGGTGGCCCTGCATAATTAAACCCCCCATACGGGTTTGTTAAATAATGTTAACTTCATTCTTGGGAACTACTTTTTCTAATTCCTTTTAGCCCTTTTTCATATCATTCCTCATATTCAAAATTTCTTAAGTCATGGTTTACATTTTTTCCCTCATACTTGAGTTTGGTAATATGTTTTCAGATAAATTTTCAAGAAATTGAGTCAATTTTAATCCATTCAGTTAAAGATCTTTCGACCTTAAACATTTAAAATTTTTATGTCCGATATGCATGACTTTAAACCGCCCACAAAAGACAAGGGAACTATGAATAAAAGTCAAGTTCTAACTCACTAAAAATATATTTTGTATGATTTAGGTAATATTGAGAAATTAAAAGATTCAAAGTTTGTAGGGTTATTTATAATAATCCTAGTAAAAATTAAACTATGCTTATTAGGCCCATTGGCTTAGGTAAAAATATAAAGTAGGTAGAAAAGGAAAATGTGTGCACAAATGATTGAAGATGAGTGTGTTTTTCATTTTACACACAAGAATTAGAAGGACATCCACAGATTGGAGTCTCTTATATTTTCCAAGAAATTACAAGAGGATTTCAACATAAGTCTTCATTTGATGTACACCATCCTGAGATTCATCAGTAGCCAGTTGAAGCTCATGCACTCAACCAACTTCACTCTTTTTAGCCTGATGGAGTGATTTTTTGGAATCTTCGATGGATTTTATACCACTCGTTCGAGCTCCCTCTAATGAATTGTTTAGTTGGTCATGTTCCCCAGTAACAACATCAAACTATTGCTGAAGGTGAATTTGCTGGACAGCTTTATCTTTGATCTTATGCTTCAGTTCCTTCATCTTGGCAGTATAATCAGCCTCAGCTCAGGATATTGCAGCCTCAAATTCACTAATATTGGTTGACAGCTTCACCCTGGTCAGATCTTCACAGCACTTTTGCAGCTGATCCCTCCTTAAGATGACTTGCTTCACTACGATATGTATCTTTTGATATCCAAAACTTCAAAGTCCCAGCATGACAAATAGGGATGATAGTCGAGGGATCTTCGATGAAAGATCTTCTAAAGGAACTTCCGATATGATCTTCCATATTTTTTTCCTTACCTTGCATCATGAAAATTGGAGCGCCTTATGTACTTCTGGATCCGACTCGTCATCACTGTCACAGGGGGAATGAAATCTGGGATTAATGCACTTAAGGAAGTGCCATGTTCTGCTCCTTCCCCCTTGACCTTTTCTTCTTCACTTTAAATTATTGTTGGGGCGGAAGCTGAGGCTTCACCTCCAGATCTAGCCACTGAAATTAATGGCCCTACATAATCAATTGAAATATTTTGTTAGTTTCAAAGAATAACAAAAGTTGATTGACTGTCTTGCAAATTAAGTACAGTCGAAAATATTGTTATCCCTTACTCAACAGTAGATCAGTAATTTGAGAAGGCTCCTCCCCATCATTCCTAGATTCAACAGGATTTCCATTGTGAGTTTGAGGAAGATCTACGGGGTTCAGCTCCACCTGGGATAATGTCTCTGCAATAGTATGGTTTTCTATACCCCCTTCAGGCATTGGTTGTTATGCAACTTGCTCAGATAGAACTGAACATTTCATCTGATTATGATTAGACATGTAATAAGAAGCTATTTCTAATAGGATGAAGGATAACACTCACGCCCATAATCTTCTAAATTACCTCGTAATTTAACATGATCTAAAAAATCTTTAAAATATGTGCCAAGTCCCATCATTTAATCCAATGTAATCTCAAAATCATAGTTAATCTAACCATTGGGAGCATTTGGTACGTCTTCTTGGTGACCTTTATCTTGCACTCCTTGACCCTAGACAACATCTTCAGATGAAGTGGTGGCGTCAGTTCCAATGGCCGTCAAACGATCTAATGTTGGGTTTGAACCTAAAGTATCACAAAATGGAAGCCAGTCTAGGTTTCATTCAACATTTTATGAAGCATTGTTAACTTACCAGATGTAGGTTATTCTCTTCTTGCAACAACAGCAGGAGGGATACTAGGAACAGATGTTGGCTCTTCTCTTGGAGTAGCCAAGTCAGCTTGAACTTGTGATTGTTCACCAGTACCCTCTGTGGTCCTCAAAGGAGGGTCAGTCCTCTCCCTTAGAGGGGAAATTGAAGAAGCCCTTACAATCCCAAGAAGTATGAGTATCCTTTTCAAGGGTATAGACTCATGATTATTTGAAGGACTTAATGATACTAATGAAGCATTTAACTGTGGACTTACTCCTTCGTTGCTTTTGCTTCCTTGGCTTTTTGGGATTGTTGGCAGTCTCCCTTAAAGGCACTTGAATTGGAGAATGGAAGGCCAGGCCCAACTCCTCATCCATTGCCTGCTGGCCTGGAGATATCTCACCTGATTCGCCAGGAGATTCAACAGTAGCCCCGATGGTAGTACCACCGGGGCTATATTGTGGCGGAGGAACCTCTGTAGTTCCTTTCTTTGAAAGCTGCAGGATGAAGAAAATAATTTCCTTGAGTAACAATGCTCTGATTGAAATCGAGTTGTGAAGAAAATAAGGAAAGAAAACTTACATCTTCAGGAGCTATGAAATCGTGACACTCTTCATCTCTAGAAGCATCAGTACCCTCAGCGGCGCCACAATCTATCATTTCCTTCACCCTCTTGGTGACAGGAATGGAATCATCAGTGGAATATATGAGCATTTATAGCTCTCTGATATAATCCCACACATCATCAGGGTTATCCTTGTAATGAATATCTATAAAAGACACAAGATTCCCTATTCCAGGGAGGTGTAGCCCCTCTCACAAATCCATCCAAGCAGTTTCAGCACCACAGTATAAAATCATCCATGTCTGGACAACCTCTGGTCATTGATATTCAGTATGTGTACCAGAAGGCTGTGAGGAAGGTCCTACAATCTTGGACATCAGTTTGTTCCCAGCTCCTGGAACTACCGATAGAGAATAAGAAAATAAGACTTGTTTCTCTATAAAGTAATGGTGATTAAATTTCCACAATGAAGTAAATTACAAGGAGTTTATGGAGTAGGTCTTTTGATTCTGATTGGAGGACTATATCGGGAATGAGGCCGCTTTTCCGTTTGTTGTGCCTCATCATCCCCATATTGGGAATCTAGTGAGTCATTCTTAGATGAGGAATCTGGTGAATCAACTTTAGGTGGGGAAGTATCACCTTCATGAGGAAGGGTTTATTTCTCTACAGTTCTCTTCCTTTTCCCCACCTGATAAACTGGGTGATTCAACACTCCTCTAGGGTATGATGCTATACAGTTCTCGGCATACCATGTTGTCAAGTTATGTGCCGCTTTATCAACTGGAAGCTCAAACGCTGCCCCGGTCTTCTCCGTAGATGTCAGCAACCATAGTTTTTGGGCAACCATCAGATGTTGCTCTGACCTGACATGCATAGGGGGAGATACAACAGTCTGCTGAAAACACTTGGATTGACGTGAAAATCTATATAGAGCATAGGCCTCGCATATAATCTCTACGTCAATCCTGGCGACCAGCACACCATCTCTGCAGGCCAGCATGTATGCCCTTAATTCTAGACTGGTTGTTCCATCATCAACAAACCGCTTGGTTGGTGGATTTCCATAAGGAAAGAAACTAAATTCCTTATACATGATCATCCTCACCTTCATGTCATAAGAGTTGACTGCTAGTGGAGAAATTATAGAGAATTCCTGCACTGATGTCCTAAAAGAACTTCCTGGAATCTGTACCCCATTTTGTACATTATACGTCCTGAAGTTAGTGGTGATCCATCCCCACAAAACATGGAATGGTCCCACTATTTTAAAAGGAGACTTACCCATGAATACATGGAGTATGCTCATGTGGATCTTTGTTAAAATGGTTGTAGCCAACCCAATAATTTTCCCCTTATCCAATTTAGATGTGACAACGAAGGTCCCTATCCTAATGCCTCCCTTCAAGTCCCTGACTGGCAGAAGATAAACACTGACCCATAGGGCCAAAAATCCCGCCAGAAGAGTCTTCTTTGGGATTCTATGATTAACCTCATATCCCCACTTCTCAAATTCTCCTGCTTCCAGATTCGGTCAGAATGTTCTAGGAGAACCCTTATTCTCTGTTTTGGGGTAGGTGGTAGGACGAGTGGGAATATTCTTCTTGGATCCCTTCTCCTTCGATCCCTTCTCCTTCGACTCCTTCTACTGCTTCTCAAAAAGAAACATATTAATACACTCCTCTGTATGAATATCATTTCTAGAATGAGTTAAGGAGGTCTCTGAACTCTTGATCTTGGGGAAGATTTTTAATAATTTCGGAGCTAATGCCGGAGTCTTCTCCAAATCATTCCAAGTCACCTTGGGAGGGATGAATTCATCATACATATCACCAAAAATTCGATCCCATGAGATCTTGTGGACATCCCACAGAATGATTCCTACTTCTCCATGAGTCAGATGGAAATAATTGGTTTCTGGGCTCTAATTACTGAGTATCTCCGAAACGAAGTTATCATGCCTGTAAACATATGTTATCCCAACCCAGACGGCTTCATATATCACAACTCCATTCAAATCCTCAACAAACTCTGCATAGGGTTTTCACACCCAGTATGACCACATCCAGGTTGGCTTCACACCTCCTCCGGGATGGAAGTCCCATCTCTTCTTCAAGCCTTTGGATTGACCCATCTGAGAACTTCGGAAGTTTGAGGGATAACAATGTGGTTGCAGCTAAGGCTTATGAGGTTTCTGATCTGGTGTAAAAGGGTTATGATGCATCATATGGGCCTTCTGCACTGTTACATCATTTATAAATACTCCTCCACATGATTTATTTTCTATAGAAAAATTGGTTTAGTTATGAAAACAAGAAATTGGAAGATAGTTCTTTGCCTCTTGAATGGTAACTTCTCACAGATGACCATAGCCATACAGAGGCAGATAAATTCTTCGGGGGAAGTCATGATGATACTTCTTCAAATACTTAGCCAAATATGGGAGAGTGCTGTCACAGATGGTATAGTAATAATGACCAATTATGCTCATCATATCATCAATTCACATGTTATCTAGTTCATCAGTCGTTCGGATTATCTTGGGATCCATTGAATCTGCAAAAATGTTGAATAAATTAACTCTTAAATGGGTTTATTTTTTATAAATTTTTTTAATAAATTCAAAAAAATGGAAAAGGAATTAAGTAGTGCAAGTCTAAAGTTGGCGTGCAAGTATACATGTGTTGAGCAAGTATGGATGTGTCGCGCATGTTTTTGGCACGCAGGTATCACCGTGCAAGTCCAAATACCTTGACAGCAGTGCGACAGTAAAGAAATAGTGGAAAATAGTGTAACTTGCATGACAGAAGAAAATTTCATGGCGAGATCTCAAAAGATTGAAATTCGGTGCTTTGCACGAGGAATGACCGTGTATATATAGGCCAAGCCAAACCCTTGCACGCCGATGCCTGCACGGATCAAAACATGCATGCCGCCCTCTGCGCACTCAACACTTGCACGCCGTATGTTCCATTGTTTTCTTCTTTTCCTCATAGTCACATCCTAATTTCTTTCAGATCCAACTCTGAGGGGGGAATTTTTTTGACGCACCTTTCCATCGCAGATTCTAAAGGAATTTAAAGGGAAATACCTTGAACCCAAAGTGATTCATCATTTTAAGAAACATCAAAAATTGACAGAGGTATGAACCAAGATTCAAATTCACTTGGGTCGCCCAAGTTCCACTATGGTCGCACATGTATACTTGCGCACCGCACATTGGTCGCACAGGTGACTTGCACGCCTTCTTTGAAATTCACACATGGTCTTCTCCAGCCTATAAATACCCCCTTATGGGCCCCCCATTTCAGGGAGGAAAAATTACAGAAACTCAGATTTGAGCTCCGGGCACCCTAGTCTCTAATCAAAGCTTCCGAACACTTATAAGGTAATTTATTACCTAGAACAGAAGATCTAAAGATGGGGAGGAAGGCCTAAGTGTTGAAACTCATCAACACTTGGACGCCTAAGTGGACAGCCCTTAAGGGAAATGACCACACTTGCGCGCCTCTTTACCCCTTCAACCTAACTTGCGCGCCCCACTTATGGAAGCCCCTATGGATAATACTAAGGGATTGAGCCAAGTCTCACCCATGTATTACCTTAATGGTTGACCATCACATATGTACCCATGTGTCGCGTAGGTACACCTGCGTAACCAGGACTTGCGTGCCCATGTAGGACTTGCACGCCCCTCTCTTTTTGGGTCCCCTTCCTGCAAATTTCACCTCTCTTATTCTTATCCACCTCTCCTATTCAATATCCAGCCTTAAAAACCTTCTTCAAATCCATTTATGGAGTGGTTAATTTGTTCTATTTCTTACCTAAAAGGAATTATGTTGAACATCTCTCAAAACCTAGTGATTTACACATCTTTATGTCACTATGGTTAGAGAATTCATTCATTCAACCTCATCTTTTAAAGATGATAGAATACTTAACATGGGTCTTCTTTTCAAGAGTAAGCTCGAGTCCAAGTTCTATTAATTTGGGAATACTTCTTAGGAATAACCCCCAAGTCCTCTAACCTGGGCATCCTCTTTAGGAGTAAGCCCCAGTCATAATTTCCCAAATCTGGGCATCCTTCTTAGGAGTAAGTCCCAATCTCAAAGTCTACAAATATGGGAATATTCCTTAGGAGTAAGCCCCAAGTCCCTTCATTCTAAAATTCCCTTAAATAGGGTATCCTTCTCAAGAATAATCCCCAATCTTCAAATCCATTTAACCTAGGCCTCCTTCTCAAGAATAAGCCCCAGTCTTCAAAATACCTTTAACCTGGGCCTCCTTCTTAGGAATAAGCCCCAGTCTTCAAAATCCATTTAACATGGGCCTCCTTCTCAGGAATAAGCCCCAATCATAATTTCTCTTAACTAGTCTTAATTTACTTTTAATTTGGACTACCTTATCAAGAATAAAACCCAACCATAATTCCCCTTTTAATTTGGGCCTCTTCCTCATGATTAAGCCCCAAGTTAGAGTATCCAAATCTCCATAAAGCACATATACCTTTATGGACCTTGTTCCTGGGTTTCTTCCCAGATGTAAAACCCAATCTTCATCTATTTTGGGTAGTCATCCATACATAAGACCCACATCATTTCTTATGATTGGTACTTTCATTGAACAATTATCTGGTTTCACCAATGCCTCTTGTTTCTCACACTGAGCATGAATCACGTGAGCTTTGAGTGTAAAAGTAATCAGGACATCTTTTCTTTGAGCCATAAATCATGCATAAACATCATACTCCCTTACTCGAACTATGTGGGTTCTGATTCCTTTTCTAAATAAAGGATACGTAGGTATCCCATGTGCGGGTACAATCCCAACTCTGAAATAATCCATGTCCTTCTAAATGACAATAAAATTCAAGTTCCCCACTGAGTGGATTTAAAACCAGTATGGTCATCATAATGACCAAGAGACTTTTATGTATTGAAGGACACCACTGACTAAGAATCTCTAACAAATACAGATGATTCTCTATCGAAGAATAACCTCAAATACATATAAAATATTCTCTAATTCTCTACATATCTAAAAATTGATTTTCAGATATAAAGGAAAGCACATTTTATATGTGGTAATGTAATAAGGATTCATGAACATAACTTAAACCTATAAAGAGAGTCCCATAGTAGACAATAATTCCCCCCAAAATGGTGTGATTAGTCCGACCTCCCATCCTCTCGACCAATGCAAATTCTTAAGTCTCATCAGTTCAGAACTAATGAGCACCCACCATTGAAAAGTAGGCCCAAATGGATTTGGAATCATCAGATTTTTCCAATTATACGAACAAAACCATTAGAAACCACTTGGAATGTTTTAATCTTAAATCAATGACAAAATCCCCAATTCCAGAGGGAACAGTCACACACCTACATTAATTTTATTTATTTCCAATTTTCTCTTGAATTTTAGACTATTCTTATTTAAAATTTTAGTAATTTATATGTTTAATATAGGCTGCATGGTTGGGAATTACTATGTGGAGCCTACACAGATGAGTAAATTTTTTTATAGAGTTTTTTCACATTGTTAGATCATGGTTAGTCAAAAAATTCTTCCCAATATTACAGCATCTAGGTGTGTCTCTTTTGGAGGACATCATTGGAGAATTAATCATTAATCCATGTAGCCAAACCATTGATGTTAACTAGAAATGAAAAAATTAATGATGATGACAATGAAAATAATAATAATAATAATCACAATACTAGACCAACCCTTATATCCCTAATCATTCACTATGCATCCCAACCCGTCCCCTCTTGTCTGTACACACTCCCTCTTATGATATAAATTCTTGACTAATTCTTCCTCTGTTTAGTGTGTGATCATTCTAGGACTTTATTTCATCCATATTTACTTATTTCTCTTCCTATTTATTCCCATAGATTACTTACCCTATTATGGTGTCACATATCGGCTGAACCCTAGGGTATATTGTTAACTGATTATTGATGTTTTTATTTTCAGTTCCATTTTAACCAATATGTATTATTACTGAGAACATTATATTACCAATCCTGTATGATTTTCATTATATGTTCTTTCTCTTGGAAGATTTTCCCCATATGTGGGTTTATAATTTTTTATTCAATTTTACATCATGTATTTTAAATTATTATTCATGATATATAATGATTGTAGTATGGAAGGTTATAATATTTATATGGTTGGAATTTTAATTCAACTTGGGTTTTCCATAGATCCCCCCTATGGTTTCCCCGCACATTGAATTATACATTATTCATTTTACATTGAAATATTTATGATGGTTTCTAAATGGAAATTAGGAATTTGAAAATATATTTTTTAATCTTTATATGAATTATTAAAAGGGTTTAATTAAGTATGTATTCTTTGTTCCAAATTTTTATATTTATAACTCTTATTAAAATAATTCCTTCAAGTAACTTTTGATACTTTTGAACTTATAAATTTATATAAATATAAATACATTATTGCATATATTAAAAACATGATGTGTGAATATGTGCATCAAGATGAGGTGTATCAATATTTATAAATTCATGTTTGTTTAATGAAAATGGTTCACTGAAAACTCAAAATAAATATCTCAAACAAGATTTTTAAAAGTTTTTTTGAAAAAGGATTATCTAAATTTTATGTTGAAATGTAAATAGTACTTTCAGATTAAAAAGTACATGTTAGAATTTTTTCATACCTTACATTTTTTATAAAAGTTAATTTAATTTTTTAAATAAATTTTAGTATGTATGTAATGGTTAGTTTTATTCCTCATGGTTTATTTTAATGTTAACATTTTAATATTAAAAATAAAATGATTTAATGTGGAATGTGATGATGGATGAGTTGAATTTATTGTAATGGGTTGTTGAATGTCCCCTTTAAAAAATGTGTAATATTTGAAATTTGAATGGATTATGGGAACCTCATGTACTTAGGTGGTATAACATAGACAAGTATTGTAGTTATTTGAATTCTCTACATAGCCTAGAAAATTCTTCAACACAAACTAAATAGCTTTGATGTGATATATTTGGTTATTATTGATATTTTTCTACAACCTCCCAATCTCCGGTGTAAGGGAACAATTATACATTGTTCGAGCATAGAGGTTATGTTGAGCCTTAGATGATATTCCCTAAACAAAATTCTCAAAGGGATTTCTATGGTTCATGATATGGCTGTCATATTTTTTTTACCATTTCATTTAATATCTAAATAATCAAAATTACAATTTATTTAAAATATTTTTTAGCATGCATGTTACAATTTTTTATTGTTTTCTTATTTCCATAAAGTTTTAAAGGATTATCTAAAAGTTATTTCATAAATGTCAATGATGTTCCATTTTTTCAATATTTAATTAAAAATGATATACTTATTTTAATTATATTTTCAAACTATCATGATAAAGGATCTTCAAATAAATTATAATAATGTGAAAATTCTATTGGTAGACTAATCGAAATTTTTATGATTAATAATATAAATATAAATATAAATATTTTTGTGATTTTAGTTTCATATTTAGTTCCTCATCACTCTTGTAGTGATTGATGTTTTGGTTTGGATGGAGAGTTTCCTCAAGTCATGAAGGATAGCTTGTTCATGTATAATTGTAATTGTAATTTTTATTTATTGAATTTTCCAGGAACAAATTTTTAATGATTTCTATGGATGAAGGGAAGCTATATTTATTGGTTCCCAAAGTAAATACATATGGTTGTATATTTTATGGGAAAATATTCCTTAAATGGAAGGGAAACTTGGGGTGAATTTAAGGATTATATTATATTTTATCTTCAATGTTGATAAATTAGTTTATTTATATTCATTTCCACACATTTTACATGGAATGGATGTACATTATAGATATGTTTCATGTTGAAAATTTAATTAATTTTTAGTTATTGTTTTTTTTATTTTCTATGATAGATCATTTTCACTTGGTTCACTTTGATGACTAATATTAGTTTCTAGAATTTGTGTAATGGGAACAAACCACATACCTTATCATTCACTTGTTCGAGCATCTCATATCATCTTTAATTAGGATGAATCAAGGAAAAATGGTATTATCGAGTCCATTATTATTTCGAAAATGATGGTAGTTTGGAGATTGAACTATAAGAGAATAGGAGGAAGGTCATGGGTGTGTGACTGATCCATATAGAACGTGAAAAAACCTAATTTATAATGGAATGTTGGAGTTTGAATTTTAATTCTGAGTTGTAATTTTTATTATTCCTTATGAAATTTAAATCCTGATGATAGTGTTTTCAAATATAATGATATTATATGGGTTTCCTAATGACTTTTCATATTATTGGGTTGAAATTGGAGTTGGGCTTGTGGTACCTGATAAACTTGAATGACCTGTGATTCCCTTTGACTTATAAACACATGGTTCAATATAACTCCCAATTGATGTGGTATGATATCCACATGCCCCACTAATCCCTACATCCCCATCATCCATGGCTGCATTATATTTTTTTGAAATAATTTTTTGGATCCTTTTTGTTCCAAATTATTTATTGTTATTTGTGGAAAATATTTATATTTTTTAATGATACTTTATAGTGGTTATGTAATTTTATATGGTATGTATATCATTCTAAAATGATAAAAATATAGAAACTTTTAAAAAATCAGTGAATGTGACTCTCGAGTTTAAAAATATGATTCTATGGGTCGAAATTGAGTCTCAAGAATCTATGATGATATTTCATTAAAATAAATATAATGGATCAAGTGATTAAAAATGTATAAACATTTTCAGAAAATAATTATTATGGTTTGAAATTTATTATCAATTAAAATTTTCTGATTTTTATGAAAAATATTTTAATTATGAAAATAATTCTATAAAATAATTTTTTATCATGTTTAGTTTTATATAATTTTATTTAATCGGTTTCTAAATAGTGTTTTGAAATGTTGCTAAAGTATTGTATTTGTAAATTTTATTAATGAATTTAACGAAATTTAAATGATAAAAATGGTAAAATTTTAATGAAATTTATAAACTGGATGGTTTAATCTTGTTCAATGGTTGTGGATATTTATTTGGTCTTTTTGTGTGCATTATTAACTGTTTACGATTGGGTTAATTTTTTTAGGTTGTTTAGATGATGCATTATATTTCATTGAAAATTTAGTTATTCCTCACTAGAATGTCACTCGGCCAATATTCCCATAATGATTCAGTGTTTACTTTTTAGGTTTAAAATATACCTCAATTATTAGAAAGGAATTAATATTTCGATTTTGGATAATGTCCTTTAGGCCTTTGGCGTGATCCATTTTTAATTAACCATAGAAATAGTTCAAGGATTGGATTATTTACAACATGATGAGACTTTTTTATTTTAGTGGTTCCTCATATCTCTAATTTTGTTGCAACTGGTTCGGTGGGTCACATATTCTAATTCAATCATTGATGCCTTTCTTAATTTATGGATTTTGGTGACCATGTGAAGAGATCTGATATGGTTATTGAAATAGGGTATTATGTAAGGGGAAGACCATGGGTGAACTAGTATAGCATATATCCAAAGTAGTGTTGGTTTGACTTTCATTACTCCTAAGACTATCCCCTTTCTATTCTTAAGGGATATTCATCATCTCTTATTATTCCAACTCGGATTTCAACTTAATTGAGTCTTTAATTATACAGAATTTGAGTAGTTGGATTTTTAATTCATATTTTTGATGTATAATTATTTTATTTTGGATGGTTATAAAATATATAATGTTGAAAATATGATTGAATTTTTATTTTCGTTAGATTTCACCTTTGGATGCCTCGTAATTAAAAAAATTATATTTTATTATCATGGGAAAATATTTGTGGTCATTTCTAAAGAGAAATTTTGTATTTTAATATATCATATTCTTTTATAATTATTATATGTTTTTAAAATTTTTAATTTTATTTTTTAAATTTTTTCTATATTTATATATATAATTATTTCATGATACTTTTGATAATTATACACATATACAAATATATAAATACAAATAATTCATTTAACAAATTCACTCAATGATGTGGGAATTTCTTCTTCATGATGAGTAGTATATCTATTTATAAATGTATATGAGCTTAAGGAAAAAAGGGGGGTTGAGGAACTCATATTATATATCTAGAACTTTGTTTTTAAATGTTATTTTTAAAAGTGATTATCTAATTGAAATTTAGAAATTATATAGTAAATTCAAATTAAAAAGACCCAATTGTCAATTTTTTTCTCGCCATCCGTGTTTTATAATAGTTGATTTAATTATTTAAAAATATGTTATTATTCATGTGATGATTAGTTTTATTACGGTTGGGTTGTTTAATTTTTTTTCATTTTATTTTTTGAAAGTAATCATTTTAAAGTGAAAAGTGGATTTTGATTAATTTAATTTCCTGAAATGGGTTAGTGATAAGATATTTTTAGAAATTTCTAATGTTTGAAATCAGAATGGCACATTAGAACCCCATGTACATAGCTGGGAAAAATATGACATGTACAATAGGAATTAGAATTCCCGATCTATCCAGGATCACACTACAAAACTAACTAAACTACTATTATGTGATATAGATGGTTACCATTGGGAAATTTTATTTAACTGCACCAACATATCGTGTGTGGGAATCATTATATATGGTTTGATCACTGAGAGTATGACAATAATTGGATGACATTCCATAACCATGGTTTCCACAAGGTTTCTTATGGTTCTTTTTATGACTTACATACCTTTGGGTATTTATTTTTATATTTACATTATCTAAATAATATTTTATTAAAAATATCTTTAATCTAGTATCTAATAGTTTTAATTGTTTTTTAATTTTTATATTGTTTTAGTGGATTTTAAAAAAAAGAGATTTAATAAATGTCAATGATCTCTCGTTTTTTGAAAGTAATTGAAAATGAAAAAACTATTTCTATTATATAATCAAACTACCATGATTTTTTATATTTATTTAAAGGGTAATCATGAGTAAAGGCGGGTGGTTTCTCACTAGGTATTTTTATACTCTTGAATATATATATCATTTTAGTTTTTGGCTTAGTTATTTATTTATTTTATAGTGATTAATGTTCAGGTTTGGATGCAGAGTGTCCCTAAGATATAGTAGATTGTTTCTTTAGGTAGGAAAATTTTCTATTTTTTTCATTATCACATTGGACATATATAAATTTTTACTAATTTTATGGAAAAGGATATTTATATCTATTTGTGGCCGATGTAAGGAGAACTACTAGATGTTTTTAAGCATCTATTAATTGTAGGATAAAGAGTTTAGTGGTGTGTGGGGGATTGAGTTGGATGTATTTCTACATATTATTTAATTTTGATAGTTATATTCATTTCTAAACATTTTCTTTCCCATTGAAGTCCAACATTTGGAAGGTCCATGTCAAATTTTTTTTAGTTTCCACTTTGTGTTTTGTTAAATATTTATTCTGATAAATCATTTCCAGTTGGTTCACATTGATGCTCGAAACTAGTTTCTAGTTTATGGGGACCAAGAAAACCCTTTAATACTTTTTAAAATCCTATTCCAGTTTCTGATAGAGGAAATAATTGGACTAGTTCCTGATAACATATTACAAAAATTATGTATGCAAGAATGATAAATCACATTGTATTGTTGTATGTGGCACATCACATATTTTAATAGTGTGGGATCAATGATTTTCAACATTTTTCCGTCTTATGGAATACTGTACTTTTTCTTCTATTATATCTCTTAGACTAAAAGTATTTAAATATCCATACTCACTACACATCAATATACCTAACTTTATATTAATTATATAATATTTTAGTTTCATCTAAACACTTCCTTTAGTATCTTGATAACATTAGTGAATACTAGTGAATTTGTTAATATTAATCAAACGTTTGGATAAAAAATTATTTTAACTCATATAACCTCATCACAACCTGGAATCAAAACTCTCATTGTGTTGTTTAGAACATTATAGAAAAACATAATCATATTTATATTTTTATTCGACTTTATTTATCATAAAACGATTTTCAAATGTTCCATTTGAAAATCAAAAAATAAGGAACAATTTTCTTTTATATAACATATATATCATCCTTATTTTACAGAATTTTGTATCATGGCCACTTATAGTATAATGATTTCTAAATAATGTTATAATAATTAAAATATGAATAGAAATCACTCTGAATTAATTATTTAATTTAATTATCTAAAAAACTTTTAAAACAGCTATAATTTATTTCCTTATTTGATCATTTTCACTATGATTGAGGATAAGAAAATCATGATTTTTAGTTTTAAAAACCATTTAGATTATGATGATTTTTGAATCCTTGCAGAATAATCCTTGTATTTTAACATTCCAATTTAATCTTCAAATTATGATATATATAAATATTCAATTTTAGTCAATATCTTTTCAAAATTTCTCTTTATATTGGATTGAAATTTTGCTTAAATCCATATATCAACCCCATAACCATTATTATTGACTGTTGGACATAAAAATACAATTGAATACATTTCAATCACTTATATGAAAAATTAACTAATATTATCCTTCAATCGTGGAGATTGACTTAGTGAATATGTGATTGATTCTAGATTTATCAATTCCATAAACATTATTGTAGTCAGTGGATCAATCACAATGATGAAAATTGACTATTTTAAAATGAAACTGATAGATCAACCAATTGTATAAATCATTGACTGACCATGAGTTAGTGTATCGACCATATGGATTAGATTGACAATGATCTTCCATACTTAACCAAGAACCATAAATTCTTCTATACTCTATAGGGTTCTATAATGTTACCTCTAGCCATTCTGAATCACCTATAAACACTAAAAAAAATTTAGTGTCAATTATACTTCATAAAACAATATAAAACACTTCCAAATGGAATAAAATATATTAAAACCATATTAAGAGTATTCTCAGTGACTTAACTACTTGTAAAAATAACCTTCAATGTATTCCTTATGTAACATCATCCATGTGTTGTTCACACTAATTTATGAAAACATAAACACAAAAAAACTAAAATGGAATCGTCAGAAATCATGGGGTCTTAAAAATATATAGTCAACTGGTATTTTAGAACTTGTTATAATATATCATCAAGAAGTTTATTGTTCTAAGACACAATTGTAATACGTTGTTGAAAATAGTTGAATTCCACAATTATTACTTTTCATATTCTTAAATGATGTAAAACCAATAAAATCCATTATTTTAAAGGGAGAAATTTAGAACACTACCAACTATATGTTCCATGGTAACATATATAACCCTCATTCACCCATAACGTAAGGGTAACACCATCAGTCTTCGTGTGTTGGGTGGATTCACTAATCGATCACCCATATTCATTACAAAGACATTTATAATTGAAAAAAAATATAACACGATCATTATAAAACCCACACGATCTATAAAAGTTCATATTTTTTAAATTCATTTCATTTTTTCCATTGATTTAATCTCCAACCATTTTTCATTAGGATCTAATTTGTTTTATATTTATTTATTGATGAATTTGTTTGATGTAATTAGGTTAATGGAAAATTTCAATGCATTCAAGTATTTTTAATACTCTCTAAAAATATTTCATCAATATATTATTTTAGTTATAAAATTCTATTAATTTACTGTAAATATTTTTCGAAACCTAATTCAGTGAATTGGGGAATTTCTTTGACCCGAGATATGTTTTTTATTCTTGCTTGGATGATGTTTCACATTGCAAAAAATACACCCTATATGATGATTCATGGTTGAATGACGTTTTAATTTGTAAATATTCAACATTGGAATTGATTTTGAGTATACTTTGTATGTTATTTTTTCTTCTCATATGAAGATTCACATTAGAAAATATTGATCATGCATGATATTTATTGAGGCCTATAAGAGTGTTTTCGTATATCTAAGATGTTATTATCTAAAAATTATTTCCAATAAGATAATTAAATAAATATATGTATATTCTATAGTCAATATGATAATCTAAATCACGTATGATATTTTTCCTCATATTTACATTTAATTAGTGAATTTTTCTGATAACTGGAAATCAAAACTTCAAGTTTCTATACCTTGATCGATCCCAATACTAAGACACACGATTTGTTTTCAAGAGGGAAAAAAGGCTCAATAATTTTGGGATGTTTCTAAAGGAAATAAAAATGAAAAAGTGAATGGTAATTAATTAATCATTCATAATATTGAAGAACTCGAAGTTATATTTGTATGGAGCTCATCAAGAAGAAATACTCCATGTATATAGATCATTTCAAGATAAAAAATTAATGTTTCATTAGTGATTAAATTTTTTTTCTTACATATTTGTGAGTAAAAAGGGAAAATAGGATAGGGTAAATATAAAATAGGAGGTGTGTTGGAGGATTTTATTATTTACTTATATTTATCTATTTTCACTATCTTGTTTTATTACATTCATCTATATGACCACTTGAATGGTGGGGTAACTGGTCAGTGATCAGGGAATGGAGGGGACACTATTACATAATAATTATGTATTGTTATATAATTTAAGATTTAATTTTTAATGATTTATGTTTACATTGGTTCTCAATTCTCTTAATTAGATTTAATTTTTATTTTTGGTGTTATTCATTATTTTTTTGAGGTTCTATAAACTCCCACATGTCATTGTTTCTTATCTTGATTAAGAATATTGTGTTGGGTGGTTAGTACTTATATATTTATGGCATTTGTTTTGAAGTAGTTAGTCATTTATAAATTTATTTGGAGCACCGATTCATTATTTGTATTTTTTGAATGTTTTTTAAGATTTTTCTAGATTTTAAAAATAAAATTATTGGTTCCATTGTATCCTTTAACCAAGCATGACTATAAATTAGATATTGGATATTTTATCTTATCATTCAATTGGAAGATACATTAAATATTTTTTTTTTACTAGGAAAAAAATGTAAAATGAAAACCAACACTAACCTATAACTTGATTCACCAATCCCTTTAAACCCTTTATTACTACTTTAATTTATTTTTACCAGATTCATAAAAAAAACACCTTTGACATTTATATAATTTAAAGTGAAAAAAGATTATTTTTTAATCATATTTTTAGAATAATTAGATTAACCTCTATACTACATTCTATCTTAAGATAAACCTATTTTTGACACACACCATGACATGCTCATGAAAAAACATGGAATTGTTCACTATGAAGTAGTTCCAAAAACCTAACTCCTAAATTTCTTGACTAGAACCACTAAAGATAATTAATTTCACACTAGAGATTTAAATATAAATATATTTTATTAATATAATTATAAAAATTAATTTTGAATATAAATGTGTGGAAATTTCCCTTGAGGACTCAAGTGAAACCTCATATGTTAACCTTGAGACTGAAATTATCACAAGAAACCACAACCAGATCCTTAGAGACATTTCTCACCATAATTCAATAATTATAAACCTCATATATCTATAAAAAATTCAATATGAATTTTAACTAAAAACTAGATTGGTTTAACTATCTCTCAAACTCTATTGTCTTGTATGTGAAGACCCTATAAAAATATGTACAATGATTTAGATAACAATTTTCAACACTACAAACATGAGGAATAGTTAGGGAGAAGGTAAAGAGGAAAGAATATTAATTCACACTTAAACAAGATAGTAATCATTTATTGTTCAACATACAACTTAAAAAATTACATGATTTGAATAAATTAAAAATATGATTCAGGGAATTTTTTCCAACCTATAAGTGAATAACCATGAAGAAAAAAATATATATATTGAGATAATAATATGGAGATATTATTTAGGATTATTAGGATATGTTTAAAAATGTATCTTTCATCTTCCCCTAGTAAATAATTGAGGCTCATAACTTCCTTTTTTTAATAACAAGGCCTAATAGACAATAGTAGAAACGTAATGGATGCATCATCTGGAGAATATTTGATTGAAAAGTATATAGTAGAATAAAAAATCTAGATTTATAATATTAAAAATAACACCAAATAATTCAGAATAAGAGGTATTGGTGCTAAAGGAATTCATGCGGTAGGACTTCTTATTTATCTTCATTTCTAGAATCTGAAATTTATTATCTAACCAGTTTAGTAAGATATATAGCTTTAAATTAATTTATTAAACAACAATAACCTATAAGAGTATGTTGTTTAATATCATCATGTGTACATTTTAAAGACCATTGTACTGAAGTTTAGGGAATGAAAATTTATGTAGCTTCCATTAATCTATGAAAATTACAATTAAACCTATGGTGGAGAGAGCCCAATATTGTCCAATATAGATTTTTTGGCCAACCAAATCAAGCCAAACCCCCTTCTAAAATGAGTATCCAAGTCAACATTAATTCTTAAACAAAATTCAACACCGAAAACCCATCTGACAAAAAATTAATAAAATATATAATATAATTGTTTCCAAGAACAAAATCCTCCTTTTCAAAAAAATAGAAATTTTTACCGGTCACCCATAATTGAAAACCATCCAATTCAATATAAAAAATTATTAGAGTTTTTAAAATAGGTGAATAGAGTGTAAAAGTTGATAAAAATAATATAAAACCTTATTAACATTCTATCCATAATCATATGGAATATTCCTAACAAAAAGAATCTATAACATGATTGATAATTTCAATGAAATAATAACTAGAAGTGATAAGGACAATCATCAAAATTATATTACAGAGCTAGAAAAAAAATTAATAATAAATAAAAGGATGTTGGGTACCCCCAAACTATGCAATTGGAACTAGGTACAAGAAACCAGACTATAGAGGAAGTTGAAGTAAACAATTAACCAATAGAATAAATAACCTTACATGTATCTCAAATATAAATATTAAAATAAGGATAAGAATAAATTTGGACTAAGCAGAAAGAAAAAATATAAACCACCCTAGAAAATTTTCTAATCATAAAATAGAGATAATCCACTTCCATTTTTATGAAGGATAATAAAATCCATAAAAATAATTTTGAGGAATCACTATAGAGAGTGATCCATGAAAACTTCAAGATATTTAAAATCATAATCCTTGCCCTAGAAAATCTAAAATATATTACTAGGTATTTCATGTTCCTTAAGGATCATTACCCAAATAGATTGAGATATTAAGTTAATTAGAGAATAAATTTAGGGAGAAGGGTCTGAACCCTTGTCAAACCATAATTACTAACCAAATGTTTGGATCCACAAAAATTTTATATTCCTTAAACTATAGGATATTAAATTATTTAGATTAATTATGTGTTCTTGATGATTTATAATATGTAATTCCCCCTTATTTTTTAACATATTATCAGATAAGGGATTTGAAACCCACAAGTGTGGTGGTACAACATGAAAATCAATCCACCGTATTACCATCAAGAGTATTGGAGGATGTACTTGTGAACATCAAAAAATACCCTTCTAAATAATCTTATTTACGATTAAGATGGAGGAAGATATTATTCCATCACTGTCACCCATCATTTTGAGCAGTCCAGTCTTCAATATAGTAAAAACCACCCTCAATGTTCATGATGGAAATACACCATAGAGTATTGAGATATTGTTGTACACTTTAGTAATTTTGAATCCATGATGAACCCTTCAAATGATCACTCCCTCCATTTTCATTCCCATATATAAGGTTATAAAACCATATAAGGATCAATTATAATTTAGGATTCTTGTTCCCTAGGATCAAATTTATTGAAAATAAATTTCTTAGAGAATGAGCTTTTCTATAATTCTAGAAACACTATTTTGAAAAATGAAATAATAGTAAACTTTGAAATATTATATTGAATATAATTATTTAGGTTTGATAAATAATAATTTCACATGTTTATATATTTGTAGGAAATCCATGAAATTGGAATTTGTATTGTCAATTAAGCTTATTCACCTTTGTATTTTTTAAATATGGAAATAAAAATAATTCCCATAATTTTTAAACAAGTCTATATTATTAAAATAGGTAAATTACCAATGATAATGATCAATAATATATATGTTATCCAAGAGAAAAATAGTCAATATTTTAAGAAATGATATTAGTAATAGGATGCTTCGTTCGTGATATTCTGTGAATAAAACAAATAATATGATCACATAGAATTTGTTTGAGGGATATTTTAAACATATTCAGTAGCCAAATAAAATTATCCAAGATATTAGATTCCAAAATCATCTACCCAATCATACATTCACAATTGGTTAGCTGTATTCATATATTTTAGAATAAAATTGGTAAAGCCATTGGAAATAATAATAAAAGGATTTCATTCCAATGAGAATTTAAAATAGATAGAGTGTGATAATAATAAATAGATTGTTGAACCCAGTAACTAAGAAACACCATATCCTTATTCTATTAATTGATCATATGTATACTTAATTAGTGGGGATAACTCAACATTGATTCTTAGATAATTTTTCATGATATTAATAGGTACCTATTTCAATATAATATTATGATAAGATAACCTCCACGTGTCCCATTATGTTATCCACTTAAAAAGATAATATCACTCAGGATATTCAATACCATAGCTTTATTTAGAAGATGTGTATTACAAATTTTATTAGATCATATTTAGGGATACAATGAGATATTTTTAGATAAATTCAATCTCATTGGTAGTTCAATTTACTATTTTTTGAAAAATGATAAAATATTATTAAAAACTACCATTAAATGGAATATTTTATTTGAATTATCTAAATAATCATTTTATTTTTGGAAAAATAATAGTTATTTTTAATTAAATCATAGAAAAGATTTTTATGTTCTTAAATCATAAAATAATGTGATAAACTCTTCCTTACCAAAACCATGTAAAAAATCTTAGATCATTATTAGGATATATAAGTTTTTTGGTGGTTCATCGAGGATTTTAGTAAGATTAGTCTCCCAATATCTATTTAAAATTTTAATGAATATAAAATTATATTTAATTGTAAATGTAGAGAATAATTTGATTGTATTAATAGAATATTGATATTCCCACTAGTAATATAGCTATAAAATTGGGACTACACATTTAATATTCTTTTTAAAACATCCCACCAAGAAGCTGGAGTAGTCCAATACCATAGATGTTTTGGGGTTCCATGAGTCTATTTCAATGTTTCATGAACCTTACATACAAACTAATTAAAATACAGATCAATATAAATAATTATTTCATACTTTTTTATTTATGCGGATTTAGATAATATTTTCTGGTATCTAGAGTTTATTTATTTTCTGATCATTCATCCTTGAGATATGTGATGAAAAAAATGAGGCCAAGCCTAAAATTTCCATGATTTATGTATCTTTTATAAGATTTAAATTTCGAAATCAGGGATAAGATGGGATCTATGATCAAAGTGTTATATCACTTGAATAGACTAAACATCACAATTGATGTATAAATCTAAAAGGACCCACGAAATGACCACCAATCATGAGAACAATTTTACAAGGTTGAAGGATAGGTACCCTAGATTCTCTATATATAGAATTATATTGTTTCTTATAAGTTACAATATAATTTAAATTACCTTCACATCCATAATCCTAAAAATGATTCATGATTTTACATTTGGTAATATTTATTCCTTCATAAAATATTAAATGATCTGGTAATCAAAAGATAAACTCCTTCACATGAAAGAGAATCTATTTTATAATTCTCCCAAAAAATATTTGTGGAGGAAACATTGGAAATATAATGAAATTATGGAATGTTCTTGAATCTATAATTTTTACCAAAATTTTTAAATGATGCATAGTATCTTGATAGAAAGTGTTAAAAAATGATGGGTTTCTAGTAACTATTTCCACTAAAATTGATTAAATTCTATGAACAATTTAAATCATGGGAAATAGATTTTAGAGGACCTTTACAAATTTCATTTGGATATTCATACATTTTTATTTCATAATAGTTTGTTTCCAAAATAGTAGATGCCAACAACACCAAAAATGATGATACCTTGACCATGTGTACTTTTTATAGTACAAACTATTTAGAATGTAAAAAATACAATGATCAATAATCCATTACCAATGATATATTTTTTCATAGGACTGTTGATGAGTTTATAAAAGAATATGTATTACATCATAAGACATCATTGCATTACCTCCGATAGATCAATGACCATGTTGATGTTTCTAACCAGGAGATTGATAGAATTTTCGATAAAAAATTGAAACCAAATAAAATGAATTTGATACAATGATTGGACAATATCTTATTCGATTATATGATGACCTACAAAATCCATATTGTAATGATCCCATATAGAAGGGTTTATACAAAAAGTTATCATCTTCCTATAGAATTGTAATATAATGCATATTTGGATATGATGGAGATGAATATGGGGCTATACATAACTCAAAATGAGAGGAAATTCAATCTAAAAGAGATGGAAGAAATTATATAAGAATCGTTCAAGAAATAAAAAATTTATAAATAAAGAAAATAATTTATCATTATAAGATCATCCAACCTAAATATTTTTATCCAGTAGACTATGTGATATTATTCAATCCACAAATCATGATGATACCATGTACGCTTCATTAAATATGGGAAAGTCCTTTCATAGATACTAATGCATATTCGGTTTGATATTTACATATTTAGATTGATGTAGCCAAGTCTCCATTAATTTTAAATGTAAATATATTGAGTAAATTATTTGGAAACATACTCCATGAGATATTTGAATAGATCATACTCCTCCACCATATTTATCAACTATGATCTACCCGGTTGTACTACTCCATAATAGTAAATTATCTATTATAGACCTACATATTTTTTTCCATAAAATAAATTTTTATATCCAATAATGTAACTAAATAATTTATGTTTTGGAAATTAAATATCCTTTATAGTATATGACTTTTATTTTTTTTTTCAAGATTTTAATTTTTTGTTTTCTGAAAATTTTATTTATTTTTACTTAATTTTATATATGCTTCAAATCATATTGAGATTAAACTATATTACATTAAGTATTTTAATATATTCCAATTTGATAAAACTAATTTTTCCTATAAATTAATTAAAAATTAATGCTGCAATGAAATTATTTTGTATGTTCTAAATGAGGTAAATTCATGAAAACCATTGATTTTTGAAACTCATTCCATGATATACTATTCAAAATATAAATAACATACCATTAAGGTTTCTAAGTCGATTTATTCATCTGTTAAACTATATACTTTATTTTTGAGAATATTGGTACATAATTTAACATATAAAACTATCTATGTAATCTATTCAAAACATTAATGTATTCATGGACTTTAGGAAAGCATTATTGTGGCATTATTTTGATTATTAAAGAACCCTTTTCAATTGAAACATTTATGGGCCGAATTTTTCTTTTACCAATGAATCCCCTAGAATCCAAGAAATATTTGATATGAAAACTCATCTCAATCCAGAAATCCATATGTTACATGATCTGTAATAATATTCATGATATATGTTGAATTTAAGTGTGTGTGGGAGTGGGGGAAGATAAAAAAGGGATTTTTTTGAATCTATTTGGATTCATGGAATAATTTTATGAAACATTTTACAACTATTCTTGGGGTAAAAATTGAATGGAAAAAATGTAATAATTTCCTTGATAACATATTGTTCCCTATATCTTTGTTCACTTTTATTTTAAATTTAAACATGCCCCACATTTCCATAGAAAATTCATTTTTGGTCAAAAATTACTTATCAGAATGAGAAAAAACAATTCCATAGGAAGATACAAAATGATGAATAAAATATGAAGTTGAAA
Source organism: Viscum album (assembly GCA_963277665.1). Lineage (NCBI taxonomy): Eukaryota > Viridiplantae > Streptophyta > Magnoliopsida > Santalales > Viscaceae > Viscum > Viscum album. Next base: position 1,428,668,188 of record OY728152.1, read on the forward strand.
AATTTATTAAATAGTCGACTATCATGGGCTCCTAAGATTTGATTTAATGATATTAAGGGGAACTGGAAGATTACATATATTTATTGAGGAAGATGTTAAATGCGTTGGTCTAACAAGAAGTTAGTAAAAAATGTGTACGGATTCAAGAGAAGGAATATAAGTATATTTATATTTTTTTGTGGGATAGTAAATTAAAATTAAAATTAGGGAAGATATAGTAGTGAAGAGGGATTTTAAATGAGATAAAATTTTATGTGAAACTGAAATCTTCCATTGTACTTCAATAAGAGATAAAATGCTTTTCCACCTAAGAATTCTATCACTAGAAACCACCAACCAAAACCCTTAAAAACCCATAAAAAGATTTAATGATATTAAATAACACATGACTCATTAGTTAGTGATAAAAAACATCTGAAGCCAATGCTGAAACATAGGTGAACATGTAATTAGAATAAATCTGGTAGAAATTGGTGATTCTTGACTGTTGAGTGAGAAATTATATGAAATTCGGCATAGGTTTGAATAAGTTAATGAAGGAGGTGTAAATTAATTTAATGTACATAATTAAGAACATGAAATTAATATCATTAAAGATATATTATAACCTTGTGAATATTCATTTAATGAAGAGAATTAATGTATGTTTTATTTTTGAAAATACATTTGAAGTTCACATGTATAGTAGTCAAATGATTATGTGTTGGGGAATTGATAGTGATTACATTTTCAATGTTTTATTATGTTTAATGAAGATTTTAATGCCATCCCGTTTTCATTACATGATGACATTTATTTTATTATATTTTTAGAGATATGTTTTGATGTAATTGAGAAAATATAAAAATAAATTTTTTCAAGTGTTTTTAATAATCTCTAGATATATTTCCCCAAAACATTAATTTCTTTTTAATATTTGGAATGTTTTTTGGATATATTATTTTTAAATTTGAATTGGGGAATATGAAAAATTCTATTTGATATTGTATTTTTTTATTATGACTTGTATGATGTTTTACATTGCCTATAGTTTAATTCAATGATGATTATGGGAATTGATATGTTTTTATTTTTCTAAATTCTACCTTAAAATATATTTTTGTCTTCCACATTTGATATTTTTCTTCACATATGATGATTCTGATTTCTCAATTTTGATATTGTATGATATACTATTGTGGCTAATATGTTCTTTCTGATCTATGAAATATAATTTTGTTTCCATAATCAAGTAGCATTAGATAGTTACATTTGTAAAATATGAATTAGTTTTAAAATATTATTTCCTTATATATGGGTGAATAAATAGGGAATACACATCTAGAAAAAGAAAAAGGGGGAGGAACCTTGAAGGATATATTATTTTACCTCCATTTTTCAATTTTCTCTATTTTCTTCACCCCATTCTTCTTTATAATCCCTCAAATTATGGGGCAATTTTTTAGTGACCGGGTATAAAAATACATTTTGTAATATTTGAGTCTCATGTAATATTATTAAATTCACTTTTTATAATGAATTATTATTTTTTATAATAGTTCTAAATTTTCTAAATGTGAATGTATTTTGGTATTTTTTTATTCATTATTTATATCTTTGGAAGACGGTTTCAAAAATCCTTGTTCATAGTGTATCTAATATTAACTGAAAAAATATGATTGACTGTGATTTCTTACAAATTACTGGATTGACTATGGAAGTAGTGAATTGTTTATAGATTGAAAAGGGTTCAAATTACTGATTTTAATTTTACATGGTAGTTTATGAATATTTTTCCATATTTGATGCAAATAGGTGTGGATTCCATTATCTCATTTTACTATTGGAAATGGAAAATTGATGAAGGTGTATTTTATTTATCATTTAATTACAATAGAGTTTAATTATAATTTTTTTTATCATATAACATCATTTTAAAAATGAAATCCAACATTAATCTTATCACTCTCTCAATCAATCAATTTTTTACCGTTTATTATTACTTCAATATTTTTCCCATCAATTAGAACAAAAAAAACACCTTTTATTGTCCACTAATTTAATGGGAAGAAAATTATTATTGTTGAATCCCATATAGAGGTAAACTAGGTTAACAATTATATTTCATTATAACATATAAAAAATTTATTTTATAATATCCCACAATAGAAATGTGTTTGTAACTTCATAATTTCAAAGAAAATGGGTCCAAAAAATAAGAGGAGAGAGAAATAACCAAGAGGATTCCTGAAGATTTTGTGATATATTTTATGGTATATTCTGTGGTACATGCCCATATTAATGTTTCATACTCCTTTAGTATGATAGGAATATAACAAACAGACCCATGTGAGCTATATTGGATAGCTATAAAAACATTCCTAAGGTATCAGAGGCATACATATTATATATTACTAGTTTTTTGATAAAATATGGGACTTTTCATGAAGGAATGTACAAAATCTAGTTTGAAAATATATTATAATGATTGGAAATCATAGTTGTAATATATATTATTCCATAATAGGGGATTTTTATCTTAAAGTTTGCAAATAATAAACTAGTCACTAATTAGAAAATAGATTGTGAGTAAATCTAGGATTATTTTATATCTAAATAAGTAGTTTGAATTCAAATCTTTAACTATGATATTTATGTTTCATATAATTGTAATTATTCTATCACATAATACTTTTGAAAATAATGTAGTGGTTGTGTTAACAAATGATCCATGGTTACATCAACATATGAAGCATATACATTGGATGTATCAAATATTGAGGTATTTTGATCAAAGGGATATATTCACAGTAAATTGAGTTTCCAAAGAGGATAACATGGAAGACACGTTGAATAATTACATATCTCATGAAATTCATGAATATCATGTGAGATCTAGTGTATTTAATGTTGTTAGAAATTTGATCTAGTAAAAGTAGGAGTTTGTTTGAGATGATTCCCAAGAACCATCATTTTATTAATATCTATTAGTTGTATATTCAAATTCTTTAATATTAATAAATACCATATCACATAATGTGTGTACATACTGTAAAATTTAATATAATAATATATTTATAGGATTTATTATATGAATATTTTTTTTGTACTTCTCATATATAAAGTAAACCTTGAAGAGCTCTAAAAATATTTTTCAAAATATATACTAAGGATCAGATGAAATCATCTTATTGGGAATATATGATGTTTTGAATATCAATTGTAGTATTTTAATAACTATGTGATAATTTATCTCATGATTTTCTGAACTTAGTAATCATAAATAGAGGTGGTTATGATGACATATTAGTTAATAATAATTCTACATATTATGGTGTCATTTTATATTTCCATTTTCAAATGTGTGTATTGGTCAATAGAAATTATATTATTATTGTTAACAAATACAATGAAACGTGTACTTTGAAATATTGATTAAAACCTTGTTGATATATTCTGATGTTTATATAGGATATGTTCTATGCACCATAAGTGATATAACAATATTTAATAATTAAAAAATGGATTTCTTCTTTCCCGCACCAAAAGATAATACCTCAATCCCATTGATCGAAATGAAAAAAATTGAATTATATCGATGGATATTTTGGTTATTCAATGAGGTCATTTCAGATAATCAGTGAAATATATATTAAAAATAATGGTTCATGACCAATGTTGTGCTACTTATTTGATGATATATTGAAATAAATAGATTATATTATATAGTTAGCATTCGTAAAGGGTTATTATGATTATAATAATAAAAATTTTATTTATGAGTTCTTGTTGTGTTGCTAGACATTAATCGTGGACACTATAATAGTTTCTACAATGCTATTGAGAATGAGGACAAGAGGGTCATAGATTATGTGTATCTAGAAACATTTAAATTTTATTTAAATTTAACTTAGAACTAATATTATTCATTAGTTTTTGGGATTTTTTTTCTTATATCGATAACATTAGGACAATTGAATATTATTTTCATTAATATATATTTGTTAAATATTAAATAGATATTCGTTCACCATCCATTGAATATAATATTAATTTATTTATTTAATTAATAGTATAAAAATACTTATTTAATAAAATAAATAATTTTTATCTATCATTTGATAAATGTAGAGGAGGATTGATGAGATATGGTTAGGGTTTGAATGAATTGAATTATTTTATTTAATATTATTTAAATAAATAAAAAACAATTTATTTAATAAATGATATTTAAATATTTTTAAGTTAACTCACATCATGAAATTAATAATAATAATGATGTTATAATTATAGATGGGGTTTAATTAGAATAAAAAAATTAGTTATGGGATTTTGTAAAATAATAATCTCTTTGTCCTAGGTATATAAACCAAGTCATATTATTTTTAAGGATAACTTTTGTTATGCGGAACACAATTACACTCAGTATAATTCTCTCAAGACTGAATGAAACTCTCCTAATAATTATATCAAGAATAAAGAGGGCACATACTCCTCCTCACTCTCAAAGCCATGAGAAATAAAAATAATTCTTTGAGACCAAACAAAATCATGTAGCAATCAAAATTGAATAATAAAAGGAATTTGGATCATCTGTTCTAGGACCAAGAGTTTTAATGACAATTTTCTATGTCTGTGTAGAATGTTTACATACCTCTATGGGGATTTGGATTTGGATCATTCATCAAAATTGTGAAACCCAAAGTCTTTACAATATTTTCCATTTTAAATAAATATATTTTTTTTTGTTATCAAACCTTATACACAAATTTTAGATTACACGACACACAACACTGAATTCACCAGCATTACACACAAGAACAACTTTTACCACCTTTTAATGGGGAAGGTTTTTAAAGATATTTTGACATGTTTATAAATTTTATTTTAAAAAATAAATATCAATTTTTTAATTTAGAACATAAAACTTTGATTTGGGTGAACTTATTAGATTTTTTATGAGAAACTTTATTTTTTGGTGAATAGTGAATATTACTACAAATTAAATAAAAATAAACATTTTGAATAAAAAATATTAATAATAAGAAATATTATTGATATGTTATAGAGTCACAATATATCAGTTATACATTAATTTATAAATTTATGTTTGTTGAAATTTATTTAATTTTGAAATTGAATACAAAAACATAACAAACTTTTTAACGTCTTCCTACTATAAAACCATGTTATTTCTCCCTGTTTATAGGATTAGCGTTAATATTAATCTTCCAACATCTGTGACATGAATTTTCAAAATCTAAAATACATGGATGTAATTATTATGATATTTGTGGTCTAATAATATTAACATAAATTTTTTTGACGAAAAATGATTAGTGAATGTGATTAAGATTTTGTATATAGATTAAGGAATGATTAAGCTTAATAAGGTACTAAACCTTATTATTAAGGTCTAAAATGATATTAAAACTTTTCCAAGAGATTTTGGATGAGAACAATTTTACCATTTACCCACTTGGTTTGAAATATATGGTTATTGGGATATTATTAAATGAATTTTCCCTATATAAAATGCTAAGTATGGAAAAAAGACAAAAAGGATTGTTTCCTTACATTTATTAGTAAATAAATTGTGACATATGTAAAAAATATCATATTTAAGTTTATAAATACCCTTTTGTAATATAAATATTTTATTTCTATCATAATAAATTATCAATAATTTTGGATGAAGTTTTAGGTACTTTAAATGCTCACGAAATGTCAATGTAGTGATAATTTAATAAATAATTAACTAAAATAAATGATAAAATACATATTAAAAATGAAGTTAATTGATTTAATTATTTTCATAATTTATTTTGGTATATGATTATATCATGTTTACCAAATTTTGATCTAATATATATTAATTAAAATATAATAAAAATATTTTGAAAGTAATATTAATTAAATATTGAAAAAATTGTAATTATTCATATTTTATAAGAAATAAATCTTATTAAATGATTTAAAATTAATAAAAATTCTAAATTAGACCAAGTTATTTTTATGTTTTAATAAATATGAAATATTTTATATTAATCAATAAATTATTATTTTCTAATTAACATATTGAATCCTATAATGTAAAAACGATATTAAAATGGTCTTGGTTCAAGACATATATTAGCATATCATATGCGCTCAGTTTAAAATTAATTTCAAATATTAAAGGGATTTTTTTTAATAAAATATATATAATATTAATAATTTTATATCTATATATTTTATAATGAATCACACATTAATATATTCTTAATGGATAAAATAATTAGATTAAAAATGTAGATGGTTTAATAAAAACCAAAATGAGAAATTTGGGGAATCATAGAATTTAAAGAACCAAAAAATTAAATTGAATAGTTTTTTTGTGTGGATGAGGTTTAAATGGACCATTATACTCATTTAATCCATTATTTTTACATTTGGACATAACTTTACATAAGAAAAACAACCCATTATTGAATACCATTCCTTATTTACAAAACTGCAACTCCCCCTTCCGTATAAAAGGCCACCACCTCTTACCATTCCTCACACCTCTCAACCCTATTATGTTTAGACAAGACCTACCCATACTGTCTCCCAATTTCCCTCCCCATGACCTAGAAGCCTATATTTATTTTAACCAAGGATGATTTTTTTATACATCAAAAGAAGTTATGCGATTAAGAAGTGACACATTCTCTCATGATTTCTAATTTAATTTCCATTATCCATTCTTTATAATCATATTTATTTATGATTACATAATAACACCAGTATCCTCAATATAATATGATATTTAATGATAATGTTTATATCTACACTTAAACAAACCTCCATATAATCTCTAACGAACATATTGTTTCTATGTACGACAAAATACAGCCTCATGAAAGGAGGAATGTTCATTTTTTCTCAACCACCTCAAATTGTGGGAATTATGATGGAAAAAATACTTAGATAATATATATTATTTATGATATCATATAATTCTTTTATTTTTATTTTGAACATTATTTTATGTTATCCATGTTGTCTAAATATGATAATTTCTTTTGAGAAAGTGTGGACTACTCCCCCATCAAAGCGAAATGACTCGTTCATGCCATACATGGAACATATAATAAATGGTGTTAAAAAAACTACTTAACATATATAATATAAATATGATACATGAATTATAATATATATATATATATAATTTAGTTTTAATTATTTTAACATAACAATGAAATGAATGTAATGTTCATGCGTACATACAAGCTACTATCTCCATGAACGGTTCATTTAATTTCTAATCTCTAAATATAATGGACTGTTCTAAATACATATATAATAAATTTATAAGATAATTTAGTAATGGTTTTAATTTTTAAGATGAAAAAACCATGATATATTTAAAAAGTACCCCAAATTACAATTCAAAATGTAGTTGAGAAAACATGGCACTTAACACCCAAAATAGTTAAAATAATGACAATGAGTTTACAAACAGATAATAAAAGATTTTAGGTTAATATATGGTATTATAAAAAAGTGTGTGGTTGTGGTATTATTTAGTAACATATTTTATACCCATATACAAAAGGCTAAGGACCACACAAAAAAAGTAATGATAAGGTAAGGGATTTTCATCTCACTTTTTAAATCTTGGTGATTAATGTCATATTAGCTACTCCCTTATTTTGTGTTCTATAACTCCTACCAATTATGATATATTATACCATGATTTAAAATTAACTCAAGATATTAAACTTTTCAATTTATTTTAATACTTGATGGAATCCTTAGCTTCAAAAAAACTTAAGAAGTGAGTAATTTTATCTCAATTCATATTTCATTGAGACTAAATAATTATTATGTGCCAATTCAGTTTTATTCAGTGTATATACTACCTTTTGACATATTATAAGATGAATATACTTAATCTCATGATATTTTAAGTCTCAGTTACTTAAATAAATTCAATTATAATATTATTTAACTGTTTTAATATGTTATGGGACACTTTGGGATGTATAATAATTATTTCCTAAAGAATATTCTTAATGACTATCTTTACAATTTCACCTACTTTTGTGATTTTTAACATTTTAATTAATCAATAACATTATTTGAATATTTTTTAATTTGAAATTTACTTAAATATCCATATCACTTTTCATGGATATCATTATTTCACAAACCATTTACCATTTTTCATATTCTTTCTACATTAATAGTATTAGATTATTGGCACGAATCCATGATAGTTTCAAATTTATTGCATGATGCCAGGATATTATTAAATTTTTATCATGATGCTTTGAGAGTATTAGATTATTGGAATAAATACATGACAATTTTATATTCATGTAATGAAGCCTTTTCATTATTATATTCTTTTCATGATGCCATGAATGTATTAGATTCTTATCATGAAGCATTGCAAGTATTAGATCATTTTCCGAAAGCCTTGGGGGTATGTTAAAAATATCCATCATTTATCATTTCATTTATTTATATTCAGTAATTATTAATCCAATATATTTTTCATCCACATTTCTATGGGTGCATTTGATTTTCAGTTTAGGGATTAAATGACATGTGATTCAGTTTACTAATATTCCATTCTGATATTGACTTGTCTTTTTTATTTGAATGTAATGTGTTATTTGTTTTTCAATATTCCATGTAAATTTATTCCTATTGAATCATTAATGATTCTATATTCCTTACCCTTATTGAAAAATTTATGTCACACTTATTATGTTCCTTTCCCCATGTTATGAAGATGCGATCTTTGAATAAACATTTATGCTAGCAGTTTATTTCAGTTACTGTGTAGCTTGTTTTATTTTGTTTTCCCAATTTGTTATCGGTATTGTATATGTAATCTAGATTTCCAAGACTACGAAACTGAATGGTCCTTCTAGATTTTTTCCTTTTAATACTTCAAATTTAATGTAATAATTCCATAGATCCGGGCTTATAGGCCTGGGGAATTACATTTGGTAACAAAGGGAGTTATAACAACAACATTTGGAACTAGATTTATAAAAACATAGATTAGCGAGAAGAACCTAAAGATATAAATTGATTATAAGTGTAGAAAAACATACTACATTTCTAGTAAATGTGATATTATGTTGGTATTCCCAGTAGTACATCCCTGTTTGGATACTAAATGCGGACGTGGTACTAGAACATATGTAGCTAGGAGTGAAAACTCTAACAAGATGTTCTAGGATTCACTCGAGGTAACCTAGTACATGACAACAGGCCTTACTATGAACTTGGTTGGACACTCACGGGGGATATTTTTAGGACAACTCACATTTTATATACTTATAATTATGAATGATTTAGAGATAAATATTTCCCCAAAGAAACCAATATAAATTTTCCTAGAATGTATCATGCATTAAATTGTGCTATGAGTTATAGGATGTTCATAATTTTACCTAGTTTGTGGAAATGATTATAAATGGTTCATTAATGAATAAATGATAAGTCCACGAATTCATGTGATTAAAAGAGTGAGAGGGACCATATCATTCATGGGATTAATCCTACATTACCATGTGAAACTGTCTCCCATGTATTCTCATCATACGAGGAAATTATATCATGTGTTAACAAGATAAGTATAGAATTTAATATGTCATATGGATTGGAAGGGAAGAATAGGATGGAAGAGAAAATGATGGATAAAAGGAAGAAGGGAATGGAGGATTTTCCTACATATGATTACTATGGAAATAATCACCCTGGTAAAAAATTGAAGAGAATTGGAGTTTGTTATAAGTGTGGAGAAAAAGGTTTTCAGTGTTCAATGATTCCCCTCCATTGAGGTGAGACACAATGAGAATCAATTCCCCAAGAATAAAAGTAATATACACCAGATGATGCTATTGGATAGTGATAAAGTTATTATACTAATGAAGATGCAGAGGAATGATTAATATTCTTGTTCTATAATTTTTTCATGTTAATATTTTTTCAACAAGTTACTGGTTATAAGGGTTATGGAATATATGATTGTTGTACAACATTAATTTTTCATTAAGGATTTTAGATCATGTTCTTAATGGTACCATTAAAGGATATTCTGTACAATGCTAATTATTTTTTGAAAAAAAACATTACTGAGGGAAAGAAAACCCTTAAAATTTTCCTGATGTTTAGATAATGATGAATAAATAATTTATTTGGATATGTGCTGATTACCATGGATCTGATTAATGAATCATCTAAATGTTAACTATGATATCATTTTTAGATATTACAACACTTTTTTATTTTGGGAATATATCTAATAACATATTTCATACTTAAGGAATAATGAAGAATTCGTGTTTCCAATAAGGTTTTATGGTGAATCGATTTATTTTCATATTTCCAAAGGAAACATGATGATTTTATTCATACCTTTGGAATGTGAAAATTAAAAGCTGCATCTTGATGACTAATGGATAATGATAAGTTCCCTTTTGATTTTTAGTGACCTTCATTATGAAGTTATTGGATCATAATATTTTGGAAATGTTATCTGTTAATAAAATGGTTTTAGATGATCATTGGGTGAGATTTTTTAGTGTAATGTAGTACTTCACTATATGTCACATCATATTCTAGGAGTTGATATAGAAATAGTTGAATACATAATAAAATAAAATGATTATGTTTATTTATATTTAAATATATTCTTATATAGTGAAGGAATTACAACTATAGAAAAAATGGGTTTGATACAAAAAGGTTTTCTTATCGTCTATATTTTTGATGATATTAGTTACCATGACTCACAATAATGGTTTATGGTCTTATGGGCTACATATTTTATCTGAACATGTTCTCTAACACCCTCTATTAGAACTTGATTTTTGGATATTCCTTGATATGAATGTTTCCTTTTTCCACCTATGCTCTCATAGTATAGAACCTAGTTATGCAAGCATTTTGATTTATTTTCTATCTTATTAATAATATATGATATTAATCCATTTTACAATGTGGTTATTTCAATAATAGTCTATTTTCAATCTATTTATTGGTAATATCTATTTTAAACTGTGAGGACACAATTTAATTAAGGTGGGGATAATGTGAAACCAAATACTTTAAAATATTTTCATTTTTTATAAATATAATTTTTTTTATCATTCCTTCTACTCGAATTTAAACATACACTACACACAACACTGAATGAACACCCGTTACATGCAAGACATTGTTTTAAATCCTTTTAATGGATAAACTATATTAAAACGTATCATTGAAAATTTTATGAGCTCTATTTTTAAAAATAAATTTGATTTTTGAATTCAAAATATTGAAATGTTCATTGGGTAAATTTTTGTGATTTTTCGGTGAAACATCATTTTTTGGTGAATAATGAAAATTATTGCTATTTAGTGAAAAATATCAATTTTGTTTAAATAAATATTAATGATAAATTATATTTATGATTTTTTATAGTTAAATTAGATCAATTATACATTAATATACACACTTATGTTGATTAGAATTAAATTTATTTTCAAATTGAATATAAAAATGTTACAAACTTTTGAACATCTTCCTTATATAAAAACCCGTTATTTCGCCCCATTTGAAGGATTTGCATTAATCTTAATTTTTCCACTTTGGTGATTTGAATTTTGAAAATCAGACATTAAAGGATTTAATTAGTATGATATTTTTTGTCTAATAAGATCAACTCAATTTTTTTTACCAAAATGATTAGTGAATGGGATTAAGATTAATTGCATTGATTAAGCTATGTTTATGCTTATCAAAGGACTAACCATAATATTAAGGACCACAATGACCTAGAAACTTTCCCAAAAGCCATTGAATTCTAATTATTTTAAAATTTACCACATGGTTTGAAATATATTGTTATTGGTATATTATTAAATTAAATTTCCCTATATAAAATGTTATGTAGTGAAAAAGGAAAAATGGGAACTTTCTTTACCTTTATCATTTATAAAATTTTCAGATAGGTACAAAACATCATATTTTCATTTATTCAAACCGTTTTTTTCAGAAAATAGTTTATATTTATCATAATAAATTATCAGTAGTTTTTAGATATGGTTTATGTTCTAAAAATGCTCCGGAAACATAAATGTAGTGATTATTTAGTTAATAATTAACGAAAATAAATGATAATATAAATATTTAAAATGAAGCTAATTTATTAAATTATTATCATTATTTATTTTTTTATAGGAATATATCATGTTAAGCACATGTAAACCAATTATATCTAAATTCCTCTAAAATATTTACATTTTAAAAATAATGTTAAATAAATAATGTATAAAATGACATTATAGTTATTTTAGAATAAATGAATATAATTAAATAATTCAAAATATATAAAATTACTAAATTCTTCCAAGTGATTTTTAAGTCATAATAAATATTAAATATAGTCTATTAACTAAAAAATTCATCTTTTATAATTAACATATTGAACCATATACCGTAAAAATTTTGTTAACACGGTCTCGGTTCAAGACACATTTTATATCCTCACGTGTGGTGGTTTGAAAATTAATTTAAAAAAATTAGAATTTTATTCCATAAATTATATACAAAATTAATAATTTAGTGTAGGTATATTTTATAATAAGATAAAATTTAATATATTTTGAATGGTTAAATTAATTGGATTAGGAAACAAGATTGTTTAATAAAACCCAAAATAAAAGAATTGAGGAATATTTCATGTTAAGGAACCAAATTATTATAATGAACATATTTTGTGTAGATGAGGTTTAAATCGACCATTATTCTCTTTTAATACATTATTTTTTAATTTTTAGTATGCTTAGGTAGGATAGAAAACCCATTATTCAATACCATTTTCTATTTAGAAAAGTGACACCCCCTTACTTATAAAAGGTCACCACTTCTACCCATTCCTTAGACCTCTCAAGCCTTGGAAGATTGGAAATAAATGGAAAATTTTTCTCCACACATCCATCCAACTACCTAGAAGACCCTATTTGGTCATAATGAAGTCCAAGTATTCATTTTGTATACACCAAAATAATTTACCCAATTAAGAGGTAACACTTTCTCTCATGCTTTTTATTTTATTTCCATTATCCTCTAATTATAATATTATTATTCTAGGATTACATTAAAAACCAATATCTTCAATATACAATGATAGTTTTATCATATTTTTCCAACCTACACTTACACACACCTCCATCTAATGTGTAATATATATACTATTTCTATATACGGTAAAATACATCCTCATGAAACAATTATTTTTCAGTTTTCCCTACCCCTCTCATTATGAAAGTTATGAAGGAAAATATTTTTTTAATATATTTATATGTTATTAATTAAGTCTTAATACTATTTAATATTTATTTGGAACATACCTTTATGCTATCCACGTTTTGTAAACACAATAATTTCATTTGAGGAAGTGTAGACAACCGCCCCTCAAAGGGATATGACTCATTCATGCCATACATGGAAAGTATAATAGTTAGAGTTAATAATACTGTGTAACATAGAAAATATAGATATTATACTATAATTATAATATACATATTTATCATTTATTTTTAATTATTTTAATATAATAATAATATTAAATTAGCGTTCATGCGTACGTACGACCTACCGTGTCCATGAACAGTTCATGTCATTTATAATATTAAAATTTTATGGAGTATTCTAAATACATATGTATTAAATATATATTATAATTTAGTATTATTTTACATTCTACAGATGATTAAACCATGATATATTTTACAATAACACTGAATAACAAGTCAAAACATAGTTTTAAAAGCTAGGAAATCAATACGCGAAATATTAAAAATAATTACGATGATATGAAAAATGGGTAATAGGATTTTGTAGGAAGTTGATATGTAGTATTATAAACATTACTATGGTTCTATTATTAGTTAGTAACATATTTTTAACCACTATACATGAGGATATTTACCACCAAAATAGGGAGGATAATGTAAGGTATTTCTATCTCAATTTTTAAATCTTTGAGATTAATGTCATATTCACTACTCCTTTCTTCTGTGTGCTATAACTACTACAAATTTTGAGAATTTATACCATGATTTCACTTTATCTCACTATATTATCCTTTTCAATTTATTTTTCTCTTTCATGGAATACATTACTCAATTAGTAATGGAATTTCATCTCAATTTATGTTTTATTGAGACTTAATCATTATTATGTGCCAATTCAGAATTATTTGGTGTATATACTAGATTTTGACATATTATATCTTGAATCTAATTAATCTCATGATATTCTATGCTTTATTTAATTTCATACCTTCATGTGTCATATGATTTTAAATTTTCAATGTGGTATTGGACACTTTTATATTTTTAATGATTATTCTCCTCAAGAATATTCTTAATTGTTGTCTTTCCAATATCATCTCCATTTGTGATTGTTCAAATTATCATGAAATAATGGATTTATTTTAATAAATTTCCATTTAAAATTTTATTGAATATAAATATAATTTTTGATGGATATGATAAATTTCTAAACTATATACTATTTTTCCTATAGTGTTAACATTAAAAGTATTAGATTTTTGGCATGATGCCTTGAGTGTATTAGATTCTTGGAATAAAGACTTGGCAGAATTATATTCTTGTCAGGAAGATTTAACATTATTAAATTCTGGGCATAAATCCATGATAGTTTTAGATTCACGGAACAGAGACTTGACATTATTAGATTCTTGGCATGAAGCCTTAAAAGTATTAGATTCGTGGCATGAAGCCTTGAAATCACTAGATACTTTGATGGAATACATTGGGGTATGTTATATATATATAATTTATAATTTTCATAATTTATATTTACTTATTATTAATCCATGATATTTTTCTTCCACAAATCTATGGGTACGATTCATTTTTCGTTCAGTGATTTACTGGAATTGGTTTTAATTTCCTAATATTCCATATTAATATTTCCTTATCCAGTTATTTGAATGGAATGTGTTATCTGTTATTAAATTTTCCACATTAATTTACTCATATTGATTAATTATTCCTTCCACATTTCTAACCCATATTGATAATTCGATATCAACCATATTATGTTTCTATAATTAGATTATAAAGAAGATATGATTGAATACATGTCTATAGAAGCTGTTTATTTCAGTTAATGTGTAACATGTTTTATTTTCTTTTCCCAATGTATCATGGGTATCATATATGTAAATTGGATTTCCCAGACTGTAGAACTGAATGTTCTTTCATGATTTTATTCCTTGTTATAATTCCAATATAATGTAATAATGCACTGGCTATAGGCTTCTAGGGCTAGGGTGTTAGTAATATTATCTAATAAAAATAAGGTCAACCAAATCAACAATGAATAAAAAATTGACAAGAATTTTAATTATTGTCTATATAAATTAATTATAAATAATATATGAAAATATCCACTTTATAAAGAGTTTGTGAATTTTTATTCTAGTTCAAAGGGTTTAATATGAAGACACTAACAATAAAAATTATTAGGAATGTTCCATATTAATTATTCAATTCCCCAAAACCTATATGTAAATGTGTTGAAATTTTTCATTAACGAGGTATGTTGATCATATTCTCTTTTCCTTTTATGAAAAGATTGAATTATGTTATTACAAGTTGGATATTGATTAACTAATAAAAAAAGATAATTATATCTTAAGTACTATAAATATTTTTTCATAAGAATGATTTTTATGGGACTTTAATCATACGTATATGTTATACAATCCTTGAAAATATACCCACATATCCCCAAGAAATATATTTGTTTATTTATTATCACATATTGATATTCTTTTGGAGACTTTTATTTTCCATATTATTAAATATAGGTTTCTCCACCGATCTACCTCAATTGGACTTAATATTGATTAATATATGTCAAATCACAAAGTGCATAGTTATTTCACCCTTTTCTCACGAGTTAAACTAAAATTAATTACAATAAGGGGACAATATTGGTTTAAAACAGATATTTAATGTCATTCATGTAGCATGTGATAGGTACGCCTTTCCCTTACTCTTACACCTTCGAATTTTTTTATAAAAAATGGGAACATTGATATTGATATCAAATATAAAACTAGTAGAAATTTTTATTGACAAAAAATATGTACTAGGAGATTAAAGTGACCAGTTGTATTTTAATGAAGAGAACCAAATTGATATTTTAGTCACTATATCAATTAGTAGTAAAGTTAATATATTTTGTAGTTTGGTGATGGAGGAAGAGACCAAATAATGATGAATTTGAAATGTGTAATATATAATTGGAGTATTTATGAGTTATATGTAATCATATATAAAGATCTCAACCAATGAATAATTTTAAATGCTTTTGACACATTTGGGGTTCTTATATGTCATTTTTATTGTAGTTTTATTCCATTAAATAAATTTAGGAAGATCCATTGAATAGTTGGAAACATAGATTTGAGTAAAATATTGTGATGCTAAATGGTGGGAAGTATCCTATATATCACATGACTTCCTTGTATTATATATATTGATAAATATCCATTTGTATGCTTAAAAAAATGATTTAAGGAAAATAATTAGTCGTTGATTCGTAGAAATCAACCGATACTTCTAAATATATTTTTTGATGAGTTTTGAATTGAATCATGATAAGCATTGAAATTTTTTGGATTTAGTAATTGTTTACAAAACATTATACTATGTTTTTATAGGATTGATGTACTCAATAATTAGGAGAGATAATTATTTTGAAAAAAATATTTTTTTTGGCACATATTAACTTTTATGATTTTAGAGATGTACTTATATGTGAATTAATTTTTATTGATGATTTATGATAAAATCAACTTCTACCCAATGTTGTTGATGAGTTCATTAATATTTATATTGAATCAGTTGAGGATAAGTGAATATATAATTACAATATATTTCTAGAAGTGTGAGAATATTTCTATGTATTATCATATATAAAATATAGTATATTACATTGAAATTAACCTAAAATGATGATTGTAAGAATCTAATAGTGAGATAAGATTAAAAATACTTTGATACACTATTTAATTTGTGATTAAAAAATATTTCTTTGTCAAATAATTAATATGAAATACTAGAGGTTTAGGAAGTTAATAATTTTGGAATTACTAAAATGGAGTATATATATTCTTTATGATGATTTGGGAATTATTATAATGTGTTTTGAGAAGGTTTTATTTAATTATAATGTTATATTATATATTTGGAGTTGAATTGGGGAAGTTAAATATTCCAATAAAATGCATCATGAAATACTGATATAATTTTAAAGTGTTCAAATATTATGATATTGAGGATAAAATTTTTAGAATGCATGAAATATGTATGTTTTTCTCAAGATGAAATATAAAAGTTAATATGAATTAATGCAAAAAAACTAGCATCATAAGAAACCTTATTTGATATATTAGATGTTTGAGAATGAGGAAGAAATAATAATTAGTAGATTATGAAATGAAGATAATTTAATAACCTTATGTAATATATAAGATATTTTATAAGTATATGTGAGATATTTTATTAGGGTTTTTAAGAAATAGAGAAAAGTAAAAAAAATTAATGTAAGGGATTTTCATCTCACTTTTTAAATCTATGAGATTAAGGTCATATTCACTACTCCCTTATTTGGTGTTCAATAACTACTACCAATTATGATATATTATACTATGATTTAAAATTATCTCATGATATTAAACTTTTCAATTGATTTTAATACTTAATGGAATCCTTACCTCAAAAACAACTTAAGTAGTGAGGGAATTTCGTCTTAATTCATGTTTTATTGAGACTAAATCATTATTATGTACCAATTTAGTTTTCTTTGGTGTATATACTACCTTTTGACATATTATATAATGAATATAATTAATCTAATGATATTATAAGTCTATGTCAATTCCATAAATTCAATTATAATATTATTTAAATGTTTCATTATGTTATGGGACACTTTAGGATGTTTAATAAATATTATCCTAAAGAATATTCTTAATGGATATCTTTACAATTTCACCTAATTTTGTGATTATTAACTTTTTAATTAATAAATATCATTATTTTAATATTTTTTAATTTTAAATTCAATTAATTATCCATATCATTTTCATGTATTGATTATTTCACAAACCTTTTACCATTTTTCATATGGTGTTCACATTAAAATTATTAGATTGTTGGCATGAATCCTTGATAGTTTTATATTAATTGCATGAAGTGTTGATAGTATTAGATTTTTAGCATGATGCTTTGATAGTATTAA
Organism: Viscum album; assembly: GCA_963277665.1. Taxonomy (NCBI): domain Eukaryota; kingdom Viridiplantae; phylum Streptophyta; class Magnoliopsida; order Santalales; family Viscaceae; genus Viscum; species Viscum album. The sequence continues at coordinate 1,428,686,482 of OY728152.1, forward strand.
ATTCATTTAATAAAGACTTGACAATTTTATATTCATGTAATTAAGCCTTATCAATATTATATTCTTCACATGATGCCTTGAATGTTTTATATTTTTATCATGAAGCATTAAAAGTATTAGATCCTTTTCCTAAAGCCTTGGGGGTATGATATAAATATCCATAATTTATCATTCCCTTTAATTATATTCAGTTATTATTATTACCTGATATTTTTCATCCACATTTTTATGGGTACATATCATTTTCATTTCAGGGATTAAATGGAATGTGTTTCAGTTTACTAAAATTCCATATTGATATTACCTTATCTAGTTATTTGAATGTAATGTGTTATTTGTTAATCACATTTCTATGTAAATGTATTACTATTGAATCATTATTTATTTTGAATTTCATACCCTTACTGGGAATTTAAGGTCACACTTATTCTATTTCTTACGCCATTTAATTAAGATGATATCCTTGAATAAACGTTTATGCTTGCAGTTTATTTCAGTTCCTTTGTTGCATGTCTTATTTTGTTTTCCCAATTTATTATCAGTATCATATATGGTTTCTATATTTCCAAGACTGCTAAATTGAATGGTCATTCTAGATTTTATTATTGTTAATAATGTCAATGTAATGTAATAATTCCCTGGATATTGGATTACGGGGATTGGGCATTACATTTGGTAACAAGGGGATGTATAACAACAACATTGGAAACAGGATTTATAAAAACAAAGATTAGGGAGCAGAACCTGAAGATAGACATTGATTATAAGTGTAGATAAAAATCCTAGAATTATAGTAAAGGTGGGATTATGTGGTTATTTCTAGAAATACATCCCTGTCTAGATACTAAATGTGGACGTGGTTCTAGAACATATGTTCTTATGAGTGAAAACTCCAACAAGATGTTCTGGGCTTAACTCAGGGTATCGTAGAACATGAAAACTGGCCTTACTAGGTACTTGGTTGGACACTCTCGGGGGATATTCTATGGATAACTCAAATTTTATTTAATTATAATTATAAATGATTTATAAATAAATATTTCCCCAAAGAAACCAATATTTATTATTGTAGGATTCATAACGCATAAATTTATGTTATGAGATATGGGAAGTTTATAATTTTTTATAGTTTATGGAAATGATTATAAATGGTTGATAGTAGAATAAATTATAACTCCACCAATTCAGTTGATTCAAATATTGAGAGGGACCATATCATTCATGGGATTAGTCCTACATTACCAAGAGAAATATTCTCTCATATATTCTCATCATATGAGGACATAATATCATTTTTAACAAGATTATTATAGAATTTTCAATGTCCTATGGCTTTGGAGGGAAGAAGAGAATGGAAGAAAAGATGATGGATAAAAAGAACAAGGGAAGGGATGATTTTCCTAGATATTATTACTATGAAAATAATAACCCAGGTTAATAATTGAAGATAATGAGAGTTTGTTACAAGTGTGGAGAAAAAAGATTCCAATGTTCAATGATTCCACTCTATTGAGATGAGACACTATAAGAATCAATGACCGAAGAGTCAAAGGAATATACACCAGATGATTCTATTGGATTTTGATAATGTTATGACACTACCAAATATGAAGAGTAATGATTAATATTCTTGTTCAATAATTGTTTCAATTGAATATTTTATCAACAATTTACTTGTTATAAGTGTTATGGAATATTTTATTATTGTACTACATTACTTTTTTCATTAAGGATTTGAGGACATGTTATTAATGGTACCATGAAATAATATTCAGTACAATGTTAAGCATTTTTTGAAAAACAAATTAACGAGGGAAAGACAACCCTTAATATTTTCCTAATGTATAGATAACGATGACGAAATGATTTATTTGGATATGTGCTGATTACCTTGGATCTGATTAATGAATCATATTAAAGTGGTCTATGATATCGTTTATAGAGATTACGAGACTTTTGGATTTAGGGAATATATCTAATAACATGTGTTGTACTAAAGGAATAAGGAAGAATTCATGTTTCCAATAATGTTTTATGGTGAGTCGAGTGATTTCCATATTTCCAACGGATAAATGATGATATTATTCATAAATTTGGAATGTGAAAATTAAATGTTGCATCTTTTTGATTAATGTATAATGATAAGTTCCCATTGAATTTTTACTGACCTTCATTCAGATATTATTGGATCATAATATGTTTGAAATGTTATCTGTTAATAAAAGGGCTTAAGATGATCATTGGGTGAGATTTTTTAGCATAATGTAGTACATTACTATATGTCAAATCATGTTTTAAGAGTTGATGTATAAATAGTTCAATAAGTAATAAAATAAAATGATTATGTTTATGTGTATCTACTAATATTCATATATAGTAAAATAATTACTTAACTATAGAAAAAATGGGTTTGAGAAAAAAGGTTTTCTTATCAGTAATATTTTTGATGATATCAATGACCTTTACTGACAATAATAGTTTATGGTCTTGTGGGCTACATCTTTCATTTGAAAATGTTCTCTAGCACTCTCCATTAGAACTTAATTGTTGGATTTTCCTTCATATGAATGTTTCTATTTTCAACCTATGTTCTCATTGTAGGGAACCTAGTTATGTAACCATTGTGATTTATTTTCAATCTTATTAATAATATATGACATTAAACCTATTTACGATGTGGTTCTTTCAACAATAGTTTATTTTAAATCCATTGATTGGTAAGATCAATTTTAAACTACGAGGACACAATTTAATTAAGATGGGGTGAATGTGAGACCTAATAAATTAAAATAGTTTCAATTTTTAATAAATACAATTTTTTTATCATTCCTTACACTCCAATTTAAACATACACTACACACAACACTGAATGAACTTCCATTACATGGAAGACTGAATTTTTACATCCATTTAATAGAGAACCTATATTAAAACTTATCATTGAAAATTTTATGAGTTTTCCTTTAAAAAAATATATGATTTTTGAATTCAGAATACTTTAATTTTCATTAGGTAATTTTTTTGGATTTTTCTGAAAAACATCATTTTTTGTTGTATTGTGATAATTATTACAATTTATTTAAAAATATCAATTTGATTTAAATAATTATTTAATATAAATTATATTTAAGATTTTTTAGAGTAAAATTAGATCAAATATACATTAATTTACTTAGTTATGTTGATTATAATTAAATATCTTTCCAAATTGAATATAACAACATAACAAACTTTTTAAAATATTCCTAATATAAAAACCCATTATTTCACCCCATTTATGGGATTTATGTTAATCATAATTTTTACACATTGGTGAATTGAATTTGGAAAATCAGATATAAAATGATTTAATTAGTATTATATTAGTGGTCTAGTAAGATCAAATCAATTTTTTTTACCAAAATGATTAGTGAATGGGATTAAGATTAATTACGTTGATTAAGGTATGTTTAATCTTAACAAAGGAATAACCATAATATTAAGGACAAAAATGATCTAGAAACATCCCCAAAAGCCATAGGATGCTAATTATTAGACAATATATCACATGGTTTGAAATATATTGTTATTGGGATATTACTAAATGTAATGTGCTTATATAAAAGGTTAAGTATGGAAAAAGATAAGAAGGGAACATTCCTTACCTTTATCAATTATAAAATTTTGATATATGTACAAAACATCATATTTTCATGTATTCATACCCCGTTATCAAAATATATCTCATATTTATCCTAACAAATTTTCAATAGTTTTTAGAGATGGTTTAGGTTCTAAAAATGCTCATGAAACGTCAATGTAGTGATTATTTAGTTAATAATTAACTAAAAAAATGATAATATAAATATTAAAAACGGAGTTAATTTATTGAATTATTTCCTTTATTTATTTTTTATAGGAATATATCATGTTAAACACATGTAAAACAAGTATATCTAAATTCCTATATAATATTTACATTTTTAAAATAAAATTATGTATGTACTATAAAAAATGACATTATTGTTATTTTAGAATAAATGAATATTATTAAATGATATAAAATTAATAAAGTTACTAAATTATTCCAGGTGATTTTTAAGCCATAATAAATATGAAATATGGTCTATTAACTAACCAATTAGTCTTTTATAATTAACATATTGTTCCACATAACGTAAAAATGTTGTTTACAATGTCCGGGTTCAAGCCGCGTTTTAGCACCTCACATGCTGTGGTTTTAAAATTAATTTTAGAAAAACATTTTAATTTTATTTATTAAATTGTATATATAATTGATAATTCTATGTATTTATATTTTATAATATGTTATAGTTAATTATACTCTTAACGGTTAAATTAATTGGATTAGGAAACAAGATTGTTTAATAAAACCCAAAATAAAATAATTGGGGAATAATAGATGTTAAGGAACAAAATAATTAAAATGAACATATTTTTTGTGGAGGAGGTTTAAATCTACCATAATTATATTTTAATACATTTTTTTTTAATTTCTATTAACTTTAGGTAGGATAGATAACCCACTATTGAATACCATTTGGTATTTAGAAAAGTGCCACCCCCTTACTTATAAAAGGCCACCACCGCTACCCATTCCTCAGACCTCTCAAGCCTAAGAAGATTAAACAATCCTTCGAAAATTTGTATCCACACATCCATAACCACAACATCTAAGCCACTATTTTTTCAAAAGGAAATCCAAGGATTCTTTTGGTATACACCAAAAGAAGTTACCTAATAAATAGGTAACACTTTCTCTCATGCTTTGTAATTTCATTTCAATTATCCTCTCCCTATGATATTATTTTTATATGATTACATTAAAAAACCAATGTCCTCAATATAAAATGATATTTTTGTGATATTTTTTCAACCTACAGTTACACACACCTCCATAAAATGTGTAACGAACATATTATTTCTATGTATAGTGAAATACATATTCAAGAAATGATGAATGTTTAGTTTTCCCTACCCCTCTCATTATGGAAATTATGATTGAAAATATTTTTATATACTATATATATATATGTTATTTATGATGTATTAATATTACGTAATTTTTATTTGGAACATACCTTTATGCTATGCATTTTTTGTAAATACGATAATTTCGTTTGAGAAAGTGTGGACAACCACCCCTTAAAATTATATGACTCATTCATGCCATACATGGAACGTATAGTAGATGGAGTTAATAAACATCTGTAACATATAAAATATAAATATTATACTATAATTATAATATAAATATTTATCATTTAGTTTAAATTATTTTAATACAATAATGAAGTTAAAGTAGCATTTGTGCGTACGTACGACCTACCGTCTACATGAATGGTGCATGATATTTCTAATCATAAAATTTTATGGAATATTCTTAATACATATGTATTAAATATATATTATAATTTTTTCATATATTACAATCTACGAATGATAAAACCATGATATATTTTACAAGATCACCGAATAAGAAGCCAAACATAGTTTTGAAAGCTAGGCAATCAACACGCGAAAGTTTTAAAATAATTTAAATGTAATGATAAATGGGTAATAAAATATTGTAATAAGTTAATATATATTATTTTAAACATTACTATGGTTCTATTATTTTTTAATAACATATTTTTAACCACTAAACATGAGGCTATGTAGCACAAAAAATAGTAGAAAAAGGTAAGGTATTTCTATCTCACTTTTTAAATATGTGAGATTAATGTCATATTCACTAGTCCTTTCTTTTGTGTGCTATAACTACTACACATTTTAAAAATTTATAACATGATTACAATTTACCCTACTATATTATAATTTTCAATTTATTTTACTCCTTCATGGAATTCATTACTCAAAATCAACTCAAGTAGTAAGATAATTTCTTCTCTATTTAGGTTTTATTGAGACTTAATCATTATTATTTGTCAATTCAGAATTATTTTGTGTATATACTACTTTTTGACATATTAAATCTTTAATAAAATTAATCTCATGATATTCTATGTTTTTTTTAATTTCATACATTCATGTTTAATATGATTTTAAATTTTCAATTTGGTATGGGAAACGTTGTTATTTTTTTTATTATTCTCTTAAAGAATATTTTTAATGGTAACCTTTGCAATATCACCTACTTTTGTGATTGTTAACATTATCATGAAACAATAAATTTATTTTAATAATTTTCCATTTTAAATTTATTTAAATATCAATATAACTTTTCATGGATAACATTTTTTTCTAAACTATACACCATTTTTCATACAGTTTTATATTTAAAAGTATTAGATTCTTGGAATGAAGCCTTGAGTGTATTAGATTCATGGAAGAAAACCATGGAAGAATTATATTTTTGTTAGGAAGATTTAACAGTGTTAAATTCATAGCATAAAGCCTTAATAGTTTTAGATTCATGGCAGAAAGACTTGACATTATTAGATTCTTGGCATGAAGCCTTGAAAGTATTAGATTCATGGCATGATGCCTTGAAAGTATTAGATCCTTGGAAGGAAGCCTCTGGGGTATGTGATATATATCCATAATTTATAATTTTCTTCATTTATAGTTAATTATTATTAATACTTGAGGTTTTTCTTCCACGCATCTATGTGTACATTTAATTTTTATTTTAGTGATTAACTAGAATTTTTTTATTTCCTAACATTCCATATCAATTGCTTTATCTAATGATTTGAATGGAATGTGTTATCCATTATTTACCTTTCCACATTAAATTACTCATATTGATTCATTATTTCTTCCACATTTCATATAGTTACCTATAATTCGAGATCAACCTTATTTTGTTTCAGCCCTTATATTATAAAGAATATATCATTGAATACATGTCTATAGATGCCGTTTATTTCAGTTAATGTGTAGAATGTTTAATTTTCTATTCCCAAAGTATCATGGGTATCATATTTGTAATTTGGATTTCCTAGATTTATAAACTGAATGGTATTTTAGGATTTTATTCCTTGTAATAATGCCAATATAATGTAATAATGCACCAACTATGAGCTTCTAGGGATAGGGTGTTACTAATATTATCTAATAAGAATATGGTCAACCAAATCAACAACGAAGAACAAATTGACATGAATTTTAATTATTGCCTACATAAATTAATTATAAATAATATTTTAAAATATCCACTTTATGAATAATTTGAGAATTTTTTCTAGTTCAAAGGGTTTAATATAAAGACACTAACAAAAAAATATATTCAGAATGTTCTTAAATAGTTATTCTATGCCCGAAAAACCTATATGGAATGTGTTAGAATTTTTCATTAACGAGGTATGTCGATAATATACTCCTACACTTTTATGAAAAGAATGAATTATTCTATTCCAAGGGGGATATTGATTACTTAATGAAAGAAGATAATTATATCTGAAGGATGTTAAATATTTTTTTCATATGATTGATTTTTTTTGAACAATAATCTTACGTATATGTTATAAAATCCTTGGAAATATACCCAAAGGTCCCCAAGAGGGATATTTTTTTATTTAGTTTCACATATCGAGATTTTTTTCTGGAGACATTTATTTTCTATATTATTAAATCTATGTTTCTATACTGATCTACCACAATTAGACTTAATGTTAATTAATGTTACCAAATCACTATGTGAATAGTTATTTCACCCTTTTCTAATCATTTAAACTAGAATTAATTACTATAATGGGACAATATTGGGTTAAAAATGATATTTAATGTCATTCATGTAGCATGATATGGGTATGATTTTCCCTTACCCTTACACCATCCAATTTGTTTTCAAAAAGGGGAACATTGATACTGATATCAAATATAATACTAGTAGAAATTTTTATTGAAAACAAATATAAATTATGAGATTAAAGTGCCAAGTTGTATTGTATGGAACAGAACATCATTGATATTTTAGTTACTATGTCAATTAGTAGTAAAGTTAATATATTCTGTAGTTTGGTGATGGAGGAAGAGACCAATTAATGATGAATTTGAAATGTTTAATATATAATTCAAGTGTCTATGAGTTATATGTAATTATATCTAAAGATCTCAATCAATGAAGATTCTTAAATGATTTTGAGACATTTGGAGTTCCTACAAATCAATTTTATTATACTTCTCTTCCATTAAATAAATTTAGGAAGACCCATTGAATTGTTGGAAATGTAGATTGGTGTAAAATATTTTGATGCTACTTGGAGGAAAGTATCATATACATTATTTGTCATCATTCAATTATATATATTGATAAATATCTATTTCTATGCTTAAAAAAATTATTGATGAAAAATAATTAGTTGTTAATTCGTAGAAATCTACCAATACTTCTAAATATTTTTTTGATGGGTTTTGAATAAAATCATGATAAGTGTTGAAATTTTGTTGACTGAGTAATGGTTTACAAAACATTATGCTATGTTTTTAGATGATTGATTTACTCAAGAATTCGAAGAGAAAATAACTATGAGAAAAATATTTTTTGGACCCATATTAACATTTATGATTGTAGAGATGTACTTATATGTGAATTAATTGTCATTGATGATTTATGGTTAAATAAGTATCTAACTAATGATCTTGATGATTTTATTATGATTTTTATTGAATAAGTTGAGGATAAGTGAATATATAATTAAAATATCTTTCTATAAGTTTGGGAATCTTTCAATGTATTATCATATATAAAATCTCTTATATTATATAGAAATTACCCTAAATGATGATTTGAAGAATCTTAGAGTGAGATATGTTGAAAAGGACTGTGATACACTATTTAATTTGTGATGAAAAAACAATTTTTTAGTCAAGGGATTAATATGAGATCCTAGAGGTTTAGGAAGAAAATAATTTTGATATTACTGAAATGTAGTTTATATATGATATATGATGATTTAGGATTATTATGAAGTGTTTTGAGAAGGTTTTATTTATTATTAATGTTAAATTATATATTTGGAATTGAATTGGGGAAGTTAAATATTTCATTAAAATAGATCATGAAATACTGATACAATTTTAAAATGTTCAAATATTATGTGATTGAGGCTAAAAATTTGAGAAGGCATGAAATATGAATGTTTTTCACAAGATTAAATATAAAAAGTAATTTTAATTAATGCCAAAGAACTAGCATCATAAAAACCTTTTGTGATATATTAGATGTTTTAAAATGAGGAAGAATTAATAATTAGTAGATTATGAAATGAAGATAATTGAAAAAACTTGTGTAATATATAGTATATTTTTTAAGTATATGTGAGATATTTTATTAGGGTAATGAAGAAATAGAGAAAACAAAAAAAAATTATTTGACATATTAGATTCCTTTGAACATATATGTAAAAGTAAAACAGTGATAAGTGATATTTATATTTTTATAACATATATCGAAAAGGAAAAAACATACATGATATGTAATATGCTTCTAGAGATATGTGGAAAATTCCAAAACCATACATGATTTGTATAATTTTGTAGATTATATAAAATAATGGGAAAACATATGTGATACATATGTTTCATAAGAATATCTGATCTAAAGAGTAAACCTTTTGTGATATGTAATTTTTTTTGAGATTTCATAGAATACATATGATTTTGTAGAGGTGAAATTTGGAGAAGTATTAGATCCACCATGATTTATAAGATTTGAAATTTCATATGTAAGGATTAATAGTTTAAGAAAAGACAATATTTTTGGAGATTAAAATAATATAATATTGTGTTCTTTTTTCCAGAATTAAATAATCATGTTTGTATTCATTGATTCAGGATTAGATAAATTTCAATAAAAATGACTAATAAGAGAACACCATTCTTTTCTGGTATTTGATGATCATTATTGAAATAAAAGCTGTAGCGATTACTGAAAATTAGAATTAAATATTTATAGCCTATATTTTTAATGGTTTGTAATATTCATCATCTATCTTTTTGAATAAATATAATTATACATAGTCAAATACATATATTGAAATATTGGGAACTAATACTACATTATTTATGAACATTATATGTATTGAAGAAAAATATATATAAGAGATAAAGAGAAGTATAAAACCATTGAGGTACCAATTTTTTAACAATATTATTTTATAATAGAGAGGAGATTGAATAGTTAGGATAATTATGTATTGATTCTTGTCTAATGATATGAATATATTATGAAATCCAAAGAATAAAGAAGATGTAAAATAATGAATAAAATGAGGTTTGAGATTGGATGACACGACATTTTTCACTTCTTCTTTTCTGGTGTGTTCATTCTTTTGAAGATGTAGAACATATGAAGAAGAATACGGTGGATGAAAATGATTATTTCCAAAAAGTAAAATTTGTATTCTAAGAAAACTACTAAGAAAATAGATACTATCATTATGAAATAGTTGAATATGGAGAAGTGACGAAGATCCTTTTTAGTAGTGTGTTTGTCGGATCTTTTTTAAATTTGAAAGATCCATTATAAAGAATCACTGAGAAAATATAAAATTTTGGAAACAGTTTCAGGGTTATAGATGATAACACCCTCTTATATATTAACATGAGTAATATAGTGAAAATAAACATGTTAGACTCGACTTAAACACAATAATTACCTGATTCCCACATGTCGATGAAACCTTGTATAAATAATTGATTGCTCCAATCTATTTATTTGTTCACCAATTTTCTTATTGTAATTTTAATTTTGGTATTCATATTCTGATCAAGACATCAAAACTAATATATAAGTTAAAATATTATGAGAAGGAATTAATTGGGTAATGAATTTTATAATGTTGGTTTACACTAATTCACCCCTTCTCTGTATGACTACATCAACCTACTAGTGTACTATACAATTTAAAAACATTATTTAAAGTTAATATTACCAAATAAATGAAATAAAAAATTCTTATTAATGTTATTAATTTCCATTTCGAAGTCTAGGAAAATTCATTATTGAGTTGACTATAAAAATAAATCTAATAAAAAGAATAAATAGCAACGTTTGAAGTTGGCGAATGATGAATCATCATATTTTAAAAAAGTATTACTGATGAATGTTTTCATGGTATTATTAAAATGAATTGGATAGTTCATCAAACTATAGTATCAAAAATAATTTTTTTAGATTCATCAAGGGACTTCAAATGTTATCATCTTTTAAATGAGGAGTATATATACATGCATTTAATTTTTTTGAATGAAATTAATTTCTTTGACCAAAATATTATATATATATATAACTCATATTATATAAATATTAATAGAAATAATCACAAAGAAATCATTACATATATAATGGTTTGATTGCAGTAAAATTACATTATATTATTACATTAGTCATATGCTTGAGTATTTGAATAATATTAAACTCTTAATTATATATGTCGAACATTCTTGAAATAATATAATAATTTCATTCTGGAATGATAATGATCATATACAGTTGGAATTTTTGAACTATGGAATAATTAATATAGAAAGCATGGTGTTGTATGGTTATCATAATATCAATGAATGGAATCTAAAGATTAAATGATGATTAGATGAATGAAATATTATAATGTATAAATATATTATATTACACAATTTTTAAATTTACTTAAAAAATAGGAAATTTATAATATGTTTTTATCTTATTTTTGTAAATCTAATACCTGTATCAAAAATATATATTCAATAGAAACATTTAACAGAAATAAAATTTTTCTAAAATATCAATATTTTAGGAAGAAAATCTATTCAAATTTGATTATTTATATTTTTCTACACCTTCAATTTTATTAATTCATTTGTTCATTATTTTAATAAATACAAATTATAAATTATATCACTTTTAAAAAAACATTATTTGTTATAGTTTACAATATTTATTTATTAGCACTTTATAATTTACATAATAAATTCATGGTTTCGAATATTTATTTTATTGAAAATATTATATAATTTTTTTTAATTAAAATAAATATAAAATTTTTAGATAATTATTTAATGAATTATCTCACCATATTTTGTTGAGTTATATAATTGTTGAATTATTATTTTTGTTTTTGTATAGTTTCATTATTCATTAATCTAATTTATTATAGTGAACAGAATAATTATCTTATATTAATTTATAATTTCATTTAATGTAATTAATGTTCTTATTAATGTTCTTGATAATTTATATGAAACATAAATATTTTTATTTAAAGAAAAATTTGATATAATTTTTTTTATTAATATTTAAAATGTCCAGAAATCATTTAAAATGATTTTTTATTAAGAGAAAATTTTAATAATATAATTTTTATTTATTTTTTTTATTTTTGGGTGACATTGAATTTGACATTATTATTATTATTAAAAAAATTATTAAATGATACTTATGGGTATTATTTTTATAATTTTTCTATGATGTAATGATGTTATAACATTTTTTAATTTTTTTTCAATAGATAATTTAATAGCAAGAATGATGTTTATAATTATTTCAATGTATTTTTAAATTTATAATAGAGTTATTATATTTATGTAGTCAATATTATCCTAACTCCTCCAGGTCCATGTGATTCCTAGGACTCACGTTGAGTAATTCTATGTGACCCCAATAATTCCTCCTAGTATACTAGAGGTTTCTAACAAGAATCTAGGCTCTATGAAATTTATTAAGGCATCAAACCCATACATTAGACATACATCATTAATATTAAATCCATAAAAATCGATAGAGAATAACATAAAAGTATAAATATGGAATCATAGTAAAGATCACACCATGATCAACAATATACACCATAAAATGACATACTCATTCCATATCAAAAACTCATTATTTAATTAAGTGGTGGCCTATAAAAAAGTATAAACATTTAATACCCCTTAAGTAATAATACATTAATGCTGTATTAATTAACATTACATGAAATAGAAAACTATAACAAACCCTAGAACATTTTCCTAAGAAGAAAAATTAAGAAACACATGAAATTAAGGATTATACATCTTTTATTGTTACTCAAACATGAAGAATATATACATTAAAATTGCATAATTTAATAGAAGATAATAAATATCAAAGATGAAGATATTCACCATTGGGAAATCCCCTAGATCAAATTCATCCATGACGACAACAATAGCCAATAAAAACCTATAGTGAGGAGAAACATCATAGAAGGAGAAATCATATTATGAGATCTAAAATGAGAATAATTTAAATGGTATGTGTGACCTCATATGTGTGAATTGAATGAATAATTGTAGTAAATATACATATAGGAATGAAATCTAGCCATTAAAAATATGGGCAATGAAAATATGGTCGTTGAAAATAAGATCATTGTAAATATGGTCATTAGATATATGAGGCCCAAGCCTTAAACCTTACTTAATCTTGAGTTATTACAAGATTACACATTTAGGATCTTTTCAGGTTTATAGTTTTAGAGAATTAGATCATGAAACTTGCATTACATTCCACATTTAAATAATGTGGTTACATAAAAGACAGTACTCATTCTTCCCATCAATGGAAACATATTTAAAATAAAACACGAATTCATTCTTGACACATCCTTGACACTATCATCACATCATGTGACTTTCCCTTGACCTGTGAAAAGCATTTCAAAAACTTGGGATGAGCATAAAAATCTCAATAAGAGTTATAAAAATATGGAAAGAAAACATGAGTTCATATATACATTAGAATGAAATCATACTTTACCCATAAAACATAGGAATATCAAATCATGAATAAATCATAGAAATCATAAGACAGAAAAGGTATCCTGAGGCATTCATAAAATTCTTAGGTAGGGAGTAACCCTCTTGGTTATGTTTGGAATAACCACCACTGTATATTCCCTAAATCTCTTTAGAGAAACCTTAACGTTTCACTCCTTCGCATTACCCAATGCATTGGAGAGCTATATCGGGCTCACCGGCCCATAGTTTATCACAGAACCACCCGTTTTCATAACAATGCCCAAGAACCATAACATAAATGTATCACATAAAACATTCATAAAGTAAAGATAACATTTCCACATTTCAATCACAATATAACAATTTAGGATATTAAAATAATGAATCCATTCAAAAAGAAACCATTTCCAAAACCATTTAAAATATTTAATAAAGAGATTTTTGAATCAAAGTGTCCCATACCACATTGAAGATTTTAACATTTTAAACCATTAATATCCATATAAATAAATCCTTAAAACCATTTTGAAAACATGGATATTAATGGGAACCATTTATAAGAATAAATCATTAAAACATTTAAAATGATATTTTATTTAAAGTGTTTTTAACAAAATGAGAGACATAATAATTGAGGAATAACATTTAATCAGAACTTTATAATATCATTAGAATAAATTAATTCATGATATAATATTCCAAAGGACAGTATATACACCATATAAGAGTGAATTGGTGCATAACAAAATGATGTCTCAATAGAAATGTAAAATGAGATGAAATCCCATGTAAAGAAGGTACCCTTAAATTAAGGATAAATCAATCTCAAAATTATGTGTGACAAACATAAATACACCCAATATAAGTGGATATTAAGTGTAAAACACTCAAATTTCATTCACACATATTCAAATGAGGACATATTCAATAACTACATGTTGAACCCAAAGAAATCGAAATTGGGTTAAAAAGTTCCCTTGGTAAAATTCGACAGCCTGGCGACATCACTTCAAAATTCAGAAAATGAGTTGATGAGAGATAAAAAAGGGTATCTCATCACTTGGACATAAAATTTAAATCAATAAGGATATATAATAACATATCCAAACATAATAGTATGTGAATTAAAAGACATAACAAACGAAGTCTTTTAAAAAGAGGAGGGTGAAAGGTTCCCTTACCGACATGGGTATCTTTCGAAACATACGCCCCATGAAAGAAGGACAATAAAAAATTGATGTAAATAATCATAAACGAAATTGTATTACACAAAGTTTATAATAATGGATATTAAATACACCACTCAAAGGAAATTGTGCCAAATGTAGCATAAATCTCACGAGAATAAAAGTGAGATGAAAAATCCCTTACGAAAACTCGGCTGCCTAACGGCGCCACTTAAAACTTCAAAAAATGGATTGATGAGATCAACTAGGGTCTCCCATAATATTACAATAAAATGTACAGTAATAGGAATATAAAATAACAGCCCCCATAATAACAAAGAGGATCTTAAAAGAAGTGACATAAAGGAGAGTATTTTAAAAGAAAGAGAGGGGTTAGATCTCTTGCGAAAATTCGGCAGCCTAACGACGCCACTCAAAACTTCCAAAATGGATTGATGAGAGGAAATAGGGTCTCTCATAATGTGAACATAATAAGTACAGTATGAGTAATATAAAATAACATCCCAATCATAAGAATGATGAGCTTAAAATGAATGACATAAAAGAGTGTACTTAAAAAAAGAGGCGTAAGATCCCTTACCTCACGTCCAACTTGTCTTATTCGTTCCTTTATATTCCTGAATAATAAACATTGGTCAATTAATAATTGCCTAAGTACCTCCTTTAGAGATTATTATTCAGTTCATATCACATATTATAATGTTATAATAATTGTTTAATAATGTTAGTTCATATTAGACGTTTTTGCCGATGTTTGGTACATGAGTCAAAAATGAACTTGTTTGAAAAAAGATTGCCCATGTAGTTATAAGTAAATAATTTCCAGAATAGTATTAATGATTAAAATATCATAGATATACAGTAAATATTCATTTTATACTATTACATATCATTTGGAGATAAAAAACGAAAAGCACCATTCATGGAGACGGTAGGCCGTACGTACGCATGAACGCTACTTTCATTTTTTTGTCATATTAATTGAATTAAAACAAAATGAGAGATATATATATATGTTATAATTCCATAATTATATCCATAATTTTGATGTAATATATTACTTATATATCCATTATATATATTTACTTATAATATTACATAACATTTTGAGATAAGAAATGAAATGTACGGTTCATGGAGACGGTAAGCCATACGTACGCATGAACGCTACTTCCATTTCTATTTCATATTTAATGGAATTAAAACATAATGATACATAATAGTATTTTAATTCCAGTATGGTATCATATATAATATCATTAAATATATCCTTTATACGTACCACATATGGTATTAATGAATCAAATCACTTTGAGGGGACGGTAGTCCGCACTTCCTTAAATGAAGATACCACGTTTACCCATAATGGAAACCATAAAGGTACGCCATAAATGAATAATATAGAAGCTTAATTAAAACATAAACATATTATATATCATATATAAATATAGTGTCATCTTAATGGCCACCTTTGAAGGTGTTAGATGAATGTTAAACAATCATCGTTTTGGGAGGCAGAAATTCGCCATCCACAGAAACAATATGTTCTTTAACCATTAGATGTAGGTGTGTGTAAGTGTAGCTCGAATCCTTATTATAACAACATCCTAGTATATTGAAGATACTGTATTTGTTACAAAATAAATGAATAAAAAGAGTTACGGGGTTGGAGAAAAAAAATAAAACAAAAGGACACAAGTGAAGACATTACCTTAAAATCGGGTAACTCCCTTTGGTTTGAGCTCAAAGGATTCCTTGGGAAGACTTCTTCCCAAAGTGACGCTTCAAGGAGTAAGAGAAGGAAGTGTAGAGACAAAATGGGCAGGTGTTGGCCGAGCCAAAGGCTTTGTGAGTGTGGGTAAAAAGGTAGAGGTGGGGACCTTTTATAAGAGGATAAGAGGGGCACTCTTGTAATGTTACAAAATGTTACTTTATTTTCAAACGAGTTTCGGATTTTAAAGGTCCCAAATTAATGTATTTCGAGGATAAGGTGATAAGGGTTCGAACTCCACTCATCCCATAGGTTTTGGACATGTGTAGGTCTTAGATATTACATTATCTTTCTATTTTATTTAAATCGTTAAATAATGAGGTCATCACTGCATCATCATGATGTCATAAATAATTTATTTTATTTAATGTCTAAAAATTATAAAAAAAACTATGAGGTATGAAATCTGTTTAGCTTTCCAATTACTATTTATAGTCAAAAATATGACTTGTATAACCCCATGTAAAAATTGTTTTAGTAAAACATCTCATGTTTGTGTCATTTTTACATTAACATTAAATAAAAAGATATTTATGTCATTTCCCAACCAATGTGGCTCCATGGGGTCCCCAAGTTGACCCATGGATTGTCTCAGTTGGCCATGACACATCCAATGAGGGTAGGACATGTGTCTAGGTCATTTCATTTTATTAAAACATTATTCTTACCATAAACTACATTAATTACCTCTAATCACGATTAAAAACTTAATAAGTTACTATTCACCAAAAAATTATTTTTATCCCATTGAACCACATTTTACTTCTTAATGACAACCATGTATGTCGGATTTTTGAAATTCAAAACACAAAGATGGAAAATTTTCCTTTAAACGGAAAAATCAGTTTTTATAAGTACCACTTAGTGGTTTCACTATTCATCAAAAATTGATGTTTTTCAGAAAAATCCCAAAAATTCACCCTAAGATATATTTGATATTCTGAATTCAAAAATGAAGTATATTTTACAAAATTCAAAACATATAAGTCACATTAATTAATTTAATAATTAATTCCCGCTGTCAGAGCAAATAGCGTGTTTTTATGAAACAATAAGTATCAAAAGATTGACACTAGTTTAAGTCTGATTTCAAATTGAAATTAATTCCAACGAGCACTATTGGATTTAATGGTAAAAATATATTATAATTTCACTTTAAAACTAATTCAAAAGATAATATAATCATATAAATATATTATATTAAAAAAAGGTTTTGAATTAAAATACAACATTTTACACTATTCATTTAAAAATGAACTTTATCGGAAAGATACCAAAAATTTACACAAAGTAAATTTTGATGTCCCAATTCTTAATAAGAGTTTTATTTGGTCCAATAGAATGTATAAGAGTGAACAAAACTATATTTAATGACGGTTCGCCATCAAAAGGCGATAAGTGAACCTTTAGTGAAAACTAGGTCATATACGCCTAAAATTGAATTGTTTCCGTATTTTAAGCCTTTATCTTTTATTGGATAAATGTAAAAACATTTAAAAACATATACAATCATATTTTAGTTATTTCTATCCATTCCCGCCAATACAATGGCTACATGTTAACTACCATTTAAAATAATATTATCTTATTATTAGAGTGCAACGTATGATTCCCAAGAAACTTGTTGTTGCGTGTTGGGTACGCCATCGAGTATAGCATCCCCTTTAAAGTCATATTAATATTTTACTCACTAATATGGATAAATATGAAAATTTAATATTCTTTATTTACGTGGGGTGTTACATCCTTCCCCCCTTTTGGGAATTGCGTCCTCACAATTTTTATAATTGAGCTTGGAAACATCCTTGAAAGTCCCACATCGAAACAAGAGTTGGTAAAACAATCACTTTAAAATAAAGGACGATAAGTATAGAGGTCACCCGAGTTAACCCATACTAGGATTCCATGTAGAAAAACATGGACATGGAAGAAAAATCAAAGGGTCATGTTCTTGAGGGAGAGTTATAGTAAACATGTCTAGGACAAAGTTAACCATAAGAAAATCACAAACTTGTGATGGGTTAAACGGTATTCGATTCCCTAGTAGGAAAACTTAATAGGAAACATTTTTGTTTTATGTTACTTTTTATTGAGGAATTTATTCATAAGTAAACATAATCAGTTATCATGTTGACTTTCAACTTTCACTAGATTCCTTAATCAGACTCATATTTTTTTTCCAAAAGGCTAGTATTTAGGGAGACTTGTTCGCATTAAGAGTACTATAATAAACTTCTAGAGAGTCACCTAATCCAAATTATATAACTATATACTTCCCATGTCATTAGACTTTAACCAAAACCAAAACCAAAAAGGTTAGTACAAGATCAGATAATTCAGAAAAGGATAACCCTTTTTAAACAGAAAATCTATTCTTAATCTCCAAAATTTGTCCAACAAAACCCAAAGTTCAACGAGGACCATTCTATAATCAATTTGTCCATAAAATTATTCAAAGTAAAACAAACTAAGATTGAAACCCAAATATTTTGATGGATTTAGTTACATAGTCTACCAAGTTAAATCGTATCATTTATCTCCAAACCACATCAGTTGCTCTTAATGTCTCGTATTGAAAAGTAATTGACCTAATAAAATATCCTCCATGATAGGTTAATAAATTTCCATAGATAACCCAAAATCAACTTACTCATAATTCATAAAATCATCTAACTAAAAAGAATCAGTCAAACTAACCAGGGACTTCACGTAGTCCAGTGGTAGGCGATAAATACAAGTTGAACTTTGGTTGTGGGTTCGATTCCCGTAGCATTGTCTGACGTGACGGGTTGTCACATGGTCTGCGTGTTGTCCTTTTTCCAAAACTATATAATTCTTAAAAAATTCCCCAAAATGAGATAAAATCTTCAAAAATAATCATAAAATATTTTAACCTCAAGTTTATCTCATGTCTTTCATTTTCCATCACAATATATAATAACCCATAATTTCCTCAAAAGTAAGGATCATATAAACTCTAATGGTTACCTTTATAATTATTACCTGAACTTCCACATCGATTGGTCATCTCGTACATGATGCATTAAAGATCATACCAAGGTTCAAGTGGTTGATCATGACTCCTTGCTAGTTGGTTTAGAACAACCACGAGTTTCCTCATTGAATCCCCCATTTCATCCAGTCTCTTAATCAGAGAACCACCATAGTTTCCATCAAACCTATTGTCACTTTGGTTCCTGCTAGATCCATCCATTTACTAAAACCAAAAAGGTCAGTGTGAGTATATCAAAAAAACCATCATATACTAATGAGTAAGATAAACACCAAGATATACTTACTCATTCAATTTATCTAAAACTAGGACTCTTTCTGAAATCCTATCCATTATGGTAATTTCACCTATGCTTAAAGAATACCCTAACCTCTAAAGTTATCTAAACTGACCTTTGATACCAACTATAAGGCCCCAGCCTTAAACCTTACTTAATCTTGAGTTATTACAAGATTACACATTGAGGATCTTTTCAGGTTTATAGTTTTAGAGAATTAGATCATGAAACATTCATTACATTCCTCATTTAGACAAAGTGGTTACATAAAAGATAGTATTCAATCTTCCCATCAACGGAAACATATTTAAAATAAAACACGGATTATTTCTTGACACATCCTTGACATTATCATCACAGCATGTACCTTTCCCTTAACCTGTGCAAAACATTACAAAAACTTGGGATGAGCATAAAAAGCTCAGTAAGAGTTATAAAAATATGGAAAGGAAACATGAGTTCATATATACATTATAATGAAATCATACTTTACCCATAAAACATAGTCATATCAAATCATGACTAAATCATAGAAATCATAAGACATAAAAGGTATCTTGAGGCATTCAAAACATTCTTACGTAGGGAGTAACCCTCTTGGTTATGTTTGGAATACCCACCACAGTATATTCACTAAATATCTTCGGATAAACCTTAACGTTTCACTCCTTCACGTTACCCAATGCATTGGAGAGCTATATCGGGCTCACCCGCCCTTAGTTTATCACGGATCCACCTTTTTTCATAACAATTCCCAAGAACCATAACATAAACGTGTCACATAAAACATGCATAAAGTAAAGATAAAATTTCCACATTTCAATCACAATATAACATTTTAGGATATTGAAATAATGAATCCATTCAAAAAGAAACCATTTCCAAAACCATTTAAAACATTTAATAAAGATATTTTTGAATAAAAGTGTCCCATACCAGCTTGAACCTTTTAACATTTTAAACCATTAATATCCATATAAATAAATCCTTAAAACCATTTTGAAAACAAGGATATTAATGGGAACCATTTATAAGAGTAAATCATTAAAACATTTAAAATGATATATTATTTAAAGTGTTTTTAACAAAATGAGAGACATAATAATTGAGGAATAACATTTAATCAGAACTCTATAATATCATTAGAATAAAGGAATTCATGATATAATATTCCAAAGGACAGTATATACACCATATAAGAGTGAATTGGTGCATAACAACAATGGAGTTTCAATAGAAATGTAAAATGAGATGAAATCCCCTGTAAAGAAGGTACCCTTAAATTAAGGATAAATCAATCTCATAATTATGTGTGACAAATATAAATACACCCAATATAAGTGGATATTAAGTGTTAAACACTCAAAGTTCATTCAAACATATTCAAATGAGTACATATTCAATAACTACATGTTGAACCCAAAGAAATCGAAATTGGGTTAAAAAGTTCCCTTGGTAAAATTCGACAGCCTAACGGCATCACTTCAAAATTCAGAAAATGAGTTGATGAGAGATAAAAAAGGGTATCTCATCACTTTGACATAAAATTTAAATCAATAAGGATATATAAGAACATATCCCGACATAATAGTATGTGAATTAAAAGACATAACAAATGAAGCCTTTTAAAAAGAGGAGGGTGAAAGGTTTCCTTACTGACATGGGTATCTTTCAAAACATACGCCCCGTGAAAGAAGGAAAATACAACATTGATGTAAATACTCATAAACCAAAGTATATTACACAAAGATTATAATAATTTATAGTAAATACACCACTCAAAGGAAATTGTGGCAAATTTAGCATAAATCTCACGGGAATAAAAGTGAGATGAAAAATCCCTTACGAAAACTCGGCAGCCTAACGGCGCCACTTAAAACTTCTAAAAATGGATTGATGAGATCAAAAAGGGTCTCCCATCATATTAAAATAAAATGTACAGAAAGAGGAATATAAAATAACATTCCCCATCATAACAAAGAGGATCTTAAAAGAAGTGACATAAAGGAGAGTACTTAAAAAGAAAGAGAGAGGTTAGATCTCTTGCGAAAATTTGGCAGCCTAACTGCGCCACTCAAAACTTCCAAAATGGATTGATGAGAGGAAATAGGGTCTCTCATCATATGAAAATAATAAGTACAGTAGGATTAAAATAAAATAACATCCCAATCATAAGAAAGATGAGTTTAAAAGGAATGACATAAAAGAGTGTACTTAAAAAGAAAGAGAGGTGTAGGATCCCTTACCTCAAGTCCAACTTTTCTTGTTCGTTCCTTTATATTCATGAATAATAAACCTTGGTCAATTAATAATTGCCTAAGTACCTCCTTTAGATATTATTATTCAGTTAATATCACATATTATAATGTTATAATAATTGTTTAATAATGTTAGTTCATATCAGACGTTTTTGTCGATGTTTGGTACATGAGTCAAAAATGAACTTGTTTGAAAAAAGATTTCCCATGTAGTTATAAGTAAATAATTTCCGGAATATTTTTAATGATTAAAATATCATATATATCCAGTAAATTTTCATTTTATACTATTCCATATAATTTGGAGATAAAAAAACGAAAATCACCGTTCATGGAGACGGTAGGCTGTACGTACGCATGAAAGCTACTTTCATTTTTTTGTCATATTAATGGAATTAAAACAAAATGAGAGAGATATATATATGTTATAATTCCAGAATGATATCCATAATTTAGATTTAATATATTAAATATATATCCATTATATATATGTACTTATAATATTACAAAACATTTTGGGATAAGAAATGAAATGTACCGTTCATGGAGACGGTAAGCCATACGTACGCATGAACGCTACTTCCATTTCTATTTCATATTTAATGGAATTAAAACATAATTATACATAAAAGTATTTTAATTCCAGTATGGTATCATATATAATATCATTAAATATATCCTTTATACGTACCACATATGGTATTAACGAATCAAATCACTTTGAGGGGGCGGTAGTCCGCACTTCCTTAAATGAAGATATCACGTTTACCCATAATGGAAACCATAGAGGTACGCCATAAATGAAAAATACATAAGATTAAGTAAAACATAAACATATTAGATATCATATATAAATATAGTTTCATCTTAATGGCCACCTTTTAAGGTGTTAGATGAATTTTGAACAATCATCGTTTTGGGAGGCAGAAATTCGCCATCCACGGAAACAGTATGTTCTTTAACCATTAGATGTAGGTGTGTGTAAGTTTAGCTCGAATAATTCTTATAAAAACATCCTAGCATATTGAATATACTGTATTTGTTACAAAATAAATGAATAAAAAGAGTTTAGGGGGTTGGAGAAGAAAATAAAACAAAAGGACACAAGTGAAGTCATTACCTTAAAATCGGGTAACTCCCCTTCGTTTGAGCACAAAGGCTTCCTTGGGAAGACCTATGCCCAAAGTGAGGCTTAAAAGAGTAAGAGAGGGAAGTGTAGAGACAAAATGGGCAGGGTTTTGCCGAGCCAAAGGCTTTGGGAGTGTGGGTAAGGAGGTAGAGGTGGGGGCCTTTTATAAGAGGAGAGGAGAGGCACTCTTGTAATGTTACAAAATGTTACTTTATTTTCAAAAGAGTTTCGTATTTTAAAGGTCCCACATTAATTTATTTCGAGTATATGGTGATAAGGGTTCGAAATAAACTCATCCAATAGGTTTTTGACATGTGTAGGTCTTAGATATTACATTATCTTTCCATTTTATTTAAATCGTTAAATAATGAGGTCATCGCTGCATCATCATGATGTCATAAATAATTTATTTTATTTAATGTCTAAAAATTATAAAAAAACTACTATGATGTAGGAAATCTTTTTATATTTCCAATTAATATTTATAGTAAAAAATATTACCTGTATAACCCCATGTAAAAATTGTTTTAGTGAAACATCTCATGTTTGTGTCATTTTTACATTAACATTAAATAAAAAGATCTTTATGTCATTTCCCAACCAATGTGGCTCCATGGGGTCCCCAAGTCGACCCATGGATTTTCTTGGTCGGAAATGACACATCCAATGAGGGTTGGACATGTTTCTAGGTCATTTTATTTTAT
The DNA here is from genome assembly GCA_963277665.1 of Viscum album. Taxonomy (NCBI): domain Eukaryota; kingdom Viridiplantae; phylum Streptophyta; class Magnoliopsida; order Santalales; family Viscaceae; genus Viscum; species Viscum album. The sequence goes on from OY728152.1 coordinate 1,428,710,507, forward strand.
TAAAACATTATTCTTACCATAAACTACACTAATTACCTCTAATCGCGATTAAAAAATTAATAAGTTACTATTCAGCAAAAAAATTTTTTTATCCCATTGAACCACATTTTACTTCTTAATGACAACCATTTATGTGGGATTTTTTAAATTAAAAACACAAAGATGGCAAAATTTCATTTAAACGGAAAAATCGGTTTTTATAAGAACCACTTAGTGGTTTCACTATTCATAAAAAATTGATGTTTTTCAGAAAAATCCCAAAAATTCACAATAAGCAATATTTGATATTCAAAATTAAAAAATGAAGTCTATTTTAAAAAATTCAAAACATATAAATCACATTAATTAATTTAATAATTAATTCCTGCAGTCAGAGCAAATAGAGTGTTTTTATGAAACAATAAGTATCAAAAGATTGACACTAGTTTAAGTCTGATTTCAAAGTGAAATTAATTCCAACGACCACTATTGGATTTAATGGTAAAAATATATTCTAATTTCACTTTAAATCCAATTCAAAAGATAATCTAATCATATAAATAAATTAGATTAAAAAGAGGGTTTGAATTAAAATACAACATTTTACACTATTCATTAAAAATGAACTTTATCGGAAAGATACCAAAAATTTACACAAAGTAAATTTTGATGTCCCAATTCCTAAGATGAGTTTTATTTGGTCCAATAGAATGTATAAGAGTGAAAAAAACTATATTTAATGACGGTTAGCCATCAAAAGGCGATAAGTGAACCTTTAGTGAAAACTAGGTCATATACGACTAAAATTGAATTCTTTCCGTATTTTAAGCCTTTATCTTTTATTGGATAAATGTAAAAAAATTTAAAAATATATATAATCATATTTTAGTTATTTCAATCCATCCCGCCAATACAACGTCTACATGTTAACTACCATTTAAAATAATATTATTTTATTATTAGAGTGCAACGTAAGATTCCCAAGAAACTTGTTGTTGCGTGTTGGGTACGCCATCGAGCATAGCATCCCCTTTAAAGTCAAATTAATATTTTATTCACAAATATGGATAAATATGAAAATGTTATATTCTTTATTTACCTGGGGTGTTACAAGATATACATGGGTCAAATAGGTATACTAATGTTATGTATGGTTACTAATATGTTTAAATAATATTTTTAGAAATAATAAATAAATAAAACTAAAATATAATATTTAATTGAATAATTTTATTATGAAAATATTTTCTTGCGCTAAATATTATTAATAAATAATTTTATGGTATAAATAAAAGAAATATTTTAATATCAATAGACTAAAAAATTAAATGATTATTATATTAATAATAAATATTTAATAAATTATTAATGTGGAATAAGATAACAACATTAAAATTTAATGATAATATTCCTTCACTAATATCATATTTTTTTAAATATTTTATTTAAATTTAAAATTGATATATATATATATATATTATAATTTTAAATTTCTAAAAAAAACTCAATTTTTATATTTTAATGTTAAAATTATCGTGGGTTTTTTTATAATTTACAAAAATTATTTATTTTTAATGGAATTGTGATAAAATACCGAGATTGCTAAAACGATCACTTTTATTAAATTATCATAATACAAAAATCAATTTAATGTTTTTGATTTTTTATATGTTATATATATAAAATAAAAATAATTAAATTAAATTTTATAAAACCATTGTACATTATTTTGAATGAATAAGTAATATTTTACTCTAAAAACTGATTTATCAATTTTTTTTAAAAAGTATGTTTTCAGCACGTATAGAAATTGAATAAAAAATAATGTACTGAAATTTTAAGTCAGCATTATAATATTATCAAATAATTTGAATTTCATTTTTTGGAATAAAACAATGATTACATTTTTTGAACATTATAATATTAAAAATGTTACTTTTATAGAATTATTTTATTAATAGTTTTAAATTTTTATCTAATCAAAGAAATTAATAAATTCTAAAATTCTAATTTAATACAATGGTTAATCTGATATATGAGTAAATTACAACTCATTCCATTGATTTTCAATAATACATATTATTAAAAATATTTAATGGAGAAAACTAAATTTTCATACATGCCATTTTTTATATATAAATTGATTTAATTTTAAGGTAGATTTTATATTAACTGGTAATAGAATAATATTAAATAGAGATTAAATATTGGTTCTTAAAACCAAAAGTTGGTAATTTGGAATATTTTATTTTTTTATTAAAATAGAACAGACTTGGTTAAAAATAAGCTTACCCGAAAAAAACAAAAAAACCATTTAAAATTAAAAATATAAGTACACATGGAATAATATATATTTAAAACATGTTTGTATTTTTTTTAGGATTTATAGCTCTAATTCCAACTCAAACTCCCATTTATAAATCTTTTGGAACCATTGATATCTAAATAGTGTCATTCCATTATTGTAAAATAATGGGTGCATCCAAAGTTCCCATTCATTGAGTAATAAAAGGGGATTACTAAAAAAAATTGTAAACCAACATCCCTTTAAAAAATAACTTTGAACCCACACTATTTCCTTCTCCTAGTAGTCACTATCATGTTAAAAATCCATTGTTCACTACAAGTTAGCCTAATTCATTCAATTTTAAGTAGGTTATAAAGAGGAAGTTCAATGTCAAGAAATTAGTACTTATTAATCCTATAGAATTTATAATTATCATTTACCTTCCAAAAAAACCTATACATAGTAATATAATATAAATAATTTTCTTTATTATTCCATCCCATCAACTTAGCACAATAAATGAATAATGATCGTGTATTGGGGGATTGCTTCCTCTATGAAACAAAATCTTCGATTTTTCACAACCACCTCCCATCACATCTTATAAGAGTGGTATTGAAGATTAAATGTATCATATATAATATAATTATTAAAAAGTATATAAAAATTACAATTAACCTTCATTTCACATAATTTATATGGAAATGAAAATGTTAACCGTGCATTGTGTGGACTATCATATACATGATGTAACATATTCATTTTTGATATTTATTTTCAATGTATATATAATAAAATTAAAATATGAAAAATAACCTTAATAAAATATAAATAATGTCATTATCCATATTTTAAAATGATTTTATTTCAAATATGTCATTTTCATAACATTAGTAAAAAATTGAATTATGGTTTGTTCATACTTGGGTCAGTCTAACAACCTACTTGAATAATGATATAAAACTCAATCATGGATGAATATGTGTAATTAAATTATATTTTTTTGTATGTTAAAAATAAAATAATGACATTTTTAGGATTATATAAGTGTTATATTAAGTATTTAACTTATCTTTAAAAAATATTATTTGATCAGAAAAAATAACAAATTAATACAACACTGAATCAATTTTAACACAATGAACCTATTACACTTATGGAATGAGGTAAGATATTTAATGATTAATATAATTTATCTATTAAAATAACTTTATGATTTTTTAATTATGAACATGTTATCATTGAATGGGTTACAAAAATCAATATTATAAAACATGAACAGATCAATTATAGTAGCTAACACTGTATTGAAAAATAAGTTGTAACCAAGATGTATATTCATTATAAATGACCATAAATGAAGTATATAAAGGTTAATGTATTTAAATAAGGTTATTAAATAAAATATTATGAAAATTTTGTTTTATGTAGATGAGGTTATATAACATTCAACTAATAAGGGAAATAATGTAAAAGTTTTTGATAACTCATTTTTCATCAATTTACAAAAATGGTTACTTGTTAAAAATCTATTGCTCCAGGATTTATTAATTTTATGTAAATAAAATATGGAAATAAATTTCTTCATTATTTTATTGGGTTCTATAATTATTTATTATAACATCATTATCATATTATTCTTACCTCAATGATTTTGTTACTTGAAGGGTTTTATTGTCTCAAATTTCAATCCTTGAGACATGATTATGTTATACAAAATTATTTCTATTGTGTTGTAAAATTACTAATTATTTGATATTTTGTATCACGATTATCTCATTATTATTTTTATTTAGTATTCAATTTGAAATTCCATCCTTCACGAGGTATTGGTTGAAATGATTATAAATCCATAAGTGTTACTTTTATCTGTTTTCAATTCAAGGACATATGTTTTATATTGCACCATGTCATTCATAGTTTAACTCCCTATCCACATCATGTAAAATTAATATATTTCAGTTCATCATATTCAAATTTTATGGTATTCTTATAATGTTCTTTCATTTCATATATTACTAATACCATAAGGGGTTTTGTATCTCAATTTTTCTTTAATTAGTTATGATTCATATTCACGACTTATTTTCATTTTAGGGTGTATTTGTTATAGAAGGATCACTTCATAAGTCGAATCATTCCATTTTATTTTTGTGTATTAAACATATCAAAATACTGCACCACTTTTTTCTTCTTAAATCATCATCTATTACAAGCATAATAATTTTCACACTTGCATTAATTTATTAAAAACAACATATTTTATTTCTTTGATTTAAGGGTGTTCACATTGATTCAATATGTTATGTGATTTGGGAAATTTTTTATTTAACCCTATACCCCTTTCTCTACACATTGTTTTTTATGGATTCATATTTAAAATGTATTTCATTTATTGTTTAGGGAAATATTGAAAATTCATATACTTGTGTATTAAATAGAGATATTTATTCATTGTTAAGGAATAATGGTTGAATATTGTGTTTCTTATCCATTAAATTATATGATTAATTTATTTGGATTAATTACTAATGAGTGGATCCTTCAATAGAACATCTATGCATCACTAGGTCTCATTAGAAAAAGAAGTTTGGATTCTTTGTGTATTCCTACCAAAAACTAATATTTCATTATCATAGGGAATTTAGTATAAGATAATGATGTATAAGATAATTATGTCTTTTACCATGGAATTTAATTAGTTGTTCAACATTATTAATTTCATAAAAAATGAAATAATAATTGTTATCCATGTGTTTATTTATTGATTTTTCAATCTTGTATATTTTTTGATGAAATTTTCTTTTAATTATTTAATTTTTTTAAATATCTATTCCCACTATGTTATTTATTATCTTATTATGTTTAATTTTTATCTTTGATTCTAATCAATTTTGTTTACCCCTACTGATCATTTGAGCTAACCCATTTTGATTTTTCCATTTTCAAAACATATGATGAAATGTATTAGACATTATATGTCTAATGGTATATCATGCACATATAATTTCATGAGAGATTTTGAAAAAATATTATTGATAAAATACTATAGTGGTGAACATGTCAATCTAACGAGGTATACATAGGGGTTTTAGTAAAATATTTTTTCCAAAATCATTAAAACTAAATACATAATAGGTGTTTCAAATGAATGAGAATCAAAAGTTTTTAAATATTTTTTTATTGATTATTAAAATTGGGTTTCTTTAGTTCATTTAAAGTCTATTATTTGTATAAGGACTTTATTTACATTTGATATGGTAGTGTTGGTCTGGGGAATTATAGTATGTTTCAAAAGAGGTTTTAAATAACCTTAAATATTTAGATATTATCAGTTGAAGATAATATAAATGGAATTGGGGTTAAAAAAGTTAATGAATATCATATTATTAATGGTATTATAACCCCTTAGGATTAATTAAGGTATTATTTGATAAGTTATGTTTTTCTTGGATTATTACATGACAAATTTAGTAGAAAAACCTAGGGTTTTTGTCTATAAGAAAATTCAAAGTATAGAAATAAATCCAAAAATCCTGGAAATGTAGAGATATAATGGTTTTCCTAGAAAGAATATCTTTTTATAGAATGTACACATGGATATAGGCTTCTAAACTGATTCACCTTGGGGTAATAAACCTAAAATGGGAATGTTAGGTATTAACTAAATCTTAACCTTGATCCAGAAAAATTTTCCTAACTACATTTTTTTTAAAACTCATGGGGGTTATATATTGGTTAAATCGAATTCTCTTTTTATATCTTTGTTATGGAATTCAATATGTTTTTTAGGGAACCTAATAAAATCCCAACATGGATAACTCATATTGAATTATATGTTTTTATATGTTTTGGTATGCACATCACTTTTATGTTATTTTGTCTAAGATCACAGTTAATACTCGTTAAACTTGTTAAATTAAATCCCCAAACATTATTTTATTTTATGTAATGACTCGTGTAAGGAGAGTAAGACATAAAAATTGTTTCCATATAACATTTTATATTTTCCCATTTAGTAACCTAAATTGAAAGTATCTAAAGTGATAAATATTGTGAATAATCCAAAAAAGTAATAGCACCCCGAGTTTCAAGTAAATAACCCTTTATTTATACTTTTTAATTATATAATGTTATGGGTGCAGTTTAATAGAGTTTGGAGAAATATTTTAGTATTTTGGGGATTTTTATTGGTCCATGGTTGGTGTATAGTGTGGGAAAACACTATAACACCTATAGGAATCTCCGAATAGTGAGATGTAAGAAAAAGGGAAGGCACATAGGTGGTATAGTGGCATCACATAATTTGACCAAACTATACTATGTGAGGAAATGTTGAAATAGTGATATTCTGAAAGGTTGGCACACTATTTGGTAACCAAGAGAGATAACTATGTGATGTTCATCCTTGAGGCATTGGATGATGTATAGTTAGTGAATGGTTTGGCAAATATTGTGGCTAACAATGCACATGTTGAATGTGAGATCCTAAAATTGTGTATCTTACTCGTCTTCACCTCTAACTCACTTTTTTTCCTCTTATGCAACTGAAAATCTATTTTCCCTCTTCCCAAATGTATATAAATCTTATACTATCGATCCTGAGGTAATCTAATGGTTTTTATGGGTGATTTGAAGCCAGATTCTCATGATATGTGTTCGTTCCTAGTAGTTCTTGTTACGTTTTCTTTTATAATCTTCAATACCTATATCTCTTTAATATATCTACATAAAAAGTGGTCATATCAATGATATTTTATTAAAAATACGATTATATTTTTCTTGGATTAATAATGGGGAAGGCATATAAGGTGGTATTTTGGAGAATCAACCCGGTTTCATTTGTTTTTGAGTTCCGTTATTTGTTTTCATCATAAAACTCAAGGTAGGTGGCTTCACTAAAAAATCCTCATAATATAACAAATTTTATTATTGCAAATTGTTTAAATTGATTGAAATTGATTGTAAAACAAGAGTGAAAATCATAGATGAAACCTTATTTAGTGATAGTTTGGTGATTTCTATGTAATTTTTAATTTTTTGAAAGAATTTTGGACTATTGGTTTTTAAATATTGATTTTAATAATGGTTTTCTGGGATTTATTTCTTGAGAAAGGAGTTTCAATAAAATGTTGGTTTTATTGAAATGGTTTTTTGGATAAGGTTTTAATAGAATGGTTGTTTTAATTGAAGGGTTTAGGCATGGTTTTTGGCGATACATGGTTGTGTGGGTTCATATTCCATTAGTAAGGTTTGTATGAAATATTACCTTGTGTTTGGTTCTAAAGGAGTAATAGAACAAGGGATTTTATTACCTTATTAAAAGATGGTAGATCGATGCATAATCGATTATAAGTATTAAACTATCTCCATAAAGCATGCGTGTGTTGATATGTGATTATTGGGATTGGAATGGGATATTCCAAATATTTATACAAGGAATGGTTGTGAAGGACTAGATTGGTTTATTTGATGGAAAATGAATTTGTTGTAGAATTTTTTTTGTTAAAATTGTTTTTTTTGTGATAAATTGTTTCGAGTTGTCTATTTTTTTAAACTTTTTATTAAATGTTACAGCTAATTATATCCTATAGCGTGAGTTGGGAATCATTGGTGAAAATCTACTAAGGTTCATTACACTACCATTATACATAGATTTAGCAAATTTGTAAATATTGATTACCTAATCCTGGGAAAAGGAAAAGTATCACACATCATTAGCCATAATTTTTTATAATTGTTCAGTTTGAGTGGAGTTAGATCTTGGAGCATGTAGAGATTTGGTGTTGTGATCATCTATTAGTTTGGTAGGTTATACAGTCTTCTTCTGTGTATATGGTTTATTTGGTAGCATATTGTTATGGTACATAAGGAGTGGATTTTATAGAAATTTAATGCTTGAGTTTTCCTTCAATTTTATCATACTTCTTGTAGTGTTTTATTTGGTTATGAATTGTTTTTTTGGTTGTTTTATTTTAAGAAGGAAAATCATCCCATGTATATTGATTCCCTTCAACATTTATTTCAATTATTTTCAATCTTGGATATATCCATCTAAGAAAAAAATCCCTATATCCTTCTCAAGACAATAATATTGGGAAGAATATTTCAAGTGGTATATGTTTTCTCAGTCCAAAAAACAATTTGAGGTATGTGGTATCAGCGTGGTCCTTCAGAATTTATTTTTGGAAAAGTTGGTATTTGACATGGTATTCATCGTCTATCTTGGAGTTAAAATCATTGAAGTCTATTTTTTAAGTTGGGATCATAAAAAGAATTCAAATACCCAGTTCATGAAATGTAGAGCATAAAAATACATAGCTAACATTTATATGTTAAAGTTAAACTTAAAATGTGTAACGTCCCGGTTTCGGGTGCCACAGAACGGGTAACCCAAACCCGGTTCGCCAAGTGACCTCAAGCGCATTTCCCTAAATGCCAGAGGCTGCCGACTAGCAGCGAGGGCCCAGGTTTGATAGTGGGGAAACTATGCCCTCATTTGTGAAAGTGTAGCACAGCGAAATACAAAATAAAACATACAACGACAGTGGAAGCAATAAACCATACAAAATTGAAATAAACAACTGCATTAGATATAACCAACTGTATATAAATAATGATGCAACATGTATCATGTTCTAAGAAAATATCCAGAACATGTTATACATCGATACAATACAACAAAATGAAGAGTACAAAAAAATAAAGCAAAATAGCTGGCAGCGGCATCACGATCCTAGGCTCAGTCCCATGCCCTCCTACTCCTCAGTAATAGTCAAGTACATGTATAAGGACTCTTGCCCCTATCCATACCTGCAGAAACGTAATCTGTTTGGGCCGAAAGACATGACTCAAACAGGGTGTGAGAAATATATCTCAGTAGGCACCCACCAAAGGCCCGTACCCAACTGCGTGTAAGCATGCAACAATAGTGTGCAGCAGTAAAATGCAATAAAGTAATCATTACTCAAAAGTAACTAACTACAAGTTATATTTCCATTTTATTATTCAATTAATCATTTAATATTAAGAAGAACGCCTCATTGAATTTCTATGTAAGCAGTCAGCATCCTCAGACAACCAAAATCTCACCCTTAGGTAATCAGAATCCAACCCGTAGGTAGATACCATAGGCGTAACAGAAATTTCCCTCAGGCATACGACGTGTCAACCTCAGGCATAGAAGTCAATCCCTCAGGTACGAAAGGTTTCCCTCAGGCGAAATAACTACTGCCCTCAGGCTAAAAAGTACAGTTCCCATAGACTAATCACAACAATGAACTCAGGATATATAGGTAACTGGGCCATGCCCAACATGTAAACAAGCAGTACAAATGGAATTCATCTCAAGGAAATTCTAAAATTAGTACATTAAAGGAATACCCTTGGGTATCCTAGCCAAATGGCTAAACAGTGGAACACACCCCTATGGTGGTCCTGGATCCAAGAAATGATCCCAAACAACATTTTCATCACGATTAATTACCAATTAAATTTTAGGTGTTTAATATAGAAAATGCCTCAGCCACATGACACCCCAACATGGGTTCATGGCACAATAACGCACAAAACACATGAAGGTTGGAAAAAAATAAAACCAAGCTTCCTACCTTAAACGCCAATGAGTGGTATACACGATCGTCGATCCCAGAAACGCCCAAGAACAACGTAGATCTGACAAAGAAGGAAACTCGATTAAACCCAAATAACACCTGCTATGAGAAGAATTTGTAAGTAACACGCACGAAGAAGAGAGGGCTCACCCGCGTAATTCCAATGAGATTGCCCGACGGGGAAACAGATTCCAGATGCTCGTTCCGTGGATCTCCCAAGTTTCACCCTCCCTCTTCCGCTCCTTCTTCCCGTTCTAAGCCTTCCCTGTGAACAGGGGAGGCTACTACCCGTTTTAAGCAAAAAAATCAAAGTACACGACATGTATTTCCAAGTACATGGCGTGTAATTCCCATTTTTAAACTGTTCCCCTTGCGGCTTCCTGCCAGTGTGGCATTGTTCACCTACCGACATGACTACACGGTGTGTCTGCATGAGAACACGACATGTGTTGTCGCACATCTATCCACCGCCTCACTATTTGCCTGCCGACTAACTACACGACTTGTAAAGGACCACTACACGGCATGCAGTCAGTTCCTACACCCTTCATCGCCGACATGGACACACACCCTGTGTACTCATTCCACATGGCCAGAAGTACCTGGAGTGTGGAAATGTACATGGAGTGTACTTCCAGAGTTTGGTATTTTCCCCATTTTCCTTATTTTCTCAAACAAAACTTAAGGAAAAGATAAAAGAAGAAGGCCATACCTCAAAATAAGAACCGAGTTATTACAAACATCCCCCCTTAAAGCAATTCATCGATGAATTTCCCTTCCAAGGGTGGAGAAGATATAGCTCAGAACAGCTCTGGACACTGAGCACGTACATCGGTCTCCCGCTCCTAGGTCTCGTCCTGCACGCGACAATGCTTCCATAGCACCTGTACGAGAGGAACTGACGGGCATCGGAGAAACTTTGAGCTCCTATCGACGGTATGAATCAGATGCTCTTCAAAGAACGCATCCATATGAAGCTCAACCTCTTCCAGATGAAGGATGTGAAATGGGTCTGAATGATAGCGACGCAGATGAGACACATGGAAGACGTCGTACATGGCTCGGTATCGATGCGGTAACTGCAACGGATAGGAAACCAGCCCAACTCTCTCCAGAATCTCAAATGGCCCCACACATCTCAGTGAAATTTTACCCTGTCTCCTGATCCGTCTGTGTCCAAGCCTCGGAGAAACACGCAAGGGAACCTGATCCCCCACAACGAACTCCAAAGGTTGTCTGCGGCGATCACCATATGACTTCTGATGAGACTGTGCGGTAGCCATCCGCTTCTGAATCAATTAGACCTTCTCAGAAGTATCCTGCATGAGACATGGTCCCAGTAAAGCTACCTCACCTACCTCTAACCAGCACAATGGTGAACGGCATTGCCTACCATATAAATCCTTATAAGGTGCCATCTCAATAGTTTCCTGAAAACTATTGTTATAGTCAAACTCGACTAGGGGTATATTCTTTTCCCAAGAGCCCCCAACGTCCAAGACACATGCACGTAGCATGTCCTCTAGCACCTTTATCGTACACTCTGACTGGCCATCGGTCTGAGGATGGTATGCTGTGCTCAGAAGCACCTATGTACCAAGTTCCCTCTGAAAAATATGCCAGAAAAGAGACATAAAGCGGGTGTCCCTATCTAAAATGATAGAACAAGGGACCCTAGGAAGACGTATGATCTCTCAGATATTCAACCTTCCGAGATCGTCAACATAGAAGGTATCCTTTATCGGCAAAAAGTGATCTACCTTTGTGAGTCTGTCTATAACAACCCATATGGAATTATTTCCTTGAGGTGACCTCAGAAAACCAGTCACGAAGTCCATCGTGACATCATCCCATTTCTACTCCAGAATGGGTAACTGCTGTAACAGTCCAGCTGGCCTCTGGTGCTTCGCCTTCACCTGCTGACAGGTGGAACACCTCGTAACAAAACCAACTACATCTATCTTCATGTCCGGCCACCCGTACTGACGTCTCAAGTCAAGGTACATCTTTGTAACCCCGAGATAAACTGCCCAAGCATAATCATGAAACTCCCGCATCAAATCCTTGCGTATATCCCCTGGAACCCATAATCGTCCATGGAAATGTATAACCTCATCATCGCCTATCGTCCAACCAGGAGGAGGGTCCTCACATTCCATAGACTCTCGTAGAACGAGGCCTTATGAATTAGATAACTGTCTCATCCTCACTCTATATAGGAGGGTAGAAGTCACAGCTATAGATAAAAGATAAGACTTCCCCTAACTGTCATGCGCCTCCAAATGCATATTAGAGAACAACACCATGAGCTGCCACTCATTACTGGCCTGTTTCACTACCTATATCTGAGTCTTTCTACTCAGAGCATTAGCTACTGGATTACCTTTACCAGGTGTATAGGAAAGCTTGAAGTCGAAGGGCTAGAGGTATTATACCCACCTTCGCTACATCAGGTTCAAGTCACGCTGAGTAAAGATATACTTGAGACTTTTGTGGTCAGTAAAAACCAAAAAACGTTCTCCCAATAGATAATGTCTCCAATAGAGTAACACATGCACACCTACAACCAACTCGAGATCATGCGTCGGGTAATTCCTCTAATGTGGCCTCAACTGTCGAGACCCATACACAACAACTTGATCGCCCTGCATGAACACTGCTCCAATCCCAATACCTGATGCATCACAGTATACTGTATAGCTCTTCCCCTACTCTGGGAGTATTAGGATCAGTGCTGATGTCAAAATTCGTTTCAGATCCTGAAAGGCTATCTCACAAGCTTCGGTCCAAATGAAATTCACACCCTTCTTAGTCAAACCCGTTAACGGTGCTTCTAAGTGGGAGAAGTCCTCGATGAATCGTCTGTAGTAACCAGCCAGCCCTAATAAATTCAGTATCTCAAACACGTTCTTATGCTGCTCCCAAGAAACTACTGCTCTCACCTTATCTAGTTCTACTACAACTCCTTCCTCTAAGATAATGTGACCTTGGAAGTGAATCTGGTCCATCCAAAAGTGGCACTTTGAGAGCTTAGCATATAGATGATGTTCTCTCAGTGTACTTAACACGATCTCAAGATGGGTGGCATGGTCGTGTCGAGTGTGAGAGTACACCAAGATGTCGTCCATGAATACTACAACAAAAGAATCAAGATATGGATGGAACACACAATTCATCAGAGCCATGAAAACTGCTGTCATGTTCGTGAGTCCGAATGGCATAACCAAGTACTCGTGCAGACCATATATGCTCCGAAAGGTTGTAAGCAGTATATCTGATGGTCTCACGCATAGCTGATGATATCCTGACCTCAGGTCAATCTTCGAGAACACTCGTTCTCCACGAAGCTGATAAAAAAGATCATCTATCCTCGGCAAAGGATATCAGTTCTTAACCGTCAACTGGTTCAGCTTTTGATAATCCACACAGAGTCTGAGGGTACCATCCGCCTTCTTCGCAAAAAGGACCAGAGAACCCCAAGGGGAAGTATTGTGTCAGATAAATTCCTTTTCCTGTAACTCCTCTAACTACCTCTTGAGCTCCTACAACTCTGGTTTGGCCATACTATAAGGAGGAATGGACACCGGTGCTGCTCCTAGCATGATCTCAATAGAGAAATCCACCTCACGCTCCGGAGGTAGACCTGAAAAGTCATCTGGGAAGTCATCCCTGAAATGATCAACAACTGGAGGGAAATCTGTCGGACAAGTCCCATGATCATCCAGATATAATCTCACAATAAGGGCTGTGACTCCACCTCGCCCATGATGCTCTGGTCTAGCTCAACTTGCATGAACATCCCACTCGCCCTTGTATAGAAACTCTCCGCCCTCTGGTGACGTGAAACGCACCCTGCGACGATAGCAGTCTACAAATGCTCGAAAGGGAACCAACCAGTCCATCCTGAGAATGACATCATAACTCGTCATCTCTAAGACATAGAGGTCCCATAGAAAAAGACACCCACCAACCTCAAGGGGGCACTCCTTGCACCGATACACAATAGCCGTTCTAGTCCCCAACGGAGTGTCTAGCATCATGATATACGAATAAGTAGAAACACAGAGCCCAAGGATCTCCACAACGGGCACAGATATGAAACTATGAATAACACCTGTATAAAAAAGTACTAAATATAAGACAGAAGCTAGAACAGTACCTATGACTATAGAAGGTCTGGGATCCTACTCCTGCTGGGTCTGTTACACTGCATATGCCTGCCCAGTGCCACAGACATGCAACACAGCCTGGCTACCCTGAGCTATCCTGCCCTGCTGCCTCTGAGACCCTGGTGTCTGGCTACCACGACCATGACCACCATCTCTACCTGCACACCCCGACATACTCCATTTCCCCAACTGGTAAGAAGCCATTGGTCCTGCTCCCGCACGTGGAGTCTGCACATAACCCCTCTCACTAGCCACTGGTGGAAATTCCCTACGAAGGCGCAAAATATGACACATCATGCCACAAGCTCGACACTCCACTAGGTCTCATGGACACTCTGGTCTCTTGTGCCCCTCTCTAGCACACTGGTAGCACCATGATCAGGCCACCTGAAGAAGGTGCCTGGCTGGTACTGCCACCCTGAGAGGAGTCCATATGTCTCTTTCTCTTGCCAGTAGAAATAGTACCAGTGACTGGTGTCGAACCGCCCTGGCCCACACCACTAGATTCCCGCAGGTTCCTCTCTGTAATCAGCGTATGGTTCACAATAGCGTGTACTGAAGGAAACCTGAAAACATTCACGAATGCTCGGATGTCATAACGAAGACCATCCTCAATACTTCTGGCCCTCAACGTCTCATCACCCACTAGCACGGGTGAAAAACGCTGAATCTCAGTGAAACGAGAAGAATAATCCATCACTGACATAGCACCCTACTGCAGATTTTTGAAATCTCGAGCTCTATCTGCCCTAAATGTCTCTGGAAAGAAGAATTCATAGAAGACCGCCTGAAAAAACATCCCATGCCATGTCCCTGTGATGGTCTGACTGGGTGGTAACATCCCACCACCTCATGGTGGAATCACACAGAATATATGTCTCGAGATTGACCCTCCGCCCTGAAGGCATCTCAAGATGCTCGAAAATAGTCTGCATCGACCCCAACCAAGACTCCACATCCTGTGGTCCTCCATCCCCGGAAAACATAGGCGGATGCTGCTGCTGGAAGATACAAGTCAGCTCATCCATAGATGTAGCAGCCAACGATGCTCCCTGAAAGGTCTGCATGAACCGCATGAATCATTCACAGAACTGCGCCTCCGCACCTGTGTCCGGTATAATAGCTGGTGCCGCATCTGGCTCAGCTGGAGGATAAACTGGTTGCCCATGGACCACCATCTCTTGAGTATAGTTGTCACCGCTCTCCTGGAAAACAACACGTGGTCGTCTAGGAGACATGACACTACAAGGTAAAAAGCACGCCTTAGATTCATGATTTATCAAAGACCGAAGTGAAGGAACCACAAAGGGGACAAGAGGAAGATGGCATTTCAAGATTTTTAAAACAATACTACATGGCATGTACAACGACTACACGACGTGTACTTGACTTCCCTTCCCCTGCAAGGGTCATTCTACACGGCTAAGCCACACGGATCCCGTTGAACAAAAAAAAGATGGCATGTATATAATCTACATGGCGTGTATAGTGTTATTTATAACTTCCCGTGTCATTTGTGACACGGCCGACTACTCGGCTTGATACTACACGACGTGTTACACCATCACACGACATGTACACCACCCCATTTCCCCGCCACATGGTTAAGTCCACACGGTCTTTCCTCGGACAATACTACACGGCGTGTCCCATAGGTTCACAGCGTGTTCAAGGAGAGGTGACACTGACCCGTGTTGTTAGTTACACTGCCGAGTCCCCAGGCAACACTACACGACGTTTACATAATTGACACGGTGTGTATGTCTTATGGTCTACTCTGTCCATATTTTTAGTTACATGGGCGGACTCTAGGTCAACACTAAAAGTCGTGTATATCAAGTATACAAAGTGTTTTACCCAAGATCTTCTCTTCCCCGTGTCGCCGCCCACACGTTTTGTGACACGGGAAGAGACTACACGACGTGTACTCAAAAAGTTTATTTTTCTTCCTGAACAGAAGGCCATACATGGAGTGTTTAAAGTACTACACGGTGTGTATACTGGGTTTCTAGACAATATTCCTCAGAAACATCCCTGGATCCAAAAAAACCAAAAAAAACACCTATGTGTCAAATTCTGACCCGTGAGGGCCCATACTCCCCATGAATCAATGTTTGATATCTTATCTGTGTTATAACTAATAAACAGCTAATGATCCACCAAATTCCAGTCAATGGGGCCCATACTCCCCAAAAAACAATGTTTTGCGTCCACTCTATAAACAGGATCACATAATAAAATACGCTATCCCAAAGCAGGTATTTATCAAGAAACTATCACAACAACATGCTTTTCTAGCACACCAACTATCACAACAACATGGAATTTCTAATGCACCTACATGGCATGGAAACTATGTATGACATGTGATTTATATCATGTGCCTATATGATGCATGGTATTGCATACCCTCATCTCATCGAGTTGTAACTAAATAGAACCCACAGATAAATTATAACAGCACAATCACAACTGCGTCGCACAATAGTGAAAACAAATCAATTGTAAATTGAAAAATCAGAAGAATTGAAAAAATATGAGGTAGACTGGCTTTTCCCTGTACACGGGATAGCTATGCCAGGGCAAAGCTTATTACCAACTACCATTCTTCCTATCCCTGAATACGACTCCAAATAGTAAGTCAAAGAAAAGAACCCTTCTGATACCACTTTGTAACGTCCCGGTTCTGGGTGCCACGCAACGGGTGCCCCGAACCCGGTTCACCACGTGACCTCAAGAACATTTCCCCAAACACCAGAGGCTTCCAACTAGCAGTGAGGGCCCAGGTCTGATTGTGGGGAAACTATGCCCTCATTTGTCAAAGTGTAGCGCATCAAAATACAAAATAAAACATACTACGACATCGGAAGCAATACACCATACACAACTGAAATAAACAACTGCAGTAGATATAACCAACTGTATATAAATAATGATGAAACATGTCTCAAGTTCTAATAAAACAGCCATAACATGTTATACATCGATATAGTACAAAAAAATGCAGAGTAAAACAAAACAAAGCAAAAGAGCTGGCAGCGGCATCGCGAGCCTAAGCTCAGTCCCATGCCCTCATACTCCTCAGCAACAGTCACATACCTGTATAGGGACTCTTTCCCCTATCCACCCATGAAGAAACGTAATCTGTTTGGTCCGAAAGGTATGACCCAAACAGGTTGTTAGAAATATATCTCATTAGACACCCACCAAAGGCTCGTGCCCAACTGCGTGTAAGCATGCAACAACAGTGTGCAGTAGTAAAATGCAATAAAGTAAGAAGTACTCAAAAGTAACTAACTACCAATTATATTTCCATTTTATTATTAATTTAATCATTTAATATTAAGAAGAACACCACAGTGAATTTCTAAGTAAGCAGTCAGCGTCCTCAGACAACCAAAATCTCACCCTCAGGTAATCAGAATCCAACCCGCAGGTACAACCCTTAGGCGTAACCGAAATTGCCCTCAGGCGTACGAAGTGTCACCCTCAGGCACAGAAGTCAAGCCCTCAGGAACGAAAGGTTTCATTCAGGTGAAATCAATACTTCCCTTAGGCTAAATAGTGCAGTTCCCATAGGCTAATCACAATAATGCCATCAAGGTAAATAGTGCAGTGCCCACATGCTAATCACAACAATGCCCTCAGGCTAAACAGGTAACCGGGCCATGCCCAACATGTAAACAAGCAGTACACAAGCAATTCCTCTCATGGAAATTCTAAAATCAGTACTTTTGAAGGTATACACTCGAGTATCCTGGCCAAATGGCTAAATAGTGGAACTCACCCTTGGGGTGGTCCTGGATCCAAGCAATGATCCCAACCAGCATTTTGATCACGATTAATTACCTATTCAATTATAGGTGTTTAATATAGAAATGGCTTTAGCTACATGACACCCCAACATGGTTTCATGGCACAAAAACGCACAAAACACACGACAGTTGGAAAAAAGTAACGCCAAGCCACCTACGTTAAACGCCAATGAGCGGTATACACGATCGTGGATCCCAGAAACGCCCAAGAACGACGTAGAACTGACGAAGAAGGAAACTTTCTTAAACCAAAATAACTCCCGTTAGGAGAATAATTGGTAAGTGACGTGCAAGGAGAAGAGATGGATCACCCGCGCGGTTCCAACAAGATCATCCGAGGCAAAAACGGATTCCAGACGCTCGTTCAGTGGATCTCCCAAGGTTCGACCTCCCTCTTCCGATCCTTCTTCCCGTTCTAAGACTTCCCTATGAACAGGGGAGGCTAGTTCCCATTTTAACCGAAAAAACAAAGTACATGACATGTATTTCCAAGTACACGACATGTACTTCCCATTTTTAAATTGTTTCCCTGGCGACTTCCCACCAACGTGGCACTGTTCACCTTCTGACATGACTACATGGCGTGTCTGCATGAAAACACGGCGTGTGTTGTCACACAGCGGGCCACCGCCTCACTATTTTCCTACCGACTAACTACACAATGTGTAAAGGGCTAATACACGGCATGTAGTCGGTTCCTACACCCTTCATCGCCGACATGGCCACACACCTTGTGTACTCATTCCACAATGCCAGAAGTACATGGCGTGTGGAAAATTACACAGCATGTACTTCCAAAGTTTGGTATTTTCCCCCATTTTCCTTATTTTCTCAAAAACACTTAAGGAAAATAGAAAATAAGAAGGCCGTACCTCAAAATAAGAATCTGGTTCTTATACAACGGGGTTGGGTAAATAAGTTTTTTGGAGACACTTACAAGATTCCTAAATCTCATTGTCAATTTTTTATCTTATAAGATGAGCATGAAATGCATTATAGAAGTGACTTCACACCAAGATTTCATACTTTATTTTGATTAATTATCTTTTATTGTGTATTAAAAGGGATAATTTTTTTAGAATGGATAATGTTTTTTTTCAAATGTGATATTTTTAAAAGAGAATCTTTGCGGTATTTTTAAAATGATTTGATTTCCAAAAGAACATTGATATTTTTAAAAAATGTTTGAATATTGAAAAATATTATTTTGGAAAGAATTATTATTATATGATAATGTGATAGAATATGAAATGGTGATTCCACAGTTTATAGAGATTATATCTAATGACGTTTGTTGTGTTTCTAGAAAATGGAACTAGGTAGGAGTCATAGAAACCGAACTAAAGAAGCTAAAGAGAATGTGGTTGCACATGAACCACATGTGAACCGACATCCTATTCAGAGTATTGTACAATAATTTCAGGTTGTGGATAGTGGGAGAAGGGAGGAAAATCCACAGTATGTGGATCATTCTATCCAATTCCAGATGTAGAATCCATCTATCTTTTTGGATAATTTGTAACCATAAATGTTGGAGGTTTGGCTGAATAGAAAGAATCAACTATTCAGCTTCAACAAAAAACCAACAAAGATTACATTCAACCAGGAAATACACATGACGGTTGATCTTACATGCTAGTGGTGGGATTTATCTGTTCAGGCTAAATTAGACCACGACATTACATGGGAAGATTTTAAGGAATAGTTTATCAAATAATTATATCCTCATACACTCAAAACACAAATAATGAAGGACTGATTCATCTTGAGGTTTAAAAATAAATCTTTCATGGATTATGTAACTAAATTCATAAATTTAGTGTGCCTTCCACCTGAGGATGATTTTAGATCATCCTTAATGGCACACATCTTTGAACGGGGAATGAGATTGGAGATTAGCTGGATGATTTATATGCTCTATATTATAACTTATATAGAGATGGTCTATAGAATGTTATTGGATTAATGTGACATTATAAGATATATGGGTAGAGGATGTATGTTTCTACTCATGGGTAATGGGTGTATGTTTAATACTAGGAGAAAGAAAAAGTGGGAGCCCTATTTTTAATGTGGGAGAATGAATAAAAATCTGATGGATAAATCAAAAAGTAATCACCTGAGACCCATTCCAAAATATGGATTTTTCCAATGAGGTTCCATCGACCAAATGGATTGAGAATACACAAAACCACCATTAGTATCCCGAAATTTCCATAATATGGGGGCATCTTTAGTAATATTGGAATAATGCTATGAGGTCAGGTGTTTGGGACACATCTCATATGTTGTAGAAATCATACTCGATGATGGGTCAAGGATAGAAGAATAAATATATCCTATATAATAGACCTATCCATGTTGATTTCAAGAAAACCATGATTCCTCATGAAATGTGAATTCAATAGGGAAACAAGGAGAATTTTGCAGGGAAAATGAAATTATATGTAGCTAAATTGGTTATTGTGGATGATTATTCTCGACCATCTATGATACGAGGTATGATTATTTGGAATCACACCATTTTGATTTATTTGTTTTATATGGGTGTGTCCCATTCCTTTATTTCTCCCCATGGTAATTATTTTATACGTTTAAATGTTGAGATAATTCCTTCTATGATTAAACCTCACACTATACTTTGTCAAATAAACTATCGAGCCTTTGTTTGTAGAGAATGTTATAAAACAATTGATATAGCTTATCTAAAATTGGATTTCATTATGTTTGAGTTATATTTTTTTGAAATAATCCTAGTTATGAATTGGTTGATAATTTTCACGGATCACATTGACTGTTAGAGTAGAATAGTAAGTTTTACAATTGAAGATGGTGTCAATCACTTCATTCATGTAGACCAGAATAAAAAATGTGAATGAAATGGGATTATTGGATGTAATGGTTGGATTGATCTCGCAATGGTTGGCAGCGTTGTCTTTGACATTAATGGAAGAGATCAAGAAGAATAGTTTTCCTATAGTGGTAGATCAGTTTCATGTTTTTTTCCAATATTTTCTCAGGGATGACACCCATTGGGGAAGTGGAGTTTATGACTGATCTCCTCATACAGACCAATCCTATACCACTCCCATCTTATCAGATGGGAATAAATTAATTATGGGAAATAAAATTTTAATAGGAAGTGGTGGAAATTAAATGGTTAATTTAGCCTAGCATGTATCCGTGGATAGCACCCCTCTTGTTTGTTAAAAAGGAGGATGGAACATCAATACTGTGTATGGATTATTGTAAGCCTATCCATGTTATGATTAGGAACATATATCAAAATCCACACATTTATAATATTTATAATCAATTTATGGGAGATTAGTGGTTCTAAAAAATAGATTTGTGACCAGGATACCATCAATTGTGATTTTGGAAGGAAGATATTCTAAATATGGATTTTAAAAGAATATGAAACTATTACGGATATGCAGTAATTCATTTTGGTCTTAAAAATTCACAAATAGTCATTATCGAATTGATGAATCAGATATTTTAGATATTTCTATATTCATTCATGGGGGTGTTTGTGGATAGAATAATTGTGTATTCAAGAACAAGTTATGAGCAAGATAAAAACATGAATATAGCTTTGGGAATCTTCACATATAATCATTTGAATGAAAAAAAATCAAAGTGTGATTTTTGGATATAAGAGGAATGATTTCATGGACATATTACTTATTAATGTTGTGTTTTAGTGTATCCATTGAATATAGAAGATAATAAGTTTTGTAAACTTCCAATGAATTTATTTGAGATAAAGAGATCTCTTAATCTAAATTGTTATTATTGGTACTTTGTTCTTATCTTCTCATGACTAGCTTCGTCCATGAATACAGTGAAAAAGTGGAATGTTCCATTACAATTAGAAGAGTAATTCAATAAATCTTTTCAAGAGATGAAATTTCTCCTAACATCAGAATAAATCTTGATTTTTCGGAAATTATAACAAGGGTACATTGGGTATTGTGATTCTCTGGGAGTAGGGTTGGGGTGTGTTCTCATGCAGGGATATGATGATGTTTCTTATGTCTTATGGATGTTATTAGTCAATATGAATAATTAAACAACAGACATTTTGAGTTATCTACCGTAGTTCACACTTTGAATACATGGGGTCATTACCTCACTTGTCAGTTATTTTCTATTTTTATGCGTAATAAGATATTGAAACATATTTTCATATAATTTTTTTTGAATCTTTGGTGGAGAAGATGGATGTAATATATTTAAAGGTTCAAATTTTCATGATGTACTCACTGTGTAAAAGAAATTTGATGGATTATGCATTAAGTAGAAAGTCAAAGGCTCAGCTGTAAAAAAGAGGCTCTAGATGAGTGGTAGTTGATGTCGGTCCTTGCTGAAAAGCATGTGAAATTTGAAAACCATGGTGATGTTATAATACTATTTATAGTTTTGATGTCTCCTGATTCAATAAATATAGCTAAAGAGTCATATAAATATGATTCATAATGTCTTAAAATGAGTTCAAAACTCAATGGTGGGGAGACCATTGAGGGATTTATGCTAGATAATAAATCAACACTATGGTTTAGATATTATATATTCATACCTATGAATTATCATGAAAAACTTCTTCATGCATACCAAAATTTGTGGTGGGATAATCATACTTGAATAAAGAAGATGTATAAGGTGTTGAAATCACAGTTATGGTGGAGTGGTATGAAAAGGCTAGTGGATATTTTTTATGAGATACATAACTTTTCAAAATATTATAAATAAATTTAGTGACAAAAAGGAATGTTTCAATCTTTTACTATTCTATTATGGATGTTGGAGTAGATAACTATGGATTTTTTAATAGGTCTATCAAGAATAATTTGGAAACAAGATTCCATATGTGTGATAGTGGACTGGCTCACAAAGGCATCATATTTCATTTATATTCATGAAAATAATATAGTGGATGACTTGTCAAAATTCCATATATGAGAGGTGGTAAAGAGTAATGGTGAACCATTTTGGATCCGGTCAGACATAGATATGAGTTTAATGCCCCGATTCAGAAAATCCTTAAAAGAATCCACTGGGAATAAGATGAAAATGAATATTATGTATCATCATTAGATAGAATAATAATCCAATCAGATGATATAGTCATTGGAAGTTATTTTGAGGGATTTTATAGTGCATTTTCGTGGATCAAGAGAAGAGATCATTCTATTAGTGCAGTGCTCATATAAATTAAGTTATCATACATTTATACTAATGTATTTATTTTAATAGTAGTATGGGCTTCCTTGTCATTCTGTACATTATTTTTTGGAAATAGGTGATACTTCTCTGCTTGTGTAGAGCATTATCTAAGAAACAATGGAGAAGATTTTGATGATCAGTAAAAGGATTGGGATGGATTAGGCTAATGAAAAACCTTGTGCATATTAACATTGATGTTCACTGTTATTTTTGGCATGTGATCATGTGTTCCTGAAGATCTCTACAAGTATTGGACTTAATTGTATTTGGATGTATAAAATGTTATCTCCTCAACAAATATGCCATTTTGAGATACTAGAATGTTATTATAGGGTGGAATATTGGTCAAAATTTCTACCAAGGGTTAGTGATGTTCATAATGTGTTCCATCTATCTCAGTTGAAAAATGTATCATCCTAATACTGAAAATGTGAATCAATTGGATAATGTTGAATTAGAGTGGGATGCTTCATTGGTATATATCACCATGCATATTGTGGATTGGAATGAGAATTTATTGTGAGGAAAAAATTATCTATCTAGTTCTAGTTTTGTTGAAACATGATCAGATTCAGAAAGAGACTTGGGAACAAGATAACTAAATCAAAGGGAAATAGCTAGAACACTTTTTGGGAATTTATGGTTTTATAATTTTTGGGGATGAAAAGGTTGATGGTGGGTGAGAATGTAGCACCCTCATTTTCATGTAAACAACTATTTATTGAATATTTTTATGAATGTATAGTATATGATTTATGTTTCAATGATTTTAGAGAACTTTTAGAGTGTTTTGGGGAATTTTTAAATGTTAATGGTTGGTGAACAGTTTGTAGAAACCATAAAAAACATATATAAAAACATTCATAATGAGCTCGAGGAAAAAAGAATGGTGGACTGGAAGCACATGATTTGAACAAAGGATGTAATCTGGAGAAATGCAGATATATGGATATTTAACATGGTTAGAGAATGGTTTGGTAACCAAGTGAGAAAACCATGCAAGGTTCATCTATAAGGCACATGCTAAAACACAGTTAACACACAAATTTCATAACCGTGTGAGTAACTATACATGGGATAAAATTAATAAAAAAAATTGTGGATCGCACTCATTTTCCCCTCAAACTCAATAATTTTTCATCTATGTGTCCCGAGATCGATTTTCACACTTCTAATAGGTAGAGGAAGCTTATATAATCAATCTAGAGGTGATCCAATGGCCTCACTTGGCATTTAGAATATATATTCTCGTATTTTTTATTCTTGGTAATTATTGTTGAATTTTTTATATATTCTTTATTTTATTAATTGGTTTCTTAGATATACATCTATTGTGGTTAGATCTAATATAGATGATTCCAAATATGGTTATATTTTGATAGGGATTTGTTATGTGGAGATATCTGTAGTGGGTTCATGGAGATTCAACATGTTACTATTGGGGATTGAGTTTCATTCTTAATTTTTATTATACAACACATGGTAGCTGGATTCAATCCCGAATAATCTTTCTAGAACTGATTATATTAGTTTAAAATTCATTGAATTGAATGAAATTTATCATTAAATTTGTGATCAAATCATGGTAGACACCTTCTTTATTGATTTTTTGTTGATTTTTATGGAATTTTGAATTATTGAGAAATATTCTTTTTCGAATTGTTTTAAAATCATGATTTTAAATATTGTTGTTTGGTTTTGATTTCACGAGAATTGGTTTTTCATAAATGGACTGTTTAATAGAAATGTTTATTGGGAAAAGTTTTCAATAAAAAAGGGGGGTTTTTTTGAAATGTTTTTCAGCTTGGTTTTTGGTCATACATAGAAGCATGTGTTTATATTGCATTTACAATGCATGGTTGAAAAATGACCTAATGCTAGGTGCCAAAGGTGTAACAAAAGATACTAATAAATTAATAATATATGAATTAGAAGATCAATGAGAAACCACTCATGAGTACAGAACTATCATAATAAAGAATGCATGTCTAAATATGTTAATATGTGGATTAGAAGAAGACAAGATAATGATGAATGCATGGAATGATTTTGAAGAACATTTAGGATTTCATTTATTGAAAATGTGTTAAGTGTTAAAAAATATTTTGTTAAAATAGTTTTGTTTTTGTGATAAATTATTTCATGTTATTTGATTTAAATTGTTTATAAAATGTACTCACCAGATCTATCATTCTGGCATGAGTAGGGAAGTTATTGGCGAAAAATATACTGAGTTTAATTACACACCCCAACATTGGAACTTTAGTGATTTTGTATATACTATTTATAAAGACACGAGAAAAGGTAAGGAATCACATATCATTAACAATACCTCGTGATACATGGACTATTTTGTGGGTGTTGTAGATTATACCATGTGGTCCTTTGGGGTTATGCTCGTCTTTGAGTTTTTTTTGTTATATAGTTTTCCACTGTGTACATGGTTGGTTGGTATCCTTCAACTATGGTACTCTTGGAGTTTTTTCAATAAAAATTAAGTGTTAGAGCATTAATTAATTATGATCATGAATCATGTAGATTTTTTTTGGTTTTGATTTATTTTAAAATTTCAAATCCTCCCCCACATATATTGAATCCATTAAACATTTATTTCTAGCCTTTGGCATCTTGGGGATGTCACTTAAGGCCATGTAATATCCTCGTACCTTCTCATCAAAATGGGAATGGGAGTGATGCTTCAAAAACTATCAAGAACTAGTATTAATAATTTGAACATAGGCAAGTTACAAAATACACAATATGAGAGAATGATAGAGTCTTGGGGATTTTCAGGCGAAATAATGATGTTGTAATGAATATTTAGTTTTCTACATGTAAAAAATTTTCAAAGAAAACCCATGGAGAAGGTATCGATGGAACTATGGGATGTTTTATTTTTGGAAAGGGTGAGAATAGAGAAAATAATATATGAGTGAAATTGAAGACCTCTGTTGAAACAGTGAATGGAAAATGAGTCATCTGAAGGTTCTAGTAATAATTTAATGCCTTTTATTTTGGAAACATACCCAATATAAAATTCAAGGAATTATTTCTACAGAAAATAAGTATAAAAGGCACTAAAAATTATAAGACAATGGAATTACTAAACAACCACATCTATTGATCTGAGTTGTGAAAAAATGATTTCGAGTGAGGAATACTGATCATCTACTGAGGAACTACTAGTGTTGTATTTCATCCTTGTTTTTCTTACTTGTATATACATAGAATATTTGATGTGTTCATAAAATAATCAAATAAATTACAAGATAAAGAATTATTAAAAATAATTATAATAGTAAATTTATTATATCCCATCGTTATGTTTATAGGAAAGTAAAATTCGTCTAACATATAAATTTAATGTTTTTTTTGAAATGGATTTGTACTATCCACTTAGAAGAAAAATTATTTAGAATAAAGAGATCATATTTCATATGAGAAGTTGATACTATATGAATTAAATAATGATTATTAATAGTATTTAGTATAAAATTATATGATGTGGTTATTGATACTGAATAACGGTAGAATTTAGGATCAAATTTATAGGGAATGTCACAATAATTGGGTTAATCCAGTTCTATGGAAAATATATGTTTCAATTTCTCTATAAATTACATAATTAATCATTTATATATATATAATATACAATTTTTTATTTCCATTGGTAGACAATAATAAAAATTGATAGTAAACAATTTATTTTGGGAGGGTGTAAAATTTAACGCCCCAAAAGTCACAATACCGTAATTTATGGTATCTTTTCTTACACACAACACTATAATATAATAATCCATGAAAATATTTTTGAGAAGAAACATAAAAAATAAATGAAAATATGTATAACACATCATGGATTATTAATTACCCATTATGAATACATATTTAAAATGTGAAAAATTAATAGGATAAAATAAATAAAACATAATAAAATATTCAGGATAGGGAAATCCTCAAGAACATCATCCGCCTTGGGGGTCACCAATAGATCAAGAAAACCTATAATATAGAAACAAATCATGAATGGAGAATGTATATCATTAGATCAAAATTGAAAACTAGTGAAATGATAAGTCTTCCTTACTTTGTGTGTGTGGAATGAATAAGTTTTGTAAGGCAATATATATTAATGAAATATAGTCATCGCAAATATGGTCATCAGAATTATGATCATAGAAATTATGGTTATCTCAAATATTTTCATTGAATAACAGATTTTACAACAGTAAAGCTAATGATTTGTAATTTTACTAAAATATTTCTAAAATATTCAATATAAATATTAAAAATAAAAATAAAATATATAATCAAAAAAATTTATTATAAAAATTGTTTTTTTCTAATTGATATTATTAATGTATGATATGTTGAAAATAGAAGAGATATTTTACTATCATTATATAGAAAAAATTAAATGATTTAGATATAAATAATAATTATTTAATTTCTAATTGTTTTAAAGGGAGATTTAGAACATATAATATATAAAAAGATTATTTTTTCAGTAATATCACTTTAGGTTTTGATAATGTTTTTCCAATTAAAAGAAAAGGATAAATTTTTTTGAATTTTAATTTAGTAAAATAAAACATGTTTCATTAATGGGTAATTTCAAAATATACCTTGGGTTATTTTTTTAATAGTTTTATAAAATATTTGATTTTTTGGAGAATATTTAAAATGTACCGATGTTTCCAAAACATCCAATTTTATGAAATTATAATAATTTATGGATTACGTAAAATTAATTTAAATATATTTAATATATATATGTAAAAAATATATTTTAAAATTACTATTTTGTATTTATAAATTCAATGTATATAAATTTGGAGACATATGTAATACTTTACTATTAAAAAATACCTACTTATCTATTTTTTAAAATTAATTTCCATAAGTTTTAGAAATTAAAAACAAAAAAATAGATTTCACAATTTTTCATATTAGGCAACATAGTAAACATCATTATTAGACAAAAAATTTGGATTTCTAAAAATAAAGATAATGACTATGACAATGGTAAAATTGTTGTTTCCAAATAATCATTTTATTATTATTGTGACTTTTTTATTTAATAAAATAAATTAATATAATCTAAAATTTTGATTTTCTATAATTTTAAATATTATATTGAAAAAAATTAGCAATTATTCAGTTGGTAATTAATAAAAAATACAAATAATAAGACATAATGTTGAAAAAAAAACATTTTTTACATTTTTGTAATATTAAATATTTTTAAATTTAAATTCTAATCATCTCTTAATTAGAAAATGAATTAGATTAAATTAATATTACATTCAAGTTAAAAACACCCAAATTTGGAAATAGGGTTTATTATATATGTCTAGTAAGGTATAAGATAGCTGAGTAAAAGCTAGTTACCCTGGTTAAAAAAAATATAATGGAAATATATAAGAAAAAAAACATCCAAAATGATTAAAAAATGTGGGAAATAATTTTTTGAGGCCTTTAGTACCCAATATATGTATCACACAGATGTTTTTATGAAAAATTATCTTTAAATTATTTTAATTCATTAATAGCTTTCATTCCACAAAATTGTAAGTTTAAACAAAACATGAGACACCATTTTTATAAAACTACCATTTTAACCTAACCATTATGTTAACAATAAGAAATATAAATAACTTATGAAAGTGAATGGTGAATTCTGTCACTACAAATTATTTATTAAAAATATAAATCAATTATATATTTTTATTTATATATTAATAAATTGAGTGAATTACTATTAGTAAATGAAATTAATGAATTATATATGTTATATAAGTAATAAAATATTTTTTATACTCGTCCGATAGATATTTTTGTTATAGGGTATTGATAAATCCTATTTTATTTATAAAAACCTATATTTTTTAGAAGGTTAATTTTACATCATTTAATGAAAAAACCCTTTTAATTTAATATTTTAAACCATTTTTAATTTATATATAACAACATAAACATGTTTTTGGAAGAAGGATATAAAATTTTATTTTGGGTGAAATTTTAATATTTTTCTTATGACATTCATATTTTGATGAATAGAAAAAAATACACAAAATTTTAATTGAAAACTACTTTTTTCATCAAAATAAATTATACTCGTAAATTATAATGACTAATGGAATGAAAGTATAAATTGAATATATATTTTTGATCAAATATATTTTATTCCATTAGAATTAATTTTATATTGAATTTAGATGTAAAAAAATTTCAATATTCTAAAATTTTTTAACTCTAAAAACCCATTCTCTCATTCTGAAATAATATAAATTTTAAATTAATTTCTACAAATTTTTTGTTTTGAATTTTGAAAAATTGATTTTGTAGGATGGAAATATAGATTTAGATACTAAATTTAAGTGGGGGGTGAATTGTAGGTTTAAAAACGTTATCCTTTGAAGCCTAAAATGATATCTATGTTTAACAAATTTAAACAAGATAAATTCACAAAACATATATAGTTATTATACAAGGGAATAAATTTTCTTAGAATCCATTAAAATGGATTTGGAAAATAAACATAATAAAAAAAAATTAGGTAAAGATTATATCATAAAGTGTATATAATCCTATTTATTAGAGTATAAAAGTATAAGAAACTATACGAAAACAATAATTTATTTCTTTAAAAAAATGATGCAGAAATAAAACAGGTAACAAATAAAGTAAACAAGTAATACATAATTTAACCTAAAGAGAAGATTATCCAACAACCTTGGATAATAGTCAATTGATTTATAATTTCAATAAATTCAATCTTACCGACACCGGGGTAGGCCCTTGATAAGAATATATGATTCTATCTTGTTATCCTCGAAAAACCTTGAACTTCTAGGTAGTCAGCACCTCTATCCTTATATCCCCAAAAGTCCTCAAACATTAAGGTAATCAACACCACTTTGTTATTATCCCTGGAATCCCTCTATTTTACACAGGAATAATCAGATTCACACTTTAGGTTGAACAAATTTTTCATGGTTGAACAAGTTGTTCACAGTTCACACAAAGCATGAGAATGTTTTTCTCTATAGAAATCACTTCACAAAACGAAAAAATTCAGGTTCGTGAGTGTATATTGAGTTCATTCAAATAAGGTCTTATTTAAGGGAAAAGTATTCAACAATCTGCTCCACCTTAAATTATCATATATTTATTTTAATCTTAGAGGGCCCTGGATAGGAGTCACTCATCCAAAAAATTGTTAGAAAAAGATGGTATAAAATAGTTTCACTATAACAAAATCATTTGTAAGGAAAATTTATCATCTAAAAAACATTCTTAATTTTATGAAACGTAATTAAAATTGGATCTAATGTAGATGAGAAAATACTTTATGTAAATTATATAAATATAAGGAAATCCTTTAATTAGATTCCTAAGGAAGTGAAAATCCGATTCTTGATAAAATTGATATTCAGATTCTATTTTATACTAAAATCATAGTCTTAATTATGAAAAATTTAGACTCTAAATTATATGGAATTCTTACATGGAATTCTATGTAATCCAGATTCTGAATTATGAGGAATTTGGAGTCCTAATTTAAAATGATTCAGAGTTTGTATTTCAAAGATTTTTTAGTCTCAATTTTAAAGAATTCGGAGTATGAATTCTAAGGAATTATATGCCTGAATTTTAAGGAAATTGGATTCATAATTATTATGAATTTGGAGTCTAAATTCTATAGAATTTTGATTTTGAGTTCTGAGGAATATAGATTCCTAATTTTAGATAATCAATATTATGAATTCTAAGTAATTTGGAGTCTTAATCCTAATGAATTTGATGTCTGAATTTTAAATAATTTGGATTCTATATTCTGTGGAATTCAGAGTTTAAATTTTAGAGCATTTAGAGTCTAAATTATAAGGAATTCAATGTCTGAATTTTACAGAATTCAGAAACAGGATTCTTGGTCAATTATAATATATGAATCTATAAGTTTTTTTAACTTAGGTAAGGATTTGATTTTTGAAATAACAAAAAGATTGTTAAACTTGGTGTAAGAAACAATATAAACGACAAGGAAAATGAAAGGTAATGATAAAATTTTATTAGAGAAAGAAAATTTTCCATAAGAAAATGTTTTTTTTGATTTTGAAAACAAAAATAAATGTATATTTCATAATGATACCATATTAAATCAACAATATCCTCATTTTTGGAAAGCCCAAACAACCTTTTGAAAAATCATATAAGGGATTTTTTTTCTTTTTGGACATTAATATAAATACATATCTCCTTTAAATTTTGAGTTATGATGAATATGAATAACTCCCCCATAGGTTTTGAAATCCCTAAGGATCGTATTCTGGTTTTCATAGAGAAGTTAGTTTTTCTTTCTTAAGATATTTTTTTATGTAGACTCCCCACTACTAAATCTCCCCCTTTATAATGGCATTCAATTTGTTTTATATAATATTTTTTTATCATTATTTTATCCCCATTTGTGAATTTCAGAGAGAAATAATGTGAATGAAAAACATGTACCTGGATGATTATGAAAAAATAATGGAAGAAAAATATTATTATGATGGAGAAAATTTATTACAATGAAATAATACAAAAAAAAAGATCAGATTGTCGGGAAAATAATTGATCCTTATTTTCTTTCAGAATGATATTTCTAAATGTAGTATTTATTTTATTCAACTCTTTGTGATCATCCCCAATGCTTTTAAGTAGCTAATCCAAATCATGTTTCTTCTTTTTGAGTTCCTTGATTTTTTCTTCTTGAGATTCTAAAATTTCTAGCTGGTAATTTATAAAATCGTCTTTCTATTTCAAATTTTCATCCTAATCTTACTAGAGTTCCCTTTATCTATTTAAATTTAGGTCATCATAATTCATCATTTCTTTCAAATATCTGTCTTCTTGAAACCAAGAAACATTCTGAAGATTCAGTTTCCTTGAAAACAAGTTGTAATGTTTTTTTTTCTAACTTATAAAATGAATCTTTTACAGAATCATGGAAGTCATCCTAGATTTTTATATCCTCAATAATTCTCTTATAACTTTTTGTTATTTCCTTACATGATCTATTATGAGTATAATAACCAATATGAAAAGTATTAAACTCTGTTTCATGTTTGAAAAACGTTTATATGAGCATGATTACCGAATCTAACTTCTAATTGAATGAATCCTGAAGAAACTTCCATCTCTAATCAATAAATGGAAATAAAGGTATTGTGTTCACTGAATTTATCATTGATTTAACAAAAAAAATTTACCCATTGAAGATGAGGATTTGGAAACTGATTCCTTTGTTGGTGAGGAAACTTTTTCTTTCTCTTCGGTATTCCTCTTGGATGTTCCACCTACATCTTTCTCTTCTTTAAAAACCAAATATTTCATGGAAAAATCATCAGCCACTTACTTTCCATTATCATATCTAGTGATTGCCTTCCCAAATTTTGGAGTTTTATGTTCCCTATCTGTTACTAGGATTATCTTATCTTCATCAACATCTTCGTTCTTAGCATCATCTTTAATATCAACAGGATGTGTGAAGACATGGTTGACGCTCTCATCATCATAAGGATTATCAACCTCATCATGTGCATCATCATCTTCCCCTTGAGTGATTATTTTGGTTGGTTCAACCTTGGATGTTCAGATCATTAACTTTTCTGAAGTACTTTCTTTCTCATGGTATTCTTCTACCATATTTATAATATCATCACTTTAATCTTTTGATTCATCATCATTATCTTCTACTTATTCTTCTTGTAGAGATACTTATTCTTCCACAATGGGTTATAGTATTGAAAATTTCTTTCCCAGAGTTTCCATGGAAAAAGAATCTGGAAGTATATTTTCTTGGAGTTTAAAACTCATCTTGTGAATCATCATATTTCCCTTGAGAGAATATTTTGGTTGATTCAATAAGGTTTCCTTATGTATTTTCTATTCTTTTATGTTTTTAAAATCACAACACATTTTTTTAAGTAAATTTTTCTTTCTCTAATAAAATTTTTACCTTCCCTTTTTGTTTTCATTATATTTTTTAATGTTTCATAAACCATGTCTAACTATATTTTTTTAAGTCAAAAATCGGATCCTTACCTAAGTAGGAACGTTATATTTTTTCGACTATGTTTGACCTAGAATTCAGACTCTAAATTATCAAAAATTTATACTCTATATTCCTCATAATTTAGACCCTGAATTGTTTGGAATTCAGACCCTGAATTTCATAGAATTCAAATTCAAAATTCCTTAAAATATAGACTCTGAATTCCTCAGAATTCAGACTCTTAATTTCTTTGAGTTAGGACTCCAAATTCTGTAAAATTCTAACTGTGAATTCATTAAAATTCATACATAAAATTTCATAAAATCTAGACTCAGAATTAGATGAAATTCATTCTCTAAATTCTTCCAATTTCATACTAAAAATTTCATAGAATTCAGAACATTAATTAATTAAAATAAAACTTCAAATTCCTTAGAATTCAGACTCTATATTCGCTAAAATTCATACTCAGAATTATATGAAATTCAGACTCTGAATTACATAGAATTAAAACTCCGAATTCTTTATAATTCAGACACCAAATTACTTAGAATTACGACTCTGATTTCCAAAGAATTGAATCTCTGAATTCATTAGAATTCAAAGTTCGTATTATTTTTAAAACTGAATCTGAATATTAATTTTATCAAGTCTCAATTTTTCACTTCTTTAGGAATCAGATTAAAAGTTTTCATTATTGTTAATTCATTTCCTTAAATTATTGTTCCATATTTTTTTGATCCTATTGTACATAATTTTATTTAACATAATACTATTTTTTACATGATGTAATTTCCTTAAAAATGATTTTGTTACAATGAAAAGATGTTTTACAATTCATTTCTAACTAACCGTTGGCTACATGAAACCTATCTAGGTCCCTTTGTGATTCATGAAAAAATATTAACATTCAGGAGGATCCAACTATTGAAGATTTTTCCTATAAATGAAACATAATTTGAACGATCTCAATATACATTCACGAACACGAATGATGGGATGATGTGAAGTGATTTCTAGAGAGAGCTAGACTCTCATGATTTGTATGAATTGTGAACAACCTTTTGAACCGTGAACAACTTGTTTAGCTAGCCTAGTGAGAATCTAATTGTGGATGAGTACAATCAAGGGATTCCAAGGATAAGAAGGCAGAGTTGAGAACTAAATTATTGTTTATGGACTTCTTGGGATAGGAAAATATAGGTTCAAACTACCTTAAAGTTCAAGGGCTTGGATGGATAGCATGATAGGATCATATATTCTTATCAAGGGATTACCCTGGTGTGGGTAATAAAACATTTCTTAAAAGTATAACTAAAGGTACCTTTATAAAATATTTTTGGATACCCCTCTCTTTGGGTTAAAATATCTCCTACCTATTTACATTTTTTGTTACAAGTTTTTTTTCGAATCATTTTATTAATGAAAGAATGTATAACATTTTTATACTTTCATATACATGTATACTCTATTAAATAAGATTATATATGCTTTAAGGTTGAAAATTTTACTAAGAAATTTTTTCTTAAGTTTCATTCCCAGATCCATTTTTCCAGATTCTAACAAAATTGAATCTTGTTTATAAGAAAAAAAAGAGGGTTTGTTAATTTATTGTGTTTAACTTTGTTAAACATATATTTCTTATTAGGAATAAAAATAATTTTTTTTTAAAAAAAAATTCACCCTCTCTGGTAATTGAGCATCTACATTTATATTTAGTTCCTAAAGATTCCATATTTAGAATTACTCTGTTAAATTTTTGTTAACATCATTATTTTAATTTTGGGCATTATGAATAGTAACATTTTTTAAATTTTATCAATATAGTAAAAGGGTAAATAAGGTTATTATGAGTAAGAATTCAATTATAAAATTACAATAGCGTAGTATTAATATCATTGGGTATGTTTTTTTCGACCTAAATATTCTTTATGTCAAAATGGTGTCATTTGGAAGCCACTTTGATGAGATTAGGACATTTAGTTTATTTTATATAATGAAAAGTTAAATATGTTTTACTCTAAATTAAATAATTATATCATTTTTACTATAAGGTTATTAAAAAGATAAATTAAATTGTAAATACTCAATTGAAAGCTAAATTGTTTTTCTATATCATGATAAGTTATTTTTAATTTTTATAAATTAAATAATTACATTAAATACGTATTCATTGATGATGTAAAAATTAATTATTTGATGAGAAATTAATGAATTTTTTTATTAAAATGATAAGAACCATCAAAAGACCCATACACATAATAAAATATTATTTTTCAAATATATCATGAATATAATAATCAAATATTATAGTTAGGGACCATTTGGATACTTATAGAAGTGATTGTGGCACTTATATTATTTTATTTAAAGCGAGGTTAATGATTTTATATTCATAATTTAATAAGTCTAACATTTAAAATATTATATTTTCTAGTAGGTAAATAATAATAAATGTATTATTATGAAATATTGTACATTTTTATTCATCAAAGTACTATATTTATAATTTTTAATCAGAAAAAAATGTTAAATAATTAGGCAATATTAATGTAGTAGTTATATTATTAACTGATACAACAAGTAAATGATTCTAAAAATATTGAAATATATATTATGTATGACCATTATTATGTATGTCGAATATTCTAGATTACCTTTACCTATTATGAATACAATAAAATAATTGTATCAATGTTTACTTATTATCATAGTATTTTTAAAAATCAATGAAGGAAATAGTATCAAAATGGACATTATTGATTGTTTATCAAAATAAAGTAATATTAAATTATTTAAAAATCATAATAAATTTTAGAAAAAATATAATAATTATGATATGGTATAAAATGTTATATGTTATTTAATTATCGTCTAATTGATATCAAATAAGTAAACATTACACCCCATTTAATATTGAATTTTTTTAATCATAATTAAAATTTAATAGAATAACTATGTGTTAATTAAAATTTTTATATTGAAAGACAAACTTGTATTAAAATTATTTGATTTTGAGAATAAAAAAATATCTCATATCATATTCTAAATTGGGTTATTTTTTAGGTTTTGGGATGGGGTTTTATTTTATATTAAACTAATATATTTGGGAGATCCCAAAAGTTCCCCTCACCCCAATTATAAAAGGGTACCTCCTCCCTCACATATTGACCTCAATTTGAGCCTTAATGTTATGGAATTACCTATCCATTTCCCTTCTCAACTTTTTAATGTTATATTATAATGATTTTGGTTTTCATCAAAGACCTACTCTATGGCTCTAAGAGGAGATTTAGAAGAAGTACGTCGAAAAAGAGGTAATCTCATCTACAAATTCTTTCAAACATATTTCTTCTTCTACTTCTTGATCATGTGTTGTTTTATTATAAAGTAGTAATACTTGCATAAATTATATTCTAGGACGTTATTACAATTATGGAACATAAATATTCAAATGTTTATCCATCCTATGAAAAACAAAATCACCACATGTGTGTACGTATGACTTACTATCTCCACATCGTTGTTAAATTTGTTTTTCACCACAACCTTACATGGATGGGTATAATAATGTAAATAATAACTATATATGATTATTATAACAATATATTGATTCAATAATATTATACCCCATTCACTTCAAAACCATCTACTAACTATGGGAATGATATAACCGCTCGAGCGTACATACGATCAAATATCTCCACGATGTGATGAAATTCATTATAAATTATCATAAAAAATGATGATTATATAAATTAATGGAATGAATAAATCTGATATACACTCTATAAATGATATAAATATAACTAATGAAAAGAAACAAGAACTTATCTGACAAAACTTGTGTAGGAAAAAATGTTTACACATGATGGATGAGTAACAATGTTAGCAAAAAATGGATGATATTATAATCATATATAATATCATAAAAACTAATTTGATTATGAAACAAGTCAATGAAATTATTTATATCATTTTACACAAGGTTCAGACACCTATAAAAGAAAATCATACCTAAGTTAAGTGATAATTATTCAATCCCATTATTATCCAATGTAGTTTATACATAAGTATTTACTGAGGTATAATTGTCATCAATGGACTTGTTTCCAAATTATGTATTCAAAAATATTACTTATATTATTATACAATTGTTTAGAGTCAATTTTACACATTGGTGAAGTTTTATTAAATGGTATGAAAGCAACCTTTTGACATTTTCGATATGAGGCACTTTTTTAATTTTCCCGGAAAAAGTACTAGGAGAATGTTTTTTAACTTCTAAAGTAGGAACATATTTTTACATTTTCATATTAAATTTTTTCCATCATAATTAACCAAAATTATTTCATTTTTCTTTTCAAATAAATTATTTTCATTAAAATTTCATGGATTTTTTAGAAAATAAAATGTTTTTGAAGAAGATACGATGTTTTCCTCAATAATTAGTTCCATGTGTAATATCAAAACTATTTTCTATCTATGATGGAATTATTTAACTGGGTTATGTTTCAATTTTAATATACTTATTTCTCAAGTGATATTATTGTGTTTATGGCCGAATGATATTTATGAAATCATTTTTCCATACATGGATTATATTATGGTGGAATGGTGTTTATAGAAACACATTTTATACCTTGAGTTGTGATGATTTAATTATGTTATCGTGGAACACATGAGAATGATTTCATTATGAGATGGGTGGGACCTATATGTCCTTATAATTCCTTGGGTAAATATTTATATCTTATAAGATTGACATGGATGGAATGAGAAATTATTTTCATTTAATAATATAGGACATGAATGAAAAGTGAAAATGATTCGGTAATAGACATTTCCCGCTATGATGGTATTTGAAATGCACCTTGACTAATATGAAATAATATTCTATGCTTATGTATATTACAAAAATCATCATGTCTAATGTTATGACTTTTGGAATTACGTTCATTGATTCTTATATACTTTTATGATTTATCCCATGGCATGATACCACGATTATTCATATATAGAATAATATTTTAAATTTTTATGTTCCTATGTCTCATAATTAAAAAATAATTGATATCTCCCTTGTTTACCCTTACTGAGAATTTGATCTCACCTTTTCGTATTTTTTCTTTTCCCATGGTCATGAAGATGTGTATTAAGTAAGATATTTCAAAAAGGGGTCTAGTTATGATGAAATAATTTGGAGACAATAAAGATGACTTATAAACTAGTTGTTTATGATTCCCAATTTTTAAATACACTATACCTATATAGTGATATCATGGATTTGATATATTTTAATGAATATTCAATTATGGTTCTTTATATTTGGTATTTGAGGAAAGTTATAGTAAAACATTGGAAACAATAATGAGAAAACAATAGGAGGAACCCTAAGGATATGCTGATGTATAGGTTACAATCTTAGTATTTTAGAAAAGATCATGACTAACCTAGGACAAAACCTAAAGGGTCCTAAATTGAAATCAAACTATTGAATATATGGTTTTCCCATAATTATTATTATCTCTCAAACTATGATTCATGTTTTTTTCAATGGATAGAACATGATGGAATCATGAAAATCTTGAATGCGACAAGAAATGCAATGATTTTCCTCTTGAGAAAACAAATGTTATGGGAGTAAAAATAAAAAATGTTGTAGTTATTTTCACACAACATTTGGAATCTATGAATCGTGTAGGACTTAAAAATTATTAAAGGATGAAACAAAATTCCATTGAGTCCATTATGAGGCAGCATACACCTCATTCTGTGGTTCATCTAATGAATTAGCGGCAGACCAATTGATCAATACCACTGAAAAAATATTATAAGTTTTCTAATGTTTAAAACATTATAAATTCATCTAGATAGTCTATCAATTGGAAGGTGCATATGATCAATTATGGAACAATATCAACAATAAGAGGAAAAGGGATGAAAATGAATACATGTAACGAGACCAGTTCTAGAACTTATATGAAAATAAGTGAGTTCCTCATATTCTTCAAGAAAATATGGAGAAGGTGATAAATGAATTTATGAAAAAGGTTGATTAATATGTTGGTACATATGAATAAAATTGACAATACTTTCAAGGTATGCTTCAAAAAATATTATCCATCCCCATAGTAAAACTGACCGATTCTTTAATGAATAAAAACCAACGTTTTGAAGGGAATTAGTCATAAGGCACTTCAATAGATATGAAGAAATATTTCAATGTGATCTTAAGGTCAAGATATATATTAGAGTAACCCATCAGTCCTATATGTTTGTTAAGTAGAGAAAAATAGAATTCAATGGAAATTATACAGTACACCCTGAAAGGATATGACTATTACCATATTCTCAAAGTGTGAAAGAAACATGAAGGAAATTTTCTTAAAGGGACTAGGAAGAGTTTTTTTGTGTAGAAAATAATTTCATCTAGAATTTTAAGATGAAGTGATGGGAAAAGATGTATAATGAAGCGAATAGATAAAAGGCTACACATAATGAACATCCTAGACATCAATGTGACATGTGAAAGTAAATGGGGCATTATGACTGTCAATTCTTTAATCCAAGTGTAATTGATTATGATCAATGTCAGAAAACTCATCGGGTACAAAGACAAAGTCAAGTTACATGGGATCAATATTGGTGATGTCATGTATGATAATAAATTGGTGAAATATACACTTATTATCCACTCTAAAGAACAAAATGTTTTATTTGATTTTGGATCAACCCACTCTTTTATTTATAAAAAAATTATATGGTTATTTCCATATTACGTCAGTAATTAAAGGTTGAGTTAAAACTCTTCATGGCACAACAGTCACATAAACAGTTTACAATTCTTCTCCCATTGATGTTTTTGGGAATGTGCTTCCAAAAAAATAGTGATCCTTCCTATAGTGTAATTTTATGTGATTCTTAAAATGGATTGTATTTCTTTATATATAGCACATAAAAGTTTACAAGGAAGGTAGGTCACATTTCATATCCCAGATCAATCTATGATTATATATTTATGCATGTATGAATATATCCTCCCAGTATAAATTTCTTCCATCTTATGGTTCATGATGAAAACAACTAAAGGGTATCTATCTCAAATAGTTAGGGAGAAACTCACAATTAAGAATACTACCATTGTATGTTTTTTAATGACTTATTTCTAGAATAATTTTTAGGTGTTCGACCAAATTGTGAAGTTGAGTTTTCAATAGAACTCATATAGGGTGCTATTCCTTTTTTAAATACACCTTATAGAATGAACCCAATTGAGTTGCATGAAATGAAGATGAAAATCCAAGATAATTTTGACATGGGATTCAAACTCCCTAGTACATCACCGTAGGGAGCACCAAATCTATTTCTTAAGAATAAATTTGGATCAATGAGAGTCTACATTGATTATCAAGAATTTAAAAATATCACTATCAAGGAAAAAAATCATCTTCCAAAAATCGATTAATTATTTAACCATTTACACAGAGCTCAATACATATTCAAGATTGGTCATCGTTCAAGATATCTTAAATTTATTTATAATAAGTTTGATATAGCAAAGATGGAATTCCGTACATGGTATGCACAGTAGGAATTTATTGTGATGTGTTTCAGTCTTACTAATTCCCCTCCCATATTTTGAGATATAATGAAAATACTCCTTAGAGAATATCTTTTTTGTTTTATGTTATTTTCGTATATGGTATTCTTTTCTTTAATAAAAGAAATGAATTTCTTATAGATCACTTTAGAATTCTAATGAAGACTCTGAGAAAGGATATGATTTATGCAAAATTTACCAAGTGTGAATATTGTATTTATAATGTTTCATTTTCGGGTCACGTAATCTTAATAGAGGGGTATCCGTGGATCCATAAAAAACTGAATTTTTTTAATGTTGGTTGTGAAAAACAATGGTAACTAATATCTGATGTTTTCATGGGTTAGAAAGATATTAGTTAAGTTTGGGGACATATTTTTCTTGATTATGTAATCAAATCACAATGTTGACTATAAAAATAGTTATATTGATGTTGATGGAGGAATTTGAAAATAATTTCAAAAAGCTAAAAAGATTGTTAGCCAGGGCACCATTTCTCAAACTACCTTATAGTGGAGAAAATATTGTGATATATAGTAATGAATCTATGAAGGTGTTGAGTTGTGTTCTCATGAAAAATAATATTGTGATAGCTTATGCCCCATGAAAATTTTAAATCAATGAGAAAAATTACCCAACTCATGATTTAGAGTTAGCTAAGGTAAGTTTTGCACAAAGGATATATAGGAATTATCTTTATGGTGAAATCTGTTATATTTATACTGATCATAAAATTTTAATGTATATTATCTCAAAAAACAACCTGAACATGCTACAAATAAAATGGTAAAATATGATTAAAGATTATTATTACTCAATGCATTTCCACCCTGGGAATGCTAATATGGTTGGAAATGAATTGAGTTGAAAAGATTGTGCTAGCCTATCCATGAAGAGGATCACAAAAGATCCAATATTTATAGATTTTCAAAGGACGGATTTTTAAATTTTATAGTAATGGAATAAATATTATGTTTCTCTATTGAATGTTCAATAATATATACAAGTGAAGATTACGTAAGCAATATAGAGGTATAGAGAGAAATAAAGAATGTATGAAATGGTCCAGAATTCTACCATCATTGTAATAGTATAATAAATCTTAGAAATCGGGTTTGTATTCCTCCGATACCAGAAGTAATGAAGGAGTTATTAGATTAGGCTCAAAGTTATTCATTCACTTTTCATCCCAAAATAAAATATTTGTATACGGACATGAAAAGTATCCTTGGTGGGATAAAATGAGAAGATATTTTTCTGAATATATCTCTTGGTGCATGGCTTGTCATCAAGTTAAGGCCTAGAGATAGAATTATTTTGGGATGTTATAACCTTTACCAATTTCATAATGGAAATGGGAAGACATCACTATAATATATTTCATCGAACCTCCAAAAAAATCTAAAGGCCATAATGCTATATGGGTTATTTTTTATCATCTTAAAATGTTTCCCCACTTCTTTTCTATTAGATATGATTTTTATCTTGATAATCATTCCATGATATATGTAAAGGAAGTGGTAGGATATCTTGGATTACCACTTTCTATAATATTGCATTGGTATCCAAGGTTTACCTCGAAGTTCTAGTGAATTCTTCATTAGGCACTGTATGAAAAATTAGGTTTCAACACTTCATATCGTCCTCCGATATATGGTCAGTATGAGAGTACAATTAAAGCTATATAAGACATGTAGACAGGTTACTGTATGGATTCTAACATTTGTTCATATCAACACCTACCTTTGGTAGAAATTTCTTACAATAATTGTATTCAATCTAGTATTATGATGGATCCTTATAAATCCATCTTTGTAATGATGTGATGAATCCCAACATGGTAAGATGAATATGGGGATATAACGCTCTTTGGACCTGATCGTGTTGATGAAATGACTAAAAATTTCATATCTATTCAACAAAACATGAGTGCATATTAGAGTCGACAAAAACATTATGCTGACAACTGAAGAAAATACATAGTGTTTGAAGTGGGTGATAAAGTGTTTTCAATAATACCTACCTTGAAGAGTGTACGGAGAGTTAGAAAGAATGGAATTTTGAGCCCTACATATATCGGTCCTTACGAAATTGTAGATCGCGTTGGGAAGGTATCGTATAGAATGGGGTTTCTGCAAATCCTCCCTCAAGTTCATGATTTTTTCCATGTATCTCTCCTGAGAAAGTACATACCTCATACTTCATATGTACTAAACTCATAAGACATACCACTGGAGCAAGATCATTATTTTTAATAACAACCTATATATATTCTTGATCATATTGAAAAATTTCTGTGAAGGACGACAACTAGCTTGGTTAATGTTGTGTGGTTGAATATAAAATTTGAGGAAGCTATGTTGGAACATGAGGATATGATGAGGAAGATATATATTCATCAGTTGGTATCTAAGCGAAAAAAATTTAGGGTGTGATTACATTTATGGGGGGAAGAATATAACACCTATTTGTTTTTATTGAATACTTTTTAACGAACCTCAAGACACACGTAGTATAAAATAACCATTTTCACCAAGCCGTTAGGTTAGCCAGAAAAAATATAACTAACTTAGGAAGAGCTTGACGAAGTCATTCACAACCAATTACTTATAAAAACATAAACAAATAATATATATGTATTTTTATTTTTTAAAATTTAGTGAATTACATTTAGTAAATGAAATTAAAGAAAATAACTATGTTAAATAATTAATAAAATACTTCTTAATTTCCCACCTTTTAATAGAGAAACCATTTTAAATTAAGAATTTTACACATTAATAATTTTTATATAATGACATAATCATGTTATTAGGAATATTTTTTTTTCTTTGGATGCAATTTGAATCTTTTTATGATAACATTCAAATTTATATGAATTGTAAAAATACACTAAGTTTTAATTGAAAACAGATATTTTCACCAAAAAAATTTATATAATTCCATTTTATTATTGAATATTGTTTATGTAAAAATATAATATATTTTTACCATTCAATATATTTTATTTCATTATAATTATTTTTATATTTAATTTTGATGTTAAAAATTTCAATCATTCGGAAATTTTCAACTTTTAAAACCAATTATCTCTTCAAGAAAATGAGATTAATTTTAAATTAATTACTAAAACTTCTATTTTTTGAATTTAGAAAAATGGATTCCATATTTTAGAATCAGTATGAATAAATTATGTAAATAAATTTATTTTATTTTTGAGAATATGAATAATATTTTTTGTAAATTTTATTTATGATGTACAAGGGAAAATTAAGTAATTAAATGTAATAATACTAATATAAAGTAACACTAACACTATTCAAAATATCATTAGATTTGAGTTTTTCGACCTAAATCATAATTGGGTTAAAATAGTGTTCTTTGGAAGCCACTTGGATGAGCATAGGACATTTAATTAATTTTATTTAATGAAAAATTAAATATGTCATACTCAAATTCATATTGCTGTATAACTTTTAAAAAAGGTTATATAGAAAAAAAATTCAATTTTAAATACCAAATTGAATGAAAAATTGGTTTTCTTTATCGTGAGAATTTAATTGTAATTTTTTTTAATAATAATTACCT
This sequence comes from Viscum album, assembly GCA_963277665.1. Classification (NCBI taxonomy): domain Eukaryota; kingdom Viridiplantae; phylum Streptophyta; class Magnoliopsida; order Santalales; family Viscaceae; genus Viscum; species Viscum album. The sequence goes on from OY728152.1 coordinate 1,428,754,829, forward strand.
TAAAGACATATACATTGATAAATTGTTGGGAAATCAATCAATTAATTTTTATTAAAATTATAATAACCATTGAAAGACCCAAAACATCATCAAATATTATTTTTTGAATATATAATGACCATAAACATCAATTGTTCAATTTAGGGGCCATTTGGATCCTTATACAAATAATGGTGACAGTTATATTATTTTATTTAAAGTGATGTTTAAGTGCGCATATTCAAAATTTAATCAGTATAACATTTTAAATGTTATGTTATAAAATATAAAAATTTCACTAAAAGTATTATTTTGAAGGATAATAGATTTATATTCATTATATTATTTTATTTTAAATTGTTATTCAACATATATGTATATCAAGTAACTACACAATAACAATGTAGTAATTATTTTATTAGTAGAGATAAAAAATAAACATTATAAAAAATATTAAATAAATATAAGTTTTGATAATTAAAATGTCTATTTAATTTTATTGATGACCTCGACCATTTAAGAATATAATAAAATAGTTTTTTCGATGTCAAATTGTTATCAAGTTATTTTAGAAAATAAAATTATCGAAATGTGTCAACATTGACACTATTGATTCTTTATAAAAATAATGTATTATTAAATTATTTAAAAATATATTACATTTAAATAATATAGAATAAAAATTTAATTGTAGGTAATGTTATAAGGTATTAATATATTGTATAATTTAAATAAAATAAGTTAATATTTCACAACTTTTAATAATGAAATATTTATTATCTTAATTAAGATTTAAAAGAACAACTAAGTGTTAATATAAATGATCATTTTTAAATTGACAGAAAAAAATGTAATATAATTTTTTTCATTGATGAGACTATAAACCTATCACATCGAAACTTTAAAATTTGGTTATTTTTGTTGTTTTTTGATGGGTTTTGATTTTATATTAAATTAATATTTTTTAGCGATCCCCAAAGTGCCCCACCTCAATTATAAATGGGAACCTTCTCCCTCACCTATGCACCTCACTTTGAGTATTCGTTCTCAACCATCCCCTAGAAATTTACTTTCTAAACATCCCTAGTTATATTCTACCAGTTCAATAATTCTTCAATGACCAACTCCAGTTCTCTAGGATGAGATTTAGAGAATGCACTTCAAAGAAGAGGTAATCTCCTCTACCGATTCTGTCTAGCATATTTCTTATCCAAATTTATCTTCATGATTTGTTTTATTATAAAGTTATAAATATATTATAAAATATATAATAATATTTTATTATTGTAATTAGACAAAATTAATAACTTTCTATCCATCATATGAAAAATTAATTCACTACGTGGGCGTACGTATGGCTTATTGTCTCCATGATGTGGTATAATATGTTTTTCACCACCACCTTACATGTATTGGTATAATGATAAAAATAATAACTATATATGATTATTATAACAATATAATTATTATGAAATATTATACATCATTAACTATAATACCATTAAATAATTATGAGAATGATATCATTGCTCGTGCATACGTATGACCTACTATCTCCATGATAGGATGCGATTCATTCTACATGGTATAAACTTAAGAAATATTATATAAATGATTATAATGAATAAATATGGTATATATTCCATAAATGATATAACTATCACATAATAAGTAGAACATGATCTTATCTGATAAAACATAGGTAAAAATAGTTTATAACCAATGGACGAGTAATAATGCTACTAAAAAATAGATAATAATATGATTATATATAATATCATAAAAATTACTATGATTTAGAAATAATTAAATGGAATAATTAAAATAATTATAAATGATGTTTGGATACATACAAAGGAAATTAGGCCAATGTTAATAGATAATTCTTTGATCTTATTTTTATCTGAATTTTGATTATACGTATGTATTTGCTGACGTATATTTATCATCCATGTCCATGTTTCCAAATTATTCATTTTAAATTAATAATTATATTATTATAAAAAAATTTAGTGACAATATTACCAATTAGTTATTTTTTTACAGATGGTATGAATGGATTCTATTTTCATTATCCATATGATGTATTGTTTTAATTTTTCTAGAAAAGTATGAGCAGAATGTTTTTTTAAACATATAAAACATAAACATATTATTACTTTTTCATAAAAGTTTATTTACATAATTATTCCTATACATGATTTCATGTATATTTCTTAAAAAATTATTTTATTTTCATATTATGAAACATTTTGAGAAAAGAATATGTTATTGAAAAAAAATGACTTTTCCTCAAAAATTAATTTCGACTGTTATATCAAAATTTACATTCCACATAAGATGAAATTATTTAATCGGTTTATGTTTAAAGTATAATATCATTATTTATCATGTGATTTTATTGTGTTTATGATATAATTCTATTTTATTAAATCCACTTGTTTTAATAGGATTATGTTGTAGTGGAATGACGTTTATAGAAAGAAATTTTAATCCTTGGTTTATGATAAATAATTTATGTTATTATGGAACAATGCATGAAAATTTTCATTATGATATGTGTGGGGAGTATGTATCCTTCTAATGAATTTGGTAAATATTTATATCTCATGTGATAATAATGGATGTAATGGGAAATTATATTTGTTTATTAATACAGGGCTAGAATGAGGAGTGGACTCAGTTTAATAAAGGACTTTTTCTATTATGATGGTGTTTGAAATGATACAGGACTAAAATGAAATGATATTCTATGCTTATGTGTACACCACAAAACTTAATGTCTTATGTTATGACTTTTGGGATTATGTTCATTGATTCTTCTAAAATATAATGATTAATCCCATGACAAAATATCATGATCTTACATTTGCAGGATATATTTTTCAAATGTTATCTTCTTATGCCCTATGATTATGATGTGATTGATATATCCCAGGTTTATACTTATTTAGCATCTGAGATCACTGTTTCATCTTTTTTTCCTTTCCCTAGGTCATGTATACATTTATTTATTAAGATATGTCAAAAATCAGTCGAGTTATGATTTAATAAATAAGAGACAATGATGATTTCTTATGAACTAGTTGTTTATGTTTCCCGGTTCGTAAAGAAACCATACCTATACAGTACCATAGTGTCTTTTTATTTTTTTTTAAATTAATATTATTCAATATTGAAGTAATAAAATTTTATATAAGGTATGGATAATTATAATTTCACCACAAAAGCCATCATTTAGAGCTTCTGTTACCGTTGAACCTTGATTAATTTCATTGTATAATTGAAATTTAATAGGTGGTCACAAAATCTCCCTTGATTTCACTTACAAATGGAAACAACTTAAACTGTTTCATTTATAAATTTTACCTTATAAATAATCATAAAACCCTATCAAATTTTCCTCTCCTAAAATTACCGTTATGTTTTTAATTCCCTTTCTCTATACATTTTAACATGTTTTTTTTCAATTATAATATGTTTATCTCTAGCTAGTTCAATGTTTTAATGAAATTATGAGAAAATACATAACTATTGTTTCATATTATTTACAAAAAACACCTAAAATAATCATAGTAATATAATAACCACAGTATCATTAGTATAATATTGTGTTATTATATTAATGGAATATATCTTATTTATACCTACAAAATAACTTTTGAAAACATAATAATGTCGATCATCTCTTGTTTGAAGTATCACCCACACTATGCGACATCTTCATTTTTTCACCACCACCTCTCTTTATAGGTTATTAGGATGAAATTTAAGAATAATTTTGAAATATATATCAGAAATATGAATATTAAGAGAGAAATTATAATCCACCTTAATTTCTATCATTCATAGGGAAATGAAAATGTTAATCTTCCATAGTATGGACTACAGCCCCCACGAAGTAACATTTTTATTTTTAATATTGGTTATCGATATTTATTTTGACTACATAAAATTTTAATAAAATCATTAATAATATAAATAATATAATTATACTTCTATTATATGAAAAAATTGTAAAAATAAACAATTTATTAAACAAATTCCCTCATTAAATTGCAGTATGTTCATGTATGGGTCGGTCGAAACACCAATGTTAAAAATGCATTAAAATTATATCATGAGTGAAAAAGTGAAATTATATAACAATATTAAATTATGTTTATAAGAAAACATATGATATTTTTATGGTTTTGAAAATGTTATATTATGTATTTATCATATTATTAAAATTTAATATTGGATCGATAAAATTATAGAAATATTCCAACAGTAATTAAATTTTCACACAAAATAACAAAAATATATATAGAATGAGGTTTGGTATTTATAAATAATTATAAGTTATCTATTAAATTTATATTAATTATTTATTAATTAAAACCTCATATAAATTAATGTTTAGTGAAGATGGCATCATAAATATTTCCTAAAACGTTTAAAGTTACTAACACCTAATGGTAATAATAAGATATAACTAACTAATATATTCACAATAAATGATGATAAATGCTGTATATGAAAAATAATATATATGAATAAGTTTCTGAAATAAAATATCAAGATAGTTATAATTTTTAGACTTTAATTTATATCATATTTGACAATGTGGAAAAAAGTTAAGGGTTTGTACTAACTCAATTTTTTTCAATTAAGTTTAAATCTTACTTATTGAAAATATATTATTCATTGATAAATTTTTTTACCAAATGAATTCTTTGTATTATAGTTCTTAATTTTATTTTTTCTATAATTATTGCTTATAATATATCCAATGACCATCACCTCACTAATTAGGTTACTTGTAAGGGTTCTTTCATTGAAATTTTAATTCCTCAAGAAATGAATGTTATACATCGTGTTTTCCATTATATGGTGATCCCTTTAAAGAACCCAAACCTAGTATCCCAGAGTTGGTGGTTACATTAAAAATCTTATTGTATTTATAATTGATCACATCCCAAAATATTAAGTGGTTAAATATTATTGTTAAACTAAATACATAATTTAATCTTACATTACATTGGGAAATAAAAAAACAAAATAATGTGAAAGTTAATATAAATAATTCTCAAAATCATTCATAGATTAATTATATATATCTTGAGAAATTGAAATAATACAGGTGATATCATATTCTTGGAAATGGTTATTTATAATAGAACCTATCATTTTATAGAAGGAATAATCAAAATGGAATGGTAAATAATTAAAAACAATTTTCATTAAATCAATAACGTGAGCACAAATAATATCATGGATAAAGAAAATTAATATCAAATTATTCAAAATATATATACCTACTACAATCCATGTATCTCAGTGTTAGTACTTACTTTTTGAAATTCATGCTAGATACAGGAGATCAGAAACCAATGTATAGGATAATTAACTTTTACTGGAAAACTAGATAAATCATGAATCCTACATTTCATTTAAAAACATAACATGAAACATATGATATTGATTTAGAGAAACATTATTACTTTTATCATATCCATTAAAATGAAAATCAAATAACACTTCCTCACATCCTATGAAAAGTAAACACAAGAAGGGGTGATATCTAATTTGCAGTAAAGTTATGCGTACAACATGAGATATCCAAAATATATAAGGAATAATGAATTTGGAATGTTTAATAACTAAAACACATTTCATTAAATAAATATATTGACCAATTTGATTAATATGGATGGAATAAATTATGAAAAAATGGTTATATGTAAATAATAATATGATATTGGAACATATCCATTAATATTCTAACTAATCGATTAATTACACGGACAAGGATAACTAATTTTATAATGATGGAATGAATAATGAAAACCATCATCAAAATACCATCAAGTCATTATTAAAGATATTTTACATAAATATATAACACCACAACCAATTACCCAATACAACTTGTCTATTGAGAGTTATCGATGCATCAAGGGGCCACAATGGGCCCAAACCATCACTTACTATGTCTAATGCATTCCTCATATAAAAGAAGAGAAAAAAAATCAATGAAAACATTTGTATTAAAAAATATTATATGAAATGCTAAAAATTTTCCTAATCAATTAACTTAATAAATATATACTTTCCATCTGGAAAACATGTATATAAATCATAATATATTCCCTAATAAATAAACATAATCTTAAACCATAGAGAGTACTATGAAGAATGGAATAAAAATAGTATATTCTAGAGAAACTGATCAGAAATCATCAATAGAAATAATAATGGTGGTATCATTAACCAATATCCCTAGTACATTACATGTTATATATGGGAGGGTGATTTTTCTGAATAGAAACATCATAAAAATGGAATTGAAAACATTATTGAGGAAAATAACCTTTTAACATTGAAAAATTAATTTTAAAAACAAAAAATATTCGGAATATTTGAAAATAAATTTTTCTTCAAACAAATCATGGAAACATAAAAATTATTCTTCATGTGATTTACTGTTCATGATGGTAAAAAATTATATTAATGACATATATATTAAAACAAACAATCATTCAATATTTTAGTAAAAGTTATAAATTAACTAATTCAAATAATGATAAGGATATAAATCTAAAAACCAATTTTAAAAATTAAAAGATGGCTAAAAATTAAATTAATTTTTTATAATAGTATAAAATTCATAATTTTTATAGAAATCATCAATGTGGTAAATAAATATATTTCAATAGAAGAGAGAAATAAATTCAATTTTCCATAAAAAAATTCTCATACAATAGTAATTACATAAAGAGAGGAAAATGATTATGAAACATATAATTTTAAAAAATAACCAAAGTATATGAAAAAGTATTAGTTTTAATATATTATAATGATGTAATTCCCCCAAAGTAGGCTTAAACAAAAATAATCCCCAATAATGATGACATTGTGAAATAAACACATACTGATTTTCCATCTTTTGAATCATACTTCCCATGAATGACATATCAATATATATATATGTATATACAATAATTTTAATGATAGTAATTACTAAATAAATTCATGTTAATTATATACACCTGACAAGATTTATAAATGGTGAATATGGCATATGTCTTATGGATGTAAAAGTCAAATGAGAAACCATTAAATTAGGTTCTATTTCAATCACACATGTTCGATCATCCTATATAAAAAATAAATATTTATTATAAATTTTATAAATAAATATAATAATATATATCAGGACATATATGATTTAATTATATGTTTTTATATCATTTTTAATAACATATCACTATTGAAATCACAATTAGGGGAGATAACTACTTTGTTTTTTATGTATTTTTTGGATGGGTAGTTTTGTTCATTTTACATTGATAATGGTAAATTAATATCGATAATTTTAACCATGATATAAATATTTTATTTATTAATTTTATAAATATTTATAATTTTCTATAAAATATAGAGATAGAAAAATGAGTTAAACTGTTCCTGGAGATGGTAGTTTGTACGTATGCATGAATGTTGTTTCCAATTTTTGACAGAGGGAATGAAATAACATAAATAGTAATTCAACATTAAATAATAATTATTATAACATATGAATCATAAATGTTAATTTAATAATTTTTTATTACTATCTACCATACAGTATAATAAAAAACAAATCTCACTGCATCATGGAGCCGGTAGTCAATACATATGCATGATTGACAATATGATTTTCGGACATATTAGAAGTTAATAAGGTAGATGTGATATTATAATTATTTTAATATAATTACATAATAATTTTAATATATATATATATATATATATAATAATTCCACCTTTATATCCATAAGGGATAGGTGGTGATGGAAAACTAATTTCATGGGTTCCGGAGACGGTAGTCCCCCATACACACAATCGACATTAATGTTTCCCATTTGATGGAATAAGATATTTTTTATAATTTATTAAATTGAAATAATATAATTATTGTATATATGGGTTAATGGTGTAATTATCTTATAAAAATTTTAGATTGTCTTGAGGGTGTAGAGGATGAATTTAAAAGAAGATGTGTGGTTAATAACTATACCTCAATTTCAGAGAACCTCTTAGTTTTATAAATAAATACTTAAAATATTAGATTTAAGATAAGTCCAAGGATTATATGTCCTAGGGTGAGATTTAGGGAAGGTATTTTTATAGGTAATTTAAGAAGAAATGGATTTTTAAGTGTTAATAAGAGAGGGTATGATGTTCCCTTTTATAATTGATGGGAGAAAAAACACTTCGAAATTTTAAAAAGAATAAATTATAAAAATTATTTTCATATTATAAGAGGGTTAAAAATGGATTATTATCTATACATGGATTATATAAAGTCAAAATATATCCTTTAAATGTAATTGGACTCGTTTTTAGGTAATCTTAACCCCTATCTTCTTTGTTTGACCCCCTATAAACCTGTTTTACCCTTTCCCCTAGGAACTAATTTTTACAGTTTTTACTAATAAATGTGTCAAAATATTATGTTAAAATAATTATATAATATTAGTTATTCAAATTTGAAACTTTTAATCCATTTTACAAATCAATTAACCTATGTGGAATAATTGAATTGAAAATAATACCCGCGGGTGTGATGAAAATATAGTTTTCCAAAAGAAATTTTGAAAAATGTATAAAAGGTTATTGAATATAAAATTGAACATATAATTAATTAAATTGATATAAATTGGATAAATATTTTTATAATTAAATATATTTTACTTTTAAAATATTTTTTAAAAAAAATTTCTATGTAAATACTTTGAACAATAAGGGAGTTTAAAAAATCAGTTTTTTCCTCAATTCATCCAAAAAACATTATTTTTTGAAAATTATTAAAATGGAACATGAAGATAATTTAAACTTAATTATTTCAAATATTAATTTTATATTTTAAAATAAAATTTCAATATTTCGACAAATATATTTTTGTTATATGTTTTAAAAACAAGATGAAACAGTTTTTAGAAAAAAAAATACATTTTCTTTCTAGAAAATCATTTCATTTTCATTTAGGTGATTGTAATTTTTAATTATAACTAATTTATAACCAATAAATTAATTTATCCATGGATAAATAACAGAATTTCTAAAATATAGTTTTTCCTCTTCATACCTTCCAATTTAATATATAGGTTTTAATAATATTCAATTTTATGATTATTTTATATCCCGGGTTGCATGTATCACAAAATAAAGAAGAGATTAAATTTATTTATGATCTAATATTTAGTTAGGTATTGAGGGGTTACATTTTTAAATCATTAATAAAATTTCATTATTGAAATTTATATAATGTAACCCCATGAAAATACTCGTTATCAAATCATCATAATTTCCATAGGTTCTCACAACACCTCTTATATCTCTTCATTTATCCAAAGAACCTTTTGTAGTTGAGACATCCAATTCCCCAAAACATATTCGATTGTTTCTATAATTTTTATAGGGAGTTCATAACATTATAGATTATTTTTTAATTATATTTCATGAGTGGTGGTCACAAGTGTTGAGTCATAAATTTACTTCCCTAATAATGACATATGGAACACATAATGTAATTTATAGAGAGTTGGTGTCATATCCAAATGGTAACCCATAAATCCTAGTATTTAAAGGATTTAAAAGGTATTATGCACCTATGGATATGTTTCCCTTTAATAATGTATCATATAAGACCCTTCAATTGATATTCTTTCAATAAAAAATGATCTCTCACTTGATATTACAAATCTCCTCTATAGTTACAAGAATAGATATTTGTCCAACATTGTGGTACATTAATATGGGTTTGAATCATATTTACATATTCTATTTTATCCTCTATATGTTTCTGTCCTACAAGATTCCATTCACCTACTACTTCCCGACAAGTTGGAGTGTAAAATCCATAGTATATAATTTTTGATATGATTCCATATGAATACTTGAATGGAAGTTATTGTTATACAAAAACTATTCCAAAGTTAAATACCAATCCCATATAAATTTAAATTAAAAATTCCATGAAATAATAATATCTTTTTTTGAATGCCCTTTTAAACAATCCATCAGTTTGTGGGTGATAATGAATGATCAAATGAGGCTTGGTGTAATGAGAATTCATAAGATACATAAAAAATATCATTGTAAATAATTCATCATGATAAAAAAATTAATGAGTTACTCAATGATGTATTATGAAATCATTAATATGAATTTTTGTGAGGAAATGAAGAGAGATTTATTCTATTATACTGAGAAAATGTGACGATCTTATAAGGTGATCAATAATGACCCCTGAAGATATATTCAACTTTGGAGTCTTTGGAAGTCTTGTTATAATGACTATTGTAATGTAATACAATTTCTAAATGGGAATAGGAATAGTTTTCATGAATCCTCTAGGATGATACCTTTTAAACACTATGTATTGGAAAACCAGACATCTTAACACAGAATCAAAGATTTCCCACTTCATATTATCGCTCTGAAAATGTTCATTGAAATGCATTTACTTATTGGTTCTACCCAAGAGTATAGATAAAATTGGGATATGAGCATCATGAAATAATTCCATCATTACCTCAGGTATTGGTGAAACATAATGTATCTTTCCAAATTTAAAAAATACATCTTCATATATTAGGTCTTCCAATTTCCCATTATTCACTACATTAATTTTAATATGAATACTCTCATTACTATGTAGATATATTTTTATATTTTCCAATAAATATGGTTTAGTAATAATTTGAATAAGTGGTGACATATCATATTTCTTAATAATTAATATATCATTATTTACTAAACCCTTGAACATGGAATCTCTTTTGATCCTCATTTCTATCATGACTCCATGATCCATCTAGATTAATGCCTATGATACCTTATTATCATTCTATAAGTGGTATTGTATAGGGTGGTTATAATATTCGAGTATCTCTAGCCATCAAATTTTCTCTTTGTTGAGATATTTTTTTGAAAATATATATAATATACTCTTATGATCCTTGTATATTTAACATATTTTTTATTGAGATAATATCTTCATTGATTCAATGAAATTATTATTGTAGCCAACTCTAGATCATGGGTTAGAGAGTTTTTTCCAGGAATTTTTACCTACCATGGCTCATAGAAAATAACATTATCATTATGTATAATAAGAAATGATGTTCCTTCTTTGATGAATCAATACATATGAAAAATCCACCATTCTCTGAGGGAAGAGTTAAAATCAGAGCATTCTCTAATATCTTCCTTAAATCATCAAAATATTATTCAAACTGTTTTTTCTAAATGAACATAACATATTCAAGATTAATTATTGTTAACTATTAAAAAATCATAAAAATATATGAACATGTTGCGGAATTTAACATACCGAACTAATGAAAATACACACCGTGGTAATTTTCATTAGTTTAATCTATTCTGAGAATGCATTTTTCATTGTAGGATCAAATGAGATCCCATCCTTGGAGACAACAAGTCCAGAAAAGAATATTTTTGAATCTAGAATTCACACATTACAAATTTACCACATAGTGAATTTATTATAAGAGTATCTATATTGATAAAAATGTGATTCTCATTGTTATAATTGAAGTTATAGTACTTCAAGATATCATTAACAAATACCCCCAAAAAATAATAAATATATTACTTGAATATGATTTTTATTATATCTAGGATGATAGAGGATGAAATATTCTATCCTAATGGAATTATTGTGATCTATTAATGTTCATACCACATATGAAATTATATCCTTTGAATATATTCCCGTTATAATAATATTTTAAGATTCCATGAATGAAGGGAGATAATTAAAAATTATTTGTCACCAAGATGATGATCGAATAAGCCATCAATACATATTTGAGGTTAATAGTTCATAATCATAATAACATTGATTCCCCTATAATCAATACATAGACTAATCGATCCATATTTCATATTAATGAAATAAACATGGGTTATCCATGGAAAAACACTAGCGTATATGAATCCCTTATCACACAATTTATCTAGTTGTTTTTTCAACTCTACTAAATCCATAGTGGATATTCTATTGTGAGTATTTAATATTCCTCATGAATTATGGATTAAAACAACAGAAAACTAAAATTCACACTCAGGTTTATTTATACATATTTTATCAAGAAATAAATCAAGGTATTCCATTAAAATAAGTACATTCTGATTTTTTAGATTAAGTATTCCATCCATATATTTTTTTCCCTTCATCCAAAATAATATAATTCAAATGAGTTACTTGGGGTGGATCTTGATTGACTTAAATGAAAAATTATCCCCTATATATATGATGAATTTCACATATTAATCCTAAATTTTTATTTCCTTCAATTTTCAAAATGATTTCTCATGATATATTGAAATGGATTCCATAAAATTGATTATATAAAAATAAATCATCGACATAATAGTGATGTCTTTAAAATTCAGAATGATTATGTGATATGATGAAAACTAGATGATACATCCGTGTTGTAGTGATAATTATACTAGGAGTGTCGATTGAAAACTCAATTTTTATGTTTATTGGAAAATATATATTTTTACTCAAAATAATGGGTGATATAAAGGAGTGTGAGGAACCAGAATCATATTAATCAGTATCTAAATTTTAATATATGAGTAATTTACCTACCGAAAAATCATTATGAACTTCATATTCAATTGTTGTGAATTTATAATCATGGACACTATCCATTTTCCTTTTTGGGGAAAAAGTCCCTTGAAAAACGAGACAATCATTTTCATTGCATCCCATATTATTATAGTTTATAAATTTCACATTGAAATTTTCATTGTTTCCCTTATAATCACAAGTGTGGTTGAATTTCTCTCAAAACTTTTTAAAAAAATACCATTCCTAGTACTAATGTTCCATAAGGTTTCATTCAGTTGTTCATGTTCGAAATTACACTATTCACATATTCACTTTTTCCTTATTTCCTCTTCTAGAGTGATCATCCAGCCATTTCATATCATTATTTCCATCCACAATTATATTTATTTATATTATCATGTCATAAAAATAATTTTAAATTAATCGTAATTTCTTGTATATAAAACGCGAATTAACCCATGCATTAATCTGGGGAGCTTTAAAGAAGGTGAGAAATAAGGCCTTTTTATGCATCATGTGAAAATATAGTCAAATAAAATTTAACCATTTTTTGAGTTATTAATTTTAGGTACAAATATTTCATAGTCACATCTAATTTTTTTATCTAAACATTGATGTATTTCTTGGAAAACCACATAATCCCAGCCTTAAAAAACATTAACCAGATATCCTATACATAAAATTACCCTAAAATTTTTCATATAATTATATAGGATAATCTATGTTTTCATAAATTTAGTTCCGAAGGTCAATTATAAACTTCTGCAGATAGTAACTGTAAATCCCCTAATCCTATAAACCTAGTGTTAGTGGTCACTTTTTTATAATGTTGTCAAATATAAGAGATAATATCTCAAGGGACTAAATAGTTTATTAGTATTGGAAAACAAGAAACATACATCAACAGAAAATTTAATTTGAAAAATTAAAATACAACCTAATATTTTCATTGACTCCACTGTTATTCCCAATATCATATATCTATATATAAACCATTTTAAATTTCCAACATTCATAGGGAAAGGAAACATAAGAAATGGGAGAGATATAATTTTCAGTAAGGGTATGTATACAAAAAAATATAACATGTGTACATAAAGAATAATCAATATGGGAATGTAAATAACAGAAAAAAAATTCATTTAATCAAAAACATAAGTATGATGAATTATTTTGTTGGAACACATGATATATGAAATAATTCCTTATCAATAATATCATATGTTTTATAATTATCCATTAATATTATAGTCAATTTAATAATCACACGAAGATTAATAACGAATCTTATAATGAGGACATGTGTAATGTTTAACATCATCAAAATACCATCAAGGCCTTATTCAATGAAATCCTACATAAATTGGTAAAACCATAACCAAAGATCCAATCTAGTTTTTCTTATGAGATCTATTGATGCATTTACTGATATAAAGCACCACCCATTACTTATTATGTCCAGTAAATTCCTCATATGAAAGGGGAGAAACATAATAAACATAAACAACAATATTGCAAAACTAGAGTATGTAATGTTAATAAATTACCCAATTAATAATAATAATAATAAACATAGAAAATCATATTGGAAAACTAGATTATAAATATTAAAACATTCCCCAATTAATAAATATAATTATAAACCATCTAGATTAAAATAGAGAATGGTATGAAAATAATAAATCCCCCCAAAACATATCATTAACAAAATAGAGTAATAAAAATCATGGAATTATTATAATATATAATTATTTGAGTGTAATTAAATTAAGGGTTGTTTATGTTGAATAAATATAAATACAATAAAAATTTATGTAAAAACAGTATTTAGAAAATATATTTTTTACATTGAAAAATTAATTTCAAAAAAAAATCCAGAATAATAGGGAGAATATTTTCACTAAAAAGAACAATAGATCCTTGAAAATGAAGAATAAAAAAATTGAGTATTTGTGATGGTAGGAAATTTCAATCATACTATGAATGCAAAAATAAGGATCCCTTTCATATATTTAGAAATACTCAAACAAAGCTCATTCAAAATGTGATAAGAAGAATATATTAAATCCATTCTGTAAAAAGAAAAAATGGATAAAAATAATTTTAGTAAAACTTTTATGAATAGTTATTAAATTTTGGATAATATCTTTATAAAACATAGACATCTAGGATAAATTATTTTCAATCAAAGGGAGAAATAAAGTCAGTTTTCATTTACAAAAATCATTTAAAATATTAAATACATATAACGAAGAAAATGAAAGGACGATTTGTTTTCAAAAAATTACCTTGGAGATGGAATAATATTTAGTTTAGAAAATTTATATAAAATAATTACCCCAAAGGAGGCTTAAATAAAAACAACCCTATATAATGATGTGATTGTGAAATAAACCCTTGTCACATTTGTAACTTTTGAACCATAATATCCATGATAAAAATAACTTTATATATATATTTCAAATATTTCACATGATAATAATTAAAAAATAATCTCATGGTAATTATATACACCACACAAATGAAATAAGTGCTGAATATTCCATATATCTCACCGAAGTAAAAGTGCGATGGAAAACCGTATACTTAGGTCCAATTTCATTTGTACATTTTTGAAACTTCTATAAAATAAATTTAAATAAATTTAAATATTTTGTAGAACTATAATCATATATATCATACCATATATGATTTACATGAAAATATTTATCACCTGTTCATTAAAAATTCATTGATTATGTCATTTTTTCGGGTGATAATATTTTAATTTTTGTCATATATCTTAATCTGGTAGTTGCAGTCCTTTCACAGTGAACATGGTTCCATTATATCCAATATTTTAACTATTATATAAATATATAATATATAAATTTTGAAATTATTTATAATATTTCTTGAAATAGAGATAGATAAAAATTATTTACGCCATTCATGGAGATGGTAGACTGTAAACATTCATGAAGGATGTTTTTTTTATAATGGTTGGAATGAAATAATGGTAAAAAATCACCGTTAAATAATAATAATTATATAATATACCTCATATATCTTCATCAAAATAATCCCTATTACAAACCCTCTTATAATAAAATGAATAACTAATAACATGGCTTCGTATAGGCGGTAGTCTACAAATATGAACAAGGGACATTAATGTTTTTAAACAAATTAGACTGCAATAAGGTAGATGTGATATTATTATTACACAAGTTTAATTATTTCATTATGATAATATAAATAAATAAATATATATATATTTATATATATTAAATCCACCATTATATCCAACTGTGATAGGTTGTGATAGAAAGTGAATTACATCCGTTCATGGGGTTGTATTCCATTACACACATGATCAATGGTTTTGTTTCCTATTTTATAGAAGTGGAGACATACATATGTTATTTAATTTACCTAAAAATATATAAATACTTTTGGTATAATGGTGTTATTTCTATATAGTTGGTGAATATTTGAATGGGGTAGAAGAAGAAATAACACGGAGACATGTGGTTAAGATCTATACATATTCTTTAGAGAACCTATATAGGTTTATACATAAACACTCATTAGATTATTTTTATGATAAAAAATGAATCGATGTCATAGTTAGGTATTTATTAAAAATATTTTGGAAGGTATTTGTTGAACCAAATTTCTTTTAATGTGTTAAAAATAGAGTAGAGTGGTTCCCTTTTATAAGTGTGCGAGAGGATAAATTTTGAAGTTTTTAAAATAATAAATTATTCCTAAATTTTTAAAATTTCGTAAGTATAAAAAAATGGATCATTATAAACCTTATGTGAGATAAAATCTAAATATTACTATACAATAGGAATTGGAAATGTTTTTCTGTAATGATAACCCTTTTTTTATTTAACCCCTCGTAATTTTGTATTACCATTTACCATAGTAGTTAAGTTTAAAATTTATAATATTCCTGATGGCCAAAAGTTAACATTAAAAAATAATATAATATTAATTATTATTATTATAAAAATGGAACCCATTTTACAAAATTAAATTCAAATAAGTGGTAAAATTTATTTTAAAATTAAACCTGTAGTTGCGATGAAAATATTGGTTTCCAAAGGAAATGTTTTGAAAAGTATAAAAAAATTTATATCATAATTGAATATATAGTTGATAAAAATGAACTAAATTAGAATAATAATAAAATAATTGAACATATATTTCATTTTAGTCAATTTGAAGAAAAATTATCCATTATAAATTATTCAAACAGAAATCCATTTTTCTCAATAAATCAGTATAATAGTTAATGCTATTTTGAAACCATTTTTTAAAATTAAAAAAATTTGTATGAATGAGTTTATTTATACATTGTATAATAGTTAAAGCTATTTGGAAAATATTTCAAAGAAAATATGGACCTAAAAGATAAAGATTACCGAATTAGTAGAGGAAAAAATTTGGTTTACCTTACAAAAATGCATTTTGAATTATTGAGTTCCAAATATGGTAAACATTTTACTAAAACTTGAAAAAAACCAGAAATAAATAGATTTGAATATTATATATTGTTTTATGAAAGGATAATAGTATAATTAATATACCAGAATCTAAAATAGGGGAGATCCTAAATAAGGATGATATTATGAAATAAACTCGTATCTATTTTGTAAAATTTGAGTCCTAAACCTCCTAAAATAAATAATTTTAAATGAAAATTTTAATATAATTAAAATAAAATTAATAATGTATTATCATATCATATAGTGTATTATATAAACTATAATAAGGTAACATGTGGTGAATATGGCATATTTGTCATGGAAATAATAGTGAGATAAGAAACCCTTAAACGGGTCTCACATCCTTTGTATGTGTTAGAAGGTTATATATATTAATTTTAATTTATTATAAATATATTCCATAACTATAATTGTAACATCCAAGGTAAATAAAGAATAAAGAATTTTCATATTTATTAATATTTACAAATTAAATATTAATTTTACTTTAAAGGGGTTGCTATGTTCGATAGCATACCCAATACGCAATAAAGAATTTCTTTGAAATCTTACGTTACACACTGGTAATAAAATAATATTATTTTAAATGGTAGTTAACACGTAGCCATTGTATTGGAGGTAATGGTAGAAATAACTAAAATATGGTTACATATGTTTGTTAAATGTTTTTACATTTATCCAACAAAGGATAAAGGCTTAAAATACGAAAAGAATTCAATTTTAGGCATATATACTCTAATATTCACTTAAGGTCCACTTGTCACCTTTTGATTGCGAACTGTCATTAAATATAGTTTTGGTCACTCTTATACATTCCACTGGACCAAATAAAATTCCTCTTTAGAATAGGGATATCAAAATTTACATTGTGTAAATTTTTGGTAATTTTCAGATAAAGATCATTTTTTAATGAATAGTGAAAAATTTTGTATTTTAATTCAAAACCACTTTTTAGTCTAATTTATTTATATTATTATATTATCTTTTGAATTGGATTTAAAGTTAAATTAGAATATATTTTTACCATTTAATCCAATATTGGTCTTTGGAATTAATTTTACCTTGAAATTGCACTTAAACTAGTGTCAATCTTTTGATACTTATTGTTTCATAAAAACACGCTATTTGCTCTGACATCAGGAATTAGTTATTAAATTAATTAGTTTAACTTATCTGGTTCTAATTTTTTTAAAACAGAAATCATTTTTTAATTCATAATATCAAATATACCTTAGGGTGAATTTTTTGTATTTTTCTGAAAAACTTCAATTTTTGATGAATAGTGAAACAACTAAGTGGTACTTAAAAAACTGATTTTTCGTTTAAATAAAATTTTACCACCTCTGTGTATTGAATTAGAAAAATCCATCATACATGGTTATAATTAAGAATTAAAATGTGGTTTAATGGGATTAAAATAATTTTTTGGTGAATAGTAACTTTTATGTTTTTAATCGCGATTAGAGGTAATTAGTGTAGTCTAAGGTAAAAATAATGTTTTACTAATATGAAATGACCTAGACACATGTCCTACCCTTATTGGATTTGTCATGGACATCCAAGACAATCCATGGGTCAACTTGGGGACCCCATAGAGCCACTTAGGTAGGGAAATGACATTAATAACTTTTTATTTAAAGTTAAAATAAAAATGTCACAAACATGAGTTGTTTTACTAAAACAAATTTTAAATGGGGTTATACAAGTTATATTTTTGACTATAAATATTAATTAGAAATATAATAATATTTCCTATATCATGATATTTTTTATACATTAAATAAATTAGATTATTTATGACACCATGATGATGCAGCGATTACCTCATTATTCAACAATTCAAATAAAATGAAACGATAATGTAAAATATAAGACCTAAACATGTCAAAAACCTATTGGATGGGTGGATTTCGAACTCTTATCAAATTATCATTTAAATAGATAATTTTGGGACGTTTTAAATCAGAAAATCATTCTATAAGAAAGTAACCTTTTATAACATTCCAAAAGTTCCCCTCCTCTCCTCTTATAAAAGGCCCTCAACTCTACCACCTTACCCACAATTCCAAAGCCTTTGGATCGGCCAACCCTTGATTATTTTGTCTCTCAACATCCCTCTCTAACTCTTAGAAGCCCCACTTTGGGCATAAGTCTTCCCAAGGAAGCCTTTGAGCTCAAATAAAAGAGAGTTACCCGATTTAAAGGTAGTGTCTTCTCTTGTGCTCTTATGTTTTATTTTTCTTCTCCAACCCCCTAAACTCTATTTATTCATTTATTTTGTAACAAAACCTGTATCTTACATATATTAGGATGTTTTTATAAGAATTATTCTAGCTACACTTACACGAAACTACATCTAGTGGTTAAAGAACATACTGTTTCCGTGGATGGCGAATTTCTGCCTCACGAAATGATGATTGTTCAATATTCTTTTAACACCTTAAAAGGTGGACATTAAGATGGAAATATATTTATATATGATATATAATATGTTTATGTTTTACTTAAGCTTCTGTATTTTTCATTTATGGAATACATTTATGGTTTCCATTATGGGTAAACACGATATCTTCACATTAGGATGTGCGGACTACCGCCCCCTCAAAGTGATTTGATTCGTTAATGCCAAATGTGGGATGAATAAAGGATTTACTTAATGATATTATATATGATATTATATTGGAATTATAATATACCTTAATATCATTATTATTCCATTACATAAAATACGAAATAGAAATAAAAGTAGCGTTCATGCGTACATACGGCTTACTATCTCCATGAACGGTGCATTTCATTTCTTACCTCTAAACGTTATGTAATATTATAAATGCATGTATATACTGGATATATAATATATATATGATATATACATAATGATTATAACTATGGATATAATGGATATTTGCCTACGTGAACAACTTGTAAATATAAGAAGTTCACTTTTGACTCAAGTACCAAATATCGACAAAACGACTGTTATTAACTTAAATGATTACATAAAGTTCATAACATGGTAATAAGTGATATAAAAGGAATAATGAACTCGAAAAAGGGTTCTTAAGAATGTATAAATTAACTCATGTTTATTATTCCGGACATTAAAGAACGATCGAGTCAAGTCGGACTCGAGGTATGGGATTTCGTCTCAATCTCCATTCATTGAGGCATATTTTGTTTTATACACACCCTTCATTTATACGGTATATAAACCCTTTGACTTTTACGTTTATGCAAAAGGAATCTTTTTTATACGAAGCTTTTTACTAAATGACAAAAGGGAATGTTTTTGTCGTATGTATGTGGCGACAACGACTTCTCCGCCGCCGTGACCATTATTTGAGTTTCGGCTTCCTCTACAAGCCATACATTTTTTTTAAAGAAAAATACATACCATGTTTTAATTTTCTTTTATTTTGGTATTGAAAATGGTTTTCATATTGTTTTTATATCAATGTTTTGTATTGATACCTTGTGATTGAAAATTGGAAATGTTATGTATCCTTTATGCATGTTTCATGTGATACGATTATGTTATGGTTCATGGGAATTATTATGAAGACGGGTGGTTCCATGATAAACTAAGGGCGGGTGAGCCCGATATAGCTCTCCAATGCATTGGGTAACGCGAAGGAGTTAAACGTTAAGGTTTCTCCAAAGATATTTAGAGAATATACTATGATGTGTATTCCAAACGTAACCAAGAGGGTTACTCCCTACGTAAGAATGTTATGAATGCCTCAAGTTACCTTTATGTATTATGATTTCTATGATTTATTCATGATTTGATGAGGTATGTTAAATTGCTTATGTTTTATGAGTAGAGTATGATTTCTTTGAATCTTGTGTATACATGTACTCATGTTTCCTTTCTATATTTTTATATCCCTTACTGAGCTTTTTATGCTCATCCCATGTTTTTGAAATGTTTTTCACAGGTCAAGGGAAGGGTACATGATATGATGATAGTTTCAAGGATGTTTCAAGAAAGAATCCATTTTTTATTTTAAATATGTTTCCATTAATGGGAAAAAATGAATACTATATTTTATTGTATCCACTTTGTTTAAATGTGGGATGTAATGCATGTTTTATGATCTAATTCTCTAAAACTCTAAACCTGAAAAGATCCTAAAGGTGTATTGTTGAAATATCTCAAGATTAAGTAATGTTTAAGGCTGTGGCCTTATAGTTGGTATCAAAGGTCGGTTTAGAAAACTTTAGGAGTTATAATTTTATTAAATGATTATCCAAAAATATTTTTTTATGGTCAAATTGAAATGATATAGCATTTGAAGATTACCATGTCTCTTCATCTATGACATGTTTGTTCAGAATAGTTTTTCGTAGAGGAAATAGGGAAGCAGTTATAGGATGGCATACAGAAGGAAATAACCTTCCGAATCAGCATCCTGAGATGGTCGGACTTGGAACTGAACCATTTTTTGTAGTAATGACGCAGTTCACTCAAGCAATAAATGGTGGTGGTATCCATGCACGAGATCAGCCAGATCAACCGTAGAAGAACATGTCAGTGGTGGAACATTTCATGACGCAACATCCCCCATCATTCAGAGGATCATCTGATCATGTGCTAGCTGAAGGGTGGATTAAAGAGCTGGAGAATATTTTTGATGTCATGGGGTGTTCAGAAAATCAAAAGGTTAGTCTTGCTATTTACCATTTGGAGGGTGAAGTAGATCAGTGGTGGTCGATGGTTAAAAATATCAGGGATGCTGATGAGATTGATGCTCTCGACTGGGATGAATTCAAAGGTATGTTTCTTGAGAAGTATTTTCCTAAGGCTGTTCAACTTAGGATGGAAAACAATTCTTGGAATTGAGGTAAGATGAAGACTCAGTGGCTTCCTATGAAGAAAGGTTCACTCAATTGGCAAGGTATGCTCCAAATTATATCCGAGATCTTGACAGTAAAATCAATCGTTTTTACTCAGAATTAAAGCCAAAATATCGAAGGGATTTAGCTTCTAATGAGTTCAAACATTATGAAAAGCTTGTTCGATGTGATGAGAAGGTGGAAATGGAGTTTTCCGATGATCAAGTGTTCTATAACAACCAACAAAAGAAGAGACCGAGGTGGCAGGCGAAATGAAAGAATTCTTCAAAAAAGACTGATGGTATGAAAACTAAGTTTTTAGTTTGTGATAAATGTGGTAAAAGGCATGCTGGGGAATGTCTTCTGAATTCTGGAAAGTGCTACCAATGTGGAAAGATGTGATATAAGGCTTGTGATTGGACTAAAAAAGATCAAGGTTAAGGTAAGACCAAATTTGATTTTCAGTTAGTGAAATTTTTTAAGTGCAATGAGATGGGTCACTATGCAAAAGAGTGTCCGACAAAGAGCTCGAGTGATGAGAAGCAGTTAGACTACAACCAGAAAGGGGTGGTGAAATCCTTTGAAACTACTTCAGCAGATGTCAGGCCATAAAATGAAGTTGTATCAGGTACTTTGTTTTTTCAGATTATGCCAGTGTGTTGGTTGATTCGGGGTCTACACATTCTTTCATCTCTGAAACCTTTTCTAGTAAAATGGGAATACGATCTCAAGAAATGACTCCTGAACTTATCGTAAAAACACATGGGGGAAATGTTGAGGCAAAAATAATTTATAAGACTCTTACTATCCTTATCCATGGAAAGAACTTACTTGAAACCCTAATTGTTTTACCTCTAGAAGAGTTTGATGTTATCCTGGGTATGGATTGGCTCTCTATTTACCATGCTAAGATTGACTGTAGAGCTAAAGAAGTTTCTTTTCAGAAGAATTTCAGTTTGTGTACAAGAATTAACCCTTACTGTTGATAACTTATCAAGAGGCTGAGAAACTTATAAAATATGGAAATGAATGTTACCTTGCACACATCGTTGAAAATAAAGTAACTGTTCAGATTAATGATGTGCCAGTGGTAAATGAGTATCTTGATGTTTTTCCTGATGAGTTTCCTGGAATAATACCAGATCGGGAAGTTGAATTTACTGTTGACTTAGTTCTTGATGCTAATCCAATTTCAAAACCCCCTTATCGAATGACTCAAATTGATCTTTTAGAGTTGAAGGATAAATTGCAAGATTTATTAGAGAAAGGTTTCATTCGACCTAGCACATCACCATGGGGTGCTCCTGTTTTATTTGATTAAAATAAAGATAGTTCAATGAGACTTTGCATTGATTATAGAGCCTTGAATAACATCACTGTTATGAAAAAAATATCCTTTTCCTCATATCGATGATTTGTTTCATCAGCTCCAGGGAGCTCAGTATTTTTCAAAGATTGACCTGAGATCTGGGTACCATCAGCTGAAGGTAAAGGAAGCAGATGTTCCGAAGACTGCATTTCATACATGATATGGCCATTATGAATTTTTAGTAATTCCTTTTGGGAAAACCAATGCACCTGTTGTATTCATTGAATTAATGAATAGAATTTTCCCTGAGTTCTTGGATAAGTTTTTGGTTGTTTTCATTGATGATATTTTGGTGTTTTCTAAAAGTTAAGAGGGGCATGAAAGACATTTAAGGGTTATTTTACAAACCTTGAAAGAAAAGAAATTGTATGTAAAATTCAGCAAGTGTCAGTTTTGGTTACAACAAATTTCTTTCCTTGGTCACATTGTTTTTAAAGATGGGATAACTGTTGATCTTGAAAAAACAAAGGTTGTTGAAGAATGGACAAGACCCACAAATGTAACTGAGATTAGTAGTTTCCTTGGTTTGGAAGGCTATTACTGAAGGTTTGTTAGAAATTTTTCACGGTTATCTAGTCCAATGACTAAGCTAACTCAGAAGGGTGTTAAGTTTATCTGGAAAAAAGAATGTGATGATTGTTTTCAGGAATTGAAAATATGATTGGTGAATGCTCCAGTTTTGGAACTACCTTCCAGGAATGGTGAGTTTGTTATCTACAGGGATTCTTCATTGAAAGGACTTTGTTGTGTCCTAATGCAGAATGATCAGGTAATTGCTTATGCTTCACGATAGTTAAAAACTCATGAGGTAAATTACCCTACACATGATTTGGAATTAGCTGCTGTAGTTTTCACTTTAAAAATTTGGAGGCATCATTTGTATGGAGTAAAGTGTTAAATATATACAGATCACAAAAGTTTAAAGTATATATTCACTCAGAAATAATTGAAAATGAGAAAGAGGGTATGGCTAGAATTAATCAAGGATTATGATTGTACAATTCATAACCATATGGTAAAAACAAATAAAGTGGTTGATTCTTTGAGTCGAAAAAGTAATGCTTCATTAACAATGTTGCGTTTGGAACGTGATCCTTTGGTTAAGGATTTGATGAACTTTGGCATAGAAGTTTTTGGTGTAGGATGTTATTCTGTTTTGTTTCAGGTATCAGTGAAATCTTCTCTATCAGACAGAATCAGGAAAGCAGAGAAGCAAGACAGTGAGTTGCAGAAAAAGGTAGAGCTGGTTCAGAAGGGTAAGTTTCCTGAATTCAACATTTATAATGATTGTGTTTTGATATTTGGGAAGATATTGTGTGTGCCTTGTGATTCACAGTTGAAGAGAGAGTTTTTATGTGATGCTTATATTTCTCTGTTTTCAGTTCATCCAGGTAGTACTAAGAGGTATAGAGATCTTCGAGAGTATTACTGGTGGGATGGAATGAAAATGGATATTTCTTATTTTACTGTGATGTGTTTGACTTGTCAACACGTAAAAGTAGAGCGGCAGTTACCGAAAGGGATGCTTCAGCCTTTACCAGTGCCAGTGTGGAAATGGGAAAATATATCCATGGACTTCGTTGTGGGAGTGCTAAAGACACCTCGAGGTAATAATGCAATCTGGGTTATTGTTGATCGCTTGACTAAATCTTCTCATTTCCTTGCTATAAGAGATACTTTTTCCCTAGATCAACTTTCCTGTTTGTACCTTAAAGAGATAGTCATGTTGCGTGGAGTTACTCTCTTCATTATATCTGATCGTGATCCCAAGTTTACTTCTAACTTTTGGAAGGGCCTTCAGAAGTCGTTGGGTACTGAATTAAATTTTAGTACATCTTTTCATCCTCAATCAGATGGGATGTCAGAACGAAGAATTTAGACTTTGGAAGATATGCTATGTGATTGTTTGATGGATTATCAGGGAAGTTGGGACCAACATATTTCTTTGGTTGAATTTTCATATAATAACAGTTTTCATTCCAGTATACAGATGGCACCATTTGGGGAATTATATGGGAAGCGGTGTCGAACTCCATCTTTATGGGATGAAGTGGGTGAAAGGAAGTTGATGGGACCAGAATTGGTAGAAGAGTTGGTTGAAAAAGTTTAGTTGATTCAGAAACACATGAGAATAGCACATAGCAGGCAGAAGAGTTATGTGTATACCCAGAGGAAGGATCTATCTTTCGAGGTAGGTGATCATGTTTTTCTCAATGTTTCACCACAGAAAAGTGTGATGCGATTTGGTAAGAAAGGAAAGCTGAGTCCAAGGTTCATTGGACCATATGAAATTCTGGAGAGAGTTGGATCAGTTGCTTATCGAGTGGCTTTACCTCCGAGTTTATATCAGGTACACAATATTTTTCATGTTTCGATGTTGAGAAATTATATGCCAGATTCATCTCATGTATTGAGCCCAGAGGTAGTTCAGTAGGAGGAGAATCTCTCTTATGAAGAACAACCAGTCCAGATTCTTGACCATAGAGAGAAAGTGTTGTGGAATAAGGTAATTCACCAGGTAAAGCTTTTGTGGAAAAACCATATGGTTGAAGAGGCGACGTGGGAATATGAAAATCCTATGAGGGAAATATACCCCCACTTATTTTGATAAGTGAATAAAATTGCGAGGACGCAATTCCCAAAAGGGGGGAAGGATGTAACATCCCAGGTAAATAAAGAATAAATCATTTTCATATTTTTTAATATTTATTAATTAAATATTAATTTTACTTTAAAGGGGTTGCTATGTTCGATAGTGTACCCAATACGCAACAAATAGTTTCTTTTAAATCTTACGTTGCACACTAGTAATAAAATAATATTATTTGAAATGTTAGTTAACACGTACGTGTTGTATTGGCGGGAATGAATGGAAATAAATAAAATATGGTATATATGTTTGTTAAATGTTTTTAAATTTATCCAATAAAGTATAAAGTCTTAAAATACAAAAAGAATTCAATTTTAGGCATATAAACTCTAATATTCACTAAAGGTCCACTTATCGCCTTTTGATGGTGAACCATCATTAAATACAGTTTTGGTGACTCTTATACATTCTATTGGACCAAATAAAATTCTTCTTTAGAATTGGGGCATTAAAATTAACTTTGTGTAAATTTTTTGTATTTTTCCGATAAAGTTCATTTTTTAATGAATAGTGAAAAATGTTGTATTTTAATTCAAAACCACTTTTTAGTATAATTTATTTATATGATTATATTCTCTTTTGAATTGGTTTTAAAGTGAAATTAGAATATATTTTTACCATTTAATCCAATATTGGTCATTGGAATTAATTTCACCATGAAATTGGACTTAAACTAGTGTCAATCTTTTGATACTTATTGTTTCATAAAAACACGCTATTTGCTCTGACAGGGGGAATGTGTTATTAAATTAATTAATGTAACTTATATGTTTTTAATTTTGTAAAATAGACATCATTTTTGAATTTAGAATATCAAATATAACTTAGGGTGATTTTTTGGTATTTTTCTGAAAAAACTTCAATTTTTGATGAATAGTGAAACCACTAAGTGGTACTTAAAAAACCGATTTTTCATCTAAATGAAATTTTACCACCTCTGTGTTTTGAATTTAAAAAATCTGACATACATGGTTATAATTAGGAAGTAAAATGTGGTTCAACGGGATTAAAATAATATTTTGGTGAATAGTAACTTTTAAGTTTTTAATCGTGATTAGAGATAATTAGTGTAGTTTAAGGTAAAAATAATATTTTAATAATATGAAATGACCTAGAAACATGTCCTACCCTTATTGGATGTGTCATGAACGACAACGACAATCCATGTGTCGACTTGGGGACCCCATGGAGCCACTTTGGTAGGGAAATGACATTAATAACTTTTTATTTAAAGTTAAAACAAAAATGTCACAAACATGAGTTGTTTTACTAAAACAATTTTTAAATGGGTTTATACAAGTTATATTTTTGATTATAAATATTCATTATAAAGCTAAAATTATTTCCTACATCATGATATTTTTTTAGACATTAAATAAATTAAATTATTTATGACACCATAATGATGCAGTGATTACCTCATTATTTAATGATTAAAATAAAATGAAAATAAAATGTAAAATATAAGGCCTACACATGTCAAAAACCTATTGGATGGGTGTATTTATAACTATTATCATCTTATCCCTGAAATATATAATTTTTGGACATTTTAAATCCGAAAATCATTTTACAACAAAGTAACCTTTTATAACTTTCCAAGAGTGCCCCTCCTCTCCTCTTATAAAAGGCCCCCACCTCTACCACCTTACCCACACTTCCAAAGCCTTTTTCATGGACAAAACCTGACCATTTTGTCTCTCCACATCCCTCTCTAACTCTTATAATCCTCACTTTGGGAATAAGTCTTCCCAAGGAATCCTTTGAGCTCAAATCAAAGAGAGTTACCCGATTTAAAGGTAGTGTCTTCTCTTGTGTTTTTATGTTTTATTTTGCTTCTCCAACCCCCTAAAGTCTTTTTATTCATTTATTTTATAACAACAACAGTATATTCCATATACTAGAATGTTGTTATAATAAGGATTAGAGCTACACTTACACACACCTACATCTAATGGTTAAAGAGTATACTGTTTCTGTGGATGGCGAATTTCTGCCTCATGAAACGATGATTGTTCAATATTCTTTTAACACCTTAAATGGTGGCCATCAATATGACACTATATTTATATATGATATATAATATGTTTATGTTTTACTTAAGCTTCTTTATTTTTCATTTATGGCATTCCTTTATGGTTTCCATTATGGGTAAACGTGATATCATCATTTTAGGAAGTGCAGACTACCGCCCCCTCAAAGTGATTTGATTCGTTAATGCCAAATGTGGGACGCATAAAGGATGTAATTAATGATATTATATATGATATTATAATGGAATTATAATATACCTTTATATCATTATGATTCCATTCCATAAAATATGAAAGATAAATGAAAGTAGCGTTCATGCGTACGTATGGCTTACCGTCTCCAGGAACGGTGCATTTCATTTCTTACCTCTAAACGTTATGTAATATTATAAATGCATGTATATACTGGATATATATGATATATATGATATCTAAATCCTGAGTATAACTCTGGATATAATTGATATATGCCTACGTGAACAACTTGTAAATATAAGAAGTTCACTTTTGACCCAAGTACCAAATATCGACAAAACGACTGTTATTAACTTAAATGATTACATAATGTTCATAAAATGGTAATAAGTGATATAAAAGTACTAATGAACTTGAAAAAGGTTCTTAATCATGTAGAAATTAACTCAAGTTTATTATTCAGGACATTAAAGAACGATCGAGTCAAGTCGGACCAGAGGCATGGGACTTCGTCTCAATCTCCTTTCACTGAGGCATATTTTGTTTTATACACAACCTTCTTTTATATGGTATATAAACCCTTTGAATTTTACATTTATCCAAAATGAATCTTTTTTATACGAAGTGTTTTACTAAATTAAAAAGGGAATGTTTTTCTCATATGTATGCGGCGACAAGGACTTCTCCACCGATGTGACCATTATTTGAGTTTTGGATTCCTCTACAAGCCATACCTTTTTTTAAAAGAAAAATAAATACCATGTTTTACTTTTCTTTTATTTTGGTATTGAAAATTCTTTTCATAATATTTTATATCAATGTGTTGTATTGATATCTTGTGATTTAAAAGTGGAAATTTTATGTTTCCTTTATGCATGTTTTATGTGATACGATTATGTTATAGTTCTTGGGCATTATTATGAAGACGGGTGGTTCCGTGATAATCTAAGGGTGGGTGAGCCCGATATAGCTCTCCAATGTATTGGGTAACACGAAGGAGTTAAACTTTAGGGTTTCTATGAATAGATTTAGGGAATATACTGTGATGGGTATTCCAAACGTAACCAAGAGGGTTACTCCCTACGTAAGAATGTTATGAATGCCTCAAGTTACCTTTATGTCTTATGATTTCTATGATTTATTCATGATTTGATGAGGTATGTTAAATTTCTTATGTTTTATGAGTATAGTATGATTTCATTGATTCTTGTGTATACATGTACTCATGTTTCCTTTCCATATTTTTATATCCCTTACTGAGCTTTTTATGCTCATCCCAAGTTTTTGAAATGTTTTTCACAGGTCAAGGGAAGGGTACATGGTATGATGATAGTGTCAAGGAAGTGTCAAGAAAAAATAAATTTTTTATTTTAAATATTTTTCTGTTGATGGGATAAAATGAATATTATCTTTTATTGTAACCACTTTGTTTAAATTTGGGATGTAATGCATGTTTTATGATCTAATTCTCTAAAACGCTAAACCTGAAAAGATCCTCAAGGTGTATTCTTGAAATAACCCAAGATTAAGTAATGTTTAAGGATGTGGCCTTATTATATATATATATATATATATTACCGTATATATTTTTACTAAAATCATTTTATCACCTATTTAAAAGAAACAATTTAGTTAAATCACATTTTCGGGTGATAAATGCTTAATTTTTCATGCATGTTTTAGTTTAGCAGTTTTGGCCATTGTTCATTGATCATTGATCCATTATCTAGATAATATTAATAATTATATAAATATAATATATATTAGTTAAATATATACTTATTACTATCCATTTAATGTGAAAATGGAAAATGGATAAAATCATTTCATGGAGGTTGTAGCCCACACGTACTCAAAAGCAAAGTAGTCATTTTCCAATGAATTGGATGATAATAAAGAATATTTGATAATAAATTATAGAAAAATATTTATATAATATTTATAATTTAGTTATATATTTAGAAATATCCATGTTATGAGGGTATGAAAAATGAATTACATCGCTATGTGGAGATGTTAGGCCATACGAACACACGAGTGATGTTTTTGTTTTCAATAAGATGAAAAAGAGATGGAAAATTGTTTTACCAGAATCATAATAAAAAAAATTTATCTTCATGATACTAGAGTTATTATTTTAGGATGTTTGAAACATAATTATCATAATTTGAAGAAGAATGATATTTTAAATAGTTGGTTAAGTAGAATACATATTTTCAAAAGAGATCATTTATATCTTCTATTGTGGGACCTAGGGTACTAGATTTGGAATGTAAAGAACTTATAAAATTTTAATAATTTTGTTTATAATTTAATTTATTAGGTTTTCGTAATGACATGTTTCTCAATTTTGTGTAATGAAAAGAGATAATAGGTTTCCTTTTATAAGTGAGGGGATATACATTCTTGGAATTTTTTAAAAGTGTAAAATAAATAAGTTTTTTCTATTAAAAGTGATCCAAATTAATTTAATTAGAATATAATATGATTATGAGCTGAAAAATGCTAATATAAAACAATTGGGCATGTTTTGGTTAGGTTATCACAGTTATCATTTTGTTTTTACCCCCATTAACCGTGTTGACAATTACCATAATATTAGAGTTCTCTTTTATTTAGGGGATAATAATGTCACCATAAAAGGAATAAAAAAACATAAATAGATCATGTTTGATTTTTTATTCCATTTCTAATTAATTTTGATGAATATAATATTTTTAGGAATTTTAAATCATTTAATAGATATTTTTATTAACATATAATCAATTTCATTTTTAACACTATTCATTTAATTTGAATTTAAATAAATCAATACTGATAAGGAAATCTAGTATATATCTTTTAAAAAACTCGAAAAAGTCATATGTATTGATGATATTATTATAACTCAATAATTCATCCACTTTTTATTATATTTAGATTTCTCAATTTCAATTATTTTATTTTTCTATTAATTGAGTAAACAATATATTGCTGTTGGGTTAGAATTTTCGTTAATTAGTTAGTCACGAAAAAATAAAAATAGGATACCATTTCAAATAAAATATTAGTATTAAACATAACTTATATTTATCCCATTAAAAAATATTATAAATATTAAAACAAATAATGTGTAATTTTCCCCTTTATATTTTACTTAAATAGTATAAAAGTAAAAATCTATGAAATATGGCACAAATATTTCCCTTACTGGAGTGAAATTTATTTTCT
This sequence comes from Viscum album, assembly GCA_963277665.1. Classification (NCBI taxonomy): domain Eukaryota; kingdom Viridiplantae; phylum Streptophyta; class Magnoliopsida; order Santalales; family Viscaceae; genus Viscum; species Viscum album. The sequence continues at coordinate 1,428,786,234 of OY728152.1, forward strand.
ATGGTTACTATTTTTTGTTAAAAAAAATATTAAAACTATTTTGAATATTTTTATCCTATGATTACAAATATGGAGTCTATTTTTAAATATTTAATTTTAAAATGTTCGTGAAAATAATTTATGATTAAAATGAAAAACTTAATAAAAACGCTTTTTTAGAAAAATGTACTTTTCAGTAATAAAATTGTTTTTATTATAAATTAAACAATTAAATTTATTCCAAGGAAGATAAATGGATTAATTGTATTTTAAATTAATTAATTATAGTTTGAATTTTTTTAATAAATAATATATCTTCATAAATTCTTGTGATAAAAATAAATATAACAATGAATAAATATATTTTCTCACAATTCACTAAGAAATCCTTATTTTTAAAAATAACCTAAAATTTCACACAATTGTAATTATGATTTGATTATAAATAAAATTGGTTCATTTTATAAAATAAAATTTCTGATAGTGTTTCAAATGAACCATAATTCCCACACAAATAATGAAAAATAGAACCATTATTGATGAAGATAATTATTTTAAGAATAATTTTTTACACAAGATTATGTACATATTTTTTAATTATAATTAAATTAAATTAAATATATATATATCCTTTTATAATTTTTAGCCCTATTCAGAGCCAAAATTTCAATCAATTGTTTATAATAGTCATTATTTTATTTCATGTTTTATTTAAGCTTGGTGTTTTGTGTTGTATACACTATTGAACATAATGTTCCTTTAAAATATTAGGTTTTTACATTCATCTCATTTAACAAATTTCATATCCCATTATTCCCTTATTCTTAGTATTCAACGGGTTGAATTTTTAATATTATTTAATGGAAAACACCACCATTAAATGGGTTATTAAAATATCATTTTTTAAAAGAAGGAAAAGGAACTATGAAGGTGTTAATAAATAACACAAAACTAGATTTCTAAAATGGATAACATTATTGGGAAGTGAATATATGGACATGGTGGAGAAAAATAAAACCTATGGACTAATAATGAGTGATTTATAACATGAACATGTGAGAGTTAATGACCACAAAAAGATAAATCTATGATTGATGAGAAGACCAAAAATTAATTTGAAATGATCATAATATGACATATTTGTTTGTCTCAAGATCATTTTCCTAATGTTAAGGAATTATATTTTGATATTGACTAATAATATAAGGATATATAATTACACGAAAAGCATATTTTCATCCCCTAATAAATTCCACCACAATATTGTCCTTTCTCCAAATGATGAGTATTTTGGATGAATTATTGAAGCCCGAAAAACTAATAAAAACTTATAATGGATCACATAATCCAACAAAGGATAATAATACATTCCCCCATTCATTAATTTTTTCCCAAAAATAAATGTTTTTTCACCAGCTAATATTTTTTTTCAAATTATAAAATTCTCTTTATATAGATATACCTTGTTTAATATAAAAATCTATGTACTAACACCAAGAGTTAATGTTATATTATTCCAAAAATAAATAACCCTACATCCAAATCAACATCAATATGCTCCAAAATAAATAAATTTTAAACCCCAATGGTTATTTCATAGATTTCAACATAAATTCCCAAAATATAATGGAACTTTTCCCAAATAATTTTTATTGTTTAAACCTATATAATTCTACCCCATTAGGAGAAACAAAAATATTTTTATCCCCATGATAAATCTTCATATAAACATATAATGTAGTGAACTTCACCAAAATACCATGAATCTAATTGGAATGATAACATGAAAGGTAATCCATAGCTTACATATAAATATCTCTGAAAATATCACCTTGATAATGAAACAATTTTTAACTATCGTGATTATCTATATCCCACTATACAATAGACTATAATTAACACAACATAAAATCATATATAGAGCCAAATGGGTATTTAAACCATAATAGAGTACTCCATTGAAAACCTAATAAATGATCAAAATCACCTCAAAATTCAATCAATTAATACCTATAAAGGGATGTCGATTCTTTGGAACTTCTGATAATCCTTAAAATTACAATACTATAAGGGAATCAATAACTATTAACTTAGCCTCATATGAAAACAAATATGATTCAAAAAATTAATGCAATATTTATTCCTAAAATAAAATCATATTATATTTTCTTAAATAAAATATTTAATAAATATCATCAATGTAAATTAAATCACTTGGTCATTACTACCTAGTTTCAAATTCACAAAACCACCACATTTAATTCATCAATTTCAATCATTACATTTCCACTAAATAAATTTTCATGGTTATTAGTACCATTAATTATTCTTTTTGGGATCCATAACCAAATTATACTATAGAACATGCCTTAGATGTGTAATTATTTTTAATTATAGAATATCATTGTTATAACCCGCCTTAAAATTAATCCACATATCCCTAATATAAATTCTTAAATCCTTACACTTTAGAAACTTGAATAACATTGGTTCTTCATTTTTCGAGTAGTTAAAACTTGGATTAAGGAATTGGATTGGATAATTCCCATATTCTCTTGACATAATAAATTTAACTTCATTGAAATCTGTTGCTATATGAAATTCATTTCCACATAGATAAAACAATCCCCTTCCTTTGGGTCATTTCCTAGATTTATCTTTATAATGTTTTGACTGGAAGGAAATTGAGTCATATTTCCCCCATGGTGTATATTACTTGATCATTTAGAAGACATTCTCCTTCTATCTATGGTGATTCTAACAGTGGGTTATTGTGAATGTTTTTAATCATATATCATGATAAATGATTACAAATAATTATAGTATCTCTCACCAATCCAATATTCCTTTTGATTTCCATTGATCCCCATATTCTCCATCACATTAAATGTTTACAAGGTTCATTATAATTCCATAAATTATCAAAGATAAAAAAATATTATGATATATAATAATCAATTGGGGAAAACATATATTTATGAAAATAATTTATAAGATTCGTCAATCATGACACATTATTATAAGATTAAGACAATATATGATTAATATAGGTCTTTCATGGTCATCATATATTCAAATCATTCATAATAGTTCATAAATTAATTTTTAATTTAGCCAATAATTTCTCCTAGGAGTGAAAAACGAGGTTCCTAGAAACGGAACACTCATTTTGAACTTGAATTATGGATGATATATATTAAATAAACTATATTGGGTGTTATTACCCATAAATGAATCTCTACGAAAACCATGTACACTTGTATTATTCATATATTGATGTATATATAAGAAAAAAACGTAATATATACCATAAAAACATTAGGTTTTCATAATACAAATAAAATTATATTATTGTTAGTCATGAGGTAATATTTTATAGTCCATGTTTTTTGAAATATCATTGCTATGTTTTATACTATACGTTCTTTGATACCAATTATAAATACCCCAAACCTATAATCGTAGAGGTAGTGGTTACATAATTATTTTTTCTTTTCATAAAACATATAACATACTAAAGGACAAAATAGTTTAATATTCACAGAAACCAAGATACATACTTGAATCAAACATTACATTTGGAAACATATGATAAAAAACTTAGTGAATGTAAATATTCTGTATTGTTAATCCCATTAAATGATCCTTTATTCAAAATATGAGGAAAGTAAAAAGAATAATTATGAGTCAAGATGGTCATTAAGGGTTTTGAAAAATCTAAAAAATCATGAGTAAATTTGTAATAATAAATATGGAATGATAATTAAAAAAACATTCAATTTAATCAATAAATATAACAAGAATAATAAAATGGAAGAAGTAAATGACAATAAATTTTTTCCATATTTATAATCACATGGTCATGATACTTATGTATATATATTATTAAAAGTAATTATATGGAAATTAATATCTGATTTCATGATGATGTATTTCATAATGCTGGGTATCTGAAACATAATGTTAATTCCTTGTTCTAGGACATTTAAAAATACTATCAAGGCCTCATTCTATGACATCCATAAAAATATACAAGGCCTAGTTCAAAAACAAAATCTAATTTTTTACATGATATACACAATTTTTTGAGTGGATATGTATTTTTAGGACCCAATCATCACATAATAAGTTCAATTATTTTGTTATATGAATAAAAAATAAAATTTAATCAATATTCATTAAAAATAAATTATTATTACCATTAGAAGAACTATCCAAAGGAACATCAATACATTCCCAAATAAATATTTCCATAAACCTTCCAAATAAATATTATGGATGATATCATTAAATTATATCCTTATAAAATCATAATATTTATATTAGAATATTGACAGAGATGAAATTATTTTCAAAATATCACTCGAATATTTCTTGTTGAAAATAGTCTTTTTTTACTTTGAAATGACTAATTTAAAATATAATAATTTTCCATATATGGAAGAAAATATTTTATTTGAAAGGAAATATATTAAATAATTAATTAATATTAAAAACAATTCATGATAGTGATAAATTCCATTTATTCTACAAAATTTAAAAAAAACATTCAATTCACACTTTTATAAATGCTCAAAAAGTAACTCATTCAGATGAAACATTTGAATAGTAACTACGATGAAAGATATAACTAAAAATGAAAATTTAAATAAAAAAATGATAAAGGCAATAATGATATTTACAATAAAAGGGGAAATATATACACAACATGATTGAAGCAAGTTGTGAATATGGATTATTTTTCATGGAATCAAAAGTCAAAGGAGAAACCATTGCCTTATCTCCGAAATCCATTATTTGTGTTATAAAATCATTCATAATAAATAAATATTTTTTTAAATATTTCATAGAACTGTAATTATATATACAATACCATATATTAATTACTAATAATATTTTATAATCCATTAATTAATAATTATTTGTTAAAATTCATGTTCCGGGTGATAACTTCTTCATTTTTCTTGTATGTTTTGGTTCTATTGTTTTGGATATTTTTCATGAATCACAATAAAATAATCTTAAAAATTTAAATCATTATTTATATATAATATATATTCTTTAAATATATCCACAGAACCATCCATGTAAATCATAAATGAAAATGGATCAGATCATTTTTAGAGGTGTTAGTCCACATATGTGCACGAGCGACACTATCATTTTCCAAAGGATTGGTCAGTATAGAGGTTTATTTGAAATTATAATTAAAAAATAATATCTATTTACCAAATGTAATATATATACATTAATAATCATCCATGTTAAGTGGATTTTGAAAATTAATTACACATCTATGTGGAGATGACAAGCCATATGCACACTTGAGTGATATGTTTGTTTTTCATAGGATGAAAAAGAGATGGAAATCTATTTTAATATAATAATTATTATTAAATATTAGTGTATTTATTATACTTTAGTTATTATTATTTATAGTTAAAACATATTTATATGATGTTCGAGTAGAATACAATTCTAAATACTTGGTAATGATGATTACATATTCTTCAAACGATATTCTTTATATCATCCCTTAAGGGACATAGGGATGTTATTTAGAAGGTAAATAACCAATAAAACATGTACAATTATATTTATGATGGAATTTGGTAGTTTTTGGACAAGATATGCTTCTAAATATATTTTAATGATAATATATAAGAGGCGTCCGTTTATAAGTGAGTGGAGGGAAGTCATGGAATTGCATAATCTATTAAATTATTATAAATTATTATTTATTTATAAATAATGAAAATTGTCATAGTTTGAATATAATATGATAAAGAGTTCATATATTATAATATAATAAAATAGTTACTTTTTTGTCTATGTTATCACACTTATCTATTAGATTTAACACTCATTATCCATTTTTACAGTTATCACAATATTAATGTTTTCTACGCTTTATTGGTCACGAATGATTCCATAAATGGATATAAAACCTATAAATAGACTATGATTGATATTTTCAACCATATCCATTAATTTTTTATGAAGATAATATTCTATTTAATTTTTTCCATTTAATAAAATACCACGCATTATAAAATATATTTAATGTAATATTTGGAACTATTTATTTAATTTGGAATTAAAAACATCAATATAATAATTAAATTCGAATATAATGATTTAAAATAGCTCTAAAATTTCATTTATATGTACTATATACTTATAAAATAAGGTTTCATCAAATATTTTTACATCGAATATTTTTAATATCATATATATTATTTTTCAATTAATTGAGTAAATTTTATATCATCTTTGTTTAATAATTTACGGAAAATATTCCATCATTATAAAATAAAAATAAATTTAGAAGATAAAAAATCATTTACCTTTTTAAAAATCATTTTGATTCAAAAATATGTTTTATTTAAAGTTGACAAAAAACACTATAGATTTAATACTTTAAATTGATATTTTCTACTTTAACATCCTCTTAAATATTATAATAGTAAAAAAAATAAGTCCCTAATTTCCCATATTTTATAAAATATCATGGAAATGGAAAAGAATATATTTATCTAACAAGATAATGTAATGTTTTAGGGTCATTCTTATTCCTTTACATATTTCATAACATTAATTACCTCATTTACTCTTATTAATGGGATAATTATTAACTTGTGCTAGTATTTTAATTGAAAAAAATTAAAAAGGAACTAGTTTAAAAAATATGTATATTATTATTAGATATGTGGAATATGATTTCAAATATTAAATTTAAATAATGTTTAGAAATTAATTTAAGCATAAAATGAATAATGCAACACAGAAAAGTGTTCCTTCAAAATGCATTTTTCAGTATATATTTTTTTATATAATGAATTAATCCTTGAAAATAATTTCAATGAATTTAATTGAATTAAATAATAATTAAAAGAACATAATATTATTTAAAACCATTTAAAAATTAAATTTTAAATATTAAATGTTTGAAAAGAAATACAGTTTTAAATGAAAAATTTTAATCATCAATATTCACTTTGAAATCAATCATTATAGAAAAATCAGGAAATTCCCCCATATATTAATTTCGATATGATGATTTCAAAAATTTAAATTATTTTATGAAATAAAATTTAATAAATTGGTATACATTAATTACATTTCAATGCAAAAAATGAAAAATAAAACCTTTTTCAATGAAAATATTCCTCCGAAACATAAAATGATTTTACATAAAACTATTTAATATTTTTTATTAGTCATGATATTATATTTAATATTTATAATTATTTTTATATTGTTGTTAACCATATTCATACCCTCCAATTTTGTGACCAAGTAATAACAATCATAATAATATTTCATGGTTCATTTATGTTCTGTGTAACATGTTGTATATGCAATCGAACATAATGTTATTTTAAAAAATTGAGATGTTTTAATTTACATAAACAAATATATTTTATGTCATTATTAACTTATTATTTGATGTGTTTAATGTTCCATTTGAAATTCTATCATTCAAGTTTCATTGATTCAAATTTTTTTGAAGTACAAAGTTGCATTTGCATCTATTTTCAGTTCCCTATGAAATGTTTGATATTAAACACCATATATTATTTTATATGGTATATTCAATTACATATTGAATTCAATTAAAATTAATATAATTCATTTTATCATATTTGAAATTCATGATATTCCCATCCTGTTCATTGGATTCTTATATTACCATTACTATAAGGGTTTTTGTATCTCAAATTTTCTTCGTTGATATACGATTCAGATTAACCACATTTTTTCATTTTAATTGAATATATTTATCATGTATTACCTTATATTTATTCTCATTGTTTTTCATATTTTGGGGATTAAGATCATGAAAATCTATTAATGATTTTGTATCTTTAAATCAACCTCTACTATAGGCATGATTTTTTGAAATTAAAATCCTATTTTAACACTCTTTATTTAATTCCTTTGATTGAAGGGAGATCACATATATACAAAATATTGATTGAAAGTTAAATATATTATTAAAAAAAATCAATTTCTCTATAAATCATAGTTTGATGGATGCTTAAATACAAATATATTTCATTTATTGATTAGTGAAATAGTTAAAATTCATATACATGTTATTCTAATATAGATATTTATTGATTATTAATGAATATTAGATGTGACAATAATATATTATTCATTAATTTATATGATGAATGAACTAGACATTATTAGTAATATTTGGGGCCCATAATTTCCCCTTGACACACTGACAAGACACATGAGACAAATTCGCTTGGTTTTTTTGGTGTATGTCTAACCAAAATAAATTCCAATAAAATGGAATTGAATACATGATTATGATATCTACTATCATAATGCCTATGATTAGGGAAAGGAGTTAACTATATGACAATATAAATTTCATCACTAAGGATCCAATTAATATTCTCCATGTGTTTATGTATAGATATTTCAACCATAGATATGTTACGATCTATGTTTCATTAGATTATAGAATTATTTTAATTATAAATCCACTCCATATTATTAAGGATCATATTATACTCTTGTTTCAAATTTAATTATTATTGCTTATTTTTACCCGTACAGATGGTTTTTTCACCCCCTTTTTTAGTTTACCTTACCCTATATTGTGAAGAAATGTATTAAACATGATATCCATATCATAATAACTTATTTTCAGAAGTTTTTTGGGAAAGTTTGATGACATATTATATATGAAATATTATATTACATATTGTAAAAGACTGTTTGGTGATATATATATATGGGTATTGTTAGTAAAATGTTCTCCAAACTTTTTAACGCTCAATACATAAAATGTCTCTTGAATGAGTTTAACTCAATAATTTTTTGGGGATATTTTAGTGATTAATTGTTAAAAAATTTCCACCTTAGTTAAGTTGCAATGGGATTAAATGACCCTATCTAGGTAACCAAATTGTTACTCTATAATGTCCAACAACCGAAAAATGGATATAAAATATATTGATTTCACATCATCATAAAACTCATCAAAAAAATTAATATTTCATAAATATATTAACACTTGAAAAATAAATATGTTTCATCTCAACCACTTTGAAGAACGATTATCCCATGGAAATGAAATTGGTCACATAAAAATCTCATTTAAACCATATTAATCCACCCGGAGAAAGAATGGTGGTGTAATTTTAAAAAAATATCCCCATTGGAGAATAAGTAAAAAAATGGATTACACCATTTATGAATGGAAGTGCCTCTAAAATTTCATTATAAAATTTCAGGAGAACCACATTATCATTTTAAAAATCATTTTAGAAAACATAAAATAGTTTGAAAACATTTTACTTTACAAATTACCCTAAAACATATAAATGATGGTTTGAAAATAATTTTAAAAACATTCTAAATCAGAAAAAAATTAAATTCCTTTCCCTTGAAATCAATATTATAATGTAATTTAAAATATTTTGAATTTTTTTTAGAAAACATTAGTTTGAATGATCAGTGATTTCAAACTGAAGAGAGAAATGATGTTCGATTTTCCTAAAAACACATTCTCAAAAAAAAATGTTGAAAAGTGTATTTAATTGGTACAATTTCTGGATGTATCTTTAATAAAAATATGATAATAGATATCATGATAATTATAATATTTCAACATCTAAAACATTATCATACACAATCCCATTAAATGATGAGATTGTAACAAATGACTTTTACCCCTTTTGTAACATTGAATCTTGATACCCATGGAGGAAAAGAATAAATAAAAATTATAAAATCATGAAAAATAATGAGATTCAGTATATCACATTTCAAATGAAAATTATATGAATATTATAAAAATCATAGTTATATAACATAACAAACATCCCAATGAAGGGAAACTATGATAATAATACCTTACCTATATGGTAACTATGACACCATAAACCCAATGAAGAAGGGATTATAAAATGGATATTTAAATAACCATAAATTTAATTGTAATAATTATAAAATATAGTTATGTTTATTATATACACCACACAATAACAAATAAGTAGTTAATATGGAATTTATCTCATAGAAATAAAAGTGAGACGAGAAAAAAACCCTACCTCCCACTACCTTTTAGTGGAATATAATTTAAAATCATGAAGAATGGTTATAAAAATGTTATTAAGTAATTAGTGAAAGATATTTATATTTTTAATATCATAATTTATTTTCTTATGAATTTTCATTACCCGTTTATTAGTAATTCTGTGTTAATGTTATGTTTTGGGTAATAATTGCATTATTTTTCGTATAATTATTGAATTTCTCTTTTTGATCTGATTACAACAAAAACGTTTTTTCATTATATTTATATTGTAAAAAATTATATAAATATATTACATAATCAGTATATATATATATATATATATCCATAAAATGGTTTAATAAGAAATGAAATAAACTATCTATGAAGACAGTAGGCTGTACATAAACTTGAATGTTGTTTCCATTTTCATGTCATATTAAAATAAAGGAAAGAAAATGATATATATATATATATATTATAATTTAAGAATAAATTTTATTTAATATATATCACATATTTTTATTAAACTCATCCTAAATAAATTACATGTAAAGTGTCAATTAATCACATCATTTCGTGAGGCAGTAGTCTACCGTACAGTTGAATGACCATATCATATTCCCAAAAAAAGGAGAGAAAGAAGTTATGTGTGATATAAAATTAAATAATAATAATAAAATCATAAATATCATATATAAATATTTTTTATATCATTATTTACAACCATGAATGGCGGTAATGGGAAAATAGATTACTTCAGTTCTAGAGGCAGTAGTCCACTGTACACACAAATGATGATTTAATAACCCATTTTATAGAAGATTATGTGTTTTCATTTCATAACCTTACCAAAATATAATGTCATTATAATGAATATAATAATTTAATTATATAATTATAGTAAAATAATAATTGAAGGGGTTTGTTATAAAATAAAAACAAAAAACACTTATCAATGAGTGTTACCTCTTCTTCGGGTAACTCATTTTGGTTTTCACTAAAGGCATTAGTTAATTCGATTTATGAAAAAATTATCGAACCTAGTGTGATTTTATGGAAGTATTAATGTGATTTTTATAGGGATTGGCGGATCTAAATGGACAATGAAGTGTGAAGAAAGGAGTAAAATGAGAGACTTTTTATTATGTGGGAGGAGTGGAATTCGGGTAAATACTCAAAATTATTCCATATTGGGAGGTCAATATTACCTAAAGTGGAATCAATAATGGAAATTAATTTTTTTTAAGTAATTCCATTTTGTAGGTAAGCCTCCACCACTCAATAAAACACATTTTTAAGCATTTTTTTCATTAACTACTATATTTCATATTTATTTATTTTTGTTTCTTTCAATAAGGTAATTACTTTTCTACCCTATGTGTTGTATCCATAAAAAATAAATTAATTTGAGACTTATTATAAAATATAAAAACTTTAATTATAATTATTTAGAAAAAATTTTATCAAATAAAAATCATATTTTTGTTGAGAATTAGTTTTAACCTAAGGGCATTTAATGTGTAAAATCACTATTTTATAAAAAATAATACTATCAATGTTTTTATCAATTATTTGGTAAATATGTCCATTATAAAAGTGATACTGGTCAATTAATGGATCATAATTTTTTACTTATTAAAATTTAGAAAAAAATCACTATAAGATAATATTTTTAGTAATTTTAAATCATTTAATTAAATATCAATTATTTTAAAAAACGTTAATGAATAATTTGACATTACTCATTTGAAATAAATATAATACAATAAATAAATGGATAAATTTTGAATATATTATGTTTAAGACTGTGTAGAAGGACATTTGCATCAAAAAATATAACCCAATAACTCATTTTATTTTCTAAACTAATAATGTTTTTAGTATCATTTACCAAGAAGATCCTAGATCTGGGTGAACCGGTCCTAAAAATTTATTAATAAAATTAATGAAATAGAAAAATGTCACATGTAATAGTGGGTTTACAATAATGAGTGTGAAAAATTCCCTGAATTTCAATACTCACCAGTGAGGTTCAATAATCAGGAGCCCTAAAGGCCCATATAGTGCTTGCCTCAAGGACTGTATTCTTTGACAGAGTATCTACCTGCTAGTTGGAATCTCAATATTCATGTGAGACAAGAATGTTATGATTATTTTCAATGTCCATAAAAGCTACCCAATGTGGAAGATGCTTCCTTGAGATGTTCAAGGTTATTTTATAAAAATAATGACTCCATTTTTAGATTCATGTTCAATTAAAAAATAATGCCACTAATGATAAATAAAGTATTTAATAGAATAAATAATTTACCATAATTCAACCACATAAGCTATCCCAATTCCTACAGTTATAAAAAACAACCATTAACAAGTACCAGATTAGTAGATAAGATACATCCACATCAAAATAGTCCAGGAATTACAAAGTTAGTTCCATAAACATTTTCTATGATATACATCCCAATGGTAGGTATCCATCTAACAGACTAGAGGACCAATGGTTTCTTTATCCTTCCTGAAACTCTATAATGGCAAGGAATTTCTAGATCCCCAATTTCATTATACACGGATCCAAACTGAACATCATTAGTAGTGTAAAATACCTATTCATTTCCATAATTCTAGCATTTATGGGTGGAGATTTCTATTCACATAACTGAATTTTTTGAGCCTTCCATATGGGTTTAAGATTACATGTCATAGCCACCAGCAAACATTTATGTACATTATTTATTTTTCATGTCTTGTAGAGAAATTAATGATGGTCAAAAAGATCTCTAAATATGTTTATTCCCAATGAAATGCACCTCATGTCATATTTCTATAGGAATCTCGCATATTCACACTCATAGAACTGATGATGTATGCTATATTTAGCAATAATGAAAAGATGAAAATCCAAGGGAATGAAATTCCCAATCATCAAAAGCTGAAATTTTTTTTAAATTTTTTCCTATATTTTCTATATGAGAATGAATTTTGTAGGTCAAATAAATCTACCCTATAAAAAAGTAATCCTAGAAGATATTATGGTGGAGTTTCCTGTCATTCCCTTGTAAAAATATTTGACAGTAAACTACCCGTTTTATCTGGGCATCAACACCATCGTGTCAACATCCATGAATGTATAATTTTGAATCTCCATTATAACCTGAAAGGGAATAAATTTAAAGGTATTTTTTTGTGTCATAAAATCATATATATTCATTTATATCATGTTATGAGGGACATCAAGAATTATCCTAAGTGACTGATCAAGATAATTATTCTCCCAATAGTTAATATTATATTTCCAACATGCCAACTATTTGGTATTAAGAATAATTTCATTAAATTTGATCTTAATTGATATCCAAAATGAGGATCCAAAGAGATAAGGGAATCCATCAATTAGTATATACATGAATATTCTTTTTAAGAAGTGGGGGGAAGGGTTATCTATGCTTATAATATTCCATGTGAGTTTTCGAATTAAACCATCATTTAAAACCACCATATTTTTATTCCAATTGCTCCCATTTCAATGGGTTTAAAATAATCTTTCCCTGAAAAGTTGTATAGTTTCCTTTTATGTACAGATCTTGTCTAGATGATATTCATATTCATTCCATCAATTTTTTCAATGATCCTTCTTGGCCATTGATAAATCGAGAATTAGTGAATAAAATTTGAGTTAATAACAGTGTTAATGAGACAAACACTCCCAGATTGAGTGATTTATTACCCTCTCAATTTTGTGAGTTATCCAATAATACCATTTCTAATTCCTATAAGAAATTATCTCTTGACATTACCTCAAAAAATGGATTCTAAGGTAGTTAAAGGAATGGAACCCTCCCTTAATCCGAGCTTCTTTTCCAAACTGTTCTGTTTCCCAAAAAGAATTCCTTCACAAAAATCAATAAAGGATTTCTCCCAACTAATATATTATCCACCAAATTCCTTATTATGATAAAAATGTTCATGAATAATTGAGGTGGGTTTCTTTGAATCTTTCCTAAAAAGGGTAATATCATCGGTATATAGAAATTCGAAGTATGTAAAGATATTCCATCGATCATTAATTTGTTTAAATAAGAAAAACTATGGAAGATCATTGATTCACATACTCAGGTAGTCATTAAAAATTGGAAAAGAATATCTGAGAGTGGATATCCTTATATTACTCCTCTGGGGCATAAGAGGTAACCTATTGGGTAATATTTTTAAAAAAATGGATAACTGAGTAGATGAATGAATACGACGTATTAATTTCACAAAGGTGTTTGAAAACCAATATCATCAATGAATATTGAGAAGAAAATAACATTTTTCATTATCAAAATAATTAGAAATATCAATCCTAAAGGAAAATACCCCCACTTCAACTTTCTCTTCATGATGTTGATACTCTCTAAGTCCATAAATGGGAAAATTTTAAATACAAATTCATGGAAGAAATACATATTGGTTTAGAGTGATGAGGTCTTTTATGTTTCCCCTTAACCCATTCCTAAGAATTTTTCTATTGACATTAGGAAATGAGTTCTGAAGGCCCACTACTCTGACGTCATTAATGCCAACCGATTTATCCTTAATGGGAATCATGGAAATAAAAATTGAATTGAAAACATAATAAAAAAAATATGATTAAACAAATCCCTCAGAACATAAAATACATTTTTCTGGAGGATATCACAATAAAACATAAAAAAATTATTGGTGAAACCATAAATTCCAACCACAGATTCCATTTTCATAGAGAATAGTATTTTATTATTTCATCCATGTCAAGTATTTTGAAAAGATCATGATTTTTACTGTCATCAATACAAGGGGAAATATTACCAATAATCATTTAAGTTTTTTCCAACCCATCTTTTGAGTAGAAGATAATGAAATAATAAACCACTACCGAAGAATTTTTTTTCAGTAGTGTGTAACTTCCCAGTAATGCTAATGGCATGATTCCCGACCTTCCACTGTTTCTCCTAATGAAACATGGGAAAAAATATAGTTCATGTCCCCTTCCATCATAAATATCATATTCAGGTGACTCATGTCTATCCTTTCATTTCTAGTGAGAACATCATCCATCTTTTGTGATATTTCACTTTCTCTCAGGAAGGAAAATTATGATTTTAATCTCTACTTGGCATATTGGTGAGATGTTGTTCAGAATTCTAGATATGAATATCAAGTTTCAAAAATGAATTTTTACTCCAATCATTTAGGATTATTTATGTATATTTAGGCTTATCAATAAGTCTTTAGAGTGCGATATGATTTTTTACTAGCTTCTAGGTTTCCTAGATAATTTCTCTACATCTTGGAATAATATCCCAACCATTATTGAAATGAAAAGGAAGATGTTCTGAAATTGAAACACTAGATAATTAAACAATAATGGGATTATGATCTGCATGGTGCATGAGAATAGTCTGCCTAAATATTCCAATGAAAACAATTCTTACATATACTTGAATAAAACATGAATATTATTTTCTAACCTATATACCATCCTTCATGAATTTTATCCTTGTAAAGTCTACACAAGAAATAGGGTCATCAATCAAGTTTCCTTGATCAATGTAGTACATAAATTCACTCTCAACTAATCTTTTGATGTTTGAACCAACATTTTTCTCAGGATTAATAATAGTGATGATGTCACCCATCACCACCAAAATTGATACAGTGTTCCACAAAATTTACTAAATCTTTCTCCATAGATATCGTCTCCTTGTGCAGGATGTCGAACTATACAAAAAGGATACATCAATTGTATTCCTAAAGATAATAAAGGCAACAATAAAAATCTACCTTTTTTAGATACATATGAAAATTTTGAAGATTTAATGACTATGAATCCAATAGTGAAACATGATATTAGTGTTCAGGTTCAAAGAGAGAAAATGATATCCAATGGAGGACCACATAAAATAAATACATTTTTCAAAACACATGTTTGAATCCGAAATCCTAATAATTATTTGGTTTTTTGGGCGAGAATGAAATACCTAGTAAATTTTCCCCTCAGGGGGTTCCATAAGACTTGTAAATTTGAATAAAAAACCTTCATTTTCTAAGATCCCTACCCCAAGTCAGTTGGACTTTTTTCCTTCTTATCATCGCTTTATTCATTTTTCAATCTACCTTTGTATTTTTCATAATGGGAGTTGAACTTGATTGTGTGTCCCGCCATGCTACTGTCAACCCCAAAATTTCCCATGTCATGCTCATAGGTTATCCAATCCTCAACCACATCCATATATAAATTTCAACCTAGTGGACTGAATATATTCATAGATAGAAGGGGTTCATGTGGTTTCATTATGGAAGCCAACAATCTAGTATCATTAGAACTAGGAACTTGTTAGAATGGCATGCTGATATTTTCTTATGTTTTAGACTGACTTTGAGAAGATAAAACTGTAAATGAGTAGTTCAAGTTGTATCTAATATTAACACATACATTGGTTCCATCACTGGACAACCACATTAAAGTCTACAACACTAGGAGAGGACTACAAGATAGAGATTATTTTTTAGGATTAGACAACTCAGTCCCTACTACCCACAATTTTTAAAAACTCACATTATATGTTTCGGCTTGGCCATCATTGAGTAGTGTAAAATCAATAAGGTCATGTGATTGAGTTGGAGGGGTCTTATTAAGGGAGTGTGTTTCTTTAAATCCTTTTGAGGACCCATCATTCTTCATTGTAGTAGGAAACCCAAGGGACCCATCCAATTTGGTATCACACTTTAGAGAATCAGAACAATTGAGATTAGTTGGTTGGGAATGAATACCATTTTCATCATGATAAATTATTGTAGGTTTCTCTTCTACATCAACACTAGATATCTTATATTTAAAATTATGAAATTAATCCTTAAAATGGGGGATTTTCAACACCTTCACTCCTAGTAAATCCTTATTATATTCACCTACAGGGGAGATGGGATACCCAGTGAGTTCTAATTTACAATCCACCTAATTAGATTTCATCATATCACCACTATAAGGACTAGTAGTTGGAACATTGTTAGGATCAAGTGCTTCATCACCATTAACATTTCTAGAACGATTAACCACATGCATTTCTTACAACCCATTACGAGGGTCATCTATAGAGAAGATGATCTACCTAGTGGGTTCCAATTCCCTATATCTAGGATTGGATATCATTATATCCAAACTATAGGGAATATATATTTGATAATTTATAGGTTCAGGGGGTGGGATATTGTTAGGTCAAAATAATACAAAGATAACACAAGAGGGGGTGAATTGGGTCTTTTCATTAATTTCTGCAGATTCGGGTTTGTAAATATATTATAAATTTAAAAAAATAATCATTAATCTATTATATATGAAATATGATTAGAGAATAAATATAAATAATTAAAACAATAATTATATAGTGGTGTGGGGCACAATGATCCCCTAATCCACTCCAACAACACCCTCTCTATGAGCTTAGTGAATTTCACTAGAATGGTCCTCAAATCACTAGACCATCAAAAACAAAGAATTTGAGGAGGTTATTTAAACCATAAATTAATGACAAACATAGACTTTTGGTTCCTTTATAGGGAAATGGTTATCTAAATATTAGTACATGAAGTTGATTGTTAAGCGACAACTGAGTACAAGAAGTTGATACTGCAATAAATCAAAAGAGTCTGATATGTTGAGGGTTCATATTCATCTTCAAAATGGGAGTACAAAAAATTAATAGTTGATGGATCTTCTTATTTAGAATATGAATATCTTCATGAATGGATAACTATGAAGTGACACTGGTTGCAAAGTTTATTTAATAATAACAACAAAAATCAACAACATTAATCTTACAGAAATATGAGGTTGAGATATGTATATCTAAAAAGTGTATCCTCTTCAGAAAATAATAGATTAAATTATTCATTATAGTGTCACTATAAATGATATTCCCAAGAATTCTGTTGTCTGTGTGAATTATTTATCACCACTTTATCTAAAATATACAATAGAAAAATATATAACATAGATTTCTTTCTTCAATATTCCAGTTCCATGAAAATATCATGATAGATAATGGATAGTCAATTTCAAAATAATCCAGGGGATTCATCACTTCCCAAAATAATATGAGTGATTCTATTAGTTGAATTCAGTTATTTAATAAATCATAATATTCTTTGAATCCTTCATAAATTATCTTTTATCATATCATTAATCTTTTCAAAACCATTGTAGTCATCTTGGATAAAATTTATAATTTAAATTAGCAGTATTGAATATTCAATCATAGGTTTCCTTCATAAAAAAAATGTTGTGTTCAACAATGAATATTTCATTATCCAAACATAAGTTTGACAATATAAGGTTGACTATAAAAGTAAGACTAGTGGACCATACATTTTTTACTTAACACATAGTGTTCCTTACGTATATGGGGTTCTAGAACCATACTTTCTTCTCTTAACCGACTTAAGGTTCCATCCAAATATAATTTTCCTTAAATATAATTATCTGGTCATGTAGGGGTGATGATCCATAGGTACTGTTCAAGTGAAAATGTAACGTTTATTCCTTAAAAACTATTCTAAGCCTATGGTTCATTCAATACATTACATTTATCAATGTAAGGTATCCAAAGTGTTTATATAAAAAATAAAATGAATTTTGAATAATTCAAAAAAATATTCATTTAATATTAGTCTAGAATATATATATTAATAAATATTAAATTCCTGGTATACACATAATGTAATATAATTATTAAAACAAACAGGGGTATTTGTGAGCATAGAAATCCATATGATTTATTGAGTATTGTTGATAAAAAATCCCCAACAATATCAAAAACATTGAGGATGAAAAAACGCCAAAAAAAATTTATATAATTTTGTAAACACTAATGAAATTGTATTTTTTTATCTAGAAAATATTTCAATTTCAAAAAACTATTTTGATAAATATTTGAATTTGTGTTTGAATTTGATTTTTACATAATTTTTCCCCCTATTTTTATGTCAAAAATAAATTATAAGAAAGAGATTATAACACTTTCAATTTTTCACAGAATAATATATGAATGTATATATTGTAATATTTCTGGATAAATAAGACATGAATTATGGAATTTGAGATAAAAATAGAAAAATATTTAAAAATACTGCAGTGAATTAAGAATAAAACAATATCATAATTTACTATATAAATTTTTAAATACACAAGTGGAATTTGACTAAGAAAATGGTTTGTAAAATAGTTCAGTTATAATGTTATTGGGATTGGTCTGGATTGGTTTTTGGTGTTGGGTTTCGTGGAGCCTCAACTGCTTGAAAAACTCCTTCTAATTCAACTAACTATCCTTGTATTTTTTCTAAAAGATTTTACGCCAAATTCCTTATCAAACTTCGTGAATCATTACTGAAATTTATATTTTGAATAAAAATGACATTCAAAAAGTAATGTAAATTCACCTCTATTTGAAGAAATATTTATAACTTTATACATAACTGATATTTCTGCAACCTAATTTCAGGTTAACATGATTTCATTTTGTCAAAAATATAACTATGATTATCTAATAGAACATATACAGGTGCAGTGTTACATTGAATATTCCAAAGCCTCTCATTCATATCATCTATTAAAGATTTGATATCTTGAAACATTCTAATTAGATATTTTAAATTTATAGGTGTATAGGTAGAAGAACTTGACTAATTAATTCTCCCCAATACCAATTCAAATTGAGTTCATAAATAACATTTTATATCATCACAATATGCTTTATAAATATATTCTGATTTTAGTTTTCAAAACAAGTCCAACACATCACTATTAAATGAATGAAAATCTC
Source organism: Viscum album (assembly GCA_963277665.1). NCBI lineage: Eukaryota > Viridiplantae > Streptophyta > Magnoliopsida > Santalales > Viscaceae > Viscum > Viscum album. The sequence continues at coordinate 1,428,806,094 of OY728152.1, forward strand.
TTTTAGTCAGAAAATTTTATATGATCTTTTAAACATTTATCTTAATAGACTCTAATTAAATCATTTTAATAGAATAATTTCTTCAATAATCAAATCATTTTGTTGATGCTTCTAGTTAATTTTGATGGCTGGAGTTCTAATCTAGAACATTGTTAATTTTTATAACCAGTTTTTCTATATGATTTGAAAAGGAATTAGATATTCCTTCATTTAGATTTATTAAATTTATAGTAACGTCAAAAAAAGATTACATCTTAGCATGAGAGTTATCCAAAAACTCCTCTCTTGAACAAGATAAACCATTGAGGACCTATGTGCTTTTTTCGAAGAAAAATTCATTTCATTTAATATAATGACCAAATGTAGAATTATCTTGTATTTCAAAAAATTTAGTGGTATCTGTGACTAATTACTACACATGTATTCTTCTTTTATGAACATATTTCTTGTAATCCATTAGATAAACATCCTGAGCCTCAGGTTTCTGAATTTCTACTAGTTGATCTATTGCATGATCTGGTACTTCCAAATACACTAAACGAGTTGCATCTCTAGATCATAACATTGGTTCATCGTGCTGGATTTCATATCTATTACTTGGATATATGAAAAAATACTCAATAATTAATTACAGAGAAAATATTTATTAAGATATATATCATATCAATGCTTTATTTTTTGTAGATTGTTCAATACCCTCAATTCGAGATTCTCAAACATCTTAATTTCATAGGAGAAATAAACCTATAGAATTTACATTTCCTTTCCCCTCTCAGCAATAGATTCAGATGTTATTACAGTTAGAAGAAACAATTTCCCATTCACTATACTCCAAATTAATACAAAATACTTTAATTTACAAACATTCAAGACATTATTGTGATGAACATGGACTCAATAATAAGAAACAAAAATCAAATTTTTCATAAATAGAATAAGAGAATTTAAGATTCCATATTGAAAAAATGACATCCATTCCTCTGAATGACAAAAATAACTCAAGTATCTTTTCATATATCTTGGAATGTTCAGATTGAAGTCACTAATGACCATAAACATGATATACATGACTAGATATAAAATAATTTACATATTAACCACCATAGGAGTAATAGAAGATTGAATAAACATTACCAATACCTTCTAATCTGCCTCAAGATCCTTTACAAACATATCCCTAATTTTTTTATCCAAACTAAAAATATATATTATCATATGGTTTATGATCTTGATTTACAATTGATCAAATATTTAAATGCAACAATCCTTCCTGGGGAGGTCAGAAAATAAAAAACATTTATATAGAATAGACAAAAATCATTATCTTCTATTCGTGAACATACAATGTCTTCTATTTCATCAAAACTAAACTAACTCATTATATAAAAATATTTTAGTTCTATCTCATAATGAAATTTTTAGTTTTCAACATTAAATAGAGACATGAATCCTTGACACCCAAGACAATGATTGAGAAAAATTTTTGTCTGATATAAACATTCAAAATCTATGAATGTTCCTGGAATAATATTTCATTAGGGAATACACTGATAGTTTTGGTATCCTGGTTCACATCCATATATTTTCTTAGTCTTCATCATTAATATGAATTTGAATATTACCAGTTTTGGTATTTATGGTGATGAAAGAAATATAATAGTTCTATGAGGTGAAATAGTTAGAGAACCAAAAGATAAGTAAATTAGAAAGGTTTTTTGAAGAATGATGAAATGGCCTAGTTTCTTGTTCAATTTAATTAGAAGAATAATATATTTTTCTTTTTTAAAAACACACTATTTAAAATATGAAATGATAAAATTTAATTTATGATAATATATGAAATAATAATTTTAATGAAAAAATGACGTAAATTAAAAATAAATAAAGACAATAAAACAATTTAACTAAAATAAATTGATAAACAAACATTTAAAATTAAATAAACCGATATCCCCTAAATAAAATCATTACTTGTAGTGGGAAGTGGTTTAGAAAAAAGATCACCTTTTTAATATTTATTATTAAAACATTCTAAATAAATATTTTTTCAATGAACATGATCCCTTAAAAATAATTCCTCATTTCAATATGCTTTGTCCAAGAATGTCTTTTATGATTTTTGGAAATATTAAAATCCCTATTTTTTCACCTAAAATATGTATATTATAAAAATTTTATCCAAAGTCTAGTATATTTTTTTCATCCAAAATACATGTTCCCAATAACTACATGTACACACATATTATGCCTCGACTATTGATAGGGAAAATATGTTTTGTTTCATACAAGACCATGATACAATTTATTTTCCTAAAAGGTGATAGGTTCCTGAAGGGATTTTTCTATATAATCTCTAACCTACGAAGTCATCATCGGAATATTAAAATAAATTAAAATCATATGTTTTTAGATAATGGAGAAATTGAAGAATACTTCCTTTTAGGTATCTAAAAATACTTTTAACAGTAGTATGATCAGATTCTATTATATTTGAAATAAATATAGAATATTTACATACATATAAAATAATTTTGGTTCTTTTAGTAGTATGATATAATAAACTATGAATCATAACACTATATAACTTGTTTTTAAACTGGTTTTCCAGCATCAACCAAAATCATGTTTTATATTAGTACACAAAGGAGTTGCATAAGTCTTATTATTTTCAAGAACAGACTTTTCCAATAAATCAATAATATATTTACTTTAATTAAAAACATTTCAATTATCTTCTAGAAAAATATAAAATCCTAAAAATAATGTATTTTATCCCATCATACTCATTTCAAATAATATTCCCTTTGATTTGAAAAATCATTACAAAAATATTAATTTTATAATTGAAAATAAAATCGTCAACATAAATTTGTACTAATAAAATATTAGATAATTTTTTTATTAAAAAGTGTTAGATCTTCAAATATAATAATAAATACATTTTTCAAAATAATTGATCATAATCATGTAAACCAATCTCTAGATTCTTGTTTAAGGCCATAAATTTATTTAGTAAATATAAAAACCTAATTTGGTTTATGTGGATTTTCAAAACAAGAAGGTTGTCCAACATAAAACTCCTCCATTAAATATCCATTGAAAAATAATGATTTATCACTCATATGATATTATTTAAAATTAACATGAGATGTATAAATTAATAGTATTCTAAGGGACCCTAATCTAGTTAAAGGAGAAAAGGTTTAACCATAATATATAACTTCTTCTTGATTATTTAATTTTTCTACTAATATTTCTTTGTATATAGTTATAATCCCTTGATCATCTAGTTTTTTTCTAAATATTCACATAGTTCCGATTACTGGATTATCATATTGTCTTTCTACTAAATCCCAAACATCTTTTCATCTAAATTGGTTGATTTCTTCTTCAATTTCTAATAAGGAAATCACATATTCTAAAGCTTCTTAAATAGATTTACATTATAACTGATAAATGAAGCCATGAGATTCAACTAGGTTTCATTAATTACTTCTAGTTCTATTTCCATTATCTAGGTCTCCAATAACAATTTATAAATGAAATTTTTTTAGGGTTCTATACTATCTTGGTAAGAAACATTTAGGATCTTCCTATTCATATTCTTTTAAACTAGACTAAAATTTATTTTTATCATCTTCAAAGCCTTATTTAGATAATTCAAGCCTCATGTTGTCAAATGATTTAGAAATATCATTTATTTTATATTTTTGTTTAATGAGATGGTAACTTTCATCAAACTTCACATTGAATGATTCTATATCAATCCTTGAATTTTTATTAAACACTCTATAGTATTTATAAGTAGTGTAATATCCTAAAAATATTCCTTCACCATCTTTTAGATCAAATTTACAAAGTATGTGCATAGTATTGAAGATATAAATCTTACATCCAAACATATTAAAGTACATTACATTTGGTTTTTTTGTAATTCAAATGTTCCTATAATGTATTTTAAATAATTGGCGATATTAAAAATATAATCAATATTATTATTGTTGTGTTTATTGAATCCTCCCATAAGTATTTGGGAATAATTTATTTATTCATCATAGTCCTTATAGTTTCTTAAATAGATTTTTTTTAATTTCCATAATTCTATTTTGTTGATGTTTTCTTGGTGCAGGAAAAGTGTGTTTATTAACTTTGTGTGAGAAAAAATAATTTAATTGTTGATTCTAAAACCATCCACCATAATCACATCTAAATGAAATTGTTTTAAATTTCTTTTCATTTTCAAAAATTTAACAAAAACCTTCAAAAACCGTGCATACATAACATTTTATTTTTAGAAAATAAACCCAAGAAAATCTAGAAAAATAATAAACTATAATATAGACAAATAATTTACCACTCAAAATTTATATAATATAGGATGAAAAAAATCCACATGTAAATGTTATAATGTTTTAGATGTAATAATTTTGTTAATTTATTTTATTGATTATTTGATAAGATTTATAATTTAAAATGTATCATAGAATCTATCATCTTCAAACGTAAGACTAGGAAAATCAGAAACTAACTGATGTTTTTGCATATTTATATAATGAAAATATTTTACCATGTCCAAGTCATATATTCCAAATTGATGACACATTTTTTAGTAGGTAATCAATTCAATTTATATTTATATAAGGAATTTATGTCCAAATTATAAACATTTATAGTTTTTTGGTGCTCCAAATTTTATCATTGAAAATAGAGCATGTTATTTTAGAAAAATCAACATAAAAGGCATTATCAGAAATTTAAGAAACACTTATCAGTATGTTCTTTAACACTTGATCGAATAGTATATTGTTTATTGATATAGACTTTGGATCTCAAACTGTTCTTACTCCAATGATATGTCCTATTGAATTATCACAAAAAGTGACATGTACTCTATTCATTTGAGTCAATGTATTAGAAATTTATGAGTCTAAACTCTTGTGTATAGAGCATCCACTATCGATGTACCTTATATCTATTTTATTTCTATAGTATTTTTCTTATAAAATAAATTTAACATTTGATTTTTTTGGTACCTATATTTTCAATGGGCAAAAAGTGTAAATGAGAAATTATCTGTTAATCAAGATGTTCCTTAACTTTCCATAAATGATATTTATTACTTCAGAAATATTTTTAGAGAAAAAAATACTTTTTTAATTCCTATGATTTTAGGATTTCTCAAGTCATATTTTTTGTGTGTGTAATGAACCTTTAGTCCCCACATATAACATGTATTTTTTTTGAATTGGGTACAAAATAATTTTTATAAAATTTGTTTTCCACCATGGCTTCTAATTCAAAATTATTATCATAAAATTACTTTCTTCAAGAGAATACCATTCCGAGTATTTTATACTTTTTAAAAACAATGATAAACAATTTTACACAATTCCTATTAATTTGGAAAATCATTTATCCCATTTTCATGATTAATACCATGTGGTGTAGCTGAATTAAAAATTTCAATTAATTCTTAATTTTGTTTTAGCATTTTGTAACTTTTAATTATAGTAGAGTTGTGATTATTTATTTAATGATTTATTATTCTTTAATATAGAATCATATTTATCCTCTAATATTTAATAGTTAGGAGAAAAGTTTCTATTTAAGAATCCATCAGAGTCAAAGGATGAAGAAAAATATTTTTTTATCACATTTTCTTCCTTAACCATAAAGTATATATTGGCTTCGAGATTTTATATCTCTTTCTCAAAATGAGATTCTGGGGATTTTATGGAGTCGTTAGATACACTCAAATTAGATTTCATAGATCATTTTCTGTTAAACTCATAATCAACATTCTTCTCATATTTATTTTATGTATTCTTTATTTATCTTTTAATTGAAGGAAGTAAGGTAAAATGTGACCCAGTTTTTTCATTCATAGATATTTACATAATGATGATCTGTGTCATCTTTATTAAAGTGGTTTCTAATGTTTGTTTTACTCTGGTATAATTTTATAAACATTATGGATCACTGAGATAGTACTATTTAACAATCAATAGACTCTAATTTTTTTTATCGGTTTTGACTTCTTAATTTTATTTTTGATTATGCTTATGAGATTCCACATTGAGAGTGTTATTTTCCCTTTGTACAAAAATAAAAGGATCATCATCTTCAACATGAATTTAATCATCATACATAAATTTTTTTCCAATTAGATCCTTCCTTGTAAAATTCGTTAAATGTGATTATTATTGGATAACCATAGTTATTCCATTCCATTTAGAAGGTAGTACTTATTGTGCATTCAGTGCATGATTTCATTGAATGATAGGATCTATAAAGGCAATAATATATTTGATAATATCTGTTAACCATCCATTCATCTATATGATTATTTCACCATAAAACAATATAAGAGTTTCAGACAATAGTTTGGATGTAGAAAATCTCATCTCTATCACATTCTCTGCACCTTCATAAAAAACTGCAATAGTCTTCCACATTTCTTAGGCCGTAGGGTATTATTTGTTTTTCAATTAATTAGGTCCATTTCCAAAGATAATATCATTCATTGCCTTTAATTTGATGTAATATTCAGCTTTTATTTTAGTATTCAATATATCTAGTTTTTATAGAATCACATATGGAGTGATGATATTTGAATGCACTTTGAATCCCATTGTTTTCAGATAAATGATTATATGAGATTTCCAGCATCCATAGTTGAAATTATTAATGTATAGAGAATAAACCATAGAAATTCCATCTTTCATATCAGCAATTTAATATTTATTTTTATAGAACTTATACTCTTTAATCTTGCTGAAAATTTATCATAGATCAACACCTATGATACCAATTATTAGGTTTGAAAAATATAATGATAACACAAGAGGACGGGGGGGGGGGGGGTGAAATGTGTCTTTTCAAAAATCATGAAAAATTTTAGAATGTAAAACTATTTGAAATTTATGAAAATAAGACATGTTATACTATGTATGAAATATGAGTAGAGGATAAATAGAAAGAATGAACAAATCAATTTTACATTTTTTTGGTCACAAAGATCTCATAGTCCACTCCACCATCAACCTATCGATGTGTTAATTTCACAAGAAAGGTCCTCTTATCACAAGACCATTAAAACAAAAATATAGTGAAGGTAGATGACACCATCACAATCAAGGATAAATAGAGCCTTAATGTTGTTTTTTGTGGAACATGTTATCCACAACATTGTACAAGAATCTGATAATTAAGACACAAATTGGTAGGAGTAGTTTATACTCCAACAAATAAAAATTGTTTTAGTTTTTGATGAATTGGGTTGATCACCACAATTTATGTATCCATAATTAATTATATATGGGTATTATTCATCATAGAAGAAAATTATTCATGAAATAATAAATCATATGTGATTCCGGTTTCGAATGATATTCAATAATAATAGAAAAAATAGCAGAATTAATCTTATAGAAGTATGGGGTTGAAATATGTATGTCTCCCAAGTATTTCCTCTTAAAAAATTAACAGATTGACTAATTTGGTGAAACATCCCTCTAACAGATATTTACTAGAATAAATTCATATTTTTGAATTTTGTATCTCCCCTTTTTTGAAAATATACACTTGTAGAATATATCACATATATTAATTTCTTAAGTATTCCAGATTCAAGAAATTCTCTTGATAAATTGGGCATACTGAATTTTAAATAAATTTAGGGGATTCATAACTTCCTTTAAGAATAAGTGTGATTTTATCCATTTAATATGGCTTATGAATTTTTAATAATGGTCATTTAATCAATCATAAAATTTCATTTACCAAATATTTAATTCTCCAAATACAGTAGTAGAAATTATGAATAACACTGAAAATTTAAGCTTCTGGTTTTGAATATTCAAAAATAGGATTCCTTTATAAAACAAAAAAAATAAACATATGGGTCGACTATGTAGTATTCATTCAATGAATATAAGGTTGAAATAATAAGTTTGATTATAGAAGTACGGTTGATGAACTGTAAATTTGTCTCTAAAACATAGGCTTCCTCAAGTAGGTTTCATTAACTATACCTTCTTCTCTTAACATATGTATGATTCCATCCAAACATAAGATTTTATAACTATAATTTAATTAAATCATAGGGTTGATGATGGATACGTGCTGTTCAAAATTTAGGGTTAATTTTTTACTCACTATTCTGAGAATAGGGTTTATTAATTACATTACATTTATCAATACAGGGTATGAACAATGCTTCCTAAAAACCAAAAAATTCCTTCCAAATACTTTAAAAATATTCCTTGAATATTTTTCTAGAATAAATATTGTAATAAATATTAATTTATTAAAATTAAATTGAAGTAATATATTTTGTAAAACATAAAATTGAATTTTTGGGCATCAAAATCAGAATGATTTGTAATGTTTTGTTGATAAAATACACACCTAATAGATATAACCATTTTCCTTCCTTTTATGACAGTTGGAGGCTTCATGAAACATCGTATTACAAGATGAAAAATTCTTTCCCATATTTAAATCTAATGAATGATATACTAATAAAATTCAATTCGTAAAAAAATTTGGTTTCCTTTCATATTGAATCGCTAAGTTGATACTTTCATGTCATATAGTTAGAACCACTTCCTCTAAAATAGTGCATGGCATGTCAACATTGATTAGAACTCTCAAATAATGACCAAACCATGGGATTTATGTACGGAGGTCCATATATATTAGATCCCCCATAGAAGAAGAAATTTCACATAGAATACATGGGTGTCTATAAATCTAATTCAACTTGTAGATAGGGATCCACACTTGTGAACTATATTTCTTACAGTATATGGGTCAAATCGTCGATCTAACAACACAATATTTTAAAAATACACCCTTTAAGGAAAAAAAATCATAGATCAATGCACTTCAATAGTAATCCTCAAATGGTAAAATGAGAAGTTAATTTTCTCATCCCATTTCATTCATCATCAAGTCCCCAAATTTTAAAAAACAAAGGTATATTTTAATTGTCATTTTGTTTGTTTTACTTATTATATGGGTCAATTTCAGAAAAAAGTTTCCAAAAACTCATATATTTAGATCTTATCTCAAAAGGGTCATAATATGTCCATTAAATTCATTTTTTTGAAAATTATTGGCTCATTTTTACACCTTATATTCTATGTTTAATGACTATGTAAACACATTTTTAAAGATATCAATGTAATTAATATTAACTTTTTCCAAAAATCACTATGATAAAAACTATAATGAACATATTAGATTGTTTAAAATGTTACAATTCCAAATATGATTTCCATGATCCAAAATATGATTCATATAATTGGGAGAATTTAATTTAAAATTATTCTCCAATACATGATGAGAAAACAGGTTTTATACGTTAAAATGTTCAAATATTCACAATGGATTTTTGTCAAAATTGAATATGAATGTTATTAAACTATGTTAAATAAATATATGTATAATTTAAAAATTGTGAATTTAACACACATTAAAAATAAAATATGCCTTTTTAATGAATTTAGGTGAAAATTTGGATTTCAATTAAAATTACGTAATTTTCATTATTCAGCAATAATTTAGTATTTTTAAGAAAAATATGAAAATTAACTCTTCGATAATTTTTGTATTAAGATTTAAAATATTTCATTATATTTTTATAATAATAACTATAAAATTTAAAAAATTATTTTTATAAAAATAACGTCATAAAAAAGCGATAAAAATGATTTCTAGAAAAAATATTATTTTTAAGCATAAAATTGGATTTTTTTTATCTAGTATAAATAATACACATAATATGACTATTAAAATTTTGGTTTAATATATTAAAAGTAAATTTAATTAATATAATCCAACAAGAGTTATTTGTTTACATTATTTTTTTAAATCACACTTGTGTGCATTTAAAAAGTTTTCCAAAAAAAGATTCATATTTTATTTTAGAAAGTGTTTTACACTCATTTGTATTTAATTTTCCACCAATGACTTTTTTAAATTTATATTTTTAAAATATATTTTTCTAATTAATTAATCTTTTACATACCCTCAATTTTAATGCCTAGTTGATAACCGTCATGTTAAATAATTATATTAGAGTATACTGTTATTCGATAAAACTAAGAATTTCATATAACTCAAGAAATTAAAGAATTTTTTTGTTGTGTGTACCATAATATAAAAATATTTTTTAATTTAATTTATGATAATATATGTGTTTCATGTTCTTTAATATTTCAAATTAATTTTTTTTTGTATTTTGATATATAGCTAGGTGTTACATCCTCCCCCCTTAAATAATTTTTTCCCTACCTATTTGAAGGATTTGAACATATATTCTTCCAAGATAAATAAACCATCACTACTAAAATAAATTCCATTATTTTTCTTGAAATAAACATAATCATATAATATTATAATGATGTACTATGTAAGACATATAATAGGCCATTGGTATGTGTGAAATTATTATCACCCTATGATGATGGGTTTATGCCCCACCACCAAGCTGGATGTGACGGTTCATCACCCATCATTCAATTTATCAACATTTATTTCTTTTATATTGAAAAATAACATCACCCTAAAATAAATTATGTTGATCATTGGGGTTTTAATACCTCAACCCATAGAAAATAATCTCCCATAAAGTCATTAACAACATCTGCATTCTTACCGCTAAAATAACTAAAATGAGGCATCTAAGACATTGGACTCGTGATCATCTATAATCTTGTAAACTGATTATAGTAACCATATCTCTTAAAATAGAATCATGAGAAAATTTATTAATCAATAACATATATCTAAAATTACCTTCTATATCCACTATAATATCCCATGCCCTGAACTCCCAGATCCTATGATGAAATAGTGAATATTAAATTTCTAACTATGTTTCCAACAATTGTGATCGAGATTTTATCCATCTAAATATAAATACATCAAAATGAAAACATGGATCCTTTATATTATAAAATACTTTTTATATTTTATAGTTTTAATGAATTAAGAAAAATCCTACATAAAAAATACCCAAGTGTTCAAATGAATATTTATACCATTTAACCCAGCTTTTATTATTTCACAACAAGTCGTCATCATCCAGATGAAATCACATGTTGATGTAATTCATTCAACTTTATTCTGTATAACCCAAGGGAAAAGGAAACATATGAAGGGTGATATCAAATTTTTGTAAGGGTAATTATAATAATTAACAATTGAATGTCATCAATGAGAATAACTACAACATAAGTGTATGATGACATAATCAGAGAACTTGAGCGAATCATAAATTAAAGCATACCCATAAATTCTTGGATCTTCAAATATGAAAACATGGAAAATTATGGTGTCATCTTAATCAATAATCACGAGCACTGTGATATTAATATTAACCATAATAAACATTATAAACTCATAAAAATCAACCACACCCCTTTTTTTATGTTGGATAATCATATTCATAAAACCCCAAAAAAATATTTTAACTGAAATAAACATTCAACCAACTCCCAATATTATCATTTCCCAATGCATTAAAGCACGTTCTGGGAGCAAATAGCATTTAATCTATTACCCGATTACCCAGAGGTATTTGGTTCACCCTATGATAATATGTATTAGGATTACCCTATTCTATCTAATCCACCCCATGTTTGTGTTGTTACATGCTTACTCATCTCTTTTTGGGCCACCCCATGATAATCTATAATGGGCTTACCCTACACTATCTTGGCCACCCAAATTTTATTATACAATTTCCAAGAACTAAAACATAAATAATGTAAATAGATATTTCACTTCATTATAACACTCTTTGGAAAAATTATTATTCATTCATAATTCTATTATCCCATGTATAATAAATGGGTTCCATGCCAATCTATATGAAACAAGATTAACCTGTGTAAAAGATACCAGTCCCATAATAATTTCATTGAAACCATCTTAAACTATTACGAGAAATAATGATTATGGTATCATTAAGAAGTATTCCAATTTGCTAATAGATAACAATAAGGGTTATTTAATTCTATGAAATAAAATACCAATAAATTATAATTATATTTTTTAAGGAAAATTCCCTTTTCATTTTGAAAATCAATTATTAAAACATAAAACATTTTGAAAACCATTTATTTGAAAATAACCTTGAAATCCTATAATGTAATTTTTTGAAATAATTAAAATAAAATTTTGAAACATAAAACATTGAAAAATCATTTACCTTGAAAATATGATTATAATATCAATTTAAAACATTTTTATTACTTTTTAAACAAATATAGTTTTGGAAGAATTCATTTATCCGGCCAAAGAGGGAAATGTAGTCAGATTTTCATAAATATGCATTCTCAAAAGATATGTGTAGAAAAGTGTGGGAAAATGGAATAGTTAATTTTAATTATAATAAATAAATATAGGATATTGTATGTACCTATATGTATAATATTTTAACATCAGACACTTAATCACACACAATCCCAATGAACAATAAGATTGTAACAAAAAGTGTCTTACCAATTTTGAAACATTGAATTGTAATCCCCATGAAAGAATAATATTAAATGTTTGTGATAATATCATTAAAATTTGGGATATTTAGGTTATAAAATGTCAAATAGGTTGTATAAACACTCTATGAAATAACATATGCGTATAACATAACAAACATCTCAAAGAAGGAATTTTGTTTACAGGGACCCATTACAGCTTTGGTTACTCTATAGTCATAAACCCCTTGAAAGAGGGATCATAAAATGTATTTATGAATCCACATATATTAATATATAAAAATAATAGAAAACATTTGTGGTAATTTAATACACCAGAAAACAAAAATAAGTTGTGAATGTGACATGTATCTTCCAGAAATAAAACTGAGATGAGAAACCCTGTTATCGAAGGCTTCTTGTTGGTCAAACGTACATTATGGTCCTATATAAAGGTTTTTAAAAAGTTATTACCATATTAAATAACCCTATTAAAATTTTTAATGTCATATATAATTTTATTATGACATTTTATCAACCATTTATTAATAATTTAATGTTGAAATTATGTTTAGGGTGATAACTGCATTGTTCTTTCATATATGGTTTGACTTTATATTTTTCTATTATTAGTTAAATGATGATTTCATTATCTGAATAATGTTAAAAACTAAATAAATGAAATATATACTCAATATATATGTCTTTAGAGTAATCCGATATATATATATATGAAATATAATAAATAGTTCATTGAGAGGGTATGTTGTACAAACCCATGAATGTTGTCTCAATTTTCACGTCTTATTATAAAAAAGAAAAGTAAATTATATATATATATAAAAATATTTATATATAAAAATTACATTATAATTTTTATTCCATATATATCACAAATATCTATTGAATTAATCTTTAATACATTCTATGTAATGCGTGAACGAATCACATAGCTTCACGAGGCAGTAATCATCCAAACTACTGAACGACAATAACGTATTCCCAAAAAATAGAAAGCATGAAGTTATGTATTCTATAATAATATCACAATTATAATAAATTAATAAATATCATAAATATAATATATAAATAGGATTTTCATCATTATTACCAACCTTGAATGGTGGCAATGGGAAAATTCATGACATCAATTCTCGAGGTGGTAGTCCACCTTAGACACGAATGAAGATTCTGTAGCCCATTTAATGAAAGTGTGTATAGTTTTCGTTAGTAACATGAACAAAAGAAGAATAATTATACGCAAGAAACTGAGGATATTATATAATAATTTTATAATGATAATTTAATGGAGTGGAGAAAAAAGTAAAACAAAAATGCATGTTGATGAATGAAACCTCTTCTTTGGGTTACTTATTTTGGTATCCAAAAAATAAATTGTCACAAACTAGCTTGTTTCGACCATAAATTTCTTACCAGTGCATCTCTATGACAAGTCCCAAGAGACATTCCGAATCCTCCCAGGATGGTGACAATCACCGATATAATAAGTAGAGTGACAAGGGAGTTATTTTTTCCACATAAAAACAATTAAAGAAACAGCGATGAGAAATATACAGACCAATAAATATTTATTTAAATGTTGAATGGATCATTATTTTTACATGAAACTAAAAGAAAAAATGAAAAAAAAAATCAACTGACTGAAACTAAAAACAAATCAACCCCATGTGACCCAACTAGTCACTCTCTAACAAAATGATCAAAAGTATCTCAAGGAAAACAAACACAGGATGAAACTTTCACAAGTTCTAAATACATAACTAAACTATAGGCGTTAGTATTAAAACATAGTAGGCTAGCCTAATAATCTATTTCCAATGCACATACCTTTATAATAAAAGAATCATACTTTAACTTGTTTGAACTAAAATATATATTAGTATGTCTTCTCAAAAAGATATCATACCATAAACATTATAAGACCCAAAAGCACGCAAGTTTTCATAAAAAAAATATAGTAATTATTTTCAATGAATGATACATTGAAAGGAATCAAATTTCCATTAAGGGAAAAACTTTTAAAATGAAAGCATTCAAAGAAGACACATATGCTACTCATTTTACCAACCAATAATAGTTTATGCTGATGTGAGTAGAAAATAGTCAATGATACAATGTTATATGAACATCCCTGGGTACTAGCTCATTGTGGGGCTCTGATAAAATGATATCTCTATGTAAAAGTTACTTTCTCCAATAACCATCTCATGCAAGAGCCACTAGAATATGAAACTGCAATGTCCTAGTGGTCCCCATAATATATAAATCTCTCATGCATGAGGAAATATAAGGGGAATTCCCATTGTCTGAGTGTAACCCAACAACATCATAGTTTATTTAGTGTTATCATCCCCAATCATTCTTTGTGAAAGAGGGATGAAACCTCTCCGGATAACTAGAATACTCATCCTAGTCTACCCACCTATATACCAGATTTCACTATTTGTACTCAAATGAGTTAAACATGTTATAATATACAATATTGATATAAAAATTCCACATCTAAATCACACACACATGAAACATCCCACAAAACATGTTCTTCATCTCTTTCACAAATCAATAAACCACTAAAATTTTCCTCAAAACATTTCATAAGTATAACAAGTCTTTGAACATAAAATCCATTATAAAAGGACCTTTTAAGGAAAAACACCCATCAAAACCATACCAAACCCAATTTGGAAGCGTTTAAACCATTTAATAAATCAATTTTATGAATCATAAACGTTCCTAAATGATACAACATGAAATACACATAGAAATATTTTTTACAAAACTTCCAAATAGACCTTTAAGCATTCATAAAAAAATATTTATCAAAAGAAAAAATTCCACTATTCAAAAATAGGTGTAAAATTTTTTTTTTATAACTAATAATTTAATTAAACCCCTAAAATATTCAGGTCCCAAATTCCAATCCCATCCATTTCTATAAAGATTCCAAATGAGCCATCGATCAAGTACCAATTCCAAATCAACCTAAAACCCAATAATTATTTCATTATAAAACCCAATGATAGGTTTGTAACCCACATAGGGAACCCAAGAACCCTTATTCACATTATGAAAAAAAATTATTAAGGTAAACCATTCATTTAATATCACTGTTATCACATAAAATCCAACTGGGCACTTTCCCAAAAACGAGGCATGCAACATTCAGTAATGCATATTATATTTAACACTAAAAATGTTTGTAAAACTAAATTATCAGTAAATATATTTATTTATATTTATAAACCAGGTAATAAACATCACATACCAGGTGTTAATGATAATAGAACAATTATAAAAACACTTAGTATTAACTTTAATTACAAAAGGACACTAGTTTTCAAAAAACAAGGAATAAACACCACTTTGCACAGAAATTAAATTTATAGAAGACTTATAAAACAATTATAAGAAGTTTTAGGGTCTAAAAATACCATTAAAGGGATGAATATTAAATTAAAAGGACATATACAATATGAAACCTATCTAAAATACATTGTATAATAGAAACGCACACCTGAAAATACCTATCGAGGGATCCAAAACCCTAGATCTTTGAAGACCATTCATAAAAAAACATCATTAAACCCATGGTAAAATAGAACCCTAGATCAATCATGACTAGGGTAGAAGATAAATCCACGAAAAAACTAAATAATAAGGAATAGGGAAGATGAAGGAGGAAGATTTGATCAAGAAATTATGAATAACCCCCTAACCATTGGTGAAAAATCACCATAAATAGTCCCAAAACATTAGAGAATGGAGGTGAAGGTGACAATGGTAGAGAAAATATAGTTAATGATTATTTTGGGAGGGGTAATCAACAAAAATTTATTTTTAGGTTATAATTTATTTACCATATAATGGGTTGATTGGTTTTGGTTCATAGGTTTGTAAACCATGCGTAAACAGTGTGAATGCTACTGGAAAAATTCCACCACATTTAGGTTTAGGTTACAAGTTATGGAAAAACCATTCTCAAACTATGAAACCCCAAAAATTGGAAAAAAACTCATATTACACCCACTAAACTTGGGGAAACCCACCGAAAGATCCTAGAATGATTTTAACACAATATAGTGACACCATGGGTGTCCCAAACTCTTTCATCATGATAGATTCTCATAACACAACCAATAGATCAACATTGAGGGAAATACTATAAAAATAAAACACTTAAAAACTCACCACCTGTCTCACATGGAACCGAAGTAAAGACTAGGATACATAATGAACCAGAATAAAACCCAAACTTGAATAACCAAGTGTGACAATTCTCCCCATCATTAACACTTTCTGTCCCTAGATATCCATAAAACACTCCAACTGAATGAAAAACACCTATGGATTCCATATCAACATGATTCATCCTACTAATAATAAAAAATAAACTCACCGTGAAAATATTTTAAGCCTCCTGCCCAAAACAGAAGAATTAACCCCAATCAATTCCCGAGAAACAAAAAAGAATCAAACCATTACTTCCACAATCAAGCCAGGAACTATATTTATGTGCCCCTTCAAAATGATCCCAATGATCTCCCAAACCAATGAACACTCATTAAATCCAATGATTTATAGGGAGGCTGGAATGGACACCCCACTATTAGAAAACAACTATCATGTAACACATTCTTAGAAAAAAACTCAATGAGACCCATAATGCATCTCCCTAGAATTAAATACCAACTAAGAATGAAAAAAAAATTCAACCTAAACAAGAATCATTCCGCTACTACATAGTCCCACAAAACCCTCCCAAAATAACCAACCATCCCTTGATAATAGGAACACAACATTAAAATTTAAACTGCCAACTCCCAAACAGAGGGAAAAATAACATGGCGAACACATTCTCCACTGATAAAAAAATTACCACTACTAAGGGTGGGGAGTTGTGGTGCCAAAACATTGGGGAAATGAAAGAACAACCAAAAACTAACCAACACTATCTAAATATGAATACATAATAGTAATACTACACCCAATTTTCCTAGGTTGTCCACACAAGGTTATTGATCAGAAACACACATCCAAGAATGCATAACCATCCACACTGCATGAGGGGTAACTATAACAAGATCTTAGCGATAAGAGAAAACCCAAAGTGATGAGAAAACAAAAAAACATAGAAACAACACCACCAAAATGTTTAAAGAAAGAGATTAGTTGAGAACCCCACACCTCTCGTGAATTCCTGACTACAAGAAAAGATTCACTCTGAGGCCTATTGTTGGAGCCCTTTTATTTGTAGCATCGGTTAAACAATAGTCAGTAGATAAGGATCGTAACACCCCAAAAAACATAACATATCAACAACACATATCCATATAAATAGGAACTCATAGATACATAACACCATTATCTCTCACTTAGAATGGGGATCTGAATGGACAAGGAAAACTTTGAAACACAACAACATCATTAAAAAAACTACAGTCTCGAGAAGAATTATCAGAACATGTAAAGATATTAAATCTTATTAAAATAGATCTCTATTACATAAAAAGTGATGAGTAATCATCCAAAATGGTGGATTTATCATTCATAATGAATCCTTTGGTTGATAAATTAAAAATATTTCCAATGATGAACTATCTTTGGCTATACTACAACATCCCACACATCTTTATAATCCTACTGAACTATTCTCAAAAACCGATCCACCAACAAGATCCCATCTCATGAAACCCAAAAAGTATCCTTTATAGATCATGAGTAATAATGCCAAACAAAACAAACTTCTAAGGCATGAAAAGGAAAACCCCATAAAAACTGGTTTACAAAAGCACCACAATTTTTCTCCATAAATCACATCTGAAAAACAAGCTAATGTGGTGGATTTTTTCACTAACCAATGGTGTTTCATCAAGTTTCAAACACAAGAAAATTTTCATGACACCCAAAATACTCATCCACAATGCCTTATCATGCATCTATCAACAAATCCATATAAATTTATGTATGTAAAAACCCATGTTGACACAAAAGGGTAAAAAAAACTCCTTATTCAAACCCAATAATTTATATCAATTAAAAAAATCAATTACATTCACAAGGATTATGATCCACAATGTCATAAAAATAATTTCCAGATTTCCACACTAAAAAATATTTTTCCATGCATAAAAATGAAACCCTGCCAATTTCCATCATAACTCATTTTCATATTTATCAAATCGTTTTCCAAAATCTCAACATACCACAATTCATCAAGAACCATTTTATTAAAAACCCATTTAATTTTATTTAATACAACATCAAAAATTGAAATTCTATTCCAAAAAACAATTTTCCCTTTTCAAAAATTCACCCAATCCCTCTTTTCAAAATCTGATACCCCTAAGGACCAAAACCTTTTTTCTGGAAAACATCTACCGCCCTAACCAAATATTCAAAACAATTACATTATATTAAAACACATTTCAATATCTCCAAATAATACCATTTAGAAAAAATTTATCGAATAATATTAAAATAATTCATGCCTTCCAAAAATTTTATTTCAATAAACCATAATTTCAGATTAAGGAATATAAATCTTTTAAATCTTTTCCACTTTCTCACCAAAATTTGATTCACAAAAACGAAACATTCCCAAAAAATTATTATATTAAGAATTCAAAACCTAGTCCCACAATTCTCAGTCAAGAATTTGAAAAAAAATAGAATTCAAGAAAAGTCCTTGAGACCCACTAAAGGGAACTTGTTTTAGTGGGTGACCTGACCATATAGTTGGAGAATATATTTCGAACACACCACAAACAAAGATAGAATTCTTAGGAACAATACACAACTCCACATGGATTCCAAGGCCCTATGAGCTCATTGAGTCCATTAGTTCAACTCCCTTTATCAGATCCCAATCCCCAAACACTCCCTAAGAACCAAATAAACTAATAATACTGAATATCCCAAGGACACTCGAGGATTATATGGAGAAAGAGTTCACGACGCTCTTCCTGCACCGACCCCTCAAGTCCTAAAAATCTTACTCGATCTACATTGAAATTTCCACAAATAACTCGGGTGCTCTGAAATGAAAGGTACCCTATGATCTGACCTCCTCTAAGACCATTTTGTCACAAACCATCCCATGTCGACCCTGAACTGGTCAACCAGGCCTCTCCACAATATGTCTCAAGAGGCATTTCTGATTATCTAGGGATGGAAACAAAAACAGAGGGCATCTTTAGAGTGACAAAGGAGCAATTTCACCCACATAAAAACAAGTAAACAATCAACAGACAAAAACAAATAGGCCAGTACACATTTATATTAATGTGGAACTGAACATTATTTGAACATGAAACTGAATATACAACTTAACCAAACAACTCAATTGGCCAAACCTGAATAACTAACAAACCCCATGTGACCCCATCGGTCACTCTACAACACTGCGATCGCAAGTCTCTCAAAGTTAATGAACTCAGGCTAAATCTTGAAAAAGGGATAATAATAAAAAAGAACTACATGTGTGAGTACTAAAACTCAGTTTTACGGCATGATAATCTATTCCCAATAATCTAACATTAATGTAAATGAAACATAAATTTACATGTTTGAAATAAAATATATAAATGTATTTTTGCAACAAGTCTCCATTTTATAAACATTATAAGACATAAATCATGAATGTTTTCCTAAATAGGAAATGCTAGTAATAATTTTTGATTAATGAAACATTCAATGAAATCAAATTTCCTTGAAGTGGAAAACATTATATAATGAAAACTTTCAATGAAAACACATATGCTATTGAATTTTTCAACCAATCACACTGTATGCTAACTATGTTTACAAAATAACCAATAAGCCCAAGTCATGGGAACACCCCTAGAAAGTATACCATTTTAGGGTCTTAGAACATTAAATATCAGTGTAAAATTAACCATTCCAACAACATTCCTATGCAAGAGCCACTAGGAGGGGAATCCCCAATGACATAGTTGTCCCTAAAATAAATAGTATTCTCAGGCACAGGTCACTAGGAGGGGAAACCCCAAGGGAATAGTGGTACCCAACATCATCATAGATTCATTAGTTTTGTCATCATCAATCATTCTATAAAAAACATGGATGAAACCAATATGGATCACCAACATACTAGTCCTAATCCACCCACATAGATACCTGGGTTTCCCTATTTGTGATCAAAAAAGTTCCACATGTTATAACATACAATATTCACATAAACACCCGACTTGTAAATCATACAAAAATGAAACATCTTGGAAACATTTTTCACATATCTTTCAAAAATCAATAAACCACTTATAATTTTCATAAAACAATTTCAAGAAGCACAAAGAGACTTCACACCTAAAATCCATTAAAAATTCACATTTAATTCCTTACACCCATCAATACTATACCAATATAGATATGGAATCCACAAAACAAATTAATAATCGAATTTTATGAGTCATAAAATGAACCTAAATGATACAATATGAAATACAAATAGAAACCATTTTTAAAAAGTGTCAAATGGTCCTTTAAGCATTCTTCACAAAAACAACGTTTATAAAAAGTACCAATTCCACTATTCATAAATGGGTGTAAACACTCAATTTTTTAAAAAAATCATTTATTGAAACCCATTAGAAAACTAGGTAAAATATTAAAAACCAAATAATTTATATAAAGATACGAAACGACCCATTTTTTGGGAACCCATGCCCAAACACCCAAATAACCAATACTAATTTCATTATAAAACCAAAAACCTTGTTTTAACCTATATGGGGAATGTCAAATACATGATTCACCTGCATCCAAAAGAATTTCATAATAAAAAAAATCATTTTTATCACCATTATCACACAAAATCCAACTAGGAATTTTTGCGAAAACGAGGCATCAAACAATCAATAAAACTAATTCTATTTAACACTAATAAGATAATGAAACAAAATTGAGAAGAAAAATTTTTATTTAAATTTCTATTCCTAGTTTTAAAAATAATAAATCATGCATGAAATATAACAAAACATTTAGACAAACACTAAATGTTCACTTTTATGATAACACACCACTACTTTAAACAAAATAAGGTATGAACACCACATTGCACACAAAATAAATTTACTAAAGGCTTATAAAATAAAACATAGAATGAGTAGAGGGTGATAATAACATGAAGAATGATGAATTGTAAATACAAAGTACATGTGCATTGAGGAACCTACATCAAAACCACAGAGGAATGGAAAGAAACTCCCGAAAACACTTAACATCGGTTCCAAAACACTAGATCTATAAAGACTGGCACTAAATGAACAAAAACTGCATTAAAAACCATGTGATAATATAATAACAGCTCGATCATGATCACATTAGAATATAAATTCACTAAAAAATGAAAAATATTGGATAGGGAACATAGATGAGAAATATTTGATGAAGAAATTAAGAAGAACTACTATGCTTTGTTTAGAAACCACCCAATAGAGGCCCAAAAAAAGAAGAACGAAGGAGGATACTCTGGTTGATAAGAAAAAGTTATGTCTCTATTTTGGAGTTGGAATAAAACAAAAATTTAATTTTAGGTTAAAATTTATCATTCCCATAATGGGATGCACAATTTTGCTGCAAATATTTGTAAACCATCAGAAAACCGAGTGAATGCTACTGAAAAAATTCTGATGATTGCTGGTTTATGTTGAATGGTTTGGTAAAACCATTCTCAAACCATGAAACCCCAAAATTATTCCAACAACCCTCCATTGGAAACCCAATCTATAGGGAAAACCTTCCCAAAAATCCATGATTGATTTAAACAAAATATAATGAATCTGTGGGTGTCCCAAACTATCCATCATGCCACTTTATCCCAACAAGAACCTATGATCATCCATAAGGGAAATACTAGGTAGATAAAACATTTAAAAACTCAACACCCATCACACATAGAAACCAATAAAATACCCAGATCATCAACTATTTTTATGAAAATGACAAACATGGAATACAGGGTGTGGCTGGAATTACTTGGATGGATTTATGTCCAAATTATTGATTTTAGGATGAGTGGAGGGAATTTTCTAAATTATTTTTCTAGGGATTGACTGATCCAAATGTATTGATAGGTGTGATGATATGAGGAGAGTGATTGCCTTTTTAGGGGTTGAGGAGGAGTGGAATTCCAGTAAATACTCAAAAGTATTCTCGATTGGGAGGTCAATCATACCTCAAGTGTCCATATGATAGATATGAAAAGGTATGCATGGGACACATGGTCAATAAAAACCTCCACCCCACAATAAATTTCATGTTTTAATAATTTTTTCCTTAACTCCTATGCTTCATTATTTTTCGCATTCAATTTTTTTTCATTATGATAAATAGTTTTCTAACCTAATTAATGTATCTATTAAGTTATAATTAATGTGAGACTTATTTTGTTTTTTTATAAAAACTAATTCTATGTATCAAATATAATTTTATCAATTATTGTTCATAGGTTTCTTTAATATTTTCTATAACAGAAGCACATGTAATTATCAAAAACACCATTTTATCCTTACATATTCTAACAATATTTTTATTAATTTTTGGTGTCAATATTTGAATAATAAAATATTATTTAAGCCATGTATGGAACATTTTTTATATTTATGAAATTTTAGCATGAATTATTTATAATATCTATTTTTTTAATTTTAAATCATTTAAAAAATATCATTTATTATAAAATAACATTAAAGTCAATTTATACATTATTCAATTAATATATTACATGAAAATTTCATTAATATAATATATCAAGGGTGATTATTTTTCTTATTGATATAACACACACATGTAGGCATTTAAATGGTTTTTCAGAAAAAGATTCCACTTTTGTTTTCTAATGGGTTTTATTTTCATTTATAATTAATTGGTCATTATGGAATTCATTATAAATAGTGTAAAAAATGTTGTAATATTACAGTTAATCCAATCCATACTTCTATTCTAATTGATATGTGAAACCTATAATGTTAAATAATAATATTAGTATTATATTATTGTTCATTGAATCTATGAATTTTGTGTAATGTAATATATTGAAAAAACTATTTGTTTCTTATATCATAACATAAACTATGTACTACATGTAAAACAAGGTAGAATAAGTGTTTCATATCCTTTATGCTATAGAATATAATTGTCTTATTCTAAAAAATCTAAGGGTATTACATGTATTCTCTTCAAGATCACTCCCCCGCTAATACTTCTCTATTATCATTACTCATTCATTCCATATAATGGTTACAATGTCCTAGGATTTCCCCTTTCATGATTTATACATGATGTATCTCTTTTTTAGGTCCTTTTTAGGTTTTATTTGGATTAATCACATTTTACATTGAAGTAATATAACTATTCAATATTAGATTCTTGGAATACGATATGTAGCACTTTACATTTCAATTTTATTATGAAATTATGAGTGTTTAATTATAAATATTGGTTTTATATTAGTTGTAAGATTTAAATAATCTGTCCTTAATCATTTTATAATGATTTTTCCTTGTTTACCTAAAAAAATAACTTCATATAAGGGTTTTAATAATGTTCAAATTATAAAAATTATTCTCATTTATAATTATTCAATATAGTGGTTTGATGAAGTCCTATATAGGGTTTCCATACATTGTAAACAATCAATTTCAATGGATGAACACATTTTGAATTATAATGGTTGGGTAACCTATTACGGATTGAATTTATAATAAATAAGTCCATTCATGGAAATGCTAATATTTTATTGGTAATTTTTATTCATTTCCAGGAGAATATATTGGTTATATTTTTTATGTTTTCCATGGATCATAATTATATATTTATGATTTTTTAGAGTTATGGTTGATTGATAATTTGGTTTCATTAAGTTCTATCAAAACCAAAGTCCAATGTTTCAAATGGAATAATGATTTTAATTATATTATTTTCATCCACAAAGGTATATAACTTGGTAATTATTTATACAATGATATGATTGAGTTTAGAATAATGGATAAATATTTTAGATTCACTATATTTATGATATCAGATGATCCATTCTAGGGACTTAGGGGGGGGAGTGTTCAAGTTTATTATTTGGTTACCATGAATTATACTAACATATTCAATTTATTTGTAACCTATATTTGATATATCATGGGAAAAAGTATAGATAAGTTGGAGTTTGAGGTATGTGTATTATACTAGTTGTGAATACACACTATCCAGTTTTCCCCTAAATTTGTGTTAATTTATTTGGCCACGGTTTTTTCTTATGTAGGCTCATATAGAGAAAACCATGTGTATATGATTTTAGGATCATCGATTAGCCACATTATGACTACCATTATACTTATTTCTAGGGATATCACTTTTCTAATTTAGTTCTAAGATATTTATACTACAAGGAATATCATATGATGTTTTTATGTTTTCATTATTGTTATGTTTTTTTAACAGGGATATATTTTTCATTATACATTACAAATTTTTTTACCAGGATGTTTTTGTGAGTTATTATTTTTCTTATTTATTCCTTTTACCATATTTGTAATCCTCCTTGTTTTTTTACACCAAGTCAAAACTTATGGCTACAGAATTTTCAATTTTATTTCAAATATATATATTTTATGGATCAAAGATTAGATATCCCTTAATAGTGGTTTTATGGTGTTTTTAAAAAGATTTTATTTTATATATGGTTTTTTTAAATAATAAAGTAATTATTTTTTCAAATAAAAATAGGGCCTTTGTGATGAATGTTTGTAAAATTATAACTGTTTTTTAAATGATATTTTTGAAATTTAGATTAATTTCTTTATACTGTTTAAATTTTCATGTGTTTCTCCTAATGTAAATAAATAAATTGTAAAACATAGTGAAATGAATTATGTTTTTGAAGGTAATATTACCTAATATCATCCCTCGTTATTATTTTTCTAACATATCAGATAAAATATATTTTATATATGATGGATTTTCAAACTAGTGATTAATGGAAATATTTATAAATATAATTTTCATGAGTATTCTAGGGAATCCAATAGGGAATGTTTAGATCATATCATGCATACAAAAAAATCATTTATATAGTCTCATTATCATATTTGGTTTGTGTTACTAGGTCCCCTCGATCTATTTGAAGATTGTGTGTTTGGAATTTGAATGATGATGGTTGGAAGTAGAGCATTTTTATTATCCCTTAGAGATTGGTATATGATACTATATCTGTTTTAATTTATGTTTTTAATCATGAAATAATTATGTGTTGAAAATTATTTTTTCTTATATTTATTTTTTTATATTCTAATATGAGTTTTATGAATTATTTTGATAAAATTATATTTCTATGATTATGGTTGGGTTTATAAACAATTTTTTGGGGTTTGTTAGGGTTTATTTGTTTCTATTTTCCATTTTCTTATCTATATGTCAATGTTTTTAACTATTGAGTATGGAAACTAATTATCTTTATTGATCATGGTAAAATTGTATTGTATAATCTATTTAGTTTATTTTTCATTTAGAATTGTTTCAAATTTCAGTGAGGCTAATGCATTCAAAACTTGTAGCTAGCCCATGGTGATTGTGAAAATTATTCATGCCTTGTCTAATACCGTATCTAGTAATATTTAAGGTGGATAATATTGGTACTAAAAAATAGAATCAGAGCCATGTATATTTTGTGTTATTTATATAAATCAATGTTGATAGGAAAGAGTATCATTGTAAATCTAGAGGCATGTGTGATAGATTGTCTCTCTAATTTTTTCTTGTATCAAACATTGAGTTATTTTTGGTATTTATGATGTGAAATTATGGTACAGGAATTGGTTTTTGATTATTTTTAGTCTATTTTGATTAATAACAATAGATATATATTTCAAACTAAAATTATTTGTGTTATTATTTGAAAAATATAATTTATTTTTTCAAAAAGGCAAATAATTCTTAGTGTACATAATTATTGTGAATTGGTTTCTAATCCTTGTATTTTATATGAATTTGGTTGAAGATAACTTCTATTTAAGATCACATAGTTAGAGAAAAATTTGGTAAACCATGAAATATGACCATGTTCTGTTGAAAATATCCTTGTATTATGATTCATTGATTTCTTATTCTTCAAATATTCCTCCATTTTCATTTATTAATTATTTGACATAAATTCAGATGGGTTTTTTTATTCTTTGATATTTATTGAGTTTAATTCAAATATATTATAATATATATACTATTTAAAGTAATAAATGAGTGGATTTTATGAATTTTTGTATTATTAGTTTTGAAAAGATATTTTAAAGATTTTAAATTTTTATAAGTTATTTTAGGGGTGTTATATATAAATGATACTCATTTCTTCAAAATAGTGTCTGTATTTTCTATCGATATACTTTAAATTGTCATGTATTTATAAAATAAAAGTATTTGATTTATTTTATTTGGAAATGATAGTGTTTCAAATGTTATTACAATGGAAGATACCTGATTGGAAGCTAAAAAAGTGTACATAGACTTCTGATGAAAAAATGATAAATAGAAGTTTGATTTAGGGGTTTTCATGGGATTTTTAATTGAATTTATATTATAAAATTAATTATTATATTATAGATTGGTAATTGAGTCTTTATAAGGTAATTATCATGGTTTTTCAAAAGTGTATTTCATGGTATTTTATTATTCATTTTGGGTTTCAAATGAATTTACTCCAATTGAGAATTTTTTTTATATTGTATTATTACGTTTGGTAAAATAAATTTAGTTTTCAAGATGTGAAATATTAATTTCATCGATTTTAATTTGATTTATAATTTATGGTTGTCATTTTATATATTGATTCACTTTTTTCTTGTTTGTATCATAGATTAATTCAATCCAATAAATTAGTTATGAATTAATTAGTGGTAGTGGTAAGTGATTTACCAAAATCGTAGAATTTATACAATCCATATTTGGATGAGTTATAGGAACATAATTTTTTTATGGAATATGATATACTTTTTATTGACCCCAATCGCAGTAATTGGTTGAAAGAGTTCTTGGATTTTAGTCCTCCTATCTTATGAGGTGATAATTTTTCCTCAAATATATAAGAATGGTTGATAATGATTTAAAAAATCATTAATATTATTCATATATCTAAAAACTTCTTTAATAAATTCACCAAATTAACACTTGATGGTATGAGTTAGATACATTGGATGTTCTTCATTGGAAAAAAGACTTAAAAGGACTAGTCTTTGGATGGTTTCATGTAATTCTCTATTCAATAATTTTATATTGAAACAAAAAGAGTGATGAATGTTAATTCATTCTTCATAAATTATTTGTGTGATCATTTATTGATTTGGTATTCTTTAAATTTCATTAGGATAGTACCATATCATCCTAGGTTTTTCTAGAGTTATTGTTTAAAATATTAATTATTTATTAAGGGTCTCTATGAGAGTGTTCCATGATGAATGTCCTTACATAACCCTACTTCTTAGAGTGAGGTAGTGTATTAAACTCTTTATATATATGAGATTATATTTTTTTTATTTTGAAATGTGGGATTTCCCTCTAAACATGATAATTTTAAATAAGGGCATGCTGTTGTAAATAATAAGTCGTTAAATATGGCCATATTAAAAGAGATGGTACCAAATTGACTTCTAAAATTACAGTACACACATCCACCTAGATTAAATCATTATTTTCCTACTAGTATGAAAATAATGAAAATAAAAATATCATATTTTTAGATGAAAAAAATCATTGTTTTATCCAATTAGGTCATCACCCAATTTATTAGGGGCTTTTAAAAAAATCATGGAGTTTCATCGATTTGGGGAATTCATCAAAAATACTTATATAGAGTGTTTTCATCATTTTAAGTATGTATATTTCATTACAATAATTTAAATTGTAATGGTGTGGTTGTTTAATAATCTCGTACAATATTAATGGGTAATGGTGTCAATGAAATTTAATATTCATTTTCATATTTATTTATATCTAGGTGGATTTCATTGTCGATGGCATGGATAATGGATATGATTTAGAATTTTTTTATTTTTTCATGAAATTGGTGGAAAAAACTAATATATATTAGGTCATATTATGATTTTATATTAGTGGAATTTAAATTCCAAAGGAAACTACATTAAATCATAACATTATTGTGGACACTAGTGGATAGTCTCCACTCTTGGTAATATAATTTTCTTTTCGTGGTCCTATTATTTCCACTGACTCCATGATTATTCAGTTATTATGGACTTGGTTTTATTTCTAATATTCAACAACCCCTAACCCATGGGAGTAATAGTTTTTTAAAGGTTATTAATTAGTTACAATTTAGAGAAACAAAGAGTGATCTTATCTGTCTTTTTATAGCACGAGAGTTTCAACATATTAATTTGATCCATAAGATTATATTGGATTTCTAGCAACAAAATGTGGAATAGTGGGAAGAATTGTGACATCCCCAATGTCACTATTCGTGAATATATTTATTTATATTTATTATATTACTTATTTTTATGTTTTGGATTAAAATACGATTTTTTTAATGTTATTGGTTTCAAACATGAGGCATAGTTTACTAAATCATGTTTATGAAAAAATTCATATTAAATATACACTACTAGTTACATTCAGGTTCTGTTCGAATGGTTATGAATTTAACGTACCCTAAATAAAAAGTCCAATTTTGGTCCTCTAGTATCTTGAGTATATTGGGTGTATGGTTAGACAATTTTTTCTTCCAACCCATACATGATATATTTTAGGATCCTATGGCCTATGCATGGTTAGACTAACTATGGATGCAAACCATAAAACATAACATAATCAATTTATATATTTAATTTTATAATCCCATATAATCATATGTATTTAATTTATTCATATCAGACATAAAACACCCCAGAAAACGATTCTTATCACTCTACATTTTAATCTTACTTTAAGAATGGAGATTCCTCATGTTGGGTGACGATTTCTCATGGTATGATCCTCAAGATGAATACCTATCTAACTGTTATACTCTCTCATATCTTCTTATTTCTGTTCAATGTTTATTTTGTTCTCTGGTTCCTCCTTTATCCCCTTTACATGTTATGTCTAATTTTTAGGATTTTTTTGTCTTATATGTTTTTATCTATTGTTCTTTGTCTGTAATAACATAATTGAAAAATGAATTAGACTGTTTATAGTGGGTGACTCTTCAATTCCTCTTAATTATGAAACATTCACTACTTGTGTATTCTAAATGGTATTTTAATTAATAAAAAATCCATATAAAACTTATATATATTTTATTATTAGTTTCATTGTTAAAATAATATCTCACATGACATAAGAGTGTTTTCCTGTTCAAATTTTGAAAATTATAGACCTGTATATAATTATATAGTCTAGGTATTTAAAAAAATTCCTCACTTTGTTTAAAATATAAAATTAGAAATTATTTTCATGTATGAATATATTATTAATTTTAAATTTCAGGCAACTCATTATTGATAGTGATATCAAATAATAAATCGGTAATGAAATGGAAATATTTTAAGAAAAATTGGTAATTTTATATAAGAATATCTTAATGAAATCATTTATGCTTACCAAAGGCCATATTTAGTTTGATATTTTTTACATTATATAGGATTGATATTTTGATTTCATTGAGGTTTTTAAAATCTAATGGCCCATTTGATAAATGCAATAAAGGTATTAATTAAATGATTTCCACCATTTATGGTATTCAAATTATTCCTTAATTGTGTCATGATTTCATAGTGTTTTCAATGGGAGTTAGTATATTACATTCATTGTATTATTGATGTGTGTATTATCCTTTTATGGGTTTTTAGAAATAAGGAGTGAGAATATAATTTTATTAACATTCATTATATTGATATATTGACTTGACTAATTATAATTATTTGATATATAAATGGAAACATTAGGTATCTAAGTACGAGTTTAAGATAAATGTACAACATTATGTAAGATTACTAACCTTTTAATTTACCCCTTTGTTTAGGATCATTTATTTAACTAATGGGAGTTTTACCCTTGGATAGACTATGAGAGACAGAACCGAAATTATGTGAATTAGGATCATTGACAAATGATGTGATGAATTTCATCTTAGTAATGTATATGTAAATATCCTTAACACTAAGATCATTCTCCCATTTTATCTATTACTTGATATTTATTTGTCTCTATTTTATATATTTATTTTAATAATTATTTTATATTATTATTTAAATATTATAATAATTTATACCATTATGTAGTTATGTGTGACAATGATTTTTTTTATTAATTTTCTAGGTTTAGAAACACTACTTATTGTATATAGTTAGTTGATATGTATGGTTCGAGAAGATTTATTTTCTATTAAAAATATACATTTAATTTTCCATGAATTTGATATCATTAAAAACCCTTCACGGTGGTTTTAAATTGTGGTTATTTTTTTCAATGTGTTTCAAATAAATAATTGATTTGGATTAAAAATAAAAAAAAGAACCATTTATAATAAATGGTGTAAAAATTAAAATTGATTTTCAAATGATATTTTCCACATTTAGCTTCCATGATTTTCCATCATTTTAAAATTCTACTTTATCTCGTTACATAAATATGCCTCTTGGTACAATTGATGAGATAACCAAATTTTATAAAGTAAAAATAATATATGAACATATTTAAATATTTATTTTTATAGAAAGAAAAAATAAAAATGAAAATATAGGTTGAAATGTTTTATTTTAATCTGTTGTTTCGTGGATTTATTTTCAAACGGATTTTTAAATATAATATGGTTGAATCCAACAAGGCATGTGAAAATCACTCCCAACATGCACACTATGTGTGTATGTAGTCTCATTATAATCTAATGTATGTTTTACTACCACCATTTGATCTCATAATGGATTGAATTATTGGTTTGGGTGCGGTAGATGTAGTGTGTGATGTGATTTTCTAATAATATATAAATGAGAAATATTGACACTGTGTTTTACATTTCTGATTTTTTTTTCATGAAACAATTATTTATCAATCCAGTTTATCTATCAATTTAAT
Organism: Viscum album; assembly: GCA_963277665.1. NCBI lineage: Eukaryota > Viridiplantae > Streptophyta > Magnoliopsida > Santalales > Viscaceae > Viscum > Viscum album. The sequence continues at coordinate 1,428,837,671 of OY728152.1, forward strand.
ATTTTATATTTTAATCTAGTATTATTTTCCATTAATATTTTGGATTATTTAATAATATTATGATTATTGATTGGTTTTTAAATTACCATTTTGTGTGATTGAATTTTAGTTAATTGCATTATTCTTTTTTTTGTTCCATAGTATCAAAACTATTTATATATTTACAATAGAATCTCCACATAATAAATTTTAAACCTAAAAATATAGGTGGGAGTAATTGATTGTTTATTTTTTTTAATATTGAGTATGGATGATTCCTCAACAAAATTTATCATCCCATAATAATTTAGAAGACACATTGGAAAATGTGGTGGATCGACTTATGTATTGGGCCCAAGTAGCTTGGGGTGGTTTGCTACACCAAAATAACACAATCACACAACATCATCCCATATAATATATGCATCCAATTTTATAAATTGAAATATACTATAGAGAAATCTATTTTGGTTAAACTTCTATAACAGTTATGCCAACATTAGATAAAAATTAATAAACTACTAGAATGCAAGAGTGAAAATGATGACCTAATAGAAATTAAGGCGTATACTATTTTTCTTGGAGATTTGAAAGTGGTCCAGGTAAAACCCAATGTAATTTTAGACACCATTGAAGAAACCATCATTAAATGAAGATACTAAAATGTCATTTAGGAGAGAACATGAATCCAATGAAAAATAGTAGGAAGGTGTATGATGAAACAAATAATGAAATTTCATACATGAAACACCGATGAAAAATTCCTTGAACCATATCCACATCATGATCCCTTTGAAGTGATAATTATATTATGAAAATAAATATTGTAATTGATGTGATGTCAACACTACTCAATGACAGAAGTACCAATTAACCAGACTAAGAGATATCATCAAAGATGTAACCCTAGTTGATTTTGACTAGAATCACTACTCTAGGATGGAATTTGAATAGAATGATACAACAAAATAACCAATTAGGTGATCAACAACATATATCTACCCAATTAACATCAATGACAATTTAAAACCATTGGGGACATGAAGAGATAGAAAAAATAGAGGGGTGAGATAAAAATTATAGAAAAAATATAAGTAGGAAGGCTGGGTATATTTTGAATTCCACATGTGGGAGACACATAATAGAATGTAACAGTGATGAATTTAAATTAATAAACATGTGTGGATTCAAAGAAATAGTGCGAGTAAACCCATTGAACAACATTTTTTAAAAGTAATCATTAAAGAAAGAGGTATAAGAAGATATATCAGAGTGAGAGTAAGATAGTAAATTGTAAAGTCCTTCAATTTTGAAACATAAATATTACACCTTTATACACAAATATTCAATATATTCGACAAATACATGACCAATTATCATAAGGGTTGTTGTATTTGGATACTAGATACACAATTTTATTAGTTTTTGAAATATCTTCAATGTAACATATAAATAAAATTATATTTAGTATCTTCATATATATACATTAATTAATAATATCTTCATAACCTAGGGAATGAAACCATAATAAGGGGTGATATTAGATTCTCATTAATGTTAAAAATGGGAGACATCAATTGATGATCACATAAATGAGTAAGATATGCAAATGGGTATGAGATCATAAACATAACATAAAAAATTAGTACACAATTAGTCAAATATCATAAAAACATGTCATGGTATAATGAATTATCACCTCAAAAGATATTAATAATAAGAGTGATAAGTATTTAAAAATAAATAATGAACAACAAGTTCATGTCCTAAATGTGTATCACCATAATAGGTATAGACACCATTTTATATGTTAGGGTTTACAACATATGCTATCAAATAATAATGGACCACACCTAAAAAAGCAATCTCCCATAGTAGTTTAAGAACATAAACATATTTCCCATAATATAATAAAAACATCAACTTGCTTCAATTAATAGATCAAGCACATATACCTGTTTCCTATAATAGGTCAAGAACATCAACTTGTTTCTCAGAACAGATCAAACACATAATCATGTTTCCCAAAATTATTTCATGAGATACAATTCATTACCTAACACATTAGAAGAATTTATAATTATAGGCACAACAATGATAAAACTAAAACCAAACAGAATTCTACAAAAAACCAATAATTATTAATTATATCACTATATCGTAACTAATTTAATGAAATCAATATTCATAAACATTTCATCAATTTAACATAGAATAACTCATATAAAACTAAAGGGTTTCATAAATATCACATCATCATAATCATAAAATATCCAAATAAAAAATAATTGTGTAACCATTGATTATTTCCTCTGTAAAATATATGTATCACTAATGGTTGTTATCATTGGGGAATAAAAATTCCCTTAAAATAACATTAACAAATTCTTGATGAAAACATTATTCCCTTTTTCATGATAAAATTTTTAAACTAAAAATTTAAAAAATATTGTGAAAATAATTTTTAATTATACAATAAACAAGAAAACATATAAATGATACTTCAATGAATTATGTGTTAATTATGGAAGGAAATGTTTTTCTTGTCATATAATTTAATAAAAAACATTCCATTTTCAATTTTTTAGAAATGATAAAAAAGTACCACATTTTGAAAATTAAAATAACGTTACTTATAATTTTTTTGTAGACACTATATAATGAAAAATTTTATTTTTAATAATAATATTATAATAATAAATACATTAATAATTTTTTTTTCAAAAAATAGAGATATAGAAGAAAAATGTTTTTAAACTGAAGAGTGAAATAAAGTCAATTTCACTTATAAACATTTTATTAATATCTTAAACTGTTAAAGTGATGAAAGGAAAGGAAAATAAATCTTATGAAGAAATAACTATATTTTAATAAAATTAATGGTATTCATTTGATAATTATGATATAATTTCCTTAAAATAAATTACATCATGGACAATCATGATTAAAATAGGATTGAAACATACATAATATACCACAAGTCTCACCATTGTACTTATTCAAAAAAACATCATGTATAAAAAATATTAATTTATTATAAATATATTACACAACCATACTCATGTCTATAATACCATGTATGACTTACTGATGACATAATATCACTCATTTATAAACAATTTTGTTTTTTAAAATCAAGGTTTTAGGTGATAACTAATTCTAGTTTCATGCATATCTTGGTTTAGTATTCTTCGTACATATACCTTGATCACAGTTACAAAATATCCAAAAAATTAATAATTATATAAATATAATATTTATTCATTATATATATATATTAATATTTTCCCATAACTTTTATAGATAGAAAAATGAATTACACTATTTATTTAGACGGTAGGCCATACATATACAAGAACATCGTTTTCACTTTTTGATCGATGGAATTAAAGGTAATAATATAATAATTAAAATTTAAAGAATCATTTTTATCTAATATTCACCATATTTATTCATATAGTATGTCTGTTTTACCATCCATGTAAAGAAAAGATGGAAAATGATTGAGATCACTTCATAGTGGTGGTAGACCACACATATGCATGAGTGATGTTATCATTTTCCAAAAATTTTGATGGTAATAAGGTTAATATGAAATTATACTCTTGGAATAATAATTAATTCATTAATTTCACATATAATTTTTTTTACCCATCATAATACTCTTCCATAAAATATGGGGATGAATAATAAATTGTGTCACTAAGTGGGGATGGTAATCCATATTTACATATGAGTTATACATTCACATCCCATTTGATAGAAATGAGGTTGAATGAAGGTTGTATAATAATCACACTAAAATTTAAATATAGTTATTATAATTAATTAATAATATGAATAATAATATAGATAATTCAGGGGAGTTAATAGATAATGTAAAAGGAAGTGATAGTTTAAGGTGACTACTTTTTCTTTGAAACAACTCCTATATATCTCATATTACAGACCCTAGGGTTGGATATTTGGTAGGAAAATAACCTATACGGTTTCTATAAGGGAGTTTCAAGGAGAATTGTTTTGGATTATGTTGATATAGAACGCTAAATGTGGTGTGAATAAGAGAAAAGAGAGGTTACTTTCTATATGTATGGGAAGGGGAACTCTTGGAATTTTTTAAAGGATTAAAATATAATAATGTCATTTCTAGACCTAATGCCTCAAAATGTCTACGTATTAAAATTTAATATACTATAGTAATGAAATACCAAAAATGATTAATTTTTTGGAAATGTTTAAGTGTTGTTTCAAGATTTACCTTTTGGTTTAACCCTTCAGTTAATCTATTTTAGCCAAAAATATGATAACACATGGTTAACATTTAATGTGTTATAAATTTAAATGTCAGGTGAAAATCAGTTTAAAATTTTTTACGGTGTTAAATTTTTTATCATATTTTTAAAACCCTATCTTGTGCCAAGATTTGTATGATTTTTAAATAATTTAACAAAATATTATTTTGATAAAATCTATTTAATACAAATTGTTACACTATTCATGTAATTTTGCTTAAAAGATAGAAATAAGAAGTTCAAATTTGAATATAATAATTTCATACAAAATTAATTTGTAATATTCATCTATATAAATCATTTAACACTGTAACTAACTCAAAATAGATTAATTTTAATATTTTTAATATTATTTATTTTGTTTTCATATTAATTAATGAAATACTATGCTAGTGTTTCATATGATTTTAAGGTTGTAATATAATTAAAAAAATTAAAAAAAACCATCACAACAAAAATTTCATTATTCTCATAATATAAATTTATATTCATTTTTAACATTATCTTCTCCCTATTTAGAATGATAACATATATTTCAATTTAAGAGAGTGATGTTGTTTCTTTTTTATTTCTTTAAATAATATATAATTCATTTTTATGGGATAGTGTCCATTAAAAAATAAAATTATGATTGTTGGGTGATTATGGTATAATGAAATTCATCTTAAAATTATTATTATGACAACATATTGCTTTATCACTTATTTTTAACCTAGATGGACAAGATTTACCCATTACCATAGTGATAAATTTTACCACTAATACTATTCATAAATTTCAAAAATAAAAGCATTTTGTTTTTGAAATTCTAATTTCATAATTTTAATTACGTATCACATTTTATCAATTCAAACTCTAAAAGTTTAATTTATGATTTTTAAAATAATAACACTAAACTCAACAAAAACCATTTTTCAAAAATAATAAATTTTTAATGTAAAATCGGATTTATTTTTTTCCATGTTAGGAAAAAATATTATAAAAATGATAATAATTGTTTTAATATTTGAAATGAACATTTAATTTAAATAATTATAAAAATAATGAAAATTTTATTTTATTATGATAAAACCACATTTCACATATAAAAATGGGTTTTTAGAAAAACAACTCTTTTATTTTCAATTTTCTTAATTAATAAGCAATGATTTCAATTTATTCATACATAACAATAGGATTATAATACTATAGTTATACCAATTAATACCCACCAATATAATAAATATGCGATAACCAGAACATTAAATAATATTTTAAAAAATATCATAGTTCTTTTGAACTCATTTTTGTCTGTAACACATGCTTTCAGTGAAATAATATTTATATATGGAGAGATATTTCATAACATAGTAAGGTGTTACATTGAACCCATCATAAAATGAACTTTATAATAAATATTTCATAATTCATATGAAAATAGATAAAGGTTCTTCTTCCTCATCACATACTTGGGGTCCCAAATTTCATCCTCAAATTTATGTTTTTTACAAAAAAACATTGACTAGGTGAGTAGTATTGTTTCATATAACTCCCCCTCTATGATCTATAATCTAAACTACTTTCTCAAAAAATTAATGTTATTGATATATTTTTATGACCTCTATGTTTATTTAATGTGAATAATCTGTCATATACATCCTCCAAATAGAAACATGGAAAATATGTGAATTTGAGATAGATTTAGTGGATGCTCTAAATGATAAGCTACCTTCCCAATACTATCAATAATTTAGAAAGGAAAATATCTCAAAGGAAAATATTTCGATTATTTCGAAATCTCATAACCATATTAAAACTTGAAACGCATAGAAAATCCTTCTCAATAAATTTAAATAATAGATCAAATTGATGATTTTCAGCCTAACTTTTAAGTTGACAAGGTAATGCCTTGATTTTCAATTGAATGAATTTGAATTTCTCCACTATTTCCTTACATAACTCTTGCCCGATTAGAATTATTTCTCTAAATTTATCATGACAGATTTCCTTCTTACACAAATTTTAATATAGGTATTCATAAATATCCATATAAATTTTGGAATTAAATCTATTATTCTAAGAAAACATTACTATATGATGGTCTTGATCCCAAACAACAATAAAATAAAGAGAAAAATAAGTAATAATATCCTATATGGTTTTTATAGTTGTATTAGACAAAAAATATTTTTTAGGATGATAGTCCATACAAATACTCAAATCCATATATATGTCTTGCTGAAGACATCACCAAAACATCGAGGTAAACCTTAGATCGGAGTCAGATACAATGGAATGTGGATATCCAAGTAACCATACCAATTTATTAATGTATATTCTATAAATTTTAGCAAGATATATGTATTATTTAATTTAAATGCAATGTCCTAACTTTTTTTGGAGATCGACTATATCCCATATGACATTATGTCTATTAGATGTTTTGGGTAGTATGGGGACAAAGTCCACAGTGATGATTCCAATTTACATTTTGGTATGGGTAATAGTTGTAACTTCCCCTTATACTTTTTTCACTAAACATTAAATTATTACATATTATGCACTGAGATACATACATAACAATATCTGTCTTCACACTATCCTAGTATAAGTACTATTTTATTTCTACATTCATCTTATTGCATTGAGTATGAATAGATACTGTTTAAATATGACCCTCATCCAATTGCTTCCTCATCAAATATTGTTTTGATAAAAGACACAAATGGTTCATACTCAATATCATTATTTAAAAATCACGGTTAACTCAGAAAAATTTATAAACTTATTCAATATATCTATATCTCCCTTTATGACTGTTTAATATTCAATTAGATATATGGTTGATGAATCATTTATCATAGATTATATTTCTCTCCGTTCTTCAATATTTGAATATCCATCATTTAGAAATAAAATAATATTGAGTCTTCTGTAATCAATATCATATATAAGCAGTCATGATCATTTTTAGTAGGAGAATAAGAAACATTGTTTTTTTCTCAGGATGGTAATGTATTGAGAATTCATAATCCTTAATTAGATACAAAAATATTTCTTAGAATATATTAAACTATTTCTGTTTGAGTATATACATTATAATTTTATTATAGGTATATACATATATATCAAACCATTCTCATTAAATATAATAACTCCAAATATATAAGGAAATAATTACTGTATCTAACTCCAAATCATGATTTGGGTAATATATCTAATAAACATTCAATAAGCATGAGGCATAAAATATCACCATAAAATTATTCATAATAATTCATATCTATCCCTTAATCCAAAAATCACAATATATTTCATACACTTAATTTTTGCAGGGTAATGTTTCTATATGTTCACTGACTGACCTTCTCTATATTTTCGTGAAATAAAATTTGCATATATTATTTTAGAAGAATTTAACTCACTTTAGAGTCAAATTTTTATGTGAATTAGATAGTCATGATAAATCAATCAAAAAGAGTAATAAATGTCCATCAAAAACAATAAAACTATGGATATTAATTACTAAGATGGTCATAAGAAATTTCTTGATAAATTCTGCCATGAAGGATCTTCCGACATACTATTACATGAGATTATATGACCCAAAAATTATATATATTTTTTCCAAAATTCTCATTTTCTATTTTTTTTTCAAACAAAAACATATTTATTATCGTCTTTAGTATAGTCAAAAAATGATATTTATTATATTACATTATATTTTAATATATAAAAATATCATCTATAAAAACTACGACAAATTGATCAACATAATATATAAGGACTTAATTCATTAAATCCATGAAGATAAAAGGGGTATTAGTAAGACCAAATAGCCTCACTATTAATTAATACTATTGATACATTTTTAGAATTACATCTTTTGTATATACACTTTACTGAGCTATAACACATGACATCCACAATAAAGGTCAATCATGGAAATGTATGTATCTCCACAATGTTGATAAAAAATTATTATTGTGAGTTAGGGAATATTTTAATTGATTTTTGATTGAGTAATGTTATTGATAATCAATGATGGTTCATATTGTAACATCCTTTTTGAAATTAAAAAATTAGGTCACCCCATGGTGATGCAATTAGAAAAATGAATCCCTTATCATGATTCTCCAAGAGTTTATAATTCAATTAACACAAATAAAATTGGGGTTATTCTATATAGAGTATTGAAATAATTGAATCCAAAGATATGATTTCTATTGAAAACACAACATAATTTTTTTTGGAAGACTCAAAAATTATTCATCAAATATACAAAAAACACCAATAAAATATAAATATCTAAATATTGTGTTTCTCTATAACCATTTGATATAAATAACCTTCATTTATATGAATTAATACCCAAAATCTATAGGTAACTTCCATTAGATGAGCATATTCATCATCATATCGACAGATAAAAATTATTTAATTTTGAATATGGAAAGTGACTTCACATTATGGAACTTTGATATGTGATACATATTAGGAATCATTATCCATGAATAGAATCAAATAAAATTCATGTAATTGGATAACCACAACATTTTTAGGAAGATCATTCTGACAATCATTAATCGTAGAGGAACTATAGACTTGAGATGCAACCATTTTACGATGAGGGGGTTCAACTTCTAACTCATCATCTGATTGACATAGAAATTAATTGAAATTCCTTCATAATTTTATAGATATACAAAAATCCATATAAAAATATCATACATACCCTTTAATAGTTGAGCATACCAATTATAGCCTCAACATCATCATTCTGTCTCCCATCCCATATTAAGACAAGATTGGTTTCCCTGACCATCAGGAATCATGTACTAGTGTAATAAATCTATTAAAATAATTCATAGGATGTCTAAATAAATAATCATTCATTTCTTCATATGTCACCTTAGTTTTATCATTAGTCATTCATGGTATTTACCAAAACTTTACGATGTTATCCTGACCATAGGCATATCCCCATTCTTTTCACCAATTTATTATAGCCCTGGTCTCAAAATGATGAATAAACACTACTCTGATACCAAATATAAAGGTCCTATCATTTAATATATAAATATTTATTCATTTTAGATGAATATTCAAAACATTCAAAAAATACACCCCAAGGACCATAATATTTTGGGTCTTTAAAGACTATATGAGAAATATTCTTATTTCTTGAAACATAATCAATGTATTCAATAAATGATCTTTCAATTTATTATTAATCCTATACATACCCGACATAATCCATTATTTGTTTCCTAGTGAAAAAACATAAGATGTGGTGACACTTGATTCAAAAGAACAATGATCTTTCAATTTATTTTATTATGATAAAACCACATTGCACATATAAATATGGGTTTTTAGAAAAAAAACTCTTTTATTTTCAATTATATTAATTAATAACCAATGAATTCAATTTATTCTAACATAACAATAGGATTCTAATACTATATTTATACCAATTCATACCCACCAATATAATAACTATGTGATAAACAGAACATTAAATAATATATTAATATAATATCATAGTTCTTTTCAACTCATTGTTTCCTGTAACAAATAATTTCAGTGAAATAATATTTATATATAGAGAGATATTTTATAACATAGTAAGGTGTTACATTTAACCCACCATAAAATCAACTTTATAATAAAAATTCCATCATTCATATGAAAATAGATTAAGGTTCTTCTGCCTCATCACATCCTTGGGGTCCCAAATTTCATCCTCAAATTTATTTTTTTTACAAAAAAATAATGACTAGGTGAGTAGTATTGTTTCATAGAACTCACCCTCTATGATCTATAATCTAAAATAATTTCTCATAAAAATGAATGTTATTGATATATTTTTATGACCTCTGTGTTTATTTAATGTTAATAATCTGTTATATACATCCTCTAAATAGAAACATGGAAAATATGTGAATTTGAGAAAGATTTAGTGGAAGCTCTAAATGATAAGCTACCTTCCCAATACTATCAAGAATTTCGAAGGGAAAATATCTCAAAGGATAATGTTTCTATTATTTCAAAATCTCATTACCATATTAAATCTTGAAAATCATAGAAAAACCTTCTCAATAAATTTAAATACTAGATCACATTGATGATTTTAAGCCAAAATTTTTAGTTAACAAGGTATTTCCTTGATTTTCAATTGAATGAATTTGAATTTCACTACTATTTCCTTACATAACTCTTGCCCGATTAGAATTATTTCTCTAAATTTATCTTGACAATTTTCCTTCTTGCCCAAATTTTGATATAGGTATTCATAAATATCCATATAAATTTTGGAATGAAAGCTATTATTCTAAGATAAAATTACTATATGATGGTATTGATCCCAAACAACAATAAAATAAAAAGAAAAATAACTAATAATATCCTATAAGGTTTTTATAGTTTTATTAGACAATAAATATTTTTTAGGATGATAGTCCATACAAATACTCAAATATATATATATATCTTGCTAAAGACATCACCAAAACATCGATGTAAACCTTAGATCGGAGTCAGATACAATGGAATGTGGATCTCCAAGTAACCATACCAATTGATTAATGTATATTCTATAAATTTTAACAAGATATATGTATTATTTAATTTAAATGCAATGTCCTAACTTTTTATGGAGATCGACTATATCCCATATGACATTATGTCTATTAGATGTTTTGGGTAGTATGGGGAAAAAGTCCACAGTGATGATTCAAATTTACATTTTGGCATGGGTAATAGTTGTAACATACCCTTAGACTTTTGTCACTAAACATTAAAGTATTTACATATTATGCACTAAGATACATACATAACAATATCTGTCTTCACAATATCCCAGTATAAGTACTATTTTATTTCTACATTCATCTTATTGCATTGAGTATGAATAGATACTGTTTAAATATGACCCTCATCCAATTGCTTCTTCATCAAATATTGTTTTGATAAAAGACACAAATGGTTCATACTCAATATCATTATTTCAAAATCACGGTTAACTCAGAAAAATTGATAACCGTATTCAATATATCTATATCTCCCTTTATGACTGTTTAATATTCAATTAGATATATGGTTGATGAATCATTTATCATAGATAATATTTCTCTACGTTCTTCAATATTTGTAGATCCATCATTTAGAAATAAAATAATATTGAGTCTTCTGTAATCAATATCATATATAAGCAATCATGATCATTTTTAGTAAGAGAATAAGAAACATTGTTTTTTTTTCTCAGGATGGTAATGTATTGAGAATTCATAATCCTTAATCAGATACAAAAATATTTCTTAGAACATATTAAACTATTTCTGTTTGAGTATATACATTATAATTTTATTATAGGTATATATATATATATCAAACCATTCTCATTAAATATAATAACTCCAAATATTTAAGGAAATAATTACTGTATCTAACTCCAAATCATGATTTGGGTAATATATCTAATAAACATTAAATAATCATGAGGAATAAAATATCACCATAAAATTTTTCATAATAATTCATATCTGTCCCTTAATCCAAAAATCACAATAAATTTCATACACTTAATTTTTGCAGGTTAATCTTTCTATATGTTCACTGACTAACTTTCTCATTATTTTTGCGAAATAAAAATCGCATAAACTATTTTAGAAGATTCTAACTCACTTTAGAGTCAAATTTTTATGTGAATTAGATAGTCATGATAAATCAATGAAAAAGAGTAATAAATGTCCATCAAACACAATAAAACTATAGATATTAATTACTATGGCGGTCATAGGAAATTTCTAGATAACTTCTGCCATGAAGGATCTTCCGACATACTATTACATGAGATTATATGACCCAAATATTATATATATTTTTTCCAAAATTCTTATTTTCTATTTTTTTTCAAACAAATACATATTTATTATCATCTTTAGGATAGTAAAAAATTGATATTTATTATATTACATTGTATTTTAATATATAAAAATATCATCTATAAAAACTAAAAATAATTGATCAACATAATATGTCAGGACTTAATTCATTAAATCCATGAAGATAAAAGGGTTATTAGTAAGACCAAATAGCCTCACTATAAATTAATACTATCCATACATTTTTAGAATTACATCTTTTGTATATACACATTCTTGATCTCTAACAGATGTCATCCACAATAAAAGTCAATCATGGAAATGTATGTATCTCCACAATGTTGATAAAAAATTATTAATGTGAGTTAGGGAATATTTTAATTTATTTTTGATCGAGTAATGTTATTGATAATCAATCATGGGTCACATTGTAACATCCTTTTTGAAATCAAAAAATGGGGTCACCCCATGGTGATGCACAAGGAAAAATGAATCCCTTATCCTGATTCTCCTAGAGTTTATAATTCAATTAACACAAATCAGATTGGGGTTATCTATATAGTGTATTGAAATAATTGAATCCAAAGATATGATTTCTATTGAAAATACAACATAATTTTTTTGGAAGACTCAAAATTTATTCATCAAATATATAAAAAACTCCAATAAAATATAAATATCTACATATTGTGTTTCTCTACAACCATTTGATATAAATAACCTTAATTTATATGAATTAATACCCAAAAGATATAGGAAACTTCCATTAGATGATCATATTCATCATTACATCGATATATAAAAATAATTTGATTTTGAATATGGAAAGTGAATTCACATAATGGAACTTTGATATGTGATACATATTAGGAATGATTATCCATGCCTAGAATCAAATAAAATTCATGTAATGGGGGAACCACAACATTTTTAGGAAGATCATTCTGACAATCATTAATCTTAGAGGAACTATAGACATGATATGCAACCATTTTACCATGAGGGGGTTCCACTTCTAACTCATCATCTGATTGACATAGAAATGAATTTAAATTCTATCATACTTTTATAGACATACAAAAATCCATATAAAAATATCATACATACCCTTTAATAGTTGAGCATACCAATTATAGCCTCAACATCATCATTCAATCTCCCATCCCATATTAAGGCAAGATTGGTTTCCCTGACCATCAGGAATCATGTACTAGTGTAATAAATTCAGTAAAATCACTTATAGGATGTCTAAATAAAGAAACATTCATTTTTTCATATGTCACCTTAGTTTTATCATTAGTCATTCATGGTATTCACCAAAACATTATGATGTTATCATGACCATAGGAATATCCCCATTCTTTTCACCAATTTATTATAGCACTGGTCTCAAAATGATGAATAAACACTACTCTGATACCAACTATAAAGGGCCCATCATTTAATATATAAATATTAATTCATTTTAGATGAATATTCGAAACATTCAAAAAATACACCCCAAGGACCATAATGTTTTGGGTCTTTAAAGACTATATGAACAATATTCTTATTTCTTGAAACATAATCAATGTATCCAATAAATGATCTTTCTATTTATTATTAATCATATACATACCCGACCTAATCCATTATTCGTATCCTTGTTAAAAAACATAAGAAGTGGTGAAACTTAATTCTTAGTAAGGGTAGACATGGGATATATCCATCGATGATTATACAAAATTATAATATAAGAATATGTGTATGTTATTATTATAATAACATATAATGTTTAAACCTAATAATTCAATGACAATAAAAAAGGTCATGGAATTAAGAAATAACATTTGAAAGTACCTAAAATTGGGATTCATCAACATTTAGTTAATTCATAATAGTAGAAGGAAATAAGTTTTTCCAAAAATAGATATAAAATTGGTTTACCATAAAACAATATTTCATTCTCATAAATACATAATGTGTGGATAATGAAATGAAAAAATATAATATCCAGAGAAAAATAGGAGTAAATAAATTAAATGGATTTATTAAATCAAGATCATATAATTTCCTCTACAACAATTCAAGCATGAACAATCCTGAACAAAATAGGATTGAAATATAAATCCTTTAACTCAAGTCTTATATTTGTTCATTCATATTCAATCATCCTGAATGATTAAATTATATTTATTAAAATTTAATTATAAGGAAATATCAATATCTTCCATACCATTTGTGATATAAATAGGACATCTTATCAAATACTTATTAAAAAGTTGTTCTTAATTTTAGTGTTATTGGTGATAACTACTTTTTTCGTGCATGTTTTTGTTTGAAAATTCTAATCATTGTACATTAATCATGGTTACATTATATGTTGAACATTATTCATGATATAAATAATATATATATTCATTATATATATTTTTTTAATCATAAATAAAGGATAAATATATAAAAATGTATTGAACCACCCATATAGAGTGTGGGCACAATATATTTATGAATGTTCTTTTCACTTTTTGATGGATTGGATGAAATAAGTATAAATAATAATTTAAATTTATTAAATTATTATTATATCATATAAATAGTAAATATTCAGAAAATATATTCCTCTAACATCCATTTAAAGAGGATTTGAAAATTGATTCCCATCGCTTCATGGAGGTGGTACTCCACACATACCCATGAGTGAGGTGATCATTTTACAATGGTTTTGAAGGAAAAAAGGTACAGATAATATTATCCTTACATAAATATATTTAATTAATTAATATAATATATTAACATTAAAACCATCATAATAATCATATATAAAATATGTTGAAGGCAAACTAATTTTATCTCTCTATGGAGATGGTGTAACACACCAAGATTCCATGGTACGTTTCCCTTTGAATAATGCAATGACGTGCATTGTACGCAACTTCGAGATTCTAACACACCACAACCAATCAAACTAGCCGTTATGAATAGTAATAACCAATTTTTGAAATTTTATAAATATTATCTTTCAAAATGGACTTCATTTTTGAATTCATAATATCAAAATTAGATTAGGGTAAAATTTTGGTACTTTTCGGATAACTTTCATATTTTGATGAATAGTGAAAATTACTAAATTTTAATTAAAAACAAATTTTTTAGTCGAAAAAATTAATAGTGATAAATTATTAATTTGAGTGGTTTTAAAGTATATTTAGAATATATTTTTACCATTTAATACAATTTTGGTCATTGGATGTAATTTCACATTTAAACCAGACACAAACAAGTGTCAATCTTTTGATAGTTATTATCTCTTAAAAACCCGCTATTTGTTTCGATGACGGGAATTAATTTTTAAATTAATTAATGAATCTGATATGTTTTGAATTTTGTAAAATAGTAATCATTTTTTAATTCATAATATCAAATATATCTTAGGCCTAATTTTTGGTATTTTTCTGAAAACTTTCATTTTTTGATGGATAGTGAACCCACTAAGTGGTAGTTAAAAAACAAAGTTTTTCATAAAACTTAATTTTACCGCTTCTGTGAGTGGAATTTCGAAAATCCGAGAAACACGGTTAATATCAAGGAGTAAAATGTGGTTTAATGAGATGAAAATAATTTTTCGCAAATAGTAACTTTTTACATTTATTTACCACGGTTAAAAGTAAATAGGGTAATTAATGGTAAAAATGATATTAATATTACCCTAACGCGTGTCCTAATTATATTAGAAAAGTGTATCTTGACCAAAAAACAACCGTAGGAGTAAAATATTATCATTTAGGTCCACTTGTAATAGATTAGGACATTTATTATTATTTAATTCACAGAAGAGTTAAAAGAGGTAAAATCAATGTTTATTTAATAAATCAATTTTACAATAGAGTTATACATAAGATAAATTAGATTGTAAATATTCATTAGAAAGATAAATGTATTTCATAGATTATGGTATTTTATTTATAATTTTTATAGATTAAATAATTTAATTTATTTATGACACAATGGTGATGTAGTAATTACCTAATTAATGCAATATTTAAATAATTCATATTATAAATATAAAAATAAATGTAATTTGAGACTTTTTATAAATTCCACTACTTTTATTGGTTCATATGACATATTAGGATTGATTATATAAATTTATTTCGAAGTAATAATGATGTTATGAATTTAGAAAAAACAAAATACCCAATAGTGTCAAAATTGACATAAAAAAGTGTTCAAAAACAAATATTATATTATTAATTTATATTCAATTCCTAAAAAACTATGGTTCATGAAAGATACTTATATCATGATATTTGTATCATTAATGGACTAATTAAGGGTATCTTGGATGTATATAGTATGTTTATTAACCATATAATATAAAAATACAAAGAGACATTATAAAAGTGAAACTAATTAACTAAGAGTTAATACATAAAGACAAGGTTGATATAATGACCCAAACCTATCTAAATTATATTGGTTGAGTGTTTTTTGACCCATCCCCACCTTAACCATTAAATAATCCACTTTTGATCCATTAGAAACCGAATATTAATTTATTATAAAATAATATTATTAGCTTTTCCAAAGGTGCCCCTCACCTATCTTATAAAAAGGAACCCACCCTTCTCACTAATTAACAAATTCAAAGCATTTTGGATCGTCCAAAACCATCCCAAATACTCTCTAAACTTCCCTCACTACAACCTAGAGGCCTTAGTTTGATCATAAATCCAACCTAAGGAGCCCTTTTGATCAAATCAAAAGGAAGAACCCGAAGAAGAGGTAATGTTTTTCACCAACCTCTTTCAAGTTCCTTTCTTCTTCAACTTCTTATTTATTTGTTATTAATATTATAAAATAATAACTCCATTATATTCTATATACTATGATGTTATTATAAATATGGTACAACCATATTCTGTATTCTATCCATCTTTTGAATGGAATGTCACTATACGTGCGTACGTACGGCTTACCGTCTCCACGTCGTGGTGTAATTGTCATTCAATAAATTATTATTTGGATGGGTATAATAATGATGTGTAATTCATGTAAAATAATAAATATAACATTATAATTATTCTTTCTATATGATATACCATCCAATTATATATTATTTTAACATCAAAAGAATGATATTGTCTCTCGTGCGTACGTACGGACTACCATCTCCACCAACGCGTTGAGATTCATTATCCATCGTATCCATTAAAGTATAATTCTCATTTTATGATTAAAAATAATGTTTAAGGACTTGATATAATTCTGGATATTAATAAGATACAACCTATCCATAACAAACACGGCTTACGTAACAAAAAATATAAAGGAAAACGAGTAAGTTAACACCCGAAATGATGATAATACTAAGATATTATTAACAAATCAATGATAAAAGATCATATATGATATCATATTAATGTAAATGATTATTTTATAATTCAATAACATTTATTTCACCATTATGAAAGAGGTTAACCTACCTTCGACCAAGGAAAAAGTACAATGTAAGTGGTTTCTTATCTCACTCTTAATTTCGTGAGAATTCCATTGTTCACCACTTATTTATTGCATGTGGTGAATGTGTACTGCCCATAATTGTATTCATTGTGTAATATAATTTAATTTATGGGTATTTAAATAATCATTGTATGATCCCTCTTTCATGGGTGTATGTTTCGTAAGTTACCTAATCGATAAGGGAATTTCAAATTTCATTTTCCACTCATTTGGCTTCACACATATTTCATTTATTATATTACTCCAAGATTATGTGTAGAATCACTATTAATTTGATATTTCATAATTTCCACTCCCCTTTATGTGGATATACTTTTGGTACACATAATCACTCCTTTGATAAATTCTCAAGTCATCGATTTGAACTTGATAAGTGTAATTTTAATTCAATCTCCATTTGTTGAGTTAAATATCCAATTAATTGGTGTTGTTTTTACAAGAATATGTGTGAATTTCCTCTGATTGATTTACACTGATTATCCAATCATATTTAGTGTATTTCAATTTTTCACGCATAATTATGTCGTTGATTTATTCTTAACCAAAGGATATGGTATTTATAAGATAATTCATCTCAATTTACATTCTAATGATACTTCTTTGTGGTTATACACCAAATCACTTTTATATGGTGTATATAATGTACTTTGACATAGTATACCATGAATCCCTTTATTCACATGATATTACAAAGTTTTATTACCTCAATTATTTGTATTCAAGTGTCTCTCTTTTGGTTAGTAACTCTATCTAAAATATCATTTTAAAATGTTATAAAGATTTATCATTCTAAATATTCCTCATTAATGTCTTTATTTTAAAAATGGTTTAAGGATTTATCTATATGGACATTAAATTTTTCAAATCAAAATTCATTTTAAAAGTCTCAAATAGGTATGGGACACTTTGATTCAAAAATCTATTTTTTAATGGCTTCTTTATAAATAGTGTGGATTTTAAATGATTTCATGAAAAAAGGGGATATTTCTCTCTAATATTTTTGATGATTATTTCCATCTATGTCAATGTGCTTCATTATTCTCGATTGAGGGTAATCTGATACAATACAATCTTTCATATTGTATCGAATGAGTTATGTTTGACTGTGGATGTGATATTTTTATACCATTCATGGTTTGTTGTTAATGTATTGACATTTCATATGCTAGTTTTAATACGAATGTTTATGTTATGTTTAAACCTATTCATATGAGGAATGCATTGGACTTAGTAAGTGATGGGTGGAGCCCACTATAGCTCCTCGATGCATTGGTAGGTCTAATGAGACAAACTAGTGTCTTGGTATGAGGCATTGACACAATCTTATTTTTAGTCTTGGCACGAGGCCTTAGCTACGTGGTTATGATAGTTTGGAATTATGCATTCCATCAACATGAAAGTGGTTATTGATATTCCATGTGATTATTTGACTAGTAGAATATCCATGTGAATAAGTAAATGGCATTATTTCATTTTATATCTTCCATATTATGTTGATGTTCATGTTTAAAAGGCTTTTTTTAGTTATACATTGCCTTAAGTGTTTATGCTTATCTATGAAAGCTTCTGCTATATTGTTATCCTTACTAAGAATCTGAGATCACCCCTTTCAATGTTTTATTTTTCCCAGGATGTGAAGAAGTATTTTATGAATGACCTTCAGGGATAGTGTTAGGGGATATGAAGACAATATGTTGTTGTAGTTTTTCAGTTATTGATGTAATGTAAACCTTATGAATGTATCTAGTACTTCCAAGGCTACTAAACTAATTGGTCATTCGAGACTTGATCTTTCTTGTGATCATTCCAATGTTATGTAATAATGCACCGACTCTGGGTATCTAGGGTTGGGGCATTACAGTTGGTATCAGAGGAAGTTTAGTACAAACCTTTGAAGCTATATTTAGATAAACTCTGATTATATCACATAGCCCTAAGATAGAATTTGCGGATTAGTATAGAAGAATATACTATAATTTTGGTATTGTAGATATTTTGTGAGTTTTCCAAGCAATACATCTATGTCTCGATACGAGCAGGTAGAGGCGGCTCTGGCACATATTTAACTATGGGTAAAACCCGAAAACACCGCTTAGAGCTAGACTCGAACGAGAAACGGTGCACGACAACGGGCCTTACTGCACTCTTGGTGATGACACTCCCGGGGGATGTGCTTTGGTAAATTTATAAGATTAGTATGAACCATTATTAAGGGAATAAAAAAATTCCCCTAAAAATATATGTCAGAAAATAGATAGTGGATGGCCTAGATTTTAACATAGGGTACCCCAAGCTAGGATATATTGTTCAATTACAAGATTATCCTATTATGTCTACTTTTTTTACATTCTTATTATATAAGTATTAAAAACCCCTAATTGTATTTTATTTTTGTTAGTTGAAACATGGAGGGAGAAAGATCACGAAAAAATCTTCTCTCTCTTCCTGAAGAACTACTTACAATTATTATCCCGAAGTCATGCGCAGATGATGTTGAATCTTTTTGAAATTTCCAAGTTACATGCAAACAAATTTATGAGACATCCAATACCTCTAGAATTGCATGATTCTTTCAAGGATCAAGTACCGACTATGGGATAATATTGCGCTCTCAACTTTCTTACCATGCTAAGCGTGGGAAGTACCATCAGGGTCTTTTCAAATTATTCAATTTATCTCAAAATTACGATGCACTAAATTATTTTCTAGATGCTATAGAAGAGGGAGACCTTCGAGCAGCCTATATGAATCAAATTATTTATTTATGTGTTTTGGGACATACATAAACTGATTTACCAAAGCCTTAATTTGAAATATTTGAAGATGAATCGGTAAGAATTTTTCTAAATAAACATGTTAAAGACAATGTCCCAAAATTATATATAAGAAATACCTATTTTTTTATGATGCATCGATGCTCCCATTGATATAATCCAAGATGGATGAGGAGTTTTTGGGTAAAGGAAGTAGATGATTTTGAACAATTCCTGATGTACTATTGTGACACATGAACGCATTCTACCAAAAGGCAATTCTTCCTAGTCTCTCCAGAGTTCATGATGTGTTCCACATATCACTAGTGACAAAATACATGCTTGAA
This sequence comes from Viscum album, assembly GCA_963277665.1. NCBI lineage: Eukaryota > Viridiplantae > Streptophyta > Magnoliopsida > Santalales > Viscaceae > Viscum > Viscum album. Next base: position 1,428,858,409 of record OY728152.1, read on the forward strand.
CCAACACATGTAATCACCTATGAAGAATTAGAACCGGAACCCGATCTATCTTATTGTGAAGAGCCTATCAGAATTATTCATACCACAGATCAAGTGTGGAGAAACCAGATAACTCATCTTGTAAAAGTTCTATGGATAAATCATAAGATGGAAGAGGCAATGTGGGAACCCAAGGAACATTTGATGAAGAACCTATGTGGAAATAAATGAATGGTGAAATGTTTAAAAGTGTTAGTGCTCTTTATTGATGAGATTACTTTGGAAGAATTTTATCTTGTATGTGTAAACCTACAATTTATCTTGTGAAAATGATATTTGAGGAAGAATTATCTTTTCTATTGCAGATATAGTTATAAATAACCATTTGGTCTTATATGATCATTGGGTTTGAGGAAATTACAAGATAATATATTTTGGGATGAAAATGCAAGGTATAATAATACATTTGAGGTTAAATTATGTTATGGTAATTTTGAGGAATTTATCTCATTTTGGTAATATTATAAAATATAGTTTTTGAAAAAGGACAACACGTAGACCATGTGACAACTCGTCGCGTCGAACAAAGCTGTGGGAATCGAACCCACATCCAATGTGCGATTGGGACTTATCACCTACCACTAGACTACGTGAAGTCCCTAGTTAGTGTGACTAGTTATTCTTTAGTTTAATGATTTTATCGATCAATAATAAGTTTATTTGGGATCTTATGTCTTATCAAATGAATACCCTTAGTATAATAAAATGATTTGGTGATTAAGTGATGAATTTTATTTTGGAAGATGTTCGCTTTGTGGGGAACACTATATGCCCAAGAAAAATAGAATTCTATGGGATTTCATTTGAGGAGTAATGGTGGATTTTTATATATGTTTTTATTTTGGATTTATAGTAATTTGGGTTATTTATGGAAATGATTAACCTGTAATACAAAATATGTGATTAGGTTAATCACTTTTAAATATGTGACTTTAAGAGTAGTTGATGTCATTTGGAGATATAATTTAACTTGGAATACTACATAACCAAATTCTTCTATGTTTTGGGTTTCAATATTAGTTTGGATTATATTGAAGTATTTTAAGGAAAATTGATTATTTAATGGTATTTATTTAACATTGGGGTATTGTTGGTTGAATTTTAGAAATTAACATTAGAGTTCTTTTTCTCTAATGGAAGATCCATTTGGGGAATCCTCAGATCTTATACTAACTGTTTCGGTTTTGACTAATCTCTAAAGACAAGGTAAATATATATAGTTTATCCTATGTGGATCATGTTATTCTATAAAAGCTCTTCCAATGTGACCAAGTCTTCTTGAATACACATTGTTCAAAAAAAATGTTGAGTTAGTGGTAGAAATTTATTAATGAATGAAAATCTACTTAAAAAGTAAGTATATATATCTTTATGTTATTATTCAATATCAGAAATGAATTTCTCATCCTTACGTAATGTAACATAAAACAAAAAATGATGCCGGTTTACTTTTCCTACTGAGAGACTAATGACCGTTTGTCCCAACACAAGTTTGTGGTTTTCTTATTGTTAACATTCTCCTGATCATATTTTCTATCCCTATCCATCAGAACATGACACTTATTTTATCATCCATATCGATTTTTTCTTACATGTAATCTTAGTATAGGTTATCTCGAGTGGCCTTTGTACTTCTCTTTCATTCCTTTAAAGTGAGAGTTTTATTGACTCTTTTTCTGATGTGGGAATTTACATTATATTCTCAAGCCCAATTTTAAAAAAATTGTGAGGATTCAATTTATTGAAGGAGGGGAGAGTGTAACACCCCAAGCTTCCATGGTACGTTTCCCTTTGAATAATGCAATGGCGTGCATTGTACGCAACTTCAAGATTCTAACACACCACAACCAATCAAACTAGCCGTTATGAACAGTAATACCTACTTTTTGAAATTTTATAAATTTTATCTTTTGAAATGGACTTCATTTTTGGATTCGTAATATTGAAATTAGCTTAGGGTGAAATTTTGGTACTTTTCAGATAACTTTCATATTTTGATGAATAGTGAAATTTACTAAATTTTAATTAAAAAAAAACTTTTTTAATAGAAATAATTAATAGTTATAAATTATTAATTTGAGTGGTTTTAAAGTATATTTATAATATATTTTTACCATTTAATACAATGTTGGTCATTGGATTTAATTTCACATTTAAACCAGACATAAACAAGTGTCAATCTTCTGAAAGTTATTATCTCTTAAAAACACGCTATTTGTTTTGACGACGGGAATTAATTTTTAAATTAATTAATGAAACTGATATGTTTTCAATTTTTTAAAATAGAAATTATTTTTGAATTCATAATATCAAATATATCTTAGGCCTAATTTTTGGTATGTTTCTGGAAACTTTCATTTTTTGATGAATAGTGAACCCACTAAGTGGTAGTTAAAAAACTGAATTTTTCAAAAAACTTAATTTTACCGCTTCTGTGAGTGAAATTTCGAAAATCCGAGAGACACAGTTAATATCGAGGAGTAAAATGTGGTTCGATAGGATGAAAATATTTTTTGTTGAATAGTAACTTTTTACTTTTATTTACCACGGTTAAAAGTAAATAGGGTAATTAAAGGTAAAATGATATTAATATTACCCTAACACATGTACTAATTCTATTGGACAAGTGTATCTTGACCAAAAACAACCTTAGGAGTAAAATATTATCATTTATGTCCACTTGTATTAGATTAGGACATTATTATTATTTAATTCAAAGAAGAGTTAAAAGAGTTAAAATCAATGTTTATTTAATAAAACATTTTTACTATATAGTTATACATAAGATAAATTCGATTGTAAATATTCATTAGAAAGATAAAAATATTTCCTAGATAATGGTATTTTATTTATAATTTTTAGAGATTAAATAATTTAAATTATTTATGACATAATGGTGATGTAGTAATTACCTAATTAATGAAATATTAAACTAATTGATATTATAAATATCAAAATAAATCTAATTTTAGACTTTTTATGAATTCCACTAATTTTATTTGTTAATATGACATATTAGGATTGATTATATAAATTATTTTATAAGTAATAATTCTGTTATGAATTTATCAAAAACAAAATACCCAATAGTGTCAAATTTGACATAAATAAGTGTTTAAAACAAATATTATATTATTAATTTATATTAAATTCCTAAAAATCTAAGGTTCGGCAAAGAGACTTATATCATGATAGGTGTATCATTAATCGACCACTTGGGGGGTATCTTGGATGTATATATTATGTTTATTATCCATATAATATAAAAATACAAAGAGACGTTGTAAAAGTGAAACTAATTAACTAAGAGTTAATACTTAAAGAAAAGGTTAATATAATGACCCAAACCTGTCTAAATTCTATTAGTTGAGTGGTTTTCGACCCATCCCCACATTAACCTATAAATAATCCACTTTTTAGCCGTTATAAACCGAATATGAATTTATTATAAAATAATATTATTAGCTTTTACAAAGGTTTTCCTCACCCCTCTTAAAAAAAGGAACTCCCCCTTCTCACTAATTAACACATTAAAAGCCTTTTGACTCGGATAAAACCTACCCAAATACTCTCTAAACTTCCCTCACTACAACCTAGAGGCCTTAGTTTCATCATAAATCCAACCTATGGTGCCCTTTTGATAAAATCAAAAGGAAGAACCCGAAGAAGAGGTAATGTTTTCACCACCCTCTTTCAAGTTCCTTTCTTCTTCAACTTCTTATTTCTTTTTTATTTATATTCAAAAATAATAACTACAGTATCTTCTATATAATGTTATGTTATTATATATATGGTACAACCATATTCAGTATTCAATCCATCTTTTGAATGGCATGTCACCATACATGTGTTCGTACAGCTTACCGTCTCCACGTCGTGGTGTAATTGTCATTCAATAAATTATTATTTGGATGGGTATAATAATGATGTGTAATTCATTTAAATGATAAATATAACACGATAATTATTCTGTCTATATGATATACCATCCAATTATATATTATTTTAACATCAAAATAATGATATTGTCGCTCGTGCGTACGTACGGACTACCATCTCCACGAACACGATGAGATTCATTCTCCATCGTATCCATTCAAGTATAATTCACATTTGATGATTAAAAATAACGTTTAAGGACTTGATATAATTATGGGTATGAATAAGATACAACCTATCCATAACAAACACGGATTACATAACAAAGAATATAAAGGAAAACGAGCAAGTTAACACCCAAAATGATGATAATACTAAGATATTATTAACAAATCAATGTTAAAAGATCATATATGATATCATATTAATGTAAATAATTATTTTATAATTCAATAACAATTATTTCATCATTATAAAAGAGGTTAACCTACCGTTGACCAAGTAAAATGTACAAAGTAAGTGGTTTCTTATCTCACTCTTAATTTCATGCGAATTCCATTGTTCACCACTTTTTTATTTCATGTGGTGTCTGTGTACTTCCCATAATTGTATTAATTGTGTAATATACTTTAATTTATGGGTATTTAAATCATAATTTTATGATCATTATTTCATGGGTGTATGATTCATAATTTACCAAATCGATAAGGGAATTTGGAATTTTAATTTCCACTCATTTGGCTTTACGCATATTTCATTGATTATATTACTCCAAGATTATTTGTAGAATCACTATTCATTTGATATGTCATAATTTCCACTCCCCTTTCTGTGGATATACTTTTGGTACACATAATCACTCCATTGATAAATTCTTATGTCATCGATTTGAACTTGATAAGTGTAATTTTAATTCAATCTCTATTTGTTGAGTTAAATATCAAATTCATTGGTGTTGTTTTTACAAGAATATGTGTGAATTTCCTCTGATTGATTTACACTGAATATCCAATCATATTTAGTGTATTTAAATTTTTCATGCATAATTACGTCATTGATTTATCCTTAACCGAAGGATATGGTATTTATAAGATAATTCATCTCAATTTACATTCCATTGAGACTTCTTTGTGGTTATACATCAAATCACTTTTATATGGTGTATATAATGGACTTTGACATAATATATCATGAATCCCATCATTCTCATGATATTAAAAAGTTTGATTATTTCAATTATTTGTATTCAAGTGTCTCTATTTTGTTTAGTAACTCTATCTAAAATATCATTTTAAAATGTTTTAAAGATTTATCATTCTAAATATTTCTCATTAATGTCCATGTTTTAAAAATGGTTTAAGGATTTATCTATATGGACATTAATGTTTTGAAATCAAAATTAATTTTAAATCTTTCAAAGTGGTATGGGACACATTGATTCAAAAACCTATTATGAAATGGATTTTTGACAAATAGTGTGGATTTTAAATGATTTCAAGAAAAAAGGGGATATTTATCTCTAATAGTTTTGATGATTATTTCCATCTATGTCAATATCCTTCATTATTCTCGATTAAGGGTAATCTGATATAATAAAATCTTCAATATTGTATCGAATTAGCTATGTTTGACTGTGGATGTGCTATTTTTATACCATTCATGGTTCGTGGTTAAAGTATTGACATTTCGTATGCTAGTTTTAATACGAATGTTTATGTTATGTTTAAACCTGGTCATATGAGGAATGCATTGGACTTAGTAAGTGATGGGTGGAGCCCACTATAGCTCCTCTATGCATCGGTAGGTCTCACGAGACAAACTAGTGTCTTGGAACGAGGCCTTGACAAAATCTTATTTGTAGTCTTGGCACGAGGCCTTGGCTATGTGGTTCTGATAGTTTGGAATTATGAATTCCATCATCATTAATGTGGTTATTGATATTGCATGTGATTATTCGACTAGTATAATATCTATGTGAAGAAGTAAATAGGATTATTTCATTTTATATCTTCCATTTTATGATGATGTTCATGTTTAAAAAGCTTTTGTTTTAGTTATACATTGCCATAATTGTTTATGCTTGTCTACGAAATCATCTGCTATATTGTTATCCTTACTGAGCATCAGAGATCATCCCTTTCAATGTTTTGTTTTTTCCAGGATGTGAAGAAGTATTTTATGAATGACCTTTAGGGATAATATGAGGGGATATGAAGACAATATGTTGTGGTAGTTTTTCACTTATTAATGTAATGTAAACCATATGAATGTATCTAGTACTTCCATGTCTACTAAACTAATCGGTCTTTTGAGACTTGATCTTTTTTGTGATCATGCCAATGTTATGTAATAATGCACCGACTCTGGGTATCTAGGGTCGGGGCGTTATAGATGGTAAACTGTGTATAGGAACATATGATACATTCACATCCCATATGATCGAAAATATAGTCATAAAAGGTGGTTTAATAATCATCATAATAATTATGTATATTTATGATACTTGACGTATTAGGTAATTAATAATATAAAATACTTATGGGAGGTAAATGAAGAATTAAAAAGAAGTATTCAGGTGAGGAATCTACAAATTCTGTGAAACATTTCCCAATTTTTACCACATAAGAATCATTGGGTTGATCATTTTGGATGACCAAAAACTATATAATTTTTCTAAGGGAGTGTAAAATATAATTTTTTAGTTATTATTAAACACATAATTATTAATTGTTTTTAAGAAGAGAAAAATTAAGTTCTATTTTATATGGGAGGGGTGAGACATAGTTGGAATTACTTTAAAGTATATAATATAATAAATTTTGTCCCCTAAAAAAATACTAAAAATAATTATTTAAATTTAATATAATATAGAGTTAAAATAACATCAAAAAATAAAATTTATTCTAGTTTATGTGGCTTTTAAAATATTATATTTATATTTATCCCTTTACTTATCAAATTTAATCCTGAACTACAGAAATGGTAATTTTCATTATTAGTTGGTTATAATTTTAGTTATAAATTGATAATTGGATCATAAATGGGAAAGGGGAGTTTTTAGGCCACATATTATCCACATTTTCAACTTTTATAAAATTTATGTTTTTAAAATAACTTAATAATATAATATTTTGATAAAATATTATTTATGTGAATTATGTTACTATTCGTTTAAATTGAGTTGATGGACATAAATAATTTTTTTAAATGAATATAATCCGTTTACGTAACTATGATATTTCATATATAATTATATAATATGTGTTATATAATAACGTACTCATTTTATATCACTTTTAAATTATTTAACCTTATTTATTATATTGTTCTATTCATTAAAAAAATTATCTATGCATTGCATGAGAATTGAAGGTAATTATCTAATTTATAAAATTATATAAAAAATTCCAACAATGAAAAAAAATCATTATTATCCAAATATGTATTTATATGAATTCATGAATTTTTTCCTATGTAGAAGCATAAAATTTATTTAATAGTAATAGAGTGATATTTTCTATTTTTCATTACATTAAATTTTATTGAGGCAATTTTTATGGAAACATTTCCCCTAAATTATTAAATTTAAAGACTAAGGTTTATAGGGTCTGATTAACATTATAAAGTATGAATTTGGTTGAAAATTTATGGATTTAAAACTATGTTATGACCGAGATTAACCTGATTTACCCTTTTGTGAGGTGATAAATTTTACAATGACTACTATTCATAAAGCATAAAAATAAAGGATACCAATTTATGAAATTTGAATATCGAGACTACAAAATATGGAATATACTTCATGAAATTAAATTTCTATAAGTAGAATAAATTCATTATAATGTATTTGAAAAAACACAGTGGATACCTCTTTTTTTAAAGATAAATTTTTAAGCATAAAATCAGATTTAATCTTATACCATGCCTTGAAAAAAATTTACATAAATTATAAAACAAATGATTTAATATATAATTGTTCAACATTATTAAAATTATTCACCAATATGGATTAATTTAATTTTTTAGGATAAAAACACATTGTTCAAATAATATATTTTTTACCCAAAAAACTACTATTTTATTTTAAAATGATATTTATTTTCAATTGATATTTATTTTCATTAAAAAATAATTGATAACCAATTAATTAATCTTATTAATATGAAAACTATAATTTTTTCATAATTAATTAGTCCACTTCATACTATCCAATCCAAATTTTGGGAGACAACCATCACATTAAATAATATGTTAATGTTATATCATAGTTCAATTATACTTTGTGTTTCATGTCACACATTCTATCAAAGAAATGAAATTTATGTATAGATAAGTATTTAAAAAATTAATTTCATTATAGAAATCTATATCATAAGGATATGTATCATTTGGGAGAGAGAAAATAGGCCTGGAGGAAATATATTCTTTAAGGATAAACTACAATTTTATTAAAAATTATTAAAAATTAATGTTTTTATTGTCACCGACCACATTAAAATTATTTATAAAGTCATTTTTGTTCATTATAAATGATAAATTAATGGTAAGACATTTGTATTATTCATTGTGTCGTAATACATAAAATAATTCAATATGATTGATGTATTACATGATATAAATGAGACATGTATATATTTTAATTTTTAGTAATAAACTAATCAAATTCTCTCAAATATAATGTCTATACTGACATTATGGTATAAAAATAGTAAATTAAATTATTCCAAAGTTATCATTATAAATAAATTGGGTTATTTTAATTAAAATTATAATATGTTGATTTTTAATGATTTATATGAGGGGTTTGAAAAATAATAATCTCTTAAGTTTAAATATCACGCTTTCCTAAAAAAATATTATAATTTCATATTTTAAATTGAATTTGGATTTTCAAATGAAACAATGATTGGTGAAAACCTAATGCTTTTATGGTGATAATAATAACTAAAAAATTAAATAGAAATAAATAATATCGATGGATTTTTTTGATAATGTACTTGATTATATATTATAAGGTGAAAATAAATATTATTATGTAAAGATACACATCCTTTTAAAAATAAAAAAAAAATATAATTTTTATTATAATAAAAAATTTCATCATATAAACTGTACACATAAAGATACATTAGAAACATTCAATATACATGATTAAAATTATTATTATTCATTGTTCTATAAATAATTTCTATTAGAAGTTGATTATTTAAAATTTCTCACTCTTTTATAATTTAAACTCATGTGTTCTAGCTTATTTTTTAAATGAATTACAAATCCAATCACATTAATGTTTCTAATATTATTTAATACTTCCTTAAAATATTTCTCTACTAATATTTTTTCATTTCTATAATAAATACATGTTGAATCATATTTCTTTTGTTTTAAAACAAAAATAAATATATATATTCTTTATTTTTAATAAATTTAAAATTATAAGAATATTGTTTAATAAATTATTTAAATTTTATTAGGAAGATACTTATTACAATATAATATTTTTTTATTATAATATCAAACTAAAAATTATTCTAAATTGAAGTGGTAAATACGATTATTTAATTTTAATTTATAATTTCAATTAATTAGATTCATGTTGTTCGTAATTTTATTTATACTTTATATTAAAAATAGTTTTATTTGATTTAATTAAATATTTTATTCAATATGTCTTAATATTATTTAAAAAAAATATTAATTCTTTAACAGTAATTTAATATTAATGTAAAAAATAATAATAAATGAATTTTAGTATTTTTTTTATTTGGCGATACATTTAATTTCAAATTTTTATCATTATTTTTAAAAAATTATTTTCTATTAAATTTATGATAATTATATTAATAATTATTATACTATGAATTGATCAAAAAAACCATAATTAATGTATTTTTAAATTATTAATTTATTATTGTAAAATGGGTAAATAATATTTATAAATTTGCAATCAAATTGTAATCAGGTAATCATTTTTCTCTAATAATATTTTTATGTTGGAAATCAAGTTAAACGTATTTTTATATTTTTGAAAATTTCTTTTCTGATGAATTATGTAAAAAAAATTTGGGGAAAATATATTAAACAATGTATTTTTACATCATATTATGAATTTTTGTTATGAATGGTAAGCTCTAAATTTTACATGATAAAAATATATCATATTAATGTTTATTTAATATGAAACTCATTAAATAAATAGTTCTAGAATAAAATAAATTTTTCGGTATATATTACACTAAAAATGTGATGTGTCACAATAGATCAAATAGAATATAAAAAATTGAAAAAATATAATATCATATAAATAAAAAATAATTGATTAAAAGTTAAAATTAATGAATTTAATGTATTATTAATTTTATCCAATATTTTTACTAAGGAAAATATAATATAATGTTTATGTTCAAATAATATTTAGTTGTTGAACATTGAAAATAAGAAATCGGATTTATATTTTATATATGTCACTTAATCAACTATTTTTTCTTGAAAAATAAAAATCATTTTTCCAAAAGAAACATGTATGATAAAAAATTAATGACATGTAAACATGATTGAAGCCTAAATTACCTATTACGTAAATTAAATTAATAATATCGAATTTTACTTCTCTAGTATATTGGTGTCATTATGAGATAAAACATGTCTTGTTTTTTATGAAATAATGACTTTGGGGAATTATGAAAATATTATGTTTTTATGGAAACTGATGGTAAAAAATAGTGATGTTTTAGAATTTTATTTGATATTTGACAATCATATGGTCATTATTTGGATCTTATTTTACCTTTATTAGGTTATTTCACACTCATATTTGCTAAACAAGGTCTTCAAGTTGATTATTTGAGTAACATCGAGTTGTTTTAAAATATTATTGTTTTTTTGAATAAATAGATAAAACTATAATTTTCTCTCTAATAAGGTGTCATGTCATGTAACAAAAATTTTCATTGTGTTTGGTATTGGGGGATGATGGTTTATTTTTGGTTGAATTTTTTGTGTTGAATTTAGATAGTTGTGTTTTTCATTACCAATAGTGTGTTTTAAAAGAAATAAATATTTTATTTTAAATGGAAATATGAAGCCATATTTTCTCAATGCAATCATATTTTAGGGAAATATGAAACGAAATTATAAATCAAATTATTTTTCCCTAAATGTGTAAAACACTAGACATGGGTGTAGTTCTCATTGGTCAGATATTTTTTGGTGAAATGTATGTTTCATTAAAATGAATCCATATAATCTTATTTTTTATATCCATCATATACAAAAAATATAACTATAAGAACCAATTCATAAGATTAACATATATTAATTATAAAATAGTGATGGACAATATAGTGTTTCATAGAATTCAATTAGAGAAACATATTATTGTTATTATTTGAGAGAAGTTATTTATATAAAACCCCCTTTTATTTTGAGGCTTGAAACTCAAAATTCTGGGTATTTGGTTTATATATATTGAATTATTATTTTTATTAAATTTTAATTATAATTTTTTTATAATATACAAATATTATTGTCGTGTAATTTTTCAGATATTTTTGAAATCATTTTCATAAATGTGAAAATATATTTTAACTATAAGGATTTATATTATAAATTATTTTCCCTTGTTTAGACCATAAAGGATAAAATATAACATGAGAGTGTTTATTATTAATTGAAATAAAATCTGTAACATATTGATGTGAAAAGTTTTCTTGAATTACTAATTTTCTATATCATTTAGTGTCTTTATTTTTTGGTTTATGTCTCAAAATATATATTTATTCTATACAAGTTTTGTTAAAAAAAATATGATAAAATTTTTAGAAATCATGATAAATTATGTATTTATGATAATTCCATGATTAACGGTGGATGTTGAAAATGATTGATACATCAAAAATGCAGAGGTGAGTGACATAGATAACTATTCAATATTAGATTATAATATGAATAAAAGAGAAAATGGACCTTACCATTAATTTTATAATGTAAAACATTATTCAAAAAATTTTACGAACCATACAATCCATCTGCATCTAATCAAAATATCAGGTGGGTACAGTTAAATGGGATATGAATGGTGAGAGGAATAATGAAATATGATTTTCTCTATTCAATATTCTGGTCTAACTTCCATGTGAGGAATTAAGGGATGTAATGAGAAACTGTAGTGTAAGACACATATGAAAAAATATGGGGTGTTCAACATGCAACCCCTTGATTGGTCATAAACCACTACAATGAATGGGATCATTAAGGAATCCTGAATTTAGATTTAGTTATTTTTTACTCATTTTGAACTCTCATACATAATGAATCACATTTTTTATCATCCTGGTAACATTTGGTTATATATTATGAAAAAATTTATGTATATAGATATATTGATATGGAGTTTACTTTTTTTAGAGTTATGCATTAATTAAATACTTTCATTGATGATGTCGATTATTTATAGTCTTCCCTTTTACTCCTCATAGTTGTGGAAATATTTATTTCAATGGAATGGTTGATTGAAAATTAATTACGAGGGAAATTTTCATTTAATTATTATGACAATAAAAGTGTATGATTAGAATACATGGATTACCTACATATGTTTATATCTCTTATTTATGGAATAATATTTTCATGATTTTGTGAAATACATAGGGAGTACTAGAGTAAATTTAGTTGATGCACAAAATAATTAAGGAATACATGGTGAATAACATGTGATGTTTAAGAGTAAATTTAGTTAATGTGATGTAGAAATATTTTTTTCAGAGATTTTAAATTCAGATAACAAGGATAATATTAAAAATTGTAATGAATTATGGATGAATGAAACTCTTCAGAGATGATGAATAATCTCTGTAAATAATGTCAAAAATTTAAATATATAAATTATGTTTGGGAATCCTCGATGACAACATAATCCACATTGTCTATATACACAAGATGTAGATATACCATGATGATAATCTGTAATTATGACGTGATAAAATGGGACACCTTATTAATGCTTTGGATGTCATGTGATGATAATTTGGGATGAAGTAATGAACTTTTTTTGAATAAATAGTTTTATCATCGATTATAATAAATTTTTTTATGATGATGTGATATTCTATTGATGATTTCATTGATAAGTTATGATAATTTCAATAACGAATTATAATGTGTATATAGATATTATCATTATGTATTCATCTATCTGAGATGTAAACACTATGAAATTGGATCCTCAATTTGAAGACTTGACTTGGGTTACAAATTGTCCTCAAATGTGCTTCATCATCGACAAAGTATATCTATAAGTAGTTCATGAAATGATTTACCATGTGTAATGGGTATCCATCCAACAAGTGAACTATAAAAAATTTATGTTGTTAAAAAAAATTGAATTTAAAATTATTTTTAAAAAACACAAATGAATATAAAAAATAAAACATTTGAGATACATGATACCACTAAATAATGTTCTTGATCCTTTTCCCACTATCTCCTATTTCATAACTCCAATGTGGGACTACAACTCATCAATGATGCAGAAACATTTCTTCAATTTTCATATAATATGTCCAATATTGTCTATATGTCCATTAGAGTGCACATGGATGGGTGAGTAAAAACTCAACAGAACATATCAAATGACTCCAATATACTCCCATGAATAGGTATTTTTAATATTTAAGACCATTTAACAGTGGAAAAATAGAATAAATTTTAAAAAACATGTTGTTTATTCATTACATTCAAAAAAATATTATTTTCAAAAAATTTAACATTTTTCAAAAACGTTAATCAAAGAAAACATTAATTTAAAATCCCATTTGTTATCAAGTAATTCTTCCTAGAGGGTAACAGATTTATTATTCAATAAAATAGACTAGTTATATGAAAATAAAATTGGAATCACTAACATACATTTTTTCTTCTAATTTGAAAAGGTACACCTTATACTACTTATACCTCACTAGAACCTAGTCATCATATGATCTGTTTATTAATTCAAAATGCTTGTGAATACTGTGTAATATTTTCATGAATTAAATCATATTGTCATTAATTTTTTATGTGTGAAAATATTTTGAATTATTTAACTAGATAAATCCATAAATAATCCATTAGTCATTCTAGGTTATTTAGATATTCATTCATATTGGATAAATAAGTGGATATTAAAATTCATTATTTCATTTTTCATCTAATACCTTTGAAACCTAATATGAATCATCTTATTCTTTGTATAAGTATCGCCATTCACATTTCATAAAATTTCAACACTTTGTAACTCATGAAGAGGTATAATTATAACAAATAGAACATATACTTACATAAGAAGTATTTTTATATTATGATTATTAAGAGTATTTACATTAATCATCTCTTTTAAATGATATATTTCAATGTTATGTTTGAATATGATGATTCTATTAATATATAATAGAAGACTTTATCATATTAGTATCATTTATTACTACCATATAATAATTTAATTAATTAAATAATCTCCCACTATAATGACGACCCTTTCCAAAATCATAATATCAAATAGAGGTCAATGTTTCATTATTCACTGTGACTTATAGTATGTATCATATATGTAATACATGAATATAACTAGTAGAAAAATGATTTAAATTATATCATATCTGACTCTTGGATATATGAGTGGAAAAACCATTACTGATATATATCATGTTGATTTAATCAATTCAACTAATATGGTATCTTAAAACTTAGTGTTTTCTAGCATAGTGTAACCGATAAATCATTCCCAAAACATGGAACTTAGTGATTAGAGTGTCCTCATTACCTTCTTACTATAAACATTATAATCATTGGAAACCTAATGTTTAGGGTACCCCATACTTATTGATCAAGGTCTTGGCTAGTTAATATTTGTAAGTAATCTGACACTCTAAATTTTGAAGCAGATTTAATCTCACCATATTATCTCATGTTATAAATTATATGTATTCATTTTATAGTGATTTTTTGGAAAAAAATTACTTCAAAAACATCAATATATAAAATTAATATTTATGTGTATCACTTTACACAACACTTATTCAGTATTACAAAACTTTAAATAGAAGAAAAATATACTTACACAGATCCAAATACATCCTATTAATAACATATAAGAACACTTAATTAAAAAATTTATTGGCATTTAAATTAAAAAAATAGGAATGATTAAACCTAGAGTCACATATAACATACATCTAACTTTCTAAAATATGGTATAAACCGTCATGTTAGTGGGAAGTATGACCAAAAGTGCCTCTACTAGGGGGATACTTTACTAATTATAGAGTCTAATTCTACATTATTGTAAGACCAAATATTCATAAACTATATTAAAAAACAAATAAATGAATCTAATTACCAAAATTATATATAAAAGAAATGGTATATAAAAAATAAATCCTTTTATTAAACATTAATTGTAACTACTTAGATCCATTCATGTTAGTTTCAAATAATGTTTTTAAAATTTATACTAAAAACCAAAATTTTTTAATATAAATAATTTATTAAAATGAATAATATTTAGGATAATACTTAACTAACTAAATTTTATATATTAAATATTGGAATTAAAATATTTGAAAAAAATTGTAAATAAATGCTAATTATAAACACATTATAATTTTAGCTATATATTAAATAGATTCAAATAATATTAAGTATAAACACTCTAGATTCAATTTATAGAATTAATTTTATCATATTAAATTTCTTTTGAAAATTTTATATTTCACAAAAGATAAATATTTTTTTATTTTATATATTTCTAATATCTATTACATAACATTACTTAGAACGTTGTCAAATTAATCATTAAAATTTTTTTGATGTGATTTAAAAAATATCCTAACTAAGGCCACTAATTATAACAATTCAAATTAGGCAGTGAATAAATAACATAATACTAAAATCTAATCACTATTTATTTAACATTTTTTTAATTATAATAACTTTATAAGTCCCACATATAATTTTTTATTTGAAAATTTAATATAAATATTACTGTACATGACATATACTCAGTATTGTGATAAAATATCATAAAATATATTATCAATGAATTCCTTGATACATAATCAGTTATCATATTGCTTAGGACTAACCCTTCAAATTAAATTGTGTCAGAATTCAATTTCAAATACAGTTCCAAATATTACGTTTTATTTATGAAACCATATTAATGTTACCCAATTTTTGTGGAAGGTGTGTAATGATATTTATTCATATGGCATATTTTTTACTTAAGATATATATTATAATATCAATATAACTTACGTTCATGATCCAATATATAATAAATTATCAAGTAATTATAATATGAGAGACTGTATTGAGAATGAAATCTCAAAAAATGTATTTACATGGTCTCTCAACATTGACTATATTAGCACATTCTATAATTTAAAGTAATATCCAATTTTTTTTAATTAATAATAATAACTTCAAGATATCCCTTGATATTATTTTAATTCTTACCACACTATTATGTTTAATAACCATACATTACACTATGAGAATGTAATGTTTGGATGAGTGTTATTCATTTCAGAACATTATATATTGAATCTAATTAACATAAAATTATTTCAAAACACTAAATGGTTTTTAGGTGTATAATAACGTTTCTTAAGTTAAGAATAAAGCAATAGGAAACCCAAAATCAGATCACCAAGCATGATTAATATTCAGAGATTAAATTAAAAATGAATAAATCTATAAATTCATACCATAGATGAATTTATGGGTTTTAGGGAATCAACTTATGATTGATTTATAGCTGAAGTTTCCTCATATAATTTCTTATATATCTAACATGATATAAAAAATTACTATAAATTTTGAATAAAAAAAATCATACCTGGATAACTGAAATCTCTATATTTAATCTATGATAGATTAGGCACGATGCTGATCACATGAGAAGAAGATGAATGTCTAATACCTCAAAGGGGGTTATACTTAATGAAGGTTCATAGAAAGATTCTTGAGGATACGTAAATGTAGAATGGGTGCTAATGATGTCACATAGTGATAAATTGCGTTTTAGGAGGATGAATGTATCATGAGGCTTGAATATAATTAATCAACCCCAATTAAAGGAATAAATTAGAACCCCATTTTCTAGTATGTAACCCATAAATTGTGATTTTATGTTTATAAAGTATAAGTATTAATTTTGGGATAGTTTTTAGAACCTGTTGAGTGTTTTTGGGGCTAAAGGGAGGGCACACATGATGTTCACGGTTGGTCCAAACAGTGTGGAAAGCATAGTAGAAACTGTGCAATGTTGAATATTATAGACAGTAGCTATGGAAGGGTATTAACATGGATAATAAGAATGTGTGAGGAGGCCATGAATGATATCAATATAGATGTGGATAACACACATTTAGTGCATAGTTTCCCTAACTACGTGGACTAGTCATGCATGGGTAAAATCCCAACTCCTTAAAAAATAGATGTATATCAGGCTTTCCATTAGTCCCCTCATTTCAACCCAAACATGTTCTAACTCAGGATTTTTATACTTATAGGGCCATAAAAGGTTCTCCCATCAATCTGGAGGCAATGAAAATTCTTCCCTTGGTAATTTTAAGATGGATTCTGGGGGTATGTGATTTTTTTATTGTTCTTGATTGGTTTACTAGATCTAATTAGATATACTTCTCCTATAAACTCAGTCTCATAGATCTATATATGTTATGGGAATTTATATGATATTAAATGACAAATATTATGTTATTTTTTCTTGTTGTTGGTAGGATAATACATCTAAGGTGATTTCAAGGATAATCGATCCAGTTTTCAAGAGCATTCTTTGTCTGTTGTTGGTTTTCATCATACCCTTTGATGTAGATGGATTCACTCTCAACACCGCATAGTTGAATGAAATATCATGGTTGAAAATTATTTCTTTTTGTGAATTTGATTGTGAATTGGATGCATTATGATTACTATAAACCCTCTTTGGTGGTGGTTATGGTAAATCTACAAAATCTGTGTTTTGATCATAGTGATTTATTGTTGATTTTAAGATATGGATTCTAAAATGGAATTTCATTATATTAATGGTGAATGGATTTGATAAAATGTTTTTCAATAAAAAGAATTATTTTATTGAAATGGAATTGGTGATTGGAATTGGTTTTTTTAAAACTAGATTCAAAAAATGAATAGTTTTACTGAATTGAGTAGATATGATTATTTGAAATAGAATTGTAATAATAGTGATGTGTGTAGATCACATTTATGAGGAATAGTTATAATATGACAATTCCTTATTTCCAAAGGGGTAATGCAACATGGGGTGTAATTTTCTTGGGATGACATTGTTTATCATTGAGAGACTGCTCATGAGTATGAAACTGTCATAATAAAGAATGCATGGTTGAATGCGTGAATAAGTGGAATGTAATGGTTATGAATAAACGTGAATGATAAATGGTTTTACAGATTTTTTGGCTGTTATTCTAGAATTATGACTTGGTGGAAAATTGGTCAACATATCACTTGTATGTTTTTTAATAAATGGTTTTGTAAAATGTATATATTTTGTTATACACTGATTTGGGAAATTGTTTTATATAATTTGATTCATATAAATGTTTCTAAATTTTCTATACTATTGGTTTTATTAGAGATTTCATTTTGGGAAAACCTAATATGTTTTATACTCACCCATGCATTTCCACTTTGGTTCTTGTGCAGATGATTTCTTCTGACACATGGAAAAAATAAAATATTCAAATGTATTTAGTGCCACCTCATGAAACATGGATTGTTTGGTGATGATAGAGAATGGAAATTATGGAGCTTGGAGTCCTATGGTCTTCATAAAGTCTTTATTTTATCCCTCATTTTACTTTGATAATTTATTGGTCTTCCGCTATTTCATACTTTAGAGTGGTTTGATATGAATGGAATGGTTTATTTGTCTTTATTTTCATCATGCATAATATATTGAGATGTTTTCTAATGGTTCTTTGAGTTAATGGGTTTGTTCATGAATGGTTAATCATACCACAATTTAAATTAAAGCCCATAATCATTTATTTTCATCCTTTATAACAATTGGTATTTCACTTAAATACTAGTAGGGATTCATTTTATTCTCAATACAATTAGAATATGTGGATCATTCCAAATGGTATCCACTTATCCATTCATGTAATAACAAGTATTCATAAAATTTTCCTAGTATTGGAGTTGAAATTTTTCCTTCTCCATTACCTAGGTTGGGATATTAGAAAGGATTAGGATTTTCAAGACATAAAATTAAGATCACAAAAGACGTAGCTAAAATTTTTATTCGATAGTTCATGTAAATAGGGGATTGGGTTCATAAGTGTCTTGGAGACACTTATTTTATATTGGAATATCGTGGTCATGGGCTTAGCTAATAAGACGAGCATGACATGAATAGTAGAGGAAGGACAACCCACTAGGATTTCGTAATTCAATTTGAGAAATTATATATGACTTAATCCATAATGGTGATTCTTGAAAAACGATGAAATAGTTTTCTAAAAAATGCATTAAAAAGAGCATGGTTGATATATTTTGAAAATGGTTTGATTTTCAATATTGATAAATTTTTTTTTCCAAAATGGTTCAACATAAAAAAATATTTATTTGGAATGCAATCTTTTGATAGTTGGTTTTATATAGTTTGAAATTATAATACATTATTTTTTATAGAGTTATATATATAGAGTTTTCTATTTTTCTAGAAAATGGAACCCAGTAGGTGTAATATAATACAACCAGAAGAAGCTATAGGGAATTTGGATTCACCAGTGCCATCATTGAACCAAGATATGGTTCTGCGTATCATGCTTGCATTTTAAGTATTTGAATTGTGGAACTGGAGACATTATCCAAGGCATGTGAATCATTCCATCTAGTATACGAAGTTGAATCCACCCACTTTCTGTGGTGATTCTAAACCTGAAAAGGTGGAGGTTTTGATGAATATAATGTATCGTATAATAGATTTCATTGGAACACAATCAAAGATAAAAGTCATGGTAGAGACATATATGCTCTATAATCTCACATGCTTGTGGAAGGATTTGATTAGACAGGCTAAAAAGGATTATGGTCTTAGTTAGAACGATTCTGATAAATTGTTTGACCAAAAATTTTATCCTCACACATTAAGGATCCATTGAACGACATACATCTTCAGCCTAAATAAAGAAAATATCTCTATTACAAAAAATTCAGTTATTTCACAAATTTAGTTCTCTTTTCTCTGGAGGTTGTGGCTAGTACATCCTTGAAGGAACAAAAATTCAAATCATGGATAATGCAAGAGATTTTCACAATGATTATGGTGCACTGTATTACAAATTATACAGAGATAGTGAACAGATAGACAATCGCAGAACATGATATTTAGGAAATATGGGAGGAGGAAGAATGATGATATTTTATGAAAATGGTGGGACCTCTAATGATGGGATTAAGAGGAAGAGAAAAACCTATTTTCAAGGTGGAAAAAAGATGCAGAATCAGATGTCTAGATCGGTGGACCTTCCTCCACAACCAAAGTTCCAAGAAAGATGTTTCAAATGTGGTTCGTTCGACCACAACAATCATGAATATATGGAAGAACAAAAATAATGTTTTTAATTGATATAATATGGGACGTCATTAGTGATATTTTTTATGTTATCTATGGTCCGGTCCTTGAGACACTTCCTAGGTGTCCAAGGCATCATAATCTTTGAATGAATGAGGGAATTAGAATCCGCTTTGCCAAGAGAGAAGATTTAGCTAGAATTATTCTTTGAACCCCATGTCTCCTCAGAAAGGTAATTCTCAAAAATGAAACAAGGAGTATAGTGGAACAATAAAAAAATTATATGGATCTCATTAGATGATTTTTCATGATAAGTATGGACCATCTACAGTGATACATATGAGTTTTTTTGAATTCTACCCTTATTACACACACATTATGCCAAACTTCACATGACTAGCTTTTCCAATGATAGCTCTGATAAAGAAGAATGTTCCATTTCTATGGACTAAGGAATTCTATATGTATTTCAATGAGATGAATGTTCATCTTACATCAACACATATATTGATTTTTCCTGAATCATGACCGGGATATGTGTTGTAATGTGGTGCTTCAATATCTTGGTTGGGATGAGTTCTCATGCAATTAGACCACGTGGTTGCTTATGGTTCAAGTCAGTTGAGATTTCATGGGAAGAATTACCCAATACATGATTGGAAGTTAGATATGGTTTTCAAAGCATTGATGACTTAACATCATTATCTCCTTGGTAC
The DNA here is from genome assembly GCA_963277665.1 of Viscum album. Taxonomy (NCBI): domain Eukaryota; kingdom Viridiplantae; phylum Streptophyta; class Magnoliopsida; order Santalales; family Viscaceae; genus Viscum; species Viscum album. Next base: position 1,428,879,643 of record OY728152.1, read on the forward strand.
TAAATTTACTGTGTTCACAGAACAAATAATAATGAATCATATTTTCTCATAATTGGATTTGAATCTGAGATAAATTATATGGCTAGAGAGTCACAATATTCTTTAATTTGACAAAATTTATTCACCGAGAAAAGGAAATTCAATGGCTAATGCATGAAGTAGAAAGGCTTAGGCGCATATGGGGATGGAAGCTTCAAATGAGTGGAAGTTAACGTCGGTCCTAGTTTACATTCATGTATAATGTGAAATAATGTCATGTGGCAATTACCTTTTTTGTATATGTGCTTCCTGATTTCGTAAAAATGGTCAAAGAGGTGCAAACAAAAAATAAGGAATTCCAGGTTATGAGTTCAAAACTCAAAATAGGGGAGACCATTATGGGTTGGAAACTTGATGGGAGTTTGATTTTGTGGTACATAGATCATATAGTTGATGCAATTAATTTTTAGGAGAAATATCTTCAGCCATATCACCATTTGAGATGGTATGTACATATGACAATATAAAATATGAATAAGGTGTTGAAGGTGAATTTTTGGTCAGCAAACATGAAAATAAATGTGGATGATTTCATTTCAATGTTCCTTAATTGTCAGAAAGTTAATGTGAAACATCAACGACTATCATGAATGTCATAGACTTTATCGATTCTAGTGTGGAAATAGTAGTAGATAGTGATGGATTTTGTTATAGGTCTACTAAGAATAGTTCCTAAACACGATTTGATATGGGAGATAATGGATCGACTCACAACATCATCCCATTTAATCCTGATTTGTGAAATTCATAAGGTGGTGGATCTGTCGAAAATCTATATCCAAGAACTACTAAAGAGACAAGGGAAACTAGTCTCAATAGTCACATACAAATATTAGGGGTTCATATGTTGTTTCTGGAAATCCTTACAGATATCCCTTGGGAATCAATTGACTATGACTGCGTCATATAATCCTTAGATGGATGGTCAATATGAAAAAATGGTACATACATTGGGAGACCTGTTGTGGGATTTTTAATGTATTTTTTTTGGATCTTTGGAGGATTATTTAACCTTAGTGGATTTCACATGTAATAAATGTTATCAAGCATCAATACATATTTCTCCTGTTGAAGCATTGTATGAGCGTTCTTGTAGTTCTCCAATGTGTTGGGTGGAAATAAGTGTGACTTTACTAGTTTGTCCATTAATTTTCCAAAAAACAATGAAGAATATTAACTTGACTAGAAGGAGGATGGATATGGGTCAATTTTGTTAGAAACCATATGAGCATTCTTCGTCCATTTTCGGTTTTCATTAAAACATCTGAGGTAGGTGGCTTCACTCTTGAATCCTTTTAGTTAAAATAAATTGCATGGTATCAAAATGAATTCGTTTTGAGGATTTTAATGTGATTTTTCTGGTATATAATTTCTATAAACCCACTTTAGAGATGGTTGTTGAATATCTTTGACATGGCCATTTTGATGAAAGTGTATGATTGTTGATATAAAAATGTGAATTTTAAAATGGGATTTATCTGGAATAATAGTGAGTAGATTTGATAAAAAGGATTTCAATAAATTTAATGATTTTATTGAAATATAATTGTTGATTGGAATTGGTTTGTTAATGTAGGTTTCAATAAAATAATGGTTTTACTGAAATGGTTTGAAATGGTTATTTAAAATGGTTTTGGCATAATATTGGTGTATGTAGATCACAATTACAAGGCATGGTAAAAATATGACCATGTGATCAGTGAAAAAAGTGAAATGTAACATGGGCTATAATTATCAGTTGACAACTTGGTAGATCGTTGAGAGACTTCTCATGAGTTTAAAATTTTCATAATGAAGCATGCATGGTTGAATGTTTGAATAAGTGGAGTGGAATGGTTATTCCAAATTGTGGAAGGGAAATTTTTTAAACAGTTTTTTAGTAATTTTAATGGAATTATGACTTACTGAAATATTGTTGATCATAAAACTTGTTTAAATTTGGTTATAAATGTTTTTGGATCCTATTTAATTTTAGTTATATACTATTTTATGAAATTGATTTATATAAACAATTTATATGTTTTTTTCTAACATTTCTATAGTAGTGGCATTAGTAGAATGTCGTTAGAGAAAAACTACCGAGTTTTGTAACCACCCCAGCATTGGAATTTTGGTGATTTTAATGATTCTATCTTCTCAAACATGGGGAAAGGTAAATTATCACATGTATTTAGCATAACCTCCTAATACATAGACTGTCTGGTGATGTTGGAGCGTGGATCTTGTTAAGAATGGAGTCTTGTGTTCTTCATGGCATCTTAAATTGTTTTTTCCTATTTTCTTTGGTATGTGATTTGTATTCTACTATTTCCAACATTAGAGTGGGTTGATATGAATTGAATGGTTGAGTTTTTTTTGTTTTTTTCATGAATCATATAGAGCGATATTTGTTTATAGTTTGTTGAGTTAATGATTTTATACATAAAGGGTAAATCATCTTCCACCTGAATTTGAAACCCTTCGATATTTATTTCCAGCCTTTAGCATGATCGGGATGTCACTTCCAGCCTAGTAATGATTTATCATTTTCAAAATCCAATGAGGATAAGTGGGTCATTACAAATATCATCCATCTATATATTTATCCATGATGAATATTATTTAATGAAGAATATAAAACAAAATCATTATATCAAAATTCATTTCTTGCCATTAGACATATTTAAGTAATTTATTCTTTAAATTTAATAAATTTAATCTATTCATAATTAATTTTATCTGATGAAACCATGTGGAATGATGAATGCACCTAAATTCATGCATATATGATAGATGAATGCACTCGACATGAAAGGTGGTCAATATATACACTTTTCATGAATATTTCATTTATCATATTGTACCATATGTATCATAAAAAAATATTTTTAGTGCATAACATAACATGTCTCAATTTAACTAACATATACTTGTAATTCATTTAAAACTACACATCTATTTTTGAATCCATCTTAAAATTCCTTTGGATAAGGTTTATTGAAATATCTTCATTTTTGATAAAACACTCTTTCCAAAACATAAGACCTATCGATTAGACAAACTGTGTGACCCTACAAGTCTTTGTGGTCTTCAAAAAAAATATAAAATCTATATTTCATAAATGTATGAAATGAGTGGAATATTTAATAAATTCATTACTACTTATGAAACTAAGGGGTTTGGTGTGATCATCATCAAACCTCATATATCTATATGAACATTTCCACCATAAGATGTATCTTATGCAGCCTATTTATTCTTATAAAATTTATTTTCCATGACATTGAGTGATTAGTAGACATGTAAACAATATTAAACAAATATAAGACAAATCATATTTTCCCGACTCTCTATAAATGACTAACCAAGTTGATGAATACATCACATGAAATTCATCTATCAGATGAGAACATACCGTATACCTGATCGAAGTATCTATGAACATTATATTTTTCATTTACTAATCATGAAAATTAATTTCCTTATTATAATAAAATCATGGAAAATCTATATTTACACACATTTAAGTAGACTCTAACTGATGATATGACAACAAACATACACCCCCAAATTAGTTTACCCTATTTTTAATTTCATAAATATGGTACTAAACTATTAAATATAAAATGATAGGTATCTCTCCAAACTCAGGTATGAAGGATTGATAATAAGCATACACCCTTATTTATATCATTAGGATATTATGAAATTCAAAATATATACATTATAGGGTCAATCTAAGTTATAATTATCAACTTATTACATTATGACTATAGTCTATTTATCACATAGAAAATCCATTTTAAAGAGTATATGAATCTATTTTTTCTAATATTATCATATAATCACGACCCACTATACTACAAAGTCATCATTGATTAATGATAAATAAAAGTTATATAGTGAGGGATTTTATAATTCAGTAATTTATGTAAATTCAATTTACCACACATGAATTATTGCTAAATAGACATTTTTCATTATAAAATAATGATACGTATGAAATTATCAAATTCTTTAATAATATTTAGAAAAATTAGGCATGAGCACCATTTTTTCTTATCATATATGTTAAATTACAAATTATTCCGCATGTGTGTTGAATTCTCTATTTTTTTATAACTTCCTAAATATATATTAAATTAATAACATATCTCTATGTAAACACCTATTAAAATAATCCCACAAAACTCATTATTTAGTACCATCTTTAAAGAAATATAGTTTGAATAATGGAGAGACACAGAAATAAAATTTCTAATATTCAACACTTTGATCCTATTCAAACTACATAACTTCACAACATCAAATGTTATAAAGTTAACTAATTTTATACATGTAAGATAAAATATATGTACATAATTATTTATCATGGAACATTTTCCATTAAAATATTCCCATAAAATTGATATAACTAGTTACGTTGTCACTAAATAGAATATAATAAACCATTTAGTGTATTTGTTTGATTTTATATGGGATGATATTTTTTTATTAACATTGATTTTCTATAAGATAAAAATATTTTCACTAGACTCTTAGACTTAATATCCTTCTCGAATTATCCAACTATGTTTCAAAAAATGTATTTTATGTATGTAAATTTTACCTATTTACATTTATAGTAATATTTTAAAAATTAATAAATATTTATTTATCATATATGATATTCTATGTGTCTGGATCAATTTCATTAGAAACATTTATTGTTTAAAATATTTTTCTAATGATTATTGGGAATAAATTCACTCATAATTTAATAAATTACCATATAAAAACATTTTCTTGGATAAAACAATTGTATCATTTAAAGTTATTCAAACATTTTATATATTAGATTTTTCATAATCCTTGTTTATGAAACCAACATTATAAATTTTTTAAAAACGATAATTTCATAAAAAATTGTAATATCATAAAATAAGAAAAAGATAATGTCAAACCACCTTTTAAGATCTATATATGATTGATATACTCTTTTGCATTCATATAATTCATGTGACTACTATTTTCTTCATCACATGAGTGTAATATGTAAGATTAATAAATAATTTACTTATTTTTACCTCAAATTTATTTAAAACTCTTATGAATATACATTTGGTATCAATACCATTAAATACCATGTAATTGATTTCTATAACATTGTTTCTTAATATGTACATTACATATATATTTGAAAAATCCAATATGAATCTAAAAAATTATATCGTATAAAATCATTACCCATAATTCATGATAACTATAGTTTTTATTAATATAGGTTATTATAAGAAGCATAATTGGACTCTAAAACATAATTTTCTATTTATAGTTTGATCTTTTAACCATTTATACTATTTACACATAATTAGAAGCTATATATCATTTGATTAGTTCATCAAAATTAAACACCTGATAACCTTAGGTAATAATTTATTGAACTCAGTAATATTGTAGGAACATTTTCATAAATAATAATCTGATGAATTATCTAACTAGAAAAAGTCATAATATTACATAATATATCCCAAAAATATTAAATATATGAATGGAGACTAAAATTACCCTGGTCAAATTTCATCTTATTACATTCAAAAACATATGTGAATAATTCTATGTTAATTGTAAGAATCTAGATTAAAATTTACAATAACTTAATAGTTAGTTACACAAAAAATTTTACCATTAAGACATATAAAATTCCTTAGTAATGTTTTCACAAGTTATCGGTCTTAGTATTTAAATACACTGATCTTAGCCTTTCATGGATTAAATTCAATGCTCAGTATGATGGTGATATTTTTCTATAAAATACTGTTTTATTAGATAGGAATCATGTATTATATAATTTTATCAAGACCATTAAATAAAAACTCCCACTAAAATTAGGTTCACATACATCATAGTGAGTCTATATGAAATATTCACTAAGAAATGAGTTTTATTTTGTGTTACTGAAACAAATTAGTTAATTAATTAAATATTATCTGAATAATAATAGTTATGTTTCTTAGATATTATAGTAGGAAATACATTTACCAAATCATTCTAATGAAAAACTCACCTTTATTCCTTTAATATTTTTCCTAAGGGTTTAGAAATAATTTTTTGACTAATGAAAATAAAAACAATGAAAAAAAAGAAAATCTAGGGGCACCATGTTTTGAATAAAATGACCCAAATATAATCAATTGTCTCCAACTAATTTAATTTTTTACATATGATAATCCAGATCTAGTCTAATTTGGTATATCCTACAGAGTTTAATGATAGTTTTATTGAAAATACATTATTTATAAGGATTCTTACACATAATATTTGAGTGCTTTTATATATTTTAGAAGTATAACCATTTAAATATAAATCACATTCCTATTTAATTCATAACTATTTCATCTTATCAAACAATTATGCTCTCATTCTTATTCCATTTTGTGTACAATACTATAATGATTCTATTTTTGAATCTATATTCCATCCAACCAATTAATTTTTTCAAACAAAATTAATGTGTTGCCATTCTTAAAACAGAAATATTGTATTACCTACCCAAATACGAAAAACAATAACAATCATACACATCAATATGCATCATATGTATCAAGTACATGAATATTTTATGTCAAGGAATATAGTTATATGTATTTGAAAATATCCATATGAGTATTTATAGATCCATAGATAACTATCCCAAACTTTTTGGAATAGTTAATAAGGCACTAAGATAGTGGGACATCTATCCTAAGGCCCCTCAATCTAATGATATGTTATTTAATAGCGATCTAAATATATCATATATATAACATCAAATATGAAGAAAAAAAATATTCATTACCATTCCTGATGCTCCTAACTGAAATAATAATTTCTGGGTAATGTAGAAGAAAAAATAAGTTTAATATATTCACACCTAGCATTTATTTTAAGGATTTATCTCCTATATGTTTTTCATCACATAAGTAAATAATAAAAACTATTCATATTCTATAAAAAAATTAAAAAAATGAATTATCTAATGGAATGACTACTAAAATAAACATTCTATTTAACAAGAGAAAAATATTTGTTTTACCATATTTAAAATACACATATTTTACATTTTATAAACAATTTTGTAAATATAAATAATAATAAAAAATAAAATATTAATGAAAAAATTAATTTAATATTGAAAAATAAATTTGAATTTTATTATTTGACATATTCTTTTAATCCAAATTTTATAATTTATAGTACTTATAAATTAAAACTAATTTATAAACTATAAATATAGTTCTTAAAATATATAAATCCATTATTTGTCAAATAATATTAAATTACAATATTTAATATTGGGCTTTAAAAAATATATTTTATTTAGCATCATCCTAATCATTTATTTATAAATTATAGACTATAATTATAGTGTTCATACTCTTGTTTTCTTATGAAATACAAATTTTACAATACCACATAGTTATCATTTTTATATATTATTAAATAAAAAAATAGTATTAATATTTTATTGTTAGGATAAACATCATAGATATTCAAATATGTTAGATATAAACACTTTATATATAGATTCTACGTGAACTCTTTCAAATTATTCTTAATATGAATTTTCACTTAAAATATATGATATTAATATGATTAATAAATATTTCACAATCCATCTTCTATTATGTAAAATTTTTACATAATATAAATATCTGATAGTTAAACAATAATTAAACTGTAATTTTTTTTATCATCAATAACCATTTTATGTGCCCCAAAAATATTTTAAATAATATCCTTTTTAATTAAAAAAATTCAAATTAATTAATTACAAAAAAATTATAGTTTTAAATATTAAATCATTTTTATTTAGACCTTATTTACATAATTTATGAATTCCTTATAAAACACTCATATAATTTATTAATAAACACATTAGATCAATATTTAGTTTCAAGGAATATAATTTACTAAAATTTTTATTTTAAACTATATCATTTATCATTTATAATATGTTTTTTAATCAATGATTCATAAATATTTACATAATTATTTACAAACTATTTATAATTAATTTATACTATTTATAAAATAAAATATTCCTAATATATGTCGTACCCTAATTTATACATTTTTTCTAGACCATATAAATTTGATAAATGATATTCATAATATTATCACATCAATATTAATGGTAGATTTATAGTCGGTTAAAAACACAAAAAAGAGTAACTAAAATTTTTTTCCAAAAATTTAATTTATACTTTTTCTATTTAATCTATATATATTACCAAATACATGATTGAAATTTTTGTAAACAATTTATATATATTCCTAAAAAATTGATTATATTTTTCCTACATAAGAGACACATAAGAAATAATCTACTTAATATAATCCATGCCTTGCACTCTATATTATGCTAATAATATAATGTAACATTAAGTGGTTCCCCCAACATCACGTTATCATATAAAATTATTTTAAGTGGGGAAACTGTAGTTATGAGTTTCTAAAACACATTCTGTATTTTACTGGGAACAAAACACATTATTTGATGAAGAATTTGGCGCACTAATGCCATAGATGTGTTTTAGTGGATCCTCATATGGTTTATTAATAGTGAAAAAACACATATTATTCTAGATATTTCAAGGATAAAAAATGTTACATAAATGAATAATATTGATATGCATACCGTTATAATTGTAAGAATCATCTTTAATCAATGATGGATTATTATTTATTTCAATAATTGGAGTACTAATTGAAATCCTCCTATCTCTAAGACTATTACACCATCCTAAGGATTCAAAAATATTTCTTGAGGATCCCTAAATATTGATGGGGTGATAACACATTAACCTAGAGATAAATTGTATTTTTTGGGTGGAAGATATTATTTAAATGCATTAATACCAGCGGTCAACCACAATAGGATGGATCACATCCCATAATAAACACATCTATGGTGTATTTCAATTAATTAAACATTATTTCCATTTTAATAATATCAACATAAATTTATTCCCATTGGACTTATTCATTGAAATCTATAAATGTTTGGAAACATTTAATCTATTCCCAAGGGACTATAATTGAAGAATATATTTGGGATGATAAATGTATTAAAATCAATGAATATGTGATAAATATATGAACTCAACCTATGAGGAGATAGATGGAAACACTATATCGAAAATATTTGGTTCAATTTATTCTGATATTTGAATCATATAATTATTTTTTATCTCATAACCAACAATAATAACCATAATATAATCCATCTTCTTCATATGTTCTTGTTTAAGATCAAAATAGTGTTATCGAAAGTACGTACCACCTTCCGAGGTATCTGTTGGATGAAATAGAATCATCCAAAAATCATATGGGATCTACTTCACTCAATAACATGCAATCATCATATAGATTAATAAAGTAAGATGAAGGTAGATTATGTTTAAGGAGTTCTTGGTGATCATTTGGGAACTCTCACACACACATATTGCCATTTTATGATAGTGGGGTTTATTAATATTTTGGGGAAACTATTTAAAATTGAATTCATTTACCCTTGTGTTATTATATAGGATTTAATGCTTCAAGTAGTTCTTTCATATCATTCATGAATTCTAAAATCTCTCTCATATTATATCTTTTGTAACATATTTTTCAATGATAAAATTGGTGTAAAATTTCACTTGAATATTAGATCTTAATGTTTAACTTGTAATTTAGTCATAGGTAATATCATTGTTTTCTATGAAATATGATCCAACATGTTGGGAGATACACTAACCACAAGAATGAAATATTACTATGTATTATGACATAGCCAATCATAACATATGATTATCTTTAAAATTTCATGTTTACATACCTAATGATATACCTATATCAAAAAAAATGTTATGAATACAAATATCTCCATGAAAAATGGATTTAGGGAATATCCTTTTTATAACCCCATCAACTACCTGACATTCCTATGTTCCATCATTTCTCAAGTAAAAATTTTTCTTTAAGAGGAATTGACTAATGAATTCCAATTTCCAAATGTGAATATGGTTTTAAAATAACTAGTTGAAATATATTACTTCTATCTATACTTTCTTAATTATATATCTTTCTATGAGAAAACATTATTCAATCATTTTTGGTCTATATATACTAATACAAACTCACTAAAAATTGAATTACAATGAATTTTTAGACCATGAACTAAATGAATGATTCTAACTCATGAACATTGTAGTTATACTATGAGTTCATAGCATCCTAGACCCATACACTATAAATATAAATCCCCTCACCTGGATACATCCAAATTAAAATCATAATGTTTCACACAATTCTACGTACCCAAATTTTTACTCAAATAGAATAAAAAATTACATAAAAATTATCCACCTCTTAAATTCAATGATCGCACATTGTCACCTCAAATCCCATTTGATCAAAACTCCTTCCTATGTTTATTCTACCATAAGACAATATATTGTTGAAAATTTATAAATAAATCATGGATTATAACCATTATAATAAGAAAAATCAATTCTCAAACACTATACATAGTTATTTCTAGAATTTAACTTTATTACCCTTCCTTGGATCGATATAGATCCACTTATCATAAAATGTATGTTCAGGGAACATCACATCTGGAATTTATAAATGGATCAGGGAGAAATTAACATATAATTTATTCTAATTAAAATTATATAAAACAATATCTATGTTCCATAAAAAATATTTCTCTAACCTAAAAATAAAAAGGTTGTCATCCACAAATACAATCCCATGTTAATGTAAGATACTATATAAAATCTTATTCATTAATCTATAAATAATTTAGGAGTATTAATAACATATAAATGTATGAAAATAAATTTATAATCAATATATTAACAATAAAATGCCATTTTATTGAAAATAATTTTGTTTAAACAGTAACCAATTATAACCAGACTGATGGTAAATAATAAAAATCCAATGACCACCCTTTATCCGGACAAATAGATCATCACATTTTGGTAATTGATATATTTTTTCTTTCATTTTGATCATCATTTGATATTCAATACATAACCATAAGCTTCCAAAAAATTTCTCAGAAAATATATATGGTGCTACCTACCAGATACACTCAATTGAATAAATCCATTTATCTTCATAACATAAAGTTACACATTTATTTATAGAAACTCGAATAGGTTTATTTGATATGATTTCAATAATATCAATTTTATAGTCGAAAAAAGTTCACATATATCCTATGTGTTACATATAATAAATGATTTTGGAAAATATGTAGATATAGATATACTAAACATGGAGGTACATGTGTACTCTCTCATTCCATGGAACCAAATAGTAATATAGATAACAAAAAAAAATATATGGACCCAATTTTTTTTCATTGAACAATTATTAATTATTTTTGAATATCGCAATATTACATGAATGTGTTAGTTGGACCCTCCAGTGATACAAATAATATTCAACAGTTAATGTAGTTAATTTTTTATTTATACCAAATAACAGATCTATTCTAATTATAAAATATTACATTTTCATATCATGAAAAAAAACCCGACTAAAATTATGCATTATGAATCATTATTGAACAAGATGCACACATAAATGATTTCTCGTATCATTGGAAAAATAATGTAATGTTTCTAATTTATCATTGAATCAGCTCTATGTAAAACCACAGTAGATTTTCCAATTAAAAAATTGATCCCTCATATCAGCTAATATTAATATAATAGTGGATGTAGTGAGAATGGTACCTCAAAAAACTGATAGAATTATACTTGTCTCCTCCTCTATTATTATCTTAATGTAAAATAGTTTCCTAGGACTCCACTATGGTTTTAATCACAAATATCCATTCTTCAAAGAACCAAAATAAGTAAACTATTCAAGACACTTGAGTGAGCTCATAAAGATGGTGATGTGAAACATGGTAAAGGAAATAATTACAATATACAACAAAACAAGTCATACAACCACAATAAAAAAGCTAACGAAATAGATACAACCACAATCCATACAATCCAATCCAATCTGACCAAGTAGAATGTATCATAATATAAAACCAAAAAGTCTCCATGTGACAAATCGTTACCTCAAAACCATCCCAATGTCAATCTATGACAAAAATAGAATACAAATTTCTAATAATAACTTCTATATACCTTAATATAATAAAAAATCATCGAAAACCACCCAATTTCGAAATAAGGACATGAAAAAATCCTCGTAGGACTCCACGATATGATATATATAAATTCCAATATCAAGAACTATATAGGACCCACATTGATAAAAATAAAATTTTACAAATAATATTATTCAGTAAAAACAAATCGTAAATAATCCCTTTGTTTTCTTATAAATGATATTAATATTCTCAATGAGTTAAATTTGAGATTTTATAATTTACGAAATCATAATAAATACAATCCATTAATACTCTATAAAGTAAACTAGTAATAATATAACTGCGACCAATTCATAATGTGAAAGCACGAGATAAAATAACTATGACCAATGCATCATGTGACAATCAAAAAATAAATGAAAAATCACACCATTTAGGCTCTAACCATTCGGTATATATAGAATAAATAAAAACAAAACCCCAATATAGGGATATAGTGGATACAAATGGTATATCCCCAAGTGGAATTACACCAATGAATGTTAATAAAAACCTCAAGTGGAATTACACTCACAATGAGTGACATGTCTATTCCAAATTCATATAAGGATACCCAATGTTCTATGTCTATAAATGAATATTGAATAATTTATTCTATATATTCAAAGTAATTTCAGTCCACATCATAGCATGAAAACTAATTTTGGATCCAAAATAATTTTTTATTAATTTTATGATACACTTGGTGTGCCTTAATTGTTTTTAAAGAAAAAACATATTAAAAACAATATTTCCTACCATAAGGTATATTTATATAAAAAATATATTAAATTTTACAGTATATTACAGAGGACTTCACAAGAATAATATTTAATTAATTAAATTATACCATTATTTAGAGACACATACCTCTTGATCAAATGTAGAACAATAGGCCATTAAAGGAAAAGACTAGGTAAGAGTACATCACATCCCCATGATCCTAGATCAATAAGAAACAAAAAACCTCAAAAAATCAAATAGATATAAAATCCTCATCCCACATAGGTCTCAACGAAACAAGGGGAGGAGAGAACATGAAAGGATCTAAAAAGGGAAAATAATACCACACTAAAACCCAAAAATATATTTAGTTATCTATGAATAACAAGGGGTAATCACAAATAATATGGATGGATATTCCTATTGATTTATGGGGAAGATTTAGGTAGGTGATAAATAATATTAGGGGCCATTAAATATTAAATAGAGGTCATGGGGAATTTTAATTAAAAATTCACACCATTAAAAGTATACACACATGTTTTGTAAGAGAGGCCACCCAGTTGGTAATAAAAAAACATATTTATGCACCCTTTACATAGATTTCATATGGGTTGTACGGTTACCCTGTCTATTTACCAATTGTGCCTAACTCCTCTACATCGGGGAGAATGGTTTGGAGAGGTGGCCACATAGATTAGAAAAATGTTTCGCCCCATCCAATATATATTTCATGTCCACAATATTTCTTAGGAAAAACCCTTTGGTTTTCCCTAACCATGTACCAACCATGCACAACCCCAATGGCTTCCAAAATTCTCTAAAAACTACCGAAACAAAACCACAAAAATATCGAAAAATATACGGAAAAAACATGGGGAAAAGTCCTTGTAAGAAGTAATAGGATGTTATAATCCCCCAACAATATAGGTTTTCTATACATGTAAAATCAATGATATCACTAACTCACTAAAACAGATATCCAACACTTTTTCATTAATGATTCCTACAATCGTGTCTCATAGATATCCATTTTGTATTTCCATGGTATCCAATCCAAGGCAATCATTTACTATTAAGTACCATATAACGATGATCTATAATCTGAATAAGGATTAAAAAAATTATATCAAGATAAATACTAATATCCTCCCAACCAATCACATGGGACTTTCTACGACCGGACCCAATGGGTCTCAGGTCATAACTCCCCATGCTCGCCTCTAATAGGATAGAGGCTAGAGACTAGAACTGACAAGGCATATCACTCACATGGGAGGTATTAGTTATATACTCTTATGGTCACACACATCTCCAGGCATAGAAAATGTTGAAATAAAAGAACCAATAACAACCAATGAATGCATACATCTATAACTGACAACTAGATTCTAATAGAAGTATTGAATGAGAATGAAGGGAAAACAATTCCTATCAAAGAAAGCTATCAAATAATTCAACCTACACAAATGGAGGGGATCACTATCAAATGAAATTACCCAAAATATTCCCAACCAAGATCCAGTAAACTACTAGGTATTTCATCCTCAATAAGCTCCACTTTCCTTGGGTCCTTTATGGCCTCCGTTGAAAGGACTGTGGCATTCACTATGAAAAAAACATGGGCAATCAAAGCCCATTCCAGGGAGAGTATGAAAATACTTAATAGGTTGACCCAAAAATCCAAAAGATAAAGGGATAAACTAAAAAAATAGTTTTCTCGCCATATCTATTGGGAATACCAATAGAGATATAGACTCCATCGCAAACCATCCTTCGATTTATAAGAAAAGTGATATAGGTCTACCCAGGGTGTCAACCCCGATATGTGACAACACCACAAGGAATCCCAGAATTCACCGATATATATTCATCTCTGAGTTTATGTATTATGTTGTTATAACCTCATAGATAGATAAATAATTATATTCATATGATCTAAAAATAACATATAACTATGATAACACACTCTATGAGATCTTCCATCCAAGTTGGAACCTTTTCGAGAGATGCACCCCATCAGGAACTACTCTACCATTCTTAATGGAATGTACGAGAGAAAATGCTGCATTATGAACATCATATAAGATCTGAATGTAGTGACTAGAACTAAAGGTATTTTCCTCATTACCTTGCCCCTAACACAACTTATTAAAATTCCAGTTCAGAGCCCCACCCATCACAACTATACACAGTTGAGGTTAAACTGCTTTTGACTATGCACCATGATCATCCTCTCTAACAAGAGAGAATGGAGAGACTCACACCTCATCACTTCCCTACAGTTGAGGGAGTACAACTCCTAACTGGCCAATGAAACATCATTCACTCCTCTAAGGTGTGTCTCACACCTTAGTTAATCAAGGGAATAGTAACCCCTATCTACGTATCATTCACCTCTTGCAGTTGGGCCCACTCCTCTTAAATATATCACATAGCAGTGGGAGATCCAACCCCATTAGAGTTCATACTCCCCTACTATATTGAGACGAGGGAGTACAACTCCATATGTGAGGACATGAACCCTGATCCAAAAGGGGTATACTACTCATGTAGGACTCGCACCCTAATACGATAGGTTAGTACCACTTCACAGATCAAGGACCTTCCCCCTAAACTGGTATGTGATTACCACTCATTCGCTAGAGGACAAACACCCTGGTAGGATAGGGGAGTACCAACATTGTCATCTCCTTCATAATTAGGGACCCACTTTCTATCAGGATAGGGGAGTACTGACCCCTATATAGAGTTCCTGATCCCTAATATGACAGGGGACTACCAACTCTTCCCGAACAACATCTATGAAGGACTCGTTCCCTAATCCAATAGGGGAATACCAACTCCTAGAATAGAAGACCTGCACCGTGGTGTGGAAGGGGAGTTTCCACTTTATCTATATTCCATATATAAAGGACCTATGATCTAGTCCTATAGGGTAGTACTAAATAAATGAATAGAGGAAATGCTCCCCAGTCCAATAGGGGAGTACCAGCTCTTCCATCACGAATGTCACGGGGTAACACACTCCCTAGTTTATTAGGGGAGTAACACCCCTTGAGAAAACTACCCAAATAGAACCAACTCAATCCCACAACATGGTGTGTCCCATTTCAACCTAAGAAGTGTTTTAAATAAAACCTACTCACATGTCCATCAACGGAGTAATAGTTATAGCATCTCCCTATATGAACCAAAATGATCTCTAACATCATCACAGTAACACTACAAAAGTATCTAGCTCAATTCAAACCACCTTATATCTTATAATAATTATCAAATTCCACCATCACATCTTATGGAGAAAAACACTTATGATAGACTGCTCACAATCTGGAATCTTATTTCTAGTAAATGAGATACAGAAGGTGGAAGATCCCCAATGGATATACTAGTAGTACATGACATGCACTAGGGCACATGCGGTGTGTCTTCCCACCATAGAACCTACCCATGTATCTTTTCCACATAGGGTCTATCCCATGTAGGGGTTGATGACATGTAGTGTAGGTGCACATCGTGTCCCTCATCTCTCGTCCAATGTCCATTTTCCTTTTCTACGCGGATCGACCGACCATGTCCCTGAAATGTTGTGTATCCCATAATAAACGCTGTTTTTTTGGATAAATGGATATCTTTCTATGTATTTTTCTCATTTATGTGTACCTGAACCTATGTCCATGTATCTTGGCCATGTGTTTGTACATGGAAATGTGTTTTTACATGGTTATCCCGAGTAATTACCCATGGTCCTACAGTTTAAGGCACTACATGGCGTTTGACCCCAATATATGGTGTGTAGTCCTAAAATATCATCTTCCCTGAATTGGATGAGCTACACACCATTTTTTCTCTTTACTACATGCCGACTATAAGATGATTGCTTTTTGAATTCACATGCAAAATCACCCGATTCACCCCAATTCAACCAAAAACCCATAGATCTCCCTAAAAGGGGTCAACAAAAATTTCGATAGGGCTCTAGATAATTATAGAAACCCAAAACAATATGGATCAGAACTAAAACTCAAATCCTCCTACAACATTGGATAAATGCTTATGATTTTGATCAATAGTGATGCATGGATCATTGTTGTACTCGATCTAATGATGTCCTGCTTCAGAAATACATATCAACGGCACCTCATTGAATTGATTAGATGTTGGTTTTGTCATCCCAAAAGGGAGGAGAGGATCAAATATCCTTGGCTGGGTTGTGTGTGGATGAAATTTGGGGTGGGGATAAATAGTTTTAATAACTTAAAACCAATTAATTTTTCTCTCAGTACCACATCATCAAAATAGCCACAAAACAAATGTACCATAAGATAAGACCGTATGTCATTCTTAGTGTAAACAGGACATTCCGGTGTCAAACACAATATCAAAAATTTGATCTGAGACTACGAACAATCATTATTAAAGATTCAATAATATCTATTTATGAGAAAAAATATTTTTAATATTTTTAATATCGCCACAACCAAAGATTATTGGGCGGCATATCCATGTGCTGACTCAGCACCCAACTCCATAATTGTTATACTAAATATTTTAAAGTCCTTCATGTCCAAACCCATGTCATTACAAGTGATGTTAAATCGATACATCCTTGGATGGATAAAATGAAACATGTCATGAATTTAGGTCAATATAAATGGTCATACCTACCAATATACAACCTTTCCTAGTAACTCCATGACCTCTATGTGGACAATAAACTATAGTGACAACATTCCCTACATAACCAACAGATGATGTCCAATGCAAGGTGAAAATATGAGAAAAACTCTCCACATAGACCTTAAAATATAGACTTCGATGAAATTAGACAGCATAAGATTTATAACAACGATGTTCTATGACTTATAACCTTCATATCAGCTACTCTTTTTCTATCATCTCTTAAATGAGACTCAGCCTAAACAAGGAGTAATCTCCCTACACTACACACAAAAATGGGTATCTGTACACTCTCCAATACAATTCTTCAATGTGATCTATATTTATAAAGTCATAATAAATATTTTTATAGTAAAATTTGACTAGAGGAATATTTTTCCCATGATCCACCAAAATCAACACGTAATCTTAGATTAAATCCAAAATAACCAGGATTGGTCTATATGTCTGTCCACTTGTTTGTGGTTGATAATTAATTCTAAATTTCAATTGGTAACCCATATAATTTTAAAAACCATTCCACAAAATGGATGTTAAATTAATTTCATAGTTAGAAAAATACATATAGGGAACCTCATAAAGCCCCACAATCTCATTAATGTACTGGTCTATAAGATGTTACAATTATTTATCCCCCATGACTGGTATTAAATGATATGATTTTGTAAGATGATCATTGGTCAAACAAAACACATCATTAACACTGGGATCCCATAAAAACAATTATTAAGTCCATGGAAATCTTCCCCCACTTCATTACCCTAATGGAAGCAAGTTGAAGTGAACCAATAGGTTCATGGTTTTTTACATTAATTTTATGATATTTGAGACAACATTATGTTAAATTTATAGAAAATTAACTCATTCATGGCATCCAATACCATGGTATCATGACATGATACATCATGGTAATCCTAAGATGAATTGACCAACATGAATGGTTTCCCCCTTCAATAAAGTCTTTATCTATAGAAGTCAGCATCAACAAACATGTTATGAAACCACAAGGATCCACTTTGAGACTAAGAGAATAAACACAAGTTCACACCATTGTTAATGATTTTACCAAAGAATTAGAACTTATTTTTCATTACTATCTTGATCCAAAATCATTCATAGAATGATGATTAAACTTCAACTAATACCATCAACACTTATCCACCAATATCTTCCACACCATGATCATCTTAGAATAAAAAATCAATAGAGACCTCAACTCTACCCATTCCATCATAGAATGGGATTGTAATTTTCTACCAAATGAATTGGAATCCAAATTAAATTAATATGGGGGATATGTAATATCAAAATCAAAATCCTTAAGATACTTTACCCTCCATCTTGGTCCCAATTTTATATCCCTCAAAGTAAAAATATATTTTAGGATTTGATTATAAAAAACAATTATAAACCAATACCCAAAGAGAATGTGACCTCATGTTTTGTGTTCATTCATAACTTATTCCAACTCAATATTATGGGTAGGGTAGTTCTTTTAGAGCATAATAGAAAATTGTCATAGGCCACCACCAATTTCCCCTACACTAAGAAACGTCCCAAAACCATACCAAAAGCATCATTGAAAACAAGATAATCAAATACATATTTCATGACAATAAAAACTGGTGCTATGGTCAAACTCACCATTAGTTCCTAAAAATGTATCTAACATTTTTCATTATATTCCTTATTTACACTCTGATGGGATAAATCTTTCATTAAAGCTGAGAGACTTTAGATATAAAATACAATTTATTTATAATAATTGGTCAAACTAAAGATTCTATAGATCTAAACACACATATTTGGGTTTCTCCCATGACATAACTACATGTATATTTTTATGATCCATTGATTCAACCCACCCAAATAATACATGCCATAAAAATTTAAAATTACAAATTGAAAACAAAAATTTAGAAGCCCACCATATATATGTTGTTCATTCATGTTTCTAAGAATAATAGAAAATTTTTCCCCATTCTCCACCTCTTACATTGATTAAAACAAAATATCATCCATGAACAAAAAAACTAAAGACTACAACTAGTGATGAATGATTTAGTTCATCAATGATATAAATTTCTCAAGGTTGTTAGTAAGATCGAATTACATATATATAAACTAGAAATTCTCATACGATATCATAAACACTATGATAAGTATATCATTTTTTAAGAATTTCAACTTGTGGTACCCCAACCGAATATAAATCCTTGAAACCTAATATGTCCTTCTATCACGGTCAATGATTTCATCAATCATAGGAAAATCATATTTTTTCTTAATAATGAAAAAATTCAACATTCCATAATTCATGCAATGATTGTGACTCCAATATGACTTATTGTAAAAGAGGGTAGGCAACACCCTTGGTGACATTCTAGAATAAATAAACTTCTTAGAGAATAGGTCCTCGTGTTATACTATATGTTCCTCCAAAAATAAAATTTCTATTCAATAGGTGTTATAAAAATTTGAATCCTACATGGGGTTGGGTCAATAGTAAACGTAACCAATATCTATATTGGTAAACGAGAAAAATCATTTAGAAAGACCTCACGGTATGAACAAACCACTACTAGATGCATATAACAAAGACATGGGTCAATTAAATCCACAAAAATCTCTAAAAAATTTAATGATATTACCACAATATAAATTACAATAGGCCACTCCCTTCCCGATCTAGAGTCCCGCTCACCCTGAAAAACATGGTTTACCCCATCAGAAAAAATTGAATTCGATGATGATAATAGTGTATCTAGAAATTAATCCTAGTCATCCATTCCATGATAAGTGTCAGTTCATGGATCTTAATATTGAGACCTAAAAAGTCCCACAACACCTCAATGATTCTTATAATCACCTAAAATACGGGACACTTGAAACCCTGTTCTAACAACTTTCTTCATGGCGTTAGTGAATCAAAACGAATGAAATAAGTTCCAATGTTATCCATAAATGTCAAATAAAATTATAATATAAATTAATTAATAGAACCATTACAAAACGAAGCTAGTACTATTGAAATGAAATAATATCATACCTCAAATAGTTGTTGGCCATACTTCATATACCTTTGGCACACGCTCCACTGCATTAATCCATATGGTATAATCAACCTAAAAATACACCTTAGCCCAATGATTATAAATACCACCCTTGAAAGCATCAATAAGTACAAATGACCCATTGGTGAGAGTGGAACTAGACTTTCTTTCATGGGATATCCTTCCAAAAAACACCTCAAATGGCCCAATAGTCCGCAACAATGAAAAATATTAGGATTTTTCATAATGTTTGATTTTTTTCCACACATTCCACAATGGTAGAATAAAAACTAATACATTCTTGATGAATCTCTTGATATTAGTCCTAATGAAAACAACCAACCCTTGTGCTTCCTTTTTTTTGCAAGTAGACACACATTGATGAAGAAATCCACCAAATGAAGCTCCACCCAAACTAGTATTTTCAGCTATTCAATCCTTAGCCATATATTCTATTTCAAATACCTCTATGAAGGTTATAAGGAACTTGGGAATAAATATCAATGTAATATCCAGCCTTAGTACCAACTCAAACATCTATGATATTAGGTTGTCATTGGTTATTAGCTCTAGTTCAAGATGAACCAACCTAGAAAAATGAGTGGAATCCTCTAGAATAGTATGCTCTCATTCCTCCATGGTCATAATATCTTGAATCTCCACTTAATGTAACATCATAGGGTAAAACCATGGGTTGAATATTTTCATGAAATATGTCTTTGTAAGATCCTCAGGTAAATTGAATTTTTTAATAGAGTCTAACCATCTCCTCCCTTGTCCCATGATCATGTGTGTGAACAATTAAAACTTATATTCTTCAAGAGTATTAAATAACTTTGAGATAACCTCAATAAAAGTAAGACTTTACTCATATTTTTGTTGTCCTTTTTTACCATAAAAGAACGGTTGATGCCGCTTAGTGACTTCCAAGATATGATCCACTATATAGTTGGGGTTCATGAAACACACATTCCCCATAGTATAAATAGTGTAGATTACATCTTAAGAAAATGAAGGTTCTACTAGAGGATTTCCCTATGGAACATTTCCAGAAGAATCCTTACTCAAATTATAAAGAAGAATATTCTAATAGAATGATGATAATTGAAAAATTATTTTGGATCAAAATTCCAAAGTCCTTATACAAACATTATTAATACATTTTAATGCCTTAAAAACATGAATTTTTTAAAAAATATAATATCTAATTAAAAATGTAAAATATTTAAAAGTAATAAGACCATTAAAATAAAATCCCCATTAGGTTCATTCAAATAAACAAGATATCATTGTTTAGAACGTTGGGAAAAAATTCAACCACCAAATGGTGAAATGATTTTAGAAATATAAGGGAGCTATTCAGGAACCCTCCCACATTTACTACCAAAATCCAAATGATCTTAACTCGTATCTACCAATGACACTAATAAAAATTGAAACATTATTTTCAAAATTTAGGGGGTTACTTACCTTTGATTCCATTTTGTAATGAACTGTCCAGGGAGAACTTAGAAAACCACCCAAGTTGGCCCACCAGAGAGGTGAGGTGGAATTGGGTGGAAGAAAGAATCCACATATATGAAAAAATAAGTCCTACAACAAGAGTATAATTCCAATGAAATATATAAATTCATAGTTTATAAAATAAATTCCAAATCAACCAAATATAAATTCATGACAAGATAAGACTAACAATCCACCATGTGACAAACTGTCACCTCCAAACCCTCCCACTACGAAGGGTGTGATGAAAGGAGGAGCCTATATACCACATAATTTTCTTTACCAAAATTTTATAAAAAAACATAACGAACATCCTAATAGAAAAATTGGGTTCTAATAAAAAATTCCAATATGATTCCACTACACATTCCTTATAATGTTCAATAACAAGAATGCTATAGTTCTAGGTCAATATATATATATATTCAATGAATTTTTATAATTCAAAACCGTTAGTAAATTATCAATTTGTCTTTCATAATATAAATTTATATTATAATTTAAATGAATATAAATAGTCATAAATCATGATATAATAAAAACATAAATCCATGGATACAGAACAACATAAACGTGAATACTAATAACCAAAACCAATCCATCATGTGAAAGCATGTGAGAAAATAACCTTGTCAAATCCGTTAGGTTATAATACATCATAAAATAAAATACACACCATTTGGGATCTATTCTATGGTTATTCATACAATACATAATAATTAAATACCAAATATTGGCTGATGGTGGATCCAACTGGTATATCCTATAATGGAAATATACCCACAAAAGTTGAAGAAAATATCTTGTGGAATTACACACACTATGAGTGACATGTTTAGTCCAATTGCACCCAATGTTATAGAATGCGTGCTATTTTCCCAAAACCATTAGAAAATAAAATCTAACAATTTTTAAAATATTTTCAACGAAATGCATTCCACTTCGGTGCTTGAAAAACCATTTTCATCCAAAACCTTTGTTAAAGGATTCTATCAAATACGTGGTTTTCATAAAGAATTTTTATGAAAAATCAATTTTAAACCATTATTTTGGTAAAAATTAAATTAAAATTAGAAATAAATTTAATTAATCAAATTACCAAAACAAATCAATTTGAAAAATAAATAATTATTTAAATTAATACATTTTATAGGAACACATACCTTAATTATAGAGGTAGAACAAAATTCCATTGATGGAAGAGACCATGGTAGATAAGGTCAAATCCTTATAATACAAGATCCATAAGAAAAACACACACAAAATCAATAAAACCCATTTAATATTAAATCTACATCCTACACAGGTTCAAAAAAGTGAAGGGGAGGAGTGACCTTGAAAGGATCTAAGAAAAGAAGAGGAAACCACATCAAAACCAGAACATACCTTGAGAGATCCATCCAGAACAAATGTAAATCTCCCTAAATCCCATGGGAGTGGCCTTTAAATCAATGAGGAAGGATTAAGTTGATCCAAAATTAGATTTGTGTGTCATTATTGGTTAAATTGGGGCATTGAAAATTTTTATGTCGAAATATGGATGAGTAAACATAATTATTCATAATTTGATGGAGAGGCCACATGATCATGAGTAATAGTGCACAATAATTATAATCCATTTTAGAGGTTTTATTTTCAAAAAACATGGTTTTTCCACATGAATACATTAACCATACACAAACCCTGCATAACCCATCTTCTAGGGGTTCACGGTTTGGATGGGTGGCCGCACTATTTGAGAAATTTGTGTGTCCCTTATTAGTATACCACGCTTTGATACACGGTTGCTAGGAACAAACCACATATTTTTTTGTAGTTATTCACAAACCGTGCACTTTCTAATGAGCTTATAAAATTCTTCAAAAACCCCCAAAACACACATGAAGTAAGACCCAACAAAAGCGTGATCAATATAATAGTCAATAAGTAACTATAGAAATGTATCATAATAATACACCTTCCCACCATTTCATGAGTCCTTGACTTATCCAACCATGCTTTGTATCCTTTCTTTTTAATCATTGCACTAGGTTGGATAACCACTCTTACTAACTTATAAAATAAGATTATAAAACTTCTTCAAATCATATAACATCATAGATTTTTGTTTGAATTTTTATTCCCAAATTTACATATTTTATTCATTATAGTGAATATAAAAAAAGAAAGAAATATATAATATACTAAATAAATAATACTAATAAATCAATATTGTGTCATAGTGGAACATTACAAAAAACAATTTGAAGTTATGTATTACATACCAATGATTATTAAATTAAATGGATGATTACATCTCATTAATGTTCATATAAAATAAATAAAAAATAAATAGAAAATAATAATATCTTCACAACTAGGAAATACTATAGATTAACTTTACGTTATAGAATCACTGTTAGCATAACTAAGCCAATAATGTGAAAATAGACCATGAATAGTGGAATAATTTAATAAAATCATAAATGCAAACATTTGGAATCATAATTATTATTTTTAATTTTATAATGAAATGAATTTATAGGATGTAAATGGGATAATACCTCAATTATTTTATTTTTATAAAAGGGTTTACAACCATTTGATCTAATTCAATTAAACATGTTATTGCGATAGAATTATTAGAATACGGTTAATATAAAAAATATTATTTAAGTGTTAAAAATATAAATTTTACTCATAAATAATATATTGGAAATAATATGATATATTATTATAATTAAATTAAAAGATACAAATTCTCATGGGAATATTCCATTGATTTGAAACAAAATGATTCGATGAATTAGATTTTTTTTTAAATTTATTACTTTTAAAAAATGATTTTAATATAATGTTTTAATAAAATTAAAATAAGTATTTAGTAAAATAAATTAATAATATCTGGTAAATAATTATATAATAATAATGAATAATAATTTAATTGGTCTGGTTTAAATAAAAATATTTTGATTTAAGGAACGCTTTTATTATATATTATATGATTTAATTAAAATGATAAATTAATCATATTTGGAGTATGAAATTTAATGAAAAGTATTGTTTAAATATTTTAAAAACGAATAAGAATTTAGTAAATTTCTATTAATTAATATTAATCAATATAAAATCATTTTATCATAAAAAATTATTTTTCACATATTTTTTTTGTTTTTTGTGTTTTTTAGTTTAATAACTCAGTGTATATTATGGAGTGATTTTAAATAACTAATATATTTATATATTGAACTAAATAAATGATCAACTAATGATTATTACATGGTATTAGAGAAAATAAATTCCTTTTTATACATAAATATATATTTTTGTCCAAATTATTATTTTTATATGTCAAATGTTTGGGTATTAAAATTATTATTTATCACATTAATTAATTGAATCCTATAAAATTAGTTTCATATTTTCAATAAACATGTAAATATTATATAATATGGTTAATTCCATTTTTATACATAAAAATAAGTTACTAAGGAAAAACTTGTGTAACCACAATAAAAGAAAATTTGTTAATGGCAATAAATAAAGAAGAAAAAAATAAAATATCACAAAATATAATCTCTAAATGTGTGTTTGAGGACATCATAAACATTACCTATCCTACTCCATTAATTTTCAACATTGTATCCTCCTAACAAGATAAATTCCATTCCTTATTAATTATTGAATGACTATTTATGTAGAGACCATGATTTTCCTTGAAAGACATTGAAACATTTTATGATATATTTTCAGAGACTGTTATTGAAATGAAATTTGATTCTGATAGGTGACGTTCCGAGAATTCATTATCTAAAAATAATAAAAATATTTTTTATTACCCATGATTTTATTTATAAATATAATGGGATTACACAATAAAAGAATCTTAGAAAAAAATGAGGCAATGTTTAATTATGGAATTTGTTGTTTACCCAAGGCATTACCAAAAATATATTAGCATAGGGTGTTAGGATAAAATTATTGTTGGATGTATGGTCTGTTGGATAATTAAATAAATAATTTAATTTATATATTAATCAGAAAAACAAAAATGCATATATAAATACATCCTTATAAATATTATCTAGTTTTTTTCACATAAACCTTGGGAGAATTGTGAGGTTTTAATTCTACAACTCGTTGAATAATTAAGATCTAACATTGAAAAAACTCTAGATCCATGCAGACTGAGACATAGAAAATAAAAATTCTCTTGTTCATCAATGGTGTGAGTTTTATTCATTGATGAATAATCAAAAACTAGTTTGGACTCATCACTTTTTGGATTTTACCCCTATTGCTAAAATTTATCAAGCATGATAATGTTGAATCTAGATCTTCATTCGAATAGAAAGCCTTTGCATGAGACCCTATACGAATTTAAACTTATTATTCATTTTTCTCACACTGGATGTCCCAAATTGATAATGTGGTCTAAGAACCCTTGAATATAGATTTTTTCTACCTACATCTTGTTTATTTCAACAAAAAATTCATTACATTCTTTACTGATTCTCCCATTGGGTCTCAGTTCAACTTCACCAAGACGGATCAAGCCTAATCGATCCCCAAGATTTATAGAGGAATTACATGAAATGAATGAATTGGAAATCAAAGGAATTATTAAGATATGTTGTGATATAATAGTGGTAAATCAATAGATTTGGGATCCAAGATTGAACCGTAATGGATAGTAGAATGCAGGGAATGTGACGAACCATTATGGTTGAAATATAACGATTTCTAGCCACTGAGTTATCATAAATGATTAAAGGAGTAAATATGAAATGATTTTGGGTGTTTGGAGGAAATAATCATGGATTAAGAGTCTAATATATCATTTATAAGATTATAACTATCTTTATATTATAAACCTGAATACATTATATTTATTTGGAAGAACAGCTGCCATATAGTGGCTAATTGAATAGAACACAAGGGGTTTGATAAAGTTAATGATGAAAAACTGTGTGGCAGGGCCAAATTCCATTTATACCTCCCATGGTGGAGTATACATATGAAATATTACTTGGTATGGAACTTGTTCAGATGCACACATTATGTAGTAAAGTACATGAACATGGGTAGATTTACACGGACACGACCAGGAGCCCGTTCATGACACTAGTGGCAAAGGCATTCCATGTAGTTCACATGTATATTGTGTTGTAACTTAAGAAATATAATCTATATACTATCATTGAAATGACTAGGAAGCGTTGTGGGACCACAAGTCATGTGGGACCCCTTACATATCGCGTACACCTACATTAAATTTGGGGAAACATCATCCTCTCCAATCTCCGTTTGAATTCATATATTGGAAAAAAATCTCTTATCCTAGGTATTTTTCTATGTAAAACTATATGGTGAACAATTTAATGGCTTTCAAGATAAAAATGAAATTTTCATCGAAATATTATTATTTAGGTGATTCTCAATAACATCCGGGATCAAAGAAGATCACCAGATACACTGGATTAGAACCCTCCAAATATGATAGGGAAGATACCTCTACCTATCTCTAGAGTGGAACCCTCTACTAGGAAATGTAATAGGTATTACATCAGCAATATGAGTGTCACCCTAGGGCTATTAAGGGAATGGGTCAATGATTTGATATTAGAGTGGACTTATCAAGCTGGGCTGGGAATGAGTCTTCTACCTATCCACTAAGGGGAACCCTCCAGAGGTATCATGGAATGTGTACATGATTACTAGAGTGCTAACATCCATCATGAATGGTCATTTTCCCTCTATCGAACTCTAAAGTGGAACCCTAAAGCTGGGAAAGGAATGAGTCCTCTAATAACTATTGAGTGGAACCCTCCTGTGGATCCATGTTATGGGTCCTTGGGAATCAGAGTGGAACCCTCCTGCTAGGTTGGGTAGGGGTCAAATTTATTCTTTAGAGTGGAACCCTCCAACACATCCAGGGTATTCTTCCTTTTCCATCTGAGTGGAACCCGCATGTTGTACCAAGTAATTAGTCCTCTACATTGAGTTTTTGGCCCCTTGATTGTGTGGTATAGTATAGAGGTGTGAGTTTAATTTAAGGTTCACTACTAGATAGATGTTTAAGATTCTAATAATTAGTGATGGTCCATTAGAATATATAGAACTATTTTTCTTGTCTGACCTTGGAGATTGATATCCACATCTATATCATTTTAGTTTCCTTGGTTTTTTTATAAATATTTATATGTTTGTATTAATTACTTTTTATGTTATTAATCTCTTTATTTGGGATGTCAATCTATTCAAATTGTGCCCCTTAAGGCTTCAACATCAGGTTTCAGGATATCATACTATTTATGTATATACTAACCACTGCATGGTATTTTCCTGCATGTGGAATGTCTTATACAGATGATGAATACGTTGGTGATGATTATCATAGGTCATAAGGATACATGGTTAATTGGACCATGTAAGGCAGTTGGAGCTTGGAGGTAGCAGATCTTCACTCTCGGAAATTCAATTTCTAATTTTTTAGGTTGTAACATAATTATAGTCAGGCATGTATTTTTCAAATTATTTTTCATGTTTTTATTTTTTTAAACTTTTACACCCTATAATTTATCTATACTTTTTTTATAATCTACTTGATTCATATTTTCATTTATTGTTATCAATACGTTTGAATTAAGATAGTAGTGTGTGTGTGTGCATATATGTGCATTAGGAAAAAGCCTCTAATATTAGATATGTATTCTAGAACTTATTTCCGTCCCCTAAACTATGGTGGTGGGATTGGAGTAGTTGTGACTTGATCCCTATCGGGTTGGGTCATGAAAGATTTCTATCAAAGCAGTTCATTCCATGGGATGGTGTTTGCAGTAGTCCTTTTATGATGATTTGGTTTGTATTTAGGGAATTAGTGTCAATGTGTGTTGAGTGCTGCTCTGTGGCTAAAGAACCCAATATTGGTATGACTGACTGATGTATTTATTCACTAGGACTCTGACTATATAATTGTTGACTCAACATAATGATACATTTCTTCTTGCAATTAATGGTACATACATAAAATATGATTGAGTCTTTTGAATTTCCTTCTTGAGTGATAACCCCATTTTATATATACTATTATCTGACCATGGTATGTCCTGAATAAATTTTCATGATCCCTTCACGATGGTAGCCTTCCAGGTTACCAATTTTGGATTGTGATGAAGGTATGATGAGTTATGATGACTCAATTCAGGGATTATTCAATGAGATTCTTCCTCTAGGTGGATAAGTATAAGTAACAACACCTGTCAAGTAGCAGATCATACATATAGAGAAGGCTATGAATGCATAAAATCTTAGAGTACTCTATAAGTTGCAACACCATAGGACACTGGGGATCCATAGAGTTCTATATTCTCAGGAAGTGGGGGATTGGCATGATTAGGTGGTCCACATATTTTGGATTATCCTTACATGGTAGGATATGGTGGTTGTTTTGGTATTTATACTTTTTTACAGTGTATCTCGGTACCGGTGAAGTGTTGACACCCCAATGAAAGATGAGTCGTCACTCTCAGGGGATGACATTTAGTGTTTATCATGTGTGGAGTTCTATCACACCTTCTTGATCTCAGTTTCGATTTAGGATCTTATAAACCTTCAAATGGGAGGGATAATGGATTTACAGTTCTTTATGAGGTTCATAAACCTTACACGATAATCCCACGATATGATATGTGATGAGTACTTCCAATAATATAAGTATGTTCAGGGACACCTTAGTGATATCTATTCCATTATGGAACCCTTGTGCATTATCACCTATGCTGGGGTGTTGGAGTAGGTAATGATGATGGAAAGATTCATGATAGATGGATTCTTGGTATTTTGAGTTTCCATTGGGAGTTAT
Organism: Viscum album; assembly: GCA_963277665.1. Classification (NCBI taxonomy): domain Eukaryota; kingdom Viridiplantae; phylum Streptophyta; class Magnoliopsida; order Santalales; family Viscaceae; genus Viscum; species Viscum album. Next base: position 1,428,909,635 of record OY728152.1, read on the forward strand.
AGAGTAAATTCATCTTTAGAAGCTATAAAATGTGATACAATAAGCTCATTTTTCCATAGATCTTTCCTGGATCTGGCTTGGGATCATTTTCATAAACAACATAAGGGACCAAGGAATCCTATTGAGGGGTGTATCTATTCTTTTTATGGGAGGGATCTCATGGAATATGACAACCTTACTAGATCTATTAATGATTGAAGGAAGATAGCAGACTGAACACCACAAAAGAGGAAAAACTATGACCGGGGATATACCAGGAGAAGGAAAGGTGGTCCCCAGGGGGGAAGAGATAACATAGGAGATAGTTTATATCAATGAGTATGATTTTTGGGTGGTGGAATATGCTTTGACATCCTTAAACCACCACCACATGGTGGACCACATCATTTTCATTCAACTATCGGTCCGGATAACATATAGCTACCAGCTATAGAGAAATATGAACCCACAACACTCGAGATGATTAGAGTTATCAACTATGTTTATTCAATTATTTATTCAGTATTATTTGAAATATTTTTGAGTCATTCCTTTATCTCTTTACTCCTTGGGTGAGAGATGGTGATCCTCATTGAGGATTTCTTCCAATGGTATTGTCTTGAGGATCCTGCGAGGAACGCATACTCTATATATTTTATATACCAGTAGTTTTAGATTTCTCATGGTGGGGAGAGGTTCTCATGGGACCGTTTATTCATCATGATTGAACACTATTTTTATATACTTGGTATGGATTTTATTTTCATGGTTTGAGCTCAAATTTACTATCACTAAAGATAATTCAGATTCCTTCATGATAATTGGACAAGATTGTACATTGTGGGTGAGAGATATATCATTATAGGATGAGAAGGTTTTCTATGTAGGGGGTTTTATCCCATTAGACAACAGTTTTTGAGTGTAGCCCTTAGGATAAAAATATAATTAAGAATCTTTGTTACTCTAATAATACACAATTTTATAGATTTATTCTTCGATGTCGTTTGGGGATTACCACTGAGGTGGATGTTAGTGTTTTGATTCTACTTGAAAATTGGGACCACTATGATATTTTCTAAGGCATATTTGACGTCCCCTATTGAGCTCCCTAAGATATGTTTATAATGGGAGTACCTTTGATAGACTATTCTTTTCATAACCACTATGTTCTCGGGGGGAAGGTCTGATGTTGTTCATAAAAATGGATGAAGAAAACTTGCCATTTTATAGACTCTACCGCCTTAAATGGGGCTTTGATAAAGTACAAGTACCCCTATACCATGGTTGAAATCCTATTTGACCAATTTTAAGGATTTAATTTCTTCATGATGATAGATCTCAATTCTAGCTACCACCATTTGAGAGTTTATGAGGATGATATTCGTAAGCTTTCATTCCATGTCACTACATGCACAATCAGTTAGTGGTTATTCACATTCTGGTGATGAATTCCTCAACAATGGTTATGGATTTTAAGAACTAGATATTCAATCTGTATTTGGATTATTCTTTTTCTTCTCCATCAATGACATAATCACATAATCTTCATTAGAGAATGAGCATGAAGAGAATTTGATAATGGCCCTAGATTTTTATTTGGAATACTATCTGTTTGATAAGCTCTAAATGCAATAGTGTTTTATTCATGAGTTTCACTTTATCTGTCATTTTATTTATGAGCATGGTTTAGTTGTGGACCAAATGATAATTTATGCAGCACTTTATTGGGATCCACCCAAGTGTTTTTCAGATATGCATTGTTTTATTGTCATGGAGGGTACTAATGGATATTTCTGGCAATCAATTCCACAATTTCAGCCCCTTTTAACACCCTAATATGGAAGGGGTAGCATTTATCTTGATTGTGAAAATCTGGATGGCCATTGAAGAGCTTAGGCTGAGGCTGATGAGTGCTCCATTTTTGAGACTACTAAAGGATGGTGCAGAGTATGTAGTATATTATGATAACTCATGAGATAAGTTCAACTATGTGTATATAAATTACTAATAAGTAATCTCATACATATTGAGGTAGTTGATACCTAATGATTATATCTATGGAAATCATGATTTAGAGAAGATAGTAGTTGTCTTCACTCTGAAGATGTGGAAGAACTATATACTTGGAGAGCAACTTGTTTTTTACTCAGACCATTAGAGTCTTAGGTATGTCATTACACAAATTGTCATGAAATTGAGATTGATTTCTTGTTTGGAGTACCTACATGACTATAAAATCGAGATATTCTTTACTTATAGGAATATAAATTTAGTAGAATATTCTCATAGCATAAAGTCCTAGGATAATTTGTTGAATGAGGGGTTTGAGTTGTTATCGTGTTAGTAGTTTACCAAAGTTAGGGAGGATGGTGAAATTTTTCTCAGTTGACAGTGTTGATTCAACTGATACATCAGGGTGTGTGATTTTATTAGTTGGGAGACATCAACTATTTGATCTTACATGACTAGATATCCTTAGGATATTCACCCAATAGATTTTTTGAAGGATGGAATCATGTAATCATCATTCCAGGTATGGATAGTTTTCCTAGTCATGATAAGAGATGAGGTGATGAGAGAGTCTCACATATTTACATTAGATTAAAATAATTATGTGGGGAAGACGTACAATGATATTTACTTCCATTTTGTGTGGGCCAACATGATACATAGCATGTACTAGTTTGTCTAAAGGCCCCTCACCTGTCAGCAGGTGAAGGCTGAGCACCGGGTTTTTCATGTTGGATGTAGTCCCTTCAGATCCCAGAGTGGAAATGGGATAGAATATCCATGTACATAATGATAGAGATTCCGTGGGTAGTGAGAGTACATGCCACAATTTTGGTCAATGTTGAATGATCCACAATGTAGATTGTGGATAGGAATGAGAAAGACTTGACCTAGAGCTGGATGCTTCATTGGTACATATCCCGGTGTAGATTGTGGATAGGAAATAGAATTTCTTTTGGTGAAAATTCTTTGGTCTAGTGTTGATTTTATAAAAAGAAGGTGAGATTCAGTAAGATATATCGGAACGAGAGATGGGAATGAATGGGTGATGGCTGAAACTCTTTCAAAGCAGTGATGGTTTTCCACTTTCTGAGGATGGAAAGGCCATTGGGTGGGAGAATGCAGTATGCCCTGGTTTCTTGTTTGAAACCCTTACATTATGATTTAATGTTTTAAATTTATAAGGGTGAATGTTTTCAGTGTTTGGAGAACATGGTTCTAGTTTCTATGTATAAATGGAAGGTGAATAGGATGTACATGGTTTTTCCAAACCCTATGGAAATCCAAGTAGAAACTATATGATGTTCCATATTATAGAATGTATCATTGGCATGATGTGTGCTTGGTTTGAAAGACTGTGAAAAGAGGCCCTGTAGGGTGACCTATAATGCAGTGGTTAACACACGATTAGCACATGGATTACCTAACCATGCAGACTAACCGTGCGCATGTTAAAAACCACATCCATAAAAACTGGCTCTATGTCGTCCAAGCCTTTAATCCACTTTTTTTTCCCAGACTAGATATAACATGATATTTTATTGTCTTAAAGATACATGAGGTTCTTCCATCATTCCAGAGGCAATCTGATGTCATCCATTTGTGATTTGATGCCAGAATCATGAGGTATGTGACCTTCAATCATTGTTCTAGATCAGTTTATTAGATCTACATAGATATACTTCTCCTCCCACATGATATCTAAGATCAAAAACTTGTATGTCTAAATATATGATACTAAATGAAAAATAATATAATTTTTTGTCTTTTTTTGGTTTTAGAAAAAAATTTAATTGATTTCATGGAGAATCAACCCTATTTTCTTGTACATTCTTCATCTTTTGTCAGTTTTCATCAGAATCATAGTGGTAGCTGGCTTCACTCTCGAATCATTTTAGTAGAACTAAATTTAATGGTGTCAAATTGATTTCTATATATGGATTGGATTCTAATTTGGCTGGATTATTGTTTCTAGAAACCCTATTTGTTGAGAATGTGTAAAATATGGAAAATGTGAATTTTTATCAATGTGTGAGATACATGACTTTAAAATTTGGATTTAAAAATGGGATATATCTAGAATAATTGTAAGTAGATTAGAAAAAAATTATTTCAATAAATTTAATGTTTTTATTGAGTTCGAATGGGTGATTTTAATTGGTTTTCTAAAATGGGTTTCTATAAAGAATGGTTTTATTAAAATGTTTTGATATGGTTATTTGAAATGGTTTTGGAATTATAGTGGTTTTTATAGATAAAAATTTTGAGGCTTGGAAGGAATATGACATTGTGCCCATTTCAAAAAGTGTAATGGCCCATGAGGGTAATTATAATTTGACAAAATGGTAGATCGGTGAGAGACCATCATGAGTATGGAATTGTCATAATGCAGCATGCATGGTAGAATGTGTGAATAAGTTGAGTGGAATGGTTATTCCAAAAAATGAACGACAAATTGGTTTATATCTTTTATTGGTTATTTTTTTGGAAGTACGACTAACTGGAAATTGGGTGATCATAGAACTTTTTTAAATATGGTTGTAAATGGTTTTGAAACATGTTTATTTTTTTATAACCTTTTTTAGGAAACATTTTAATATAAACTATTCATATCAATGTTTCTAAAGTTTCTATCATGGTGGCTTTAGTAGAATTCAATTGGAAAAAAACTGCTGTGTTTTTTAATCACCCTAGCATTGGAACATTGGTGCATTTGAATATTTTCCCTTCCTAGATATGGGTAAATGTAAAGTATCACATTCATTTAGTGTCATCTCAGGATATATGGACTATTTGGTGATATTGGAGCTTAGAGCATGTGAATCATGGAGTCTTATGGTCTTCTTGGAGTCCTTACTTGTTTTTTCGTTGTTTACATAGATAGTTGATCAGTATTCAACTATTTTACACTTAAGAGTTGATTGATATGAATAGAATGGTTGAGTTTTCTTCTTTTGTTCAGGCATCATATAGTAATATATTTGGTTGTAGTTAGTTTAGTTAATGATTTTGGTCTTAATGGTTAAATCTTCCCCCATTTGAATATGTAACCCTACGATATTTAGTTCCATCATTTTTCCTCTTGGGGACGTCACTTACAGATTAGTAACGATTCATAAAATTCTAAATCCAATTATAATATGTGGGTAATTATAATTTCATCCATTTATATATCTATCCATGATGAATTTTATTTATTGAAACATATAAAACAAAATCATTTTATCATTATAAATTTATTCCCACTAGTATTCTTTAATGTATTTATTCATTAAATGCAATAAATTCAATCTATTCATACTGAATTTTAACAGATGAACCCCTATGTAATGATGAATGCACCTATATTCGACATGCAAGGTGGTCAATATATACAGTTATCCTGAAACATTATTTTTATCATATAGTACCATATGTATCATATTCATATATTTGAAGTGAATAAAAAAATGTCACAATTTAACTAAAATATACATGTAATTCATCGGAAACTCCACATATCCTTTTGAATCATTCCTAAAATAATTTTAGATAAGGTTTAATGGAAATATATTTACTTTTGATAAAAAAAAATTGGACCAAAACGTAATCCCTATCAATTGGCTTAACTGTGTTACCCTATAGGCCTTTGTCGCGTTGAAAAAAATATGAAATCCATATTTCATAGATTTATTAAATGTATGTAATCTTTAATAAAATCAGTACTACTTAAGAAACTAAGGGGTTTGGTGTGATCCTCATCAAAACTCATATCTCTATATGAACATGTCCACCATAAGATGTATCTTATGCGTCATATTTATACTGATAAAATATATTTTTGATGACATTGAGTGACCAGTAGACATGGAACAATGTTAATCTAATAAAGTCCAAATCATATTTTATTGACTCTCTAGAAATGAGTAACCAAGTGGATGAGTATATCACATGTAATTCATCTATCATATGAGAACATACCATATACCTGATCAATGTAGATATGAAAATTATATACGAACCAAAGTAATCATTACCATTCATTTCCTCAATATAATAAAATAATGGGAAAAATGTATTTACACACATAAAAGTGGAAGAATACCATCTTGGATTCACTATAACTGATGATATGGCCAGAAACATACACCCCCTAATTAGCCAAGCCTATTTTCTATTTCAGAAATATGGTACTAAAATATGAAATTTCACGTGATAGGTATCTATCAAAACTCAGGTATGGAGGATTGATAATAAGTACACACCCTTATGTATATATTTGGGATAACATGACATTAAAAATGATATACTTTAGACAGTCAATCCAAGTAATAATGATCAACTAATTACACTATGACTATATTCTACATATTTTATAGAAAATCCTTTTTAACAATTATATGAATCTATTCTTGCTAATATTAGAAAAACATCACCATCCACTATACTCTGTAATTGTTATTTAATAATGATAAATCAATGTTATGTTGTGATGAGATTTTAACATTCAATCATTTATGAAATTTTTGTTACACCACATATGAATTAGTACTATATAGAAAGTTCCTTTGTTATAAATTAATGATACATGTTATATTATTAAACTCTATTATAATATTTATGAAACATGTGCATGAATACCAATTTTTCATATCATATATGATAATTTACATGTTTTTCCTCATGTATGTTTCATATTCATAGTTTTTTTACTTCAGAAATAAATATTAAATTACTACTATATCTCTACGTGGACACCTGATAAAATACTCGTACTAAACTCATTAGTGAGTACCATATTTGAATAAATCTATTTTGAATAACGATGAGACCTAGAAATAATATTTCTAACATTCAACTCTTTGATCCAATTCAAACCACTTAACTTATCAACATCAAATATTATAATGTTAACTTATATTATCTATGTAAAATGATATATATGTACATAATCATTTTTATTGGAATGTATTCTATAAAAACAATTCCCTTGAAATGGATGTAACTAGTTACATTGTCACTATATAGAATATACTAAACCATTTAGAGTGTCAATTTGATTTTATATGGGTATAATCATTTTTGTTAACTTTGATTTTCCATAAGTTAAAAAATAATCTCACTTGACTCTTATAATTAATATACATTTATAAATATCCTAAAATGTATCATAAAAAACATTTATGTTAGTAAATTTTACTTATTTACATTTATAATAATATTTTAAAAATTATTGAGTATTTCTATACCATATATGGTTTTAAATGTGTTGGGTTCAATTTAATGAGAAAACATCATTGTTTAAAATATGTCACTAATGTGTAGTGGGAATATATTCCCTCATATTTTAATAAATAAATGCATAAAAATTATATCCCTGATAAAATAATTGAAACATTGACAAAAATTCAAAAAATTTATAGATTTCAACAGTCATAATCCATATGTATGAAACCAATAATTTCAAATTTTAATAACAAATATTTCTTAAAAAGTCATATCATATAATTTGAAAGTGATAATTTTAAACTTCCTGTTACGATCTATGTAATATTGATTTACTTCATTACATTCAAATCATTCAAGTGACTACTATTTGCTTCACCGCATGAGTGTAATCTATATGCTCAAACAATTATTTGGTTATATTTGAACCCAAATATATTTAAAACCCTTTTAATTTTACATTGGGTATCAATACCCTAAAATACCATGTAATTTATTTCTATAACATTGTTACCCAATATGTACATTACATATACAATCGAAAATTCCTTTATGAATCTATGAAATTATATCGTATGAAATAATTACACTACCATCGTGATAAACATAGGTTTCATTGATATAAGTTATTATAAGATTCATTACTGGATTATGAAACATAATATTCTCTTTCTTGTTTGAACTTTTACACATTCATACTATTCATACATCATTATAACGTAGATATCTCTTGATTAGTTCATCAAAAATAAACACCTATGAAAATTAAGTAATATTTTATTGAATTAAGTAATATTCTAGGAACATTTACTTATATAATAATAAGAATTATGTAACTAGAAATAGAAAAAAGATTGCCTAATATATCTCAAAAATATTAAATATATGAGTGGAGACTACAATTACAATAGTCAAATATCATCTAATAACATTTAAAAACTTATGTGAATCATTATATGTTAATCATAATAATATAGAATCAAATTTCAAACAACTTCAACACTTTGTTACTCTGAAAATTTTTACTATTAACACATATTATATTCCTTAATAATTTTTTTCTCATGTTACCTGTCTTAGGGGTTTATTACATTGATTTATTCCTATGATGGATTAAATTCAATTTTTAGTACAATGGTGTTATTTATCTATAATATATCTGTTTATCAAGTGGGAATAACATATTATATAATTTTATCATGCCCATTAAATAAATATTCTCATTAAAATTAGGTTCACAAACATCATAATGAGAGTGGATACAAAATTCACTAAGAAATGAGTTTTCTTTTTTGTTCCTCCAACAACATAGTTTTTAGGTAAATAGAATATCAATAAAAATAGTCATGTTTATAGGATAATTTAATAGGAAGTAAATTTACCAAATCCTTGAAATTAAAAAACTCATCTTTATTCCTTTAATTTCATTCCAATGGGTTTAGAAACTAAGTTTCAAATATTGAAAATAGAAAAAAGGAAAACTAAATACAATCATATGGAACCATTTTTTGAATTAAATGACCCATGTATGATCAATTGTCACCAAATAATTTCATTTATTATACATGATAATCTAGATCTATACTACTGTGGTATATCCTACACAGTTGAATCATAATGGTTTCGAAAAGGGCCTATTTATGAGGAATCTTACACATAATATTGAGTGGTTCTATATACTTTAAATGTATAACCATTTAAATATACATCACATTTATATGAAATTCATAACTATTACAAATTATTTAGTACTTATCATCTCATTTTTTGTAAAGTCCCGATTCCGGAAGCCACCCCGAGGCGCCCCGTACCCGGTTGGTCACATGGCCTCAAGCTCATTTCCCCAAACGCCCGAGGCTGCCGACTAGCAGCAAGGGCCTTGGGTGTTATAGTGGGGAAACTATGCCCTCATTGGCATAGTACACAACGGAAATAGATAAACATGCAATAGCAGAAGTAGTGAATAACCAACAATAATAACAGCGGAAGACTAAATCAACAAACTTGAGAAAATATGCATATACGGAATGATGCAAGATAAAACTCTAGGAACAAAGTCAAAAAAGTCACAATGCTGAAACACCATATTAACAAAACAAGTATAGAATAAAACTAAATTGCTCCTTGGCATCACAAGCCAATGATTGGTCCCATGCTCTCCTACTCCAAGCAATCAAGTTCCAGAAGTCGAAGGGTTCTTTCCCTTGTCTATACCGACAACAAAATAGTCTTCTTGGTCCCAAAAGCATGGACCAAATAGGTTGTGAGATAAAATCCTAGTAGGAAACCACCCGAAGATCTTTTCCTAATAGTCGGTAAGCATATGGAAGGTAAAAGTACAATAAGAAGTAAACAGCAATAGCAATCAGTATGCAGTAAACAGTAAGGAGTAAAACAGGATGATACATAGCAGAAATCAATCCAAAACCAATCAACAGCAGTGAAAAAAATAGCTAATAAGTCGTAAACCCTCTGGGAAGTACTCACAGCCATCCCCTATGGTCTTATCCAAGAAGTACCACAACCGTCGGGGTAGTGCACTCAGCCTAACCCCTCTGTCTTGGTCATACAAATTTATAAAACTCTCTGGGGAAGCACACTCGGTCAATTCCCCTTATAGTATAGGGTAGTCAAGGACTCTCTGAGGAAGATCACACATTCTAACCCTATTAGCCCCAAGGTATAGAGAATCTGTAAGGAATCTATCTCAGTCAATTCCTCCTATAGCCTCAGGTATACCACAGACTCTCTGAGGAAGCTCACTCGGTCATTTCCTCCTCTAGCTTGGGAAGGTTCTTAAAGAGATTCAAACAAGGTAAGACTCTCTAAGGAAGCTCACTCGGTCTACCCTCTGGTAGTATATAAAATCCAAGACTCTCTAGGAGCTCACTTGGTCCATCCCATATAGTCTATAATATCTAAGACTCTCTGGGAAGCTCACTCGGTCTATCCCATATTGTCTATAGCACCTAGTTCTCTCAGCCCTGTTCCAGTCAGTGTATAATAATGATATAAGGCCAAAGTACACCTATATAGCTACTTGGCTAACCAATGTACACCTATAGAGCTACTTATATAAATAGTCTACAAGGCAACAAGCATGTCAAGAATTTCACTTCAACATATAACCTCAAGGCATGGAAACAGGTATAGCATCCAAAGGAAAACGAGACCCAAAGATCGTAAAAAGAACAAATCAAGGGAAATTACATCCAATCACAACAAATTATCCTCCAACATGGTCAATTTACCTCTACACAAGCATACAAGCAAGGAAGGAAAAGAACAAGGGAAAAAGGTAAACAAGCAATACCCTGTTCACAGGTATCGATGGAAATTCACACACAAAACTCAGAGACTTTGAATGGTAAGGCACAAACCACCTACCTCGATTCTAAGAGATCTATGCAACTGAACCAGGAAGGATGATTCTCCCTAGAATGTCATAGATCTGAGAAAATGCAAAAAACGTTCAACCGTAAATAACATGTGAAGGTGGAAGAACTGGAAAACAAGGCTAAAGCAAAAGGAATAACTCACCGCTGCAATTCCAATGCAATTAACAGTGCTCGAATCAGAGAACGGATGGAGAGATGGTGGCTCATCGAAGATTCACAGATTCTCGGTGCTCCCGAACGCACAGGACCTAGAAGAAGACGTGAATCACGATTAGGCACGACCTTGGTCCATTTAATGAAAAAAAGTACATGGAATGTACTTTTAGAGTACACGACGTGTAGTGGGGTTTTCCGTACTTCGCCAAAATCGTCCTCCACGTCACCCCTACAAACCGTGTGTGTGGCCCGAAGATGGCTAGCACACGGCTTCAAGCAGGAAAAGAGTACACGACGGGTACTCAGAATGTACAGGGCATATACTTCAAAAATTTCTAGAAACCTTAAATTTTCACAAAAACCCCAGGAAAAAGAAAACACACCTTAAATGAAGATTTGGGTTCTTACAAACTTCCCCCCTTAATGAAATTCATCCTCGAATTTCCCTTGATGGGCATAGAAGAAGAAACCTCGAACAGCTCCGGCCACTGTGATCGAACCTTAGCCTCCCTCTCCCAAGTCTTGTTCTATACTCGTCCGTGCTGCCATAGCACTCATACCAGAGGAACAGACCAACCTCGGAGAACTTTCGTACTGCGATCAAAAATCTAGATAGGATGCTCCTCAAACGATGCATCCGCTTCAAGCTCTAGCTCCTCGGGATGGAATACATGAGATGGGTCTGAGAAGTGACTTCATAGATGAGAGACGTGGAAGACGCCATGCATAGCCTAGTACCTCTAATGTAGCTGAAACCGATTGGCAGCTGGCCCAACTCTCTCTGACACTTCAAATGGTCCGACATACCGCGGTGAAAGATTACCCTTTCCTTGAATCCTATTATGTCCCAACCTCAGTGCGAAATGCAGGAAAACCTGATCTCTGACCTCAAACTATAGTGGTCACCTCCGCCCATCAGCATAAGACTTCTGTCGAGACTGTACTCTAGCCATCCTCTTCCGAATCAACTCTATCTGCTTTGAGGTCTCCTGAAGAAGACGAGGTCCTAGAAAAGCTGCTTCTCCTGCCTCTATCCAGTATAAGGGTGATCGACATGGCCTACTATACAAAGCCTCGTATGGTTCCATCTGAATGGTCGCCTAAAAAAAGTTGTTGTAAGCGAACTCCACAAGAGGTATATTATTCTCCCAAGAACTGCCGAAGTCTAGAATGCAAGATTGGAGCATATCCTCAAGAAAATGGATCATGCGCTAGGACTGGCCATCAATTTGGGGATGGTATGCTGTACTCAAAAGCACCTACGTAACCAAATCCTTCTGAAGTCCCTGCCAAAATCGAGAGGTAAAGCATGCATCCCTGTATGAAACAATGGACTGTTGAACACCATGTAGACGTACAATCTCTCAGATGTACAATCGTCCCAGATCATCCACACTAAAGGTCTCCTTGATCGGAAAGAAGTGTGCTACCTTCGTAAGCCTGTCGACGATGACCCAAATATCATCACTTCCCCGAGGTGACCTTGGTAACCGGGTCAAAAAGTCTATTGTGACATCGTTCCAATTCCACTCTGGAATGGGTAATTGTTGTAAAAGACCTGTTGGTCGTTGAAGCTATGCTTCCACCTACATACATGTAGAACATCTCCTGACCAAACCAGCAACATCCCTCTTCATAACTAGCCACTAGTACTAGCGATGAAGATCCTGATACATCTTGGTGATGCCAGGATGAACTTCCCAAACCGAGGAATGAAAATCCCGCATCATCTCCTTACGTATGTCTGCTTGCACCCATACGTGTCCCTAGAGAATCAAGATCTCTTCCACTACCATTGTCCTTCTAGGAAGAGGGTCCCCTCCTAACACACTCCCCCATAGGACCAAGGCCTCTGAGTCTGATAACTTCTTTATTCATACATGATCAATATGTGTAGAGGTAATAGCCACAAAGATAAGACAGTCTATTCCTGCCTGTCGTGAACTTCTAAGTACATCTCCAAGAACATAGCCATAAGCTACCACTCACTGATGGCCTCCTGAACTTCCTGAATCTGAGTTCTCCTTCTCAAACCATCATCCATTGCATTGCCATTTCCCGGTGTATATGTGAGCTCAAAGTAGAAAGATTGAAGATACTCGACCCACCTGCGCTGTCTCAGATTCAGATCACGCTAAGTCAAGATATACTTGAGACTCTTTTGGTCGGTGAAAACCACGAAGTGCCCTCCCAGATGATAGTGTCTCCAACAGCATAAGGCATGAACAACTGCTTCCAACTCCAGATCGTGTGTCGGGTAGTTCCTCTCATGTGGCCTCAATTGCCGAGACCCGTATGCAACAACCCCATCTCCCTGCATAAGCACAGCTCCTAGAACTATACCCAAAGCATCACAGTAAATAGTTTAGCCCTTGCCTAGCTCTGGAAATACTAGTATCGGTGATGACGTCAACCTCCCCTTCAGCTCCTGAAAGGCTGACTCACAAGAATATGACCATAAAAACATCACACCCTTCTTGGTCAGACATGTCAACGATGTTACTAGGCACGAGAAGTCGTGAATGAAGCATCTGTAGTACCCATCCAGCTCTAGAAAACTCCGCACCTCAAAAACGATCTTCATTTCCTCCCATTAAACTACAACTCTCACTTTCTATGGGTCCACAGATACTCCAGCCTCTGAGATGACGTGACCCATGAAGTGAGTCCAATCCATCCAAAAGTGGCACTTCGAGAGTTTAGCATACAGCTGATGTTCTCTCAGTGTACTCATAATGATCTCACGATGTGTGGCATGGTCATTTCGAGTGTGAGGGTACATTAAGATATCGTCCATGAAGACCACAACAAAGGATTACAAGTACGGATGGAACACTCAGTTCATTAGTGCCATGAAAACTGCAGGTGCATTCGTAAGACCGAACGACATGACTGTATACTCGTAAATACCATACCTTCTCCTAAAAGCCTTCAGAGGTATATTTGATGGTATAACATGAAAATGATGATAACCACACCTTATGTTGATCTTCGAGAACACACGGGCTCCTTGAAGCTGATCAAAGAGGTCATCGATCCTCAACAAGGGATATTGGTTCTTGACCGTCAACTAGTTCAGTTTCCGATAGTCCACACAAAGTCGAAGGGTATCATCTGCCTTCTTTGCAAACAGGACAAGCGAACCTCCAGGAGAGGTACTGGGTAGGATGAAACCCTTTTCATGCAACTCCTCCAACTGCTTCTTGAGCTCCTGAAAGTCAGGTGTAGCCATCCTATAGGAGGAATGGACACAGGTGTCGCTCCTGGCACGAGCTCAATCGATAATTCTAACTTATTTTCTAGAGGTAAACCTGAAGAGTCCTCTTGAAAGACGTCTATGAAACGATCTACCACTGGAGGAAAGCCTAACTATGAAGTCCCTTGGTCATCCAGATAAAGACTGTAAATATGGGCTATAACATCCCCTAGCCCATGATGCTCTGGTCCAGCTCTACCCTCTTGGACATCCCACTCACCTCTATGAAGGAAAGATCCACCCTCTGGTGATATGAATCTCACCCTGCGGCGATAGAAATCGACGATTGCCTGGAAAGGAACCAACTAGTCCATCCCGAGAATGACGTCATAACCTGACATCTCTTGGACATAGAGGTCCCATAAGAAACAAAACCCTGCAACCTCAAGAGGGCACTCTCTGCACTGATGTACACTAGATTTCCTCCTTCCCAATGGTGTGTCAAGATTCAACAAGTCGGCAAACAAAAAGATACAGTGTCCAAGGCTCTCCATGAAAGCAACAGAGATAAAGATATGGGAAGCTCCAATATCGAAAAGAGCTAAAGATAAAACTGAGGTTACTAAGATTGTACCTCGAACTGTAGAAGGGTTGGGATCCTGATCCTGATAGGTCTGCTCCATGGAAAAAGACTGACCTGCACCGTGGCCCTGCACCCCTAGCTGACCACTCTGAACTGATCCACTTTGCTATCACTAATGACCTGGTGACTGACCACCACGGCCAGGACCTCCACCTTAGCCTGAACGGCCGGAAGAACTCTAGTTCCCTGACTGGTGGGAAACTGGTGAAGCATCTCCAGAACGCGGGGCTATAGAGGAACCCCTACCACCAGATGAAGGTGAGAAGATTTGATGGAAACACTGAAGATGTCTCATCTTGCCGCAAGACCCACACTCCATCAGATCCCTCTGGAAATGAGGCCAAGTATGTCCACTCCTACCGCACTAGTATCATACAACCTAGCTACCAAAAGACGCATCCCGCGAACCGCGATGTCCTCGAGAAGAATATGCACGACGCTTCCGACTATCCATAGGAGGAACACCCACTTTGGATGATGAACCACCCTGGCCCACTACTCTAGAATCCCTCAGATTGCACTCCATAATTAGCACCTGGTTAACGATGGAAGATATAGAATTAAACTAGAATATATTCACCTGGGAACGGATCTCCTACCTGAGACCGTCCTCAAACTTCCTAGAAAGAAACAACTCATCACCTGCTGGAATCGGTGTGAAACTCTGTAGCTCAGTGAAACGAGACGAGTACTCCATAACAGAAAGTGTACCCTGCTGCAGACTCATAAACTCTCAGGCTCGATCAGCCCTCAAGGTCTCTGGATAGATGTAGTCATAGAAGGTGCATCAAAACTCATCCCAAGACATATCCTACTGACGCCCTGACCATGAGATCACCTCCCACTACCTCTTGGCGGTGTCCCTAAGCATATAAGTAGCCAGCATTACCCTTTTCTCCGGAGGGAACTCTAGGTACTCAATGATGGTCAGTGTGGCCTCTATCCATGACTCTGTAGCCTGGGGTCCTCCATCCAATGAAAAAGTACGAGGATGCTCCTGCTGGAAACCTCAGGTCAACTTAGCCATCAATGGGGCACGAGGAGGCACTCCCTGGAAGGTCTGCATCATCCTCAGGAAGTCCTCCCGGAACTTCACCTCGGCGACTACGATAGGTATAACTGCTGGTGCAAAAGATGACAGAATAGGAGGATCTGCAGGAGGTCCCTGATCGGCCAAATCCTGTGTGTGGTCACCATATGACAACTGACGTACAACCAGAGGACGTCTCAGAGGCATAGCTTTGAATGATCAAAAGCACACATCAGATCATGATTAACAAAGACTGAAAACACAGGAGTACAAAACGGGAACAGGGGGAAGAAACTATCATGTTTTACAAAACATGACTACACGGCGTGTATAAAAACTTCACGGTGTGTCTACTTAAGCCATTAACATGGGTGTGTACCCCTGCCCAATAGGTCGTGTAACACCCCAAACTACATGGAGTGTTGTTCCCAGACACGGCATGTACTTGAACTCTAAACCCCAGCCCGAGTCTCCTTACATGGCTAACCCACACGGTCCAAACTAACCCCAGACTACATGGTGTGTTCCCTGGGGACATGGCGTATAATAGACATTGTCTCGACGGTCCGTGTTGTTAGATAGAAATCCGTCTACATGGATATCCCTTACACGGCGTGTTCCGAACAAACACGACGTGTATAAGAGAAGGTGACACCATCCCGTGTTGTTCGTGACACGGCCAGATACCTGGAAAGAACTACACGATGTATTCCTTTATAACATGGCGTGTTTGACTCGAGCTTCCCCGACCCGTGTTGTTAGTGACACGGCCGGGTACACGGTTCTAACCTACATGGAGTGCACCTACCATACATGGCGTGTCAGTCTCGAGCTTCCCCGGCCCGTGTTGTTAGTTACATGGCCGGGTACACGGCTCTAAACTACACGGGGTGAACCTACCGTACACGGCGTGTTCTTGGAGTTATTTTTTCACAACACCATGTTTCTTCTCACACGGTCAAAGACATGTCCTGAAAACTGCACGATGTGTAACCAGAATGTACACGCCGTGTATTCTGGGTTTTTCTGGGCAGTAGCTCAGAAACTTCATAGAAGCCCAGAAACACGGAAAACAAGGCAAAGAGGTGCCAAATTGTGATCTGTGGGGGCCCATAAACCCCGCGAATCAAATCTTGGAATCCCCTACAGTCATAGACAAGAGGAAAAAAGATCATGATCAACCAATTTCTGATTCAAGAGGGACCATAACACCTAACGAATCAAAATTTGGCGTTCATTTTATGCAAGGAACAATAAAAACCATTCTCTAACAAAGCAGTAGAGATTTTATCAAGCATCTATCACAATATCATGCATAATATACACAAAGTCTATCACAATAGCATGCAATCACTAATGAACCCTAAATAGCATGGCAAGAATGCATGGCATGTGATTTCTAAAAGTGCCTATATGATGCATGAGATGGAATACCCTCATCTCATCGGGTTGCAACAAAAATAGAACAGTAATATCAAAATAATAATATTACAAAGCATGTGAATCACTCTAGGTGAAATCGTATCAACCGTAAAATCTCAAAACCAGAAAACTACAATAACGATGTAGTATGGATTTTCCCTGTACATGGTTTAGCTACTCCCAGGCACAGCTTATTACCAAGAATCGAATCCATCCTATGCATTTCTAAGTCTCCAAACAGTAATTTAGGAGAAAATAATCATCAATATACCACTTTGTAATGTCCCAGTTCCAGTAGCCACCCTGATGCACCCCGTACCCGGTTGGTCACATGGCCTCAAGCGCATTTCCCTAATGATAGAGGCTATAGACTAGAAGTGAGGGACTTGGGAGTAATAGTGGGGAAACTATTCCCTCATTTCTAGAGTACACAGAGGAAATAGATAAACATGCAATAGCGGAAGCAGTGAATAACCAACAATAATAACAGCGGAAGACTAAATCAACAAACTGGAGAAAATATGTATATATGGAATGATGCAAGATACAACTCTAGGAAAGTAGCCAAAAATGTAACAATGCTGAAACACCACAGTACCAAAACAAGTACACAATAAAAGTAAACATCTCCTCAGCATCGCAAGACAAATCTTGGTCCCATGCTCTCCTGCTCTAAGCAATCAAGTTCCTGAAGTCGAAGGGCACTTGCCATTGTCTATACCTGCAACATCATAGTATGCTTGGGCCCAAAAGCATGGACAGAATAGGGTGTGAGATAAAATCATAGTAGGAAACCACCCGAAGATCTGTTCCTAACAGTCGGTGAGTATATGGTAGGTAAAAGTACAATAACCCATAAACATCAATAGCAAGAAGTAGGCAGTTAACGGTAAGCAGTAAAAGGGGATGATACATAGCAGCAATCAATACACAACCAATCAACAGCAGTGAAACAAATATCTAATAAGCCGGAAACCCTATAAGAAGTACTCACAGCCATCCCCTCTGGTTCTATCTCAGAAGTACCACAACCCTCTGTGAAGTGCACTCAGCCTAACCCCTCTGGCTTGGTCATACGAATTAATGAGACTCTCTGGGGAAGCTCACTCCGTCAATTACCATTATAGTCTAGGGTAGTCAGGGACTCTCTGAGGAAGATCATGTGGTCTAAACAATTTATCCCCAAGGTTTAGAGACTCTCTGAGGAATCTATCTCAATTAATTCCTCCCATAGCCTCAGGTATATCACAGACTCTTTGAGAAGGCTCACTCGGTCAATTCCTCCTCTATCCTGGGAAGGTTCTTAAAAAGATTCAAACAAGGTAAGACTCTTTGAGGAAGCTCACTCGGTCTACCCTCCGTTAGTCTATAAAATCCAAGTCTCTCTGAGAACTCACTCGGTCCATCCCATATAGTCTATAATATCTAAGACTCTCTGGGAAGCTCACTCGGTCTATCCCTTATAGTCTATATCACCAGGTTCTCTCAGCCTCGTGCCAGTCTATGCATAATAATGATATAAGGCCAAAGTACACCTATAGAGATACTTGGCTAACCAAAGTACACCTATAGAGATACTTAGCTAAACCATATACAAGGCATCAAGCATGTCATGGATTTCACTTCAACCTATAACCACAAGGCATGGAAATAGGTGTAACATCCAAAGGCAAACAAGACCCAAAGATCCGAAAGATAACAGAGCAAGGGAAATTACATCCATGCACAAAAAATTATCCTCTAACATGGTCAATTTACCTCTACACAAGCATACAAGCAAGGTAGGAAAACAACAAGGGAAAAAAGGTAAACAAACAATACCCCGTTCAAAGGTATCGGTTGAAATTTGCACATAAAACTCAAGGAAATTTAATGGTAAGGCACAAACCACTTACCTCGATCCTAGGAGATCAATATACTTGAACCACGATGGATGATTCTCCCTAGAACGTCGTAGATATGAGAAAACGCACAAAAAGATCAACCTTAAATAACTTGAGAAGGAGGAAGAATTGGAAAACAAGGATCAAGAAGAAGGAATAACTCACCACTGCGATTCAAACGTAATCAACGGTGCTCGAATCAGAGAACGGATGGGGAGACAGTGGCTCATCGAAGATTTGTTGATTCCTGGCGCTCTCAGATGCACAGGACCTAGAAGAAGACGTGAATCACGATTAGGCGTGACCCTGGTCCGTTTAATGAAAAAATAAAGTACACAATGTGTACTTTTAGTGTACACGACGTGTAGTGGGTTTTTCTGCACTCCGCCAAAATCGGCCTCCACGTCACCCCTACACACAGTGTGTGTGGCCCGGACATGGCTAGCACAAGGATTCGAGTGGGAAAAGAGTACATGGTGTGCACTCAGAAAGTACATGAAATGTACTTCAAAAATTTCCAGAAACATTAATTTGTCCACAAAACCCTAGGAAAAGTAAAACATATGTGAAACAAAGACCTGGGTTCTAAAATTTTTAATCATTTGTTTGTATGTTGCTCTAATGATTCTATTTAATAATCCATATTCCATCAAACAAATTAATGTGTTCCAACTAAATTAATGTGTTATAATTCTCGAAACCCAAATATTGTATTACTCACCCAAATATAAAGGACAATAAAATTCATAGATATCCATATGCATATTAGAGATATGGTACATGAATAGTTCATGTCAAGGAATATATTTATAAGTATTCGACAATATCCATATGAGTATTTCTAGAGCCATAGATAGCTATCCCCACCTTTTTGGAATAGAGAATAATCCACCAAGCTAGTTGGATGTCCATCCTAAGGCCCCTATACCCAAGCATATATTACTTAATAGGGAATTCAATTCATCAAATCTCTAACATCTAATATGAAAAAAAATATTTTCAATAACTTCACTGATGCTCATAACTAAAATAATATCGTATGGGTAAGGTAGATGAAAAAATAAATTTCATAGAATCACACATATCCTATAATGGATGAGTTTATTTTATATATATAGTTTATCACATAAATATACAATAAAAATTATTCATATTTACGAAAAAAATATAAAAATGAACTATTTAATGGAATAAATACTTAAATAATCATTCAAGTTATCCTGAGAAACAAATATATTTTTTAATATTTAAGATACACATTTTTTACTTTTTGTATACATTTTTATAAATATGAATAATATTATGGAATCATTAATTAATGAAGAAACTAATTTAATATTGAAAAATAAATTATACTTTTATTATTTTACGTAGTCTTATAAAACAAATTTTATAGAGAATGATACTTAAAATTGAAAGCTAATTTATAAAATATTAATATTGTTCTAAAAATAAACAAACACATTATTTAGTAAATAATATTAAATAACCATATTAAATTTCAGCCTTTAAAAAATATATTTTATTAAGAATCATTCTTATCATGTAGCATTGTATTATAGACTATTATTATAAAGTTCATAATCTAGTTTTCTAATTTAATACAAATCTTAAAAAACCTCATAACATTTATTTTTATATATTTTTATGTAAAAAAATAATATAAAAATTTCATAGTTAAGGTAAACATCACTGATATTAGAATACATTTGATATAAAAACTTTATATCTAGTTTCAACATGAACTCATTAATGTTATTCACAATAGTAAATTTCACATAAATTATATGTTATTAATATGATTTATAAATATTTTAAAATCAAGCATCTAGTATGTGATTTGATTTTTGATAATATAAATTTTAGATAATTAAAAAAAATTAATCCATAAATAATTTATCATAAGAATGATTTTGATGTCTAGTCAAAATTATATTTAAATTATATAATTTTCAATTAAAATAATCAATTTAACTAATTATGAACAATTCATAGTTTTAAATATAAAATAATTTTTATTTAGACCTCATTTACATAAATTATGAATTCCTGATAACTCACTAATATAATTTATTAATATACAATTTACATTTAATTATCATGAAATTCAATATAATTTATTGAAAATAGTATTTTAAACATTATTATTTAATATTTAAAATATTTTAATAATAAATGCTTCATATAAATTTATATAATTATTTACAAACTATTTATAATTAATTTATAATATTTATAAAATAATATAATTTCATACTATGTTATAGAATGGTTTATAAAATTTTTATATGCCATATAAATTTTAAAAAGATATTCTTAATGTCAACACATCAATATTAATGGTAGATTTATAATTGGATTAAAACATTTAAAAAACTACCCAAAACATTATCTAATTAATTAATTTATAATTTTTCTATTAAATCTATATTTATTATAAAACACATGATTTAAATATTTTTTGAAAATTTATAAATTACCTAAAACTTTGATTCTTTGTTTTCTTATATAAGTGAGACAAAAGAAATTATCTTCTTAATATAATCCATGTCATGCCCTCTATAATACACTAATAATATAATCGGACATAAAGTGGTTCATCCAACATCACATTATCATAAAACATAACATTGAGTGGGGAAACACCAGTAATTAGTTTATAAAAAATGTTATGTATTTTACAGTGAAAGAAACCCATTATATGATGAGGAAGTTAGTGCTCTGATACTAGATATGTGTTTTAAGGGATCATCATATGGTTTATTAATAGAAAAAACAAATATCATTCTATATATGGCATAGATAATAAAAAATTTAATATAAATTAATAATATAGATATACATAGCTGGATAATAGTAAGAATCATCTTCAATCAATGATGGATTATGATTTATGTCAATCATTGGAGAAGCAAATTAAATCCTTATATCTCTATGATTATTACATTATCCCATGGTTCCCAAAACATATCTTGAAGATGACTAAATATTGATGGGCTGATTACACCATAACCTATTGAGAAACATCATTTTTGGGAGGTAGATATTATTTAAATGATTGAATAAAATTTTTCAACCCCAATAATAGGGATCTCATCCCTTAATGAACTCATCCTCGATGTATTTTAATTAATGGAACACGTTACCCAAATTCAGTATATCAACATAGATTTATTTCCATTATACTTTTTCATTAAATTATATAAATGAGTGGATAAAATTTACTCAATTCACAATGGATTATAATTGATGGATCTCTGTTGGATGAAAAATGTATTTAAAGCCATACATTTGTGATAGATGTACGAACTCAGCCTATGACACTCTAGTTGGAAACACTTAGCCGAAAATATGTGGTTCAATATATTGTAACATTTATATCATATACATATTTTTTATCACATAACCAACAGTAATAACCTTAATATAATCCATATTCATCATATGTAGATGATTAACATCAAAAAAATTATAGCCAAAGTACATACCACCTTCAGAGGTATATATTGGATGAAACTGAATCTTCCAAAAATCAGATGGGATCTACATCACTCCAAGACATGAAATCATATCATTGTGTAATGGAGTAAGATGAAGCTATATTCAGGTTAAAGAGTTCTTGGTGATCATTTCGGCACTCTCACACTCACATCATACCATTTTTTGGATAGTGGGATTTATAAATAAACCAAGAAAACTATCTAAAATTGAATGCATGTACTGTTGTGTTATAATATAGGATTTAATGCTTCATGTAGTTATTTCATCTCATTCATTAATTCAACAAGCTCCCTCATATTATATATTTTCTAACATATTTTTCAATGAAATCATTAAGGTAAAATTCCACCAGAATGTTGTCTCTTAATGTTTAACTAGCACATCAGTTATAGTTAATATCTTTGTATTCTATGAAATATTATCTAACAAGTTGTTAGATATAACATTCATAGAAAATTTAATATTAAAATATATTCTGACATATCCAGTCGTAACATATGATTTTATATTTAATTTCATAATTACAATACTAATGATATAAATATATCATAAAAAATGTTATGAATAAATAGCATCTAATGAAAAATGGATTTATGGAATATCTTCATTATAACCCCATAAACTACAGAACATTTCTATGTTACTTCATTTCTCAAGTAAAAATTTTTCTTTTAGGGGAATTGACTAATGAATTACCATTTCCTAATGGGAATATTATTTTAAAATAACTACTTTAAATACATTACATCTAACTATGTTTTCTCCATTTGATATCTTGTTATGAGAAAACATTATTCAATATTTTATGATATATATATATTAAAATAAAATATGTATAAACATATAATGACTATAAATATTTAGACCATGAAAAAATGGATAATTATAACTGATGAATATTGTAGCCATTCTATGAGTTCTTAGCTACCTATAGAAATACAATATAAAATTACATCCCCAAACCCGTAAACAACCAATGCAAAACCATGATTTTTCAGACAGTACTCTATACTAAAATTTTTATTAAAATAGAAAAAAATGATATGGGAATTGTCCACCTCTTATATTTAATGATGAAACCCTATCACTTCACATCCCAATTTACCATAACTCATTCCTAAGTTGATTTTATCATAAGAGAATGTATTATTGGAAATTTATAATTAAATCACTGATAATAACCACACTAACCAAAAAATCTATTCTCAAACACAATACGTAGGGACTACTAGAATTTCAATTCATTACACATCCTTAGATCGATACAAGTCGACTTATCAAAAAACTAATTTCCAAGGAACATCACTTCCTGAATTTAAAAATGGAACGTAAAAAATTAATATATAATTTATTCATATTTAAATTCTATAAAACAATTTCTATGTTCCACAAAAAATATTTCTCAAACCTAAAATAATTATGGTTATCATCGACAAATACAACCAAAAGTTAATATAGGATCCTATTGAAAATTATATTCACAAAATATATAAAGACTTTAGGTGCATTAATAACATATACATGAATGAAAAGAAATTTATAATCAATAAATTAACAATAAAAATTCATTTTTGAATATCATTTTCTTTTGACCTTAACCAATTATAACCAGACTATTATTACATCATAAAAATACATTGACCACCCTTTATTTGGACAAATAAATCATAAATTAAATGTAATTGATATTTTTTTTATTTCATTTGGATCAATATTTGATATTCAATACATAACCATAACATACCAAACAATTTCCATGAATATATATATGGTGCTACCTATGAGACACACTCAATAAAATAACATCATTTATCTTCATACTATACATTTACTAATTTAGTTATAGAAACTCAGATATTTTCATATGATAAGATTACATCAATATCTATTTTTTAGTCAATAAAAACACCACATTTTCCAGATGTGGTAAATCTAATAAATGATTTTGGAAAATATGTAGATATAGATCCACTAAACATGGATTTATATGTGAACTCTATCATTACATGGAACCTGATATAATTATAGGTAACAAAAAATTTTAAGGACCCAATTTTTTTATCATTGAACCATTAATAATTGTTATTGAATATCCCACTATTACATGAATGTGTTAGTTGGACCATCTAGTGAAAAAAAGATGATTTGATTATTAAATTTGTTAATTAATTATTTATAACAAAATAAAAGATCTATTCTGATTATAAAATTTTACATTTTCATATCATGAATAAAAATTCCCTTAAAATACTTCATTATGAATCATCATTGAACAAGATTCATAATTAAATTTTGTCTCATATTTTTGGAAAAATAATGTAATGTTTAGCATTTAACATTGTTTCAACTATATATACAACCATAGTAGATTAACTAATAAAATATTTCATCCCTCATATAAACTAATATTTAAATTATAGTACAAGTATTGAGAATGCTAACACACACAACTAATAGACTAAAACCTGTGTATGCCTCTGCTATTTTCCCAATGGAAAAGCGATTCCCAGGACACCCCTACGGTTATTAATATCAAATATCCATTCATCAATGTACCAACATAGGTAATCTATTTAGGAAACCTAAGTCAGATCCTCACGATGGTGAGGTGAAAAATAATAAAGGAAATAAGTATCATATATAGGAAAACGTTTCATACAACAAGAGTAAAAAAATAGAAGGAAAAATTAAAACCATGATATATACAATCCAATCCAAACCGACCAAAGTAGAATGTATAGAAAGATAAGACCAACAAGTATCTATTTGGACAATTGTCACCTCCATACCATCCCAATGTGAATCTTATGACAAAAAAAGAATCCATGATGATAATAATCCTATTATTATACCTAAATGAAATTTAGAAACAACTACAACCATGAAAAATCAAAAGTTGTATATGAAAAAAAAATCCAGTAGGACTCCCCCATAGAATCTATAAAAAATAATATATCAAGAAGATTATAGTTCTATATTTGAAATAAATAAATTTTACAAATTATATTATTCAATAAAACCCATTAGTGAGTCATCATATTTTATATATGACATTAATATTCCCAATGAGTTCAATATGAAATTTTTATTAGGAATTAAATCCTAATCCATACAATCCATGGATACTCTATAATATAAACCTCTAAGAATATAACCATGAACAATCCATAAAATGAAAGCATGTGACCAAATAACAAAGACTAATCTATCATGTGACAATCATATAACAAATGAAAAATCACACCATTTTGGCTCTATCCTATGGGTATGTGGAGAAAAAATAAAAACAAAATCTTTGTATGGGAAACCCTTGATCCAACCGGTAGATCCCATAGTGTAATTACACCGACTAATGCAAATGAAAACTTCAAGTGTAATTACACACAATACGAGTGGAATATCTAATCCTATCACATCTACATATACCAAATGTTCTATGTCTGTACAAGAATATTTAATAATGTATTAATCTTATTCAAAGTAATGTCAGCCCACATCATTGCATGAAAACCAATTTTTCTTCCAAAACAATTGTCCAATAATTTTATTAAACACGTGGTGTGATAAAAAAAATTTAAAGAAAAAAAGATACTGGAAACAATATTTCCATCAATAAAATTTATTTTTAAAAAATATTTATTAAATATTACTCATTATTACAGTGGAGATTAGAATAATAGTAATTAAGTCGTTGAATTATCCAATTGTTTATAGAAACATACATCATAAACAAATTTAAAATAAAATTCCATTTAAAACAGATATTTGGGAAGAGTACATCACATCTCCATGATCCTTGGTAATTAAGGAACAAAAATCCACCAAAGAAACCCATATACATGAAATCCCCATCCGACATAGGTTTCAACTAGATAAGTGGGGAGAGACCCAGGAAGGATCTAAAATGGGAAGAGAATACCACTTTAAACCCCAAAAATATATTTACAGATCTATCATGAACAAAGGGAAATCACAAATAATTCCCATGGAGATTACAATGGATTTATGTGGAAGGATTAGGTTGAGGATAAATGTGAATAGGGGAAATTAGATATTAAATTGAGGTCATTGAGATTTTTAATTATAAATTCAGATCATTAGAGGTCCATGAGCCTTGTTTTCAGGAGAGGTCACATAGTTGGGAATAAACATGAAACATTATTATTAAACCTTTATATAGATTACATTTGGGGTGTATGGTATTTCTGTATGGTTACCATAAAAACTTTACAATTGTGCATAACTCCTCTTCCTCAGGGAAAATTATTTGGATGGTTGGCCATATATATTAGAAAATTGTTATCCCAATGCAATATATCATTCATTTCAACACTATTTCTTAGGCAAACCCCATGGTTTTCTATAAACATGTTCCAACCGTGCACATCCCCAAGGGGATCCCAAATTCTCTAAAAACTACTGAAAAAAACCAAAATAAATACACCGAATATTTATGGTCAAAACAGGGAAAAAATTCCTTGTAATAAAGTAATAGATTATTATAATCCCCCCACCATATTGGTTTTCAACCCATAGAAATTCAACCATATTCCAAAATCACCAAAAGATAATTCCACTACTTTTGTATCAGTTATTCCTAGAATCATGTCTCATGGATGTACATTTTTTATTTCCTCAATATCCAATCCTAGGGAATGATTTTACTATAGTGTACCTTATCATGATGATAAATAATATGAATAAGGTTATCAAAAAAAATTGTAACTAGATATATATAAATATTCTCACATTCAACCACATAGGAGTGGCCATGACCCGACTCGACGATTCTCGCGCCTCAACTCCCAATGCTCGCCTCCAATAGGCCAGAGGCTAGAGACTAGCATCAAGAAGGCATATCACTAACATAGGATGAATTACGAAGGTACTTTTATTCTCACACACATATTAATGTTCAAAAAATGTTGAAACGTAAAATCCAATAACAACCAATTCAGGCATACATATATAACTGAAAACTAGAGTACAAAAAATGTACTAAAAAAATGAATTGAAAATTAATTACCACCAATGAAAACTATAAAAGAATCCTACCCACTTAGAAGGAGTGGATTATTATCAACCGTAACTACCATAATCTTCCATGGACAATCGTCAGTAAACACCATGGTATTTAATTCTCACTATGATCCACTTTCCTCGGGTCCTCTATAGCGTCTGTCAAAAGGATTGTGGTATGCCCTAGAAATATATGTGTTCAATAATATATTGTGTTGAGTTGAGTATGAAAATACTCAGTAGGTAAACAAAAAATTCAAAATAGAAAGAGAGAAACAAAAAAGGAAATAGTCCACTCATCCTAGCTATAGTAAAACAAAATCGAGAGAGAAAATCTATCTCGATCCATCCTCAGATGTACATGAATTGTCATATCGGCCTACCCAAGGTGTCAACCTTGACAAGTGATAACACCACAAGGACTCCCAAAATTCACCCAAATATACTCATCTAAGACACTATGTCTCATGATGTTCAGAAATAATAGCAAGAAACATGATTCTATTCCATTGATATATCACTAACATAAACTAGAAGAACACAATACATGAGATCAACCATCCCATATGGCACCCATCCGAGAGATTCACTCCATCAGGAACAAATCTACCATTCCTAATGGTATGTCTAAGAGAACATTCTCTGTTATAAATGTCTTATGAGGTTGGAATGTAGTGACTAGAACTAGAGGTCTTTTACACATTACCTCACACCCAACACATGCTATAGTGAACCTAGTGGAGATCCCCACCCTCTCTATATTTCATAGTTTTAGGAGAACTCCTTCGAACTATGCACCACAAGAATTTTCTCTGACAAGATAGAATTGGGGGACTCACGCCTCACCACTTCCCTATAGTTGAGGGAGTATTTCTCTTAACTAACCCAGGAAAAATATTTCACTCTTATATAGAGTGGTCCTAACCTTAGTTTAACAAGGGATTCATAACCCATATTTAGGTATCATTCATATCTAGGTGATTTCCCACTCCTCATAACAATATCCCACTATTGTGGGAGCTCCAATACCATTAGAGGACCTGCTCCCCTGCTACTCAGAGACAAGGGAGTAATACTCCTTAATTGAGGACTTTAATCATGATCCAACAAGCGTGTACTACTTAGGAAGGACCCACACCTTGATATGATAGGGTAGTAACACATATTAGATAATAGACCTTCAAACTAAACCATTTTTGGATTACCACTTAGTGGATAAAAGACATAGACCCCAGTAGGATAGAGGAGTAATGACTCTCACAGCTCGTTCAATTGGGGGACCCTCTCCCTATCATGATAAGGGATTACTGACACCATGTTGACGCTCCTTTCATCACAGAATCTAATGATTGGAAAAAGGGATTATCATAACTCAATGTGATTCATCATTTGGACAAATATCAAAAATTGGCAAAAGAAGGAGTAAGAAGACTGTTGCACAAGGGTCGCGCAAATACATTTGCGCGCCGCAATGGTCGCGCAAGTACACTTGCACGCCCTAAGTGATAACTGTAACATCCCAATTAAGTAATGAATAATAGATATTTTTATCTATATCTATTAGTTAATTATATAGTGTTTTAGAGGCATAAATAAGAATAAATCCAATCTTAAGCATGGAATACACTAATATTTTTAAAAGATTGTTTTACTACCTTTTGATGGCAAACCATTTTTAAATCTATCTTTTGACTATTTTATAAGCTATTTTTGTCAAAATAAAATTATTCTTTATGATTGGGATATCAAAATTAATTTGTGTGATTTTTTGGTATTTTTCCGATAAAGCTCATTTTTTAAATGAATAGTGAAAAATGTTGTATTTTAATTAAAAACATCTTTTTTAATATAATTTATTTATATGATTAGATTATCTTTTTAATTGGTTTTGAAGTGAAATTAGAATATATTTTTACCATTTAACCCAATGGTGGTAATTGGAATCAATTTCACTTTGAAAATGGACTTAAACTGGTGTCAATCTTTTGATACTTATTGTTTCATAAAAACACGCTATTTTTCATGACAGCGGGAATTAATTATTAAATTAATTAATGTAACTTATATGATTTGAATTTTGTAAAATAGAAATCATTTTTGAATTCATAATATCAAATATAGCTTATGGTGATGTTTTGGTATGTTTCTGAAAAACTTCAAATTTTGATTAATAGTGGAACCACTAAGTGGTAGTTAAAGAAACTGATTTTTCGTTTAAATGAAACTTTGCCACTTCTGTGATTTGATTTTCAAAAATCCTACATACATGGTTGTAAATAATAATTAAAATGTGGATCAATGGGATTAAAATAATTTTTTGATGAATAGTATCTTTTAAGTTTTTTAATCGCGATTAGAGGTAATTAGTGCAATTTAAGGAAAAAACGATATTATAATAAAATGAAAATAACTAGACACATGTACTACCATTATTGGATGTGTCATGGCCGACCAAGACTAGCCATGGGTAAACCTGGGGACCCCATGGAGCCACTTGGTAGGAAAATGACATTAATATCTTTTTTTTTAATGTTAAAATTAAAATGACACAAACATGAGTTGTTTTACTAAAAAAAATTTAAATGGGGTTATACAACTCAGAATTTTGACTATAAATATTCATTATAAAGATAAAAGTATTTCCTACTTCATGATAATTTTTTTACAATTTTTAGACCTTATATAAAATAAATTATTTATGACATCATGATGATGCAGCGATTACCTCATTAATAAAGGATTTAAATAAAATGAAAAGATATTGTAAAATCTATGCCCTACACATGTCCAAAACCTATTGGATGGGTGGATTTAGAACCCTTATCACCTTAAACTAGAATTATATCAATGTTGGATCTTTTGAATTCGAAGCTCATTTTAAAAAAAGTAACATTTCTTTACTTTCCAAGAGTGCCCCTCCTCTCCTCTTATAAAAGGCCCCCACCTCTACCTCCTTACCCACACTTACAAAGACTTTGACTCGGCCAACCCCTGCCCATTTTGTCTCTCCACTTCCCTCTATTACTCCTTGAAGCCTCACTTTTGGCAGAAGTCTTCCCAAGGAAGCCTTTGGGCTCAAACCAAAGGGAGTTACCTGATTTTAAGATAATGTCTTCACTTGTGTTCTTTTGTTTTATTTTGCTTCTCCAACCCCTAAACTCTTTTTATTCATTTCTTTTGTAACAACACCACTATATTAAATATACTAGGATTTTTTTATAAGAAGGATTAGAGCTGCACTTACACACACCTACATCTAATGGTTAACGAACATACTGTTTCCGTGGATGGTGAATTTCTGCCTCCCGAAACGATGATTGTTCAACATTCTTTTAACACCTTAAATGGAGGCCATTAATATGACACTATATTTATATATGATATATAATATTTTTATGTTTTCCTTAAGCTTCTGTATTTTTCATTTTGGGCATACCTTTAGGGTTTCCATTATGAGTAAACGCGATATCTTCATTTAAGGAAGTGCGGACTACCGCCCCCTCAAAGTGATTTGATTCGTTAATACCATATGTGGGACGTATAAAGGATGGAGTTATGATATTATATATGATATTATAATGGAATTATAATATACATTTATATCATTATGATTCCATTTCATAAAATACGAAATAGAAATGGAAGAAGCATTCATGCGTACGTACGGCTTACCGTCTCCATGACCGGTGCATTTCATTTCTTACCTCTAAATGTAATATAATATTATAAATGCATGAATTTACTGGATATATATGATATTTATGATATCTACATCATGAATACCATTCTGGATATAATGGATACATGAACAACTTGTAATTATAAAGGGTTTATTTTTGACTCAAGTACCAATGATCGTTAAAAAGACCGTTATTAACTTAAATAATTACATAGTGTTCATGAAGGGGCAATAAGTGATTTAAAAGGAAAAATGAACTTGAAAAATGTTCTTAAACAAGTAGAGATTAACTCAAGTTTATTATTCAGGATATTAGAGAACGACCGAGTCAAGTCGGACACGAGGTATGGGACTTCGTCTCAATCTCCTTTCATTGAGGCATATTTTGTTTTATACACAACTTTCTTTTATACGGTGTATAGACCCCTTTGACTTTTATGTTTATTCAAAAGGAATATTTTTTATACGAAGTGTTTACTAAATGAGAAAATGGAATGTTTTTGTCGTACGTATGCGGCGATAATGACTTCTCCGCCGCCGTGACCATTATTTGAGTTTTGGCTTCCTCTACAAGCCATACATTTTTTTCAAAGAAAAATAAATACCATGTTTTACTTTTCTTTTATTTTGGTATTGAAAACGGTTTTCATAATGTTTTTATATCAATGTGTTGTATTGATATCTTGTGATTGAAAGGTGGAAATGTTATGTTTCCTTTATGCATGTTTTATGTGATATGATTATGTTGAGGTTCTTGGGAATTATCATGAAGACGAGTGGTTCCGTGATAAACTAAGGGCGGGTGAGCCCGATATAGCTCTCAAATGCATTGTGTAATGCGAAGGAGTGAAATGTTAAGGTTTCTCCGAAGAGATTTAGGGAATATACTGTGATGGGTATTCCAAATGTAACCAAGAGGGTCAATCCCTACGTAAGAATGTTATGAATGCCTCAAGTTACCTTTATGTCTTATGATTTCTATGATTTATTCATGATTTGATGAGGTACGTTAAAGTGCTTATGTTTTATGGGTAAAATATGATTTCATTCTTATGTATATATGTACCCATGTTTCCTTTCCATATTTTTATATCCCTTACTGAGCTTTTTATGCTCATCCGAAGTTTTTGAAATGTATTTCACAGGTCAAGAGAATGGTACATGATATGATGATAGTGTCAAGGAAGTGTCATGAAAGAATCCATGTTTTATTTTAAATATGTTTCCATTGATGGGAAAAATGAATACCATCTTTTATGTAACCACTTTGTCTAAATGTGTAATGTAATTCATGTTTAATGATCTAATTCTCTAAAACTCTAAACCTGAAAAGGTCCTCAAGGTGTAACCTTGTTATAAACTCAAGATTAAGTAATGTTTAAGGCTGGGGCCTTATAGTTGGTATCAGAGGTCGGTTTAGATAATTTTAGGAGTTATAATTCAATTAAATGATTATCCAAAAATATATATATATTTTTTTTGAAATGATATAGCATTTGAATATTACCATGTTGCTTCATCTAAGACATGTTTTTTCAGAATGGTTTTCTGCAGAGGAAATAGGGAAGCGGTTATAGGAAGGCATACACAAGGAAATAACCTTCCGAATCAGCATCCTGAGATAGTCGGAATTGGAACTGAATAGTTTGTTGCAGTAATGGTGAAGTTGAATCAAGTGATAAATGGTGGTGGTATCCATGCACGAGATCAACCAGATCAACCGTAGATGAACATGTCAGTGGTGGAACATTTCATGAGGAAACATCCCCCATCATTCAAAGGATCATCTGACCTTGTGTTAGCTGAAGGGTGGATTAAATCACTGTTGAAAATTTTCGATGCCATGGGGTGTTCAGACAATAAAAAGGTTAGTCTTGCTATTTACCATTTGGAGGGTGAAGCAGATCAGTGGTGGTCGATGGTTAAAAATATCAGGGACGCTGACGAGATTGATGCTCTAGACTAGGAGGAATTCAAAGGTAAGTTTCTTGAGAATTATTTTCCTAGGGCTGTTCGACTTAGGATGGAAAAACAATTCTTGGAATTGAGGCAAGAGGAAGACTCAGTGGCTTCCTATGAAGAGAGGTTCACTTGATTGGCAAGGTACGCTCCAAATTTTATCCGAGACCTTGATAGTAAAATCAATTGTTTTTACTCAAGATTAAAAGCAAAATATCGAAGGGAATTAGATTCTCGTGAGTTAAAAAGTTATGAAAAGCTTGTTCGATGTGCTGAGAAGGTGGAAATGGTGTTTGCCGATGATCAAGTGTTCTATAACAACCAACAGAAGAAGAGACTAATGTGGCAGGAGAAAGGAAAGAATTATTCAAAAAAGCCTGATGGTAAGAAATCAAAGTTTCCAGTTTGTGATAAATGTTGTAAAAGGCATGCTGGGGAATGTCTTCTGAATTCTGGAAAGTGCTACTGATGTGGTAAGATGGGACATAAGGCTCGTGATTGGACTGAAAAAGATCAAGGTGATGGTAAGTCCAAATTTGATTTACAGTTAGTGAAATGTTTTAAGTGCAATGAGATGGGTCACTATGCAAACGAATGTCCGAAAAAGAGCTTGAGTGATGGGAAGCAGTTAGACTACAAGAAGAAAGGGGTGGTGAAATCCTTTGCAACTACTTCAGCAGATGTCGGGCCATAAAATGAATTTGTATCATGTACTTTGTTTGTTTTTTCAGATTATTCCAGTGTGTTGTTTGATTCGGGGTCCACACATTCATTCATCTCTGAAACCTTTTCTAGTAAAATGGGAATACCATATCAAGAAATGACTCCTAAACTTGTCATAAAAACACCTGGGGGAAATGTTGAGGCAAAAAGAATTTATAAGAATCTTCCTATCCTTATCTGTGGAAAGAACCTACTTTCAAACCTTATTGTTCTACCTCTAGTAGAGTATGATGTTATCCTGGGTATGAATTGGATCTCTATTTACCATGCTAAGATTGACTGTAGAGCTAAATAAGTTTCTTTTCAGAAAGGCTTTCAGTTTGTGTACAAGAATGAACCCTTACTGTTGATAACTTATCAAGAGGCCGAGAAACTTGTAAAAGATGGAAATGAATGTTACATTACACATATTGTTGAAAACAAGGGAACTGTTCAGATCAATGATGTGCCAGTGGTAAATGAGTATCCTGATGTTTTTCCTGATGAGTTGCCTGAAATAATACCAGACCGAGAAGTTGAATTTACTGCTGACATAGTTCCTGATGCTAAGACAATTTCAAAACCCCCTTATCGAATGGCTCAAATTGAAATTTTAGAGTTGATGGAGCAATTTCAAGATTTTTTAGAGAAAGGTTTCATTCGACCTAGAACATCACCGTGGGGTGCTCCTGTTTTATTTGTTAAAAATAAAGATGGTTCTATGAGACTTTTCATTGATTATAGAGCCTTGAATAACATCACTGTTAAGAACAAATATCTTTTGCCTCAAATCGATGATTTGTTTGAGAAGCTCCAAGGAGCTCAGTTTTTTTCAAAGATTGACCTGAGATCGGGGTAACATCAACTGAAGGTAAATGAAGTAGATGTTCTAAAGACTGCGTTTCATACAAGATATGGCCATTATGAATTTTTAGTAATTCATTTTGGGCTAACCAATTCACCTGCTGTATTCATTGACTTAATGAATAGAATTTTCCATGAGTTCTTGGATAAGCTTTTCGTGGTTTTCATTGATGATATTTTGGTGTTTTCCAAAAGTAAAGAGGAGCATGAAAGTTATTTTAGGGTTATTTTGAAAACCTTAAAAGAAAATAAATTTTATGGGAAATTCAGAAAGTGTGAGTTTTGGTTGTAACAAATTTCTTTCCTTGGTCACATTTTTTCTAAAGATGGGATAACCGTTGATCCTGCAAAAACAAAGGTTGTTGAAGAATTTCCAAGACCCACAAATGTAACAGAGATTTGTTGTTTCCATGGCTTGGAAGGCTATAACCGAAGGTTTGTTAGAAATTTTTCACAGTTATCTAGTCCAATGACTAAGCTAACACGGAAGGGTGTTAAGTTTATCTGGACAAAAGAATGTGATGATTGTTTTCAGGAATTTAAAAGAAGATTGGTGAATGCACCAGTTTTGGCACTACCTTCCAGGAATGGGGAGTTTGTTATCTATAGTGATGCTTCATTGAAAGGACTTGGTTGTGTCCTAATGCAGAATGATCAGGTAATTTCTTATTCTTCACGACAGTTGAAAACTCATGAGGTAAATTATCCTACACATGATTTGGAATTAGCTGCTGTTGTTTTCGATTTAAAAATTTGGAGGCATCATTTATTTGGAGTAAAGTGTGAAATATATACCGATCACAAAATTTTAAAGTATATATTCACTCAGAAAGAATTGAACATGAGAAAGAGGAGATATATAGAATTAATCAAGGATTATGATTGTACAATTCATTACCATCCGAGAAAAGAAAATAAAGTGGCTGATGCTTTGAGTCGAAAAAGTAATGCTTCATTAGCAATGTTGTGTTTGGAACGTGATCCTTTGGTTAAGGATATGATGAACTTTGGCATAGAAGTTATTGGTGAAGGATGTTATTCTGTTTTGTTTTAGGTATCAGTGAAATCTTCTCTATCAGACAGAATCTAGCAAGAACAGAAGCAAGACAGTGAGTTGCAAAAAAAGGTAGAGCTGGTTCAGAAAGGTATGTTGCCTGAATTCAACATTGATAATGATTGTGTTTTGAGATTTGGGAAGAGATTGTGTGTGCCTTATGATTCAAAGTTGAAGGGAGATTTGTTATGTGAATCTCATAGATCTCCATTTTCAGTTCATCCTGGAATTACTAAGATGTACAGAGATCTGCGGGAGTATTACTGGTGGGATGGAATGAAAATAGATATTGCTGATTTTACTGTGAAGTGTTTGACATGTCAATAGGTTAAAGCAGAGCGGCAGTTATCGAAAGGGATGCTTCAGCCTTTACCAGTTCCAAAGTGGAAATGGGAGAATATATCCATGGACTTCGTTGTGGGATTTCCGAAGACCCCTCGAGGTAATAATGTAATCTGGGTTAATGTTGACCGCTTGACTAAATCAGCTTATTTCCTTGCTATACAAGATACTTTTTCCCTAGATCAACTTTCTCGTTTGTATCTTAAAGATATATTCAGGTTACATGGAGTTACCCTCTCTATTGTATCTGACCGTGATCCCAGGTTCACTTCTAAATTTTGGAAAGGCTTTCAGAAGTCGTTGGGTACTGAATTAAATTTTAGTACAGCTTTTCATCCTCAATCAGATGGGAAGTCAGAACAAACAATTCAAACATTGGAGGATATTCTACGTTCTTTCTCTATGGATTATCAGGGAAGTTGGGACCAACATCTTTCTTTGGTTGAATTTTCATATAATAACACTTTTCATTCCAGTATACAGATGGCACCATTTGAGGCGTTATATGGGAAGCGGTGTCGAACTCCAGATTTTTGGGATGAAGTGGGTGAAAAAAAGCTGATGGGACCAGAATTGGTAGAAGAGTTGGCAGAAAAAGTTCAGATGATACAGAAACACATGAGAACAGCTCAGAGCAGACAGAAGAGTTATGCTGACAACATGAGGAAGGATCTATCTTTTGAGGTAGGTGATCATGTTTTTCTCAAAGTCTCACCATGGAAAAGTGTGATGCGATTTGGTAAGAAAGGAAAGCTGAGTCCAAGGTTCATTGGACCATATGAAATTCTAGAGAGAGTTGGATCAGTTGCATACTGGGTGGCTTTACCTATGAGTTTATCTCAGGTACACAATATTTTTCATGTTTCAATGCTGAGAAAGTACATGCCAGATCCATCTCATGTTTTGAGTCCAGAGGTTGTTCAGCTGGAAGAGAACCTATCTTATGAGGGACAACCGGTCTAGGTTATTGACCACAAGGTGCAAGTGTTACGGAATAAGGAGATTAATCGGGTAAAGGTTTTGTGGAAAAACCACATGATTGAAGAGTCAACATGGGAATCTGAAAATGCAATGAGGGATAAGTACCCCCATTTATTCGATAAGTAAATAAATTGCGGGGATGCAATTTTCTAAAGGGGGGAAAGATGTAACATCCCATGTAAGTAATGAATAATAGATATTTTTATCTATGTCTATTAGTGAATTAGATAGTGTTTTAGAGGCTTAAAATGAGAATAAATCAAATCTTATGCATGGAATACACTAATATTTTTTTAAAGATTGTTTTACTGCCTTTTGATGGAAAACCATTTTTAAGTCTATCTTTTGACAATTTTATAAGCTATGTTTGTCAAAATAAACATATTCTTTATGATTGGAACATCAAAATTTACTTTGTGTGAATTTTTGGTATTTTTCCGATAAAGTTCATTTTTTAATGAATAGTGAAAAATGTTGTATTTTAATTCAAACCCTCTTTTTAATCTAATTTATTTATATGATTAGATTGTATTTTGAATTGGTTTTGAAGTGAAATTAGAATATATTTTTTCCATTTAATCTAATGGTGGTAATTGGAATCAATTTCACTTTGAAATTGGACTTAAACTGGTGTCAATCTTTTGATACTTATTGTTTCATAAAAACACGCTATTTGTCATGACAGCAGGAATTAATTATTAAATTAATTAATGTAACATATATGATTTGAATTTTGTAAAATATACATCATTTTTGAATTCAGAATATCAAATATATCTTAGGGTAAAGTATCGGTATTTTTCTGAAAAACATCAATTTTTGATGAATATTGAAACCACTAAGTGGTAGTTAAAGAAACCGATTTTTCGTTTAAATGGAACTTTGCCACTTCTGTGATTTGAATTTCAAAAATATGACATACATGGTTGTCATTAAGAAGTAAAATGTGGTTCAATGGGATTAAAATAATTTTTTGGTGAATAGTAACTTTTAAGTTTTTTAATCGTGATTAGAGGTAATTTGTGCAATTTAAGGAAAAAATGATATTATAATAAAATGAAAATACCTAGGCACATTTCCTAACCTTATTGGATGTGTCATGGCCGACCAAGACAAGACATGGGTCAACATGGGGACCCCATGGAGCCACATTGGTAGGAAAATGGCATTAATATCTTTTTATTTAATGTTAAAATTAAAATGACACAAACATGTGTTGTTTTACTAAAAAAAATTAAATGGGGTTATACAAGTCATAATTTTGACTATAAATATTAATTAGAAATATAAAAAGATTTACTACATCATGATATTGTTTTTATAATTTTTAGACATTAAATAAATTAAATTATTTATGACATCATGATGATGCAACGATTACCTCATTAATAAAGGATTTAAATAAAATGAAAAGATAATGTAAAATCTATGACCTACACATGTCCAAAACCTATTGGATGGGTGGATTTAGAACCCTTATCACCTTACCCTATAATTATATCAATTTGGGACCTTTTGAATATGAAACTCATTTTAAAATAAAGTAACATTTCTTAACCTTCCAAGAGTGCCCTTCCTCTCCTCTTATAAAAGGCCCCCACCTCTACCTCCTTACCCACACTTCCAAATCCTTTGGCTCGGCCAAAACCTGCCCATTTTGTCTCTAAACTTCCATCTATTACTCGTTGTAGCCTCACTTTGGGCATAAGTCTTCCGAAGGAAGCCTTTGAGCTCAAACCAAAGGGAGTTACCCGATTTTAAGGTAATGTCTTCACTTATGTTCTTTTGTTTTATTTTGCTTATCCAACCCCCTAAACTCTTTTTATTCATTTCTTTTGTAACAACACCAGTATCTTACATATACTAGGATGTTTTTATAATAAGGATTAAAGCTGTACTTACACACACCTACATCTAATGGTTAAAGAACATACTGTTTCCGTGGATGGCGAATTTCTGCCTCCCGAAATGATGATTGTTCAAAATTCTTTTAACACCTTCAAAGGTGGACATTAAGATGACACTATATTTATATATTATATATAATATGTTTATGTTTTCCTTAAGCTTCTATATTTTTCATTTTGGGCATACCTTTATGGTTTCCATTATGGGTAAACGCGATATCTTCATTTAAGGAAGTGCGGACTACCGCCCCCTCAAAGTGATTTGATTCGTTAATAACATATCTGGGACGTATAAAGGATGGAGTTATGATATTATATATGATATTAAACTGCAATTATAATATACCTTTATATCATTATGATTCCATTTCATAAAATACGAAATAGAAATGGAAGCAGCGTTCATGCGTTCGTACGGCTTACCGTCTCCATGAACGGTGCATTTCATTTCTTACCTCTTAATGTAATATAATATTATAAATGCATGAATGTACTGGATATATATGATATGTATGATATCTACATCATTAATACCATTCTGGATATAATGGATACATGAACAACTTGTAATTATAAACGGTTTATTTTTGACTCAAGTATCAATGATCGTTAAAAAGACCGTTATTAACTTAAATAATTACATAGTGTTCCTGACGGGGAAATAAGTGATTTAAAAGGAAAAATGAACTTGAAAAAGGTTCTTAAACAAGTAGATATTAACTCAAGTTTATTATTTAGGAGATTAGAGAACGACCGAGTCAAGTCGGACCCGAGGTATGGGACTTCGTCTCAATCTCCTTTCATTGGGGCATATTTTGTTTTATACACAACCTTCTTTTATACGGTGTATAAACCCCTTTGAATTTTAAGTTTATTCAAAAGGAAGATTTTTTATATGAAGTGTTTACTAAATGACAAAAGGGAATGTTTTTTCGTACGTATGCGGTGACAATGACTTATCCGCCGTCGTGACCATTATTTGAGTTTCGGCTTCCTCTACAAGCAATACCTTTTTTTAAAAGAAAAATAAATACCATGTTTTACTTTTATTTTATTTTTCTATTGAAAATAGTTTTCATAATGTTTTTATATCAATGTGTTGTATTGATATCTTGTGATTGATAGGTGGAGATGTTATGTTTCCTTTATGCATGTTTTATGTGATACGATTATGTTGAGGTTCTTGGGAATTATTATGAAGATGGGTGGTTCCGTGATAAACTAAGGGCGGGTATAGCTCTCCATTGCATTGGGTAACGTGAAGGAGTGAAACGTTAAGGTTTCTCTGAAGAGATTTAGGGAATATACTGTGATGGGTATTCCAAACGTAACCAAGAGGGTTACTCCCTACGTAAGAATGTTATGAATGCCTCAAGTTACCTTTATGTCTTATGATTTCTATGATTTATTCATGATTTGATGAGGTATGTTAATGTGTTTATGTTTTATGCGTAAAATATGATTTCATTCTTATGAATATATGTACCCATGTTTCCTTTCCATATTTTTATATCCCTTACTGAGCTTTTTATGCTCATCCCATGTTTTTGAAATGTTTTTCACAGGTCAAGGGAAAGGTACATGATATGATGATAGTGTTAAGGAAGTGTTAAGAAAGAATCCATGTTTTATTTTAAATATCTTTCCATTGATGGGAAAAATGAATACTATCTTTTATGTAACCACTTTGTTTAAATGTGGAATGTAATGCATGTTTTATGATCTAATTCTCTAAAAATCTAAACCTGAAAAGATCCTCAAGGTGTAACCTTGTAATAACTCAAGATTAAGTAATGTTTATGGCTGGGGCCTTATAATAACCGCCTGGGGTATTCTCCAGCCTATAAATAGACCCTGTGGGACCCCCATTTCGGGAGGGAATTTTTTCCAGAAACTCAGATTTGAGCTCCAAGCGCCCTAGTCTCTTCTCAAATCTTCTGAAACCCTTATAAGGTAATTTATTACCTAGAACGGAAGATATAAAGAGGTGGATGAAGGCCTATGTGTTGAAACTCATCAACACTTTCATGCCAGAGTGGCCAGCCCTTAAGGAAAATGGACACACATGCGCGCCGCCTAACTCCTTCAAAAGAACATGCACGCCACTCTTCTGGAAGAACCTCAAGATGATTCTAAAGGCTTTAACCAAGAGTCTATCAAGTATTTCCCTGATGGATAACCATCGTGCAAGTACCCATGTGTCGCGCAGGTATACCTGCGAGACCAGGACTTGCGCGCTCATGCAGTACCTGCACGCCTGCTAGGACTTGCGTGCCCCGGCCTTTTAGGGTGCCCTTCTTGCCCATTTCACACCTCTTAAGTCATTACACCTCTCCTATTCAAGATTCAGTCTTCAAGACACTCTTCAAACACATTTATGGCATGATTTCTTGATTTGACTTCCTTATCTGAAAGGAATTCTATGGAATATCTCTCAAAACCTAGTGATTTAAACATATTTATGTAACTAAAGATTGATATTTCATTCATTAAACCTTATCCTTTAAGATGAGAGAACTCATTAACCTGGGCCTTCTATTCAGTAATAAGCCCCAGTCATAATCATTAACCTTGGTCTCCTTTTCAAGAGTAAGGCCCAGTCTCAAATATGGGCATCCTCTTCAGGAGTAAGCCCCAAGTCCCTTAATATTTCAAGTCTCATTAACCTGGGACCCGTTTTAAGAGTATGCCCCAATCTTAATTTCTCTTAACCAGTCCTAATTTACATTTGATCTGGGATTCCTTCTCAGGGGTAAAACCCAATCATAAGTCCTCTCTTAATTTGGGCCTCCTTTCCATGAGTAATCCCCATGTTAGTGTATTCAAATCTCTAGAAGCATGTATACCTTTATGGACCCTGTTCCTAGATTTATTTCCTAAAGTAAATCCTAATCATCATTTATCTCGGCAGTCATACATACATAAGTCCCACATTATTTCTTATGATTGAATCTTTCTTGGAAAAATTGTCTTATTTTTAACAAAAACCTCTTGTTTCTCACACCGATCATGACTCACGTGAGCTTAGAGTGTAAAAGTAATTATGACATCCTTCTTTGAGCCATCAATCATAAACATCATACTCCCTTACTCGAACTACGAGGGTTCTGATTCCTTTTCTAAACAAAGGATACGTAGGGTAGCCCATCTGCGGGTTCGATCCCAACTCTGAAATAATCCATTTCCTTCTGAATGACAATAAACTTCAAGTGCCCGACTGAGTGGCCTTAAAACTAGCATGGTCATCATAATGACGAAGAGAATTCTATATAAATGTGTCGAAGGATACCATTGACCAATAATATCTAATAAATATTTATGATTCTCTATCGATGAAGAACCTCGAATACATATAAAATATTCTCTAAATTTACTACATATTTAATCATTGATAGTTAGATCTGAAGGAAAACTCATTTAATACTTGGTAATGTAATAAGGATTCACGAACATAACTTAAATCTATAAAGAGAGTCTCAGAGTAGACATCAATTCCCCTCAAAAAGGTGTGATGAGTCCGACCTCCCATCCTCCCGACCAATGCAACTTCCTAAGCCACATCAGTCCACAAACTAATGAGCGCCTACCTTTGGAATGTAGGTCCAAATGGATGTGGAATCATTGGATGTTTCCGGTTCTATGAACAAACACGTTAGAAACTGATTGGAATGTTTGAACCTTCAATCAAGGAGGTTATCCACAAATTCTGAGGGAAACAAAAAATGGTTAACCCGATGTGAATCCTTAACCAAGTTAAAATGATGTTTTACCTATTTGTAAGGCCCCTATTTAAAACTCAATGAGAGGGATAACAAAAAAATCATTGACATATGTGCTCATCAAAAAGATATAGTGGCTGAATTTATCTTGATTATGTATGTTATATCAAACAGGAGATCTTTTTCCAAGATTTTTTGTATTCTAAGAAATGGATGCTCTCAAGTTTAAAACTGTGAATACCGCTGCTGCGAATGCCTCTGTTGCTACTCCTGGTGGATTGTCATCCGCTCTGAGGATGATGTCACCTACACAACATCTTCAACACTGGGTATCAAATGCGCTAGTTATGGAGTACCGTAAACATGGTACCATCCCAACTCTGGAGGCTGCCCAACAAGCCCTCTAAGTGAACAAGACACAC
This sequence comes from Viscum album, assembly GCA_963277665.1. Lineage (NCBI taxonomy): Eukaryota > Viridiplantae > Streptophyta > Magnoliopsida > Santalales > Viscaceae > Viscum > Viscum album. The sequence goes on from OY728152.1 coordinate 1,428,952,706, forward strand.
CGGTCTTCCAGACAATGACGAATACTGATCGAGAAGCAGGTGGTTCTAACTACCATATTCAATCATTTCATATCGTTATCCCCAGAATGCAATCACCATTCGCTCCCTTATTATGGGGAGGTGAATGAGAAGGTCCCTCAGGGACTTAATTCAAGCAGACATGAGTCCTTCCCGAGGGCTCCCACCAACAATCGCCGCCAGACTCGTGCGGCAGTTCAACCTCAACATGATGAGGGTACCGATTCCAGGCGTTCGGCTCAGGTTCCTCGAACCCGAGCAGGGAAGACGAATCGCCATAGGAAAAATCTGATTAACAGTGAGCATGCTCTCATCTCTTCCATCTCCGGAGAATTCCACCAACCTAACTTGGTGGAAAGAAACGAGCGAGCACACACACCTACCCGTTTTAATTCCGCTGTCCAACAGACTCGTCTGGCTGCAGGACGCCAATCCCGTCAGGCAATTCCGGTGGAGTATTTTAGACAGGAACATACACATGATTATACATCATCAGTTATTTAACTGGCTCGTCTGACTACATATGATGGATTTCGTCAACCACGTTCGGTGAAGTGCAATCAGCAGGCACATACACCTTCTAGTATTGATCAAGCCTACCAAAAGTCTCGCTTGGTAGCATTTGGAGAAGTCAGTCGGAAAGCTCCGGTGACAAATAGGAGGGAGACTCAACTCTCTGCCCCTACACTTGAGTACTGTCAGGATTCACTGACAGGAAAAGGAGGACAAGAGCAGGCACATACACCTACTCCAATCACGGAATGGACGTATATCCCCGTTCTGACAGCTGAAGTCAGCAAGAAAATTCTATCAATGGTGAAAGAGCAGAAGAAAATCCCTGCTCATATTATGGATGCTTGCCAGGATATTATAACAGCTTCAGCAGCATCTCAGAGAAAGACACATAAATCTATCCCTATCAGTGGAGTGACACATCAATAGTTCACTCTGAAACATACACACACATTTTTTCTAGTCCAAGAGGGTTGTGGGGTATACTCCGCCATATCATACGGACAACCGAGTCAGGCACATACACCTGATTTGATTAGAGATCATCAGCCTAATCTGGCCATCTTTCCTGATCAGGCATATCCACCTACTCAGAGTTGCCACTTTCATCAACAAGTGATTTCCAAAGCTAGTAAGAAGGAGTCTAAGAAAAAGACCCACCCAACAGAGTCAAAAGATAAAGAGCCAACCTGTAATAAGGCTTTGCTTGATGTCAGAGTTCTTGAAGCCCTCATAAAATTATCTGTTGGAATCCAAGATTCTACTCCCTCATTTCCCAATAGTGGGAACATTATTTCTGATGGTCTTCAACAGACACTTCCTTATGAAGGCTTGATTCATGACAATTCAGTCGATCTCAAAGTTTCATCTTCAGATGAGAGCTTCAATAACCCTCTCTGTGGCTAGAAGACCAAGGAGCTAGATATCTCATATTCTTCTATTACCCACCATGGTGTTCCTCCCCATGATTATGAATTTCGCTGCGAAAGTCCTCTCCACAGTAGTGATGCACATTGCCTGGAAAATGCTCCAGTAGTTCCAAGAAAGCCCTCTTAACTTGAGGCACTTTAAAATGCAAAACCTATCATGTCTGATGTTTCATCGCTGTCAGGTGAAATACTTTCTCAATCGGAAGATAGCCCAGGGTGTAGTTCAATCTCCGAACCACCCTTAAGTCATGAATCTTCTAGTTTAATCAGTTATTTCTCTACCAATACTATTAAATCAAATGAAGCAACAAGGAAGTAACAGCTCTGGTCAAAACAGGTAGAATAATCTTCATCAAATGATAAAGAGGAAATGCTAAACATGATAAAACAATTGGCGAAAGGTGAAGTGCCAGTCATGTTTTGGCCTTTGGATGACTCTTAGTATGACATTCCAAAAATGTTGACGGAAGATGGAATTCATTATATTCATCTCAACATATGGAAAACACTTTGTCAGTTGAAAAAGAAAGTATTATCTTATAATGAATATGAAAATCATGGTATGATAAAAGAAGGGTTACAATTCCAAATTGACTTGGCATCTCTATCAGTCTCTCAATATCTGAAGGCAGGAAAGCAGTAGAGATCCCTTAAACATTCATGCCTTGGCGCACTAAGAAGATTGTGTCAGTTAATTTCCAATGCCCCATCTAGTATTCATGTCCGAGGATGGGGTGTTCATGGAGAACTACATTTCTCGGTGCTCTCCAGTCAATAAAGCCATCTGAAAAAGGTCTCTTGCAATGTTATTTCCCATGCTCGACCACAGTTAATGGGCTTTGTTTGTAATCAAAAATTTTCCCAAGAACATGCCTCAACTAGTTCCTCTAAAAATAAAGAATACAGAGAACAAGTTGTTGAATTACTCCTGCATCAAGCAAACAGGAATATTGAACATGCCTCTCATATGGAGCAGGCACATCATCAAGTGATAGAAGTGTTGGAAATCATCCAATGGTCTTTTGAACTAGGTGATAAAAGTGGATACCGGTTAATACATACAACTAATTTCCGGACTAAGGTTTATAAGATCAGGAGAGATTTTAAGAAAGTCTCAGAAATAGCATGTCAAGAGCCACCCCGGTTTTCCAGACTGGGGACTCTTTTAAACCAACACTCGAAATAAAAAAATAGGATTCGAGGAGTCCAGTGGGAATAGAAAGAACAGCCCCAGTCCACCAGACTGGGGACTTTTACAAATCATAAATCCCCTCCTCAGAGAAAGTCGGTGTTTTCTCGATTGGGGAAGAAGCCTCAAGAGGAATGAAGAGCCAAATTATCAGGAGATTCCCTCCAAATTACTGTTCATCAAGAAGTTCATGAGGGATTGAATCAACAAAAGGAATTGTCTCATCAAATACATGGAAGAAGACAATATCACAGAAATGCTGATAGAAGGGATGTGATGCGTTATGCATCAATCAATGTCATCAATGCCATTTTTTCTGATCCACCAGATGAGTCTCACTTAGGGGACTCAGATGAAGAGGTTCATGCTCAAGAAGAGGTACGCCCCGACACAATTGAATAAGGTGTGCGTGCATGAAATAAAAGGGTTACTCAGAACCTAGGTAATCCTTCACGTAACCCACTTCCCCCTCTCCGAAAAGGATCCAAAAAAGGGAGGGTAAATAATCAGGTTACATATCCTTCCTCTAGAGAAGGCCAATAACTCTCACTAGAACAAAGGTTTGCACAACAGGAGGATGATATGAAGGAATTAAGGAGGTTTAATGCAGAACTACTTCAGGGTAGTCTTCTTCTTTAGCATGCTAGAGTCAGTCAGCCAAGGGAATTTGTTGCAACTGCTGAGATGGGTCAAGAATATCCTCCTCTATCAGTACACCCTCACAGGTCTAATCCTATGGGTCAAGTGTAACAATAGTTGGCAGTGCTACCATCAGTTGCAGCACCAACCACCACATCAATCCAAGCTCTAGTCATTGCACCTACCCAAGTCCATGTTCAACCGGATGTTTCTCAAAATTTAATAACTACCATTGAGTCATTAACAGCTCGGTTAGAAACTATTGAAGGGAAACGTGCACAGGTTCAACCAGAAAAGAAAGTTTACCCTGAATGGGTAGATTCAATCTCTCCCCCATCAAATTTTGGGAACCCTGTATTCCCTATTTTCAATGGATCAGGCGATCCTGAATAGAATTTGATGCATTACGTGTCTTGTTTCGATCCTATGATGGGAATTCCAGAGCAGCAAGAAGCAGTGAAACTCAGATGCTTCGTGCGAACCTTGAAAGGACCAACTTTTGTCTGGTATACAAGCTTGAAATCCCGATCAATTACCAGATGGGAAGATCTCCGTCAATGATTTCTTCTTCAATTCATCTCAACTTTTCCAAAGACAACCGTTTTTGATCTTAAAAACTGTAAGAAAATGGAGAATGAAAGATTCTCTGATTTCATTGCTCGCTGGAAGGGGTTAACATATTCCCTAAGACTAGCACTCCCTCAAGAGGAACTGTTTCCAATATGTGTGGAAAATCTGTGTGATGAATTATGCACACCATTGATTCCTGTGAAATAAACAAAAGGGTTTCGAGACCTTACGTCAATCACTCAACAGATTGAGTATTCCCTTATACAGGCTAAGGCTAAATCTCGTGTAATTCAATCAGCTCCAGGAAGGAGAATCGGTAAAGCAGAAACTTCTACAGTTATGCTTAAACAAGCACCTGTACCAATTTCTACTTCAAAACCATCATCTTCTCGAAGGGCTCCACCTCCTGAGCACCAACAACAAAGGCCGTTTCTTCCAGATGATCAAATAGATCAAAGACGAAAACAATTTGAGGATCTGAAGAGAAAAACATACTCTTTCTGAAATGAACAAGTTCCTAGATACTTTATTTCGTCTCTGGAAAATAATCTGGTTCAATTGCCAAGGCTTAAGAGGCCAAACAAGGAAGGAGATGAAGACCATCCCAATTATTTCCCTTTACATCAAATGTTGGGGCATCCCATCCATGATTGTTTTGTCTTCAAAGACCTCCTTCAAAAGATGGTCGACTCGGGAGAAGTCAAATTGAAAGGTTCTTCAGCTCAGGTAGCATGTGTTTCTGCTAAAGTTCCAGAGGAGGAAGTCGAATGGAAATAAGTCAAAAGAAAAAATGCACATAAGTATGATGATTGGATGGTAAGAAAAGAAATCAACCAAACTCCTACTATTTTGAGAACACAATTAAAAAAACCGATTGTGTCTTCTGCCATGAATGTTGCGGGAAAACCCTCTTCATTAGAGGGAATGTCCTCAATGAAATGGAATGATTTAAATAAAGAAAAAGAATCATAAGAAAATGAGTATGTTTCAAAGCCTAAGTTGTCTTTGACTCTGGAAGACTTCATGCCATCTACTTCAAATCCACGGGCACCACCCCACCAAACAGCATAGCCTAAATTGGCTAATCCGGAAGAGTCTTCATTAGACGAAGAGTTAATCTTTGATTCTGTTAATATGATTCAATTAACGGATCCATATGCTAGTCGCAGTTTCGATTTCGATGAGCTTGAATTCCCTATATCAAACAGAGAAATCAAAGGAACTTCAAGAGGCTCAGGATACAGGGGAAAACATGGTTCTTTCAGAAGCCACTATTCCAATTCTACCCCTACTAGAACTGTGTACGCAGCAGAAACTCGTGGTAGGGCCCTTCAGCGAGCTCAACAAGAACAAGCAAGTTCTTCCACCAATAGCAAATTCAATCCTGGAACAGTTATTTTGGAAGACCGGGTGAAGGTTCCACCTTCTTTCTCTCAGCAAGTAAATGGATCTAATCGGTCTAATCTTCCAAAACTAGGAATATTGCCAACTCCTATCCCAATACAAGATGCATCAACATCCAAAGCATCTACTTCCAAGGTACCTGCTAAACCACATATTCCTGTTGGGAAACGCATACCTCTGGATCAAAAGTATGATATATTGAAACCCCTGGCCTAAGTACCGGCCAAGTTATCAATTCTAGATGCTATGAATCTGTCAAAGGATCTTCGGGAAGCACTCATCGAGGCTTTTTCAAGTCCTCGGGAGTTTGAAACTGAAATTTCTGCAGCTGAAGTCTATCGCATAGATAATAATCCTGTAGAATGCCATGAAATAATATATTTTACTGATGAAGATGAAGATGATGTTGTGCATGGACATATTAGACCTGTGTACTTATCTAGAAAAGTCAATGGCGTAGACGTCCGAAGAGCATTCATTAAAAATGGTTCAGGAGTCAACCTCATGGCCATTCTGTCACGACCCGTCCTCGGGGCCCGTGCCGTGACTACCACAAGCCCGCCTTCCATAGGCCAGGGGCTGGCGACTAGCACCAAGGCGAAAATACCGGTAAAAAGGGAAGGCATTGCCTTTGTAAAGTAAACAAGCACCACAGAGTAAGCAAGCAGAAAAGTAAACACTAAGTAAAAACAGAGTACAAATGAAGTGCGAAAAAGTAAATGGGCCAGTATACAAACCCAACTGAAAGTAAAGTACAACTCGAAAGGGAAAACAACAACTGTAAAGTAATAAGCCGCTACACCGAGCTGTCCACTGGAAATCCCACCTGAAGGGTGCGTACAGATAGCTCCAATGCTCCTCAGGTCCCGCCGTCCGCTCCGAGCACGTCCCGCCCAGTGGTCCACCTCCAGGTACCGTCCTGCTCTGCAAGCCTCAGCCACGATCAATGTTGTCCGTCGTCTGCAACCAACACAACGTAGTGCGGGCATAGCCTGTGCAGGGGTGAGTATAACGATACTCAGTAGGGACCCCGAGACCCTCAAGGTTTCACTAAAACCAACAAAGATAACCACAAGAAGATCTCAATAGATAACCTCTACTTAAATATATGCCCATACATATACCTAGGTTATCAAGTAACCCATCTCAATCATGAGGCAAACACAAGGTCAAAAGTCTCACCTCAAACCAGTATTTTCATCATCGAAACCGTAACTGCTGAAGAGCTCTGTATCTGGAGTGTACAGTGGTCCTGTCACAACTCCGAGGTACTGCCCACTAACTTAAGACTGCTGAAGTACTCCACCTATCGAGTAATGCGGGCCAGCTGCTACAACCAAGCGCTCCCATGTGCCGCTACAACCAAGCGCACCTCTGTGGTGGGTCTGCCGCTACAACCAAGTGCTCCCATGTGCCGCTACAACCAAGCGCACCTCTGTCGTGGGTCTGCCGCTACAACCAAGCGCTCCCATGTGCCGCTACAACCAAGCGCACCCATGTGCCGCTACAACCAAGCGCACCTCTGTCGTGGGTCTGCCGCTACAACCAAGCGCTCCCATGTGCCGCTACAACCAAGCGCACCTCTGTCGTGGGTCTGCCGCTACAACCAAGCGCTCCCATGTGCCGCTACAACCAAGCGCACCTCTGTCGTGGGTCTTCCGCTACAACCAAGCGCTCCCATGTGCCGCTACAACCAAGCGCACCTCTGTCGTGGGTCTGCCGCTACAACCAAGCGCTCCCATGTGCCCCTATAACCAAGCGCACCTCTGTCGTGGGTCTGCCGCTACAACCAAGCGCTCCCATGTGCCGCTACAACCAAGCGCACCTCTGTCACACACCGAGTCGTTCGATCAGCAGTCGTCGGGTCTCAGTCAGCTACACAGTCTCCGTGCTCCGCCCGCTCGTCTCCGGGAGGGTTCGCTCCACGAGCTACTGGTCGATACTCCAAGTATCACAAAGTCCCACAAGAAAGTATCGCGAAGGACCACCTCGTCATAGGGGACTCAACGCAACAGACGGCGCGTCAATCGGACGCCCGGTCTGTGAGTTATTAGCCTTTTCGTCCCAGGGGCCCGGTTGGTTTCGTAAGCGAACCAATCCGGCCGTAACTCAACTATACCCCGAACACTCATAAGGTATACTCATAGGGACCATTTTTCAACGTGATCACCAAAGCCGATGACGGTTCGTCAAACAGACGTCTGGTCTGAAAGATATCAGCTTTTCCGTTCCAGGGGCCCGGTTGGATTTCAGTGCGATCCAACCCGGCCACTATCCATCTGCATCCAAAACTCGGGCGGAGGATGCCAAAAGTTCCGTCTCATCAAGAGGAACTCAACGCAAAAGACGACGCGTCAATCGGACGCCCGGTCTGAGAGTTATTGGCTTTTTCGTCCCAGGGGCCCGGTTGGTTTTTAAGGAAAAACCAACCCGACCGTACTCCACTTGCGTCCAAACCTCGGGCGGAGTGAGCCAAAAGATCCGTCTCACTAAGAGGAAACTAACAAAGCTGACGGCACGTCAATCGGACGTCCGTAGCTCAAGATATGAGCGTTTCTGCTCCGAGGGCCCGGTTGGTTTCGTGTACGAACCAACCTGGCCGAACCCAAAGTATTCTGAAACCTTGAGTGTGATAGACCGAAACGACCGTCTCGATCCAAGGATCGTGTCGCCACTGACGGCGAGTCGTTTGGAGGCCCGTAGCTCAAGTTACGGGCGTTTGAATGGAAATCGACCGAAGACGGGGGGTCCGGGCTCGGGCCGACCCGGCCTGACCCCCCCTGGTTGGCCCGAACCGGGTCGGGTCTGACCCGGTTGGCCCGGCCCGGCCCGACCAGGGCTGGTCCGGCTCGGCTCGGCCGAGCGGCCGAGCGGCCGACGCGGGCGAAAGCCGCCGCCACGTGTGACACCCCTGCGGCACCCGCGGGGTGTTGGCCAGACAGCCGGACGCGCCGCGTGACAACCCCGCGACACCCGCGGGGTGCCGCCCTGGACACCCGCGGGGTGACGCGTGACAACCCCGCGGCACCCGCGGGGTGTCGCCCTGGACACTCGCGGGGTGCCGCGTGACAACCCCGCGGCACCCGCGGGGTGTCGCGCTGGACAGCCGCGGCACCCGCGGGGTGCCGCGCTGGACACCTGCGGGGTGCCGCGTGACAACCCCGCGGCATCCGCGGGGTGCGCGCTGGACAGCCACGGCACCCGCGGGGTGCCGCGTGACAACTCCGCGGCACCCGCGGGGTGTCGCGCTGGACACCCGCGGGGTGCCGCGTGACAACGCCGCGGCACCCGCGGGGTGTCGCGCTGGACACCCGCGGGGTGCCGCCGCCTCCGGCCGCTGCGCCGGCGACCCGCGCTGCCACCGGCTTCCGCGGGCCACCGGAGTCGCTCCGGTGGCCCGTTTTCCTTTCTGTCTGCGCCGTTGTTCCTCCCGGGTTCCGTTCTTTACTGCGGGATCATCAAACATCCGTTGCGGCACGTTCCGTCGTCGCCCGCCAAATCCGCACAAAACGAAGAACGGCGGAGGGTCGTCGGGCCGTGTTCGTTTGGCCCGCACCCTCCGCGTTATAGATAATCAACGGGAGAAAATAAAATGTTCAACACATGAACCAACAATTTTAATAAAATAAAATTGTTTCTTTGATTCCGGTTCTTTAATTTTTAAAGAACGTTCACGGAAATAAATAAAAAAAGGGGGGGTAAATCCCAAAATAAATCCCTACCTCGTTGATCGTCGTGCGCGGGCGTTCTTCGCGGAAAAGCTCGTCGCGGAAGAGGGGGATCGTCGCGTCGTCGCGGGAAGGCGTCGCATCGTCGCGGAATCCGGCGTTGAGTCGGCGAGCTCAACGGACCAAGAACAACAGATTTAAATTATAAATAATTAAATATGTGTTTAAAACCAAAAGAAAAGAACCTTGCGAGGAAATCCGAAATCACTCACCTCAACGGTCGGTGATCGGAGATCGGAGCGGGGAAGAATGTCTCGGACGGAAGCGTCGTCGATTTCCGGGTTCGACGTTCTTCGCGTTCTTCACGTTCTTCGCGTTCTTCGCGTTCTTCGCAAGGGAGAAGAAGATACAAGGGTCCTCTCAAATCCTCCCAACATGACAAGACTCAAAAAAATTAAAATAAGTCGAAGTCTTATTTTATTAACATAAGATAAGAAATTGAATTTCAAAAGAAAAGAAACAATCAATTAATCTCAAAGAATTAATTGTAACAAATTAACAGCCCAATTAAATGGGGTGTTTCTTAACCAGAAAAACGCACGGTTGACTTCTTTTAATAGGGGGGGGGGGGGTGCGGGTGCGTTACTTAAGAAGAAAAGAAACGGGGGGGCTCGTGCGGGCCCCACCTCACAAATATCCTACCAAGGGGGTAGGATATTCTTGGATAGCACCCTATCCAGTTCAACTCAGTTCAATCCGCCTTTAAGTGGCTTCAAGTGGCTTCCAAGCGGCTTAAGTGAAATAAAATAAAGTTGTCCCAAAATTATTTTATTTCTTAACTTTATGCCCGAAAATTAAAAACCACACCCGAGCAAACGCAACTCCGGAAGAGGCGTTTCTAAGAGAATACCAGCGCTGCGATTTCATCGGTGCCCTCCGAATTCGATTCCGAGAACCAGTTCAAAAGTTAGAAAAACCCGCTGGTCCGTTCACTGAACGTACCCGAGCCAAACTTCGGAAACTGATTCCGGGCACACCGGGCCTCGGAATCAGGCGCCGTCAGAAACTGCGTTCTTGTAAAATTCCAAAGAAAATTAAGAAAAAAATTTCCTTGAAATTTACGGGTCTTTACACATTCGTACACTTCGTCGATTGGGCCTCACGAAATCTGATTTATCTCATTCTACCATGATGTTACAAGGATATGATAAAAATGAACAAGAACCACTGGTCAAAGTTACACTCAGAACTCAGTTTGGAGATCTTGTATCCAATTCAGATTTCATGGTTGTTGATCAAGATTCAGCTATCAACATCTTGCTTGGAAGACCCTGGCTACATCAACATGTGGCTATGCCTTCATCATACCATTAATGTCTCAAATATTGTTCTGATGGTCAATTTGGGACATTGTATGGTAATAAGGCCTCGTTCAAGGCATGTGAGTCTCAATACATTGAGGCGGAATTCTATCACATGAAGGGAAGGGAGAAATCCACAACAAAGGATATTACCAAAGTTAATGCTCTATATGGTTTGGAGAAGATTCCAGTAAATCCACTTACACATGTGAGTACAGATTATGTGTTTCTTATCAGTCAAATTGACAAGATAGACCCAAATCAAAATACTCTTATGGAAAGATCCATAATGTCAATTATGACAATCGACCCAGACAACATGGGAGAAACTGGTAACCCACTAGAAAATGATGAAAGCTCAAATGGGGATCTCTTCGTTTCATATGCTGAAATCCCGCAAGTCTATACATCGCCAACCAGGCCAGAAGAAGTTATAGAAACATTGGAGGTGACCAATGATGTAGATTCTCAATCCATCATCTCCTCTTTATTTCCCAAGGAAGACCCTTCAGCATCAATTGGGTCAGAAATGGAAGCCTCTTCTTCAAGATGTTCAAATTTTAACCTCTCTTCTGATCATGGGAATTTTTCTTCATCATTTTCTATGCATGTAGAAATAGAAGAAATAAAACATGATGAAGAAGAAGAGGAAGATCTTAGAGATGCTCCTCCAGCATTTGAAGAGGGTATATCTACCACTGTGGAGGAACTCAGAGAAATAAATCTGGGTACAAAAGAAGATCCTTGCCCCACTTTAATTAGTTCAGCCATGACTCTTGAAGAACAAGAGATAAGAACATTGAGGATTTAAGCAAGCCGTGAGAAGAAAACACCCAACTTATGCTTCCAAAATTCAAGCTGAAGTGGATAATCTTATCAAAGATAACTTCGTCAGAGAAGTTCAGTATCCCAAGTGGTTGGCTCATATTGTCCCAGTAAAGAAGAAGAATGGAAAAATTAGAGTTGGCATCGATTTCAGATATCTTAATCGGCATTGTTAGAAGGATGATTTCCCAGTTCCGATTACAGAAAATTTAATTGATACAATAGCTATCTATGAAGCACATTCCCTCATGGATAGATATTTCAGATATAATCAGATCCAAATGGCCCCAGAAGACGAGGAATCCACAGCCTTTAGAGCCCCTCAGGTTGTGTTTTGCTACCGGGTAATGCCCTTTGGCTTCAAGAATGCATGTGAAACATATCAGCATGCCATGCATCGTATCTTCAAACCCTTCATAGGGAAGTTTGTTCAATGCTCTGTAGACGATTTGGTGGTTAAATCCAAACAACGTTCTAATCACTTGGCTGATTTGTTAGTCATATTCCGCATGCTTCGACAACAAAATTTGAAGATGAACCCCTTAATATGTGATTTTGGGGTAAACTCAAGAAATTTCTCAGTTTTTTTGTACGCCATCGTGGTATTAAAGTCGATCATGAGAATACCAAGTCAATACATGGTATGTCACCTCCTCAAAATTTCAAATAATTAAGAGGACTTCAAGGACACTTAGCCTATATTCAGCGTTTCATCGCCAATTTGGAAGGAAAAAGTTTACCCTTAACCAAATTGATGAAGAAGGGAGTCACATACCAGTGGACTGAAGAATGCCAAGAAGCTTTTGATATTCTTAAGAAATACCTCTTGAGTCCATCGGTACTCATGCCACCTATTGAAGGAAGACCACTTATCCTCTACGTGACAGCTCTAGAGCGATCATTGGGTGACTTTCTTGCTCAAAAGAATGATTCTGGGAATGAAAACTGCCTCTACTATCTCAGTCGAACTATGCTTGGAGTAGAAACTCGGTATTCAAGTATTGAGAAGTGCTGCCTGGCATTAATCTTTGTAGTTCAGAAGTTGAGACACTTCCTGCAACATCAGGAGGTCCAATTGGTATCTCACAATAACCCGCTCAAATTCATCCTTAGTCGTCCAATGCTTAAAGGTTGTCTGGCAAGGTGGGCAGTTATTTTGCAGCAATTCGACATTAAGTATGTGTCTCAAAAGACGATAAAAGGCCATGCTCTATCTGATTTCCTAGCTAAACACCCTTCAGTGGAAGACACATCTTCAGATATTGAACTCCCTGATGAGGAATTCTTCTCTATTCAAGAAAGTCCTCATGCATGGGAAATGTATTTTGATGTTGCTTCCAGAAGTCCAATAGGGAGGAAAATGGAAAATCCTAAATTCAACAAAGTTGGCTTTGCAATTGTGATCATTTCTCCAGAAAACGCAGTGTTACCTTATTCCTATTTATTGTGGGAAGGTGGTACCAATAATGAAGCAGAATACCAAGATCTCATCGCAGGCTTGGAATTAGGACTTCAAGCACAAGTGAATCACTTAAAGGTGAAAGGTGATTTAGACCTGGTAATCAAACAAGTCAATGTGGATTATGCCATTAGAAAAGAAGAACTAATCCCTTTGTATGATTACATTAGAGATTTAAGGGTAGAATTCCATTCGGAACCGATATTTTCTTATATCCCAAGATCACAAAATGCTCAAGTTGATACACTGGCTAAAATAGCCACAACTCTGGAATATCCAAATCGGGATGAGACAACCATCAGTATTGCCCACCGTCATAAAATTTCACCTTATGTTCGAATCAAAAGAGAGTAAATTAAAGAAATTAGTCCCATTCCAGAACCGTATGGTCATACTAAAGGATGGATGTCACCTATTAGGGAATACCTTCAAAATGGAACACTTCCACCTGATAGAGATGAGAAAGAACAAATCCGGCGACATGTGGTCAAATTTACTCTTTATGATAGCCCTGATCACCTAGAGAGAATTCTCTACAAACATGGTTTTCATGGAGTTCTCTTTAGATGCATTGATGGTGAAGAGACAATGGATGTAATGAAAGAAGTGCATGCAGGAGTCTATGGTGCCCACCAGTCTCGACATAGACTGTCTGATCAGATTCGAAGGCTTGGATACTTTTGTCCTTCAATGATACAAGATTATGTTGATTTTACAAATAAGTGTCATTCATGCCATGTACATGACATATTAATTCATCAACCTCAAGAGTTGCTTCACACAGCTAAATACTCATGGCCATTTTCCACATGGGGAATGGATGCGGTGGGACCTTACTCTTTGGCTACGGTCAAGCAGTTTAAGTACATTCTTACTGCTACTGACTTCTTTTCCAAGTGGGTAGAGGAAATACCTCTGAAGGAAGTCAGCTATAAATGCGTTGTTAGCTTCATAAAGTCTAACATCATTACCAGATTTGGTGTCCCTCATACCTTATTGACGGACAATGGCACCAACTTATGTTCATCTGAGGTGAATAAGTTGTATCAAGAATACAACATCAAATCAAACCATTAATCTCAGTATCATGCAGCGACCAATGGCCAGATAGAAGCTTTCAACAAGACTCTGTAAAATATACTACAAAAGATGGTGGATAAAGATAAGAAATCATGGCCTGATAAACTCTTTCATGCTTTATGGGCTTATCAGACTACAACCCGCACTGCAACTCGGTCAACTCCATATTCACTGGTATATGGAATGGAAGCCATCTTGCCCATTTATGTTCAATTGCCTTCTCTTAGAGTATCCATTTGTGATCATTCATCTACAGATGAACAATCTCAAAAGCGATTGAATGAATTGGAACGGTTAGATGAGAAAAGATTGTGCACTTTGCACAGCTTGGAAGTCTATCAGAATCGAATAGCACGAGCTTTTAACAAAAAAGTTCGTCTTCATTCATTCACTCCAGGAGAATTGGTATTAGTTCTCAGAACTCTAATGAAACCAGGAAAGAAACCTCCCAAGATTAAGCCAAAATGGGAAGGACCTTACTCAATATGTAGGGTCTACTCCAATGGATCTTATTCATTAATCTCGATGGATGGAGAACTCATCACTACACCAACCAATGCAAGATTTTTGAAGAAGTATTTTGTATAAACACAAAATATAGCATCATAAAAGGTCCTGTATGACCTTAAACTACACCACCGTCCAGCAATACGTTAAAATGCATCATCAAAGGTCATGTATGACCTTAAACTACACCACCATCCAGCAAGACGTTAAACTGCATCATCAATGGTCCAATATGACTTTAAACTACACCAAGGTCCTGTATTACCTTAAACTACACCACCGTCCAGAAAGACATTAAACTGCATCATCAATGGTCCAGTATGACCTTAAACTGCACCAAGGCCCTGTATGACCTTAAACAATACCACCATATAGCAATACGTTAAACTGCATCATCAACGGTTCATGCATATGACCTTAGACTATTCGCACTTTTGTCCAACATGACACTAAATTGTATCATCCCTTTTTCATCCAAAATGACGTTAAACTATGAAAAAGTCCCTAATAATTTTAACATGACATTAAATGGTGTACTCTTTTGTCCTTACTTCATGAAATTAAACTGCACAGTCTTCTTTTTGTCCAACATGACATTAAACTGTGTTATCCCCATCGTCCTAACTACATGACACTAAACTGTATAAAAATCCCTTCTTTATGTCCTATATGACATTAAACTGTACTTTGTCCCTTCTACATGACACTAAACTGCACAACACTTATAGTCCTAACTGCAAGACTTTAAACCGCATAGTCCCTTCATATGTCTTACATGACATTAAACTGTGCATTGTTAGGGTTGTTGCTACCTATTGTTTCTCACACCAAGTATGACTCACGTGAGATTAGAGAAAAATTCAACCCATAACACTCTCTCTGGGCTACTAATCATGTGTAAGTCCCAAAACCGTCATTTTTAGGTCATTTCCCCCAAGAACAACTTGATCATTAATTCATTCTTTAATTGAACTACACGGACTTTGATCCTTGCCTTCTAGGCTGGGTACGTAGGCAACCTCACAAGGTTGAAGCCCAAATCCAATCTCTTTAAATCAGTTCACCTCCATCTCACACGATGTTGATTCGTGAAACCACCCCATGAATCAATATCTTTATATTGGTTCACTTTCGTCCTTGTTATACGACATTAAACTATACAACACTTTTGTCCAGTATGACAATAAACTACAATATTCCTTGATACCCTCACCTGAGACGGAACCATTATTTACATTGATTTTTCAATCATGTTTCATTTCAAAGACTACGTGCATACATGGAAATGCCCGAACCTTTTATCTTAGGTTAAACCATCATTGAACTAAAGTCCCCTTTCACCCTTCACATGTACGAACCAAATATGTACTGAGGGTATTTCTAGAACTACATGGGCTTGATTCCCATCCTTATGGGATACGTAGGAATGTTCGAGTGTCCCTAGAATCCTACCCCAAGTCTTTGGGCGTAACCCCAAATTCCACTTTCAGTCCCTTGGCGGAAAATTCCCCATGAAAACACACACTGTGTATTTATTATAATGGTCCAAGATCTATGACCCTAAACTAAGATCTCTAATCCTTTTGTCCCACATGACGTTAAACTGTAGTTCAAGAACTACGTATGACGTGATTCCCATCATTATGGGATACGTAATGAAGTCCAACATTTCCATTCAGGACCCGACGACAACATGATTATGGTTAGCATTGATCTGTTTATCTCTATATACATTGGACAATACCCATATTTATGTGTCATAATCCTAACCTTAAATATTTTTAGATATTCATAACCCTTTTCTTGACTTTTATTCACAAAAATGTCAAACTTATGAGAATTATTTTGCCTGACTACGCAGCACGTTCCCTTAGGCAGCCTTGCGTAAACAGTCAACATAACAGTTTTGTCAGCCAAAAGATGCTATTATTTGACTATGCAGCCAATGCCCTCAGGTGGCCCTGCATAATTCAACCCCTAATGGGTTTGTCGGATACTGGTAACTTCATTCATGAGAAGAAATCCTCTTTTGTCATTATTGGTCTTAAATGACAGTATGTAGGGATCCGCAAAAGTAGCCATCCTTAACATATTTGTCCCATATCCTTTTTCATGATCTGAAAGTATTCGAGTCCATGGTTTATATTCCCCTTCCCTAAGTTTGGGTCAGACCTTCATAGGAGTGATATCCATCTAGTTCATCAATAATATTTTTTTGAAATATCTTCTACATATTGAATTACATATTTCCATACAGTAAACTCTATACTTTGTAAAATTTGAATCCCCATAAACGTTCACTGGCTTTTAGCACTAGGAAAGTAAATTTCTGATAGTTGTTTTTCCTGACTATGCAGCATGTTCCCTTAGGCGGCCTTGCATAAACAGTCTACATAACAGACTTGTTAGCCAAAAGATATTATTTATTTAAATATGCAGCCAATTCCCTTAGGTGGCCCTGCAAAATTCAACCCCCTAACGAGTTTGTTAAATAATGGTAACTTCATTCTTGGGAACTACTTCTTCTAATTCATTTTAGCTCTTTTTCATGTCATTCCACAGATTCAAAGATTCTTAAGTCATAGTTTACATATTTTCCATCGTACTTGAGTATGGTAATATGTTTTTAGATGAATTTTCAAGGAATTGAGTCAATCTTAATTCATTTGGTCAATGCTATTTCAACCTTAAACATTAGCCTCTTTATGTCCGACGTGCATGACGTTAAATTGCCCACAAAAGACAAAGGAACATGGAATAAAAGTCAAGTTCCAGTTCACTAAACATACATTTTGTATGATTTAGGTAATATTGAGAAATTAAAAGATTCAAAGTTTGTAGGGTTACTTACACTAATTCTAGTAAAAATCAAACTATGCTTCTTTTTCCTCTTTACCTCAGAGTCAAATCCTCTTTTCTATCCGGATCCAACTCTGAGGGGGGTCTTTTGTTGAAACTCCGTTAATGATAGAATCTAATGATTGGAAAATGGGATTATCTTAACTCAATGTGATTCAACCTTTGGAAAAATATCAAAAATTGGAAAAGGAAGGAATAAGAAGAATGTTGCACAAGGGTCGCGCAAGTCCACTTGCGCGCCGCAATGGTCACACAAGTACACTTGTGCGCCCTAAGTGATAATCGCATGGGGTCTTCTCCAGCCTATAAATAGACCTTGTGTTCCCCCCATTTCGGGAGGGAATTTTTTTCCAGAAACTCATATTTGAGCTCCGGGAACCCTAGTCTCTTCTCAAAGCTTCCAAAACACTTCTAAGGTAATTTTTTACCTAGAACGAAAGATCTATATAGGGGGAGGAAGTCCTAAGTATTGAAACTCATCAACACTTGCGCGCCTGAGTGGCCATCCCTTAAGGAAAATGGAAACACTTGTGCACCGCCTAACTCCTTCAATAGAACTTGCGCGCCACTCTTTTGGAAGAACCTCAAGATGATTCTAAAGGCTTTAACCAAGATTCGCTCAAGTATTACCCTGCTGGTTAACCATCGCGCAAGTACCCATGTGTTGCGTAGGTATACCTGCGCGACCAGGACTTGCGTTCCCACGCAGTAACTATGTGCCTGCCATGACTTGCTCGCCCCCTGCCTTTTTGGATTCCCTTCTTGCCCATTTCACCTCTCTTAAGACATTCCACCTCTCCTATTCAAGATTCAGTCTTCAAGACACTCTTCAAAGCCATTTATGGCATGATTTCTTGATTTGACTTCCTTATCTAAAAGGAATTATGTGGAATATCTCTCAAAACCTAGTGATTTACACATCTTTATGTCACTACAGATTGAGATTTCATTCATTCAACCTCACCCTTTATGATGAGAGAACTCATTAACCTGGGCCCTCTTTTCAGGAATAAGCCCGATCCATAATCATTAACATGGGCCTCCTTTTCTAGAGTAAGCCCCAATCTCAAATATGGGCATACTCTTCAGGAGTAATCCCCAAGTCCATTAATTTTTCAAGTCTCATTAACCTGGGCCTCCTTTTTAGGGGTAATCTCCAGTCTTAATTTCTCTTAACCAGTCCTAATTTACCTTTGATCTGGGATTCCTTCTCAGGAGTAAAAACCAATCATAAGTCCTCTCCTAATTTGGGCCTCCTTTTCAGGAGTACGCCCCAAGTTAGTATATTCAAATCTCCATGAAGCACATATACCTCTACGGACCCTATTCCTGGAAGTAAATCCTAATCTTCATTTATCTCGGTAGTCATACATACATAAGTCCCACATTATTTCTTATAGTTTCATCTTTCATGGTACAATTGTCTGATTTTTACCAATACCTCTTGTTTCTCACACCGAGCATGACTCACGTGAGATTAGAGTGTAAAATTAATTATGAAATCCTTCTTTGAGCCATCAATCATAAACATCATACTCCCTTACTCGAACTACATGGGTTCTGATTCCTTTTCTAAACAAAGGATACGTAGGTATCCCATCTGCGGGATTGATCCTAACTCTGAAATAATCCATGTCCTTATGAATGACAATAAACTTCAAGTTCCCCACTGAGTGGCTTTAATACCAGAATGGTCATCATAATGACCAAGAGACTTCTATATAAATGTGTCGAAGGATACCATTGACCAAGTATCTCTAATAAATATAGATGATTCTCTATCGATGAAGAACCTCCAATACATATAAAATATTCTATAAATTTCCTACAAATTTAATCATTGATTGTCAGATCTAAAAGAAAGCACATTTTATACATGGTAATATAATAAGGATTCACAAACATAACTTAAATCTATAAAGAGAGTCCTGGAGTAGAAAATAATTCCCCCAAAAAAGGTGTGATGAGTCCGACCTCCCATTCTCTTGACCAATGAAAATTTCTAATCCTCATCAGTCCACAAACAAATGACCACCTATATTTGGAAAGTAGGTCCAAATGGATGTGGAATCATTGGATGTTTTCAGTTCTATGAACAAACCTGTTAGAAACCGGTTGGAATGTTTGAACCTTCAATCATGGAGGTCATCCCCAAATTCCGAGGGAAACACCCCAGTATATAGGTAATCCTCCCTAATATGTTAGGGGATTACCAAATCATCTAGATAAACTTGTATGAAGGGCTCGTCCCCTAATTCAACAGGGGAGTATCGACTCCTAGAACAGAGGAATCACACCCTTGTGTGTAAGGGGAGAACCCACTGTATCTATATTCCATATATGGAGTTCCCATGACCCGTTACAAAGGGGTGGTACTAAATACACATACAGAGGATCTGCACCCCAATCCAACAGGGTAGTACCAAATCTACCATCACAAAATTCAAGGGAAAACGCTCACCCTAGTCTATCATAGAGTAACACGCCTCGGGGAATATACTTAAAGGTAACTAAATCTTACCCACAACATGGGGAGTCCATTCTCTATCAATTAATAAATTTAAAGAAATCACACACCCTAGTACATTAGGTGAGTAACCATTATAGCATCTCCCAATATGAACCACAATTATCTCTAACATCATCTTAGTAACACTACAAAAGTGTACAGATCAATTCACACCACCTAATGTATTATAAGCTGTAATGGATTCCACCATCGTGTTCTATAGAGAAAAAAACTCAGGATTGACTAATCACAATCCTGAATCTGATTCCCACAGAATGTTATACATAAGGTGGAAGATCCCCAAAGGATCTCCTAGTATTACATGACGTGCACTAGGGAACAAACAGTGTGTCTTCCCACCCTAGAACCTACACACGCATCTTGTCCACATATATTCCATCCCATGATGGGGAAAAACATGTAGAGGTGGTACACATTATGTCCCTCATCTCCCATCCTCTATCTGTTTTCATATTCTACAAGGATCAATTAACCATGTCCCTCTCATGCCACGTAGCACATACTACATGGTGTGTTTGGATAAATGGACACCTGCTGGTGTAGTTTTCTCATGTCTGTGTACTGAACCCTATGTCCATGTATCTTGGCAATGTGTTTGTACATGGATATTTTCTTTTACATTGATATCCCAAGTCCTATCCCATGGTCACATCGTTTAAAGAACTAAGAGGCATATGACCCCTTTACACAATGTGAAGTCCTAAAAGATCATCTTTCACAAATAGGAAGAGCTGCATGACATGTTAAACTACAATAAATGGCATGTAGATGGTGATTCTAGTAGGAAATCACCTGTAAAATCACTCGATTCACCCCAATTCAACCAAAAACTCATAGATCTACCTAGAAAGGATCAACAAAAATATCAATAGGTCTCTAGAACACTAGGAAAACTCAAAACAAAGGGGACCAGAATTAAAACTAAAATAATCCTACCTTGTTGGAAAAATTTTGAAGCTTTGTATCATGAATGAAGTCTAGATCATTTTGGTCCTTAATTTGATGATGTTCTACTTCAAAAATACAGATCAACGATACCTCATTGCATTGATTAAACATTTTTTTTTGTCATCTCAAAAGGGAGGATAAGTGAATATTTCATTGGTTGGGTTTTGTGTGCATGATATTGGGTTTGGGAGGAATTTATTTTAATAAATTAAAATCAACTAATTTTTCTCACAGTGCCCCATCAGCAAAATGGCCCCCGAGTAAAACTCCAGGTGCAGATGACCATAGGTCACACATTGGGTGAACAAAAATTTCTTATGTCAACCATTGTATCAAATATTTTACTAGAGACACCAAATGATATTTATTTATGTTTCAAGAAAAAATACTTTTGGGAAAAAAATTGAATATTTTTAATATCACCGCACCAAAGCATCACAGGCCCCAACTTCCCACGCTGACTCAATGCCTTACTCTAGAAATATTTTCTTAAATATTCTAACATCTTATAGGTCATAACTTGAGTCATTATCTGAAAAATTCAGGCAATACTTCCTTTAATGGGTAACATGAAACATTTCATGAATTTATGTAAATAGAGATGGTAATACCTATCAATATTCCAACTTTCCAAGTAACTCTGTGATCTCAATGGGTCTAGTAAACTATAGTGACAACATAACCTACTTACAAAATAGATGATGTCTGATGCAAGGTGAAAATATTAGATAACCCTCATCATGGACCTAAAATATAGCATCAGATGATAATGGACCAAATAAGAATAATGACATCTCAATTCTATGAACAACCTCTTTCATATAAGCTGAACCTAATCCACTATCTCCTAAATGAGACTTGTCCTAAACTAGTTGGTCTCTCCCAACTCTAAAAAGAAAAAGGGAGATCTATATAACCACCCATAAAATTCTTCAATGGTATCTATATTTATAAAGTCATAATAAATATATTTATAGGAAAATTTGACTAGAGGATTATTATTTTCCCAAGATCCACCAAAAAACACAGATAATCTTGGAGCATATCCTCAACAATCAAGATAGATCCATATGTATATCCATCTATCATTAGATGATAAGCAATTCTCATTTTCAATTGGTAACCCATCTACTTCTAAAAACCATTCCGGAGCATGGATATGAATCTTATGGAATAGTTAGAAAAAATCATTGAGGGTACCCCACAAAGTCTCACAATCTCTCTAATGTACTAGTCTATGAGATGTTAAATTTTTTTGGTCTTCTCGATTTGTATGAATTGCGCTGATTTTCTATGTTGATCAATGATCACCCAAATCACATAATTCCCACTTGGTTTCCCTCAAGATTCAATGATGATGTCCATTGGAATCACATCACACTTCCTTTCCAGAATTGATAAAAACAAAATGAACCAATAGGTCTGTGGTATTCTACATTAATTTTTTTAAATGTGAGACATGGTGATAATTAATATACAGCAAAAGAAATCATTCATGAAATCCAATACCATGTTATCATGTTGTGATACATCTTGGTAGAACCTAGATGAATGAACCATCATGACTAGTTTCCACCTTTAATCAAGTCCTTATTTAAATGCATCAGAATAAACCCACATGCATTGAAACCACAATGCACCACAAAAAGACTAGGAGAACTACCCCAAGGTCACACCATAATTAATGATTTTACCAGGTCATTGGATCTTAGTTTCCATCATAATTTTGATCCAAAACCACTCATCAAATGAAGATTCAACTTTAACTGATACCAAGAATACTTATACACCAATATCTTTAACAACATGATCATATTAAATAAAATCATCATAGACCACAAGTCAAAAAATTCCATCATAGAATGGAAATTCAATTTATACCAAATGCATTGGAATCCAAATTAAATTTATATGGGGTATATGATATATCATAATAAAAAAACATAAGATGATAATCCCTGTATCTTGGTTACATGTCTATATCCCTCTGAGTAAAAATATATTTTATGATCTGATTTTCAAATACCATTATAAACCAGTCCCCAAGGAGAATGTGACCCCATGTTTTGTGTTCATGCATAAATTCCTCTAATTCATGTTTTTTGGTAGGGTATTTCTTCTTTTTGAGGGAATAACATTAAATTGTCATAGGCCACCACTAATTTCTCATACATCACGAAACATACCAAAACCATACCAGAAATATCATTGAAAACAAGATAATATAAACCCTATTTCAGAAGAAAGAAAACAAGAGCTATGTTCAACCTCAGCATTAGATTCTAAAAAAATATCAATCATTTTTAATTACATTCCACTTTTACACACTGACGGGATAAACCTTCCATCAAAAATGTGAGATTCGAGAAATACAGGAAAAAGTTTCTATAATAATTGGTCACACCCATGAATATATAGATCTAAAACACACATATGGGTTTCTTCCTAGATATAACTTCATGTATTTTCATAGGATACATTGATACAACCCTCCTAGATATTATATGCCCTAGAAATGTTACTTTTTGAATCAAACATTAAAATTTAAAAAGAATACAATATAGATGATGTTTGTTCTTGGTTTGAAGACTAATAGAAAAAATATTTCAATATGATCACCCTTTACTTGGATTAGAATGAAATTTCTTCCATGAACACAAAAACAAAGGAGTTCATGAAGTGATGAATTATTCAGTTAATCAAAGATATAAATTTCTCATAGGGTGTTAGTGAGATCGAATGAAATATATTGAAACATTAAAATCTAAAATGAGGTCATAAACATTGTATTATGTATATCCTTTTCTATGAATCTCAAATGGTGGTACCCCAACCAATATATCACCTTTGAAACACAATGTGACCCTCTATGATGGTCAAGGATATCATTAATCTTTGGAAAATGATATTTATTCTTAATAATCACATAATTCAACTTTCAATAATTCATTTAAAGTTTCTGACTCACAAATGCCTTATTAAAAAAGAGGGAAGGAGAATCCCATGGTGAAACTCTAAGATGAATAAATCAGTTATATTCTATGTCCTCATGTTATAATTTATGTTCCACCAACTCTGAAATTTCTATTCATTAAGGATTTATAAAAATTGGAATCTTACTAGGGGCCATGTAAATAGTAAACTCAACCAATATCTATATTAGTAAATGAGAAAAAACATTCAGAAAGACCTTAGTGTATGGACAAACTACTACTGAAAGAGTATATCCAAAACAAGGTCAACGACATCAACAAAACATCTCTAAAAACATTCCTGAGATTACCACAACCTAAATTATAACATGCCTTGCCCTTCCCAATCTAGAGTCCCTCTCACCTGAAAAAACATGGGTCACCCCATGGGAAAAAATATAACTCAATGATGATAATAGTCTAACTATATATTAATCCTGATCCTCCAATCCATGAAATGTAGTAGGTAAAAGATTTCATTATTGAGACCTAAAATGTCCCACACGACATCAATGTTTTCTATAATCACCCAAAAAATGGGATAGTTGATGCCCTTTTAATACCTTTTTCTCCATGCTGTGAATGATTCAAAAGTAATATAATATGTACCAAATGTAATCCAATCATGTAAACAAAATTATTATATAAAATAATTAATATAACCTTTACCAAAAATTGTAGTACTATAGAAGAAGAACTAAATATCATACCTCAAACAGTTGTTGGCCCTACGGCATATACCATTGACGAACGCTCCACTGCATAAATCAATCTAGTATAATCAGCATAAACATCTACCTTAGCTATAGGATTATGAAACACACCCTTTCAAGCAACAATAAGTACCTATTAACCCTTGATGGGAGTGGAACTATCCTTCCTTTCCTTGGATGTCATTTCAAAAAACACCAAAAATGGCCTAATAGTATACAATGATGAAAATTATTACTATATTTCACATAGTTATATTTTTTCACCACAATTTTAACAATGGAATAAAAAACTTATACTTTCTTGATGAATATCATGAAACTAGTCCTAATGAAAACAGACCACCCCTGTGCTTCTTTTTCTGGCCAGAAGACACACCATGACTAAAAACTCCACCAAATGATGCTCCACCCAAACTAGTATTTTTAGATATTCAATCCTTAGCCAAATATTCTTTTTTAAAATACATATATGATGGTCATAAGGTACATGGGATTACACGTCAATAAAATATCAATCCGTAGAATCAAATCAATCATCTAAGCCTTTATTTAGTCATATGTTACTACCACTGGTGTCAGATGATCCAACTTAGTAAAATGAGTGGAATCCTCCTGAATAGTATTTTCTCCTTCCTCCATGGTCATAATCTATTCAGTCTTCACATCACGTAACATCTCAAGGTAAAACCATTGGTTGAATATATTCATGAAATATGTTTTTGTAAGATCCTCATGTATCATTTATTTTTCAATATATTCCAAGCATCTCCTTATCAGTCCCATGATCATGGATGTTAAAAATACACCTTATATTCTTCAAGAGTATTCATGAACATTGTGATCTTCTCAATATAATGAAGCCTCTGCTTAGATTTTGGGGGTCTATTTTCACCATAAAAGAAGGGTTGATGTAGCTTTGTTACTTCCAAAATATGATCCACTATATACTCAGGGTTCCTGAAACCCCCTTTCCCTATTGTAAAAATATTGTGGGTTATATGTTTTACCAATGAAGGTTCCACTAGAGTTTTCCCCTATGGAAAATTTCTTGATGAATCCTCACTCAAATTTATAATATTTCTGTTTAGAGGGATCATCTAATATATTGATGATAATAACAAATTTGATTTAGGATTAAAATTCCAAAATAATTATACAAACTTCATTAATTAATATTAATTCCATAAAAAAATATGAATTTAGAACAATATAAAATACATTGAAAAAATGTAACACTTTTGAAAGGGACACGACCATTAAAATACAAAACCCATCATGTTTATTCAAATGAACACAAAATAATTGTTTATAAAGAGGAAAAAAATTCAACCAAAAATGTTAACATGATTTCAGAAATATAAGGGTGATATTAAGGAACCCTCCCACAAATACTACCAAAATAACAATGATCCAAACTCATATCTTCCCAAGACACAAGAACAATCAGAAATAGTGTTATCACACTTTGGGTGGGTATATAACTTTGTTACCATTATGTAATGAACCATCCCTAGTCAACTTAGAAAACCACCCTAGCAGGACCACCACATAGATGAGGTGAAACAAGGTGGATGAAATAAGTTTCATATATATAATAATAAGACCTAGAAAATAGTATAATTCCAAAGAAGTATATAATTCCATGATCCCTAAAATACTTTCCAAATCATCCAAACAAGAATGTATGACAAGATAAGACCAAAAATCCACCATGTGACCAATTGTCACGTCCAAAACCTCCCACTTAGAAGGTTGTGATAATTGTAGAAGCCTATATACTACATAATTCCATTTAAAATACCTAAATCCTATAAAACAACCTCAAAATATTCCCAATAGAAAATTTAGCATCTTAGAAAAAATACTAGTTGGATTCCACTACACATTCATTACAATGTCCAATAACAAGAATGTTATTATTATAATTTAAAAAATACATTAGAAATGAATTTTCATAAATTAAATCCATTAGTAAATCATCCATTGGTCTTTCATAATATCCTTTTATATTCTAAAATAAATGAATAAGAAACATAATAAATCATGAAATAATAATGATATAAATCCCTTGATACACAACAATGTAAACATGTAAGCTAATAACCATGACTAATAATCTATGTGAAATCATGTGAGAAAATAACCTTGTCAAATCCATTATGTGATAATAAATCATAAAATAAATTACAAACCATTTGGGATCTAACATATGGTTATAAATACTAGATATAAAAAATTATTCCCCAATATATGACGATGGAGGTTCCAACTAGAGTATCATATAGTGGAATTATTACCATTAAAATTAATGAAAATATACAATGTAATTACACACACGATGAGTGAAATTTCTATTTTAGTTTCACCCAAGAATAGAAAAAGTGCTATTTTCACAAAACCATTAAAAAAATACATGTTAATAATTTATAAAATATTTTCAAGGAAATGCATTCCACTTCGGTTTTTGAATCCCCATTTTTCATCCAAACCCACTATTAAAGGATTTTACCAAACACATGGTGTTCATAAAACATTTGAATGAAAAATAAATTTGAAAGCAGGATCTCATTTAAAAAATATATTTAATTCTAAAATGAATTTAATTAAACTGATTACCTCAATGAATTAATATGAACAAACGAAAATTCATAGAATTAAAACATTTTATTGGAAGACATTCCTCAATAATGGAGGTAGAACTAAATGCAATTGAATACAGATATCATGGAAGTGGATATCATGTCCTTATGACCCATGATCTGTAATAAATAGAAACATAAAAAATCTATCATTCCCATTATATTTTTAGTATATATCTTACACAGTTTCCAAAAAAGAGAAGGGGATGAGTGGCCAAGAAAGGATCTATGGAAATTATGGGGAACCACATCAAAACCTAAATATATCTTGAGTGATCCATCAAGAATAATGTAAATATACCAGAATACTATGGTAGATACATCTAGATTAATGGGGAATGATTAGGTTGAGTTAAAATGAGATTAGGGTGTCATTATTAGTTAAACTAGGTCCCTGAGTTTTTTTATTTAAAAATTTGAATGATTAAAAGTCATTATTCACAATTTTCTAGAGAGGCCACATGATTACGAGTAATAGTGCACCCGAATTGTGTTCCCTTTGTAGAGTATTTTTAAGCAAACATGGTTTGGCCAAATGATTACATTAACCATAAACCAACCCTATAAAAACGATGTTTTTGGGGTTCATTAATTGGATGGGTGGATGCACTGTTTTGGAAAATAGTGTGGCCCTTCCTATTAGACCACACTTGGATAAAAGGTTTCAAAAAAAACCAAATTGTTTTCCATAACCATATGAAAAATGTGCATTGGACAATGAGCTCCAAAAATTATACAAAAACTCCAAAAACACACTTGAAGGAAAACCAAACCAAAGAAAAGGCAATATAATGGTGATGAAGTACCAATAAGAATGTATCCTAATCTTACACCTTCCCACCATTCCATGATTCATTGACATATCCTACCTTGTTATATCACCTTTCATTTTCATCTTTCCACAAGGTAGGATGAACCACTGTTACTCACTTAAAAAATCAGATTATTAATCTTCTTCAAATCACGTAACATCATAGTGTTATGTTTGAAATTTTCCTCCCAAATTTACATGTTTTATTCATTATATTGAATCCAAAAATAAGTAAGAAATATATCATATAATAAATAAATAATACTAACAATGCAATAATGTGTCACAATGGAACGTTCGAAAAAAACGATATGCAGTTATGTATTACATACAAAATATTGTTACATTCCATGGATGATTACATCTCATAAATGTGAAAAAATTATAACTGTAAAATCGATAGAAAATAATAATATCTTCACAACATAGAAATATTATAGATCATCTTTACATTTTAAATCATTGATAGTAGAACTAAGACAACAATGAGAAAATAGATCATGAGTGGGGAAATAATTTTATAAAATCATAAATGAAGACTATTTAAATGGTAATTTTATTTTTTAATGTTATAATCAAATAAATTTTCAGGATGTAAAATAGATAATATATCTTTTATCTTAGTTTTATAAATGTCTATATAGATATTTGGTAAAATTTAATTAAACATGTTATTGGTAGGGAATTATTGGAACATGGTTAATATAAAAAAAATATTTTGCTGTAAGAAATATATATTTTCTTCATAAAAATATGTTTGAAATAATATTATATATTTTTATAATAACATTAAATGAAACCAATTCTCTAGGGAATATTCCATTGATTTGAATGAAAACGATTCGATGAATTACAATTTTTTGTTAAATTTATTTCTTTTAAAGAATGATATTAATATGACCTATTAATAAAAATAAAATAATCATTATTAACAAAAATTAATAATATCTAGTAAATAATTATGTTACAATAATGAATAATAATTTAATTATTCATGATTAAATAAAAATATTTTTATTAAAGGAAACTTTTTACTATATATTATAGGTTTTTATTAAAAAGATAATTTTTTCATATTTGGATTATGATATTTATTGAAAATTATTGTTTAAATATTTCTTTTAAAAAAAATTAATTAATTTTTATTAATTAATAGTAATCAATATATAATAATTTTATTATAAAAACATTTTTTTCTAAATATTTTTTTTCTTTTTATATTAAAAAACTAGTAGCTACTAAGGAGTGATTTTAGATAAGTTATATATATATATTTAACCAAATATCTAATCATCTATTGATTATTACTTGGAAAGGTGGAAAATGAACTATTTTTTATACCTAAAAATATATATTTATAAAAATTATTATTTTTTTATGCTAAATGTTTGGGTACTAAATTTTTTTTCTATTACCTTCATAAATTAAATCCCATAAAATGGGCTTCATGTTTTTAATATACAAGTTAACATTATATAATATGGTAAATTCCAATATTATGCATAAAAATAAGTTGTAAAGGGAAAATACATGTCACCACTATAAAAGAAGACTTGGTGATGGAGATAAATAAATTGGGATGAAATAAAATATCAGAAAACATAATATCTAAATGTGTATATGTGGACATTATCAACATACCCTATCCTATCTCCCCTACTTTTCTACATTGGATCAACCTTCCTAGAAAAATTACATCCATTTGTAATTATAGAATGACTATTTATGTAGAGACCATATTCTTTCCATGTATATCCTTGAAATATTTTTACATATATTTTCTGAGACAATAGCTGAAACGACATGTGATTTTGAGACATGACATTCCACTACAACAAAAGCAGCCCTTAGCGGCGGTTTTTTCCCATTTAGCGGTGGTTTAAACCGCCGCTAAATGGGTTGGCGGCGGTTTTTGTAAACCGCCGCTAAACTTGGCGTCGGCAATCTTTTAGCGGCGGTTTTTTCTATTTCGCGGCGGTTTAAAATATGTGTCGTAGATGCCTCATTTCCCGGCGGTTTCTCTCCATTTAGCGGCGGTTTTATGGGTATGCCACGCCTTTTTATGCGCGGCGGTTTTAACCGCCGCAAAATTATGCCGTTTGTTGCGCCTATTTTGCGGCGGTAAAAACCGCCGCTAAATATAAACGTAATATATCTAGCTATAGTTTTAACCGCGGATAAATGCTACTAAATATGGCATTAGCGGCGGTTAAAACCGCCGCTAAATGCTGAACTGGAAAAAAAATAATTTTGGTTGTACTACACCACTGCCCTGAAAAATAAATCAAACCAGAATATAGATAAATGATCACATCGTCATCCCTTTAAGCATCCAACCGATTGTGCTCCCCACCATAGGTTTTAACATTAACAGAAAATTATGAACCATAGTATTCTCCACCATTGTAATTTCCTATAAAGAATATCCAAAGATTTCCAATGATAATATTGGAATTTTTCCTCTAATTGGGAAATCCTAAATACTTCTGAGGCCATAATAGGGACCTTACTATAAAGAAACAGTCAAATGCCAATCAGCCTAACTGAAACTAGTCATGCAATATTTCTCAGAAGACATTTTGTACCCTTTCATGACACCCACATTAGCCTAGTGACATGATATAAATGGATACTTTCACCTATATACATCTAAGAAGAAGTATAATAATTCAATCCACTTTCAGCTAACCATTCCCAAGATACTCAGCTTAGATGACTCACATATTACAACCTGAACCACAATTCCTTCCTCTATGAAATCATGTGTTTACCACAAGGACATTCACATAAGCCCATACCTGACTTTAAATGAAATTTCTTAGTCATTCCATCACTTAACCGTTTAATACATTGTTCCCCAGCATGAACAAGGGTGGAACCTAGATCCATCCCACTATAATCATTACCCTTTAAACATCACCTTTGAGTTCGACGATAAGTTTGGGATAAAATAAGATCATCAACTATGTGCGATAAATATTACATATACAAACCAACTGTTATCATACTTGTTCAACACATCAATAATACTACTACTCATCATCTGATGCTGCATCGTCACCCTCTCCAACTTCATCTCCACCAACTGCTGCCACCTGTAAGAACATTATATTGAAAATTAAATATTGTTGCATATTTATAATAAAACTTAAAACCACTAAAAGTTTGCAAACTAAATGATTTTGATTTTTTTGTGATTTACCTGCTTACCACTACCCGATGCACTACCACCGGGGGCATATCTGCTCATATACTGACGTATTTCAAGCAACTCTTTTTGCAAGCCAGATATCTGATCCCCCGGCTGGTGAAGTGTGTTTCGTAGAGATGACATCTCCCTCTGAGCATCTTCAGGTATGAAATGACTATAAGCAGGAGTAGATGTAGCTGAAATCCCTGATGGCATGCGAAAGACCTCAGATGGTATAGGTCCCAAACCCATCCCGCGCACTCTACCAGGATGCTCCTTTCCAAGGACTTTACCAACCGGGTCATCCTGGGAGACTGAGTAGGATTGCCCAGGATTGGAATCCCATATTTCTTTAATTTTTACCTACAAATAAAATATCAATATATATTAACACAGTAAAAACTGATAATAAGTTATTATAATAAATAATTGACTTCATACCACAACTTCTCTAGCAGGTTCATTAACAAAACTTCCATCTGTTTTTTTTATGAACATCCAGCCACAGTTCTGTTTGGGATGCATCATGCCCTAAACTCTGTGACTGCATTAAACAAAGATAAATCAACAATTCAATATGTTAAATATATAATATTATCTTATAAATATTTAAACTAATTAAAAGATTACCAATGACATTCGGCTTCTTGAAAAGCTTTTTGAACCCGCAGTGTGCGGGATGACCTGCTTTGCCCAGTTTGAAGCATTCTGTCTTGAGAGATCCTGAAATAAATAAAATTCAATTTAACAGTATTGTATTCAATGTCTATCTCCTCTTCATGTACATGTATAAATGTAAAATGAGGATAATATAATAATATATATTTCAATACCATCCGCTTCTCATCACGATGTCTATCGACAAAAACCTTCCAATGTTCTTTCGGGACCCCACTGGGTAGCTTCTCATACATCTGCTGCAAGGTCAATGAAGTATCGTTGACATCACACCACAACCTCCATTTGAAATCTTTCCATTTTTTTCCAAGATTTTTCAATGTCCACTTCTGTGCTATCACATCAGCAACGGTAAAGTGGAAGAACATCTGTATACAGAAATTCATTTTGAATATATTAGGAACATGACATTCAATTAAACCATAAAGTAATAAAATTACCTTTATCTGAGAATCATAAACTTCATTTTTCCAGTTTGGAGGCATATGCCTCCAATCATCATATGAAATAGGCAGGTAAATGGGCTCCGCTGCCAGTTGACCTATAATCTGACCAAGTAAACCTGCGGCGTCATCTGTCGGGACCCCATAAGAATCAAATGGCACCACTATCTTCTCTCCATGCATGTTCCAAACATCAGAAATTTTTATGTGTTTTTCCACGGTTGCATTGTTTTCATCTGCAATGAGCAAACAATTACTATAAACAAAATGAAATAAATTTATTTAATTAAAATTTGTACCTATGATTGTGACCCTCCAGAATGTCTGTGATGAACTGGAAGGGGCGTGTCGCTGCCCCACTACTGAGGCTTCTGTAGGGGGAGGCGATGACTCATCCTCTAATGAGGAATCCACTGATGGTGTCAGAGATGGTACAGGGGGAGATGTTGTAGGGATGTAGGCAGCTGCTGCCTCAGATGTCGTGGGGACAGACGTATCGTCATCTGTCGCAGAAGTAGAAGGAATGGTGTACCGCTTCTTCCTTGGAATTCCTATCATTTAATCAAATAAAATTAAGTTCAGAATATATATTTCACAAAATTTATGCAGAAAAAAAATTAAAAATGATAATAGATGCCCAATACTAACAAACAAAATATATATAACAATGATAATGAATGACTACAGAAATGAAACAAGTGGTTGCTGAATGAATAAATAGTTGTACATACAATCTTTTTCCCCTTCAATCATGTCGGTTTCCTGCTCCATTGCTTCATCCACTTCATTCATCCTTGCTAGACTAATATTTTCAATATCATGATGGACAAATAATTCTGCTTCCTCTTGTTGATGAAATTCAATTGTAGAGGTCAAATCTTCCACTTCATCACCCATATCATACAAATCTCTTTGTATTACGTGAGTAACTACACTCCACCCTTCATCCAAAACATCATTCACATAATATACAATTTTTGCCTGCGATGCTATGATATATGTATCATGCAGTTCATGATCACCAACATCCATCAAGCGAGAGAAGTTTACAGAAGTAAATTGCAAGGAATCTCTTTTAACACCTCTGATAATATCGACCCATTTGCATTTGAATAAAACAACAGAAAAATGCTCATGGTAGTTTAATTCAATAATATCATGCAGTTTTCCATAGTATTCCATTTCAGCAAATGTAAATATACCACTATTCTGTGTTTTCAAACCCACTTCTCGATCGACTGTACGAAATCTAAAACCATTCACATTATAAGCGCCGAACTTTCTAACTTGTTTTATAAGACCTCTAGCAAGAAACTTCAAATCTTTTGGCAAGTCTTCTCGAGTATCAATATTCATGATCTGAAAAAAAAATTAATGGATTTGCAAATTGTATGTGTCAAACTAATATTCGTATTTATTGCAATATTTATAAACTTACACGTCGTGCAAACCATTCTACCAGCTCTTTATTCACAGCTTTCGTTATATCTTTTTCATTTCGTGTTCGGCCTCTCATTCGTCTCTTTGTTTGTATCCTCAACTCTTCAATAAATGGATCTGCAATTTCACTATTCAGCAGCACATATCTATGTGCCTGTAATAATTCCAATTTTGTTAGTGTCACGTATGAGGTCCTCCCAACTGATCGGCCAATAGCAGGAAATATTTTTGATTTCTGATGCATTTGAGAATGAGTTGATGTGTCGTCAACACGTCCAACTTGATTAAATCTTGTCTCAATATCATCCAAATATCTGGAACAAAAGGTGAGACACTCCTCGGCAAAATAGCCTTCAGCAATAGAGCCTTCTGGTTGAGCTTTATTTCTCACGTATGCTTTCAAATGCCCAAGATATCTGTGAAAAAAAAAATATTATGCATTTATTTAAATGCCAAAAATTGTTTACTTAACTGGAAACATATAAATAAAATACCTCTCAATTGGATACATCCATCGATAATGAACGGGGCCTCCTAATTTAGCTTCGTCAACCAAATGCACAGTTAAATGCATCATGACAGTAAAAAACGATGGAGGAAAGATCATCTCCATTGCACAAAGGGTCAATACAAACCTCTCCTATAGGTTGTCAAGCTGAAATGGATGTAGAGCATTCTCACATAATTGCCTGAAAAATGTACAGAATTGGAGTACAACAGCAGTAACTTTTTCAGGTAATAATGTACGCAATGCCAATGGTAGTAATTGTTGTAACAAAATATGTGAATCGTGACTTTTCAATCCATATAACTTATGATTCTTCAAGTCAACACACCTCGAGATGTTACTCGAATACCCATCAGATACCTTAACATTCTTTAAAATTTGAAGGAACGTATCTTTATCCCTATTTTTCATTGAAAAAATGGCCGGAGCATACTTTTCATTCTCATCTGGCCAGAGATCACGTTTTATGTTCATTACTTGTAAGTCTTTGCGAGCATTGAGATGATCCTTCGACTTTCCATGCTCATTAAGTAATGTGA
The DNA here is from genome assembly GCA_963277665.1 of Viscum album. Taxonomy (NCBI): domain Eukaryota; kingdom Viridiplantae; phylum Streptophyta; class Magnoliopsida; order Santalales; family Viscaceae; genus Viscum; species Viscum album. Next base: position 1,428,987,138 of record OY728152.1, read on the forward strand.
AAATCAAATTATCACATACATTCTTCTCAATATAAATCACATCAAGATTGTGGCACAAAGAATTAAATTCCCAATACGGAAGTTTGAAGAATATACTTTTTTTCTTCCATTGTTGCGTTCTGATTTCACTTGACGATGCACTTCACACTCGTTTTCCGCTATCATTCAATTACTGAACCTTCCCAAATTCTGTTTTAACATTTTCAAGCTGTGTCAATATTTCATAACCGGTTAACAACTTTGGAGGTGGTCTACGATCAATGGAACCATTAAATTTTGATTTGTTCTGCCGAAATCTATGAGATGCATCAAGAAATCTTCGATGGCACAAGAAGCACCATTTTCTACTGTGAGGTAGCCATTTGGGCTCGAAATCAAAGTTACAAACGGGACAAGCCAAACCCGTATAAGTGTTCCAACCAGATAAATTCCCAAGCCCAGGGAAGTCACTAATGGTCCACATTAAAGCAGCATGCATTTTGAACATTGTTTTAGAAGAAACATCAAATGTCTCAACACTGTTGGTCCATAACTCCTGCAATTATTCAATCAAAGGCTGCAGGTGTACATCAATATCATTTCCAGGCATTTGTTTTCCAGTAATAATCATCGAAATGATAAAAGATGTTTGTTGCATACACATCCACGGAGGCAGATTATAAGGGATCAAAACAACTGCACAAATGCTATAACTCGTACTCAAAGTCCCAAATGGGTTGAATCCATCGGCAGCCAATCCCAATCGAACATTCCTAGGATCAGCTGAGAAATCTGGATGTAATGTATCAAATTTCTTCCACGATTGGGAATCTCGTGGATGTCTCATTAACCCATCATTGTTATTATCTACAGCATGACACTTCATGTGTTCGGCGGTTTTTGATGACATGAATAATCTTTGCAATCGAGACTTCAAAGGAAAGTAACGCAAAACTTTTACAGGTGTGTTCCTTTTCTTCTTCTCCATGAAATTATGTTCAGTCATACTTCCAACATTACCCTTTGACTGCCATCTAGAAGAAGAACATTTCTTACAATTCTGTCTACTTGAATCCTCCCCCCAGTAAAGCATACAATCATTGGGACACACATGTATTTTTGTATAATTCAGACCAAGATTGTTTACAACTTTTTTCATCTCATAAAACGATTCTGGGATTTTTGCTTCAGGAAATGCATCACGAATCAATTACAATAACATAGACATTGCCTTATTTGTAATTCCACAAAGACATTTGATATGGTACAACTTCAGCAGAAATGAAAGCTTTGAATATTTCAAACACCCACTATACAACTTGTGATTTCCATCATCAATTAAATCATGAAACACATTTTTCTCACTGAAGTTTTCCCTTACATTTGGCTCCACAAAATCAAGAGGAGGATCCAATGATATGTTACAATCTTGATCTACTTGTGTTACAGTCTCAAAAACATCACTTGTCACGTTGCAATTTGTAGCATCATCTTCTGGTTGTTCTAATATGTTTCGATGCTCATAGTGGTGTCTTGCAGTGCCGAATGCATCATTTATGAGGTTTTTCATTTCATTTTCCATTGGCGACAAACTTGGGACCTCATTCTGTGGATTAACATCAGTCCTCAATCTTTCTGTATTGTTTGATTCTCCATGCCAAATCCAACACAAATATTAATCATGGAATTGCTTCAGTATTAAATGTTCATAAACTTCATCCCTCTTCAACCATGTTCTAAATTTACATTTTGTACATGGACATCTTATTCTCCCTTCAACGGATCGATTAGAAATTTCAAAATCTAAAAACTCATTCAAACCCTTAACATATTGAGGTGTGTTACTTGGTAATGTTATCCAACTTTTATCCATGTATATCACAATGTGCCTACACAAAAATATACGATAGTGTAAGATTACAGAAACATAATATAATAAAGATGAACCATTGATCATAAAGTATGCATAATATAATAAAGATGATTCATTGATCACATTTACCACTTCAGACCAACAGAACAAGTCTGGTCCATAGGAGACAACGTCAACACCTCATTGAGGAGAAATAAGAATATCGGGCTACACACTTATCATAACACTATCGATCACACATTTATGTTTCCTCAAACAACACCCCATTGATGTGTTATCGAAACTGATCATAATGCATTTTAAACCTGAGACAATATGTGATTGTTTAGGCTTGACCTTAGATGTCCTTCATGAGGAATGATGTTTCTCAATGGTTTCATACACAACCAACTATAAAGAGGGCCACTGTGTTCACTTTATTCATCGAAGTGTCACCTCTCTAGGTTTGAGTATTACAAGTCAGACATTTATAATCATGTCTTCAACCATCGACATATAAAGAACCAGTTTTTTATTCTAGGGTTGTCTTACACATTGAAACATTATTAATCTCATTTATAAGAATTTTATTTTAATAAAAAAAATTAATTTTTTAAAAGGGTTTGATCACTATAGTGGTGAGAATGTAAAACACATACATACATCAAATTCATAAACACATGGGAAATGCAGAAGGACTACTCACATCAATTCTATTTTTTTCACTTTTTAAGAACAACGCTATAACTCTTGTCTATGATTTTTTAAATCTGAAATCATATCTTTAGTACCTATCTCAAGGCACAACGCCAAATACATAATTATATACAATTTATAGTTAATTATATAATTTTATTATAAAAATTATAATTTATTTCAATTAAAACCAACAAGGAATAATTGCCTAAAAATCACTAGCCCACCTCATCACACCTATATAATAACCAACCACTTATGTATTGTTTGTGGTGAACTCCAACCTTTATCCCAAAAAAATTACCTATGAAGTTGAACCAAGTCAATCAACAAATTAACTTAACTTAATCTATTTTTAATTAAAACTATTTAAAAATTATAAATGGCGATGTACCTCTAACCCAATGACATGTTACAACATGAGATAATAATGTTGGGACATCTCATATCATTTCTGAGAAAAAAAATCATCAGATCAGATGATTTATACAATGATCCAGTGTAAATAATCTCCAAAATCTAACAAAAAAATCCAAAAATAAATGAAGAACAATGTAAAGGTAACATCAAATGTAGTCATACATAATGGAAATAATACTACATGTTTGACCCAAACCATGGCCATGAATGATGTTGTAGAGGAATTTATCCAAGGTTTATGCAAGTTGTTTATAATCAAATGATGTCCTATTTGACATTAGCATCACCTTTTTGATGTGTTGTTTACATATACTTCTTCCTAACCATATAATTTATTCCCCTTCCCCTTCTCTATCTATCTGCCTCTCCCAAAAACAATGTCTACATCATAGGAATATATGTTGGTATTTTGAAATATTTAAGTCATGTAGTTGATGATAAGGTGGCATGTATATTTTTCATAATTGAAATAATTTTTTAGATATTTCATTATTTTGATGACCCATGTGTTTTAATTTCCCATTATGGTTTTTTGAGACTCAACGCAGTAATGACCTCCTCACGGTGGAAGACTAGGCCACCAAAACCCAATTATTTCCACCATAGGCCATTTTTTAAAGATAAGTGACGAGAATGAATAATTATAATGGTAGGCCTCTTCATAATGTACATGTAGGCATGCACCCAACCATATATATGAATATGTTCATAATAATAAAAATAATAGAAAATAAACTAAATATTTACATTCTATCATGTTATTTACTTTAGAGAATAAATAATAGTACAATAGTACAATAGGAGGTGGCCGCGGCGGAGGAGGAGGAGGCGGCGGCCGCAGAGGCACCGACGTGACCGCGGCGTGACCGCAGCGTGACCGCGGCGTGACCGCGGCGTGACCGCGGCGTGACCGCGGCGTGACCGCGGCGTGACCGCGGCGTGACCGCGGCGTGACCGCGGCGTGATCGTGGCGTGACCGCGGCGTGACCGTGGAGGAGGAGGTGGCCTCGAAGGCACCGGCGGCACCGGCGGAGGAGGAGGAGGCATCGGCGTAGGAGGAAGAGACCGCAGTAGAGGAGGAGGCACCGACAGCAGCGCAGAGGCAGGGCGGAGGCAGGGCGGAGGCAGCGGAGGCAGCGGAGGCAGCAGAGGAAGCGGAGGAGGAGGAGGATGAGGCCGGTGGAGGAGGAGGAGGAGGAGCAGAAGAAGAGGAGGAAGAGGCGGCCGCGGTGGCGGAGGAGGAGGAGGCGGCCGCAGAGGCACCGGCGTGACCGCGGCGTGACCGCGGCGTGATCGCGGCGTGACCGCGGCGTGACCGCGGCGTGACCGCAGCGTGACCGCGCCGTGACCACGGAGGAGGAGGAGACGTGGAGGCACTAGTGGCACCAGCGGAGGAGGAGGAGGAATCGGCGGAGGAGGAGGAGGCCGCGGTGGAGGAGGAGGCACCGGAGGCAGCGCGGAGGCAGGGCGGAGGCAGGGCGGAGGCAGCGAAGGCAGCAGAGGAGGAGGATGAGGCCAGTGGAGGGGAGGAGGAGCAGGAGCGGAGGAGGAGGAGGCGGCCGCGGCGGCGGAGGAGGAGGCAGCGGAGGCAGCGGAGGAGGAGGAGGAGGCCGCGGTGGAGGAGGAGGAGGCCGCAGTGGAGGAGGAGGAGGCCGCGGCAGCGCAGAGGCAGGGCGGAGGCAGGGCGGAGGCACGAACTCATGATAGTCACACATAATCTTTTCCCTATCACCCTAACGTATCAGGACCATATTACATATATTTAAGATTACTATCATGGTGTCTATTGGTTCTCATTATATCCTAGGAACTTCTATAGTCTTTTTATATGACATGTAATCTTAGGATGTCACTATATAAATATAGTCAATCCAGAAGAAAAAACACTATTTTTGGTAAGATATAAACATGTATATATCAAACTGTATGCATGTAATGGTATTCAATATAAATACATGAGTTAGGTCTAGGGTACCCACTCACAACACCACACTTATTTATGGAACCCACATTGAATGGCACCCTGAAACCCCCTTCTTACTCTTTAAATATGAAGTGATTTCATGTAATTAACCTCGAAGAACAAGGGTTGTAAATAAAAAGAATAATGAAATGTGGTAACCTATCATGGGATACAGGGGTTTCTACTGGTTTAACAAATGTTCAAATGTTATATGGGCCTCACTTTCAAATGAGAACAATTAAAATCAATCTTTAGTTTCATTCATTTTAATATGGCATAAAATAATCATGCGTTAATAAGACATAAAATAATGTTATAATATTTTTTCATACACATAGTTATTTCAAGAAATAGTGAATGAGAAATAATGTTTCAAAATAGGCTAAGAACTATCTCAGGAATAGAAAAAATGAAATTGGTCAATTGGGTCATTTCATGAATATCAATAATCACTTTACTTGATGCATGTATTCATGAATCAACATCAAGAATAAGAAATCACATCGATAATCATTTTTAGGAAACTTCAAATAGATGTAAGATTGTGAATTTTAAAAATGTCAACCTATTTCTCTAATTTAAAAAAAATTATTTCCTAGAAGTTAAATAAAAACTCAGTTTTCTTACTGGATGTTATTTAATTATAGTTATTAAGCTAGAACATTTACATTTCTATCACATAGTTGTAGAATGAATCAAATTTAACTGGCTCAGTATTGATGCTGATTTTAAATTCTACTAGATCGGGCTGTATGGTCTCTTTCTTCAATTGTTAGACAATAATCTTCTAAGATTTATATGATCTCTTTTATCACCTAGATATAGCTTAGGAGTAGGTATATATGTGTGGCCCATTATAGGAAGGCTTTGTACCTACCATTTCCTACCTTACTAGATTCCTATCTACTATAAATATTATCTAAGGAATGTGCTTGGAAACTGTAGAGTTATACCACCATGACATCCTCACATCATATTCCATGAGGGTGATGATGACCGTTACCCAGGAGGAGACGTGGAGGCACTGGTGGCACCAGCGGAGGAGGAGGAGGCATCAGCGGAGGAGGAGGAGGCCGCGGTGGAGGAGGAGGCATCGGAGGCACCGACGGCAGCGCAGAGGCAGGGCGGAGGCAGGGCGGAGGCAGCGGAGGCAGCGGAGGAGGAGGATGAGGCCGGTGGAGGGGAGGAGGAGCAGGAGCAGAGGAGGATGCGGCGGCCGCGACGGAGGAGGAGGAGGCAGCGGAGGAGGAGGAGGAGGCCGCGGTTGAGGAGGAGGAGGCCGCGGTGGAGGAGGAGGCACCGACGGCAGCACAGAGGCAGGGCGGAGGCAGGGCAGAGGCAGCAGAGGCAGCGGAGGAGGAGGAGGATGAGGCCGGAGGAGGAGGAGGAGGAGGAGGAGCAGAGGAGGAGGCGGCGGCCGCGGCGGAGGAGGAGGCGGCGGCCGCGGAGGAGGAGGCATCGGCGGAGGAGGAGGAGGCCGCGGTGGAGGAGGAGGCACCAACGGCAGTGTAGAGGCAGGGCGGAGGCAGGGCAGAGGCAGTGGAGGCAGCGGAGGAGGAGGAGGATGAGGCCGGTGGAGGAGGAGGAGGAGGAGCAGAAGCAGAGGAGGAGGAGGCGGCTGTGGAGGTGGAGGAGGAGGCGGCGGACGCAGAGGCACCGGCGTGACCGCGGCGTGACCGCGGCGTGACGGCGACCTGACCGCGGTGTGATCGCGGCGTGACCGCGGCGTGACCGCGGCGTGACCGTAGCTTGACCGCGGCGTGACCGCGGAGGAGGAGGAGACGTGTAGGCACTGGTGGCACCGGCGGAGGAGGAGGAGGCATCGGCGGAGGAGGAGGAGGCCGCGGTGGAGGAGGAGGCACCGGAGGCACCGGCGGCAGGGCGGAGGCAGGGCGGAGGCAGGGCGGAGGCAGGGTGGAGGAAACGAAGGCAGCGGAGGAGGAGGATGAGGCCGGTGGAGGGGAGGAGGAGCAGGAGCAGAGGAGGAGGCGGCGGCCGCGGCGGAGGAGGAGGAGGCATCGGAGGCAGCGGAGGAGGAGGATGCCGCGGTGGAGGAGGAGGAGGTCGCGGTGGAGGAGGAGGCACCGGCGGCAGCGTAGAGGTAGGGCAGAGGCAGGGCGGAGGCAGCGGAGGTAGCGGAGGCAGCGGAGGCAGCGGAGGAGGAGGAGGATGAGGCCCGTGGAGGAGTAGGAGGAGCAGGAGCAGAGGAGGAGGAGGCGGCCGCGGAGGCACCGGCGTGACCGAGGCGTGACCGCGGCGTGACCGCGGCGTGACCGCGGCGTGACCGCGGCGTGACCGCGCCGTGACCGCAGCGTGACCGCGGCATGACCGCGGAGGAGGAGGCGGTCGCGGAGGCACCGACAGAGGAGGAGGAGGCATCAGTGGAAGGGGAGGAGGCACTGGTGGCAGCGCAGATGCAGGAAGGAGGCAGGGCGGAGGCAGCGGAGGCAGCGGAGGCAGCGGAGGCAGCGGAGGAGGAGGAGGATGAGGCCGGTGGAGGAGGAGGAGGAGGATCAGGAGCATAGGAGGAGGCGGCGGCAGAGGAGGAGGCGGCGGTCGCAGAGGCACCGACGTGACCGCGGCGTGACCGCGACGTGACCGCGGCGTGACCGCGGCGTGACCACGGCGTGACCGCGGCGTGGCCGCAGCGTGACCGCAGCGTGACCGCGGCGTGACCGCGGAGGAGGAGGAGACGTGGAGGCACTGGCGGCACCGGCGGAGGAGGAGGAGGCATCGGCGGAGGAGGAGGAGGCTGCGGTGGAGGAGGAGGCACCAGAGGCACCGACGGCAGCGCGGAGGCAGGGCGGAGGTAGGGCGGAGGCAGGGCGGAGGCAGGGTAGAGGTTGCTTTATACTTTTTTTCATAAATTCAAAAAGATTAAAAAAATTAAATATTTTAATATCATGATCAAATAGATTATATAACCAATAGAGTACCTTATTTAACCTACAAGAACATATTAAATGGGTTGGATAAAACCTTTAGAAAAAAAACGATCAAACTATGTTTTAAAATCCTTCATTTTAGATGGTGTGATTTGATAAAAGTGAAAAAATAGGATACATTTTACAAATCATGTTATTATAAAACTCCACCCCTTCTCAATAGATGTAAACCAAAATATTATAATAAATCACATTGGAAACTCAAAACATATGGGAGGAAGATCACTACACGATGATCACTTTTCAGGAAAAATTGTAATCATGTATATCATCCTATGTAACTCTAGAAGAGAATATGTAACACAAATCAACATATGGTTCCATTCTACTTGAAATACATAAAAACCCATTAGGTCCAGCAATGGAAATCAAATGAATGTAATAATTAATAAGACCTTTATGGGAAATCAACCAATCCATTATAAAAATGACATGTAGAGATTTCATATATAGAATCAATAAATATCATACAAGATTTAAATATGAAATAAATAAAGTATAGATAGGTAATAACAAATCCTTGTCTCTTATTTTTCTTGTAGGACCAGAAATACCAATTACATAGTGTTTGAGATCCATAAAAATATTCAAATATTTCACAACATACACATATATGATAGAATGAGGGGATTTGGTATAAAATATTACTGTCAATGAAGATGATTATCTGAAAATGGAACCTCTAATTACAAAAATCGAAGGCCGCAGGGGGCGCGGTGGTCGCCGGGGGGGGGGGGGGGGTGCGGGGGTCGCCAGAGGCAGCGGGGGGGCGTGGTGGTCGCCGGAGGGTGTGGGGGGCGCGGGGGGCGTGGGGGTCGCCAGCAGTCGAAGGGGGCGCCGGGGGGGGGGTGCGGGGTTCGTCGGGGGCCCGGGGGTTGCCGGAGGGTGCGGCTGTCACCGGAGGGAGCCGGTGTCGCCGGAGGGAGAAGGTGTCGCCGGGGATCGGGGAGGGTTTGTGAGGAGAGGGTATGTGTCGCCGGATCTGGGAAGAGGGAGACAACAGGAGGGGGAAAGCGTCGCGAGTTTTCTAAAAAAATGGGTTTCGCGGCGGTTTTTAATAAACCGCCGCGAAACCTTTCCCGGATAACTTTTAGCGGCGGTTTTGTGAACCGCCGCCACAAAACCACCGCTAAACCAGGGTTTTTTTTAGTGTTCCTAGAATTAATTTTATAAAACTAGAAAATATATTTATTATTAGAAATGCTTGGAATTTTAAATATAATGGGATAAACCATAAAAGAATATCAGATATAAAAATGTTGACCATGGTTGAGTCTGGAATGAGCGGTTTACCGTAGGTGTTACCAAATATGGATTATCATGGGGATTTTGGATAAAATGACTATTCGTGGTATGTTTAGTTGGATAATTAAATAATTAATTTAATAATCATCCAAAGTAGAATACATATATATATATATATACACCATTATGAAGATTATGAAGGGTTTTCCACATAAACCCTTGGAGAATTGAGAACTTTTACTTATACCTATCATTGGATAATTAAGATATAACATTGATGAAACTCTAGATCCATGCAAACTGAGAAAAAAATACAAAGGATCTTGTTTATAATTAGAGTGAGTTTTATTCATCGATGAACAATCCAAAAGCAGGTAGGGTTCATCACTTTTTGTATTATACAAAAATTGATTATATTTATTGGGAATGATCATATTGAATATGGATCTGTAGTTGAATTGCAATCCATTTCTTGTTCCCCGATACAAATTTAAATTTTTTATTTAGTTTTTCATACGCATTGTCCCAAATTGAATTTCTGGTCTGTAAACCATTGTCTATAGATTTTTTCACCTTTGATCTTGTTTATTTAAAAAAAACTCTTTACATTCTTCAGTGATTGGCCCACAGGGTCTTAGTTCGACTTCACTAGGATGGATCAAGCATGATCTATCCCCCAAATTCATAGAGGAATTGTGTGAAGTGAATGAATAGATGCTCACAAGAAATATTAGTATGTGTTTTGGGATATCAGTTCAAAATATATGGATTTGGTATCTGTGATTGAATATTAATGGAAGGTAGCAGGAAGGGAATGCGAAGAACCACCGTGGATGAATGATACCAATTTCCATCCACCGAATGATCAGAAATGTTGAAAGGAGGAAAGATGCATTGTTTTTGGGAGGATATAGGAAATATTCATTTTGAAAGAGTCAAATCATGATGGTTTAAGATTATATCTATCTTTATGTGAAAAACCTGACTACATTCTATTTATTTGGAATAATACATACCGTATAGTGGCCCTTTGACTACAATGACAGGGTTTTGATAATGTTATTGATGGCACACAGTGTGGCTGGCCAAAACACCGTGTATACCTCCCCTAGGGGATAATCTATATTAATGATTACATATAAATAATAATGTTAAGGCTCACACATTATGTGCTAATATACAAGGACCTAGGTCGATTTACATGGACACGACTAGTAGCATGGGCTTCACCAAAGGTTGCTATGGCATTCTGTGAAGTTACCATATAAACTATGTAGTGACACATGAGATGTAAGACATATACTATCATGGAAATTACATTGAAGAGGTGTGAGACAATAATCCATGTGGGTCCCCTTACATGTTGTGTACCCCAACAATCCTACTGGGGAAACATCAACCTCTCTTATCTATATTTGAATACATATTTTGGCTCACAAATATTCTATCCTGTGTTATTTTCTATGTAAAAATATATGGTGACCAATTTAATGGATATTGAGAGATATCACAAGATTTTAATATAATTATTTTATTTAGGATATTCTCAACATCATCAGGGATAAAGAGATATCACCTGAAACACTAGAGTGGAGCCCTCTTAATATGATAAGGAATGAGATCTCTACTTATCTCTAGAGTTGAACCCCACACTAGGAAATGTAAAAGGTATTATGTCTGAAACATGAGTGGCATGCTTGGGATAGGAATGGCATGGGTCATCGATTGAATATTATAGTGTAAGCCTCCAGCTGGGATGGGAATGGGTCCTCTACCAATCAACTATGTGAAACCCTCTAGAGGTATCACAGAATGGGTCCTCGATTACAAGAGTGGTACCATCCATATGGAATGGGCATTGGTCCCCTAATAAATACTTGGGTGGCACCCTACGGCTAGGATAGGAATGGTTCCTCTATTGACTATTGAGTGTAACCCTCCTACGAATCTATGGTTTGGGTCCTTGACAATCAAGGGGGAACCCTCTAGCTGTGTTGGACATGGGTCAAATATCATCTGGGGAGTGGAAAACTCCAAAAAATATGAGGTATTCATCTTTGTCTATCTGAGTGGAATTATCATGTTGTACAAATTAATAATTCCTATACCTAGTGTTTTTTCCAGTGATTAGGTGGTATAGTGCAGAGGTGTTGTTTTACTAGGATTTTCTCTACTAGATAGATGTGTACGATTATAGGCGTCATTGGTGAGACTTTAAAACATTTAGAATTCTTTTCCAAGTCTAGTCTGTGAGATTGATATCCATTTATCTCTCATTTTAGTTTCCTTAGTTTGATCATATATACATATACATATATGTTAATATCGTTTTATGTTTTTTCTCTCTTTCAATGGGTTGTCAATCTTTTCCTATCATGCCACTTACTTATCCCACTTTATGATTCGAGTTGTCTTACTATGTATGTATATTCTGACCACTACATTGTATTTTCCTGCATTTGGCATGTCTTATGTAGGCGATGAAGAGGTTGGAGATGATTATAGAGTATCATAAGTATACATAGTCTATTGGATAGTAGACAGTGGTTGGATCATGGTGTCGGGAGTTGTTCTCTCTTAGCAAATTCACATTCCAATTTTTTCATGTTGTGACATTTTTCTAGTTGGGAATGTATTTTTCCTACATACATTTCCAGTTTCTATTTTTATCACTCTTTTTCACCCTAGATTGCTTCCTTACTTGGTTTATAATATAGTTGATGCATTATTTATTTTACTGTTATCACCACTTCTTAATTGAGATGGTATGGTGTGTGCATATTGGTGCATTAGGAAAAATCCTCTCATATTAGCTATTTATTCTAGCACAATTCACCAACCCCAAAACTGTCAAGGTGGTATCAGGGTAGTTATGGATTTATCCCTATCTGGTTGGGTCGTGAAATATTCCTATAAAAGTAGTTAAATTCATGGGATGGTGTTTGGAGGAGTCCCCTTATGATGATTTGGTTTGTATTTAGGGAATCTGTGTGAAAGTGTATCGAGTGGACCTCTTAGGCTAGAGAACCCAATATTGGTTTGATTGAATAATGTTTCCCTTCACTACGACACTGACTATATAATTTTTGACTCAATATACTGATACATTGGTTATAGTGATAAATGGTACAAGCATCATTTAGGATTGAGACTTTTGACTGTCTTTCTTGAGTGAGATCCCAATTATATATATATTATAATCTAAACACGGTACGTCTTGAAAATATTTTCATTATTACTTAATTATTGTAGCCTTCCATGTTACCAATTTTTCATTTTGAGGATGGTTTGATGAGTTAAAATGACTCACTTTATGGTATTTCCATGAGATTATTCCTCTAGGTGGATACATAGATGTACCAACACCTGTCGAGAAGAAAATCTTACCAGTAGAGAAGTCTATGGATGTGTACATGCTAAGTGTACTTTATGAGTTCCAACACCATATGACACTAAGGATCTACGGAGATCCAGATAACCATGCTGTAGGGTATTGTCATGATTAGGTGGTCCACATTTTTTGGAATATCCTTACATGGAAGGATTAGGTGGGTGTTTTGGTATCTATCCATTTTCACATCTTTTCTAGGTAATGGTGGAGTCTTGTTAGCTAGATGAACGAGGATTCGAAAATATCATGAGATATCTTTTAGTGTCTATTAAGTGTGGAGTTCTACAAAATATTCTTTATATCAGTTTCAATTTAGGATCTCATAAATCCTTAATTGGGAGGGATAACAGTTTTAGAGTTCATTATGAGGTTGATAGACCTAAGAGGATAATCCCTCAATATGATCAAGGATGAGTACTTCCAAGAATAAAAGTTTGATCAAGGACACCTTAGTGATATCTAATCAAGTGTGGTACCCTTATGCATTCTCACCTATGTGGGGGCGTTAGAGAATGTGTTGATGATGGAATGATTCTTGACAGGTGGATTATTGGTAGTTTGAGTTGGTGCTAGGTCTTATAGAGAAGATTCATCTATAGCCGCTAATAGATGTGAGTCAATACGATCTTTATGCAAGAAATCATCCCAGTATTGGGCTTGTGAACATTATCAAAAACAAAATAGGGGACAATGGATTCTCATAGAGGGGTGTTTCTATGCTATTGATGGGTAGGATCACATGGAATATGAAAGCCTTACAATATATATTGAGTATGGAAGGATAATAGCGGATATACCACCATGAATGAGGCTACACTATGATTGTGGACCACCCAGGAGAGGGAAAGGTGGTCCCTAGGGAGGCAGAGGTGGCATAGGAGTAGGTGGATCTGCATGAGTAGGATTTTTGGGTGGGAGAATATGTTATAAGATCCTACGACCTCCTCCACAAGGTGTCCCAGATCAGGTTCATTAGGTTTGTGGTCAGGATCATGTATAGTTACATACTATGGACATTTATGAACCCACTACACTTGTGATGATCTAAAGTATGAAATATGTTTATTCAATCATTTCTTCAGTATTTTTTGATGTAGTTGTGAGTCATTCCATCATATCCTTACTCCTTCTGTGATAGACGTTGCTCCCAATTGAGGCTTTATCCCAACAACATTGTCTGGAATATCCTACAAGGATCACATATTCTATATCTTTTAACTACTGGTAGTTCGAGCTATCTATTTTTGGAGAAGGATTCCATGGGACCTTTTTTCACCACGATTGAACATTATCAATTTATATTTAGTATTAATTGTTTTCCACGATTTGAGCCATATTGACTATCACTAAAGATAATGAAGATTCCTTCATACTAATGGGAACATATTTTTCATTATGGGTCAGAAATATATCATGGTAGGATAAGCTGGTTTTGTGAGAAGGGGGTTGTATCCCATCACACATCAGTTTCTAAGTATATCCCTCTGTGGAACAAGATATTTGGGAATCAAGATTCTCTTATTAATAGAAATTTTTATAGATTTCTTCATTGAGGTAGTTCTAGAATATTTGATGCCCCTACTGAGCTCCCAGAGCTATGTTTGTAGAAGGAGAACCTTTGATAGGGTTGTTTTATTATAACCACTATGTTACTCGAGGATGGTCCTATGTTGTTAATGAAAATGGATTTCTATTTTTGATGTATTATCCTCCCATAAATAATTCATTGTTAAAGTATAAGTAACACTTTCTAAGGATTTTAATCCTCTTTTACCAACTATTAGGATTGAATTTCATCTTGATGACTAATCTCAGTTATGGCTACCACCAGTTGAGAGATCAATAGGCTGATATTCAAAAGTTTTCATTCCACGTCGCTACATGCACTATTAGTTCTTGATGATTCCCCTTCATGTGAGGAATTCCTCAGCTATGATTATGCATTTTATAAACTACATATTCCACCCGCATTTGGACAATTTGGTTTTTTTCCTCATCGATGACATATTCACATAATATGAATTAGAGGATGAGAATGAACTGTACTGGGGGATGGTCCTAGATTTTGTTTTGGAGAACTATATTTTTAGTAATCATTCAATGAAATATTTTTTTATTCAATAGTTTTAATTTTTGGTCATTAAATTTCTGAACATAATTTTCTTTTGTGTGGACCAAATGATGATTTATGCAGTTCTTTCATGGGTGCCACCCAAAAAAAATTTAGATATGCATTGTGTTATTGGAATGGAGGGGTAACAATGGATATTATTGCTATAAATTTCCAGGATTGCATCCCCTTTGAACACCCTTAGATGGAAGGGTAGAATTTATCGAGAATGAGAAATTATAGATGGCCATTGAGGTGTTTAGGCTGAGGCTAATGAGGGATCCAGTTTTGAGAATACTAAATTATTGTGTAGAGTAAGTTGTATATTTTGATGCCTCATGAACAATGTTCAACTATTTGGTGATGAATTAGTAAGAATTTATCGCATACGGCTCGATGTAGTTGTGACCAAATGATAAACTCTAAAAATATCTTGATGTAGAGTTGGTAGCAATAGTCTTCACTATGAAGATATGGAGGAACTATCATCTTGTAGTGCACCGTGTGATTTTCTCAGACGATTATAGTCTTAGTTATGTGTTTACACATAAAGACCTGAACATGAGATTGATTTATTGTCTATAGTATCTAAATTACTATAACATTATGAAATTACATACTTCTAGGAAATGAAATTTTGTAGCAGATTCAATTAGAAGTAAGTCATAGGATAGTTTGGTGAATGAGGCTTCTATGATGTTAGCTTGTCTATAGTTGACCCTATATGAGCAGGAGGGTGAAATTTATCTAAGTCGACAGTGTTGAACCAACTGATACATAATGGTGTGAGATATTCTTAGTTGGGATACATAAACTGTGAGTAATTACAAGACTAGATATCTTCAATATATTCACCAAATGGATTTTTTGAAGGATGGAATCACGTAATCCTTTCATAGGTTTGGACAGTTGTCCAAGTCATGATGTGGGAGGAGGGGATGAGAGAGTCCCATAGATTTCCCCTAGGTTGAAAGCATGATGTGTGGATGATTTAAAATGATATTAACTTCCCTTTTTGGTGGGCCAATATGATATGGAGAATTATTGATTTTTTCTCTTGTCTACTCACTTGTCAATAGGTGAAGGATAAGCACAATGTTTTTCTTGGTTTCATACATCCCCTTTAGATCCCATAGTGGAAAAGGGAGATAAAATCCATAGAAACAATGATAGAGATTTTGTATTTTGTGATTGGTCATGACACAGTTTTTGACATAGTTTAATAGTCCCCAATTAGGGCACAATTCATTTCTATCAGGGAGAATTTTTCAGGGAGAGTTTGTCAAAAATGTATGCATGGGATAATTTTCCCCGTTTTGGGATTCCATAGACCATTATCTCTAACCATGACATGTAGTTTACAACACAGTTGTGTTGAGGTCTCTAGGAGGCATTTAGGATATAGATGATGATGAATACAACATTTCACCTCCAAACATATGATCAAACTGGGAACACTATACATGTGTTGTAGGATATGCTAAGGTATTATGTTTTACAGATCATATGAAACATGTGGGATCAATTTCCATTGGTATATTTTTCACAAAACAATAAATACCACTATACAATCATTAGGGAACCTTTTGAGGACCCATACAAGAGACCATTTCTTTCACCCTTATGCTTGAAATTAATTATAAAGGAATATCTTGTGAGTCCATAGATGGTTCCGGATACAACAGAGAAGGTCTAGGTCTTCCGTGATTGGATGAGGTCAACCCAGAGTTGGATGAAATCATTTACATAATAATTATATAGTCCCTTGATATTTGATTAGGGAGACTGGAATATCATTAGACTCCCCACTTAATGAGGATTGGAAATGTTCATTCGGGGAGGTAAGATAACCCAATGGTTCCTAAAGCCACTGGATACGATACAATGGGTTGGTGAGGTTTCCTTCCACCTCTTGTAGGGGAATCAATATTTTACATTTATGAATCTCTAAATCCAGAAATATCAAGACAAAAAAACATAATGACTTCTCTTATTCATTGGTGAGAATATTATTCATCTATGGAAAAAACAAAAATAGGATGTAATTATAAAGATGTGGATTATTTCCCTCTTGATTAATTTGATTTTTCATGATCATATTGATTTTTCATCTATATTTTAATTGTAAGACATTTCAAGCATCCATGTAGAGATTCAAATTGTTAATTCGTTTTTCTCATCCTGAATATCCCAAATTTAATTTGGTGGAAAATAACACTTGGACATAAATTTTTTCACCTTTGATATTTTTCAATTCCAAAAAAATAATATTTTTCTTCACCAATTATAGAATAGGCTATTTGTGTGACAATTATAGCTGGGATCAAGAATGATCGATATCTCAAATTCATTGAAAAATTTAATGAAATGAATGAATATGTGATCCAAGGGGTGATCAATAATTATTTTAGGATATGAGTGATGAATCTGATGTACATGAGATCAAATATTGAATGATGCTTGATAGAGGTGTTTGGGATGTGTGATGCACTGCCATTATTGATGAATACTAATTTCTAACCAATGGATAGACCGAAACAATGAAATGTGGAAATATCCAGCAATTTTGGGAGGCTAGAGGCATGATCCGTAATGTAGGAGCTAGATCATGAAATCCCATGAGAATATTAATATTATTTAAAAAATTCGACCACATACCATCTAGTTATAATAACAAATGCCGTGAAGTGTCCCTTTAGGTGTGGAAGTATGGTTTTTAGAATGTTAAGGATGACAAGTCACTTGGCTTGGCGATACACTATGCATCCCTCCATGTGGGGAAATTTTATTTGGAAGATTACATGTGAAAGACCCCATGTAGAAGCAACCACCTTATACAGATGTACAAAGACATGAGAAACATACACAAACACGACTAGAAGTACAAGTAGGACCATGGGTGGCTAACGATTTCCATGTAGTTCACCTATACACTGTGTAGTGACACATGAGTAGTAATAGGAGTACCTTTAGGGAAAAAATGTAGCAATATGGGACCACATTCCGTGTCTATCACTATACACACTATGTACCCCAACATTCCACTTGAGGAAACATCCACATCTCATGTCTACTTCATTTGGATACAGATTTTGACCCAAAATATTCCTATGCAGTTTATTTATTCCTCAAATAATGGGACAATTACCTTCATAATAGATTTTGATGTTATATGTGACATTTTATGGTCATGAATATTATTTGGGTGATGCTCAACAATAAAAATGATTAGGTGGAATCACCATAAACACAAGAGTGGATCAATCCTATTAGGTTCTGGTGTGGGGCCTCTACCTATCTCTTATGTGGAATCTTCCTCTATAAAATGTGATTGGTGTTATATCTTCTCTTTTATTGGCTCCCACTTTCTTGGAAGGGAATAGGTCCTATATCGACTACTATAGTGGAACCCTCAATCTGGGATGGGAATTGGTTCATTACCTATCAACCATATGGAACCCTCCTATGGTATCAGGGTATGCGTCCCCAATTACTATAGTGTAACCCTCATACTAGGTTGGGAAACGGTACTCTATTCCTAATTAAGTGGAACTTTTTAATAGAGCCAGGGTATGGGTCCTCGACCATTAGAGTGGTACCCTATACTTTTGATGGGAATGGGTCTTCAATCAACTTTTATGAGGAACCCAACTTTAGACTCGATGTATGTGTCCTTGACCAACTGAGTGGTACCCTCCTAATGTACAAGGGAATGTTTCGTCTTCCTAGTGTTTTTGACCCCTAAACTATGTAGAATAGTGGTGAGGTGTGACTTGACATGGATTTTCCCTTCTATACAGATGTGCAATATGTTATGCATCATTGATGATACTTTAGAATAGATGTCACTACCTTTATAGATTGGGAAATTATATGGAGATCCCCTTATCTCTCTTAAGGTTATTATTTGTCTGAGAATATATATATATATCCATTTTGTTGGATGTTTTTACTCTATTGTTTTGTTTTATTTGTCTATTTATTATTATTGTATGTCTTACTGCTCCACAATTAGCTTTCGGGGTGTCCTACTGGGTGTGTATATAATCACCCTAGCATGGCCTTTCTCCACACATTTCATCTCTTATGATTATAAAGAGTAGATCAACGATGATTATAGAGGGGCATAAAGATACCTATGTGATTGAAATGAGTAAGTTTGTATGTATTTAAAGGTCTGGAGATTGGATATCTCAATGTCTGACTTTATAGTTTTTTATATAGGGAATTTTTTCTGGATTTCTAGGTATTTTCCAATTTAAATTTCTACTTTTCACTTATGTACTATTGTACAACCTAGAGGTGTTGAATTCTGGGTCTATATTCTTGCAGTTGGAACTTTTTCTTTTATTATTTCTCAACAATTATCTATTGAGATTTTTGGCTGTGTGCATATAGGTTCATTAGGAAAAGGATTAAAATATTATATTTTCTCTGTGGTTATTTTAACCACCCTATATCTATTGTTGTCGGGCTAGGGTTTTTTTTGGATTGAGCCCCCTCAGGCCGAGTCATGAATATTTATAAAAATCCCACTCAGTATCACATTTAAATGGACCACTGTACTATCTACCTCAAATAAAACTTTAAATTCAGTTTCCTTTTGAATCCCTTCCCAAATTCTCTCTAAAAAAATTATGTCACACATTTGGTGTCCGTTGTTCATAGGAAGGATTCACAAATCCTTCTTTTCCAATAGTCCTTGTAATAAAAGTTTAAATTCTTCTACATAAGTGTTTTCCTCTTCAAGAATCATATATATTTATCATTGTAATCCACTTATTACTAAATTTGATTTATTAATTTGATAAATTTATTTTTAACACATTATTATTCTATAAATATGATATTATAGTTATATAATAACATGATCATATTCAATAATTCATTATGACCATTTCTTGTTTTGGTTAGTTCCACCACCGATATGAAAAATGATAAAATTGTTATAACATGGAAGTTAAATAAAAAATACTAGTAATATTTTTTTCATAATAATGAATTTATAATCTCTTTTTAATTTAGAAATTGTTATATATATATAATTGATTTTTTATACAATCAAATCATAAAAAAGGATATTTTAAACACTCATTTTGAAATGTCAACATAACATTCATAAAATGACCATTGGTATTCAAAAATATATCAAATAATCCTTTGTAAAAGTAATTTTCATTCCGGAGGAGACAAACATATGGTCAAGGATGGATTAATAGAACAACTATACTAATTTTATTACATAATGAATAGGAAAATTAACATAAAAATATTAATTTTACCATAGAATAATTAAAAAAAGGGTATTTAAAAATTTCAAATTAAATAAATATAAATACCAATTCCTTTATAGATTAATAATAAAAATAAATTGATTATGTATTATTTTGTAATGTGTCTAATTGGGCGGGAATCCAAGCTAATGGTTTTCATGTCAATATCCCTCCATATAGTCTTGTATCATACTAGAAACCAATTTTTTTGTATATGTTATACACACAATCACAAAAATATATTTTAAAACGACATAAATTTTATTTGCGTGATATCTAACTAGTTTTTATATCTATATTTAGTTGGCATTATATTATTACATTTCCTAATCAATAAGTGTTATTGTTGACTCAATATCCTATCATTGGGTTATACTATTTATTATTTAATATATTCATCTATGTTTAATTAGTTATATACAATTAATTTATTATATTTTATTATATTTATATTTTATATGGATTTAAATTTATTTATCAAAACCTCATTTTCAAATGATATTTTCTTAATAAATTATGATTTCCTAAAGGGGTTTTCTTAACTCAATCTATTTCACCTGTGTGAAAATATAACTTCTTTGATTGTGTTATTTTATGATTGATACATTCTATCAAACTGTTTTAAAAATAGTATTTTCTCTTTCACTCTTATCAAATTACATTTTCACAACCAAATCTTATTCTTTAAGTATGTAGTTTTTACTAAAGCATGTAATTATTAAGAATAATAATCATCATCTAATTTTATCTATCATATCTATATTCATATTATTTCATTCCAAAAATGTATTAATTTATTTTTTTTAAATACAAATATTAATTATATATTTTTGGATTTCATATTTATCCTCACCTCTATTTAAAATGATATTTTATAATAGTTTAAATGATGTGGGGTTTCATTAAAACATTCTAAGAATCGTAAAAATAAATTTCATTTTACTTTTTTATATTTTAAATCTTCCACATCTCATTTTTTACTTAATAATTATTTTCATTTATGGTTACTAATTTTCATTTTATTTTTAACTAATATCGAAATATTATTATTTTCACCATCTCAAAATGATTTTGAAAGTGAATTGTAGCTTCATTTTTTATGAAGATATTTAAAATTTTATATCAATTTTACTTTATGATTTCACATCCATTTTACTATATATATTTAAAAATTATATATATCTTGGATAACTATAATTCCTTCACTATACTTCAAGTTTACATTTTTTCTATTACGTTGGGTGATTGAGTTTTTGGTATCTACCAATCCAATTCCCGATTTATTATTTTTTATTACCATTGGAAATGTTATATAATTTATCACCTTTACATGGTTAATTAAGACATTACATTTTATTGATTTCATGATTCGATCATATGTATAGCAGATTGTCATGTGATATGGGGACTCAATATTTCAATCTATTATAATAGACTATGTTTTATATTGTTCGAGTTGGTTCCATAGATAAAACTACTCTATAATATATATGTATTGTATATTCAAAGACATAAATGTTTATAAATACCATTTCATATATTGTTTTCTCTTCTTTATAATTTTATTTTGAGTATTATCTAGGGTATCTATATAACCCCTAGAGTATTTTATATTTAAAATTATGGTTTATTTTAAACTAAAAATAATGTTCTTGTGATGCACATGACACCAATGTAAAATAAAACATGATTCTCAATTAACGAGTTATTATTTAAACATGACCATTATAACTTAAATGTTATGTCAGAGAGTATGAATAGTACTAAATAAATTATAAAAACGTTATTATTTATAAATATATAAAATAAATTTAATGGTTATATACTTATTATAAGTAAAATAAATATCAGTTGATTTTAGAAGAATTGTTTTTTAATGGGTATTTTTCTAAAAGGTGGTTCTGTCATCCTTTAAATACATAATTTAAAATTAATTTTTATAAATATAATAAAATTTATTTGAAAAAATAAAATTCATTTCTGAAATCATAAGATCAATATTATCATCTGGTGAATTGTTTTTATTTTGATGAAATGTTTCATTTTTCAATTAATAGTGAAAACACAATCTTTAAGAGAAATCTACATTTTCATTATCATTTTTAATAATGATAAAATATATTTTAAATTTAATTTAATGTTATATTAGTTTATCTATATTACAATAAAACTAATTTAGGTCATTTAAATCAATTTAATATTGAATGTTGATATTAAACCCTTCTATACTCATGAGAATTATTTTATTGAAAACACACTTATTTACTGCAAAATTGGGTATAAAGTAATATGTTATTTTTAAAAATATGGGAATTAAATGTAGAAAAATTTATCAAATAATTTTAATCATCATTATTTATGTAATATAAAAATTTCAACTTAATTTTTGACCATAACTAATAGTGAAATAGTCAAAATTAATTACCATGGTTTAGGTAAAAATAATTTTCTTGTGGTGTTAAACTATGAAAATAAAAGTTAATATAAAAACAACCTGTAAAAGTATTATTTTATGGAATTATTTTAACCATATCCTATAAAAAATTATATTTTATGGTTATTAGTAAGTTATCATCCTGTGATTTACTTTATCATTTTGGATTCTTTTGGAAAATTTATATGTAATTTCCTAGAGGGTTTCCATTACCCACTTAACAAAGGCAACTCACAACAATACATTATTTACACCCCTAGAAAATTTCTCTTAAAGAAACCATAAACGTCCCTCTACATAGTCCATATACATATTATAGATCTTCTTGTCCTCTGAAATACCATCACTAGTTTCCATTATAGGATATTTAAATGATTTTACTCTTAGAGAATGTAATTCCCATAACAATGACCTCTCATTTTATTTATTATATTTCACCTTAAATATTATAAGAAAAATACTATATAATAAAAAATTAACTTATATATAATGATATGTTATATTGTTGATGGAATAATATTTTTCCATCTCAACTTCCATTAAAAGGGAAACAGAATCAGCAGTCATGTGTATGGAGGACTACCGCCTCCTTAACAGATGAAGTTCATTTTTTATAACCACATTTCAAGGATCGATATAATGAAATATTTAAAAAATTATATTATATTTATTTTATTATTTTTATTATTTAATTTTAATTTCACATATACCTTTTTTACATTCCATTACATTTCGAATACGATAATGCCACCCATGTGTACTACAGACTACCACCTTGCAAAGCGATGTGATTCATTTTTCACTTATTATTTAAATGGAATTTAATAAATATTAAAATAATGAATACATTTTATATATTTGAGATTATATTTTTTTTTAAAATTTAGATATCACCCACTTTTTTACCCTATCACTCATTAAGGTAGTTATATCATCCCTCATACGAACCTACAACCAGCCATATCTACGAAGAGATGTGATTCATTTTCCATGACTTATTTTATAAAAAAATTACATAAAATTAATCCAATAAGTAAATACGATATTTATAACTTTTTATCATTATGGTTATGATATAAGTATATATATATATATATATCATATCACCAAGAATTTGAATATTTTTGATAAGGCACACTTGAAAAAATGTGGCAATTAACTCCAAAAACAATGTAAATAATGAAATGTTATTATCAAAAATCAACTAAAATAGAATAATAGGATCATATATGATATTTTAAATTTGATTATGCTTATTTTATAAATTAATTACCTTCATTAAAATCATTATACCAGAGGTACAAACATGAAAGAAGGAAATCAGACCTGAGGTAAGGGTTTTCATAACTCTTTTCCTTACAGAAGACATATTCCATATGCATAATTAATTTTCTTTTTGTATTTTATATACAACAAATTATATATTATTTATAATGAATTTATTTATATTCATGATATTAGTTATTTTATTTTATTTTATTTTTTTATGAGGCATACGATTTAAATGTTTCTAATGGGGATAGGGTTTATTTCAAATCACATCATTATTCTGAATTATTTATGTTTATGCCTAAATTTGGGGTATAATTGTATATTTAAATATTAATTCCAATCTATTTTATGAACTTATAGTTGCACATTATATTTTATATGTAATATTTCCATTTTACAATCCATTGGTATAAAATAATAATTGATATTGTTTTTCAAAAAATATGAATATATTGACATGTTCTACAACAAATATTTTTTCCTCAAAACTGATGATTTATAAAATTATTTTGAGGAAATATTTTTATCCTTTTTTATGTTATTTATTGAACATGTTTTTCCCATTTTTATTATTTTCAAAATGTGTTGAATGAAATATTCATGTTTCTTTAAAAATAGTTCATATTTTGGATTTTATGAAAAATGTGAATGTAGTTTTTTTAACATGTGTGATATGAAAAAAAATTTCCATAATCATGACCATTACATGATTTAATGATTATTTTGAATTTTTTATAAGATTATTTTCAATTATTTTTATTTAAAAAATTTTTTTGAAAGGTTTTTTAAAATGAAATGGTTATTTTTCTAAAAACTATTTTTAAGGATGTATTTAGGGTATTTATATATATTGATATCATAAACCATCTATTATAATTATGATACGCAGAGTATATGTTTCATTTATACCATCCTTACTATTTTATTTTCAATTTAAGATCATTTTTATTTGGAGTGTATAATTTTATTACCATTAACCAATTAATCTAGATAGTTTATGATTATTTTTATCGATTGGGGTATGTATTAAAATTTCATTGATCGGTTTTTTCCTAAAAATTTTTATGTTGATAATTTTTCATAACATTCATTTGAAAAATTCCTTGCTATTATTAAGTGATGGATGAGCCCAAATATAACCTCGATATTCATCAGTAGGTCTCATGAGACAATCTATATTTGGTTTTGACCGAGGCCATTCTTAATAATTTAGTTTCCTTTGAATATGGCTCGGATGATATGTCTCAAAAGTACAACCTTATAAATTATCTTAATTGTATTTAATTTATTTAAATTATATGTGATTATTCAATTTGATATAATTTACATAGTGATGTTTTCAATTTCATGTGATTAAATATATGGAATTATTTGATTTTAAATAATTCATTCCATATTATATTGAAATTATTGATTAAATGGAACATGTTTAATTTATTTACATTTCCATATAAAATATTCCTTATTTATTCATATCTATTTCTACAATCATTCCCTTACTGAGCAACAAATATAAACCATTTCATATGTTTAATTTTCCCCAGAATACTAGGATGTGTTTTTTGATTGATATGTCGGGATACACTATGATTAATAATGGAATTCTTAAATAAAGTACATTTTTTTATATTTTCAATTATTATTATAATCCAAATTATATAGATAGTTTATAAAGAATACTAAACTATTTTATCCATTAGGATGTGATTTTTTCAATCTTATACCAGTGTAATATTGTGGGAAGAGGCTCTGTGCAATTGAGGTTGGGGTCTCTGCAGTTCATATTAGAGGAATTTGAGTAAAAACCTAGAGAAGTAGATTTAGTAAAACATTCATTTGGGACAATAACCCTATGATATAAATTTGGGATATTTATAGAATAATGTCCTAATGTTTTTTAGGAAGATATTTTGTGGGGTTTTCAATAAAATTTATCCCATTGAATATATTATAAGTGGATGTAGTTTTGGAATACATATACATATGGGTAATAACTCTAAAGAGGGTGCATTGGGATAGACATGATCATCACCTTGTTCATTAAAAAGTGTCTTATTAAAACTTGGTTTGATACTCCTGGGGGGGATATTATTAAGATAAATCAAATTTTATTTACAAAAAATTCTGAAGGAGTTTAAAATAAATATATCCCAAAAGAAATCATGTTTAGGATTATGAGATTTTCTATGAATAAATTCTTCCATTTATGTAAATTTTGACGATTGTTTTTAATTTATATATTATTTTTAAAATGTTATGATCCAATGTAGTGTATTAATTTTTTATAAATTTTTCATAGTGGAAGTAATGAAAACTCTATCAATTAACAAACCCCATGTTGGGATTTACCCCATAAGCTAGATAATAATGATTGAGCTAGTGCTGGAGATGAAACTGATCAATTTATATGAATAATGGGGAAACCGACATATATTATGAGTAATAAACATTATTGTATGGAGTACCCTACTTATCCACCACACAATATATCGATTTTAGACCCCTTCATTTTTCAATAACCTCTATTATTAATTGAGACCATAAATATATTTTTAACAAATCAATGAATAAGATATGTATTTTATATAATTATAACTCTTTGATGTAGATAAATGGAGAATATTTTCATAAATGATTATTATCTCTTAAGATATGTGAAAAATGGTGGTTATTAATAAAATAAATAAATATCGGGGGGAATAAAAAATACGTAGTGGGAGGATATCATGGTACCCTTATAGGAAAAATATTTTCCTTATGGGTAAAGAGTTGATTTGGATAGAATTTTAATTAGTATAAAATAGAAAGAATAATAAAATGTTGTTATATAGGAATCCAACTTCAAATGGTTATCTTGGAATTATGTGGACTACCTATATATTCCAAATAGAATGATTTTACATTTTTTTAATGGGATTAAGGTAATCCTCTAAAGCGAAATAGTCACCCAAATTTTTTCATCTTATGAGGGTGTCAAATAATGTTCTGTCAAGAGTGATAAAAAATTCTACAAGTATTATCAACATTGAATGGATCTAAGAGAAGAAGAGGATGAAAAATAAAAATACAAAGAAAAATATGAAGGGAAAGAAAGATTTTCTAATATATGATACTTGTGGATCTAAAAACCATTATATATGATTAAAATGAAAATGATTTTTCATCACGTTTGGTGAAAAATAAAACCTTACTAATGACATAAAGGGAAAGAAGGAATCTTCCAATGTAGAATGTTTCCAATGTCTGGATATTATGTGCTACACAAAATAATTTCCCATGATTCAATTGAATATACCTCAAAATATTCTAAGAGATTATTGTCACATTTTTGATATTATAAGACCGAATGGCCGGAAGGACTTACTTTTTATTGATTTTTGATAACTCCTCTTTCAATGGATGAGGGGGAACCCTTACAAGTACAGTAGTCTTAGTGATAACATGACCCATAGGAGTATTATAATCAATGATATTCTAGAATGTATAAATATTGAACTACAATAGTATTTATTTATAGATTTGAAATCATGTGTTGAATGGTACCAAGAAAATTGATTCAGTTACAGGCTATAATTATTATAAAACACATGATTGAGGGAGAATAATTCGAAACATATTCCCAATGTGTTGATAATAATGATAAAGTGGTTTTTATGAAGGTATTAGTTACTTTTATGGTTTATCTATACTTTGATGTTGACTTAATTATGAGATATTACAATTTGGTAAAAATATAGGAATTATATAAAAATAATTTTTGAAAAATGAAAACATGAATATCATGCGACAAATAATGGATTCTGGAATGGTTTTAACATCTCAGATTTTTCAACAGGTCTTATTTGTGGGTGGACCTGATTTTTTTTAGATTGGATGGTTGAACAACCTTATATCAACGTTTTACCATAATTCCTAGATTTTGAAAATTCCAATTGATTTTTAGATTGGTTTTATTGTACATTAATTTTGTCATTGGTTTGGAAGGGTTTCAGGTGTGATGGGCCAGGAAGACCCATTTTTCAAAAGAAAAATACATAAGTTCATGGTTTGATATATCCATGCAACCTGGATGCATAAATTGTGTGTGGGTGTCTATAGGTCTCCATCGAGGTTACTCATGGGCTTCTCATATTTTTTCAAACTTTTATGCCTATACCACATGTTTAGGGCCAATTAGAGAGTTTGTGCTCAATGTTGTCGCACGGTTTGGCCAAAACATGCAGCCATGTTTTGTGACATGTTTTAATCAGGCGATCCTTTGGATAGTGAGTGCACATGGTCAGTTCAATGTTATTTAAACCATGTGACCTAACTATGAACTTCTTTAGAAATCATGAACTTTTAATTTTTTCTTGGGTTCATTAATTGTATTTCTTCTCATTATCTCCTATTATCAATATGACTCTCCTCATGAGACATGGATCTCCCATTTCCCTCTCCATAGGTTTTTAGCCCACATCATATTTTGAGATCAGAATTGAACATTCTTGGGTGCGTTTGAAGAATATCAATAAGAGTTTCATGCCTCTTTCTTATATTTATTTTTATCTATTCATATAGAATATAAAATTCATAAGATTTAATTTTCTTTATTTTTATGGTGTTTTTTTAAAACCCCATTTTTTCTCATTCTAAATTGAGTTAGAGGGTGATATTCAACAACCAAGTTCCAATGTGTATAAGGTTTGCAGTGCCTAGATTTCTCCCAAATTTTATGAGTTATATGGGTATAATTAATAAATACCCAAATTGGGTTTGGTATGGGAAATAAATAAATAATTTTATCATTATTTTAAATTGATAAATTGATTTTATGGGATATCATTGGGAATTCCATAGTTTATTTAAATCATTGTATGTAGGGTAAGGGGATTTTGAACATCTGGTAATGATATAATAGAAGCCCATTTTAAATTAATTAAGTGTGGTATGATTGAATTTTTTCCAATGAAACATGACGAGCATGGCCCAAGGTGACGTGGTGTTATTGATCACTTAGATTTATATTACATGGTTAGTCAGTCTAATTTTTTACACCGAGATATATGGCGTGTTGCTGATCCTCTAGATGAGGTGATATGATTTTTGGGTTTTAGTAAATGTGGTAATCAAGTTGAGGGAATGTTCCACATGACTTGAGATAGTGTTGAAAATATGGAAATGAGAGGTGCGGTTTCAGGTGGAAATGAGGTTGTCAGTTGGCGTGGTTTGAGAAATGATAGTGACTAACACTAATCATGGTTAGAAGACACTATATTGGTGTCTCCTTATCCAATATTGGAATCATACAATTCAGTGATGACAACCCAATGTGTATGCATTCCTCCATAGATATTGAATCTTTGGGAATGGTGTTGACCATTTGTTATGGAGGTGGTTCTCACCATAGAAATCCACATTTAATGGTGATGGACTCTGAGGAGACGGTTTTGAGACCAACAGTTGGTGGTTAGGGATTGCATTTATTTATGAGGTTGACGAGACATTTTTAATCTGGGATAGATATCTTTATTCATCAAGACATTAGGCTTCTAATTAGATTTTGATATATGATATATGAGAGTACTGACATCCACATACCTCAAGAGGTTAGGCTATAAATACAATGATGAAATATCTAAATGGATGTATGAGAGAGCTTGTATGTATTGATATGCATTCTGTTAGGATAATGATTAGATGATTGAATTCATGTGAGGTTCCAAATGGCATGAGGTTCATGTGTTACCTTTATGGGATAAGAACGTGGGATCTCATTACATGATATTAATTAGGGAAAACCTAGTAATAATGACATGGGTCCTAATCACTATGAATATATCATGGTAGACATGTATTTTAGGAAAATATATATCTATTAGAATAAAATCAGATATATAGATGTGTTTTTTGAACCATGAAAATACTAACTTGTGGTTGTTGAGCTCATGTGGAACGAGTTATTTATTTTTGTGTGTGAGTTTCTGCTATTTATTTTGATTTTCATAAACTCTATAAAAATACATTTAACACATAGACACATTATTGGTGGCATACTAACTTCATTCTCCACACTAAATGACCCCACAGAAAATGGGTAGAATTTTTGGTTTTGAGATCAGTTAAGGGGTCATGCTTGGGTGTTGGACCACAGTGATCGGGGATGTACTACTTTTCATGGAATTAATATATGTGGACTAAATGGTTCCTCTACATTAATAAGGGCCTTATTGTTGGATTTTTTACATACATATGCATTACAATAGTTATCAACTTGAGTACTTTCCTATCTATGTTGTATTACCATACTTATCATGTATTCATATATAAATGGTATGATGCATTTGGGATTTATATTAGTATTACCTTTTATTATTATTTAACTGAATTTATTTTTTTCCTATATATTTATAGCCCTTATTCAACTATGTTATAAATATATGGACCATTATTATTATTACCATCCACAAATGGTATAGTTTTATCATGTTCCCCTAAGCACACACTCACTGCTAGTTGGCAGCGATTGGCTTATGAGGAGGATTTCCTAAGACTAAATGTCTAATAGGCCAAAAGCATAAATAATGTGGAAAACTAGTTTGGATTGATTAAAATGGAATCATAGGGGTTTTATTTCTATTTTTTTTCTAAGTATTGAGGCTATGGTATACCAATGTATAGGATGTAGTCATGAATGAAAAAATAGTTCTTGTTTGGGGGCATGTAGCTCCACGCATGGGGAACAAACCATGTTTCTAAGGGTAGTAAATTGATTTTACGATTTATTATTTTAGACTATAATTATTTCAAAATAATCTGGTTCACTTGGGTGTGATGTTATTGGTTATATAACTATGAACCTTCATCGGGTATGTAAACATGGGATTTTTTGTTCATCATAATAGGAACATGGGATCTTATGATCCGTGAATATGCTTTTCATTGTCTTTATGAAATTGTAATGTTCTAAAAGGGGTTGGGATGTTTAATGTTTAGACCAAAAAGATAAACAATATTTCCCTAATTAGCTTTTTTTAGGAATTATACATTGATAAACCATGTATTTAGTTCCTTATGAGATAAATATATGGTTCTATGTTTATATAGTACGTATGGGCCTAACTATGCTAAGGGAATGTATGAGTAATGAAAGGGGTTGGGTTGTTTAAAATTTAAAAAACATTATAAACAATGCTTTCTTATTTAGCCTTTTAAGGTAATTATACTGATACATCCAATAATTTTGATATTTGATGCAGATGATATGTGATTCCAGACATTGTCACAGGTATGAAAGTGTCCATGATACAGTTTATATGTGATACATGACTCTTTTATGGGTGAGAAAATGGCCTTCATGATGGATGTCATTTGAAATGGGTGTGATCAGGTAATATAAGTGTGGTGAGATGTGATTCTTGTTATAAAATTCCCAATCGAATATATATATATATATATAATTATGACTGTTATGGATTTTTGAAGATCATGTATGGTCCTCATTTTGATGGAACATATGCAAATTCATATGGATTTTCATGATGGAGGATGTAGGCTTCCACAATATCATGCATGGGATATGGTTCGTGAGGGTCCGAATTATGACCATGAGTGTCAGGATGATCATTACCAACTTGTAAAGGTTTTAGTACTATCTTGGAATCCCCAAAACATGGCCTAATTTTTTCCATTGTTGGATGAGAAACATAGGGTGAACTTGGTATGATTCATATAAGGAATCGATCAAGGAGCTTAAGGTGTTGATCTGTGCGTGGTTTACATGACTCATGAGTTTGAGTATCACCACCCACCATTATTTTATGGTGATGGTGGACTACATGTAGAAGTGATCTAGATCGAGTTAGTAAAAACAATTTTCTGTAACATTGAGACACCCCTTGGTTGTAGGGTGATGTTTGATACTTATATTCATAGAGGATTGGAAAAGCGATAGTGGGACTTGAATGTGAAGGATGTTAGAAATGAAGGATTGTCTAGGAAGGATTACAAGGAAATGTTCTTCCATCACATATTGTTAAAGATGTTGATGGTAGATAAATCCCATGAGTTCATGAACCTACAACAAAGGGAAGAATCTGTTATGTATTGTGTCGATAATTTCACCGACCTGTCCAAATTTGTGCCCTCCATGGAGGGTGGAGATATCTCCAGGGTAAGATGTTTTGGGGATGGATTTCATGATTCTATTAGGGTTAAGGTGAATATCTTCATGATTAATTATTTTTCATAGTTTCTGAATTTGGTGGGATTGCTGATGAAAACATGCTGGTCTAGTCATATCCATGTTTGGTGAAAATTTCATGTCATCTTATTGATGATGTATTAGGTAGGTTAAAGGGAGGCGATAATGAATATTAGTAGGAATGTCAAAAAAATGTCTCTTGTAGGCCAACAAGGAGTGTTTCAGGGATGGGGTTATTCCAGGGTGGGAATTCAGTGCATATTCATGGATGGGGTTAAACAATAGTCAAATTTCAAAAAATGGGATTGTCCCATTAATCACAAATTATGATGAATGTAATCCATAAATTCAAGGCCATGAATTCTAGGATTGAAAATTTCCATCCATATATTTGAGAGATATAACAAAATGAAATAGGATATACAAACAAAATCATGGGATATCCATTGAATTTGATGTAAAAATTCCACAAACATTATTTAATTAATAGACTATAAGAGTTCATCAGAACATCCCAATAAATATTTGTGGTAAAATTGTCTAATATTATAGGGTTTTGGGTGCCAAATTATGAGAAAAATCACTAAATACCAAATATAGGGTATTCATGTATGGATAATGAGATTATATAGGTGATCATGAAAACATCACTAGTTTAAAATCCCTATAATGGAGGATAAATATGAATTATCTTCTAGACCATGTGGGAGGGGGAGTATAAATAACCAACTTGTTTCCAAATCTAAAATTCGCGATCAACATACATTGTCTCTATGATTATTTTGAAAACCAAATAGCCTAATATAACCTCCATGAAATTATCTTTGAAATTAATATTCATATTAAATTTACATCCCAAGGTAAACACCCCACACCAAATAAAACATTTAGAACAAAATTATTTTTTAAGATCTATTTGAAATATATTTAAGAACCTGAAATATAAGAATCCATTTAAATCACCTTAAAAATAAAAGTTATATTAAATATTCATTAAATATGAAAAACAATTAAAAACTAGAGTTTAATATAGTCACCCTAAAAATGAATCTTTTCTACTATCAAAAGTTGATATTTCACATGATAAAAAATATCTCGGGATGTTATGATTGATTATGATTACTATATAGTATCATTATTTGGATTATTGGTTGATTATTTGATATTTTCTGAAATCTCATACAATATACATCTTATTATATATGTCTGATTCCATCTAATGGTTGGTGGATGTCAATGACATCAGTGTTCCTGAGTATCTACTCTTCTACTAAATCATTGACATGTATTTGTGGAAAAAATATACATTATTAATATCAAACATAGACTTGGATTATATCTAAGTGATAAAGTATATACATATAACATTGGGTTATATAATAGCAGGGATACAGTAGAGTTATAAGGAACAAAAACATTAAATGTTATTATTTTTTATACTAATAGTTTTTAAACTTCATTTTAGGTGAGTTAACAAGTTCAATAGGAATTCAAGATGTTTAGAGGAATTTTTTTTGAATATGGTGGGATGATGGGGTTAATATGCATGGGAAGATAATATAGGTTACCCAATGGGAATACATCAAGTCCCTGATGGTACTCTAGTGGATACAAGTCAACATTTGGGAACACTAAGTGCTTGATGCACATAGAACAAGTAGTCTATGGTGATATATGTGATATTTTATTGTTGGGGGGGATCCATTCTACCTTAAATATTATTCCTTAATAATTATTTCCATTTAGATTTAACAATGATTACCAGTAATTTGAATCTATATGTTTGTCCACACTCATTATCACCCATTTGAGATGGATTCACCCTCATCCTTGGACTCGATTGAAATCAATTATTTAAAGAGACTCTTTAGGGGAATTGTAATTCTATATATTACCCATATAAATGATCTTTATTATATTTCTCTATTTTAACATGAATATTTTTAGATTCCACCAATATAGGGCCTATAAATATATATGGAATCTCTTATTCCCCCAATTGTATAAGTTCTATAGGAGTTAAGTTTTTAAAAAGAAAATAAATTACCTTTTTTCCATCTTGAATAATATATTTTATCTTATGTAAGAAGATAATGAAAAACACAAAACATGTTATATGTTATTATATGTCAATAGGTGGTGGCATATAATCTTCCCCTCAGTCCAAAAATAATGGATCTATATTTAATTGTACAGGTGAACCAATTCATTTCCTCACACTCAGGAGGAGTTATATTGGAAAATTTTTTTCACAAGGTGAACCTAATGGTAATGAAAAATACTTTCATAATAAATATTTAAAAAAATATTATAGAAAAACTAATTTATTAAATCAATTTTATTTTAATTTAACTAATTAAATTTCTATTCTTGTATTTTTTATGATTTAAGTGTTTTTGTACCTTGGAATAGTATACTTGTTTTCAAATAATATTTTTTTATGGTTGATGTGTTCTGGTAGAGGAGTAAAAATCCTATATGATATGTCCCACTATATTTTAATTATACGTTTTGATTTTAATTAATAATTTAGTGACTGAACATGTCATGTAACATACATTTTGTCAAACCAACATTGTTGAGAATATAAGAATATATATAAATTTTAGTATATGATCCCATTGTAGTATCTATATATTGATGTAATTTTTTTTGGATGAGATTACAACACCATGAATTGTTATACCCATTTTCCTAATTCTGGGAGTGATTGGTTGCTATAGAGCCTTGACTACATACACATAATTTTTTATCCCCGGGTTGTGTCACTAGGTTCTTACTTGGTATGACAAAAATTTAAAAATGAGTGGTAGTATATAAGTATATGAGTGTCGTTTTGGTAGTTATGTTTTCATCCTCCTTTTGAGGATAGAACGGATGTGATATTTTATACTTTTAGATGACGTTTGAAGTTGATGTGTTGGGTATGAATCCTTTTGGAAGAAATACTTGATTAACTTTATAAACAACCTTGGTAAATGAAATATTAGAATAATATAGTTTTAAATGTTACTTATTATCCGTATCATTTTTTTATTCTATATACCCTCTATTATATTAGCAGTAGTTAAATTTTTTGAGATGACTACCAAATTGGTATGATATACATAACTTTCACGGGCCCCTGTATGATGCATGACTATTCTTATTTCCTTGTTCTATGTATGATTAAGGAATTCAATATCGGTAGATAGTTTTACATAGAGTAAAGGTGATAAATATATGTCCTATTTATTCTATCAAATAGAATTATATTAAACTCTAAATATAACATTTTGGAAGACTAGGGTCATCTCTCAAGTGGTTTTGAGCTGGTTCACAATTACTCATCAATAAATTATTTATATTTTTTAAATTTATTTTTAAAATTATAAAATAATGTTCAATGATGTTTCTTTAAATATTGTGTGTTTTTAAATACTAGATACTAATAAAAAACACTAAACATGTGTTACCAATTAAATGTGCCTACCATAGGTTTGAAAAACAAGGCTGTTTTACTGTCCAATTTAGTTTCTTAAGATTAATTGATAATACAATAAATACAATTCGCTATATAACAAAGATGAATATTGTCTTGAATGATTATGTCACCATCAAAACATCATTGGAACACTAAGTATCACATCC
Source organism: Viscum album (assembly GCA_963277665.1). Taxonomy (NCBI): domain Eukaryota; kingdom Viridiplantae; phylum Streptophyta; class Magnoliopsida; order Santalales; family Viscaceae; genus Viscum; species Viscum album. The sequence goes on from OY728152.1 coordinate 1,429,022,530, forward strand.
TCCTTAGTATCATGTGATGAAAATACCATGAATGTAGACAAGCTTCCATTATTCACCCATTCATAATCATACAATTCTTATACTATTATCCAAAAAACTCCAACCATATGAATTTAGGTCAATATAATGTATGGAAAATGATTTTGTTAATATTAGAATGAGGGTGTAGAGATTAGAAAGATATTGTGATAAAACTCTCCATAATACCTTAGAATGTCCACTACTCAATGACAACATAATTAGATATTTTATTAAATAAGAGAAGATTCATGGGGGGGCAGAGAACAATTATAGAACTTATAATTAGTTTAGTTTATCAGAACCATAAATATTGAATTGGCACAAATAATTAGTCACTAAACATTAAACAATAATAAATAAGAATTAATAAAGTTAAAATTTAGCAACTAAAATTAATTTTGACCAATAATACATTCATCCATGTACTAAATCATTTATAAATATTGGAGGGGGGCATATATAGAGGTATAAGGGATGAACCTTTAATAACACCCAAAAAATATCATTTCCATATGAATGTTTCAATGTATTCAATGTTAGTAGATCCAAGGAGGTTTCTAGTTCTATTATCAAATATTTGGGTGTCGAATGGAATTATTCATCGATCCGTTACATGAAATGGTCATGTATTGAAAATATAACATCTAATATTATAGGTATACTATGAATCTTTATCACATGGGACTTATATTTATTAAATTGTAATTATTTTTTCTTCAGGAATTAATTTCAAGAGTAATCCAAATATGGGTAGTGCACTGGCTATGGACTCAACACTAAGTGGTATTGTGTACTCCCTCTCATATAATATTATTTTAGTTCTTGGGGAAGTTCCCATGGAATATGCATCCTCATACTAACAATATCACTAAATATAGTTGCAATACGCTTTAGGTCTTGACTAACCTATCATTATGGTGTTTCTTTTTCTTCATATTTTTGAAATCAACAACATATTATTTATGAATCTTCTTATTGAAAAATATGTTTATATATCATTTTCTCTAAAATTATAAAAATATGACATCTTATAAGAAATTTTCATTGTGGTAAAATTATCTTATATATTACTTGTTCCAATTTTTGTATACTCTAAGTTCTTATATATCATATTTTGGTGGAAATGATGTTGAGCATAAGAAAGTATTCAGATGTAGAAAAGTATGACATGTTAAGTAAAACATCGAATAGAGTATAGATCAAAATATGTATGAATTATATTATATTTTTTCTAATGAATACATGTTTGTATCTCTCGGTTTCTCTAAAAACATCTTACTTATCATCATTTCCCTCAGAATAATCATCCTCCATAACAGAAATTGAAACTTCAAAAACCATTGGCTATTATATATCTATAATATAATAGAGACAAGGTTAGATATTCATCAGTGTGATATTTATTTTCTTCTTATAAATTTTTAGCTTCTTGAAATCCAATTCTTTCTTAATCTGTTTCATTTTAAATTTAATTAGCACCTCAAAAATCATTATAGTCAATGTTAAAATTAATCTAATGATTAGAAACTCAACATAAAACATCAATTTTGGTCTATTTATCATTTAATCCATTATTAGAGAATATTTAGAGAATGAAACATTTTATAAATAATTTAAATTATTTAATAAAACAATTGGAATGTTTAATTTTGTCTAACTGAAATTTTCTCATTTTTCATAAAATAAAATAAATCACATTTGTATTTAGTCTAATATAAATTACTATTTATATGTAACTTTATACTGAAGATAATGTAAGACTTTGGCTTCAACACTCCCACATAGTTAAAATAGATCTTTTCCTCATTTTCTAAATGGCCACACTTTTTCTCATGTTAGCCAACTTTTCCTCATCTTCTCAATGGCCACACATTTTCTCAAGTTAGTCTTATATAAAAATAAATGCTAATTGAATCAAAAGTAATGGAAATAAAGTAAAAATAGATATCAAATTCATTTATCCCTCTCTCCTAGACTCCTTATAATAATGATCCATTTCCCACATCTTTGATATGATCCAAATTAAATTTTTATAATATTGTTCGACCCTTCCTTATCAAGGTTTAATATTCCCTTCACCTAAATCAATTTCATATTAATAATTTGAGAAAATACTATTTTTTGAAACCCATGATATGTGGTAATAAATTGTTCAATTTTTAAAGTTCTTAATTTATTTTCCACACACTGAGTTCATACTAATCATAGAACTTCATGTGGGGAAACAATTATTGATTATCCTCAAATTTTAAGTGACTTAAATTATTGAATTTTAAATTTTTCATTGAGGTTGTTATTTTAATATAATAAATGTTACCCAGGATAATATTATAAAATTAAAATAACACATTTAAATCAATGTATAATCCATTAGAATCATTCTCCATATTTTCTAAATATATGGATTCATGGTACAAGTATGAATTATATATTTTCTACTGAAGTGGTTAAAATTTTTAATCAATTTTTTTCATTTTATTAAAATGTATTGAATCACAATTTAAACTTAAAAAATCAATTGAATATGTAAAACATGAAATATCATCTCCGTTCACCATATTTGTTTTGTGAAAATTAACCAAGGCTTAAAAAATTCATTTTCCAATGAAAAGTATATTAATAATAAATAGTGTTACAATTAAATTACATGGTAACAAAAAACCTCGAATAATTGGGTATGAAATTTCATCAAACCGACCCTTAGTGAAATCAAGTTAATGTATCTACATGAAATACCAAAAAATTATAAAATCTATTTAAATATGTATTCCAGAAAAAATGATGATTGTGAAAGGAAAATAATAATTGTTTAACCATTAAGATGGTGATGATTTTTTCAATCCATCAAAAATGATGTTTTTTTTTGTAAACCCTAATTTGTTGGTTTTTGGGGGTTTAATTAATAAGAAACACAAAACATTATTACTCACAGTTCCATTGATTTGAGACAATTGTGGAAAACCACATATGAAAATAGTGAATGTATGAATCCCAAACATAAAATATTTGTCATGGATTATTTAGTGTAGTGGGGTATGCATGATAGAGTCAAGAAGCTCCCTATTTATTATTTTACCGTCTAGTAAATTATCATGATTTTTTAGTTGTGTCTAATACGTTACCATATGACTTGATATATATTTTCATTTAAATACCTCATCATTGGTGGTATCTTTCTTAACTCACTATTCAACCGTTTACTCTATACTAGATTACTCATAAACATAATTAATGTTTATGGATAATTGTGTATTAACTGAGAGTATATCATAAACAAAAAGGAAGAGATATCATAATTCATGTAAAAAGTTATATATGTTCAAGGAAAGATCAACACCCTTTATTTTCTTGACATGGATATAATATTATTTTTGGAATTCCAATGGATAAATTTTTTGAATGATTAAGGGAAAAGTTTTATAAATTTCAACATCCACTATCAGGATGTAAACTTTATATGATAGTGGAATGAGGTAATTTCATTCCATTACTGATTTTTGAAGGATATCAAGGAAATAATCCGATAACACGGTAATATACATTGATAATTAATTGATCATCAATAGTTTAAGGGACAAGAAAACCCCTTTACCTTTATCTACACATATCAAATTTAAAACTCTATCGAAGTTTTATGATGTAATCAAAGAATACTTATATTTTAATTCAGGGGTGTCAAAAGCATATTATATATATATTTTTAACTTTTTTTAAAATTTTATGTTAAATTTTGTGAACCATTTACAATTTGATGGTGAAAAGTGATTTACTAACCCAAAATCCCGAACATGTGAGCTATTTGATGAAAGGTATTTTTGGGATGAAAATTGAATAAAAAATATAAATAGTTTTTGAATGCATCATAGTAGTTTATCAGGTTTGTTTCTCAAGGAATTTTAGAATGGATCTCAACTATTCTCAATCATTTATTTGTTTTTTTAATTATTTTTTATAAAATAAATAATTTATTGGGTTTTGTTTCATAATGAGTAAAAGTTAATAAAATGATGAAAACACCAAAAAAGGGTTAATTGGTAAAATGTTTTTTATTTTATTAGGAAAATACATGTCCTTCAATTTCTATATTAATCTAATATAATTTATTAATAATCAACTCAATTATATTTCATGGATGAACTACATCATCTTAGATTCTACATCTCATTAAACCTCTGAAAACATCCTTTTAACACTAATACTCATATAATCTATAGTTTCATGTGATTAAATTGCATGATAGTAGACCAGACATATCCATTAACCCATTACCAGTAATACAACATTTATCTACAAATATATAAATCTCTAATTAAACAAAATTATTATGAAGGGAAGACAGTGAAAATGTATTTATTTAGATTTAAATAATGTTATATAGATTATGAAGAGAAAGCGAAGAACCTCTTCACAATCACTAGAAAATTCACTACCCCATAAAAATTTAATTGAAAATGTAAATAAATAATATAATGAAATTGAGATCATCTTGAGAAAACCCTTATAATTGTATCCCAGGTCAAATTTTCATAACAATTATCATTGAAGAGGCATGTTGAGGGAAGAATAATATTAAATTAATCATAACAAGGCTTCATTGAAATCAATATAACATAACTAAAATTACAGTAAACCTATAATATAAATGATGATTAAATGTTTTGGTTGTGAAGAAGTATATTAAGAACTATATACATTTTAAATATAGTATAGTGGAATCCTATGTTTTTAACTACCTAGGTGTGAATAATATCATTTCCCACAATTTTAAAAAATGGCATGATTTGGAATAATTTAGTGATTAGAGATGTTTTTATGTTTTTAAAATAGTTGAATTGAAATTAAGAGAATATATGGTACTAGGTTTTGGTTATGGGTTCTAATTAAAAAACTATGGTTGTACTGAATATAGTCCACTCTCTTTATTAATAACTAATAAATTAAGGAACCCAAAGTAATTTAATATATCATCTAATGTAGATGGATATTGTAAATAATTAACTATCTATAATCATTTATTAATCCATCATACTTCTTTATGAATGTATAATTTATGAATGACACAAAAAATGTAATTTATACCCAAACTATAAGGTTAATTCCCAATTTGGTCTTACTATTCTGATGAAATTGAAGATCAATTCACAAAATTCACAAAAATTACAATAAATAATGTAAAAACATCTCCCACACAAGAATATTATATCAAATATAAGATAAAATTACTGGGGTTTAGATTTGATTCATCAAAAAAGAAGGAAAAAAATGAACCTATTTAAAAACAAATAAAGTGAATTATAAGAAAAACCAATCACTAAATATAAATGTTAATCGACTTAATGAAATTTTATCCTCTAAGCAAAAGAATAATGAATTTTAATTTGATATAATTCCCTTATATGATCACCAAATGGTCCTTACCCCTATATTAAATGTGATATAATATTGAAGTGAGAGGGATAAAATTATAAAAATAATAAAAAACATGTAATGAAAACTAGAGAAATCCTTCAATAGTAGACTATTATGATCCCTTATCAATCAACATTACTATTTTTATTTAGAAATTTTTTTATATAAAATATTGGTTAGCATGAAATGAAAATTTTTATTGGAGTTTTAAAAAATTCCTTCAAATTTATTTTTCAATCCCTACTAGACCAAATCTGTAGAATTATTCATTTCTTTCTTTGGTCAACAATTAGACATGATGACTTTTTTATTTGGTAAAATTATATCATTTGTAATTTAATTCATTATGGAATATAATATTTTTAGGAACACATGAATTTATCAAATCATCAAGGAATCTGATTTGAAATATATTCTTGTAGTTTAACTAGATTCATAAAGGCATTATCACCTTCAATTTGGACATGGCTCTGAATTTTATCTATCCATTATATAATGATATTGAAAGTGTCATTTTACAAAGCTACACCAATTCATATGTCAATTATTACAATCATGCATGATTCTTCCCTCTATAGTGTATAACTAATTATTGTATAATTTATAAAATTTATAAAAATTGATTTCACATCCATTGAAATAAATTCCATTGGTATGATAGTTACCATGTTATATGTCACATGATATTTTTTTCATTTAAAATATTTTGCATTTTGGAATATAAAGAATGTTTTAATTCATATGTATATAATATTGAATTTTCATAAAATGTAATATTTATAAAGTATTTTTTACATAAATATGTAAGACATTCTTTCCCAAATGTAAGATTATTTCTAAATATGTATGATATGAGAAATTTGAAAAATCTATTTCTATGGGTCACATAATAATTTTAATTTTTATATGTAATATTTTGGTATTATTATGTAAGGCATGAAAATTATCCTAAATTTTTATTCATGTTCATTTGTAATATGATGAATATCATACATGATACATAATATGAGGAACATGAAAAAAATTTAATATTTCAATACTCAGAATCAAATATATAGTCTGGAAGTATTAATTTTTTTTCTCATTTCTATACATTATATGTATCAAGTGACACTTTTTGTAAAAATTTCTTTACTCCAATAAAACTGTCACAAAAATATTACTATAAAATAGAAAAATTTTATGGATTTTCAAATAAATTCCTTAAATTATTGAATTAATAGAATACACACTAATCAATATATATCCATAATAAATCCAAATTTATTTTGATGATATAAAAATTAATTAAGTTTATATAAAAAATCTAGGAATTAACTTATTGAAGTGAAACATTAAAATAGTTAAAACATAAGTCATATCAGTCGGCCAGGAGATGAAGCCTTTATAAGTGCTAGATAATTTAAGATTTATTTATGGGAGGGGTGATACATAATGAAATTTCCTTGCATGGGGTGACTTCTATATGTTGGTGTAGATTTATACCATGATAGATGTTTCCTATAGGCATATATATTTCATTTTGAATGGTTGTGTTCTTTGTGGTTTTCTTTTTCAACATTGTACATGATTTTACATGTAGTGAAAATAAAATATATCTTTTTAGATAATTCTATGAATATTTATCATATTGAACTCAGATAAATATCTGGATAATTTTATGTTCTTCTCAAATGAACTTTTTGAGTATTTTTAATATTGAAATTTAAATTCTATTGGCTTTATCTCATAGTGGTATCATTTTGTCTTATTGATGAAACCTACCATTTGTAATATGTTTTATTTCCCATAGCATAAAAATAATTAAAATTGAATTATCAGTATACATCATTGAAATAATCTTCAAAGAATGACTAACATGTCATAGTATGAAGACTCGATCTTTAATTTTTTTTAAATTTTAACATATTTTAAATGAATACACGATTGGAATTTTATTTATTTATTGGTGTATATACATATTAAAAACTTTAACTTCATATATATAATTTTCTTCTTGGTATAATATTCATATGTGTCATTCTTTATAATAATTTAATAATACTTAGTACATATATGTTTTCGTGGGAAATGAAACATTACATATTAATCCATCCTAATTATTAACTGTGTGGGCTCATTTATATGTCATTAGATATAAGATAAATCATCTTTTGTATATATTTCACTATATTTTGAAAAATTATCCCATGTTACATATCACTTGGTTCATCTAAAACAACTTATTTATCATCATTAAACATTAAAAAACCATCTCACATAAAAAGATGACTTCAATTTTTTAAAAATGGAATTTATTTATTTGTCCCATTGTAGGAAAACTTCAATGTATTCTACACTATGGAATTATATTTTGTTCCCCCTAATTTTAATCATTTTTAAAGTACACTTATTCTGTGTTCATCCTCATCTTAAAATTAAATATCATTACAAAATAGATGAATGCCATGCTAATATTTTTATAAAGATGGTATTTTTTTTAAAATGAAAATTTTATGTCGTTTTACCATTTAATTATATATTAAAAACAAATTATATGGTGAGTGAATTTATAACATTAAAAAATTAAATAACTCTAATCTAAAGTTCAATACAATTGAATGTTGTATGATTATACAAATAGTAAAATAAATACTTATTCAGATACAGTATTATAGAATATTATTTATATAAAAAAATAAACTGAAAATATAAAATAAAAACAATCATTACAATGGTATGAAATGTTTTATCATACTTATGGTAGATATATGAGGTATATACACATGGGTTTTCCAAGTATACTTGTTGGGGTGTTTTTTCAATGGGACTCTCACTTTTAGGATGTATGTTCACATGTGGAATTCAACTTATATATATACTATTTAACCTAGTCTCACATTCCATATAGGAATATAGTTTTTTTGGGTATTCTGTTGTTATGATGCATATTAATATCATTCCAAGACTCAGTATAATTTTTATACTCACCTGGTTCCCACAAGAAACATGTATACTCTTTAGGAATTTCTTCTAAGTAGTTCATGAAACCCATGGTCATAATCAGGATACGGTTGTTTAATCACATTAATAAGGAAACCAATATTCAAATAATATATATTACACATACCATTTTATTTATACTATTTTACAGAAACTGGGAGGTTCATATGAGGTTTTTTCATGTTGTGAATTGGGTGATATCAAGGTATTCCAGCCCCATATATTAAATATTAATATCAATTCCCACAAAAGGGATCTTGGGTATGGTTTTAGTGAGTAGGAAGAAGATCAGACAGATGGAACTAAGGATGCAACTCATAAATATGCCTCTATAGATTCAATATGGGGGAAGATTGAGATTCTAGGGGCATCCTAGGGTTTATTTTTATTCATATACTAAAATAATTCCTTTATCATGTGTCTTATGTATCATGGAAGGTGTCTATGGGTCATAAAATATTGGACATCAAGCCATTTTTCATGCTTTTCTACGATTAATTGTGTTATATCTAAAAAAACCGATGATTCATATTAACAAAAAGATTAATAATATACAAATAATTTTATTAAAATATTTATTGTTACAATGTAGGTTAACATTGATCATTGATTTATTCCCTTATTTTTATACCATATTTATTATTAATGACTGTCGGTTTCATTAATTCTATACTTTATGAAATAATTTATTTATTCTAATTGATTTTTAGTGTCTATGAAAGTTATATAAAATTCATATAAGTGAAATATTAAAATGAAAAGTTTTTTTATTAATGGAAATGGATGCGAGGGAGACTGTAATGGGGTTAGAATAAACCTAGAAATATAGTCTAAATGTTTGACTGTCTAAAAATTGAGAAAATGTTATAATGTTCTCCAAAACATGATTGTATAATATAATACATTAATTAGTGTTCCTGACTTATAGGAAAATTAATATGGAAAATCATATAAAGCTATAAATACATTTTATCCTTGGGATTTGGAGGGTTTTCCATAACTTCATTGTGCCAAGATATGGAGATCCTAAAAGGGATACTTCAACTACTAATATCATGATGTATTACAAATTTAATAAATCCCTAAAATTATGGGTCAAGTAATTCTTATAGATCAATGGAGTCGGTTTATTACCTTTATTATGTTTTTTAGATAACAGAAACACTCAAACAACACAGATTCTAGTTATCTTCTATTTGGCTAAGATGGTAAGTGTGATGGTGGTGGGATATTATAATAGTTCTTATGAAAGTCCAAGGCCATTCCGGGAAAATTATTATTATATATTTTCATCGATAAGATTTACTGTGAAATTTTCTTATTGGTGTAGGCTTAGGAATTTATCTAATAGAGGAAACACTTGGTGTCTTTTATAGAATACACTACTCAATATTTTGATTTTATCCATTTATATAATAATATTAGTTGTAATGAAGAGTCAAAGGAATGATATTTTTAGGTGGGAGTAAATAAGTCTCAGTATCATTAGGTGAAGCATATCCACCTTTTATGAATGGTAATAATGTGTCTGATTTTATGATTGGATCTAAATGGTAGTTAAGTGGAGGTTTCTCTTTGTTTGGTCATACCTTGAGTGACATTTTCCCTATAGATTGTACGAGTGAAGAGAGGCGATGATTATATTTGGATCCATTAATCAATACCATGTTTTTGGTGTTCCTCTACTCCTAACATTGATAGGTCACCTATCAATTTTCATTAGTTTTATGTTTTTATCATATTAATACAAATTATACATTTGATGTGATGTAGTATTTTTAATGTTTTTAGTAAACCCATATTTATAAACTATAATGAAAAAGTATCTTTGATCATGTTAGAAACCAACATTAGTCAAATTAGGTAACTGAGGCATTGTTAGGGGTCATGGCCATTAGGGAAACCTAGATACAATATTGATGGTTTGATCAGAGAGGATAACATAGAAATAAGTGTTTAATAGTAGATGTGAAATGGACTATGAGGAGTTTCTCGCGACAAGGATAACATGTTATTTTATGCAGGGTGTATAATCTATTGTAACCTATCACTAATGTAGGAGATGTTAAATATATTACTAAAGGTACTATTCTAGTATCATATATGTCATCTCGTTCTTCATTTTATATTGGTGATTAGTATTCCTTTATTTATGATAAATTATTTTCCTTTCATAACCATAAAAATTAAAATTAAAATAATTTTACGATACATTAAACCCCTTTAATAAATGTAGATATAGAATGAAAATATATATATTTTACATTCATAGTCATGTATTTTTTAAATATTTGGGATCTAACATATTATGATATGTAATCCTTAAATAACATTCTTGGAATGGACTTGTTAAATAAGTTTCAACCATGGATTGATTTTATCAGTTAGATGTGTATGCTTCCAATTTTCATTTGGGGATAATTATACCATCTATGGTTTTTGGCGGTTCCAAGGTAGTCCAATAGGTTCTAATTGTGGAAAAGATATCATTATCACAAATGATATGTCTAGTCCCATTGTCATAGTGTATGATGTTAAGGAGTTAAAACCCCTAACTCTAATGGTGGATCCATGCATTGATTTATTCATATAAGATATTTTAGGGCTTCAATCATTGTTTGAGGTTAATTTTACCATATATTTTCATCTTGAAATTTAATTTTTATCAATTCAACGATATATAATGGGAAATACATAGTGAATGATTTGATGATTCAAATAGTTGAATTGGAATGAAAAAAGATTATTATGAATAACACCTCTCCCTAGGATGATCAAGTTCTCCTTTCAAATAAAATAGATTAAATTATATATATTTTAGAAAATTATTTGAAACTAAATCAATATATTATCATTAATTTATAACTTTTTCCTGGAATTTATGATAAATTAGATCAATTATAGGAGAAAATATGGCATATAAGAAATAACACATCATTAGAAATAATTAACATTAGGTCAAGCCAAAACATATAAAATAGAAAAAAATTCAATACAGGTGTATTCATTTAAAGTATAGGGTATTTATTTTTGGGTTAACAAATTCCACAATGAATTTAATAGAATTAATGAATAGTATTATTCAATAATTTCAAGATCATTCATCTTGTTATTCATGGATGATATTTTTTTAGATCTAGTGATGAGAAAGGGAGAAATATACAAATTGTATTAGGTTTATTTTGACTGAACCATGTTTAAACAAAGATATATAAATTCTTTTTCAGGACATGGGATGTAATATTCCCTAATCATGTAATCTCTAATGAAAAAACATAAGTAGATATTGACAATGTGTAGTTTTCTAGGTTAGGGAAAGTTCGATCATTTGTAATTGAAATCAGTAGTTTCCAAGGAATATAGGGTATTGTCATCACATTAGATTGGATTTATCATTTATTAATAATCTTATGAAATATTTCACTAATAATGTTGATGATATTTATTTGTGGTTTCTCAAATATGAAAAATTCACATTAGAGATAAATAAGTGGTTGCCCACACCAATAGTTCAAGTATTACCTAAACCACATGAGGGGTTTAAAGTATATTTTCATTCATTATGAGTCATACATATATATTTTATTATAAAATATCATTTCATAGTAGAATATAGAAATAATTAATAATGTTATAATTAATGGAACTTTCCTACGCATGATCTAGAATTGATAATGATTGATTATTTCTTAATGTTATGGAGGTATTATCATCATGGATAATGTTTCATAGTGTTTTTCAATCATAAGATCATGAAATATATATTTTCATATGGAGATATTAATCTAACGATATTTAATTGGGTTGAGTATATCACATCATTCTACTTTTATATTCAATATTCTAATGTAAATTTCAATGTGTTTGTCGATTCTATTTTTAGGAAAATTAACCACTATTATGTGTATGACCTAACAGAAGAATCCTGATTGGTGTGTATATTTATTGAAAAAAATTAGAATATTAGGGAGGATGATATCCATTTTCATTAATATCACATATATATTATATTATTTATCGTAGAATGCATCAAGGACTCCTATATGTCTATTTATGATTATGACGTTATTTGAGAGAAACTTTATTATGGGGATACCCTCTTGGGCTATTTCCATGATTCCACATCCTTCTTATATATAAACGGAAGAATTTGTATCCAAAATAGTATAAAATATGACATAATAAAGGTTTACCATTCATCTAATTTGGATATATATTCTATAATCAAGTAGAAAAATATTCATATTTATCACCAATTATAGAGGCCGAGTATTAAGAACTATATTATAAAGTTAGTTTCTCGATGTCCAGCCTATTAAAGATAATGGAAACAAATAAAAGATCATATAGTACAAATTATTGACAGAAACTAAAAATTATTAACTCTATTGAAATAATGATTTATTTATTGAATAGAATTCACATAACTTATATATTTTGAGGTACATTATATGTTATAATGGATTGTCTAACTATGATGATCCACTACTAACTTATAAAAGGGGATTATTTATCTGTTGATCTTGAGAGGATACGTGTAAAAGATATCATAATGTTATATATTCTTCCATGTATAATAATTTTTATAGATATCCTTATTTTAAATATTGGATTTAGCATGGGATTCAATCATCAATGGGTTCTTAATTCTACGTACATACTAGTTTCCACTTACAGACTAATGGATAGTTCGAGTGAATTTTTTTTATTCTGAAAGAAATGTTTAAACACGGTATAATAGATTTTTGTCTAATGCAAGAACACCATTATCCAGTGGAAGTACATTATAATAATATTTACCACTCATCTATATATATTTTATTATATGAAGATCATTAAGGATGATCATTCTGTTCCCTTATTTGTTGGACTAAAATATTCAAGATTTTAATGATAAGGACTTAATTTACCCAAATGATAATAGAAAAGGTAAAATTTATCTACTATTTTTTCATAACCACTCAAATAAATTAAATTTACATGGGAAATCATTGAATGTGACCCATAGAATTCAACGTCGGTGACTATATGTTTGTTTATGCTTCACTAATGTTGGCTCAATGATGAGTGGGTATATAGGGGAAACAATCTCCATGATTTGATGCATCTTTTGAAATTTTAGAAAGTGTCTATGAAATCTATTATAATATCCATATTCCTTAGAAATTAAGATCTATACATAATATATTCCATGTTTCACATGCTGGAATGAATGTCCATCACCCATCAAACATGATTCTGTATGCCAATATCATGATTGAGGATAACATGTCCAATGTAGATAATCTTCTAAATATAATTTTCAAAAAATATCAATGTTTTTGATCAAATGTTGATACACATTTAATAGATAGTATGGAAACATAAAAGTCTCCAACATGATACTTTGGAGGAGAGTATGAAGTGATGTCTCAATGGTTAAACATATTACCTTCGTAATCTAGATAAATCTACATACAAATGAGAAACTGATGGTTTAAAATTTTTAAATACACTAACCAGTAATAGTTATTATTTCATTTTATATAATATGTTATTAATATTTTTTAGTAATATTTTGTTTTCAATTGGAGTTAAATAAATATGAAAAATATTTATTAGAAGATAGAGTGAAGAGGGGGTAAGTACCCATGTTTTGAGGGAACCTGGTCCTCAGTGGAACTCTAGTCGATACAGGTCCTCTTTCTATACCACTGGAGACCAAGTGGGCGTATACTTTGTACTTGGTGGAGATGTAATTCATTATTTTGTTTTTGAGAAAAATATTCCTTTCTATATAAAAACTGGGTTCCATAAATACCCAATACTTTGGATTTTAACCACATTCTTTTCCTTTATAGAATATATAGAGATCCTCTATTTCTCTCCTCTGTTTTAGTAAGATCCACCTTCATCATAGGATTGAATTTCAACTAATTAGTCACATAAGATCTTATTAATTGGGGTAGAATAATAGAACCCATTTAATCATCATATTTATCCTATTTCCATATAGAATTTGGTACAATCCCATTTTCAGTGATTCTAGGGACTGTAAACCATATTGGAAATATTTTTTCTCGATCTATCCATCAGTTATGGGAGTACCCTCATGATAAAGCAGAGATATTTCCTTTTAATTTATTTTTTGAATGCATTTTATGTTATAAATGTAGATAAACACACAAATCCCCAACATTAATGGATTGTCTATGTCAATAGGTAGTTTCATGTCTTCTTCTCTTAATAACTCAAATATATAGTCTTTATTTGTTTTTATATGTGAAGATCTTCCTTCTCTAAAAATCAATGTGTGTTATATTGGTAATAGTTTCGAGTCTGGTGAACCCAACGATTTATTGGATAGTAATGTTTTTATAAATTGTTTTGGAATAAAAATAAAGTTTTGGACTAAGTTTAAATTTTTACTAGTTACGAGGACATACCTATTATTTGATATAATCATTTTCTTATTGTAACTTAGCGTTGCTTGTTTATAAATAATTGATCCCTATTTATTGATATGTTTGTATACATGATTAAATAACATATATGATTCCATGAATTATATTTTATATAAACATTCACCTTGTGAAATATGTTTTGATTAATAAACATATAATGAATCCAATTGTTTCAAATTAAATCCATGTTGGGCTTGTTGAAATATATTAAAAAAAACTCTATATATAAATAAAAATTTATCAAAATTTTGATGTACTGTAGGTTCTTCTTAGACAATCTCAGAACATGCTGACTAGGTATACTTGTTTCTCCTATTTGATGTGGGATGGGATGAATGATCACCCAAACTATACATACAACATTAATTTTTCCTTAGGATGGGTCATGGGATCCAAAATTTGTTTTCACACAACTACATATATTTATGTGTGTGGGGATGCATATATGTACATTAGGGGGGTTGGTATCTTGGATACCTCCTTTTATGGTTGATAGTAGAACCACATTTGAAACAATTATCATTGGAATAATCTTGGAATAATTACTATAGACCCTTCATGTTTACAAAGTTTATTTCTAAAAAAAACATTGTTGTTGAATGACTTATTCAAGCAGGTTTTGTTGAATTATTTTTTAATTTTATTATCATTTTACTGATACAATTTATACAGAGGTTTATTTCAAAAGGTTATATAAAAGGTGTTGGATGTCTATATAGTATTATATTCCCACACATCTTGCGAGCCCCTATGGGATGCATGAATATGGAATTGTTTGTGATCTTGGTAAGGGAATGGAACAAAATATTGGGATTTTGTTTCAAATGGATTTTGGGGAATGATCAATTTGTTTTGGATCAAATTTTCGATAGGTGAGGTAGATGCACATGGGATATCACTAGATACCCACATGGGGAGTTTCTACTGTTTATACCTTAATTTTATAATATAGGGACGTGTATGCCCTGGAACATTTAGAAAAAATACTTTCTTATCTAGTCTCACATACCATATGATTCGTATAGATTTTAATTGTTATTGAGTGTATGTGATAAATGTTAATATCATTCCATTACATAGTTTGGGTTATATTAATCAAATGATACTCTAGAAAAATAACTTTTACACTTAGTGTGGAAGGTTATCAATGAATTTTCTTCCACTCATGAGAATAATCATTGTCTGTTTATTATATCATATTAGGGAGTAAAAAAATATTTAAACATGCTTTAATCAATAAAAAATGTATATTAAAGATGTAGGTGATTAGGATGTTCACCAATAAAAATATCAAAATGTGATATGGGTGTGGTTATGTATTTGGTTCCAAGAAATTAGATGATTATTTGTTAGTTTTCCTATTCACTATACTTGGATTGTATTGAAACTAAATAACATATGTTTTTTATACTATTTTAATATGAAATATTGGGGAAAGAGGGGTGGTTTTTTGTGTATTCATTTTTTCCCACATATGACTCCATGATTGTGGTATACTAGCCATATATGTTCTCCATTAACTTGAGACTTGTTAGGGAGCTTATACTCTATTAGATATGGAATTTATAATGGGATGTGTGTTATGATATCAGTATTTTATACCATGTGTTTCCATTTATGTAACTACAATGAATATGTGGTGAATATCAGTTATAACATTCATTTATTTCATTGTTATTCTCTAGATAACATGATTATTATGACTAATACCCTTATTTCGGTAACATAGGGCTAAATTGAGGCATGAAATTAGGTTCAGGTTCTCAGTGGCCACTGGAAGGATTAATTTCACTATATTACAAGTTATTTTGATTTTATGAAGAATGAGTATTTGTATTCTTATAAGTATATTTTCATTTAGTAAACATTATTATAGAGAGACACATCAAACCATGATTTCATATAAATCATGAATGTTAATTGAAAAATTTATAATTTGTGATTTTGTGTATGTTTTTGTTAAAAAAATATATATTGATGATGAAAATAGATACTAGTATTTTATGGGAGTTACATCATTCCTACAGATAAATATATTAAGTATTATTATATAACCATTCAATTATACTTATGTATATTCTAGTATTGTGTTATTTTATCTCACAAGGAGAGTGATCATAGATACTGGATATTTACTTTAGATATTTTAGATGATGGATTGAAGTATTTATTAGGAACACAACATTTCTTTCATCTATATCCAATGTTATGTTTCCTTATATTTTTTGGATGTGTTTTTATATCTTGGGAGATTTATTTGGTTACCGTGTGTTTAATTATAAATATGTTGTTATATTTTTTATATTTAAATTATATTATTGATTATTCTTTTATACTATTGAAGATTATATCACATGTTAGCATTATATATGTTTTTAATGGTAGTGACTCAAATTATTTCATGTGGAAAACATAACAAAATTCCCTAGCCTTTGGCTAAACTGAGGTGAGATTAGGGAGTTTATTAACTAATAAATCATGGAGTAGAAGGTTTGTATTTGAGTGATATGATGGAACTTGGTGTGAGTTATATATAAGGATTTTTTTTCATAAACTATAGAAACAATGTATAAGTATTAAAGTTTCCTCATTCCTAATTATAAAATATATATGTTTTGAATGAAAGATGATTCATTCCTATGAAAATATTTTGAGTCTACAAATATACTTGAGAACCTATAGAAATTTTATCAAAGTTAAAAATTTGGCTTAATCTATAATAATATAGATTTTTAATCTAACATAATGTTTTAATTTTATTTTATATATTTTTTATGATATTTTGTTCAAGGTAGATAGATGTGTGATCCTTCTATATCAATATCTTTTTTATTGAGTTTGAGTGTGTAGGTTTTCTATGTATTTTTAGGTAAGGAATTAGTGATATTGCACTGGATCTATTTGATCATGTTCCAAGAGGTGGTTACTGAAAATTAAAACATCATAAGTTGTTATACAGTGATTTGTGACCGAGATAGTAGATGAGACGATGTGACATAGCTCTAATTTGATTCAAAGATAGAAATTTTTGGACTACTAGGTATATACTATGACTATGTTATTATTGTGTGACTTTTTATATTTTATTTTATATATATTGGTGTTATTCCATATCATTATAACTCAAGTCTTTCAAATTTCATCAATTTTTTAATAATTTAAATTCTTATTGAGGATATATTTTCATTTTTGAGGACATCTGTGTACCCTAAAGATTAGGAACCACTATGTTAGAAATAATTTAAGTGACCCCTATAGTTGATTATGACCGAATATGTATTTTGGAATCAAATGGTGACTAAACCACACCCCCATAATTATTATATTAAAATCATTTTACAACATAAGATATTTCTCATAGATGACAATTTGTATGAGTTTTAAATATTTGATGTTAAATGGGTGATTGAGTTAGTTAGATTATATATGTTTTATTTAAACTATATGTGGCTTATTTGAAGGTATTTTTGGTAATATATATATACATATATATATATAAAATTTCAACCCAGAATTATATTAAATTTTTTGAATAGATAGTCAAAATATTCTGAAATGGAATTTAACTGATGAAATATTCTCCCCTTTATAGATAATATGATATAATATTATGTGAGTTGGGATGTTTCACATTCATCATATGACTATATAATGATTAATTATCATGTAATTATTTATATTTTATCATGATAAATATTTCAAATCTTTTAGAAAGATTAGTGTAGATCCTTTTAGTTAATCCTTCATATGAATAAAAGTTCATTGGAATGGGAATATATATTTATTTTATTATTTTTCTTGTTCAAATATCACAATTAAATTTCTAAAAAATATCATTACATTAGTGTTTGGATTAATATAGGATTGTTGTGATTGAATCATCTCATTTTTATATCATTATAAAACTCAACTCTGACATTAGAAATTTATACGTGAGGAATCATTATATCTTAATAATTATTTAAATTGATGGATTCATGTTAAATTGTATTTAATTAAAAATATACAATGATATAATGTTGGGAAATTAATTTTTTTTGAGATATGTGATTTGTTCAATGATGTTACTGCACAGTTGTTTTGGTAGGCATTACTCATAGTTTCGGGCCAGATAATACATGAAAAAAAACTTATATCAGACCTTCTGATTCATATATAGAGATATGGGTCCTTGATAAATTTTTAACTATTTTTAAAAGGATTATATAATATAATAGTAATATTGTTAGATAGTAAAACTAATTGATAATATCACCCATAGTTTTTAATTATATCCTTACCAAGACACCTTTCAGATTTTGTTAAAAAATTGATTTTATATGAAGAGTAATTTGAGCATTGTAATATTTTAAGAAGTTTCCAGAAAAATATAATAATGAGTATTGAGAATATTTTTTTAGTCGGTGAAATGAAATTTGGTGTTTTCCATTATGTAAAAGATTAAAAAGATTTAGAATATTTGATTATTAACATGATTGTAATGTGATAGGAGTATAATTCATTAATAAATGTTCTTTTCCATGATTTAGGACAATAAAATACAAAAACTTATTTTAGACCAATGTTATTATCATGAAATTATTTTATATTTATCTTAATATAAAATATATACATTTTATAATTTATTATGAGAGATATATTTTATAAGAAGTTTGATTATTTTAGTGAATTTGTTATTTTTGGGAGAAAGAATCACATTGAAACACATACCATTATGATGTATTTATTTAGACGATTCAATCTCAAAATTCATGAATAAAATTATGTTCTTAAATTTATATATTATCCAACATTTTTCACATATTGTTGAATGTTACAATTAGATAAATGATTTCTTTTAAGGTGATGGATTGGAAACTATGTCACAATACTCAGGTGATCCATGATTTGATGAACTAAGTAATGACTAAAATTATTATGCTGGAGGGACCACTACTCCATGGATTTTCAGTGAGGTTTAAAATGTGTAATAAAGAAGAATACCCATACAATAATGATGAGGTAATAATAGATAGTTGAGAATAAATAATATCATTCCACAATAAATAATATTTTTTGTGTAACATAAAATTATTGAAAAAATAAAAGGCAATGATAATATTTCGAAAAGATGAGGTGTAATCCCTATTCTTTATTGATTTGAAACATTGTTACACAACATGAAACATAAAACCATAATGTTTGGGATATTTAGAATTTCAAAATATGATATGGTAAAATGTACATAGTGGAAATATAGAAGGATAATTTGAGATACATTCGTTATTGTAAAATTGCTAACTTTATTCCATTATTTCATAAATATTACAAAATCTAATTTCTTTAAATTATTTAGAGGAAATATGAATCAATTTATTCTCAAGAATATGGTAATGTTCCCAGAAAATAGGCATAAAAGATGTGGATAAAATATATTGTTTTAATTTTATCGTCTTTTACTGTTTCTTGTCTTCCATATCCATTGGAATGAATTATTCATTTTTAATTGATTATTCATTAGTCGTGACTGTGTGATAACCATATGGGATAGTAAATTTTTGGTAGACAATTGGGTATATATTGAAAAATTGAATTTTCTTGCGAAAGAGTTGTTTTGGTTTTTTATCTCATTAAAATATATTTTTATATTTTTATATATTTTATTTCATTATAAATGGGTTGATTGGGGGTTGTGTAATGTGATAAAATGGTATTTTGGCTTTTCAACCATACATGATTCTAATTATTATTTTGAAATTAGATTTTGTGGCATCTAATTTTGAATAGGTTCTTTTGGTCCTAAATAACTGATGAAATTATTATAATATTGATTAATGTTTGAATAATAGATTTAAATTAACTGAGGAATCATATAAATAATTAAACATATTTTATTCCCCTGTTAATAAAATTTTATATTTAGAAAATATACCATTTTAAATTAAGTTATTATCATTTTTTATTTTCGTAAAATAAAATAATTTAATGTTTTTATTTATATAATTAATTCATTATATTAGAATATATGGATTCAATAGTCAATATGTTATTATTAACTAGGTTTTTTGGTTGGTAAGTATTCTATTTAGATGCATGATAACATATAAACTGCAATATATCATTTAATTATGTTTTTGGGATTAGAAATATGAATTTATAAACACTAATACTATCCATTTTAAATAATGAAGAATTTGGAAGGGTCCTATTTTTTGTACCTTTTTATAGGTTAAATGAATATTTCCTGGAATTATAAAACATAGTTATTATTTGGTTTATCAATATTTTTATTTCCCATTCATTTAAAAGTTAAAATTATTTTTAATTTTTAGGAACATTAGGGTTCTTTTATTTTCTATCATAGATGTATGGTTCTTAATACGAACTCAAATAATCCAATCAAAGAGATTTCTCCATTCCAAGACCATGTATTTCAATCATATAGTCCAGATGTATTTTTCATGTCACCAATGATTAGGGAAAGACACGTGAAATGACCCCAATGTAACTCATTATGATATTTAAAATCTCATTGACTATGTTTCAATGTAATCTAGTAGATTTAACATAAGTGATTATATACTTTTGATTACTAATGGAGTTTCCTTCAGAACATTAATATTTCTAGTACATTTTAAATTATTACTAGTTTATCTGAACATATTTTAAATGATACATAGGGTTATGTTGTTTGGTTCTATGGAAAGTGAGGATCCACATGGACAGCACTAAAATTTTCTAAAAATATATGAACATTGAAATATTAAATTATCATAAATTGTGTGATATGTGTAATATCCACAATTTTTTCATTAAATCATAAAGTCAATGATTGGATAAAAATTCATCCATCCAATGTTCTAATCATATGGGATGAACTAACATGAAATTTGATGGAAAATTAGTTTCCATCATCAAAGATAGTGATATTATTCAATGATATGAAATTTTTTTCAATATGGTGGAGAATAAATACTTGAGTAATTAAAATCAATTGAGTATTTTTTTTGGAATTTATCATAGGAGAGAATTTGAATTTTGATGAAATTAAATATTTTCTAATTTAGATTACAAATACATTCTATAGAGGCTTTCAATATGAGGAAAAATGAAAACCAATACAACTATTAATAATTAAATATTGTATGGGAAATCAATAAATATTAATCAAATGAAATTACAATGTGTCCCTATAGGATACAAAAAATCCCTACCTAGAAAAGGGATTAATGTTGGTTGCCTAAGTGAGAACAAAACCTATGCCATTAGAGTAGGTGTTATCTATTCAATGTACAATAACACTACATAAGACACAAGAAAAACATTCATTTGAAATTTATAGTGACTCGAGTTTATCTAATATAGATATTACATCATTTTAGATGAATATTCATCACATTACAAAATACATTCACGTGGACCGTAAGAGTCTAGTGTCTTTGGAAACACTGAAACATAGTGTCCTAACATAGTGAAATAAATTCAAAATATCCTATAATGATATTCTCATTTTATCACTCCTACTTAAGATCTTTCTTCCTAACCTAGGGAAAGGAAACATAAGAAAAGGGTGACAAGAGATTCCCAGTAAGGGTAAAAAAGGGAGATATGTAAGAATAGGATGAGAATAAGGGTATGAAAACACATTAATAATAGTATAATATCGCACCCTGCATTTCAAAGATTATAATCAAAATTCATGGCATACTGGTTCGTAGTTAATGAGATGTGATATAATGATTTGAACCATGTCAGGGTATGAGGGACAATTACTGCTTTCCCACCTCTATTGTCTAGGGGGTGGAAATAAATGTTGAAATCAAAAATAACTCAGGGATCCCTTTTCTTATGTACCTATACACATGTACACAACCAAATCCATGAAAAAATATAGAGGGAAAGAATAAAAGATGCAACACTACTGTAAATTTATCCAAACAATCAGGAACCTCTAGATAGTACAAAAGTATGGTAGTGTAAGCAAAAATGTAATGTGGAAAAAACATTCCAAACTCGAAATATGTCAAAACCAAAAAAACTTATAAATTAATGAACTAAGGGAGCCTATCTCCTGAATTCGAAGATATATCCAATATACTTGGTCCAATAACCATGTATATCTAAGCTCCTCTAATGTTATATTAAACCTATCCATTTTCTGTATAATATAAGGGTCATGTAAGAAAATATTATGTAGTGGTGATTATAAACATACCAAGTAGAACACCTCTAATTATAATGGGCTCAACATGAGAGAAGTGTAGGAAGAGAATTATAGGAGATTCACATGTTAAAGTGAAGAGTATATCTCAACCCAATAATAATGATAGTACAATCACAAATTCACAAGGATATAAACATGGTGAGTTGATGAAATACCCATCAAGACTTTTCCTTCCTATAGAGGGATAATATAATCATAAAACCATGAGAATCTAGACATAGAATGTGCATTGGATACCCCATAGTCTTCATCTCTCGTAGATTTGGAATTTACAAATACTATATGTGCATACAGAAAAGGATATATATATATACTCATTTTAATGAAGCCTAAATGGGAGAGTAAGGGGATCTACATCTGACAACTCATCCTAAGAAGAAGTGTCGCCAATATTTCCAAATGTCAATAAATGATACCCAACTCCCCACACATCATCCCTAAAAACACGATCCTATGGAAATCAATTTTCACAATTTGAAACTATCCAATATTGGTAGCACTAACTCATGCACATGGTATTTCAGTCAGTTCATGAAAACCTATCTCTGGGGGAAAGGCATTCCTCTTCTGTGTGATTCTAAATCTATGCCAAACATTTTTTCACAACTAGGATGCATTGTTGAGGAGTAACAATTGCTTGGTAGATTACCCATTCCCCTGTACAATAGGAGGCTTCCACTTTCTTAGTCGAGTACCCATGCCCAGCTCATCTAGAGGGTCCACCCGAAGTCATTGAGGACCCATGCTCTAATACCACAATAGGGTTCCCCTCGGGAGCATGCAAACCCATTACCAGTCCAAATGGAGGGTTCCAATCTAGAAGTAATCAAGGACCTGTTTCTAGTACAGCTGGATGGTTTCACTCAGGAGTCTGTAGATGATCTATTCCTACCTCGGTTGGAGGGTTCCACTATTGAATCCACCGAGGACCCATATCCAGCCTAATTGTAGGGTTCCAATTGAGAGTAAGAATCATGTGATACATGTTGATCACTCTCATCATCTGCATCACCTTAGAAGGTTTAATTATTGAATAATTTTAAATAAAATCTTGGAATTGACATCATATGGTACGATCATTATATATGAAGAAAAAATACACATTATAGGCTACTCATGGGCCAAAATACAAGATCAAAATAAGTAGATATGAATCATGGATGTCTACTCAAGGGAATCGAGGGGGTAAAAAACATGTGATGGGCCATATGATGTGTTTCCCAACATCATAGACTAGACGTACCCCGAATGAGAACTTAGGTTTCCATATGTGAAATAGTACGTGCAGTGTAGGTGGAATACACCACTTGTCCTAGCTAACTTAGAATAGGTTTGTGTGTTGCTCACTGTATTCGTGTACCAGATAAAAAAAGTGTATAAAAACCCTCACACTCCTACCCTGGTTCCCATCCATGTGACCTATCAAAAATGTTCTCCATCTTGGATAGGGTGCATAAAATATATAAAGGGGATAATCACCATGTCATCCTTTATTTATATGAAACCCTACGGTTTCTGCGGAGGGGGATACACACCATGTGTTCTTCATCCAACCCACCACGTATATGATAATTTGATAGAAAGATAGAGCTTTGATACATTCATAAAATATAGAGTATAACTGTGGTTTTGGAATTGATTCCAAATGAAAATCATGTATCTAGATTGGATCTATCACCTCAACCACCGCTCACCTAAGAAACGATTCCATTTTATTCAATAGTGGATCTATCATTCGTTATGCATGCATCAATCACCACAAAACCTTTGTCATCTATTTATCAAAAACCAATCATTCAGTTGAACATAAAAACTTGTAAAAATATTAATTCTTTCCATACTTCATTGATGTACACTTCGTTTGTTATTTCGTTATGAATTAGGGGGTCGGATCAGGCTCAGAAGCTGATGAAAAATTCAAATCGTGATTGTGGGTATTCAAATGGTGAAGAACTTGAAGCAATAAGATATAAAATAAACAAATATCAATGTTAAACATTGTTTTCCAAGGTTTATTGTCCAATTATTGAGAATATAAATTTCTTCTTGGACACACAATTCAAATTAATTTTAATTTCAAAACCCAATAGCATGATTGGTCACCAATTCACACAGATCCATGAAAGAGGATATATCTACTCAACCATTTAATAAAAAGGGAATAAAAATACCAATTGATGAGCCTGCCCTCAATTTTTGATAGATCACATATGAAAAATGAATTATCCAATGATTATGAATGAGATACTGCATTGACTGCATCAATATCTAAACTTATTCAGAGTTCTGTTATCGTTTCAGATGATCTGCCAGAGGATAGAGGAATGAGATCCCAAAAATGATTCCAGATAAGATGTGATATCACTAGAAATGTTATCCTATTTGATATATTTATAAAAAAAATTGATTTCACCAAAATTTAATGTAATATATTAAATAATTCATTCATTCATTCATTAAACACACCAACTATGAGAGAGGGGTCGAAACATCCTATAATGACTTATTCTATGTCATTACTAGGGAAAATATCATGTTCCAGACCCAACTATGGCCTCATATTTCCAATTCGATCATCTTTTTAATAATTATCCCATTAACTATAAAAAGATTCAAATAGAAAATAAAGAATATATTCAAAATTTTAATCAAAATAATTCTAGGCAGAGAAGGCCTCATAATTGTATTCTATCTCAGTATCATGATATAGAAAATGATATAAAGTTATTTCAAATTTGTACCATGAAAAAAAATAGGTATCTATTTCATAGACCCCTTTAATATTATCATCCCCAAAATTTAATATCTATGGAAAAACATGTGATACTGAGCCTACGCATGGTTGTCCTACTCCCAAGAACTCACATGCTAGTTTCCATGAGGCCATATCACGCGAGACAATGGGGTGATCCATCCAGTTAGGGTCTACTCTTACCGATTTTTGATCTCCACTGAGTGATCCACAATGGTGACACAATCGTCAATGTCCAGATCACCCCAGTCAATGAAAGGTGTGTGGGGGTCATTTATGTATGTCTATAGCTGAAACAAATGGAAGATTTTGTGCACCTAATCCCCTTGTGAGGGTAGGGAGAGGTTGTAGGAAACCTCCCCAAACCTCTTCATTATCCAAAACAGCTTGATGAACCTTAGTGATAGCTTTCCACACCATCTAAACATCAAAAATTCTCATCATGTGGAGACTATAAAGAAAATGTGGTCTCCATACTCACACTCCAATGCCCTATGATGACGATCTATGTAATATTTCTATATTCTCTTAGACATACTCACCAAATCAATGATTACCTAGAAAATCTTTATCATCACCTACACCATTTATTGTCCCACAAGAGATTACCCACTCACCTCCATCTTGAATTAGGTTTACATACATGGTCTCCAATATAGGTCCTAAAATGGTGTCATGCCGATGGTAGAGTGGTAGTTGTTGGTTTACCGAAACTCCACCAGTGGACGGTGATCATCCCATATCAGGTCCAAATCTAACAAGCAAGCCCTCAACATATCCTCCATCACCCGGATAGTGTGCTTGTTCTTCCATTCCATATGGGGGTGAAAATATGCACACATTCACAACTAGGTGCCCAATTACTATTATAATCCAATCCACAATCCTGATGTAAGCCATGCATAATGAAGAGATAATCCTTGAGGGTACCATATGAAGGGGAAAGATCTGTCGTACATTTAACTTACCAGACTCTACATATAAAAGTAATCCTTGATTTTAATGTTGTGCACCAACTTTGTGAGTTGGTAAAATATCACTCAGATGGTGTTGTTTATATTTTATTCATGTAGAATCCCTATGGAATATTCATTGGATAATCCATCCAATTTCTACTTTAGGATCTCAAGTGTATTAAAAAAACCTTCTGAAACCTTATACTCAACTTTTTCCTGCTTATAGGTGAGGATAAGAGAGATGAACTAAGCTATGCTTCATATTTTTCAAACCTCCCGAACATATGCTAATGGTATATGTACATATTCCATAAAACATGATGTAAATATTTTGAAGATGTTTTGAACTCCTACATCACCTCCTTCTGCGATGTGATAGGAACCATTACTCTCCCCTCGAATAAGATGATGTGACTAAACCATTTAGAATATCAATTTGGGGAGTCAATTGTGGATATCTTGTAACGTAAGAGATCATAGCTGATGTCTTATATTTAGGACTCTATCACATGATCAAGAAGATAAGGATTCAGAACTATAAGAGGAAGAAAAATTGTACACTCCTACTCAACCGAGGTCAGCTGAATGAATGATAACCTCCCCGAAACATCCTGAACTAAGATATCATGGGACATCCTGCTAGGGGAAGCTACTTCAATATTTAAATTCCCTAGAGTAAAAACTATCTCAAAGTCATAGTCTTATGGAAAATCATACATGTGTCATTACCTATGGCTCATGACCCTCATTGTGAAGATGTACCTAACACTCAAGTGGTCTGAATAAACCACAAAACACTACCCTATATGGTTATTCAACAAAATTCTCATGTGAAAAACACCATTTATATTTCTAGGTCATGAGTTTTATAGTTTTTCTATTTGGTCCTCAACCACTATATCCCATATTAGATAATTACCCGACATTGAATCAACATGTAGCCAAAACCTATTCCTGAGGCATCACAATACACTATAAACTCCATGAAATAATCTAGTATTATCCACACAAGAGTACTCATCAACCTCTGCCTAAACTCCTCAATGGTCCTCTATAACAACTCAAACTAGGCACACGACTTCCCTTTCTACCAAAGGGTTGTTAATGGGGATGTGATTCTGGAGAAATCTTCTAAAAATCAAATGTAATATGTAACACCCCAAGATTTCATAGTGTGTTATTTATTTAAAATAATTCAATAACTTTCACTACACGCAAAACTGAGTTCAAGCCCACCATGACTTACCAAAAAAGACGTTCAAACAAAGTTATGAATAGTATTAGTGAAATTTTAACCTTTATATAATCCTTATAATTAAAATCCATATTATGAGTTTCTTAGACATAATGTAAGAACAAATTCATTTTCAGTATTACACTTTTACCAACTTTTAATAGTGAACCCTTTTTAAATCCAATATTTTAAACTTTAATATATTCAATTTAACTAAATAAATTTACTTTTTTAGAATGGGGACATCAAAAATTTACAATGAAACATCCCATGCTTTTATGGTATGCTTCTCTTTGAATAATGCAATAGCGTGTGTTGTACGCAACATCGAGTTCTAACACACACCACAACCGATCAAATTAGCCATTATGAATAGTAATACCTAATTTTTAAAATTTGAAAAATTTTAAATCTCAAAATGGACTTGATTTTTGGATTAGTAGTATCAAATTTATCCTAAGGTGAAATTTTGGTACTTTTTGGATAAATTTAATATTTTGATGAATAGTGTAAATTACTAAATTTTAATTAAAAACAACTTTTTTAATCAAAATAATTAATAGTGATAAATTTTTAATTTGAGTAGTTTTAAAGTATATTTAGAATATAATTTTACCATTTAATACAATGTTGGTCATTGGACATAATTTCACAATTAAACCAAACATAAACAAGTATCAATCTTTTGATAGTTATTATATCTTAAAAACACGCTTTTTGGTTTGACAGTTGGAATTAATTTTAAATTAATTTCTGCAACTTCTGTGTTTTGAATTTAGAAAAATGGATTCCATATTTGGAATCAGGATGTTCAAATTGTGTAAATATGTAACTTTTATATTTAGACATTTTGAATAATTATTTCGATAAATATTTTAGTTTCCATGGTTAAAGGGTAAATCCAGTAAATAAGGGTTAAAAAATAATATTATAATAAATAAAAATTACCCTAAAACGTGTCCTAACCTTATTGGTTGAAACATGTCCGACCATGGGAATCTTAGGGTCGATTTTGGGACCCCATGGTGCCACTAGTAAGTGATAGGGACACTTTATTTTAAATAAGTTAAAATGAATACAAAAATAACACAACCATATATCTTTTAGTAAAAAAAATTTTACATTGGGTTATATATGTTGGATTTTCGACTATAAATATTAATTAGAAATATAAAATGATTTCCTACATAATTTTATTTTATTTATAATTTTTAAACAGTTAATAATTTAATTTATTTATGACATAATGGTGATGCAGTAATTACCATAATAGTGAAAAATTAAAATGATTGATATTTTAGATACCCAAATAAATATAATTTGAGACTTTTTATGAATTAAACTAATTTTATAGGATAAAATGACATGTTATGAATGATTTAATTAACTTTTTTCGAAGTAATAATTTTGTTATGATGTTTGTAAAAATCAATTATTGAATAGTGACAAAATTGACATAAAAGAGTTTTTCAAAAAAATATTATATTATTAATTGATATTAAATTCTTAAAAATCTATGGTTCGGCCAAGAGACTTATATCATGATATGTGTATTATTAATGGACCAATTTGGGGTTTCTTGGATGTATATATTATGTTTATTAACCATGAAATATAAAAATACAAAGAGACATTATAAAAGTGAAACTCATTAACTAAGAGTTAATACTTAATGATAAGATTAATATAGTAACCCAAACCGGTCTAAATTCTATTAGTTGAGTGGTTTTCAACCCATCCCCACCTTAACCTTTAAATAATCCACTTTTAAGCCATTATAAACCGAATATGAATTTATTATAAAATAATATTTCTAGCTTTTCCAAAGGAGCCCCTCACCCCTCTTATAAAAGGTTACTCCCCCTTCTCATTAGATAACATCTTCAAAGCCTTTTGGTTCGGACAAACTCCACCTAAATAATCTCTAAACTTCCATAAATTCATCCCAGAGGCCTTAATTTAGTCAGAAAGCCAACTTAAGTAGCCCTTTTGATCAAATCAAAATGAAGAACCCAAAGAAGAGGTAATGATTTCACCACCCTTTTCCAAGTTCCTTTCTTCTTCCACTTCTTCCTTCTTTGTTATTACCATTCTAAAATAATAAATCCAGTATCATATATATACTGTGATTTTATTATAAATATGGTACAACTATATTCATTATTCTATCCATCATTTCAATAACATGTCACCATACGTGCGTACGTACGGCTTACCGTCTCCACGTCGTGGTGTAATTGTTATTCAATAAATTATTATTTGGATGGGTATAATAATGATGTGTAACTCATGTAAATAATAAATATAACATGATAATTATTCTTTATATATGATATACCATCCAATTATATATTATTTTAATATCAAAATAATGATATTGTCGCTCGTCTGTACGTACGGACTACGGTCTCCACGAACGCGATGAGATTCATTCTCCATCATATCCATTCAAGTCTAAATCTCATTTGATGATTAATAATAGTATCAAAGGACTTGATATAATTGTAGATATGATTAAGATACAACCTATCCATGACAAACACAGCTTACTCAACAAAACATATAAAAGAAAACGAGTAAGTTAACACCCGAAACAACGATAATTCTAAAATATCATTATCAAAGCAATGTTAAAAGATCATGTATGATATCATATTAATATATATGATTCTTGTATAATTTAATAACAATTATTTTACCATTATACATTATTTTAACCTACCCTCAACCAAGGAAAAGTACAAGGTAAGGGTTTATTTCACAATCTCTTCATTATCCGAGGTTGTTTATACGAGATAATCTACTGGGATCTCTTTATCATCCACATCCATGTTTCTTGAATGTGTATTTCAAAACATTATTACTATTTTACAGAATGTGGTTTAAAGGAATTTATGCCCTTTTTTGACTTTTTATAAGATGTTTATAAAGGAATCTTTCTGTCGTTTTCAAAACATGGTCCTTTTAACCTTTTCGACAGAATTAAGGTAAGAATGTTTTTTAACTTATACGGCGGGTGCGGCTATTTTCCGCCGTTATAAAATTTTCAAAGCTTCCCTTACAATATTATAAGGATATTTTCAAATTAAATGTTTCATTCTATAATTATGTGACTTTTAAATGATTTCAAAATGAATATTTTAAGAATTTCTGAAAGGTACTCTTTATCAAAATCAGAATTATAAATGTTTTAATGATTTTTATTTCTAAATATTTTTAATTAATTTCCATGTTTTCAAAATGATTTTAAGGATTTATTTATTTGGAAATGAATGTTTTGAAATGATATTTCTTTTAAAAAGTTTCAATGTGGTATGGGACACTTTGATTCAAAAATCTCTTTTAAATTACTTCCTTAATAAATGTGTGACTTTTAAATGATTTCAAAAAAAGAGATACTTCTCTCAAATAGTTTTAATTTCATCTATGTCAACATCCTTTGATGGATTTTAAGTTTATTTTAAGTTGATTTATTATGATACAAAACTTCCATATTGTTTTGATTTTTTGTGATGTGTTTTACTGTGGATGTGTTATTCTTACACCATTCGTGGTTTATGGATGAAGTATTTTAATTTCATCTGCTAGTTTTAATACGAATGTTTATGTTATGTTTGAACCTTTTCATATGGGAATGAATTGGACTTAATATGTGACGGGTGGATCCCGCTATAGCTCCTCGATGCATCGGTAGGTCTCATGAGACAAACTAGTGTCTTGGCACAAGGCCTTGGAAAAATTATATTTGTAGTCTTGGCATGAGGCCTTGGCTATGTGGTTATGATAGTCTGGCATTATGCATTCCATTATTATGAAAGGGGTTATTGATATTTCATGTGATTATTCGATTAGTAGAATATCCATGTGAATAAGTAAATGGAATTATTTCATTTTTTCCATACTATGTTGAAGTTCAAGTTTAAAAGGCTTTTGTTTTCGTTATACTTTGCCATAAATGTTTATTATTATTTATGAAATTTTCCGCAATATTGTTATCCTTACTGGGCATTTGAGTTCACCCCTTTCAATGTTTTATTTTTCCCAGGATGTGAAGAAGTAATTTATGAACGACCTGTAGGGATAGTATGTGGGGATATGAGCGTGGACTATGAAGAAAATATGTTGTTGTAGTTTTCATTTTTAAGATGTAATGTAAGACTTATGAATATATCTAGTGTTTTCAAGGATAATAAACCAATCGGTATTTTGAGATTTGATCATTCTTGTGATCATGCCAATGTTATGTAACAATGCACCGACTCTGGGTAACTGTGGTCAGGGTGTTACAGTTGGTATCAGAGGAATTTTAGTACAAACCATGGAAGCTAGATTTAGTAAAACTCTGATTAGAGCACATAGACCTAAGATGTACTTTGAGGATTAGTATAGAAGAACTTTCTAGAATTTTGGTATTGTAGAGATTTTGTGAGTTTTCGGAGCAATACATCCCTGTCTAGATACGAGAAAGTAGAGGTGGCTCTGGCACAAATATACCTAGGGTTAAAACCCGAAAACACCGCTTTGAGCTAGACTCGAACAGGAACTGGTGCACGACAACGGGCCTTGCTGCACTATTGGTTACGACACTCCCGGGGGATATGCTTAGGATAATTCTCATTTTCCTTAAAAACCATTATAAAGGGTTTATGAGTATATAATTCCTCAAAGGAGACATTTTTATGATTATGGATTATATCCATAAACTATTTAATTTATGTTATATGTTTTACATGTTTGGAATTAGGTATTGTTATCCATAAACTAATCTAGTGTATGCCATTTTTTAGAAATGGCTCCTAGTAGAAGGAATGAAAACTTCAGCAATGAACATGATCCAAAGAGAAATAAGAATCATATATTTCATGGTCTTAATCCAGAATTTATAAGAGAAATAGTCTCCCATGTATTATCATTATAAGAAGAAATAATATCATGTGTTGATAAGATAAGTAAAGAGTTTACTGAGTCCTATGGCTTTGAAGGGAAGAAAGAGAAGAAAAGGATGGAAGAGAGAAAGATGGATAAAGGGAAGAGGTAAAAGAAGAATTTTCCCATATGTGATAACTGTGGGAAGAAACACGCTGGAACTTTCCTGAAAGGAATTGGAGTTTGTTATAAGTGTGGAGGAAAAGGGCACAAAGTACATGACTGAAAGGGTAAGAAAATGGTTTCAAATGTAGAATTCTTCATTTGCAAGGAGTTTGGACACTACGCAAACCTATGTCCCAGTCATCAGACTATACCTTAAATGATGCTATTGGATAGTAATCAAGTTATGATACTACCATAGATGAAGAGGAATGATTAGAGTTCTTATGTTGATTATGTCATTTGAGTGTTGTATCAACAATGTACTTGTTATAATAATTATGGAGTATATAAGGATTGTAATGCAGTACTATTTCATTAAGGACTTCAGATTGTGTGGAACAATGAATAGTGACTGAATAGTAGGTTAAATTTTTGAAAAATATATGGTTGAGAGAAAGATAAACTATTATATGGTTCTGATACCGAGGTAGTGATTTTAGAATAATACATGATTGATTTGTATAAATTATATTGGATATTCTTGAATACCTTGAAACTGATTAATGATTTGTATATTCCATCATTGTTGGGGTTTAAAAATTTTTGTATTGAAGGAGTATATCTATTATTCTTTGAGGAATAATGGATCATGAATGTAATCAATAAGGTTTTATGGTAATTCAAGATGTTGCAGTGTTTTAAAATAATACATGATAAAGGTGATCACATGTTATTACGCAGAAAAAAGGATCTTCATTGCGTTTACCTTCCTTATAAATTTTGGACTGAATTATTTTGGATAGTTCTCGTTTGGATTATTTTGGATTTCCATAAAAGGACAACCCGGAGGTTGGGCGGCAACCCGTCGCATCCGGCAAGGCCGCGAGACTTGAACCCAAAACTGAAGGGCGACAAGGGTGTATCACCTACCACTGACCCACATGATGTCCTGGATTGAATAATTTCATTTTTTTAATGATTCTTCAAGATTAATTATAAATTCATTATTTTAACCCTATATGAATAGGATAAATAGTTTACAATTTTTATGTTCTATTATCTTTTAGTGTGAAAGATGAGTTTGTGGTAGAACATAGTTAAAGGATGAGACTCTACTTGTCAAGTATATATTTTTCTTCTTCTATTATTCAATGAAGAAATTAATTCTTATACATTAGTAAAGGGATATTAAAACAAAAAAAATGTGTTACCCTAATACCATATGTTTTGCTGAACCGATGGAATTTTAAATCATCATAGATTGATGAATTTAAGGCCCTAAATTTTACACTTGTTTGTGTTCGATGACCTCAATCACTACTTATAAATATTTACATTTTCCTCCAATTATATGTCTCTAATTTCCACCAATGTTCTCCGAATAGAGATCATAATTTGGTGGTGACCCTTTCATTTCTCTTTTCCTCTTATTAAGAATAAATTTTATCAACCCAATTTTCGAAGTGGGTTTTCCCACAAAGATATTTTCTATATTCAACCTTATATTTTAGAATAACAATTTCAAATTGCGAGGACCCAATTTATTGAAGGAGGGGAGAATGTAACACCCCAAGATTTCTTAGTGTGTTATTTCTTTAAAATAATTAAATAACATGCACTACACGCAACACTGAGTTCAAGCGCACCATGACTTACCAAACAAGCCATTAAAAAGAGGTTATGAATAGTATTAACTAAATGTTAACCTTCATATAATCCTTATAATTTTAGAATCCATATTATGAGTATCTTAGACATAATGTAACAACAAATTCATTTTCAGTATTACACTTTTACCAACTTTTAATAGTGAACCCTTTTTAAATCTAATATTTTAAACTTTTATATTTTCAATTTGACTAAATAAATTTACTTTTTTATAATGGGGACATCAAAAATTTACAATGAAACATCCCAATCTTCTACGGTACACTTCTCTTTGAATAATGCAATAGTGTGTGTTGTATGCAACATCGAGTTCTAACACACACCACAACCGATCAAACTAGCCATTATGAATAGTAATACCTACATTTTAAAATTTTAGAATTTTTATCTCTCAAAATGGACTTCATTTTTTTATTCGGAGTATCGAATTTATCCTAAGGTGAAATTTTGATACTTTTTTGATAAGTTTAATATTTTGATGAATAGTGAAAATTACTAAATTTTAATTAAAAACAACTTTTTTAATCAAAAAACTTAATAGTGATAAATTATTAATTTGAGTGGTTTTAAAGTATACTTAGAATATATTATTACCATTTAATACAATTTTGGTCATTGGACATAATTTCACAATTAAACCAAACATAAACATGTATCAATCTTTTGATAGTTATTAGATCTTAAAAACACGCTTTTTGTTTTGACAGCGGGAATTAATTTTAAATTAATTTCTGTCACTTCTGTGTTTTGAATTTAGGAAAATAGATTCCATATTTGAAATCAGGATGTTCAAATTGTGTAAATAGGTAAATTTTATTTTTATACATTTTGAATAATTACTTCGGTAAATATTTTATTTACCATGGTTAAAGTGTAAATCCGGTAAATAAGGGTTAACAGATAATATTATAATATTAACAAATTACCCTAAAACGTGTCCTAAACTTATTGGTTGATACATGCCCGACCATGGGCATCTTTGGGTCTATTTCGGGACCCCATGGTGCCACTTGTAAGTGATAGGGACACATTATTTTAATTATGTTAAAATGAACACAAATATGACACAAGCATATATCTTGTAGAAAAACAATTTTTACATAGTGTTATATATGTTGTATTTTTGACTATAAATATTCATTATAATGATAATAAGATTTCCTACATAATGATATTTTATTTATAATTTTTATACATTAAATAATTTAATATATTTATGACACAATGGTGATGCAGTAATTACCATAATAGTGAAAAATTAAAATGATTGATATTGTAGTTACCCAAATAAATTTAATTTGAGACTTTTTATAAAGTAAACTAATTTTATAGGTTCATGTGACATTTTAGGAATGATTTAATTAACTTCTTTCGAAGTAATAATTCTTTTATGATGTTTGAAAAAATAAATTATTGAATAGTTTCAAAATTGAAATTACAGAGTTAAAAAAATATTATATTATTAATTGATATTAAATTCATAAAAATCTAAGGTTCGGACAAGAGACATATATCATGATAGGTGTATTATTTATGGACCACTTGGGGGTCTCTTATATGTATATAGTATGTTTATTAACCATTTAATAAAAAAATAAAAAGAGACATTGTAAAAGTGAAACTAATTAACTAAGAGTTAATACTTAATGATAAGGTTAATATAGTAACCAAAACCTGTCTAAATTCTATTGGTTGAGTGGTTTTCGACCCATACCCACCTTAACCTTTAAATAATCCACTTTGGAGCCATTATAAACCGAATATGTATTTATTAAAAAATAATATTTCTACCTTTTCCAAAGGTCCCCCTCACCCATCTTATAAAAGGGCACTCCCCCTTCTCATTAACTCACACATTCAAAGTTTTTGGTTCTGCCAACCTCTGCCCAAATACTCTCTCAACTTCCCTCACTTAATCCTAGAGGCCTTACTTTATTCATAAAGCCAACATAAGGAGCCCTTTTGAACAAATCAAAATGAAGAACCTGAAGAAGAGGTAATGATTTCACTACCCTTTTCTAAGTTCCTTTCTTCTTCCACTTCTTCCTTATTTGTTATTACCATTATAAAATAATAACTACAGTATCTTATATATACTGTGATGTTATTATAAATATGGTACAACCATATTCGGTATTCTATCCATCATTTGAATAACATGTCACCATACGTGCGTACGTACGGCTTACCGTCTCCACGTCATGGTGTAATTGTTATTCAATAAATAATTATTTGGATGGGTATAATAATGATGTGTAACTGTAACATCCCAAGTAAGTAATGAATAATAGATATTTTTATCTATGTCTATTAATGATTAAGATAGTGTTTTAGAGGCTTAAAATGAAAATAAATACAATCTTATGCATGGAATACACTAATATTCTTAAAAGATTGTTTTACTGCCTTTTGATGGAAAACCATTTTTAAATCTATCTTTTTACAATTTTATAAACTATGTTTTTCAAAATAAACTTATTATTAATTATTGGGACATCAAAATTTACTTTGTGTGAATTTTTGGTATTTTTCCGATAAAGTTCATTTTTTAATGAATAGTGAAAAATGTTGTATTTTAATTCAAAAACTCTTTTTAATATAATTTATTTATATGATTATATTATCTTTTGAATTGGGTTTGAAGTGAAATTAGAATATATTTTTACCATTTTATCCAATGGTGGTCATTGGAATCAATTTCACTTTGAAATTGGACTTATACTAGTGTCAATCTTTTGATACTTATTGTTTCATAAAAACACGCTATTTGTCATGACAACGGGAATTAGCTATTAAATTAATTAATGAAACTTACATGTTTTTAATTTTGTAAAATAGACATCATTTTTGAATTCGGAATATCAAATATATCTTAGGGTGATGTTTTGGTATCTTTCATAAAAACTTCAATTTTTGATGAATAGTGAAACCACTAAGTGGTAGTTAAAGAAACTGATTTTTCGTTTAAATGAAACTTTTCCACTTCTGTGATTTGATTTTCAAAAATCTGACATACATGGTTTTCATTAAAAAGTAAAATGTGGTTCAATGAGATTAAAATAATTTTTTGGTTAATAGTAACTTTTAAGTTCTTAATTGCGATTAGTGGTAATTAGTGTAGTTTAGGGTAAAATTAATGTTTTAATAATATGAGATGAGATTTCCACATGTCCTACCCTCATTGTATGTGTCATAGACGACCTATAAAATCCATGGGTCAACTTGGGGACCTTGTGGAGCCAATTTGGTTGGGAAATGTCATAAATAATTTTTTATTTAATATTAAAGTAAGAATGACACAAACAAGAGATGTTTTAATAAAACAATTTTTACATGGGGTTATACAAGTCAGAGTTTTGATTATAAATAGTAATTGGAAAGATAAAAATATTTCCTACATCATAGTATTTTTTTATAATTTATATACTTTAAATAAAAAAAATTATTTATGACATCATGATGATGCAGCGATTACATCATTAATAAAGGATTTAAATAAAATGAAATGATAATGTAAAATCTATGAACTACACATGTACAAAACCTATTTGATGGGTGGATTTAGAACCCTTATCACCTTACCCTCGAATTATATCAATGTGGGATCTTTTGAATTTGAAACTCATTTTAAAATAAAGTAACATTTCTTTAGTTTCCAAGAGTGCCCCTCCTCTCCTCTTATAAATGGCCCCCACCTCTACCTCCTTACCCACACTCCCAAAGCCTTTGGCTCGGCCAAACCCTACCCATTTTGTCTCTCCACATCCCTCTATTACTCCTTGAAGCCTCACTTTGGGCATAAGTCTTCCCAAGGAAGCCTTTGATCTCAAACCAATGAGAGTTACCCGATTTTAAGGTAATGTCTTCACTTGAGTCCTTTTGTTTTATTTTGCTTCTCCAACCCCCTAAACTCTTTTTATTCATTTATTTTGTAACAACTCCAGTATCTTAAATATACTAGGATGTTGTTATAAGAATTATTTGAGCTACACTGACAAACACATACATCTAATGGTTAAAGAACATACTGTTTCCGTCGATGGTGAATTTATGCCTCCCGAAACGATGATTGTTAAACATTATTTTAACACCTTCAAAGGTGGCCATTAAGATTACAATATATTTATATATGATATATAATATGTTTATGTTTTCCTTAAGCTTATGTATTTTTCATTTTGGGAATACCATTATGGTTTCCATTATGGGTAAACACGATATCTTCATTTAAGGAAGTGCAGACTATCGCCCCTCAAAGAGATTTCATTCGTTAAATACCATATGTGGTACGTATAAAGGATGGAACTATGATATTATATATGATATTATACTGGAATTATATTATAACTTTATATCATTATGATTCCATTCTATAAAATACAAAATATAAATGAAAGTAGCGTTCATGCGTACGTACAGATTACCGTCTCCATGAACGGTGCATTTCATTTCTTACCTCTAAATGATTATGTAATATTATAAATGCATGAATGTACTGGATATATATTAAATATATGATATCTACATCATGAATACCATTCTGGACATAATGTATACATGAACAACATGTAATTATAAAGGGATTATTTTTTACTCAAGTACTAATGATCGTTAAAACGACCGTTATTAACTTAAATAATTACATAGTGTTCATGATTTGGAAATAAGTGATATAAAAGGAATAATGAACTTGACAAAGGTTCTTAAACAAGTATAAATTAACTCAAGTTTATTATTTAGGAGATTAAAGAACGACCGAGTCAAGTTGGACCCGAGGTATGGGACTTCGTCTCAATCTCCTTTCGTTGAGCCATATTTTGTTTTATACACAACCTTATTTTATACGGTGTATAAAACCCATTGACTTTTACATTTATTCAAAAGGAATCATTTTTATATTAAGCGTTTAATAAATGACAATAGGGAATGTTTTTGTTGTACGTGTGCGGCGACAACGACTTCTCCGCCGCCGCGACCATTATTTGAGTTTCGGCTTCCTCTACAAGCCATAATTTTTTTTAAAAAGAAACATAAATACCTTGTTTTACATTTCTTTTATTTTGGTATTGAAAATTGTTTTCATAATGTTTTTATATCAATGTGTTGTATTGATATCTTGTGATTGAAAGGTGGAAATGTTATGTTTCCTTTATGCGTGTTTTATGTGATACGATTATGTTGAGGTTCTTGGGAATTATTACGAAGACGGGTGGTTCTGTAATAGACTAAGGGCGGGTGAGCCCGATATAGCTCTCCAATGGATTGGGTAACGTGAAGGAGTGAAACATTAAGGTTTCTCTGAAGAGATTTAGGGAATATACTTTGATGGGTATTCCAAACGTAACTAAGGGGGTTACTCCCTACGTAAGAATGTTATGAATTCCTCAAGTTACCTTTATATCTTATGATTTCTATGATTTATTCATGACTTTATGAGGTATGTTAAAGTGATTATGTTTTATGGGTAAAGTATGATTTCATTATTAGGTATATATATACCCATGTTTCCTTTCCATATTTTTATATCCCTTACTGAGCTTTTTATGCTCATCCCATGTTTTTTGAAAAAATTTTCACAGGTCAAGGGAAAGGTACATGATATGATGATAGTGTCAAGGAAGTGTCAAGAAAGAATCCATGTTTTATTTTAAATATGTTTCCGTTGATGGGAAAAATGAATACTAACTTGTATGTAACCACTTTGTTTAAATGTGGAATGTAATGAATGTTTTATGATCTAATTCTCTAAAACTCTAAACCTGAAAAGATCCTCATGGTGTAATCTTGTAATATCTCAAGATTAAGTAATGTTTAAGGATGGGGCCTTATAGTTGGTATCAAAGGTCAGTTTAGATAACTTTAGGAGTTAGAATTCAATTAAATGATTATCCTAAAATATTTTTTTATGGTCAAATTGAAGTGATATAGTATTTGAAGATTACCATGTTGCTTCATCTAAGACATGTTTTTTCAGAATGGTTTTCCACAGAGGAAACAGGGAAGCAGTGCTAGGAAGTCATACAGAAGGAAATAACCTTTCGAATCAGCATCCTGAGATGGTCGGAATTGGAACTGAATAGTTTGTTGTAGTAATGGTGTAGTTGAATCAAGCAATAAATGGTGGTGGTATCCATGCACGAGATCAGCCAGATCAACCGCAGAGGAACATGTCAGTGGTGGAACATTTCATGAGGCAACATCCCCCATAATTCAGAGGATCATTTGACCCTGTGTTAGCTGAAGGGTGGATTAAATCACTGGAGAAGATTTTTGATGTCATGGGGTGTTCAGACAATCAAAAGGTTAGTCTTTCTATTTA
The DNA here is from genome assembly GCA_963277665.1 of Viscum album. Taxonomy (NCBI): domain Eukaryota; kingdom Viridiplantae; phylum Streptophyta; class Magnoliopsida; order Santalales; family Viscaceae; genus Viscum; species Viscum album. The sequence goes on from OY728152.1 coordinate 1,429,063,548, forward strand.
CCGTTTGGAGGGTGAGGCAGATCAGTTGTGGTCTATGGTTAAAAATATCAGGGACGCCGATGAGATTGATGCTCTTGACTGAGATGAATTCAAAGGTATGTTTCTAGAGAAGTATTTTCCTAAAGCTGTTTGACTTAGGATGGAAAAAAAATTCTTGGAATTGAGGCAAGAGGAAGACTCAGTGGCTGCCTAAGAAGAGAGGTTCACTCGATTGGAAAGGTATGCTCCAAATTTTATCCGAGACCTTGATAGTAAAATCAATCGTTTTTACTCAGGATTAAAACCAAAATATCGAAGGGAATTAGCTTCTCGTGGGTTTAAAAGTTATGAAAAGCTTGTTCGATGTGCTGAGAAGGTGGAAATGGAGTTTGCTGATGATCAAGTGTTCTATAACAACCAAAAGAAGAAGATACCTAGGTGGAAGGAGAAAGGTAAGAATTTTTCAAAAAAAGTCTGATGGTAAGAAAACTCAGTTTCCAGTTTGTGATAAATGTGGAAAAAGGCATGTTGGGGAATGTCTACTGAATTCTGGAAAGTGCTACCGATGTGGTAAGATGAGACATAAGGCTCGTGATTGCACTGAAAAGGATCAAGGTGAATGTAAGACCAAATTTGATTCACAGTTAGTGAAATGTTATAAGTGAAATGAGATGGGTCACTATGCAAACGAGTTTCCGAAAAAGAGCTTGAGTGGTGGGAAGCAGTTAGACTACAAGTAGAAAGGGCTGGTGAAATCCTTTGCAACTACTTCAGAAGATGTCGGGCCATCAAATGAAGTTGTATCAGGTACTTTTTTTGTTTTTTCATATTATGCCAGTGTGTTGTTTGATTCGGGGTCTACACATTCTTTCATCTCTGAAAACTTTTCTAGTAAAATGGGAATACCATCTAAAGAAATGACTCCCGAACTTTTGGTAAAAACACATGGGGTAACTGTTGAGGCAAAAAGAATTTATAAGAATCTTCCTATCCTTATATGTGGAAAGAACCTACTTTCAAACTTTTTGTTCTACCTCTAGTAGAGTTTCATGTTATCCTGGGTATGGATTGGCTATCTATTTACCATGCTAAGATTGACTGTAGAGCTAAAGAAGTTTCTTTTCAGAAAGAATTTTAGTTTGTGTACAAGAATGAACCCTTACTGTTGATAACTTATCAAGAGGCCGAGAAACTTGTAAAAGATGGAAATGAATGTTACCTTTAACACATCGTTGAAAATAAAGGAACTGTTCAGATTAATGATGTGCCAGTGGTAAATGAGTATCCTGATGTTTTTCCTGATGAGTTTCCTGAAATAATACCAGATTGGGAAGTTGAATTTACTGTTGACTTAGTTCCTGATGCTAAGCCAATTTCAAAACCCCCTTATCAAATGGCTCAAATTGAACTTTTAGAGTTGAAGGAGCAATTGCAAGATTTATTAGAGAAAGGTTTCATTCGACCTAGCACATCACCATGGGGTGCTCTTGTTTTATTTTTTAAAAAGAAATATGGTTCAATTAGACTTTGAATTGATTATAGAGCCTTGAATAACATCACTGTTATGAACAAATATCCTTTTCCTCATATCGATGATTTGTTTGATCAGCTCTAGGGAGCTCAGTATTTTTCAATGATTGACTTGAGATCGGGGTACCATCAGCTAATGGTAAAGGAAGCAGATGTTCCGAAGAATGTGTTTCGTACAAGATATGTCCATTATGAATTTTTAGTAATGCCTTTTGGGCTAACCAATGCACCTACTGTATTCATGAACTTAAGGAATATAATTTTCCATGAGTTCTTGGATAAGTTTGTGGTGGTTTTAATTGATGATATTTTGGTGTTTTCTAAAAGTAAAGAGGAGCATGAAAGACATTTCAGGGTTATCTTTCAAACCTTAAAAGAAAATAAATTGTATGGAAAATTCATAATGTTTGAGTTTTGGTTGCAACAAATTTCTTTCCTTGGTCACATTGTCTCTAAAGATGGGATAACTGTTGATCCTGCAAAAACAAAAGTTGTGGAAGATTGTCCAAGACCCACAAATGTAACTGAGATTCGTAGCTTCCTTTGTTTGGCAGGCTATTACCGAAGGATTGTTAGAAATTTTTCACGGTTATCTAGTCCAACGACTAAGCTAACTCGGATGGGTGTTAAGATTATCTAGAAAAAAGAATGTGATGATTGTTTTCAGGAATTGAAAAGAAGATTGGTGAAAGCTCCAGTTTTGGCACTACCTTCCAGGAATGGTGAGTTTGTTATATACAATGATGCTTCATTGAAAGGACTTGGTTGCTTCCTAATGCAAAATGATCAGGTAATTTCTTATGCTTCATGACAGTTTAAAACTCATGAGGTAAATTACCCTAAACATGATTTGGAATTAGCTGCTGTTGTTTTCACTTTAAAAATTTGGAGACATCATTTGTATGGAGTAAAGTGTGAAATATATACAGATCACAAAAGTTTAAAGTATATATTCACTCATAAATAGTTAAACATGAGACAGAGGAGATGGTTGGAATTAATCAAGGATTATGATTGTACAATTCATTACCATCCGGGAAAAGCAAATAAAGTGGCTGATGCTTTGAGTCGAAAAAGTAATGCTTCATTAAAAATGTTGTGTTTGGAACATGATCCTTTGGTTAAGGATTTGATGAACTTTGGCATAGAAGTTTTTGGAACAGGATGTTCTTCTGTTTTGTTTCAGGTATCAGTGAGATCATCTCTATCCAAATAGAATCAAGCAAGCACAGAAGGAAGACTGTGAGTTGTAGAAAAAGGTAGAGCTGGTTCAGAAAGGTAAGTTTCCGGAATTCAACATTGATGATGATTGTGTTTTGAGATTTTGGAAGAGATTGTGTGTGCCTTGTGATTCACAGTTGAAGAGAGAGTTGTTATGTGAAGCTCATAGTTCTCCGTTTTCTGTTCATCCAGGCAGTACTAAGATGTACAGAGATCTGTGGGAGTATTACTGGTGGGATGGAATGAAAAGAGATATTTCTGATTTTACTGAGAAGTGTTTGACATGTCAACAGGTTAAAGCAGAGCAGCTGTTACCGAAAGGGATGCTTCAGCATTTACTAGTTCCAGAGTGGAAATGGGAGAATATATCCATGGACTTTGTTGTGGGATTATCGAAGACATCTCGAAGTAATAATGCAATCTGGCTTATAGTTGATCGCTTGACTAAGTCTACTGATTTCCTTGCTATACGAGATACTTTTTACCTAGATCAACTTTCTCGTTTGTATCATAAAGAGATAGTCAGGATACAGGGAGTTCCTCTCTCCATTGTATCTGATCGTGATCCTAGGTTCACTTCTAACTTTTGGAAAGGCCTTCAGAAGTCGTTGGGTACTGAATTAAATTTTAGTACAACTTTTCATCCTCAATTAGATGGGCAGTCAGAACGAACAATTCAGACCTTGGAGGATATGCTACAAGCTTGTTCGATGGATTATCAGGGAAGTTGGGACCAACATCTTTCTTTGGTTGAATTTTCATATAATAACAGTTTTCATTCTAGTATACAGATGGCACCATTTCAGGAATTATTTGGGAAGCGGTGTTGAACTCCATCTTTCTGGGATGAAGTTGGCGAAAGGAAGTTGATGGGACCAGAATTGGTAGAAGAGTTGGCAGAAAAAGTTCAGCTGATATAGAAACACATGAGAACAGCTTAGAGTAGGCAGAAGAGTTATGCGGACAACAGGAGGAAGGATCTCTCTTTTGAGGTAGGTGATCATGTTTTTCTCAAAGTATCACCATGGAAAAGTGTGATGCGATTTGGTAAGAAAGGAAAGCTGAGTCCAAGGTTCATTGGGCCATATGAAATTCTGGAGAGAGTTGGATCCGTTGCTTACCGAGTGGCTTTACCTCCGAGTTTATCTCAGGTACACAATGTTTTTCACGCTTCGATGTTGAGAATGTATATGCCAGATCCATCTCATGTTTTGAGTCCAGAGGTGGTTCAGCTTGAAGATAACCTATCTTATGAGGAACAACCGGTCCAGATTCTTGACCACAGGGAGCAAGTGTTACGGAATAAGGTGATTAATCAGGTAAAGTTTTTGTGGAAAAACCACATGATGGAAGAGGCAACATGGGAATCTGAAAATGCAATGAGGGATAAGTACCCCCATTTATTCGATAAGTAAATAAATTGCGGGGACACAATTTCATAAAGGGGGGAAGGATGTAACATCCCAAGTAAGTAATGAATAATAGATATTTTTATCTATGTCTATTAATGATTAGGACAGTGTTTTAGAGGCTTAAAATGAAAATAAATACAATCTTATGCATGGAATACACTAATATTCTTAAAAGATTGTCTTACTGCCTTTTGATGGAAAAACCTTTTTAAATCTATCTTTTGACAATTTTATAAGCTGTTTTTGTCAAAATAAACATATTATTTATGATTGGGACATCAAAATTTACTTTGTGTGAATTTTTGGTATTTTTCCGATGAAGTTAATTTTTAATGAATAGTGAAAAATGTTGTATTTTAATTCAAAAACTCTTTTTAATCTAATATATTTATATGATTATATTATCTTTTGAATTGGTTTTTAAGTGAAATTAGAATATATTTTTACCATTTTATCAAATGGTGGTCATTGGAATCATTTTCACTTTGAAATTGGACTTAAAGTAGTGTTAATCTTTTGATACTTATTGTTTCATAAAAACACGCTATTTGTCATGACAGCGGGAATTAGTTATTAAATTAATTAAAGAAACTTACATTTTTTGAATTTTTAGAAATAGACATCATTTTTGAATTCGGAATATCAAATATAGCATAGGGTGATGTTTTAGTATCATTCAGAAAAACTTCAATTTTTAATGAATAGTGAAACCACTAAGTTGTAGTTAAAGAAACTGATTTTTCGTTTAAATGAAACTTTTCCACTTTTGTGATTTGATTTTCAAAAATCGGACATACATGGTTGTCATTAAGAACTAAAATGTGGTTCAATGAGATAAAAATAATTTTTAGGTAAATAGTAACTTTTAAGTTCTTAATCGTGATTAGTGGTAATTAGTGTAGTTTAAGGTAAAAATAATGTTTTATTAATATGAGATGAGCTTGACACATGTCCTACCCCCATTGGATGTGTCATCGCCAACCAAGAAAATCCATGGGTCAACTTGGGGACCCCATGGAGCCACTTTCGTTGGGAAATGACATAAATAATTTTTTATTTAATGTTAAAGTAAAAATGACACAAACAAGAGATGTTTTACTAAAACAATTTTTTCATGGGGTTATACAAGTCAGAGTATTGATTATAAATAATCATTGGAAATATAAAACAATTTCCTACATCATAGTATTTGTTTTATAATTTTTAGACTTTAAATAAAATAAATTATTTATGACATCATGATTATGCAGTGATTACCTCATTAATAAAGGATTTAAATAAAATGAAATGATAATGTAAAATATATGAACTACACATGTCCAAAACCTATTTTATGGGAGTATTTCGAACCATTATCACCTTACCCTCGAATTATATCAATTTGTGACCTTTTTAATCCGAAACTCATTTTAAAATAAAGTAACATTTCTTTACTTTCCAAGAGTGCCCCTCCTCTCCTCTTATAAAAGGCCCCCACCTCTACCTCCATACCCACACTCCCAAAGCCATTGGCTCGGACAACCCCTGCCCATTTTGTCTCTCCACATCCCTCTATTACTCCTCGAATCCACACTTTGGGCAGAATTCTTCCCAAGGAAGCCTTTGAGCTCAAACCAAAGGGAGTTACCCGATTTTAAAGTAATGTCTTCACTTGAGTCCTTTTGATTTATTTTGCTTCTCCAACCCACTAAACTGTTTTTTTTCATTTCTTTTGTAACAACTACAGTATCTTCAATATACTAGGATATTTTTATAAGAAGGATTCGAGCTACACATACACACACCTACATCTAATGGCTAAGAACATACTGTTTCTTTGGATGGTGAATTTATGCCTCCCGAAACGATGATTGTTAAAAATTATTTTAACACCTTCAAAGGTAGCCATTGAGATGAAAATATATTTATATATGATATATAATATGTTTATGTTTTCCTTAAGCTTCTTTATTTTTCATTTTGGGCATACCTTTATGGTTTCCATTATGGGTAAATGCGATATCTTCTTTTAAGGAAGTGCGGACTTCCGCCCCCTCAAAGTGATTTGATTCGTTAAATACCATATGTGGGATGTATAAAGGATGGAACTATGATATTATGTATGATATTATACTGGAATTATATTATTCCTTTATATCATTATCATTCAATTCTACAAAATATGAAATCGAAATGAAAGTAGCGTTCATGCGTACGTACGGCTTACCGTCTCCATGAACGGTGCATTTCATTTCTTACCTCTAAATGATTGTGTAATATTATAAATGCATGAATGTACTGGATATATATGACATATATGATATCTACATCATTAATACCATTCTGTAAATAATGGATACATGAACAACTTGTAATTATAAAGGGCTTATTTTTTTACTCAAGTACCAATGATCGTTAAAACGACCGTTATTAACTTAAATAATTACATAGTGTTCATGACATGGCAATAAGTGATATAAAAGGAATAATGAAGTTGAAAAAGGTTCTTAAACAGGTAGAAAGTAACTCAAGTTTATTATTCAGGAGATTAAAGAATGACCGAGTCAAGTCGGACCCGAGGTATGGGACTTCGTCTCAATCTCCTTTCATTGAGGCATATTTTGTTTTATACACAACCTTACTTTATACGGCGTATAAACCCCTTTGACTTTTACATTTAATTAAAAGGAATCTTTTTTATACGAAGCATTTAAAAAATGACAAAAGGGAATGTTTTTGTTGTATGTGTGCGGTGACAATGACTTCTCCGCCGCCGTGACCATTATTTGAGTTTCAGCTTCCTCTACAAGCCATACTTTTTTTAAAAAAGAAAAATAAATACCATGTTTTACTTTTCTTTTATTTTGGTATTGAAAATTGTTTTAATAATGTTTTTATATCAATGTGTTGTATTGATATCTTGTGATTGAAATGTGGAAATGTTATGTTTCCTTTATGCATGTTTTATGTGATACGATTATGTTAAGGTTCTTGGGCATTATTATGAAGACGGGTGGTTCCGTGATAGACTAAGGGCGGGTGAGCCCGATATAGCTCTCCAATGCATTGGGTAATGAAAAGGAGTGAAACTTTATGGTTTCTACGAATAGAGTTAGGGAATATACTGTGATGGCTATTCCAAACGTAACCAAGAGGGTTACTCCCTACGTAAGAATGTTATGAATGCCTCAAGTTACCTTTATATCTTATGATTTCTATAATTTTTTCATGATTTGAAGAGGTATGTTAAAGTGCGTATGTTTTATGGATAAAGTATGATTTCATTATTATGTATATATGTACCCATGTTTCCTTTCCATATCTTTATATCCCTTATTGAGCTTTTTATGCTCATCCCAAGTTTTTTGAAATGTTTTTCACAGGTCAAGGGAAAGGTACATGATATGATGATAGTGTCAAGGAAGTGTCAAGAAAGAATCCATGTTTTATTTTAAATATGTTTCCGTTGATGGAAAAAAATGAATACTATCTTTTATGTAACCACTTTGTTTAAATGTGGAATGTAATGCATGTTTTATGATCTGATTCTCTAATACTCTAAACCTGAAAAGATCCTCAAGGTGTAATCTTGTAATATCTCAAGATTAAGTAATGTTTAAGGATGGGTCCTTATAGTAACTAATGTAAATAATAAATATAAAATGATAATGATTCTGTATATATGATATATCATCCAATTATATATTATTTTAATATCAAAAGAATGATATTGTCGCTCGTACGTACGTACGGACAACCGTCTCCACGAACGCGATGAGATTCATTCTTCATCGTATCCATTCAAGTCTAAATCTCATTTTATGATTAATAATAGTATCTAAAGACTTGATATCATTCTAGATATGATTAAGATACAACCTATCCATGACAAACCAACTTACGTAACAAAACATATAAAAGAAAACGAGTAAGTTTACACCCGAAACAACGATAATTCTAAAATATTATTAACAAAGAAATGTTAAAAGATCATATATGATATCATATTAATATATATGATTCTTGTATAATTTAATAACAATTATTTTACCATTATACATGAGGTCAACCTACCCTCAACGAAGGAAAAGTACAAGGTAAGGGTTTATTTTACAATCTCTTCATTATCCGAGGTTTTTTATACGTGATAATCTTCTGGGATCTCTTTATTATCCACATCCAAGTTTTTTGAAAGTGTATTTAAAAACATTCTTAATATTTTAAAGAATGTGGGTTAAAGTAATTTATTCCGTTGTTTTACTTTTTATAAGATGTTTATAAAGGAATCTTTCCGTCGTTTTCCAAACAAGGTCCTTTTTAACCTTTTCGACAAAATTAAGGTAAGAATGTTTTTTTAACTTATACGGCGGGTGCGGCTATTTTCTACCGTTATAAAATTTTCAAAGCTTCCCTTACAAGCTTATAAGGATATTTTCAAAGAAAATGTTTTATTTTATAATTATGTGACTTTTAAATTATTTCAAAATGAATATTTTAAGAATTTCTGAAAGGTACTCTTTATAAAAATCAGAATTTTATATGTTTTAAAAAATTTTCTTTCTAAATATTTTTAATTAATATCCACATTTTCAAAATGATTTTAAGGATTTATTTATGTGGACATGAATGTTTTGAAATGGTATTTCTTTTCAAAAGTTTCGAAGTGGTATGGGATACTTTGATTCAAAAATCTCGTTTAAATTACTTTCTTAATAAATGTGTGACTTTTAAATGATTTCAAAAAAAGAGATATTTACCTCAAATAGTTTTATTTCATCTATTTCAACATCCTTTGATGGATTTTAGGTTTATTTGATGTTGATTTATTATGATACAAAACATCTAGATTGTTTTGATGTTTTTGTGATGTGTTTGACTGTGTATGTGTTATTCTTACACAATTCGTGTTTTATGGATGAAGTATTTACATTTCGTATGGTAGTTTTAATAAAAATGTTTATGTTATGTTTAAACCTTTTCATATGGGAATGCATTGGACTTAATATGTGACTGGTGGAGCCCTCTATTACTCCTCAATGCATCGGTAGGTCTCATGAGACAAACTAGTGTCTTGGCAGAAGGCCTTGGCAAAATCTTATTTGTAGTAGTGGCACGAGGCCTTGGCTATGTGGTTATGATAGTCTGACATTATTCATCCCATTATTCTGAAAGGGGTTATTGATATTTCATGTGATTTTTCGATTAGTATAATATCCATGTGAGTAAGTAAATAGAATTATTTCATTTTTTCCATAATATGTTGAAGTTCAACATTAAAAGGATTTTGTTTTAGTTATACATTGCCTTAAATGTTTAGTCTTATTTATGATTGTTTCCGCAATATTTCTATCCTTAATGGGCATTTGAGCTCACCTCTTTCAATGTTTTATTTTTCCCAGGATGTGAAGAAGTAATTTATGAATGACCTGCAGTGATAGTATGTGGGGATATGAGTGTGGACTCTGAAGAAACGATGTTTTTGTAGTTTTCATTTTTATGATGTAATGTAAGACTTATGAATATATCTAGTGTTTCCAAGGCTACTAAACCAATCGGTCTTTCGAGATTTGATCTTTCTTGTGATCGTGCCAATGTTATGTAATAATGCACCGACTCTTGGTAACTGGGGTCGGGGCGTTACATAATACCCCACCATGAAAAGGAATCTACACACTTTTGACATATTATTTGGTGGATCCTAATTAAAAACTACATTTTATCATTAATGGGTCCATAGATAGAACTTGTTTAGAAATGAAATTCCCTAGAATGTAAACTTCATGAATCCATAATTGGTACTTCATGAGGTTTCTATAAAGCTGGAACTATCAATGAAAATTCAAAACCATCCACGAGTGCTATTCATTATCCTCTAATAATACTGAGTAGAAGAGTATGTCTTTGATACTGAAAACAATGAGCTCTTCCATGTATGGTTAGAAGACAAGGTCCATCAGATCCATAATCCCAATATCATAATTCATCATTGCAATGTGAATCACTGGGAACTCATACTATCTATAGCAACAGCAGAATGTGAAGTCTAGAATAACATTATCATGAATTGTCAACTAGTAGTAATTAGACTAGAGATTGATCTTCTAGAACAAAATCACTCCTCACAACTAGTCAAATAGGCCATAAACGTTTAGCAAGGTGTAATTTTTGTTTATCATCTCCATGTTTAGGCAATGATAACCCCTTAAATTTAGTGAGCACATATTCTCCTTTTTCACAAAGAGTGTTGGATCTTTCCATGGGGGCACACTGGGCCTAATGAATACTTTCTCACAATGGTCCTCCAACTACAACTGTTTCACTCAAATCTCGTTAGGTGCCATCAGTTAGGCTGAAGAAGATATTAATGAAGTCATATGAAACAAGTAAATGAAAACATACATCTCCCACCTCAGAGGTATTCCCAGGGATTCTTCAAGGAATGAATCCATATAATCCTCCATAATTGAAGAATAACACATGCTTGAAGAGCCAATTGAACTAATGGTTGCACTCCCTATATGATGGGTGATAGGTTCCAAACTCTAGCTCAAATAATCCACCAATCGTACCAAGAGATCTCTCTCACAAAAGAAGTAGAATCCCATTCAATCTATGAGTAGGAATCTGACATGTTTATGGTGACGATTAATCTAGGATTGGACCATGAAAATACAATCCATACAAAAGGCAACATCATCTAGTTTTACAATGATTGCTAAAATGTCCCACAGGAATCTCTCTCCTCTAAGTGATAGCTTCCACTACCGAAAGATGAAGGATACAGAAGAAGCATTCCTAGTAGGAACCTCAATACAAATAAGAAATGATAGAGCCTCAATTGGGAGATCCAGATCTTAAACCATGATTAGACAGATGAATTATATGCTAGAATATCTGTTTACTTTTACTAATGAAAGAGTAAATTAAACACACATTGTCCCTATCATCGTCTCATGAGTTGTGGGTTCATACAGATACCAATTATATAGTTGTATGTGGCCCCATCCACAAACTCCTTAATATTAACATGGTCCTCATGGTGGTTGTGGTGGTGGATCTCAGTATTTTTCACACCACCCATAGCCCAACTTTCTCCTCTTCCATCAATACCTCCCTAGGGACCACCCTTTCTAGGACAAGGAGACCCTTGATCACGGAGTTGCCTCTTCATGAAAATGACACACCTAGTAAGATGAACTAAAATTTGTACATGGAGCACTATGATATATAATAAAAGAAAAAAAAGAAGATAAATAAGGTATAGAGAAAGAGTACATCTCTACCCAAAAAGAATGAATGTAATATCATCCAACACAAGGAGATAAAAATGGTGGGTTGATGAACTACCTATCAAGACTTATCTACCTATATAGAGACAATATAGTCATCCAGAAATGATATGATAAACACATAAATCATGTTTCATAACTCGTACATATTTTCTTCTCTTGTAAGAGTAGTTTCCAAATATAAATATTGGATCCAAAAGAAGGATATATGTATATATGATCAGTAAAATTTTTCCCATTAAGAGAGTAAGGGTATATTTATCTCAAAAATCTGTCTAAGAATAAGATTCACCAAAAGTGCCAAAATTCAAACAATGATGCCTAGTATCCAATGCTTTTTCCCTGAACATAAATGCATAAGGAAGTCAATCACCACACATTGATTCTATCCACATTATTTTCCACCAACTTACCCAGTTTTTTTTAAGTTATTTCACAAAAATAAATCTCAATGGGTGAAGTGTTCCTTTTCATTGTAAGCGCAAATATACATTAGACTACATATTATTTGTATTCCACATAGTCAAGGGGCAACAACTCCTATGTAGAGGACCCCTAACCTAGGAAAATAGGAGGGTTCCACTCTAGTAGCCGAGAACCCATGCCTTTTTTAGTTGGATGGATCCACTCTAACTCATTGAGGACTAATACCTTCATACCACTGTAGGGTTTAACTCAGGAGGTCAAGGATCCATGATCAGTCTATCTGGTTGGTTCCATTGTAATATTCATTGAGGACACATTTGCAGCCCAACTAGAGAGCTCCACTCAAGTATAATTATCGGACCCATTCTCATCCTGGATATATGGTCCCACTCTTGATGCCATCAAGGGACCATTCCTAGAATATCTATATGGTTACAACTTGGAGTAAGCATCCAGTGACCATTTTTTATCACTACACTCATAGGGGGACTCCAAAGACAGTTTTTTCCATCGAACATTTTACATTATATCTACAAATCCACATATGGGGGCACATCTATATTCTATTTAAAAAACAATTATTATAGGATAATCAGACTCCAAAATCATTGTCCAAACTAAAGATATATGAAGCTTTTAATTTTCTTCAATGGAACAAAGGGGGTACACAAGGGGTGTGGGGGATCACATGGTGTGGTCGCCATTTCACAGCCCGAATGAGTCCCTAATCAACACATGGGTTCTTCTCTTTACAGTATCATATGCCATGTAACTAGACTATACTGAATTTCCAAGATAACTGGGACCAAGACCTTGTGCTGCTCATCATGTCCTTGTATCAGAGTACAAAACCATGTATTCAACCTCTTGTACTCTTACATGGGTTAATGTTGGAGTGTCTCATGACACATATTTTTCAGTTGGGATATGGTTCCTTGTGTGTAGACAGGGGCAACACATCGTGTTATCCATTATTTATTTGAACCCCTTTAACCATAGCTAAGGGGATACACATTTATTGTTCTTCATTAAATTTTTTTATATTTATGATTTTGACAGAAAATCAATATCCATGTTATGTGTAGAATATCATGCCAACCCCTTCCATTTCACCTTTTTTTCATCCAAAACTCATCGATATAGACTAGAATTATAAACCCTCTCCACCAATCACTATAAAATAATTTTTTTTGTTTGAATGGGGATTCTTCATTGGTTCTTCATTCATCATAAGCCACCTTGACTTCATCATCGATTAATGGGACAAAATTACTTTAACAATTTTGTAACTTTTGAACCGTAAAATTTATGAATGAGATAACATAAAATTTATATGTAAATAAAAATATATTTAATGGTATTAATAATATAATAAATTAATGGTTTGTATATACTCCACAAGAAATAAATGAGGGTTAAAAATTGAATATATCTCACAGATATAAAAAGTGAGATAAGAAAAACCATAAACTTAAATCTTCACATTCTTCATACATGTTAAAATCACATGTATAATAAATATATGTTTATATAAATGATTAACATAACCATATTCCATTATATTATACCATATATTAATCAATTATTAAATTGTATTACATTTTTATTAATAATTCCATGTTAATGTAATGTTTTAGATAATAAGTGCTTTGCTTATCGTACATGTTTTGAATAGTTATTCTCGATCCTATTGCATATATCATGATTAAAATATTTAAATAATGTAAAAAATTATTTATATATCATATATATTTAGTATATAATTTTTTTTAATAATCTATAAAACATATAAATATGGAATGTCATTCACTTTTCATGGAGATGGAAGGTCATACATATGCATGAAGGTCATTTCTGTTTTCTTGTCTTATTGCAAGAAAATGTAAATAAAATATAAATATTATAATTCTAGTAAAATTATAATGTCATATATATCATATAATTTTAGAAAACCCCTCTTCAATACATTACATGTAATGTGTGGATGAATCACAATTCCTTCAAGAGGCGGTAGTCCAAACGTCCACAAACAATGTTATCGTATTTAAAAAAAGAAAAGAAAGATATTTTGTGAGATATAAATATTAAAGAAGAATAAATACAACATAAATGTCATATATTTCATATAAAAAAAATTTCTTTGTAATACCCATACAATAGATTTCGCAATGAAAAAATTAACAATATCATTTTATGAGGCTGTTGTTTGACGTACACATGAATTGTAAGTTTGCTACCCATTTGATGGAAGTGTGTGTAGGTGTAGGTATAAAACAGAGAATAAAAACAAATAATTATTCCTAGGATACTGGTTTTGTAATATAATCATAGAATAACAATAGATGACTGGGTGAATAATGACAATAAAACAACTCATCTTTAAAAAGGTTGTTACAACCTCTTTGGGTAACTCCTTTTGGTTTGTAACAAAGAGATTTCATGGAAATATTTCTGACAAAAATTGAGTATTCTAGGATGAATTTAAAATTTCTGGGGGAGATTTAGGTATGTTTTGGTAGAGAAATAATGGATTGAGTTGTGTTGAGGTAGGGGAGGAGATAACCACTTTTATAATAGGGGAAAATGACACATTGGTTTTTTTGAAAGGAATTGGGTGCTCCCTGTGTTTTAATTTTCCCCAAAGTGTTTTAAATTTTTATATATAGATATTTAGTGGATTAAGGTACGAAATATGGCCATATATTAATTTTCATACATGTGTAGGGTCATTATTATAGCTTATATTCTATGTTTTTTCATTAATTAAGCTCATTTTTATCATACCAACTACAATTAATTTTAATTAATTTCACTAATATTTTTTGTTAAAAACTATGTATACCTTATTAGAATATTAAAATTGTACACATTCCCAATATAAAAATAAATTTTTCAAATTAAAATCACAGAAGTGGCAGAAATTAATGTAAAATTAATCCTGCAAATGCGTTGGTACAAGGATATTTTTTAGTGAAAATATTTAACAGATTGAAATGATTTTATACCCAATTTCAACGTGAAATCAGTTCCAATAACCTAAAAAATATTAATTTATATAAATAATATCTAATTAATATATAAACCCGAAAAAATATAATTTACCTTTAAAAAGAAATGAAACATAAAAATAGATTTCGACTAAAATTTATTTTTCATCACCATTCATCAAAAAAGGAATCTTTTAGTAAAAATACCAAAACTTCACCTATAGAAAATATATATATTATAATATATAAAATTATCATATTTATTCATATAGAAATTAAAAAAAATTCATAAATTATATTTAAAATGGGTTTTCCTTTTAAATTTGGTAAAATTACCATTTTGAAAAATATATTTTATTATTCATAGAATCTGATTTATTCATAACATATGCATATAAAATCTATTGGATGAGTGTAAAATATTAATGGATTGAGTATATAAGATAATTATTAAATTATTCAATAGTTTTTTATATTTATTGAGGTAAAATTGTGTTTGTAAGTCAAAAAATAGTTTTCATAGAAAATGAATTTCTTTATATTCAAATTTTTCTTACATTACTTTCTATATAATTGATAACTGAAGGGTTAATTTTATTTACATATTATAATCATATAATCCAAATTTGTATAATATTATTAATAACTTCTATTTTAATGGATTGGTTAAAAAATAATAATATTTTTTATAAAATATTAATAGTAGGATGAAGGTTGGTAAAACTAGGGATTGCATGTAACACATTCTATGAAAGGAAATCAAAATAATGTGTAAAAAATGCCAAAAATTGAGGTTTTGGGTACCAAAATATAATAAAAGTGTTTCATGTCACTCAAAAGAGACTTGATGTTGCATATAATGCATGAATAACATGGTGTTTTCATATAACACATGTTACATATTCAGTGTTATGGGAAATGAAGAATTTAATAAATAAATAAATAAATTGGTATTTTTTCACATATTATCTTGGTTTTAAATTATACCACCTTTATAATGAATTTATCACTAAAACATTATTTTGGTTATCAATGTTTTAATATGCTACAATTCCATTCAGAAAACACCACATTAAAAAATGAATACTAAAACATCCATTAAAAAGGGTATGTTTGAAACAAAACCATCCCTCAAAGTAACATATTTCTAGGATTTCACATAGGAAAAAATGTGTAATGTTATAACTTGGAAATATAAGAGAAATATAACAATCTTTTTTGGATGGATACAGATAGAGAACATGATTAAGAGAAAGTTAAAAATCATAGATTCATGACCCAAATATGATTCAAAAATGTCGATGATATCCTCAAAAATGATGATAACTTGAAAAACTTATATTTGAGGACCCATTTATGTTATTTTGGAAAATTTTCATGAAAATAGATACTTACATGATCTCAAAAAATAAATACCCTTTTGTGCCTAGATTAACTTTCACTACATCTCTTATTCTAATAAATGAAAGTAAATTTTTCATTTAGGAAGAATTAATAGATCACAAGATACATAAATAGAATGATAAGTCATTAAATATATTTTTATCAAGGAAATTTTTTATCATATGTTATCAAATATGTATAAATCCTTGCATTGAGTAATGATACATTAATCACTAAAAATTTATATGATGTTTATCTTAAACCATTCCATAAATGGTTAACCTTATTACCCTTCCCAACAATGGAAGTCCAACTAATTATAAATATCTTTACAATATTTAAAACTATATGAACATTGATCCCTATATAACATATTGTAGTTATTGGTTATCACATTCTAAATATGTTAATACATTTATCATGTATTCTCTTGAAACAAGTTAATGACCTGATTTATAATTAATAATTTTTGAAAACATGAATGATTCTTAATTAAAATTTTTATTTGATATAATAAATAAATACAAATAATATATAAACTACATCAATGATAGATTAGACCACTTACAAACAAATCCTTAATCAGTTCCAAGGAAATCAGTACTATCTAGTTTACTTATTCATATCCAGTATATCTTTATAAAAGCATCTTTATCTCAACATTAGGAACATATTAAGAGTATTTTTTATTTAATATTCTATTTCCCATGAATATAATCTTAAAATTATATCAAAATTATTTTCCATATGAATAATTCCACATATTCTTGTAAATTCTCTGTGAAAAACATAGACGTGAATAATCCTTATATATTTTAAAATTCGTATAACATATTTTTTGAATAAAAATACATGTACAATTTGATTATTCCACTTCATCCTTAATAAATTAACAAGGTTTTATAATATTATTCTATAATAAATCATTCCTTAAATATGGAATAAAAATAATTTCTTCGTAGTCGTCGAACTGAAATTAACCATTCATAAAAATTGTCAGTAAATAACAAATACATTTTATAAGTTAGTCATGGAATATTCAGTATAAAAAAATATTACCCATACAGGCCTTTAGACTAAGAATACTATATTTATCAATAATGCATTGATCTAGAGAACTCACATACATTTCACACATAAAACATTCAACCATTTATAATACCTTTGGAAGGACAATAATTCAAACCATTGTGTTAACCATACATTTCAATTTTCTATTGTAATTTATTTATTTGTCTCCTTCTTTTATAAAGTTAAAAAAAGATCTTATTCCTATAATAAAATCACATGGGTGTTTTTTCCAACATTACAAACACAAAGAATACTGAATCTTCATTCTCATGTGGTTTCCATTACTTAAATTCTCAGAAAAATCATTCATTTTCTCCTTTGTTGATTCTAAGAGTTGGTTAAGGTGCCCATTGTTAGAAATGTTCAATTATAACCAATTTGTAATTATTAAAATCTAATTCATGCAAGTGACCATCCCCTTTGACTACTAACTAGAAAATTTTCCATCATCATCATCATTAACATAGTTCCTTTTGGTTCCCTCTATTGAATTTATACTAGAATGAACGGTTTTAGGAACACATATCATAAACGAAAACAACATAATAATTAAAAATAACTAATTGTAAGAACCTATGTTTTTACGGACTATCGTTTTGAGAAGAATTTTTAATTTTTTCTATAGGACTCTCATGAGGGGTGAAATGGTCATTTTTCCCTACCATCTGATCTTGGAAATTTTTTTGACAGCTCTGTTGGTCCCAGAATAGGGTGTTTACCCAAGGACAGGAGTTTGATGGAAATCTGGGTTGTTCGAATTTTGCCAGAATATTTAATATTTAATATTGTTAAATTATATATTAAATTATTCACACAAGTTTATTTGGTGCTAACTTTTAAATGGACCATCGGATTGAGATTTTTTCTACGCCATTGAGTTTATAATGGTGAGTTTAGCCAAGTTAAGGTAAAAACTCATGTCGGGCACTGGGGTTAGCCTAGGGCCTTTTTTCTCCTTTTTGATTTTCTTTTTATTTCTTTATTTTCTCTTCCTCCCTCATACATCTTGCGCACACACCTTGTCTGCGTTCTACTTGGACGTGCCCCATGGAAGAATTGGGAGATCGAGAAAACATGAGAGAAGGTAGGAAAGAGGGGTACCGATTCGATGCTCTCGACACGCTGAGTCGGCATGCGACAATTGTGAGCCATGAAATCAACCGAAGCATTGGTGGATTTCTCCCAAAGGTATGTCCGTTTATGTTTTTGACATTGATCCCCTTTAAAAAAGTTGGTTTATGTTTCTAAATCCTTATATTTCTTGCTTGTATGCCTGTGGGGCTTGATCTGTTGTTTCGGGGGTGAAAACGGGCGAACCAGGAATTTTTAGGGATTTCTCGTTGGAAAACCCAGTATACACGGCGTGTGTTCTAGTGGAACACAAAATGTGTCCTTCCCATTTGGGGAAGATGAAGTTTTATTAAATACACACCGTGTATGTATTGAAAATGTTGTGTAGTTGGTGGTCATGTGGCTGGCCGTGTGGAATAGAACACGGAATAAAGGTTTTTTTGAAGTACACGCCATGTACAGTAATATACACGCCATGTAGTGGTACTTGGGCCTGTGTTTTAGTGAAAAGACACATGGTGTGACTTTTTTTAATAGTACACACCATGTACAGAAAAGTAAACGCCATGTACTATTACACAGGTAGGGCCAATGTGCTCTGTCTATGTGCTCTGGCCATGAACTACATCAGTTTGGTAGTTTTTGGGATATCTTGAGCTCTAGAAGTCAGAATTGGGTGTGTGAGTAGTCGATTATGATCATTTTTTCTACCTAGATCATGATGGCCGAATCCTTTTGACATTTATAGGTCATATAAATGGGTTTTTTGGGGTTTTTATAAATGGATGGGATTCTTCCTCAATTTATCAAGCCCAGTCGCCACCTAAGGGTGAGACATGGAAAGGTTGTTTGGTTGGGTGTTTTGACCAACTAGTCGAGACCTTTAATATGAGTTGATATGTGAGATATACCCTATAAGATTTTCTCTAGAGGAATTTTCCCTTGTGATATGTTCCCTTCTGTCCTTTGATTCTATGAGATCGGATACTTCTAAGGATCCCCTGAGGGATGCCCTTGCTTGTGTGCTAACCTAGGGAGTCCCTAATAGGATCTCTCTTTGGTTCTTCCTTTGATAGGACCCATGTTATGAAATTCCTATGTTTTCCATCTTTTGGGGATCCCGTGTAGGATTCCTCCCTTATTATTCACTAAGAATCCCATGCAGGATTCCTTTGCTCGTGTTTAACTGAAGGATCTTGAGTATGATGCCTCCCTAGTGTTTAACATGAGGGACCCAAGGGGGTATCCACTTTTGACTAACCCTGAGTTGTTACGTCAGGTTTGGGTAGAGATGGTGATCATGTGTCACCTGGAACCCATTCCAAACTGGTGATCCCTTTGGTCTTTGGATGTATTGTTGGGGTGGGCATTCGGGCCACCCACACTCGGTTGTTTATATCGGACTTCTGTTGTTGATTCTGTATTGGTTACCAGAGGTGCTTCCTGGTTGGTGACTATTGAGCCTAATGCGAGGCATCTTCTTGTTTAATGGGATAACTACTTTTCCTTGTGTGCCTGAGTAGTAGGCGGTTTGGTGTTTATTTCCAACTGTTTAGTTGAATTTGTGTACCGTTACGCTACGAACCCATGATTGGGGTGTCGTATGGTAGTGGCCTTTGCTGAAAATTATCTAGAACTGCAGAGATAAACTTTTGATAAGTTAAAACTATTGTTTGGGATCATTTCTTAGATCAAGGACCACCCCGGGGGTGCGTTCCTTTGTTTCTCCATTTGGACAGGATACCTGAGGGTATGCCATAATTATATTGTGTATTTCTTTTTCTTGAGAGAAAGTTTTTATAAATTGTTTATTTATAATTGGGGATCAGCCCAATTTCTTTATCCTAATGGTAGTGTTCTATTACCCTGCGGGCAGTTTTTTTGCTTATCTTGTGGGTAGTGTTTGGTTAGCCTAATTGTAACATTTATTTGTGCCTATGGGTAGTAGTTTCTATGCCTAGGGGCAGTGGTTGTTAGCCTGAGGGTAACATTTCTTATGCATGTGGGTAGTAGCTTCCATGCTTGAGGGTGACATATCATATTCCTAAGGGAAATATTCATTACTCTTGTGAGTAGTCACCTTAGGGTTTGATTTGTTTTTTCCTGTGGGAAAGGATTAAGATGTCTGAGGATAGTGGTTAAATGAAATATTCTCTGTGGTGATTTCTTATGTTGTAACTGCCAAGATAAATCATAGGACTGGTATTATTGTTGCCTTTTAATTGTTGATATCCTATTGTGTTTCTATTTCGGATTTGGTATAGGAGATGATTGGTCGAGTACAAGGCTTGGGGAAACTCAGAATTGAATTATATAGAACTAGTTACTTTTTTTGGATATATTTACGATGTTGGCTGAGGTAGGTATATGTCGGTGGGATTAGAGACCCATATACCGACTTAATGAAACACTGCTTGAGTGGCATGACGTCCATCTCAATTCCCATTCACAGGATGTCCAGGATATCAGTATTAGGATCCCAAGGATCAACTGTTGATGTTGTTCTTGTAATTTGAATCACTTAATCATGAATATTCATATTTATGTATATGTGTATAGGTATGGGACTATGCACGGGTATGTATATAGATATGGACATCAATGGTGGAAATTTCCCAGTTGACCAGGATTACAGACCCAAAGTTCGACTATGTTTGCATGTTTGTTTTACTTCCTTTTGTTGTGTTCCAGCTATGTTGAGCACATTATTGTTGTGTACACCTTTAGCAGCACAATTTTAAGTTGCTTATCGGGGTGCCCTACTGAGATTATTTCTCACCCCTACAAGTGAACCTCGGTGTACGTGTAGACCTAATGTCTACATTCTAGGTTTAGCATGAGTTGCATGGTGGATAGGGATGAGGCCCAGTGTTACAATATAGAGCGGAGCTGCACTAGTGGTTATTTGATCGGGCTGTACCAGTTCAATAGTGTCTGGAGATTGGGTATGTGGTCTGGCTCGGAGTTAGTAGCAGAGCCCTGTAATTTTACATTTAGTTTATTTTGTACTTTTATCTATATGGTCAGCCCAGTGGGTGACCAATGGTGTATTGTATAGTATTGTTGTTTGGGCTTTTACATCATCTTACTATTATAGCTTGTTCTATTTCAGTTGATTACTGCTTCCGCACTATGTTTACTTTCCACTGTGTATGATACTTAGTAATTTCCGCTATTTTCTTAATCTGGTTGAGGGCATAGTCTCCCCACTATCACACCCTTGGCCCTCACTGCTAGTCGGAAGCCTCTGGAATACAGGGAGGCACACTTGAGGCCTTGGGGCGAACCGGCTCGGAGCACCGATTTAGTGGAATCCGGGATGGGACGTTACAAAGTGGTGTTAGAGGAGTTTTCTTTTCTTAGTTTACTATTTTGGATATGGTAGACAGGAGTATTAGGAATGTGTCGGAACCTTTGATGGATATCAGGCTGGGGAATCTAGAACAGTTGTTCCGATAAGATGTCCTGGTTACCAGGGTTTGGGATTGCTGTTCTGATTTGGCGATGTTACAGTTTTATATGACTTTCTCCTTGATGGACGCACATGTTGTGTGGTATTTTGATTTACTCTGGATCTCTGTCTCTTGGCCAGTGATAAGAATCTAGTGATGGATTTTTACTCTTGGCCTGAAAAGGAAAGAGGCGTCTAATGCATGATACTAGGCACATAGGATTCACAACATATAGGTTTGCTAGTGTCTGTTTTTAATGACGTCTGAGACCTTTGTGTCTTGCTTACACATACTTTTTACCCTAATGGCAGGTTGTGTGGATCTACATTGAGGCGTTTTTTGTGTTTGAGGACTCAGTCCTTATGCACAGGTGGTGTAGTGACCCCTGTTGGTCTATGTGGCACATAATGACTTTCTGTTCAACCATTATTGGGTGTTATTTCTCAGGTTTGTGGTTATCTAGTTGGATCGTTGAGAATGATGTCAATGGATACCAAGGCTTTTCTTGTGAAATAGACCTCCTTGGGGTTTTCCTGTATACAGATACACGATGACTGTCAGTTCAGTTTCTCTTCAGCTTGGGTTGTGAACTCTATAGAGTAGTTCATTTTAAGGATGCTCTCAGAGGATTAGGTCCCTTGTAGGTTGTGTTTTGGTTATCACTTTCAATGTTCATTGAGTTTTTTACCTTCTTATGAGAGGTTTTGTATCTTTTGGGCTAGGTGGTTGGACCTTGTGACTCAGTTGTGGGGCCTTGTGAGAATGGTTGACCCGTGCTTGAATCCTGGTCTAGTTTTGGCGGGATGATAGCGTGGCTTAGAGGGAGTTGGGCACGCCTTCGGTTAAATCTTATTGTACTTCTATTAGAGATGATCATGCACTATCTTGATTCGTCTTGAGTATGATGAGAGAGGTTCGACCTTCATCAAGCTCCTTTTTTTTTCTTAATGTACATCCCTGTTGAAGATGGAACATGTTCTCGTTGTGCTCTCAAAGCAGTGTAAGGAAATCCATATGGTGGGGAGTGCACCATTGGCCTTTTAATGTTGGTTTTTCTTATTTAGGTTAAACTTCATTGGTCTATAGTGGGATTTCGGGCATAACTTTTCATGTAAGACAACGACATGGGTATTCCTATGGTGGGGAGTACCATCTTGGTCATAGTTGAATATCTTCTGTGTAAAAGGTGGTGGTTAATGCTATAATGCTGGTCGTTAGATGATCCAGATAACTTGGTTGTGCAGATGCTTGGGTTGGGAGCATGGGTTCTAGTCCTTTATCTGGGCTTCTCAGGGAAGAGAAGGTTTATGGTGGGGTGTTTGTAAGAACCCATGTTTTTCCGAACTGTCATTTTGAGAAGAAATTTGAATTTTGTAGTAGGAAACTTGTGAGGGGTAAAACAGTCATTTAAAATGACCATCTGATCTAAAAATGTTTTTATGACAACTCCTTTGGTCCCAGAAAAGGGTGTTTACCCTAGGACAAGAGTATGTTGGAAATATGAGTTGTTTGAATTTTGGAAGAATATTTAATATTTAATATTATTAAATTAAATATTAATTTATTCAAGTACGTTAATTTGGTGATAACATTTATATGAAGCATCTGATTGAGATTCTGTCTGCTCCATTGAGTCCAGAATGGGGAATTTATCCTAGAGAAGGCATAAACTCATGTTAGGTGCCTGTGGTGGCCCGAGGCCTTTCTTCTCCTTTTTTCCATTTATTTTCCTTTCTTTCTATTCTCTTCCTCACACCTCTTTCTTGGTCACACACCTTGTGTGACTTCTCAATTTATGTGTCCCATGGGAGAATTGGGAGATCAAGAAAATGGGAGAGAAGGAAGGAAAGAGGGGTACCGATTCGAACCTCTCGACGAGCTGAGTCGACATGCGACAACCGTGAGCCGTGAAATCAAACGATGCTTTGGCGGTTTCCACCCAAAGGTAGGGGAATTAATTTTTTCACCATAGATACCCTTTAAACAAGTTGTTTTAATTTTAAAAATACTTATATTTCTTGCTTGTATGCCTATGGGGCACAATCTGTTGTTTCGGGCCCGAAAACGGGCGAATCGGGCGTTTTTAGGGATTTCCCGTCGAAAAACCCAGTAGACATGGTGTGTGTTCCAAGGGAACATGACATGTCTTCTTCCCAATCTAGGAAGATGATGTTTTCTTAAGTATAATCTGTGTACTTAAAGTACACGCTATGTAGTGGGTGGATGTGTGGCTTGTCTTGTGGAATAGAACACGGAATATAGGTTTTTTTTAAGTACGCAACGTGTACATTCAAGTACACGCCATGTAGTGGTACTTGCACATTTGTTTCAATGAAAAAACACATGGTGTGACTTTTTGTGAACATTACACTCCATGAAAACTAAATTACACACTATGTACTATTACACAGGTAGGCCCAATGTGCTCTGACCATGGGCTCTGGCCATGTACTACTTCAGTTTGGTAGTTTTGGGGATATCTTGGGCTATGGAAGTCAAAATTGGGCGTGTGAGTAGTGTATTCTGATTGAGTTTCTATGTAGATCGCGATGGAGGAATCCATTTGACATTTAGAGTTCATATAAAGGTGGTTTTGGGGGTTTTATCTAAATGGAGGGGATTCTTCTTCTATTTATCGAGCTGAGTTGTCACCTGAGGGTGAGACTTGGCAAGGTTGTTAGGTTGGTTGTTCGGAAAAACATAGTAGAGACCTTTAATATGAGATGAGATATGATCTATCTACCATATCCTTTTCCTTAGAGTATGTTTCCCTTGAGAGATGTTCCCTTCTTGCGTATGATACTATGAGACTAGATACTTCTAAGGATCCCCGGAGGGATGCCTTTGCTTGTGTGTTGACCTAGGGAGTCCCTAGTAGGATCTCTCTCTAGTTATTCCTTTTATTATACCCATGTTATGAAATGTCTATGTTTTCCTTCTTTTTAGGATCCCGTGTGGGATTCCTCCCTTATCCTTCGCTAAGGATCTCGTGTAGGATGCATTCGCTCGTGTCTAACTAGAGGATCCTGAGTATGATGCCTCCTCAGTGTTTCACTTGAGGGACCCAGGGGGGTACCCATTGTGTGACTAACCCTAAGTTGTTACATCAGGTTTGGGTAGAGATGGTGATTAGGTGTCACCTAGAACCCATGCCAAAATGGTGATCCCTTTGGGAT
Source organism: Viscum album (assembly GCA_963277665.1). NCBI lineage: Eukaryota > Viridiplantae > Streptophyta > Magnoliopsida > Santalales > Viscaceae > Viscum > Viscum album. Next base: position 1,429,088,524 of record OY728152.1, read on the forward strand.
TTGGAAGTATTGTTGGGTTGGGAGTTCAGGCCACCTACACTCAGTTGTTTATATCTAACTTGGGTTGCTGATGTTGTAGTCATTACCATAGGTGCTTCATGTTTGGTGTCTATTGAGCCATATGCGAGGCGTCTTCTTTTTTTATGGGATACCTACTTTTCCTTGTGTGCCTGAGTAGTAGGTGGTCTGGTGTTTATTTCCAACTATTGAGTTGAATTTCTGTACTGCTGTGCTATGAACCCGTGTTTGGGGTGTTTTATGGCTATGAACGCTACAATTTTTTTTAGAATTGCATTGATAATCTTTTGATAAGTTAAAACTACTGTTTGGGATCATTTCTTGGTTCCATGACCACACCGGGGGTGCGTTCCTCTGTTTATCCATTTGGCCAGAATACCCGAGGGTATGCGATAATTATATTGTGTATTAATTTTTCTTGAGAGCATGTTTTTATAATTTTTTTTTATTCTTTGGTCTCTTCCCGGTTTATTTAGCCTGAGGGAAGTGTTCTATTAGCCTGTAGGCCATTTTTTTGTTTAGCCTGTGGTAATTGTTTGATTAGCCTGAGGGTAACCTTAATTTATTCCCGGGGTCATTAGTTTCTGTGCCAGAGGGCAGTGGTTTTTTGACTGAGGGTAACATTTCTTATGCCTATTGGTAGTAGATTCTCTTCCTAACGGTGACATATCATATGCCTGAGGGAAATATTCATTATGCCAGTGGGAAGTCGCCTTAGGGTTTCGTTATTGTTTGCCTGTGGGAAAGAATTCAGATGTATGAGGATAGTGGTTACATGAAATATTCACTGTGGTGATTTCTGATGTTGTACCTGTCAAGCTAAATAACATGCATGGTAATATTGTTGTCTTTTAATTATTGATATCCTGTTGTGTTTATACTGTGGATTTGGAATAGGAGATGGTCGGTCGAGGATGAGTCTCATGGAAACTCAAAACTGAATTATATTCAAATGGTTACTTATTTTTGGAAATATTTCCAGTGTTTGCTGAGGGAGAGATATGTCGGTGGGATTATAGACTCATATATCGACTTAATGGTACAAAACTTGAGTGGTATGACATCCAGCTCAATTCCCTTGCACAAGATGTCCAGAAGATCGGGATTACGGTCCCAAGGATCGACTGCTGATGTTGTTCTTGTTATTTGAATCACTTAATCAAAAATATTCATATTTATATACATGTGTATATGTATGGGAATATACATGTGTAAGTATATAGATATGGACATCCATGGTGGCACATTCCCAGTTGATCGGGATTACGGACCAAGATTTCGACTATGGTTACACATTTGGTTTACTTCCTTCTGATGTCTTCCAGCTATACTGAGTACATTGTTGTTGCAAACACTTTGAGTAGCACAATTATAGGTTGCCTCTCAGGATTCCCTTATGAGATTATTTCTCACCCCTACACATGCACATCAGTGTACATGTAGACCTTATGGCTATATTTTAGGTTGAGAATGAGTTGCATGGTGGACAGGGTTGAGACCCAGTTTTGCATGATCGAGTGGAGCTGCTCGAGTGGTTCAACTAATCGAGCTGCAGCAGTTCGACATTGTCTAGAGATCAGGTATGGGGTCTGAATCGGAGTTAGTAGCAGAACCCTGTACTTTTACATTCATTTTCTTTTTTACTTGTATCTATATGGTCGGCCTGGTGGGTGAACAGTGGTGTATTGTATTGCATAACTATTCGGGCTTTTACAGTATTTTTTCTATGACAACTTGTTCTATTTCAGTTGATTACTGCTTCCGAACTCTGTTTACTTTCCACTGGGTATGATGCTTAGTTATTTCCATTTTTTTCTTACTCTGGTATGAGAGGATAGTCTCCCTACTATCAAACCCTAGGCCCTCGCTGCTAGTCGGAAGCCTCTGGCATACAGGGAGGAGCGCTTGAGGCCTTGTGGCGAACCGGCACAGAGCACCGATTTAGTGGATTTCAGGTCGGGATGTTACAACTATATTGACTTGGGCTTATCATATATGGTTATTATATAACATTAGATGAATATTCAACACATTAGTAAAATAAATACCCATGGAACATAATAGTTTATTGTCTTTTGAAGCATTGATAAAAAGTCATATAACTTGGTGAATGTTCTTCAACATCTGACATAAAGATCACCCCCTTTAACAATCCAACATATGGACATTCTTCATAACCTAGGTAAATGAAACATAAGAAAGGGGTGAGATAAAATGCTCATAAAGGGTAAAAAATTTATATATGAAAGCCAGACACGAGCATAATGCTATGAGAACATAACCATAACAATATAAGATAATAACCTGTAAACCAAACATTATAATAAAGAGTCATGACATAATGATTGGAAAGTAATGAGAATGAATTATAAGGGAATAAAGATCATAATCTATGAGAGAGTGATAGGTTAATAAGACATTAAATTGTTTTATACACAAAATAATAGAAAATTATATGTGAAATCTATATACCAATACCTTTTTAACATGTTAGGATTGGACTATTAACCATTGTACATACATTGGGGTTAGGATTAGCTCTTGTACACTCTATTATTTTTTGGTTGGTATGAACTCATGTGTACCCTATAATTTTAGGATTTTGATTCCCTATTTTATGGGGCATGGGATTACATCATGAAAACCCTCTTATTTCTGTCTTAGGATGCCCTCCCATATACCCTCTTGTTTCAGGATTAGGATTCCCTCATGTTTAAGGCTTGGGATTTTCACCTATGTACCATAACTATTTTAGGATTGGTATTACCTCATATTTACCATCTTATTTTGGAAAATGGATTATCTATTTTTTTGGGCTTGGGATTCCCTCTTGTGTACCCTTGTATTTTGATCTTGGTATTCCCACTTTTTATGAGCATGGTATTCTCTCATGAGGACCGTCTTGTTTCTTGCTTAGGATTCCATCTTTTTAGGTATAATTTTCCCTCAGGTGTACCCTCTTTTTTTAGGCAAGGGATGGTATCCATTTTTTCATATTATTATGTGCTTAGGGTTCCTTCTTATGTAGGCCTTGGGATGATATCCCATATACTATATTTTATTGGTCTTTTGGAGACTTCTCATGCACCTTATAGTTTCATCTTTAGGATGCCCCTTTTTTCAGGCATGGGATCCCCTGTTGTTTTGAGATTGGCACACCCTCTTGTGTACCCATTGAGATATTAAACATTTATCATTACCCATTTAGTTAAATGGATATATAAGACCCACCCATCACTTAATGGAATCATACATTCATGTTCCATAATAAAATAAAGCATTCATCATATAATGACTCATAAAAAGTGATTTGTTTTATAAACATCATACCACTACCCATGAAATGAAATGGGTATCATTAAAATTTTTAATATCATAAAAAGGAAAATAAATAGGGTTCATTAAAATATAATCAAATCATAAGCACTGAAAATAAGCAGGTTTCAAAAGCATATAACCTGTGGAAGAGAAACATATGTCATATACATCATTATATCAAAATATAAACCATTCATGAAGGAATATGAATGGTATTCCATGATCATATCCCCAGTAAATCATAAAATATGAAAACGTATTTCATATTTTGTGGAAATTATTTTGAAAGATCACAAGAATAATTTCTTATAGAAAATAAAATTTTATTGAAAATCCTTTTAAAATAACTATTTTAATAATACATTTCTTATAAATAAAGCTCTACAATTTATTTTTAAAATTTTCATGAGGATGAAATGTTTTCTACTTTTAAAAAAAATATTTTCAAAACATCAACCATTTTTGAAAAATAAATTTGAAAACATATGATGGAATCTTGAAAATATTTGCAATATCTTTTACATTTAAAATAGATTGAAACATATAAAGAAATATTAAAAACATTTTGAAAACAATTTTACCAGAAAATAGATTTCAAAACATGTAAAAAATGATTTGAAAACAATTTTAAATAGTTTAAAACAAACATAATTTTAAAAAAACTTCCATGAAAACTAGTTTAAGATATTAATTGGAAAAAATATGAAAAACATTTTAAGAAAAAAATTGTCAATTAAAACAAATTTCTGACTGAAGGGAAATAACATCGTATATTTTTAAAAAAACATTACTATTATCATATGTACCAAATAGTGGAAAAATATTACCAATATACAATAAAACCATGAATATATAAATGATTAGATAATTCATGAGAGAAAATTATATATGGATCATAATATTCCATCAATGGAATCATAATAATAAAAAACCTGATAAATTTAGAGATTATAGAAATAAACTCTTTCCTCTTAGTTAATATTAAATCACGATCCGAAAGAGAGAACATAATTAAATGAAGAATAAAATATAATTAAAATATATATATTCATGATATAAAATTTAAAAGGGTATTATATACACCACTTATAATATTATGGGTGCATAACATGATATGAGTCTCAATGAAGAAAAATTAAGAAAAAAGTCATTTATAGAATTTGTAGTTTTTGATCCATAATCCCCATGAAAGAGAGATCATAAAATTGATATAAAAATACCCAAAAATATAAGGATAAAAATAATATAACACATTAATGGTTTGTAAATAAAGAAAACAAAATAAATTAGTGGTGAACATGGCATGTATCTAACATATATTAAATTTGAGATGAGAAAAACACTTACCTTAAGTCGATATATTCATCATACATGTTCAAAACTCAGATATAATAAAATAATTTATTATAAAACTAAATAATAACCATATTAATATATATAATACAATATATTTTTCCCTTATGACTATATATTACCTATCTGTTAACAATTTCAAGTAAATCTAATTTTTCAGGTAATAACGACATTGATTACCGTATGTGTTTTTAATTGTTATTATTTATCCTCTTAAATATATCTTGACTTACTTATTTAATATTGTAAAAAATTATTTATACATCAAATATATTATATATATTAAAATATTAAATATTATATAAATTCTATTAATATGAAATGGAATAAACCAGTCATGGAGACGGTATGTTGTACGTATGGATGGATGATGTTTATATATATTATCAAACTGTAAGAAATAATGTAAATGAAGCATATATATATATATACATATTAATTAAAATATATTTATTTTATCATAAGAATCATATAAAATAATAAAAACCATCCAAAATACATTCCATTTAATGGGTAAATGAATCACATCTCATTGAGGAGGCGGTGGTCCACACATCAATAAACAAAGTGATTATATTTACAAAAAATGAAAATAGTCATGGTATGTTTTATATAATAATTAAAAAAGCAAAAAAACATCATAAATATCATATATATCATATAATAACATTGTTTCTATCATAATTACAATTCTTGATAGATGGTAATGGAAAAATAAACAACATCATTTCGTGAGGTGGTAGTTCAGTAGACACAAGAACATTATGTTCATCGTCCATTCAATGGAATTGTGTATAGGTGTAGGATGAAATATTATAATAAAAAAACAAGTATACATAGGATACAAATTTTATTATATAATCTTAGAATAAGAATATTTTTTGGGCTGGAGAAGAAAAATAATATCAAAGGGTGTGGGAAAATATATTACCTCTTCTTTGGGTGACTCTTTTTAGTTTTCACTAGTGGGATTCCATGGATGGATTCATATTAGAATGGAGTATTATAAGATAAAATTTTGGATGTTTGGAGGATATTTTTTGAGGTTTTTGATGAGAAATAATGTTTTCAGTGGTTTAATGATAGGTGTATGAAATGAGACCACTACTAGAAAAACAGGTATTTGCGACGGGGCATTTGCGACGGGATCCCGTCGCAAATGACCTTTTGTGATGGGGGCCCGTCGCTAAAGCCTTTTTTTGCGACGGTCATTCTCCCCGTCGCAAATAGTATTCCGTTTTTTTGTAAAAAAACTTTTAAAATGGTTTTTGCGACGGTACCGTCGCAAAAACCTTTTTTTTAAAAAAAAATAAAAAACTATTAATAATACTAGTATTTGCGACGGGCATAGTATCCCATCGCCAATACGATTTACAGTATTTGCGACGGGACCCGTCGCAAATACTATTTTTTTTTAAAAAATAAAAACTATTAATAATACTAGTATTTGCGACGGGCATAGTATCCCGTCGCAAATACTATAAAAAAAATAAAAAAAATAAATTATTAATAAATTATTTTAATTAATATAATAATAGAATTATAATTCACAAATAAAAATAATTAATTATTTTAATTAATATAATAATAATAGAATTATAATTCAAAAATAAAAAATAATAGAATATTAATAAATGATTTATTTAATATAATAATATTAGAATTATAATTCATAAATAAAAAAATATTAATAAGTTATTTTAATTTATATAAAAATAATAAATTATTTTACATTCAAATATTAAAATAATTCAAGTATTACAAAAAATATAATTAAAATATAATATTATAAAATTTTAATATATATATATATATTTTAATATTATAAAATATAAATAACAATATTATTCATATTAATATTGTTATTTAAAAATATAATATTATTAATATTTTATAATGAGACAAAAACTAAGAATAGAAAAAAAAATATTTTGATTTCCCAAATTTTATAACATAAATACAAACTCTAATCTGAAGGAGGGGGGAGGGGGGAGGGGGGAGGTGGGGGATCTACAGATGGTGGTGGAGGAAACTCCATCCCTAAAGCATGAGTGAGTCGGTGCATGTACTCCATCTGCTCCTGATGCTGCTGCTGCCACCGACTCGTTTGCTCCTCGTACAACTGCTGCTGGCGTCGACGCTCCTCCTCATGCTTCTGACGCATCTGCTCCTGCTCCTGTCAGAGACTCTCTATCTGTGCAGTCTGAGATCGCAACTGATCCTCATACTGTGCAGTAGAAGAAGAAGCATGAGCTCCTCTCGAACTGGACGCCGACATCGCAGCACTGCCATAATAATCTCCGGGAGTCAGTCGAGAGCCGATACCAACTACCCGGCCCTTCACGAAGGCATACTGGGTGGCCTGCATCTATGCCGCCTCATCAAACTGACAGGCAGTGGTCTGATCTGATGACTCGGCCTAACTCTCAGGCCGGGCCTGTGACGCTGCGGCCTCATATGACTCCTATAGTTGCAATTTAAAATTAAAATTGTGAATATATTATATGCAGTTAATTTTTAAACTTGAAAACAAATAATACTGACCACGATGTGATGCTGGCGATCACCTCTGAGCTCCCCAGTAGCAGGATCAATATACATCCTCCGATATACGTCGTACTCTGTAATATCGGGGTGCTCGACAGCCTATAAGAATAAAAAATAAACTGTTAATATATATAGTTATATAAAATATTTATAAATAATTTACATACCAGATGCTGTCTATGAGTACTGAAAGAACGACTCCCAGCTCGATGAGTCACCTCCTGTCTCCCCCGATTCTGCCTCCCCACCGACGATCTCCTCTGAAAGGCACCACTCAACCAGTGCGCACATAATCCATCCCATACATGGGATGAAAAATACTCTGGTCGGTGTGCTCTACATGACTCCTCAAAATCTGACACTCCTGCTTTCTTCATCGCAGCTTTTCTTAAATTGTGCAAAAAATGACGAAGGCGATCACGCATGGCCACCTCCCATGCCTCGTGGATGGCGTCACGCATGGTATCCTCGATCGGATACCATAAACCCTACAAATAAATCAAAATATCAAGTTAGAGATGAAATACTTTTCAAAATAAAAATTATTTATTTACGTACGTACCAACCAATGGCTGAACATGGCCTGCTGCACATCAATGGGAATCTGCTCCCATGTGGTCCACGGCTGAGAGAAATAGTTGCGCAAAATAGCACTGCCCTGTCCGACTGCTATATGCGGAAAACTGAAAAAATAATAAACATTTATTATGTGAATAGATTAATGAAATCTTAGTCAAATCCAAAGGTTATCACACAGGTTATCACACCTCCGTGTGCGTGGATCAAACCCAAGATGTGGACGTCGCTCGGGGACGGGGTCAGGAATCATCAATCGTCCAAGACCGCGCCCCCTCCGCGTACTCCCTGGAGCGCCTGCAGGCTGAGGGTCATCTGTCAGCAACGCATCCGCATCGAAAGTCAGGTCAGCATCCGCCAACTCACGAAATGTGGCCTCGTCCATCTGAAACAGAAAATGTTTATGTTAGCAAATAATTGATAATTACTATTATATATAAATATATACATATATACATATTATGATTTTATATAAATACCATTGAATGCTATCAGTGTTCATCTTCATCATCATATTCATATATGTTAATGTCATCTTCATATTCCTCCTCAACATCATCGATATCCATTCGAGTTACAGTTGCTTCATCTCTTACAATTTCAAATTCATATGTGACGTCATTAACATCATCGTCATCACCGACTCTTAAATGTGGGGTGTCATCATCGATACTCATGTCTCTTTGTAAAAAAGATTTATTTTGAGTACTCTCTTGAAAAACTTCAATTCTTTGCACATCAGTGAAAGAACATTCACTTTGACTAAACTGATTGTCTCGAATTTTGATTTTTATTATACTCCACCAATCAGTCAAGTCTCTTGATGTTGCACAGTACTTTGCATAATAAAATTGATATGCCTGTTGAGCCAATAAGAATGGTTCATTTACTGCGAGAACACTTTTACATTTAATATCGATGATTCCATGAGTCGGATGAACACGCACGCCTCTCTCTGTATCCAACCACCGAAATTTGAACATGGTTATGTAATGTTGTCCAAGATAACAGAGTTCAATGATTTCATCAAGTATTCCATAAAAGTCAACTTCATTTTCTCGATGATGAGATCCTCTCAAGATAACTCCACTGTTCATTGTTTTTTTCGATTCCCCATATGCATGTGTGTGGAATCGAAATCCATTCACCACATATGCATTATAAGTTTTAACAAGTTTGGATGGTGGGTTACTCAATACACACAGCCGTTTGTCAATTTTATCAGCATGTCGAGACACCTGAAAATTTGTGAAATAATTATCAATATAGTAAACTATACATTGAATGAGTTGCTAAATGATAAAGAATTTATGTTACCAGTTTTTGAAACCACTGAGAGAAATTTTTCAGTCGACGTTCTTCGAGGGCAGCTGCTGTAATTTGTGGAATTTGTTTCTTGATATGATTATCATACAACCTATAAAAACCAAAGTTATTTACTGTAACATAAATGATAGAATAATTGATATAAACACTTACAGTACAACTGATGTCATCTCTTCAAAGTTGAGCAGAACATACGTATGAGCTCTCTGATGTTCATCATCTGAAAGCCAGCGTTCATAAACTCCACCAAAACCAAGCTCTGACTGGTTGAAAATAGATAATTGATTGTCGATTTCATAAATATTCCTCTCGTTCCGTCCCATTCGGTTGTGTTTTGAAGGATACTCAGATTCAAAATAATGGGAGCAGAAAAAAGATATTTCCTCTTGTAAATAATCTTCTACAATAGATCCTTCAACAGATGCTTTGTTACGTACTTTTCTTTTCAATTTCTGCATGCATCTTTCAAATGGGTACATCCATCGAAACTGTACCGGACCTCCACATTTGGCTTCATATGGCAAATGTAACATCAAATGTTCCATTGAGTCGAAGAAAGACGGCGGAAATATTTTTTCCAGTTTACATATAATTACAACAACATCTTTTTAAAGTTTTCCTAGAGCATCATAATCTGTCGTAGCTACACAAATTTCCCGAAACAAATGTGACATGTCTGTTATGGAATCCCAAATCACAGAATTCAACAGACCTCTTAATCCAATGGGTAGAAGTCTCTCCATTATAACATGACAATCATGACTTTTTAATCCAGTAATATGACCATTCTTTACACATCTACCCAAATTAGAAGCACAGCCATCTGGAAGTCTCAAATCTGCAATCCACTAACAAAATAATAAACAGTTTTCTTTAGACAGTGTATAAGCTGCTTTTGGTTTCAGTAACCTTTCTGTTCTGACATTTTCAAATAGTTCCAATTCTGGACGCCTGCAAATTTGGGCAAGATCTAAACGTGCATTTACATTGTCTTTGCTCTTTCCTGGTGTATCCAAAACTGTATGAAACAAATTATCAAAACAGTTCTTCTCAATATGCATGACATCTAACATGTGTCGGACCAAGAGATCAGACAAATATGGAAAATCCCAAAATATGCTACGTTTAATCCAATTGTGTTCTTTCCCAAAACCAGAAATTTTCTGTTGATTTATTGTGGGACCAAAAGTTATGGGAGGTAATGAAAATACAACTAATTTTAACTCCGAACCTGATATCATTTTTGGAGGTCCATCCCTTTCAACTGTTCCTTTTCTGAAATGAGATCTGTTTCTGCGAAAAGGATGATCAGCTGGAAGAAATCTGCGATGACAGTCAAAATAACAAGGTTTCTTTCCATGAATGAGCATAAATGATTTGTTCTCTCCCATACAGTAAGGACATGATTTCTGACCATGTGTACTCCAGCCAGATAACATCCCATAAGCCAGGAAGTCACTTATTATCCACATCAATGCTGCTCTCAGTATGAAATTCTGTTTCGTTGCAACATCATATGTATTGACACCAGTACTCCACAATAAATTTAATTCATCAATCAATGGCTTCAAATAAACATCAATATTTTTCTTCGGATGTCCTGGAATTAGTAAAGTCAAAAAGATATATGGATCCTTCATCAACATCCATGGAGGTAAATTGTACGGAGTTAAAAAAACTGGCCAACATGAATATTGACTACCATAAGATCCAAACGGACAGAAACCATCAGTGGAAAGGCCTAGTCGAACATTTCTAGCTTCTAAAGCAAAGGATGGATGCACTCTATCAAAATGTTTCCATGAATCACCATCGGCTGGATGATTCAAGCTTTTATCGGTTGAAATATTCTCTTTATGCCATGAAATCATTGTCGATGTATTCTTAGACATGAATAAACGCTGAAGTCTGGATGTAAGCGGAAAATATCTCAACTGTTTTACAGGAATCAAACCAGACTTCCCGTGTTGTCCTTCTTTATATCTCAGTTGCCCACATGTAGGACAACTATCCAACGACTCATTTTCCCCAGAATATAAAATGCAGTCATTTGAACATGCATGAATCTTCTGACAAGTAAGTCCCAAATTTCGAACCAGCCTCTTACTCTCATAGTAATTTGCAGGTAAAACATTTCCTTCGGGTAACAGTGTTTTCAGCAAAGAAAATATCTGGTCAAAACAGGTGTTTGACATTCCGTTATCTGATTTGATAGACATAAATTTTGCAACTGCTTCTAATTTTCTCATCTTGCAGCCAGGATATAATGCATCCTCAGCAGATTTCAACAACTCATAAAATTCAGACGGTGCCAACTCAGGATTTAAAGCTATATCAACCGGAGTTTCTGTATGTTGAATAGATGAACCTGCAACATCATGTACTAAATCTTGAAACCGTGATGGATCCAGAATCAAGTTGGTATCACCTGCTCTGGAACTGCGTTCACCGTGTTGATACCAAAAAACATAATTTGGTTGAAAACCAAAATGCAAGAGATGTTCTCCCACTTTGTCAAAGGTGTCAAACGTTCTCAATGCACATTTTCTGCAAGGGCATTTTATTTTTCCTTCTGAAACAAATTCTGAATTTGATGCCGCAAATGATAAAAAAATATCCACACCCTCAACATATACTGGATTTAAACCAGAACCGTTTGGATTTCTACGTTGATTTATCCATATGCGGTCACCTAATAATGATTTTTGACGACCTCGTTGTTCCATATTTCTCTATAAAATATAAAAGCATTACTGGTTTTGAATAATTTGTTAGAAAAAACACTAAAGTAAAGATTGAATATATTGAGAATAAAGCAAAACATGTTACAAATATTGATAATTTTAATATTATATTGATTTTTTATTATTTTAATAATACTAATATAATTTTTTCATAAACATTAATTATATAATAATAACATTATTACATTATTAGTATATTTTATTATTAATATTAAAATAACACAATTTTTTATATTATATACAATTCTTCTTTCATCTGTGTGTTTAACATTCTATCTCCACATGTAATATTTGCATTCACTTTCACCTCTCCATTGGCGAGTAGGTTGATAATTTTGAAAAAGAATGCGAATATTACATGTGGAGATAGAAAACACACAGATGAAAAGAGAATTGTATATAATATAGAAAATTATATTATTTTAATATTAATAATAAAATATAAAAATAATGTACTAATGTTATTATTCGTAAATATTGGTAATTATTCCAAATTATTGGTAATTATTTCTAATTATTGGTAATTATTTCTAATTATTGATAATTATTGGTAACTATTGGTAATTATTGGTAATTGTTACTAATTATTGGTAATTATTACTAATTATTGGTAATTATTACTAATTATTGGTAATTATTACTAATTATTGGTAATTATTACTAATTATTGATAATTATTACTAATTATTGGTAATTATTACTAATTATTGGTAATTATTACTAATTATTGGTAATTATTACTAATTATTGGTAATTATTACTAATTATTGGTAATTATTACTAATTATTGGTAATTATTACTAATTATTGGTAATTATTACTAATTATTGGTAATTATTGGTAATTATTGGTAAGTATTGTTAATTATTGGTAAGTATTGTTAATTATTACTAATTATTACTAATTATTGGTAATTATTGGTAATTATTACTAATTATTGGTAATTATTACTAATTATTGGTAATTAATACTAATTATTGGTAATTAATAGTAATTATTGGTAATTAATACTAATTATTGGTAATTAATACTAATTATTGGTAATTAATACTAATTATTGATAATTATTACTAATTATTGTTAATTATTACTAATTATTGGAAATTACTACTAATTATTGGTAATTATTACTAATTATTCGTAATTATTACTAATTATTGGTAATTATTACTAATTATTGGTAATTATTACTAATTATTGGTAATTATTACTAATTATTGGTAATTATTACTAATTATTACTAATTATTATTAATTATTGGTAATTATTACTAATTATTACGAATTATTTGTAATTATTACCAATTATTGGTAATTATTACCAATTATTGGTAATTAATACCAATTATTGGTAATTAATACCAATTATTGGTAATTAATACCAATTATTGGTAATTAATACCAATTATTGGTAATTATTGGTAATTATTACTAATTATTGGTAACTATTGGTAATTATTGGTAATTATTGGTAAATATTGTTAATTATTACTAATTATTGATAATTATTACTAATTATTGGTAATTAATACTAATTATTGGTAATTAATAATAATTATTACTAATTATTGGTAATTATTACTAATTATTGGTAATTATTACTAATTATTGTTAATTAATACTAATTATTGGTAATTAATACTAATTATTCCTAATTATTACTAATTATTACTAATTATTAGTAATTATTACTAATTATTACTAATTATTACTAATTATTAGTAATTTTTACTAATTATTACTAATTATTACTAATTATTAGTAATTATTACTAATTATTAGTAATTATTACTAATTATTAGTAATTATTACTAATTATTCGTAATTATTACTAATTATTAGTAATTATTACTAATTATGAGTAATTATTACTAATTATTAATAATTGTTACTAATTATTGGTAATTATTAATATTTATTATTAATTATTACTAATTATAGGGAATTATTAGTAATTATTACCAATTATTGGTAATTATTGGAAATTATTACTAATTATTAGCAATTATTACTAATTATTGGCAATTATTGGTAATTATTGGCAATTATTGTTAATTATTACTAATTATTGGTAATTATTAGCAATTATTGGTAATTATTGGCAATTATTATTAATTATTGGTAAGTATTGTTAATTATTACTAATTATTGGTAATTATTGGTAATTATTACTAATTATTGGTAATTATTACTAATTATTACTAATTATTGGTAATTATTACTAATTATTACTAATTATTTGTAATTATTACTAATTATTGGTAATTATTCCTAATTCTTACTAATTATTGGTAATTATTACTAATTATTGGTAATTAATACTAATTATAGGTAATTATTACTAATTATTGGTAATTAATACTAATTATTGGTAATTAATACTAATTATTGGTAATTAATACTAATTATTACTAATTATTGGTAATTATTGGCAATTATTACTAATTATTGGCAATTATTACTAATTATTGGCAATTATTGGTAATTATTGGCAATTATTGTTAATTATTGGTAATTATTGGTAATTATTGGAAATTATTGGTAATTATTGGCAATTATTGTTAATTATTGGTAAGTATTGTTAATTATTACTAATTATTGGTAATTATTGATAATTATTACTAATTATTGGTAATTATTACTAATTATTACTAATTATTGGTAATTATTCCTAATTCTTACTAATTATTGGTAATTATTACTAATTATTGGTAATTATTCCTAATTATAGGTAATTATTACTAATTATTGGTAATTAATACTAATTATTGGTAATTAATACTAATTATTACTAATTATTACTAATTATTGGTAATTATTCCTAATTATTCCTAATTTTTCCTAATTTTTGGTAATTATTGCTAATTATTACTAATTATTGGTAATTATTGGTAATTATTGGTAATTATTGGTAATTATTGGTAATTATTGGTAATTATGGGTAATTATTGGTAATTATTCCAAATTATTCCTAATTATTCCTAATTATTCCGAATTATTCCTAATTATTACTAATTATTACTAATTATTACTAATTATTACTAATTATTACTAATTATTTCTAATTATTACTAATTATTACTAATTATTACTAATTATTACTAATTATTACTAATTATTACTAATTATTACTAATTATTACTAATTATTACTAATTATTACTAATTATTGGTAATTATTGGTAATTATTACTAATTATTACTAATTATTGGTAATTATTGGTAATTATTACTAATTATTACTAATTATTGTTAATTATTGGTAATTATTCCAAATTATTGGTAAGTATTACTAATTATTGGTAATTATTACTACTTATTGGTAATTATTACTAATTATTGGTAATTATTACTAATTATTGATAATTATTACTAATTATTACTAATTATTGGTAATTATTACTAATTATTACTAATTATTCTTAATTATAGATAATTATTGATAATTGTTCCTAATTATTAGTAATTAAATGAATAATTATCAATAATTAGGAATAATTACCAATAATTACAAATAATAACATTATTAACATATTTTATTATTAATATTAAAATAATATAATTTTCTAATTCATATACAATTCTCCTTTCTTCTGTGCGTTTTCTATCTCCACATACAAATAATACATGTGAAGACAGCAAACACACAGATGAAAAGAGAATTGTATATATATAAAAAATTATATTATTTTAATATTAATAATAAAATAGACTAAAAATTTAATAATGTTATTATTCCTAATTATTGGTATTTATTACTAATTATTAATATTTATTCTTAATTATTAAAAATTATTACTAATTATTCCTAATTACCATTAACTATGAACAATACTAATAATTTAAATTTATTAAGTAATAAAACAATGTAAACATAATTAAATTACAACTAATTAAGAATAATTGAAACTAATAAAAAATTAAAAATAAATATTAAATTAAAATGAACATAAATACCTTGAAAATTGATCTGCTCTGATCGTTCTTCAAAACTTTAATATCAGCTCCGGAGAAAAAAATTAAACTGGAAAAAAACTGAACTCTAGAAATATAATTTTGAGAGAAGGAGAAGATGGAGAATGAGAATGAAATGAAAAAAAACGGATGTGGGTATTTATAGGTTAGATTATTTGCGACGGTACCCGTCGCAAATACCTTAGCCAACATTTATTACGTTCAACGGGTAAATAGTTATTTGCGACGGGACCCGTCGCAAATAACCACCTGCCGACATACTATTTGCGACGGGGGAATATTTCCGTCGTAAATACCTTTTACCGCCGCCGGTTATTTGCGACGGGAATATTCCCCCGTCGTAAATAAGTTTCCCGCGATTTGGCGCGCAAACCGCGCCAGTCCTTTTGCGACGAGGAAAGCTGTCCCGTCGCAAAAGGCTACTTATTTGGGACGGGCAAATAACCCCGTCGCAAATAAGTTTTTAACATGACTATTTGCGACGAGATTTATTCCCGTCGCAAATAACCCGTCACAAATGCCCTTTTTTCCCGTAGTGGACCTTTTATAATGTGGAAATAGACAAATTGGGTATTCCTGAAAATAATTCTGTGCTTCCCATGTTAAACATACACCTAGAGGGTTCCAAATCAATCATTATTGATCATTAGGGGTATAAAGTCTGATATACGGCCATAAAATAGTTTTTACACTAATATAGAATCATTTTTACACATTATTTTATAAGTCTAATCATTAAGTAAGACCGTTTTTTGCATTAGTCAATTTAATTAAAAATAATTTTATTCACAGATATTTATTGAAATAAATATTTCAACCAAATTAGTCATTATAAAATATTCTTTTTAAAATTTGGAATCCATTTGGAAAACATAAAATCCTAGAAGAGTCAAAAATTAATTTGAAATTAATCATGTAGAAGTGTTGTGACAATGGTTTTTCAAGGAGAAAATGTTTAAACATTGAAATGGTTTCGTATCAAATTTCAAGGTAAAATTGATTAAATGAAATAAATTAGATTAATTTATGTATAATTTATCTAATTATGCTTTAATCAGAAACTAAAATATAATTTAATTATATAAATAAATTATTGGGAAAATAAATTTTGAAAAAATATCTTATATTCTCCCCAATTAAAAAAATCATTGAAACACACTGAAAGATATCCCAATATAAATTTTAATATTACTATATAAAAAATTATGTTTATTATTTAAAATAAAAATTATAAAATTCTCAAAAAATAGAATTATAACAGCTTCTCTATTAAAAGTCAGTAATAATAATTTTTTTAAAAATACATTTTTTTTATTCATAAAATTGGTTTTATTCTTATCCTATTAATATAAAATCTATTGGATGAGTCAACAAATTAATTTAATGTATAATATTTTATAAATATTCATTAGTAGTGGTTTTTTTGATTTATTGAGATAAAATAGAGTTTTTACATAGGATAAGAATTTTCGTAGAAATGGATTTTTTGTTTTAAAATAGATATAACAATAATTTATAGATAATTACAAACCAAAGTGTTCATTTTATACCCATTTTTTAATAATATTATCCAATTTTAGTTAATTGTTTGCATAAATTGTATAGTAATGGTTTGCTGACAACAATAACTATATTTTAACAATAATAATAATAATAATACGATGTAGTTTGATAAAACTAGGTCTTGTTTGTGATTCATGATATCAAAGGAAATTATAATTATGTTTAACACATGACAAACATAGTGTTTTGTGTAAAAAAAGATAATATATGTGTTGGAGGTATATTTAAATTGATATGGTATTCTATATTAACCCATAATTACTTTGTGATTTCATATAAAACATGTTATATTCATTGTTGTGTGAAATAATGAATATGAAAAAGATAAAATTAAATTGAATGAAATAATTCAAAAAGTATCATGGTGTAAAAAATTATTAGTTGGAAACATCTATTATATTTTTTCAATGTAAAGTTCAAGGATTAAAATATTGGGGAAGAGAAATTGTAAGGGTCTAAATGGGATAAAAATATCTTTTAAAATGATTATGGAATACAATATAGTTATGTGACATGAAGGGAAATATTGGGAAAAAACTTATGCATAAAATATTTTACTCATTACAAAGGTACAGTGTTTTTTCCACTTTTATAATAATTCATCCTCATTTTTATTAATAATTCTTCCCCTAATACCCCATTTTAATCATAGAACTCCATAGATGAACCAATCTCAAATGGATCCACAAACATTTGAGTGTGTGGTGACATAATATATCATGAAACATGAATTTATTTTTCCAAGTTGAATATGATTATATAAAACCATTCCACCCTCTTGAAAACTTGAATAATCAATTATGAACATTGATAGTAATTTTATATATTCTTTCGAATGTATTTTTTGGAGACCAATCGATACACAATCATGTGACAATGAGGTTCAAAGTAAATAGGATATTGATATAATGTTAAAGAGTGGATATAAGATAAATGAAAAGGGGACCACTAATGATAAGAAGTATATAGATGATGGGTGATAGAATAATCAAAAAATGAAACATAAATAGATAAGGATGTGACAATGGATAATGATGTGGATAAAATATTGACTGATATAGATTCTTAAAAGAAGAATGAAATACATATTTATTACCCCTCTCTTCCCTTATCTGAGAGGATGTACCAATGTAATACATGAGCATAATAAAGTAAATTAATAGAGATATTAAAATAGGTACATATCAATTTTTTTGTGAAAATATATGAAATAGTAGAATATTTCATGTTCATTCCCTAAATCTAAATGAGTAAGATGAGTATTTATGAATTCTGAGTAATCTCCCATAGTTATGATATTTCATCCATGGATTAAAGAAATTTCCCAACAAAAAATTAAGATCATAATGTCTTTTATATTCTATATAAAATTAGATCATCTACATATGAAACATTCCTTTTTGATCCATTGGAAAGTGTCAACCTAATATCAATGTATGTTTTTAAGAAAAATAGATTGAGTTATCACCTACACATAAGAGTTTATCTTTTACTTAATGGATGATCCATCTAGAAATAGATTTAAATTATAGGGTATTTATTGGTTAATGAGGGACAATTTATCATAATATATGATTTTATTAAAACGAATGTTTGTAAATAAGATATGGAACTAATTATCCTTCGATGAACATTACTTCCCATGGTATTGGTGTTATTTAAATGAAACAAATATGTATTATATTTAAGGTTGGAGAGAAATATTTAATTATTGATTCATGATATCTATGAATCATGAATATTACCATAAGGAGTATCATAAAATTATAATGTGTGAATAATAATATTGACATCTAGAGATATAGTGTGGAAATGAAAAGATTCAGATTGAAATTCAAGATGAAAAATTGGAATAAATGTGGATAATAGTGAAAAAATTGAACATGGGGAATATATAAATGTAGTGTAACAATTATAAGGGAATTTAATATAAAAATTAATCCCCTGAAAAGGATTTCAACGAAATTTGAAATGAATAAACTATCCGGAGTTATATTTTATTTATTATTTGGGGAAGGAGGAAAGTTATAGCTTAATTTTAATGGTAAAATTTTAAATGAAAATTAAAACTAGTTATTTCATGTCTTGATGGGATGAATGATGAAAATTTATTTTGATATCTCTATATAAAAGAATCCATTTACAATTACATATTGTATATCAATGAAGGAGGAATATTGATGAGGAAACCAGAAAAGAGGTTGCCACTACATATAAATGGAGTAGAGAATAATGATGTTTTGGAGCTCTTAGACAGAGTAATGATCTATCCCATATCTAAAAATTAATTGGTGGGTCCCCTAAAATTAAATCCTATAATGGGAGAAATTATATTAATGTGAATGGTTGATGAGATGATCTGAACATGAACAATGATATGATGGAAAAGTTTATTGATTAAAAAATGAAAACTAATGTAATGTATAAGACAATTTACCCTTCATTTAATTTGATAAATAATGGAATGGTAATGGTGGATTATAAAAAAATCATATGGATACAATAAATGTAAATATATTTTATTTTCATTTCCACTAGAGGATTATTAAAATCACAATTTTTATATCTCTAGAAAACATTATCTTAACAATATTTGTAATTTGGAATGTTTAACACACCCGCTAATTTTTATAATTATATGTCACATATATTTCATGGGATAATGAATGAATTTTTGAAGGTATTTATGTATCATTTATCTATCCAAGGAAATTTGTCTAGGAATGTATCAAGAATACATATTTGGTTCTGGAATAATTGATGAAAATAGTTTAATGAAGAATTAAGAGAAATGGAACATCATAGAAAAAGATGGAATTTTTGTTCCCATTGAATCATAATGGATAAAATTAAATTTAATCTAGTTATTATATATGTTAGTAGAGAGTTATTATATTCAAAAGTTTGAGAAATATATGTCACATTGTTTACATAGTTGTTTTATTAAAGGATAATTTATTATTTTCCCTAAAATTTTCCTCCTCTTACACATTTCATATAAATGGACATACATATCTAATTTTCTAAAAACTTCACATAAATATTTGATATATTAAATAAGAAGAAAAATTCCAATACAATAATTTTACCCATGTTGGGAGGAACCGATTGTCCTAAGATTCAATGTGAGAGACTTTTCCACTGAAGAATTGATGGGATAGAGAGTATACTGAATTTTATCCCCAATATGATTTATAAAAAAGACAATAACATCCAAAATATTTTAATAATCAATTAAAAATCATTAAATACTTTATTTGGTACATTATTTTGATTAATTTATACTCTATATAATACTATATAATGTTAATATATACATTAATAACAAAATATGGTAATATTATCTAAAAAATGATAAAAATCCATTTCAGATTCAATTGAACATTGTTATGACCAATAGGGGCCTATATACCCAGAGTGGGGGGGGGGGCTGAATCAGGGTATGGATATTCTTTTTCAAAATTCATCCTGGACCACTATATCATGACCTCTTTATTACAGGGGTCACATTGTTTGCACTTCTGTGTTTATTATGACCACTTCATTTCATCTTTATCTGATGATGATGCTTTAAATGCAATACAGGGAAGTAAGAAAATAGACACATATATTTTTACATCATTCACCCTCACTGGGCTATATCCAAGGAGCATACAACGGTGATGTGCCATTGTATCAAATCCACGAAATCACACTACTGTTTACTAGATTTACTCTACATCACTTCTATGCCCAGGATCACTACCTTTACAAGGTTTAGGGTTTGCTCACTACTTTCCCAAAGGGCACTCCCTCTATCTCTCTCTCTGGATCACTACCGGTGGAGAGGATCACCTTCTTCCTCTTCCTTTGATCACTACTCTGGAAAGGATACTCTCACAGTTTATAGACCCGTAGGTCTCTTCATTATCACTAATGAATTCATCCTCTGTTGTAGGTAGATGCTCTGCTGAAGTCCAACATTCATCCGCAGATGAATCTCCTTTTACACAGGGTATACCGAGCAACCCCAACTTTTACGCGTAGCCCTTACAGAACATTGTGCATAATTCCCCTTCCTGGCTTGAAGTACAATTTTCACACAACTTCTCTTCTAAGCGCAACCTTCAAATTTTATGTGCAGCCCCAAAACTGCCCTGCACATAATTTTCCTGCCTTGCGCAAAATCCAATTTTCACGCAATAACTCTTTTGCGTGCAACACCTAAGTTTACTCGCAGACTTAATGTTTACGTGAAACTTCCTTGTGAACTTCAATTTAACACACCACGTCTCGGGTATTCTCTAAGTCTTTAACTACTTAAATGAGGGGGGTCACTTCATATTTTTAGGCATAATTGACCCCAGAGTGAAAAAACCTTCTTCTACACTCAATCCTCATCAAACACGAAAAACACATGTTACGCGCCACATAGTATTTTGCGGCCCACTCCAATTTTTCACGCACCTCATGCCTTTGCAAATTTTTGATCTACTGATCTCAAAACACCTCTTGTGTGAAGAACTTCATCACTCTATTATGCATAACCCACACATATTTCACATACCTCACAATTATTTCGCGCATCCTGCTGATTTTTCACGCCACACATAATTTTTCACGAACCACTCCAATTTTTCACACACCTGCCTTTGAAAAAAAATATCTTCATTTTCTGATTTTCAGGCCCAAAATTTTGGAAAACACTAGAAAATGGTGCCACCTTGTATCTACTCTTTTTGTACCACCTCTAGATCCTCCATTCCTTTGTTGAGGTTCTTCAATCAATCATGGATTGCTGAAAGCATCCAATGAACCTGAAAAATCACCATGTAAACCCCCTCTATCAACACACTCATACATCATGTTCTACTTTGTCAACAAACACAACACAGATGTCCACTTTTTCAACAAACACAATCTCCTAAAAAATTAATCAATGATACCATGAGGGATTTTTTTCTGACAATCTCCCCTTTGGGTTTTTTGAAAACTCTTTCATTAAAAGATACATGATTAATTCTTTAGCCACCATTCTCCTATTGCGATTCTGATAGCGATCAAGTATTTACTCAACACATACTCTATGCCCAACTGAGCAATTTTCAGCGTGAGAAACAAGTGTAAATGAAAATTTCATCAATGAATCACTTCAACTATGACATCCACTATTGACACCAAACTGATACCAGTTTTTGGGATTATTCGTACCGTATTCCACCACCTTTGTTATGTATTTATCACGATCCTCAGCTGTGGTGATATTTATTCATTGATCGATCACTTATTGTACCGTCAGATTTAAAATGCTCCCCCTTTCTCATTGCTCTCACCCTATCTCGCTGCTCCACCTGTCAACTTCTCCCCATATTATTCAGGATTTGTCAAATAGCCACTTTGTCTCCCCCTTGAACAATCGCTATTTTCTCCCCCTTTCTCAATGATCCTAAAGGTTACTCCATTGCAGTCGGTAACAGAGTAGAGAACACATATCAGCACATTAGGGAAAAACACCTCATACCTTGGGAAGAGGGAGATTCCACATCCACACACTTTTATGTGTGGGGATTCGACTGAACTCCCAAAGCCAGTAGATGACTTTTAAACGCTTCAGTGGGTGAGGCCTTTGTCAAAATATTTGTAACCTGTAGCTCTATAGGCACATAATCCAACTTCACATGCCCTAGCTCCACCTTCTCCTTGATGAAATGATATTTGATCTTAATGTGCTTTGTCCAGAGTGATGAAATGGATTTTTACTAAGATTGATATCACTTTGGTTATCACACTAGATTCCGATCTGAGACTTCACTTCCACTCCCATATCTTCAAGCTGCTACATTATCCACAATAAATGTGTGCATACTTGAGTGGCCACAATATACTTAGCTTCCACGATACTCAATAAAATGAAATCTTGCTTCTTGGTTACCTAAGAAATAAACAATTCAACAAGATAGAATGCACCACTTGACGTTGATTTTCTATTATCCACTAAACCGGCCCAGTCTGCATCAGTATATCCCAATAAACCTATCTGAGATTTGTCATTATATTTCAAGCCGAACTCCACCATGCCCTTGATATACAGAAGTATTATTTTCACAGCAATCATGTGGCTTTATTTGGGATTTCATTGATATTGTGATACTTGGAATGTGGAAAAAACAATAGCATGTCTCATCGTTGTTAGGTACAGTAAACTCCCAATAATCTTCCTATATTTTGTGATATTAACTACCGTGCCATTATCATCTTTGGATGATTTCATCCGGGTAGAAACTAGATTCTTCATCTCATTTGAATTTCCATTCCAAATCATTTCAAAACATCATTGTCATATTTGGATTGATAAATTAATGTTCCATTCTCTCCTTGTGTCACATGAAGACCAAGGAAAAACATTAGCTCTCCAATCATTGACATTTCACACTCACTTTTCATGAATTCAGAAAACTTTCTGCATTAAGATTCATCTGATCCCCCAAAGATTATGTCATCGACATAAACTAGCACCATAATCCTTTTATTACTATGGTTGAAATATAGACTGTAATCATTTCCACCACACTAGAAACCAAGCTTCTTCAAATATTGTTTAAGCCTTTAGTACCATACTCTTGGTGCTTGTTTTAGCCCATAAAAAACCTACATAATCCGACAAACATTATTCTCATCTTCATGAATGAGAAAACCATATGGCTTCTCATTGTACACCTCTTATTCCCGAAAACCATTCAGAAATGCAGATTTCACGTCTATCTGGAACACTTTCAACTTTCATTGCACTGCTATGTCTAAAAATTACCTGATTGTATCCATCCTTGCTACTGGTTCAAATGTCTCATCAACATCAATGCCCTCTATTTTGGAGTATCCATTACACACCAGTCGTTATTTGTTTTTAATTACTGCGCTATCTTCATTTATCTTATTGTGAAAGACCCATTTAGTCCCAATGACGTTCTTATCTACGAGTCTCAAAACAATCTCCCACGTCTGATTCTTCTCAATCTGGTCTAGCTCTTCATTCATGGCCTGAACCCAGTTTTCATCTTCAGCTAAATTTTTAAAGCATTTAGGCTCTAATTGAGATAGTAAATATTTCAGCTATAGTGATTTCATTCTCCATGTCTAAATTTGAGCTGACTGATCACCAATGATATTCTTCCTGTCAATTTCAGATTGACTCTTGGGCTTTTATATAGATAAGGTTATTACTTACTCGTACTCACCATCAGTATCTTTTTCTAAATCAACTTCAGCCACTTATTCTCCCCCTGTTTTTCTTTCTTTCTCAACCCTTTCATCAGGAAATTTCTCATTATTTCATTATTCAGTAGCATCAATTATTTCAACTAATTTTATGAGATTCTTGTTGAATCATTGTTGATACTCTCTTGAAGCTTCTTGGTATCCTGAAAACTGTCAGCTAATACAACATGTTAGAATAATATAGTTAAGCATGAGATGCATGATTATTGCTTCTTCTCCTTGTGTTTCTTTCTTCCCTTGATAGGCAACACCTAAGCTGAGTCATCCAATTATTTCATTGATGGCTCCTGCATCAGATTTTGTTATTGAATGCTCCCCCTATGTTATGAAACACTTCCTGGGGTTATGCACACTTTTTAGACGGATAAATTTTTTTCTTCTCCTACATCACTTATTCTCATCATCCACTCAACATTGATCCATCAACAAAATCTCTAAGCCTACTAAGTTGGATCTCAGTGTAGGGAATAAGAGATAATGGTAATAACACAATAACTTCTTATTCTGATATGTTTCTCCTTTTCTGACTCAACTTTGGTACCTGATTTAAGTCAATTAGAACTATAACGCATTTCAATTCTCCACTTTTCATCTTTGTATGCAACTTCCCCTTGGATCGTATCTCCCTAAAACCTAAAACATTTGAATCATTCGATAACAATATTTATATAAATATGGAGAGGGGTATTCCAGGACTCCTCAAGATTAGGATTGTGGTTGATCTCAATGGGTCAACCCATTGGTTCATTCTTGAATAGCATCACACTCCTTCCTTGCTTCTTCTAACTACTAAGCCAACATCAACTGCTCTGGCCATATGACTAAGCATTCATTACCCACATGCTGAGTCTTTCTATGATATGTAGATTTCGTAGGCCTGGCCTTTCTCATCATTTGGGGTTTAAACCCATTAGTACACATTTCCTTCTTTGATGTTGCACGAAAATTCTATTTCACTTGATTCTTTCTTTGGGTAGGAATCTCTCCACTTGTAATCTTCACTTTCTTCTTCCACCATTGCAATGTTATTTCTCTTTCCACCAATTCTCGCTAAGGAACAAGAAATGAATATTTTTTGATGAATTCCTTGTTCATCATTCTTTTATCATATATCTAAGTCACAACATTATTTTTCACTGGTGGTGAAGTATCACCTTAACATGAATTATTCTTTCTAATATCCATAGTAGATATCCCCTTAATTATCTAGGTTTGTTCACATTCTCTCCAGAAGGGTTGTTGTGAGTGTGACAAAGAAGGTTATTGATACACCTTTTGTTTATCTCATTGTGATTCCCCTGAGGTTAAAAATATGTTTTTCAATATACCACATTCTCTTCCAATGTAGTATTTCTCATTATACACCACTAGAGTCATGAATCTCCTCCTGAGTTCCTTTTTCTTTCCTTCTTTCTTCTTACTGTAATTTCTTTCCAAATTCCCATAATCAGAACATATAAAGAATTTTCCATCAAAGGAATACCTCATTTCAACATTTCTCTGTCAAGATGTTGATGCAGCTTGAGTTCTTCCTCTAACAATGATCTCCTAAGCTTCCTGACACATACTCATGGTGTGTCCCATTATTCCATAGTAATAACATCTAATAAATTTTTTCATATGAGAGACTCTTCTTTCTAATTTCTCATAACACTTAATTTTATTCTCAAATTTATTAATGTTTTTATTTTCAATGCCCAAAATGTATTCCTGAGCCTCTGAACAAAATCATAACGTGTGGACGTGAATCCGGCAGAAATATCACATATCGTCACTACTTCTTGTAACTGTCCTCTTAGGCCTGTCTCGAGCACCTATAGTATTTCATCCACTTATGGAACTATTCATGGTTCTATTTCTGTCATGCACGGGCGGTAATTCATCAAATCCAATACCAGTTTTTCCCAAACTATATCGTCTTTGAGGTGAGAAAATTTGTTCTTGTCTCCTTTTAGAAATAGAAAATTTTCTTTTTATTACATCATCTCTCACTGAAGGATAATCAAATAGAAATTTCAAGGCATCCTTCATTTTTTTCTTTCCTCTATCATTGAATTTGTCCACTTCATTCTTCACTAATTCTTGCTCTTCTTACAAATTTTGATTCTTCATGTACCTTGATTAAATTTGGGAATTGACTTCTCTTTTGAGATTCTTTCCACAACTCATCTCATCTTCCAGTTCTGGTGTGAGATTTTCAATAATTTCACCTTGCTCCTTTACTTTTAATTTTCCCTAAGAAACAGATTTAGAGAGAGATGAATTCTCTTGTTGTAACCTTTGATTATTCTGAACTTGTTCAGACAATTGTGTAGCTAGATCATCATTTCCGGCTTTCAGATTCAGAATATCATATGACTTATAATTATCATCATATTCATTATCCTTGTGTTTTCCTTTCATTATAGCCATATTTTGTATTTATTCACCTTGAGAATCATTTTTCTCCCTTAGGTATGTATCCAAATCAATGAGTCTTTGATTTATACCTCTTAGAATGTTGACCTCAATGTCTAATGCTTGGATCCATATATCGTTAGATTTAACATCTTCATCCAATTTATGATCCAATTTCTTTGTCATATTGACAACATCTACTGGTGGCCTCCTTCTTGAAACTTCTTCATCATCAGTTGTTTCTGTATCACATTGAAGATCAAGTACATCACTCATTCTTATATCATGATTGAGTGAATCAATATTTTCTGTGTTAGATTCATCCAGTCCTTCCTTCAGTAAGCTATTTGATTCTTTTAGTTGAATCACACTTTTTTCATAAACACTTCCACAATGAGGGATACCACCTGTATTCTGAATCTCCTTTGATGTTTTTCCCTTTTCCATGGCACAAGAATATAATAAAAGACTGACTTAACCACACAGAGCATCTACACCATGTCATAGCAAACAAATCTGATAAAATCATCATATCCCTCTGATACACATTATTAGGACCAATAGGGGCCTATATAACCTGAGAAGGGGGGTGAATCAGGGTATGGATATTTTTTTTCATAATTCTTCCTGCCCCGCTAGATCTTGACCTCTTTATTACAACAGTCACTTTGTTTACAATTGTGTGTTTATTATGAAAACTTCTTTTTTTATCTGATGATGATACTTTAAATGCAATTCAGGGAAGTAAGAAAGTAGACACATAGATTTTTACTTGGTTCACCCTTACTGGGCTGTGTCCAAGGAGCATACAATGGCGACGTGCTGCTATACCAAATCCACTAAAACAAACTTCTGTTTACAAGATTTGGGTTAGATCACTTCTATGCCCAGACACATTGCCTTTACAAGGTTTAGGGTTATCTCACTGATTTCTCAAGGTTCACTCCCTGTATCTCTCTCTCTGGCTCACTACCGGTGGAGAGGACCAGCTTTTTCTTCTTCTTTTGCTCACTACTCTAGAAAGGATCCACTCACAGTTTATAGACCTGTAGGTCTCTGCATTATCACTAATGAATGAATCCTCTCATGTATGTAGATGCTCTGCTGAAGTCAAACTATCATCTGTAAATGAATCTCACTTTGCACCGGGTGTACCGGGCAACACCAAGTTTTACGCGTAGACCTTATGACACCTTGTGTGTAATACCCCTACCTTGCGTGAAGTACAGTTTTCGTGCAACTTATAATTTATGTGCAACATTAAAATTTTATGTGCAACCTCAAAAATGCCATGTGCATAATTTTCCTGCCTTGCGCGATATCCACTTTTCGCGCAACAAAACTTTTGCACGCAACACCTAACTTTACGCGCAAACATAATGATTATGTGCAACTTCCTTGCAAACATCAATTTCGTGCACCACTACTCAGGTATTCTTTATGTCTTAAACCTCTTTAATGATGGGGGACACTTCATATTTCTAGGCATAATCGACCCCGGTGAAAAAAACCCTTCTTACGCGTGCAATCCTCTTCAAGCGTGAAAAACACATCTTACGCGTGACACCGTATTTCCGCCCCGCTACAATTTATCACGCACCTCATGCCTCTGCCGATTTATTATCTTATGATATTGAAACAACTCTTGTGAGAAAAACATCATCTATCTATTATGTGCATCCTGCACATATTCTGTGCACCGCACAATTATTTCATTCATCCCGCTGATTTTTCATGCCACACATAATTTTTCGCGCCACCTTGTATCTGCTCTTTTTGTACTACCTCCAGATCATCTATTCCATTGTCGAGGTTCTCCAATCAATCATGTATTGTTGAAACAATCCCTTGAACCGGACAACCCACCATGTAAATGTCCTTTTTCAACACACTCATACATCATGGTTTGCTTTTTCAACAAACACAACATAGATGTCTACTTTGTCAACAAACACAATCACCTAAAAAATTCTTCAATGATACCTTGAGGGATTTTTTCCCATCAAACATATTAGTACAAGCGTTTAACATAGAAATTAAAGACAAAAATTGATTTTTAGATTAGGTATATGACCATTTATTATGGTAGAAATGGTCACATTTGTGTAGGTGTTAAAAATTAATAAATAAAAATGAATTTCTAAAGGATTTTTTTTTCTAATAGAGTAATAAAATAACATTTTTTACGAACACAACTAACAATGAATAACTAATTATATTACTATGAAAAGTTGAAATGATTTTTATTTTGAGTTAAATATTATTTTTTCGAAAATTATATACTCTTTAGGTTTGTAGTACGGGTTAGTTCACTAGTGGGTACCTAAATCTGAAATATAGAGTGTACTAGAATCTCATATTTCATTATTCATTGATGGACACAATTGATTAAACAATATAGTTCCAAATATATTAAAAGGGGTATTGTATTGTTATATAATTTACCATGATGCAATGTTCTATGTTCAATTTTATCATAGTATCTGACAAACTAAAAATATTAGTATGAAAGATAAAATCCCATAATATTTTATCATGGTTGTTAAGGGATTTGATTTTTTTGGAATTAATTTATTAGGGAATTTTTTTCCACCAATATATTTTTGTGTGTGTTGAGTACATATCAAATTGTTTTCAAATATAATATACTTTATAAAATATTTAAAATGTATTAAAAAAGTTTTTAATGAAAAATATATTTCTATAATTAAGAGTTACGAAGTTATTAATAGTGATTATGGAAAAAACTTTATCAATTATTTTAGAGGTATGTAGGAGAAGTATGAAGTAACCTAAAATAAGATCACAACCTAAAAAATAATAAAATTAAATAGGTGTAGATATAAATTTTGGTGATAAAATAATTATATTGAATAATAAAAATTAAACTAGGAAACATTTTAAAATGAAACTCAATAATACTTTAAAGGTTAATAAAATTTACACAAAAAACTATTTATAAGGTCTAAGTTCCAGATGGTGAATGTGGAATCATGAATCGTTCCATTAGAGATAACCCAAAATCTAAATTTGGATATAAAATGTGTCAATTGGATATAAGTTGAACCTGGAAAAATTGTGTTCTAGAGATTGATTAGGATAAATAAATTATGAGGGAATCATATGAAAACAACACCATTTAAATGTATCAAATAATTATATAGCTTAACGAGAATATTCATAATATGGATCAATACATGAGTAAAAAGGTACTTATTTTTAACTCATTCCCACATATATTTCCATTGAATATAAATTAATGATGTTAATGACCATTCTTGGAGGTAACCATTTTTCCAATTGTACTAGTGGAAATCCAAATTAATCAAGATACCTCATTCAAGGTGAATAAACAATGGGTGAATCATAACCATGAAAACTATTAAGATTTTTAAAATTATATAAAAGAGACATAGGTATATAGGAATTTTTACTATAAATAATGACTTAATTTTAAGGTGACCTAGGTATGTTTTTTTTTGTAATCATGTAATTTTAATTATTTTTAGGGGAATATTTCATGAATATTATGTTTAAAATTTTTATTTTTAGTCCTCACCTAGAGTATGCCATAAAATTATTATTAAATCCATTATTTCCCCTTTTAATATAATTAAAAATGTAGTCTATGAGTATGAAAATTTTTAGAGGGAATTAAATGTTGAGAATGTGATGGATTTTATAGAAAGTAAAATATATTATTCAATAAGAAACTATGACAACAGAATGTATTTCACCTCAAACACCACATAGTTTACATATGGATTAGTGGAAATAATTTGTATGTAATGGCTTAAGGATAATGGATAGTGTGGATGCATAAAAATCATGATATACAATTATGATAAAATTCTACTCAGTTATGTAAAAAATTCTACGAATTAAGAATTTCACTTTCTCATTATATTGTGATTAGAAAGGAATAGTTCTCATTAGGAAAAATATGAAACTAAAAGGCATCCATTTCCCTATTATACATCTTTCAAATTTACTGACACATTGATACCATTGTAATCTTGTTCATACACTGTATAATTATTAATGAGTTTAATGGATTAACTCATATTAAAAAATAATAATCAGAACTACTATGTAGTAATCTAACCTATATGTTGTTAACGAGTGAAAAATATGAAATCACTACCTAAAACCCTAACTTAATTTCAAAATTTCAAGGACCATCCCAACAAAAAAATTGGGATATAGGTTATGTTGTAATAGAAACTGCTAATGGTTGTTGAATTCTAATGGAAAAATAATGAAAATAAATCTTGAAGTACTTATAAATCAATAAAGCTCAAAAATTCATGAAAATTGATAAAGCATATAAAGAAACCAAAATATTACACCTTGATAATTTGTAACTGTGAGGTATCTATTTTGGTATTATTTAGAAAATTAACTCATAAACATTCTTTCATAACATTATAAAATTTATGAATGATTTATAATTTTGTTGAAATTTTTAAAATTGTGAGGTTTTTCAATGATATAATTAGGGATAATGGTTATAATCAATTTAAAATGTTGGAGAATACCCTAGATTGTGTTGCGGTAAGTATTTTGAGTTTGTGAGTGATTTTTCGTTTTACCGTAATCCAATCCCAATATGACCACTTTTGGATCTCTAATTGACATGATAATCTTATATAGCATCAATATTATTGATTCTATCGCATTATTGTGTTTATTTAGTCAAAATTTTCACCTCTTTTTCCTATGATTCATAATATTTCTTCAATTTTGGTCTAAAACAACACCTCAAAAAAAACCCCTCCATCCCATATTGAATCCATATTAACCCATTTTATTATCATCATTCCACTTGGTTATTTCTAAATATGAGTGGAAAAAAAATTAACACATCCTCTATGAAGAAGAAATAGTTGGAAAGTCCCCAATAACTCCATTTTTCCATCCCAATAAGAAAAATACCAAACCCCAGACCAATCCAACCAACAAACCAAAGAATTCACTACTATATCCCCATAGAAACAAAAGAACTAGTAATATTTACTTCAGTAATTTCTTCTAATATGTTGATTATAATATTTACCACCCTCATTACATCATAACCAAAACTAATGGGGAGAGGATGTGAGAGTTATGAACTTGGAAAATGGATTTTTAGGATTTTTGATGTGGATATATTGTTGAATATTAGGATTTTTGGGATTATTTTTTGATCCCACATACATATTGATTTTTAGGACATAATTAAAGTGAAGGATAATTATTTTTACAGGCTATCCTTGGTGTTTTTTCAGTGTGTAAATATGATCCAGAAGCTGTAAAATTTAGAATTAAAAAAAATATTGGAATGGAAAATTATAGAATTTTTAGAGTGAGTCTTGGAATGTACATAAATGAAAATGTAAATAAAAAGTCATATTATTAGTTGTTGGTGTGCTCATTAATGTAATTAGTATTCAAGAGGTGGATAAATGGGGAATTTAACCCCATCATGACCCATGTACCCCGAATGAAATATTGTATACAAATTAGGGTCCCACTCTTTTATATCATTAATTGATAAATAGATCATTCATAGTTGAATATGGAGGAAGAACAAGGTAGTATAATAAATAAATATGTTCACATTATTCACTTTTCATAATTTTAAAACAAATAAATATAGAAAATTGTATTTTTTTAATTATTCGGGGATGAAGAATAATAGTATAGGAATGGCCATGGGGGGAATTTTATTACATATCATTCCCATAATTTCAAATGTTATTGGTAATATTTTCAACATAAATTACTTGGTGAAGTCCATATTATAAATTGACATTTTTTGGAAGAGAAGATGATACTATATATGTAGTGGATAATTAATTTTTTAAAATTAGTTAACCAATATAAAAGAAGTGGATGATAACAGAAATAGACAATACCATACCCTCTCAAACACTAGACTGAAAACTATGTAAATATCCAAACTTTCCCATATTCCACCCCCTATTGTAGATTCTATAACATGAGATGAGGTGAATATGATTTTTTAGTAGAACCTTATTTACATTGTGGGTTTTCATACAATTATTTATATGAATACCAAGAGTCCTTTCAATATGCCACATAATCCACCTCACATCCATACTAATAATACACCACCATATTCCAAACCCATCATACCACATATAAACAAACATCATGTAATGTACACACTAATATTTTAATCATCATAGTACGAAATTGATATAGCTCATACCACCCCACCTAGAACACCAATTTCAAATGATTCTCACCAGCATTCCATAAAAAATCTAGTCATTACTCATTGTAAACAAATATGAATACCAGATTATGTTGTCTTATTTTGTTATTAAATATTGATATTTATATTATTTGATAAGGTGAGTGGAAAATGTCATTGAAACACAAAATTATATTTTATTCATCAACATAAAATTTTAATACATAACATCCAACTCAATAAAATACTATCCATCATAGTTGGAATCTTCTACAGCTATTATTTGTGATGAGCATCCGGTTGTTGAGCCTTTTGGGACAACATCTGTGTTACGTAACAACAACCATATTAGAGTCATAACAAAAATTAATGACATTATCTTTTGTCTAGTGTGACCCTTTTCATGAGTATTATTCTCATGATTCCCTCACTTCCATTTTATTTAAAATTAAGGATGATATAGTCCCAATTGTACCTCTTATATAAAAACAGACTCTAGTGGGGGTATCTTTTCATGATTTACTAGCCAATGATGTGAAAATTATTTTTTATTGGGAGTAATATATTATATAGTACCCTAATAATTTAGTTGGATTAATAGATTATATTAAGGGGGATAACATTGGGGATGATTTGGATGATCCTATAGCATCTTTCCAAGACTACTATTTTTATATTTTTTGGTCACATTTGGATTTTTTTCATATTATGGATCACCGAATTTTTATATTTTGAAATTGATATTAGTGAATATATTCATTTTTAATACATGATGAAATATAATGGAAAAGTATGGGTTTTAGAGACACAATTCATTCCCCAATCATATTAGTATATTTGTTTTTATAATTTTGATGTTGAAAAATTTGTAGACCATATATTTATAATTATGGTATTTAAAAAAATTTAACAAATTCATTGAAACATTAATTTATATTATATTATATTATTTCAGAGATAATGGTTTTAATTATTAATTTAATATGGAACAAATTATAATTATTTAAATTCCTTTAGAGTTTTTCATTTTCAAAAATTAATTTCTTATTTATTTGGAACTGTTCAATCATGGATTTAAATTTGGGATAATGTTTAATTAACGTATAGGGTGGGTTACTTTGAATCCATTAATAATTATCTGTACTTATCTAGGTGATTTCATTTCTTATCAGATACATATATTTCCTCATAAGGAATAATTAATTTATCATGACAATTAATTTTAATGATATTGGTGGAAATTTGTGAATGAAAATTAATTATTCTTTTTTATTTTCTATTTCAAATTATTGATGATATGATATAGATTTTAGACTTTTATTCATTGAGATTATAATTTTTAAAAAATTATTTTTTTCATCACATGATTGATTGAACAATATTTTAAATCACATTCATAATAGGTAATATAAACCTCTCTATCATTATTTTTTCAATAAAATGTTTATTTAGAGATAATTGAGAAATTAAAAATACTTCAAAAATAATTATTTACTTTTAAAATTCAATAAATTCCACTAAAATTTAAATGAATGATGATATATTTATTGATATCATGCCATTAATCCTTTTAGACAATATTTTATTTATTTATTTATTCATCCCTTAAAGATCATGTGATATGTGATATGATGTCTACATTAAAATAATATGACTCTTTTCTTAACCTAATATTGGTATTTTACTTTTGTAAAACTAAAATATATGTGAGGGAAAATCTTGTACCATGATTATGATTCGGTAATAAATTGTGAAATTGGGTATTGTTGAAAAAAAAATCCAAACCAATATATTGGTTTATATGTTTTCATTCATTTGGATTTTATTGATTTCATATAAAATATTAAATGGAATAATAGAAAAATAGATGGGAAATATTTAATTGTATTAATTTTTTGATTCATGACAATATAACTTTAAAATAAGTTGAAAAATAGGTTGATATAACAAATATTATTTAAAAAATATGCATTAGTGATGTGTTTCCATTTAAATTTACGTTGAATGTTGAGTGTTATTCTTATGATCTAAAACTCATCAATGAATATTTTTCAATCATATTCCATCACCTACACATACCTTTGTCTCAGATCTATTTTTTTAAAAAATCCCACATGATTATTGTGATATTTGTTTTGAATCTATATATTTAAAAACCATACAAAGAAATATTTACAATGTAAGTACAGAAGGATTGAATATAAAAATATTAAAATGTTCATGGATTGATGAGAAGATTTATTTTTTTGGTAATATTTATATATAATTTGAATGAAACTAAAACATTGCTAAAATAAGTATGTGAATGGGAAGAAGAGTTTTGGAGTCAAATTTACAAAGGATTCAAGATTGAGAATTATTAATTTGATGAGTCTTATAGATTTAAAATTTTTAGACCTAACATTGAATTTATGATCATGAAGTATTATGGGTTTTATCTTATCAAAATATGTATTCTATTTCATTAGATTATGAATTTGTTTTATTACGACAAACAGATGTTAAAATGTATGTAAAATTGATGAATATATTTCATAAACATTGTATCATTATGAAATTCATCATTAGATTTACCTAATAACATGTAATTAAGAAAATTATTTATTTTTAGATTAAATGATCATTTATGAATTTTAATATGACTGAAGAATTATTGATGTTAAAGAGAATAAGATTATATCATTGCTCATATTAGCATTATGTGGCTATTTGGTAGACTCTATTAAATAATTGTAATAAAATTATGGGGTGATGATTAAATATTACACATTAATCCATTTATATTATTAAGAATAATAAGATGATGAAGGTTGGATTATATTGTGATTTTGTTTAAATATTGTCAAACATTCAGATGAGACAATATTTAAAGAATAATGCAAGTACCCATTTGAATATGATAAACTGACCAAAATTCATTGAATAGTCTGGAGAACATGAACTAGATACCATTACAAAATTGTACTCGACATGGAATTTTGACATACCCAAATGGTGTTCCCTATCCCCACAGGCTGGCAGCAAACAACCACAAATAAACTAAAAACCAGCGTGAAAAATTTCTGGAACATGATTTAACAACATGAATATATATATATACACATACCTAATAGTGAGAAACAATATAAGAGATAAATATATTAAATAACTAAAATATGATAGTGAAAATGTTACAACTCAAAATAAGTCATAAAGTACCAAAGTACATGTCTTACATAAAATGAAAAATTAAACCAAATATGACTACTCTATGTGGTATCATGGGAAAAATACCACCATCTCACCACAAATTACCTGGAAAAATCTGACAGAACCTCACTTCCTCACTATAACACCTTTTATTTCCATGTAATGTAAGCCATATAAAGGTCTACCATTACCTAAGGGGTGATTTTTGTGCGGGATAAATAGTCATAGTGGGATCCCACCTAGGTATTCAATAATAAGTCTTTGTATAATAATCTGGACAAACTCCAATGAAATAAAAATTGCATGATAAGAAGTATAAAATTTATTATATAAATATCAAGGAAAAACAATTAATTCCTTTTTTACACATTTCCATATAATTCATGGTAAAATGGATTCAATTAATTTCATCAATCTATCAAACCTATCATATAAAATCATATAATTCATCACATATCATATAAAATTCTATTCAAATTTGAATCATAAGTGACATAATGCTAAGGATAACTATAGGCATTCTTGAAGACAACCAGTACCATAATTAATGTAAAGTGAAAACCTATTTCCAAAGAAAACATTCCAAATAAATTAAGAACACCCATTGATTAAACCCACAAATTTCAATTGTGTCCCTAGAACATTGATTCGATGAAGTAATGGAACACCCCATGAGTAAACCCCCCAATAATATATAGATGAAGGCCATAAGCTACACCTTCCAAATAAGTACCCAAGTATTCCCATTAACTATATTTTCCAAACCATTTCATCAAAAAAATATTTTAAAATCAATTTTTGAAATCCATTTCATAATTCTTTGAAAATACCACTTCATTTAGAAAATCATGAAAGAAAATTCTTTGAAAAAAACCCATTTCAATACACCCACAAATCAATCAATCAATAATTCCATTTCATTTATATAACAATTTATAAAAATTAGTGAAATAAATTTCATTCACCATAGGCTAAATATAGAACCACATACCTCAAACTAGGGTCTCACACACCTATTACAGGATCCAACAACAAGAATGAACATTAATATAACCTTGGTGTCCAAGATATTGACTATTATGTCATTGAATTACATCCAATAAGCATTTTAGTTAGAGGGATAGGTAGATCACGACAAACCAATAAGAACTCTTACCTGAATCACTAAAACAAACAAAAGATTGGACCCAAGAGTAAAATCACTGAATATAACTTGAAAGGATCTATTATATTATAATAAAAAAAATACATAGATCAAGAAACACAACCCAATGGTGCTAACATAATCAATGGAAACCATGAAATAGAATGATTACTCACCCGATGAAGCACAAAAAAAATACAAGTATGATCAACCACTAAATGAAGTTATTTGAAAGTATAGGAGGTCTCTAAAATCACATGCAAGAGCTCCAAGGTCAAGAGATAAGATTATATGGCTAAATTAGGAAGATAACATCAATGTAGTTCACTAAAAATCGTATGTCATGGTATTTACATGGTGTAAATCCCATTAACAGATCATGAAATACACAATACCAAAATATGCTAAAAACCCCATCACCTCAAGTTAAAAATATTGATTTTACTATTATAAAATGTGTAATATTTTCAAGGTGTGTAAAACCTTCATGATTTTTACTGGTTCACAGTTTCTTCCAGATAACCAGAACACAATGCGTAAAATCGATACATGAAATGTAATCTTCTCACGACTTGATAGATTTTTTTTTGATATGAAATAAAATCACGAAATATACTCAGTGAACAATAAAAGTTTTTTAAAACGGTTAATGGTGTATTAACATTTCACATGATTTATTTTCTCATACTGATATAGAACAACCCAGATTCTCTTCAAGACTATAATCCAAAAACCAATTTCTCTAAAATTGTGTTGAAACCTACAAATCCATTAAAATTTTTATACTCGCACAACATTAATTAAAGAAATATATAAATCCCCAATGTTTGGTAATTTATATAGAAATTTCCATCCTTCTATGGGATTCCCCAAAATAATCCAAATTAAGATGGAAATGAAAGTGAGAATAAGAACATTAAAAGGTGGCTAATGAGATATTACAGACTCCCCACTATATGAATTTCTATTATCAAGATGTCATGTAGAAGAATTATATATAGAAAATAGTTGTTTCCATTTCACCCTCATAAATATATCATGCTCCCATGACTAATGAGAATATTATCCCTATCATCTTAGCAATCTATCCAGTAGAACCGAATTCCCATGTAAGAAATTAACCCAAATAAATATTATGTCCACCAAATTATATACAAAAAAAATATAGGGATATAAATCAATATATTATAAATTAAAAACATGACAATGATCAAACTGATATTTCCTAATATGTGATATGTTGAAATAATATTTAATTCCTATAAAAAAACCGACAGTTTCATCTTATAAGAATCCAAGACCAACCATTTAGTGACCTCAAATAGTTAAACATATCCAATATCAATCTATCCTTACATTTCAAGAATTCATTGACCCAAGTGTGGAAAAAAATTCACGAGAACCCAATACCCAAAAGAACACTCTAAATGATGATACTAATGATATGTATGCACATTATATTGGCTCATATTTGTAACAAAAAAACCCAATGCATATCACAAACTCTTGCTGACATCTCATGAATGTGTCTTAGTCCCACTAAATATATGTCACCCACCATATACCACAAAATAGTTTATCTACATGGGAAACTAGAAAAATCATTAAATGGAACCATTTTGATCGAAGAATGATATCTTTTTTCTTAGGAAAGCTGAACCCGGCCAAGATGGTTATCCCATGATATACAAATATCCAAGACATCAGCATAGATACTATCTTATAGTACCTAAATAGAATGATTCATATAGACATATATCTATGAAAGATATGTTACACTCAACCTAACCTTATTCCACATCAACTATTTTGTGATTCCTCAAAAACCTCAATGTATACCTAGGATCCCTATTTTATGTAATTTCTAATGGATCCCATTGTAACCTCATGATATCCTGCATAGATAGATTACCCGGTCCATTAACTTTACTAATTTAATATATAAAAAATGAAGTGATATAATTTTTTATATAAATTAATCAACACCCCAATAACATTACACCCCCAAGAATTCTATAGTAATCGCATGAAAACATTTCATAGACACCACATATCATTTCAAAACTAGAACTGGAATATGCGGGAGTAAACCTGAGGGATTTATATTCTATACCTTTAATATGATGAAATGTTTAATAAGAAGACACATAATATTGAATGTTGATCTTTATAACAGTCCATCTGAATCACTACTTCATGTAATAATACATATTTTTAGTTACAATATAAATGCTCAATGAAGAACTAGAACAGTAAAAAACTAGCCTCTTCATAGCTTTAGAGTTTAAAAACTAAGAAAAAAAATAATGGAAATAATCTGAAGAGATATTGAAACTATAAAAGGTCTCCCCAGCATATATGGTTTCTTGAAATCCTCTAAAATAATCATCATACTATTGATTTTTCATAAGAGACACATGGAGAGAAGATGATAATTGAACATTGGTCAAAACCATACCTGATGTATCCTCCTATGAATCTAGATGAAACATAACCAATATACACTTACATATTCACTCTTCTTTCAATTATAATATATCTTGTAATGTTACATTCCTACTAATATCATATGCAATGAGATTTTCCTTCCATGGGGTGTAGGTGATGTTGAAATTAGTAGTATGAAGGTATTCCACAGACCACCTCAATATGATATTAATGTTTTTTAAAAAATTTTATATATTAGACTCTTGTGGTTAGGAATGACCTTGAACCTCTCCTCAAAGAGATATATCCACCAATATTTAAGCAAATTCATTACTATAAAATGATCAAAAAAAATTTGGGTTAATTAATTTGATGATATTAGATATTAATAGAGCCTTAATCCACTACATTAAAATTCATCATTAACACACAACCCAAACTAGATCCAAAAGCATCAAACGAAACTGTATACACATTACTAGGATATGATATGATAAGAATATGAGTTGTTGTTATAATTTATTTCAGCTCATCAAAAGAATAACATCACATTCAATCCCGTCTTAATTTCATCTTTTTATAGGAAACAATGGTTTAAGGTGATTCTATCCTTGAGGATATCCTTTACAAACAATTGCTAATGAATCTTATGACAATGGATGCTCTAAATCTCAATGGTGTTATGTGGATATTGGTAAGAAAAATTAATCATGAACTTCTTTAGATCAGTTGAATATCCATGTCCAGAGATCACTTTCCCTAAGAAAATATCTTCTTGGATCGAATAAAAATATTATAAAACATTACCATATAAATGGTGAGTTTTTAATATATCATGAAGTAAAATAAATTGGTTCTCATGCTCACACATGAAATTAGAGTAAAACAAATTTTCATCCATGAAAACTTCCTCAAATGTAATGACAATATCCGGGAATATAGGATTCATAAAATAAAAAAACACATTTGGAATTGTATTCATACCATTTAGTATTAGATGTTATTAATAATCGATACAACTTCCCCTGAAATACTTATTTTTAATACCAAACTCTCTAACACTGAGCTGGTGATAACTTGAATGAAGATCGATCCATGAAAACCAATTTTCCCCACTTAACTAATAAAAAAATCATTTGAAAGTAGAAAGGGTACCTATTCTTGATAGTTAACGAGGTAAATTTTTGATATTCAACACATAATCATAGTGAACCATCATCCTTTTTAGCAAAGAGCACATGGAATGGACATAGAGAAACACTATGGGGAAGAATGTTTCTCCCCTTAGATCATCCATATGATTATTGAGCTAATTCAGATAAACTAGATGCATAAGATAATAATTTATCAAAATCATACACATACATGGAACTAGGTCAATCAAAAACACTACCTTCTTCTCTAGATTAATACTAGAGAAATATTTTGGGAAAAAATATTAAAGTCCAAAACAAAAGTGGTATGATTTTCAAAAGAAGATATTTCATCAGGATCAACTAATATAGTTGAAAAAAACTTTTATGCTCTAGGTGGGATCACATTTCATACCTAGACCCCAGATCCTAGTATCTATGAAACACATAGTGCTCAGATCAGCTGCTATAAACAAGAGACACGTATGATATCCATCAAACTGAACATGATGAGAAATAAGACAATCCATCCCAATAATGGAATCAAATAAATATATATGAAGAATAAGAATATCTCATACTAACTATACATCATATATCAATAGAAATCAAGGTTAGAAAACCCACTTTTTTCAAATTTATAAGTGGTGTCTCCATATCCATAGAAAAGAAATGATATGTAGCTGATATTTATGACTATAAACTAAACATGCGGATATAAATTATTGGGATACACTATAATCAAATAAATAAACATCTACTGAATATGAAATAAAGAACGAATCAATTACTATCATCGGAGCCACATCAACCACCTCTTGAAAATAATATACTACATGAAATTGATTCACTCTTAAGTAAATTTGTTAGAGACGTATATTCATTGAATCATTTCACTTCACATTAGTAGAAATTAGAGCTGATCATCACAAACCATAATGATTTATTGTCATGTAATGATAAAAATGTTGTATATGACCATAATGTCCAAAAATATTACACATATTCACAGTTTTAGGATCAAAATACCAGGTGTGTCCATACTTTCCATATAGATATAATGTCAAGGGCCCACTATAATCTATAATTTAGTGTGTAATGAACCGCAT
This sequence comes from Viscum album, assembly GCA_963277665.1. Lineage (NCBI taxonomy): Eukaryota > Viridiplantae > Streptophyta > Magnoliopsida > Santalales > Viscaceae > Viscum > Viscum album. The sequence continues at coordinate 1,429,130,794 of OY728152.1, forward strand.
TTTGAACAGGACTAAAACCCAAAGGAATTTGAACTTTTTCGATTAGTGAACTGGTTGTTTTTAACAATGAGCTTCGGAACAGAATTCTGAGAGTTGGAACTCTTTTTTGTTTTGGTTTTGGGCTTAGGAGAAGGCCCGTTATGTTTCTCAGGTGGCCTGAAATGTTTCGAAAGCGCCAAAACCATTCTCATAAAGAGTTGTAGAGGGAGCAAGGTTGGCGCACGGGTTGACAAAACTGTGTTTCCCAAACCATGCGGCCTAAATCAGGTGGGAAGAGTCTTGCGCACATGCTACACAAGGTTTCCCAAACCATGCTCCTAGCCCATGCAACGAGTGTCTTGGAGACAGGGGACTCCACATGGTTTGCGCACGGTTTTCCAAACTGTGCATTTGGGTGAGTTTTGGGTTTGGTTTAAAATTAAAATAAAATAAGGAAAAAATAAAACCTAAACCAACTCTCCCTCACCCTCACTCATCCCACACGACACACAAGGAGGGGCACCCCTTGAGCCGCACGCAACACCCCCCTTCCGGCCTCATCTCAGTCAAGTTTCCTCCTCCGATTTCTAGCTATTTCTTCATCGAATCTCTATGGTAAGCTACCCTCTCGCTTTTACTCCTTTCTTACAGCCATGTTTTTACCTAATTGGTGCCCGATGAGGTGCGGCCAAACCCTAGGGCTTGGGGGAGATCTGAATTTTACCTTTATTTTGGTTCTAGGTTATGCAGAAGGTCTGTTGGGACTCCTTGGTGCGCGTTCCGACAACTGCCACCAAAGGCGAAGTGGTTTGGGTGGTTTTAGATCGTCAGGTTGGTTTCGGGGTAGGTTTTTCACCTCTTTCTTTGTTTCGTACTTTTCAAATTTGGTACTTTTGATGGTTATAAGTTCCTAGCACATTGTTTATAGTGCGTTTGAGGTTTTATCATGGTTTCGAGTCGCCAAAGACTAGGCGACTCACCTGCGACTCTTAGTTAGAAAGCCCCAAGAGCCGGAGTGGACGGATGGATCCACCTGAATGTAGGGTCCCTCTCCTTGCCCTATTATTTAAATTAAAGTAGTAAAGAGTTATTTCTTCATGGTATTAGTATTTTAATTATGCAAGTTAGTCTTGAATAAATGCTCTTGTGAAAACAGTGTGAGTTGCAGGAATAAAATAAAAATGGTTGACAGCTAACTAAACTCATGATTTAAAAATAAAACCCCTCAATTTGAGGTGTGATGTCTTCAAGATAAAAATTAGTGATAGAATTTTTATGCTTGATAGCTACATTGTTGTGGTGCCTCTTTGATTCTTTGTATGTGAACTTGCTTTGTTGAGTCAAAGGGAATAAAATGGTTGTGATACTTGAGTTTGGGTCAATTTTCCATGTTAGGAAAATTGAGTAATATGGTAACCTTAGTGGGATCACTTAAGACTATATTACATGATTCCTTTAGAGGTTATTAAAGGGTGAAATAATGATAAAAGTATCCTTTAAGATGAAATGGTGAGACTAGGAAGGAACATACTAGTGTGGTACGACCACGCCTTGGGATAACGTAATGAGCACGACATATATTAGTAAAATTCATATGTCAATGTCTTTATATAGATACTAAATATGGGTTTCCTTAAGTATGATTGTGAATGTGTTCTCTTATGTGTATGTGGAATGATTCTTTGAATTCTTTTGAGGTAACGCCATAAGAAGTACACTATAGACATGATTGTATTGTGAGTGCACACATGATGACGCCACTTAATGAATGATAATAAAGGTAAGTGTGTGCTGAGGCCACCTAGTGACATATATGTGTTTGTATGGGAGAAAGTTATACCCCATGCAAGTGTGACAATACATGTTTGGAAGGGAGAAATTATTACCCTTTCCAGTTGACTTCTGATGATGATTACATGTTTGGAAGAGAGACATTATTATCCCTTTCTAGTTGACTTCTGATGATGATTACATGTCTGGAAGGGAGGAATTCTTACCCCTATCCTATTGACTTATAATGATGATTACATGTCTGGAAGGGAGGAATTTTTACCCATTGACAGTTGACTTTTGAGGATGATTACATTTCAGGAAGGGAGGCATTCTTACCCCTTTACAGTTGACTTCTGATGATGATTACATGTCTGGAAGGGAGGCATTCTTACCCCTTTCTAGTTGACTTCTGTTGATGATTACATGTCTGGATGTGAGGCAGTTATACCCCATGCCAATAGTATGAATGTGACAGATGGGATGCAGTTATACCCCTTACTAGTTGAATGAATGTGATTGAAGTGAGTCATTCTTACCCCTTGCCAATTGACTTTAGGGTTGGGAGGAATTATTACCTCGTGCCTGCTAAATCTATCATTAATGGGTAGGAGGCATTCTTACCCCATGTCATCTATGATCTAAATGCTTATATATATATATATATGGTGACATTATCTGGTTACTTTACCGGCAACGAGCTGAAGCAGGTATAACCATCAGGTGTTCCTTGGGAACCTGTACGGGTGTTATTTACTAATGAAATTCTGCTTACATATTTCTCCATACCTTCTCACTGTTTAATTATTATACACTGTCTGGATTGGGTATAACACCGGTGGTGCCGGCCTACTGAGATTTATATCTCACACCCTACTCGGGCCGCCATTGCACAGGGGTACCCGAGTAGACCTTATTGCAAGAAGGACCTAGGGTGTGTGTTGTGCTGTTTGTACCTGAGGAGTTATGAGCAAAGGACCAAGCGGGAGCTTGGGATGCTCAAGGGATTTTCATCGGGCTTTTCTATCTTTTTTTCTTGGATTTTTTCTAAAGCATTCTATAATGTTTTCTACATTCATAACCATATCGTCATATGTAAATGCATGCACTGTAAACTGGCGTTTTCCACCTTTTATAAAGTTGTTATTACCTGTCTTTTTCTTCTGCCATTCAATTGTTTACTGCTTCTACTATTGAATATTGTTTAATCTGATAATACCATTGTTTCACTCTGATATGAGGGTATAGTCTCCCCACTATCACCTCCCGAGACCCTCTCTACTAGTTGGCAGCCTATGGCATATGGGGAGACGCGCTTGCGGTTGTGTGACGCAACGGTCTGGAAACCGGTTTGATGGTAAGCCGGACAGGGACATTACAAAGTGGTATCAGAGGTATTTATATTCATTTTTCCTTACTTTTTTGGATTGGTAGACAGGATATTAGGAACTTGTCGGAGCTTGGGTAATAGTTGTGCTTGGGAATGATCACCCCATGTACGAGAAATGACCAAGTGGCCAGGGCTGGGAATTGTTGTTCATGTTGTTTTCCATTACTATTGATATCATTTCACCTTGAGTGACTATTGTATTTTCCGCTACTATGATTTATGAATTTTATTGAAATTTACCCTTGTCCTGATATAGCAAGGAAACTACATATCATGTGTCATTATAGGCACATAGGGGTTAACATGCCATGTATAGTTCCATGCCATGTAGTTTTATTTTAGGTTTCTTGTTGATTCGAATTGTGTTCCTTGATTTCATGCCATGCCTTGTATTTATTAGAAAGCCTATTTAGATAGAATGTTTCGGTGATAATATGCCATGATTCCTGTCTTGATTATGTGTGGTGCTTCATTGTTATTACATGCCTCAGTGCTATATTCTTGTAGTGACATGCTTTTTTTATACTTGTAATTGATGGAATGAGTTGAATCTGTTGGTTGTGAATATGACAAGAGCTAGTTTTCAGTTGTAAGGTTTATGGGTGCCTTATAACTGGGAAAAGTTAACCCAAGTATTAAAACTATTGTAAAATGATGATATGTTTAAAATGATAAAGTATGTTGATTTTGATTAAAAAGGTGCTTCAAATGCCAATTTATAAAGTGTATGGGTGCTCTATAGGTTGGTATGTGTCCACCAATATCATCGGACCATTGTATGTGATCATGTAAATTTCTGGTTTGGAATCTAGTTTTGATAAAAAGGGGAGTCTATTTTCTATCCATGAAGTTAATGGGAATTTCATAAATTGGGAAATAGAAACCTGTATTAAATGTAAAGTCTTGGTGCATTGTGAAATGATTAAATAGAAAATGTTGTGTGATTTTGAAATTCAAACTATTTGGGTAATTGTTAAATGTGAAACTAGGCCCTTATAGGATAGTTGGAAAGTATTGTATGAGATAACCTGATTGCGGTGTTTTAATTTTAAAAAGGAATTGAGTAACTTCTTTGGGGTTGCCTTTTCAAGAACCCAGGATGGATAAAATGGGACCCTAGTACGTCGCCCTTTTGATTATATGGTTTTTTTTGCTCTTTCGATTGTTAAAGACGGGATTTCTATGAATGTTTGATGTTCTTAAAAGGAAGTTATTGTGAAACATGCTTGTTTTCTTGATGCATGGTTAGAGTTTAAATGGGGGAAAATGTTTAGGGCTTGGTTATGGAAACTGTGGTGGTGCGTTGAGACCACAGTGTAAGGGGTTGTTTTGAGTTTCTCCTTTAGTGGCCTTGGAATGGGACCGTAGGTGTTTCCCGTGAGCGTTGTTTCTTTAGCGGTGTTTTGATGATTGTCTTTTTAGCCTAGAGACTTATTTGGCGTGACCCATCAGTAGGGTCGACGTTTGATCTTTGTAAGGGGCTAGCATGTGGTTGGTAGCACCCTTATCTTTTTAATGCCTTTATTGTACCGTATTTTTTCTGATGTGAGGTGTTGTTTAGGTTCTATTGTCCTTTGTTGGAATCTTTTCTTTCTAATGACACCCTTGTTCGGATGGGTGGTCGTTGGGTTCTGACATTCGTTGCAGCATTGGGTCATCTCCTCATTAGAGTGGCCTATTGTTAAAGAATTGTTTTGTCTGAATGTTTGGGATAGCTTTCGAATGACACGTGTGTTTTCAAACGCTGGTTTCCTTGTTTTGGATCTTCTTTGTTTTTTTGTGATGTGATTGTGATGGAGGAGCATCACGTGATCGTTTGCAGTGTTTGTGTACTATCACGCTTATGCTCGGCTAGTTTATCTTCCTTCCCTTCAATGAGTAGGACACTCCAACGGTTGGGGGCACGTTTCTTCTAATCTGATAAATGTGTCCATCCATGTAGAATAGACAGTACCAGGAATTCTTCTGGAAATGTTTTGTCATGTTTGAATTCCTTGAGGCATGAGAGTTTTAAATCGCATGGATGCGTTGGCAGGTGAAGCTGAGTTCTTTCCTTGAATTCAACAAGTTGAGGTTTGACTGTTCATCCATCCAGTAGTCTAGTATGATTAGCTGCTATCCGTTTAAATCCACTTGTTGTATTCTGTTTAGTGGCGAGCATGTACCCTATCTTGCCCTAGTCTTAGATGCACTAATAGAGCGTCGACCTTATCCGTCATCGGGATGTGTGGATTATTTTATGGTTTGATCTTGGAAACGTCCTTGGAAGTAAGGTGTAGGATTTGGCGAATGTGGTTGTGCTAAACATAAGGTGCCTTAGAGAAATTCATTGTGGTTCTATTTGAATTACGTCATCAATTTAGGCTGAGCGTTCTTGTAAATTGTCAGCTGGAGATGGCTTGGCACGAGGCTCTTGTTTAATGTTTGTGGTCGATGACATACCATTCTATGGTACATTGTCTGGTAGAGGTGAGTGTGGTTTATGTCGGCAGGTGCCTATTATAAACAACTGGCTCAACTTGGGCCTCGAGGGTGATGGGGAATCGACTGTTTGATCTGTTTCAAATCACGCTAGGAGCATCATTGGGATGCTTGGGCGTGCTTTTAAAGATAATTACAATGGTTATCCGAACCGTAGTTTGGATTTGGTTGCATGAAGTTCAAAATATAAGGTCGGAAATACTTGTGGCTGAATGCTTCCCGAGACGGTGATAGGTTCGTGTCTCTAGGTAGATGGGCTTGGGAAGATCCATCTTGGTGTTACATTTCGGAAACGAATGTTGGCTCGAGTTTTGGTGGCTTAAGCGTCGTAGGGTTTAATGGATTCTTAAGGGTGTGTTGGACGTTTGTGAATGCATGTGATCATTTGAACGAATCTTTACAACCATTGTAGGTCAGGTGATGTGTAAGTTGTTCCCAAAGGATTCTTGGGGATGAGATGTACTAAGGTGAGAAGGTTGTACTAACCCGCATTTTGAACCAGACTAAAACCTGAAGGAATATGAACTTTTTCTATTACTGAATGGGGTTTTTTAAGACCGAGCTTTAGAAAGGAATTCCTAGAGTTGGAATATTTTTTTGTTTTGGTTTTGGGCTTAGGCGAAGGACTGTTAAGTTTCATGGGTGGCCCAAGAGGTTTCGGAAGGTTCGGACCCATGTTCGTCAAGAGCTGCTGAGGGCAGACAGTTTGTGCATGGGTTGACCAAACCATGCGGCCCAAACCATGTGGTCTAAATCAGGTAGGAAGTACCTTGTGCACGGGCTACACACGGTTTCCCAAACTGTGCGCCTAGCCCATGCCGTAGGTGTCTTGGAGGCAGGGGACTCCACACGGTTTGTGCATGGTTTGTCAAACCGTGTGGGTCATACCATGCATTTGAGTGAGTTTTGGTCTTTGATTAAAATCAAAATAAAATAAGTAAAAAATAAAACCTAAACTAACTCTCCCTCACCCTCACTCAACACGCACGACACATAGAAATGGGATCCCCTTGAGCTACGTGCGACACCCCCCTTCCGGCCTCCTCTCGGTCAAGGTTCCTCCTCCGATTTCTGACCGTTTCTTCGTCGAACCTCCATGGTAAGCTTCCCTCTTGCTTCTCTTCATTTCTTCCAGCCATGTTTCGACCTAATCAGCGCCTGATGAGGTGCGGCCGAACCCTAGGGATTTGGTGTGATCTGAATTTCAGTTTTCTTTTGGTTCTAGGTTATGTAGAAGGTCTGTTGGGACTCCTTGGTGCACGTTCCAGCAACCACCATCAAAGACGAAGCGGTTCGGGTGGTTTCAGATCTTCGGGTTGGTTTCGGAGTATGGTTTTCACCTATTTATTTATTTCTTACTTGTCAAATTTGGATCTTTTGATGTTTATGAGTTCCTAGAATGTTGTTTATAGTGCGTTCATGGTTTTGGCGTGGTTTTAAGTTGACAAAGAATAGGCAACTTGCCTACGACTCTTAGTTAGAATGCGCCAATAGCTGGAGTTGATGGATGGATCCACCTGGAGGTAGGGTCCCTCTCCTAGCCCTTTTATTTAAAGTAAAGTAGTAAAGAGTTATTTTCGCATGGTCTTAGTATTTTAATTCTGCATGTTAGTCTTGAATAAATGCTTTGGTTAAAACAGTTTGAGTTGTAGGATTAAGATAAAAATGTTTTCCTACTAACTAAACACACGATTTAATAATAAAACACCTCAATCAGAGGCGCGCTATCATCAAGATATATAGTAGTGATAGACTTCTTATGCTTTCCTTCTAGATTGTTGTGGTGTCTCTTTGATTCTTTGTATGTGAACTTCCTTTGTTGATACAAAAGGAATGAAATGGTTGTGATACTTGTGTTTGGGTCAATTTTCCATGTTAGGCAAATTGAGTAAGATGGTAACCTAATTGGGATGACTTAAGACTATATGGCATATTTCCATTAGAGGGTATCAAAGGGTTAAATAATGATAAACACATCCATTATGATGAAATGGTGAGACTAGGAAGGAACAGACTAGGGTGGTACAACCATGCCTTGGGATAACTTAATGAGCACGAAATATGTTAGTAAAATTAATATGTGAATATCTTGATTTAGACTCTTAAGATGGGTTTCCATAAGTATAAATTTTAATGTGTTCTATTATGTTAATGTGGTATGATTATTTGAATTCTTATGAGGTAACACCATAAGCAGTATACTGTAGACATGAATGTATTGTGAGTGTGCACATGCTGATGACACATAATGAATGATAGTAAAGGTAAGTGTATGTTGAGGCCACCTAGTGAAAGATACCTGGATGGATGGGAGGAAGTTATACCCCATGCTAGTGTGACAATACATGTCTGGAATGAAGGCAATCTTACCCCTTTCCAGTTGACTTCTGATGATGATTACATTTTTGGAAGGGAGGAATTCTTACCCCTACCTAGTTGACTTATGATGATGAATACATGTCTGGAATGGATGAATTCTTACCCCTTGTCAGTTGGCTTATGATGATGATTACATGTCTATAAGGGAGGCATTCCTACCCCTTGCCAGTTGACTTCTGATGATGACTACATGTCTGGAAGGGAGGTATTCTTACCCCTTTCCAGTTGACTTCTAATGATGATTACATGTCTCATAGGGAGGCATTCTTACCCCATTCCCGTTGACTCTTGTAGATGATTACATGTCTAGATGGGAGGCAGTTATACCCCATGCCAGTTTTATGAATGTAACATATGGGAAGCAGTTATACCCCTTACTGGTTGAATGAATGTGATTGAAGGGAGGCATTCTTACCCCTTTCCAATTGACTTATAGGGTTGAGAGGAATTCTTACCTCGTGACCGCTAATTCTCTCATTAATGGGTGGGATCCATTCTTACCTAACACCATATACGATATAAATGATTACATATATATATGGTGACATGACCAGGTTACTTTACCGACAACGAGCTGAAGCGAGTATAACCGTCTGGTGTCCCTTGGGAACCTAAACAGGTGTTATTTACTTATGTAATTCTACTTACTTAATTCTCCATACCTGCTCACTGTTTAATTATTATAAAATTTATGGATTGGGTTTGACACTGGTGGTGACAGCCTATTGAGATTTATATCTCACACCCTACTCTGGCCGCCATTGTATTGGGGTACCTGAGTAGACATTATTGCTTATTGGACCTAGGTTGTGTGCTATTCTGTTTGTACCTGAGGAGTTAGGTGCAATGGACCAAGCGAGAGGTTGGGATGCTCAGGGTATTGCTGTTGGGCTTTGTTATCTTTTATTTTTGGATTGTTTGTAATGATTGTTGTAATGTTTCCTGATTTCATAACTACATCGTCATATGTACATGCATGCATTGTAAACTGGCATTTTCCACCTTTTATAAAATGGTTATTACATGTATTTTTCTTCTTCCTTTCAATTGTTTACTACTTCCACCTTTGAATATTGTTTACTCTGATAATACTGCTATGATACACTGATATGAAGGTATAGTCTCCCCACTATCACCTCCCGAGACCATCGCTGCTAGTCAGCAGCCTCTAGCATACAAGGAGACGCGGTTGAGGCTATGTGACCCACCAATTTGGCCACCGGTTCGATGGTAAACTAGGCTAGGACGTTACATTGTGTGCATAAGAAGTCTGTCACTAAGAAAAACTTTCATCCCTTCTATGGCGATCTTTCAACCTCATTTTTTCACTATCAAGTCACTTAATATCTATAGGGTGGTAGATATTGGGTAAAATAACCATCTTCTGATTCCATATTCAATTATTCCATTTTCACACTATATACTATTTCTTCATATGTATAAATATTCTACATAAATACCTATATTCTGATAACTTCATTGAGGATAACCTCGATAAGATTCCGATCAATAGGGGGTTTACCTTGAGGAGAATCTAATGCACCCCCTAAGGATCCTTTAGAAAATGTCTCAAAGGCATACAAATACATACTAAAATTGAATATAAGATCATTCAATAGAATAATATCATTTCAAACAAAAAAACACATGAAACAAATTATATTAAGAAACAAAACTCAAAATAGAAGACACACAAACCCACATCCCAAGATAACCTGAGTATCTTCATAGAAAGAGTTGGATATTCACTAACAAAAACATACCTATTAAGTCTCAAATATCCTATCTTCAGTCATCCAAATCCCCCAAGACAAGGAATGTTGAGGATATACATCCTTTTATATGAATCCTAGGAAATTGTGACTTAGATACCCTCTCTAACCAATACCTAAACCTAATTTTCCACATACACAAATGGTGTTCTTGATCCCCATGGGCTAAAAACTAACTCTTGGGAATAAAAAATCAAGATGGATCAATTTTTGATAACATGATTCAATATTATATCATACATATATTAAAAATATATGGTATTATGTGAAGATATAAATATATTCCACAATAAAAAAATATTGTAGAAACAACACTAAAAAAATTATTTAGGATATATCAATGAACATGTCCAAAACCAAAGGAAAAATAAAACAATAACTAAGTACTCCAAGTGATAAATTGGTAAACTCCTACTATATCATAACCAGCTATCCAAAAAATGGCAATGAAATATTCACTACCACCCTACAGTCCTTTCATTTCCCTACATCAAAAGACATATAAATTTCTCTGAACCTCTAAAAGGGCCAATAGAATTTGATGTATGAGTTCTCTATATGATTCCTCTAAGGTGTTACATAAAAGTATCTATATAATAACATGAAAACGATCAACATAAAAGTAACCAAGGAATGATGTATTGTTTAATGGTTTTTATATCAAAATCCATGTTTTTTTAAAAAATTATTTTTTTCAACAATTCCTCATAAATCAAGATAAACAATTGTCAAATATTTTCATATATATATATATATATATATATAAAATAAGTCTTATAAAATGAAATAATTTATTTCAAATAATATAAAATAGAATAACAATCACAAGCATAGGTATCATTACATCGAGGATCACTATTAGTCATGCTAGCAGAATAATCATACTATAATAAATGACTAGTACACACTCACATCCTTAGAACGCATGAAAAAAACGCAACAACCCATAACTAATCCCTAAAATTTAAATAGAGTCAATATAATAATAGACAAAGAATGTTTAGGAATACCCCATTGGTGAGACCCCCAACAATACATGGAAAATAGATCTATGATGAACCTTCCACCAAAATACACAAGGCTTCCCATGTGTTATGTTTTCTGAACCATTTCATAAAAACCATTATATGAAAAGAATTCCATAAATCCATTTCATAATGAATTTTTTAAAACATTTTCATTGATGAAATCTAGGGGAAATCTATATTTTCCCAAAAAACATTATTCCATACACACACACACACAAATCAATCAACAATGCATCCCAGTTAATTTATAAAATAATTTATAAAACCATAGAAATATAGTTCATATAAAATGTATTGAGACAGAACCACCTACCTCAAGATAGGGTCTCACATGACCATAACAAGATCCACCCTAATGAATTAACATAAAGGAAACAAAAAAGGCCCAAATATTTTTTTATTGTGTCTTACAATCAAATCCGACATGAAAAGAAAATTGTAGGAATGGTATATAATGATAAAAATATAACAATTAGACCCAACCACACTACAACCAATAGTGAATTCCCACCTAAAATAAGATCACATGAGATATCTAGAAGGGATCGTGATGATTATAATAAAAAATCAATGGATCCATAAAATCCACCCATCTATGAAACCACAATTAATTAAAATGATGAAATAAAAGGATTACAAAGCCAGAGAAACACAACTCAACTACACCGATGATAAATCAATAAAATAAAAAATATGGATCAAGTAGAGGTATATAAAATCTTTTGGGAGATTTCATAGGTTGATAGGAAGAGGATACATCAAAATAAATTGAATATCATCCATTTAGTGCACTATAAATATTAACGTGCAATATTTACATAGCATGGAACACCTTTTAATGTTTTGTAATCCACTGAACATATGTATGCTTAAAAACATATAATCTCTAGTAAAAAACTCAGGATTTTACCATTAAACGACATTTAATATTTTCAAGGAGAGTAAACCCTTCAAAACATGTACTGGTTCATGGATTCTTCTTGAAACCCATCACATGGTGTGTAAACTCTTTACACAATTTGTAAAATTCCAAAAGGGTGTATGATTTTCAGGCTCTAAAATGTACTCACAAAATCCTTCTAGTGACAAAAAAATGTTTTTTAATCAGTTTAAATTTCTTTTAATAATAATACACATCATGTAAATACATTACATGACATTTTTTTAGAGACAATGAAAATCACTAATTCTCCAGAAAAGTATAAATCAGCAATAGAATTAACTGAACACTAGGAGAACCATAAAAAGTGGTTAATAATTTTAATCCTAGGTTTTATTAATTCAATATAAGAAAAATACTTGACATTTAGGTCAATTTACCGAAAAACTCTCTCAATCCTTGGGTGTCCCCAAAACACAACCATGTAAAGAGGGAAATTAATGTGAGAAGATAAATACCAGAATGTGGGTAACATGATCCTATAGATATAATGTACGTTTAAACATAAGGATGTAAGGAGAACACAAAGTCAACAATTAATAGGGTGGAATGGATGGTTAGTATACAATTAAATCATTCCATGTTATAGTTATTTTTATTGTATACCACATGATGATGGATATAGTTTCCATGATTGGGTACTATTTATATAGACAACTGATCAAATGATGAAATGTACATTTTTATTTTACTAGAATTTTCATGTCATAATTTGGGTTAGTGATGAAAATTTAAAAAAAAATTGAAGAGAAAATTTCATGGGAGAAAATATAATAACAGCTTTGTAAAAACACCATTAAATTTTAATGGATAATTTTTATTTCACAATTTGATAGATTTTATAAAATTTAATATTTTTTAATAACTATGTATTGCTTCGACATGTTCTTTTTTTAATGAGATATAGGATGTATATAAATTTTTTGTGGATGTATAGGTTGTATTTTTTTGATAAATAAATTTATACCTTTATATTGCTTACATTCACTAATTAACCCATATTCTTTCTTCTCATCTAGATAACTTGACAAAAATAAAATATTAATGATTTATTAACAATCAAACACAAATTATTTTTTATTGTAAGGTATGATAAAATAATATTATGTGTATGAGAATAATGAATGTAGTTGAATTATCTTGTGAATGAGTGTTTTTTGTTAGTATTTTATTTTAATTAAATTTCATTTCTTATTCTCTAATTCATTTAATGTAGAATGTATTTTTAGGGGAGTAATCCATCATGTTAAAGTGGTGTTTTGGTTATAAAAGTGTCCTTAATAACTATAGTTTTTATTATTTTATTTTAATAAATTTTAGTTAGAGTATATTCATTTGAACATTATTATTTTAAATGTTTATGACAGTATTGAGTGAATTTTTCCAATGGATTCCAATTTCATTAAGAATATAATGACCAATTAATAGAATCTTTTTTGAAATAGGGTAAAATTATTCCGTATGTTATAGAAAAAAAATTGAATGTAATTATTTATCATAAGAATTAATAATTATTTTTTTTATTCAATTGATACTTTTATTCTAAATTTTTTGGAATGATAATAAATTTGTCACTAATTTTTTGGATTTGTGGACAGTAATTGTTTCCTATGGTTTAAAAAAGAACTATAAACTATACCACATCACTGTATTTATATTTTTGGGATCATAAAATAAAAATTTAAAAACATTGACACCATCCATTATAAATTTTGACACTATTTTATGAATCAACCAAATATGATTGGGTAAAGGCCAAGTTTCCTAATAGTACCAGTTTGAGTAAAAATATAATCAATGATAATTTATTTAATTGTAATAAATATTTTGATATAAAATAATTGAATAAACTCTTTATAAATATTTTGTTAATAATTTAATATGAAATTATGTTATCCTATATAATATTATTTTATAAATGATGGAATAAGAAATTAACTAAGTTATTGTAGGATGGGTTGGAATGATCTCACACATTAGTGTTGATATTTATTTGAATATTATTAAAATGTATATTAAAAAAGGACGAATAATTTGTTTTGGAAAACATAATGTTTTATTGTGATATATTTATCACCCACCATTTAGTCATTATTAATATTCCATAATAGATAATGGTCAAATGATTTTTACTATTTGTTTCTAAATTCATTGAGAAGTGTAATTTGGGGATTATAAAGTAGTTAATTACTATATCAATGGTATTTATTTTATGTATTTTAACGTACTGTTACATTTTAAGGTACTCCATAATGCTCATTTTATTAGGTTTTTTGGCGCATGTTTTGGGTGACATTTTGGAATTTGTGAATGTTTTCTAGTCATTCACTATCAGAACATGGTTATCCAAAACCATGATCGCATTCAGTGAAAAATATGAACAACTATACTGAGATGGTTTATATGGATGGAATGTGGTTTGAAAAACTGCACACCCACATAGTTTAAACCATATTTTTTGGAAGATGAGTTTAGATGGGGTTCACGGTTAGGGTTCACATTTTTTCTAACCCTATGACCATATCAATATAACAATACGAGCGAGATATTTTTATTCCAAAAAAATATTCAAAATTTCATAATCCACCATTTAATTTCCTAATCAATCCATATTGGACCAAACACATATTCAATGTCAAGGAAATATCTCTATGGGTTTTTTCTACTCTATACCCTTTCCTTACAAAATTGTATGACGGTGAATATTATTTAATCTTCCTAATGTAAGTAATTCTCATCTTCTGTTCCTTTACCACTCGGTCGTTATCTCCTAATTAGAGAGTGTTAGATCATCATGTATTGATGTATATAAACAGTAATTGAATATATTTTGATTTTTTGATGAATTTATAAATATAATTTATTGTCGTTCTACCATGGTGGATTCCATTGTAGGGGTTGTTTTTTTGATTTCATGATTAAAGGTAGGTTCTTATATTTGAGATTCTCCATATAATCAATATTTCATTATCTTTATAGGTTTTAAATAGATTTAAATTTATTCTTTTTAAAAAATTGGATATTAATTGTAATTGTAATTGTGAATAGAATTTATTTGGGAAAACCCCCAATTCTTAGAGAATAGGAATTTAGGGCATATTTCAAAATTGATTTAATTGATAAATTGATTTGAGAGTTTTTTTGAGAAAATATGTTCAATTGAACTGAGAAGAACCTATGATTTTTAATATCTAAATGGGATGTAATGATGTAAATCCAATGTTTGGTTTTGAAATTTAATTGGAATATTTAAATTGAAAACTGGGAAATTGAGTTGTGAATGTTGATTAAATTGAAATTAAAAGATTGTACCATTTTGGAATTATATATTTATCACATTATATATTCGGTAGTTAGTGGGTTATTTTGGATTAGAATAGTAGGATTATTTTTCCTTAGATAAAACAGTAAATAAAATTTGTTAATTAAATATTATTCCTTATGGGATGTTGATGTATACTATTAAGTCTAATCCCGAGGGACATGTGTACACATATTCCAGTTAACATTGATATGATATGTGTGAGTATACTATAAGTATAGACTATATTTCTAAAGGGAAAATGAACATGGTTCTTATTGATAATGTTTTGATGTATTTACCATTAATTTGAAGAACATTTTTATTCACTCCATTGAATTTATATATTTAGTTCTATATAAAAATATTAATTAATCCATGATGGAAATGTTTTCCATATTTTTGAAATGAATACATGTTTTTATTTATATATGAAAATTTATTATAACATGCTATTTTATTTAAATTTAATGGTATATTGTTTTTACATATAATGGTTTCTGTTGTAGAAAAAAATTTAGAACCTACCGGGCTTTATATCTCACACACTATATTTTCCTCCAAGCACCTATAGATTTCTTTCATCCATGTTTGAGTAAAAATAAATGACCAATTTGTGGAGGTGGATGTTCATGATCAAATGTTCTTGGATTGATGTTTCCATTGGGATTTTATCTTTCTTCATAGTATATAAGAGATTCTCTATTTTGGGATTGGATATATCTATTTGGATTCTGGTATATTCTCATATTGGAGTGTTTAAAATAATTACATATATAAATATTTTACAATATTTTGTAGAAAATATATTCCCACATTTATCTTGTTTGATTCCAGGTTCTTGATGCAATCATATGTTGATTGCGAATTCCCTTCATGCTTTTTTAGTGTGGGTTCAGGTATCAGGGAACCAGGGTATCAGGGTGTGTTCATGAAAAAGTGGAAATAAATTTGTATGTTAAGAATCATTATATAGTGTTCTGTATGTTGTGTGGGATGTCCTTTTGGGATATAGAAGGTAGTAATGAGAAATTTCCTGGCCAGAACCCATAATAACAAGCCTTAATCCACCCTGGGTGGTTTGGGAAAATGTCTAGAGGAATCATTTGATCTAAATACTGTATTTTCCCATATTTTTATTTGAATATTTTAAAATAGAAATATTGATATCATATTAGATGGGATTGATATTCCTATTTCTTTTGCTTGAGTTTTTGATGTATTAAATATTTTTATGTCTTCATTGTTTTGTTGATGATGATGTATAGCAAAATTCTTATGAAATATTGTGTGGGTATGAAGATAGATAATTTTGGTGGTGAACAAAAAGGACAAAAACCTCCCCTGGAACCTAATCTTGTTGAGATGATTGTAAGTTATGTCCATGCTATGTGATAGGAACCTACACTAATTTCCACTCTGCCTCTAGCTCTAGATCCTCATTGAGATACATTTTGGAAACATCCACCATAGTTACTAATCCTAAGTCCATAATAATTTGTATGCTCAAATGATCGACAAGTGTTTGAGTATTTTATGTGAAATATAATTCTTATTTTTGAGTTTTTGAAAAAATAAGATTCCAGTATGGTAAAAAGTAACACCATCAAGATTGAAGGACCTAGAATTAAATAATGTGCCTTGATGGATACAACAAAGAAGAATGAGGTTTTTCAGTGGATAGAAATCAAATTTATTTTTAGTTATTATTTATATAAGGATTATATGGTTATGGATAAGGAAGTGTTTTTTAAATATATAATAGTATGAATGGGTTGAGATGGATTATGATAACAATATTGTAATGATTGTGCATTTTTCACCAAATATTTTATCGAATGAGAAGATTAAGACTCATTATTTCTAGGTGCTCATTTGATCATATATTCATTATTAGGTTTTCTTGATAATGATATTTTCTTATATTGACTTGCTGGGTAGGGATTTTGTTGTTGATCCCGACCTAGAAGGTATGTTAGGGTTAATGGGAGTTTTTTTCTCAGTGTTAGTTCTACGAATTCCATTATATAAAAGAAAAACTTCAATGAGTCTCATGGTGGTTCTCGATCGAAGGGTTTCTATAGACCACCTTCACTTCTTAGAATAGGATTTTTGACTTCTTCTATGGAATACTAGGAAATTCAATATCGTATTTCACTATGTCACCCAAAATCATAAGTTCCTATATTCGATTAATGATTTTCAGAAATTTTGTCATTTTTTATCAACTTAACATTGTGTCACGGGCTCATAAACAACTAAATGTACTACCATGTAATCATATGGTTCATGAGAACTTGTTTTTAATCAACATGCCACTTCAATAAAGTTTATTCATATATTGTAGGATTCCCTAGAGGAAGCTATTATTGATATATTATATGTGGGAGGCACCACAACTATAACTTGATCTCTAGTGACATCGTTTCTTAATATTGTTTCATCTCATTCATTTATATCGACTCAAATTGTGATCCTAAAGAATATTCATTAGAATTTTTTTTCTTATGTTGTATATATTATTACACGCCTTAGAATAAAGATATATAAGTGTCTTCATTATTTTTATTCTATTTTCTAATAATTAAAGATTGAGCTTAATTTAATTTTTGTGGTGGTAGGTATCCAAACGACTTGATATCATTTTTTAGATGGATTAGATTGTTGATAACAAGGCCCGAGATGATTGAAATATTAAATCAGTCTCTTAATCCAAGCCACTGGGGGTTTGACATTAATCTCAGTTCTAATGAGACCTGTGTTTCACTAGATCTAGACCATTAAATCATGGTTTGGGGAATGTTATATGAGTTTCCACTTTTTAATTGGAGAGGTTATCAATAATAAATGATCTCCATAAAATTTCATTCATGTTTTCATATGTTAATCCCTCTCATTTCTCTGGTTTTTCACTACTAAGAGAGGTAGAGTCTCTATTTATCTAGTTTATGGTAATCATCCATTATCAGTTCCCTCTTACCATATTAAAGAAGCTAAAATGAATGTGTTAAATTCTTATATGGTTGATCTATTATAGAAAGGCTTTATATGCTCATATATATCACCTGGGGTGGCATCCATACTCTTTTCTAATAATGTTAATGTGAAACTTAACTTATGTGTTGATTACCAGAAATTCATTTGAGTTACAGTAATGAAAAAGTATCAATTACAATAAATTGATATTTTTTTAAAAATAAAATTGGTGAATTGGTTCCCTATGTTTGATCTTCAATTGGATTATCCCCATTTGAGAATGACTGATTTTAAAATTCAGAAAAAAAAATCATCGGGAGTAGGTATGTCCATTATGAATAAATTTACATTATATTTCTTCTAAACAATTATCCTTCCATTGTTATGGCCTTGATGACCATGATATTACAAGAATTTCTTGAAACATTCTTGGTGATCTTTGGGGATGAAATCCTAGTTTCCACTAATACTAAGGAGGATTTGTTCATCATGTTAGAGAAGTCCTAGATTTGATGAGAACTCATCAATTTAATTCCAATATATGGAATCATTATTTATGGATTTATTAAGTTTTGATCTTGGGGATCATGGTCTCAGAATGTATTATATATGTTGATACAAATAAGGTAAATACTATTATGAAATGGTTGAAACAAAATAATGACTTCATGATTTAGTGGATCTTAGATTTGGCGGTATATTATCATTGGATTGTAATTGATTTACCTAAGATGTCTTCTCTGATGAATACTCTCAATATGAAGGGAGTGAGGTTGTTTTGGGGTGATAAATTTAGTGGTTTTTTCGTTGAGAAAGGTTTTTTTAATCTTTCTAGTTTGGGATAGGTTCTTAGGTAGGGTGATCACATTGTAGCCGATGGATCTACAAAAATTAGGCTGCATTAGATGAATTACCCTACCCATGAACTTGAACATGCAGATATGATGCATATTGATAAGAGTTCGCAACGTTACCTTTTTTAATAAATGTTTAACTTGTTTTATGACCCCACAAGCATCTGTCATATCATCTCTAAACAATATTTGAATCTCCTCCAGAGGAATTGGGTGGAGTGCTAGAAATATTTTAATTTGAACATTTCCTATACCATTGGGAAATGTAATGTAATCACCAATTCGATGATATAGAAACTCTAAACCTAGGTCAGGGAAGGATCATTTGATGTGTTTAATGTGATTTATCTTTTTTAAATCCTCATATAGGTGTCCACAAAATATGGGTAAAGATTATATTTTAAAGTGTTCACCTAAAAATTTCTCTTATTGAGATGATTCATTAAGAATATACACTTGAAGATTAATTCTATAGCATTAGGTTCTCTCAATATGGTGATAAAACCACTTCTGAGTGGTCATTCCACATGATGGGGATCCAGTGTTTCTATAATTTATATGTTGTACCTTTATCCATGAGAAATGATATGATGGGGTGCTTACATAATTCCCTCTCAGCGATACACCCAACAACCACAATGATGATTTATAATATACGACATTGATTATGTGGTCCATGTATGATAATGGACATTGATAATTTTATCTCTCATTTTTATACCTGTAAAATGGTCATGGCTATGCATAGAAGGAATTCATTTTTTCCTCAACCACTTTCGGTTCCATTTTGGTTTGGGGTAAAGATATCTATGAACTTTTTGGTTGTGTTTTATAATATTCCATGCACAAATAATGAGATATGGGATGTGATTGATAGCTTGACAAAATTGGATCATTTTATACCCATTAGGGATACATCCAAAGTTGATGAGTTGGGAATTATCAATGTTAAAGTGATTTTTCATTTTCATAAAGTTCCATCAGATATAGTTACAGATAGAAATACCTATTTTAATTCTTTATTTTGGTGACCCTATAAAGAGGTGATGATATATCATTTTTGTTTGATCAAGGTGTACCATCTACGGATGGATAACAAGACGTAGAGGGTTATACTGTAATGGCCCGTGTTTTGTCAATGGAATTACATTCTTACAATTTTTCCTTATAGTATAAAAACATTAGTAAGAATAATGAAATACCATCATACTAAATACCATGTGACCATTAAATATAATTTTCCCACTTCTATGTTTTGAATATTGAAAATTTGACATACATAGTTGCATTCAGGGGGATTTTTGGAGTCTAATAGAACAAAAGTAATTTTTGGTGAATAATAACACACCCTTATGAATAGTATTGTTACCCTTATGAATAAAAACATACCCTTATGAGTAGTAACCTAATTTATGGTAGTATATATATAGTATAAAATTGAATGTATGATGTACTTGTGTTTTTGAATAAGTAAATAAATGTTTTAAAAATGTATATTTCAAGTAAATTAGGATTTTAATTAAAAATAAGTTAATATTATTTAGAAACCTATTTTTCTGAAAATGGACTTCATTTTTTGATTCAAAATGTCAAAAAATGGTTGGGGTGAATTTTTGGGATTTTTCTAAAATACTTGAATTTTTGGGGAATAGTAAAATACATTAATTTACCATATAAATACATTATAATTTAAATCCACTATTCCTGATCGCATGATTTATTTAGGCACTCAAATATGGAACTCAAATTCCCTATGTACTATTTTTGTTCATGGACTCATCACTATTTCTTATGTTGGTGGAAATTAATAAACTAATGGTTACAATATTAATAACACCCCTCTCCCCTCCAATATAAACACCACCCCTAACACCCTCATTACTGCACACCTCTCAAGATTCATTTCTTTCCTAAATTTTGACCAAAGATTTTCTCTAGCCCCAACCCACGACTTGGAGATCATGGCCTCATCCAAAATTTAATCCTAGGTTTCTTATGGAGGATCTCAAGAGGTTGATTCAATATGTAATTCTTCTCTCTCCTTTCTTCTAATTTGCTTTTAAATTTCATTTCTTTTCATATATTACCCTCATATTATCTTATAAAATGTCATGATAACCCTATTATTATTTATATACTAGTATTATATCATGTTAATAGATGATTAATCATTATAAATCTCCCTCCCTCTCTCTCTCTTTGTTAATATAAATGAAATAGTTGCCTGTGATGTGTCAATATACCTACACCATTGGCGATCTACTTCAATTTTCCTTCAATAAAATCAATTATGTCAATGGAACCATTAAATGGTTTAAAAATTATTTTAATGTGTTTTTAACCCCTTTAATGGTCTAGAAACAACATTTACTTATAATACGAAATGCTAAAACAAAACATCTTCGTTGTGATCCCAAAATGCCCAAATCAACCTTAAACTATTATCATTAAATTTTAACTAATTATTCATCCTCATGGTAAATAAGAAAATTCATTACAAGCTCAATTACATATATGGAATGTATCTAATAATATATATTAATTTTTCTGGATGTTCAACCACTTTTTAAATGAACTTATGTTTTTGAATACAAGTGAAAGGGTCATAAAAACTAAAGAAACTAACACTCCTGAACAGTAAATTTATGCTCTATAACTCATCCAAAAGACCATAAAAACAGGATAAAACCACAGTGAACCATAATCAGGTATAAAATGTTATTTTATTTCTAGTTAATTAATATAACTTCATTATGCATGACATTAATGTAATGAAGTTGTTCAGGCACATGGTAATGGGATATTCTCGAACCCAACTTTCTCTCTTTTGGGTTCTCCCTCTCTTACTCCTTGTTCGGTATGGATTCCCCTAAAAATCATTTATCCATCATTATATTAAATTTCTAGGGTATAAATTTTCTTTAATTGATTTTAGGTAAAAACCAATGTTTCCAAAATCACTCTTTATTCAAACACACAATTTTTACTTCCTGAAAATTGTTTCACTCTTCACTCATGGTTAATAATTCCTGGCCAATAATGATATTACCTCTTTATTTTATGTAACAAATTTTTATGAATTTTTTATTTATTATTTGAAAATAATTTTATTCCACAGGTTATTTTATGTTCATGTTTGACATATTTTCAATTTGGCATGCATGATAATCTAAATATTATGATGTGGCGGGTGCGCTCAGAATTATATAGCCCTCCAATGAACTGGGTAAGGTAATGAATATCTTGATAAAAAGGGAAATGATGCGTGAACAAGATTCTAGCATTATTCCTAACTATGTGTGGTATTTGACCATTATGACATGATTTTTCATTTTTATACATTTCCACATTCCAAGCCTTTTTCTATATAATGATTACTATCATGATTTGGATGATGATTTTATGATTATTCTCACCCCATTTGATATTATTCTTTTATATACTATAACTAGGATTTTATATCAGAACATTTTGATTTATGTCATTAGATGATTACGTGTAATAAGGATTTTACTAGGGGCATTAAAAGATAAAGAATAATGAATTAAATACATTTTTATGTTTGAGGATGTAAATGTTATGTATGGTTATATTTTTCCAATTCACTATACCTTTGGATCCTCATTGTGTAATACTATTATGTTGTTTATCATTATAATTATGTAATTGTAATGTATTAAAGGCATGGTCGTTATATTTTATATCAGATGCAGGGTTTAGCTAATTTGGAAATTATGATTAGTGAACCCCAGAGAAAACCCCCACCACAAGAATAAGTACAATTATGCACACATGAATATTTTTTAAACATCGAGATCCTTGAGGACATGATTTTAGTGTAAATTTTACATAGGAAATAGTTATGAGTTGTTAACTTATGATTTTTACAAACAATTTCTATTTTATAAAATTTTGGGAACAAGGAGAAACCCAGCCAACAACCCATGTGAGGGCCAATGATATGATTGCATGAATGACATCCCCAATTATTTGGGAGGTGGAGTTCAAAACTTCATGGTTGTACTTACTCAACTATCTTATGTTATGAATAATAACCTGAATAATTAGGAATTCCCTCCTTCACCAAAAAAGGGAGTAGTTGGTTGTCAAGTGTTTCATGCAATAACAACCATAGTTGATTAGTTTTTCTTCTTATAAACTAGATTATGAAGAGAGGATTAACTGAACGGATAATATCATTTCTGGGCTTCTCTATTCTATAATAGAGAAGGTGACACTAGTTGTTAATCGTCTAGAGGGATATGTGATCAATGGTTGGATTTGACTAAGAACAACAAGACTAGAGTTGAAATAAAATAAATGGAATGGAAATAATTTATGATGTTTTTTCTTAATAAGAATTTCCCATGAACTTTTCATAAAAATATGGATAGAGTATTCATATAGGTCAAGAAAAGGATGATAAATTGGTCATGATCTATGAAGAATATTTCACAAGGACTGCAAGGTAAAATTTGTGTTTTGTGATCAGAAATGATTGAAAAATTGATTGATTCATTAGTTGATTAATATCACTCATATGAAATGTTCATTCAATTTGAGACTTCAGGATTTGTGAAGTAGTTTTATGGTGTTCCCTCAAATTGGAGATGGTTTTTGGATAATATTCCCATGGATATAGGGATACAAAAAAAATATGGTGTTTCAAGAAGGATGATCTAATTAAAAATGTGGGAAGAAAACTCAATGACCCACATGCCAGAAATATGAGAAGTTTCATCTTGGTAATTTCCTCAAAGGGTGAGGAAATACATATACTTTGGGAATGAATGAAACCATGTTCAATAATGATGAAAATTCATGTGAAGGAAGTAGTATGTAGTGGAATAAAAGGGATAACCACCCATTATCTAATGGAATACCTATAGGAATAAAGGGCACTACGCAAGCTTGTGCACTAAACCTTGAGTCCTCAAGGGTAATCTTTGTTAGCATCCACAAAAGTCACATGAATAAGGGAAGGCTTAGGCCATCATTATTTCAGAAGTGGATAAAGATAATGAAGTCGTAAAACGTACACATCCTATTCACTCAATAATGGAAATTGTTTAATTTTATTCTTGTTCTATGCATTGTTTTATATCTTGCATGTTTTCTATAACTATAGAATAGATTCCCCAAAACCTTAAAGTAGAGATAACTATAAAAACCCCAAGTGGTGCAACCATTGAAACCCAAGTGTTTAACTCATATCCTATAACAAATTAGGTATTTATAGAATAATACTTCCTCATTTCTATTAATAATTATGATCAAGGTAATTTTTTACATTAAATGGGATGATTTATCTAATATCATACTCTACACGCAACAATGGGTTTTTTTGAAATATTATGTTGCACACAACTTTGAGTTATACAAAAATATAATATATACAATATTATTATCTTAAATGGTTGTTAACGCCTTTCCATTGTATTGGTGGGAATGAATAAAAATAACTACAATATGATAATACATGTTTGTTAAATGTCTTAATATTTATCCAATAAATTTTAGAGGATTAAAATAATAATGAATCTGATTTCGATCATGAAGTACTCTAATATTTATAAATTTTGGTTTATCAAATTTTGATGGGGATCCATTTTTAAATATAGTTTTTGTCACCTTTATATGTTCTATTTGCAAAAAAAACTTCTTCTTCAGAATTGGGACATAAAAAATTACCTTGGATGATATTTTTGAATTTGTATGATAATGTTCATTTTTGATGAATACTGAAAAATACTACATTTTAATTCAAAAATAACATTTAATATAATTTATTTATATAGTTATATTATAATTTTAATTGATTTTATATTGTAATTGTATTTTGTTTATCATTTTATATAATATTTTTCATTGGAAGTCATTTATAATTTTAATTGAACATAAAAACTTTTCAATATTTTGGTAGATTTTTCAGTTAAAACATATTTTTTGGTTTTGACAGCAGAAATTAATTTTAAATTAATTACTTCGTCCTCTATTATTTTGAGTTTTGAAAAGTAGATTCTTTATTTGGAATTAATAGGTCCAAATTTTTTGAACATTAAAATTTTATATTTCGTCATTGTGAATAATATATGTAGTAAATATTTTTTTTTTACCATGGTTAAAGGGAGAATCTGGTAAATAATTGAATCTTATAAAATAATAATAGTAATAAATTACCCTAACACATGTCCTAATACTGTTGGATGAGATATGTCAGAGCATAGCCATACATGGGTCGATTTGGGGACCCTATGGGTCTACTTTGATGTGAAAATGACATTTTATAAGAATTAATTTAATGTAAAGAAAAATAGAACGTAAACATGTTTTTTTATTAATGCAATTTTTATATAAGGTTATATAAGTGATATTTTTGACTATAAATATTCAGTACAGAGAAAAAAATGTTTCATAAATCATTTTATTTTATTTAAAAATTTTAGACATCCTATAAATAAATGTATTTGTGAAATAATGATTATGTAATGATTTCATTATTAATGAGTGATTTAAATAAATGAGATTACAATTTTTAAAATAAATTTATTTTAAACCATTTTATGCCATAAACGAATTTTATGGATGCATATGAATTATTATATTTGAATTAATGGAGAGATTTCTAATTAATAATGTTCTTATGGATTTTTAAAAATTCATGATATGAATAGTATAAAAATTGACATAAATTAGTTTTTAAAAAAATACTATTTTATTAAAATATATTATAGTCTTAAAAATATACCATTCATCCAAATGACTTAGATAACATTTAAAATTTAATTAATGAACCTCCAGAGGTTCTATTTCCATTTTATAGTAAATATATTAACCATAGAGTTTGAATATACATGAGGACATGGTAAGAGTTATTTTAGTTAATATGGAATTAAAGCTAAAAGATAAGGTTGAATTTGGGACCTGGTCTATTCTAAAACTAATCTGGGGATGGGTTTTCAACAAAATATCATCTTATATTTGAAATAAATTACATTGGGATATCTGGAAACCGAATTTCATTTTATAATAAAATAATTTTCAAATAATTCCTAAAATGCCCCTCCTCCCTCTTATAAAAGGTCAACACCCCTGCCCATTTTATCACACCTCTCAAGAACCATAGCTCACCCAAAATCATCCCAAATAAGATCCCAATATAACTCTCTTCCTCTTAGAAGCCTTACCTTAATCTCAATAAAATTCCAGAAATCCTTTTAGCTCAAATCAAAGGGAGTTACACGTTTTAAGAGGTAGTGTCTTCTCTAAAGTTCCTAACCATTATTTTACTTCATCACTCTCCATTATATTTTTATTCTTTGATTACATAACAACAATAGTATCCTCAATATACTCTAATGTTTTTATGATAATTATTCTAACTAAACATACACAAAGCTCCATTTAATGGGTACGAACATACAATTTTTGTGTACGATGAACTACTGCCTCACAAAACAATGATTGTCAGATTTTCCTCTACTACCTTTCATGGCGGCTATTACGATGACAATATATTTATATATGATATATATAATATTTATATATGATATATATTATATTTATATTGTCTCTATGCTTCTGTTTTTATTTAATTCATATCATTATACATTCCATCAAGTGTAAATTGGATAATTTCATTTGAGAAGTGTTAGAACTGGGCATGCAACGGAATCCCCAAACAGGTGGGTTTTTAAAAATTTTCCACCGCTGTTCGACGTGAACATGTCGACGTCGGTGCAGAGTAGCCTGATTAAATCCGAAGATCTCGCGTGAAGTGTTTTAAGCACAAAATTGAATCATAAAATACCTGGTTTAAATCCGAAGGCACGCAAGACGTCTGCTCGTCATTGGTGATCTCTGCTCTAAGAATCCGAAGTCTAATTACTATAGATCTTCCACATGTGCTTCAAGGAATCTGTAGGAGTGCCGTTCGTCGTAATTTGGGTGCTAGCGCGGATTTGCGACGATGAATTCGACGCTCCAACGACCACCACATCGCTTTGCTAGTGATGCTCGAGAGAGAGCTCCATCCAAGCTCCTTGGATCTAGAGCATCTCTCTCTAGAATGAGGGAGAGTGTAGAGGAGAGATAAACTACATGAATAATATTTGTCAAATGCCCCTCCTCTTCTATTTATAGTGCATAATTAAAAAACCCGGTATCTCCTTGCCGGCCCCCGAATACTTAACGCACTATCAACGACACTTATGACTACTAATATGAGTCATAAATATTATTATCATTTACTTGTAATATATTAAAATATATTACATGATAATAATTAAGTCATTAACCTGACTCCTCTCTCCTGTGAATAGTAAATGAACCTTGAATAATTTAATATTCATCAAATAATATTTTTTCATGTATTTACTTAAAACTCGTGAATACATTTAATAAATAAATACAATACTCATTATTCTAAACTCAAATAATATGAGTTTTTTTATTGAATTGGTGGTAGTTTAACTCTGGACAAATCCCAGACCCCTATGGCGGGGCCGACCATGTCCAAAACTCCTATTCAACTGAATAGGGAAAATTATTGAATATTCTATTGGGTGTTACCCTCTAGGCCCTTATTTTGACAGCCGTGAATAGTATTCACAGACCAAGAGTGGGATCTAGAAACCCATCATGGCCTATGAAGAAATAAGTATTGTCAGAGCAGTGACAACCAACCTACGAACACACACTCTGTAATATAATCTCTTTGTCTATAATATCTCATAATGCAGGACACATTCTCTTGTCATCAACCTTTTCTTTATTTTTTTTTTTTTGATGTAATTGGATGGATTTACCCTTTACTTCCATGGACATGGTCTTATAAAGGTACTACCATCCATATCAACATGGCCAGAGATATATTACTTCCATAACCTGGAAGCAACAAATCCTTTCCTGACCATTCAACCAATGTCATGCCACCAATGACGCACCCGACACAAACTACCTCACCATGAATTCATTGCCATGGTTTTCATCTTGCATAAAAGTACGCAATTAAATGACATACATTGGTAATGATCTCAATTCAGGAGACCATTACACATGATCGTAGATAGGAACATCTAATGACACACGAAACTTGTGGTGTTCCTTTTGGAGGGTCAGTCCTCATGATATCACTACTAGAGATCACCAATTGAGAACTTCATGAGAATAAGTCTCAATGATTATGATCCCCCAGCACCAGATGGTCAGACATCTACTATGTCCAATTAGTAAGATGTATCTATTCCACAGAACATATATTAATGATTAATGACATCGTATCTAGAGGTCCTCATTATAGCCTGGGAACTGCTATAACCTTTCGATACGACAATTAATCTTTGGACATTAACATTATAATAGTGGACGCTGAAAATTCTACACTATAAAGGTATGATGAAATCATGCATAGTTAACTCTATACACGATATTGTAATCAAAAGAACTGAATAGTTGGGTCTAGGTCACCCACTATTTCAACACTACCACTTTCACTAGAGCCAACTTGCTAACCAAACATGTTAGCTACCCACATGATGAACAACATGTTTATCCAGAGTAAAGGCCTTAGATACTGGGTCCGCCATGGTTCCTCCGCGTGGCTATTCTGCTATAGCGACCTTATCTCTTTGAGTAAAACATCTCAAGAGATGGTATCCCGAGTGTATACCATTTTGTCCACTGTCATAACTTGACATATTGTCTAGTAAGAATATCATAATCTACATTATGATAATACTTTTCTCACCAGGTGGGATTCCAAGAACTGGAACAAATCATTGCAGTTAACTGCTTCTTAGATATCTTAGACGCTGTAATGTACTCGGTCTTATAGATATGGCCACCACAGGCTGATATGAGCTTGACTCTCTCATCACCTTTAGCCTAACTGCAATACTAGATCACATTGATATATGGAAGACTAGTTCGTATCCCCTAAAACTAGTATCCTTTCTTCTCCATTTACCAGGTACATATCTTTTGTACTTTCCAAAGTACAATTAGATTATTCTGACTACATCCCTTGTAGTGATCCTGGATATGACTGATATTTTCCTATTGTAAAATATACATTGGAAATATTGGTTCTTGTACATATCATGGCATTTGTGATTGATCCATCTCTCCAACGTATGGATTTCAACTCACCACATTTATCTCTTCCCATGTCATGGACAGGTCAACATTGAGAGATTATTCACTGTGACATAGGCAACAATTCATCTCTTGAATTGTTCCAACATGTATTTTTCAATACAATGTCACTATATGTACGATTTACTAGTACTAAGCACCTTATAGATCTACCTTAGTAGATCATGTTCCCTAGAACTTAGGTTGCTACTTTAAGTTAATCATTGGAGATTAAATTTCATTTTGGTTTTAACAACTTGTAATGACATTGTTTGTTTTCCATATGTTTCTGAACATATTTCTTTAGAAAACATTGATGCTCCCACTAACCTCATGTAGACACATGGTAAATAATTTTTCAAAAGTGTTTTCTATGATCATGTTTCTTACTTTAATCCTAAACCGGATTTCAGTAACTTGCAACCTGTAATCGCATTCTGTAAAGTTACCATCCCCTTCTGGTTGCGTCGTATAGACACCATCCATAATTGGTGGTCATCACATCCAATGATAAATAAATTGATCATAGATATTAGCTATGATAAGTAAAATTCTAATGGATTTAGGCATAACAACTTGGTGAAACCAATCGAGCCTTATTGATACTAAGCTCGTACCATACATGTATCAACTCACTTGAATACCAACCATAGTATTCAAAATAATAGCCCCTTTTCACTTTGATACATGGAATCCATTAATTGAATTTTAGTTGGTCTTATCAATTTTAACTAATTTCCATACACTGCTTACTTGTAGACAATTTTATTCACTTTGAATAATAGATCACCCACCACAGTGAATATAAAAACCATCACTATGGTTTAATCCTTCCTACGCAGTATGTGTCTCCGGAACATTCTTTGTTCCACATGCACTTGTGGAACTAGTTCATATGACAACTACATGTGCATTTTGAGCATTGACTAAACACAAGTCAATATAGCTCCCACTATCTCTAATAGAGATGTGCACCCTTATATAAAAGTGTAGTCAATTGCTTTACTACCTACTATCCTATCTTAGGGATTTATGTAACATCCTAAACAACTGGTAGGATTATAACACTAAATGCGCAATGTGTTTGTCTTGATGCAAGTTTGTTTATGTCCTAAAAAACTCTTTACATCCAAACACATGTTCTTAGGAAATAATGGTTTTACATCATACTATGACTCATATGACATCCATTTTTCATTATAGTTGGAATATGGTTGTGGGATATCGCTGTTATTTGAAAATCATTTCATGAAATATAATAGAAGTTTCTTCTAGTTCCAACATTGATATTACTTACATCAATACATTGATGTATAAAATGTGCGTTTAGGAATTAATCCATGATACATTTTGTTGATCAATGGTGATATGTAAGACTTTATAATCAATCCTCCCCATTAACATCATTGGAGTGATGCCGATAAGGTAATGTGCATATAGGAATTTCTCTACGCTACATTACCATGCAAATACTTCACTTTAATATTCCTTAATTACTTAAAAGAATCGTATGAAGTATATATACCTCTATCTTATACATGGAATAGTTCATACTATCATGTTGAACTATTTCCAAAAGCATTGTGATGTACCTTTATTTCTAAAGGCTCCTTTGTCCAAACTAATGACATCGATAATACCAAAGGTATTTAGCTGTGCTGAGCCTAAATACCATACTTGGTATATTCATGACGTCCATTTTTATTATTACATGACAAAGAATTATCCTGTCAAAACTAGCTATAAGTCTTACATTTATATTCCTCACTAATTGCCTATGATTCATGTATCACTGAACTAGTGATTGTGTTTACCAAAAAAATCATTCACTCCAGAAACTGAAAGAATTTCTCCTTGCGTCCATGGAACCATGAGATTAGTATCTTTGGTTATACTCAACAATAGTTCAACATGAATCTTTCACTTGGAAATTAAAGAAGTCGTGTACTTCTCACCACTGGCCTAGGTATCACCCTTTCACAGCCAATTAGAGAATACACCTGACTTCTAGTAATTTTTCTATACTAACTTGTTTATCATATTAGAATACACAAATGTTACCAACATATTGTATTTAATAACCATGTAGTAAAACAGAAACATTATATTGATGAATACGCCTGATGTAGAAGCGACAACATGATCTTTTAAATCAGGTTATTGCTTTTAAAATTCCATAGTTTATTTTATAATATGCAATGCATATAACCATTATTAATACCTCATTAATTGAAGGACGTCGTGAATGTGTCATTGGAATTAAATGACTTTGACCTTTTCACATTGTCTTTCAATTTATCTGCCATAAGAATTAATTCTTACTATCTTTTATTCTTATTCACTTGGTGAACCTTACCAAGATAGGTAATGAAGCGTTTACTCAATACTTGTTCATTTTGTAACATAAAATGAGACTTGATTAATGTGGTGAAAATGATATTTAAAGATCATGATCAATCTTTAAATTTACACATGCCGGTGTAAACTTCGCCTTATTCATATCATTGCTTCACTTTCTCCTTGCAAACATCTCGGAGATGAGACTTTATGTTATATCATCAATGTCCTGGTGTAGCGACCGCAACTGACACCGGATGTTGATGAAATCATAATGATATAACTATCATATGATTTGTATATTAGTCTCATGTAAGAAACTTTCACCCTCGCTTCTTGAGGTAGTTTAACAATGTTGGGGACACTGACACCTTGAGTTTCCTATATCACAGTACTATGCGCACATGCATGTACTATTCATGGATACTCGTGTCACTGTGGAAATTTACTTTTTCCATTATTATATGGCAGTTTTAATCTTGTGGTATAACTTTCCATTTTTCTACAAAAATAAATTTTTGCAGATAAGTGCCTTTTATCAGCATTACCAGTTTAGATATTTCAATTAATTACTTAAATCATTTTAGTCCTCCAACTATTTTATCGGATTCTAGGAACCCTACATGCTAGAATCGGAATACTCTGTCGCTTGAGTATTATAGTGGCAAGGATCTCGGAACCACCCATCATAGTCTACAAGCTAAGGCTACGCCACTACTTGGAGGGTTCTAGGTAGGCTTTTGGCTGGCCGACCGCTTTAACATGCAGTTCCTTGATCTGTTGAATGGAGTCCCAACTTCATAAAATCATAATTTGATTTACTCAACGCTTGACCCTAAAATGATAGCATGTTAGCTAGGGCTAATCCTTACTAGCACTTTAGTTATGTCAACCCATAATTCTTATAAGGACTCCCCAGTAATAAGAGGCACCCTCAGCTAAGGCATGAACCGGCACCTCAAACAGCTGGTTTTGTCCAAATTTGAATGATGGAAGGCTGTTTAGACTTAATATATTTTTGAGGGTTTTTTTATTTTTAGTGTGACGAATGAAATCATTTTATTATTTTATAAGCAGTTATTATGTGATCGCACTCACAACTGACCGTGCAAGAAATAGAAATTTCATCGCGTCGGATGTTCATTTTATCTTTCATGCTTGTTTATTATTATACTATGTGATCGCGCAATAAATTACACATGCACAAAAATAATAAACCACGCAAAAATAAAACGAACACCTGATCTTGAGCCGGTACTATTGGTTGATCCGTTGAATCGATAACAGACCAACCAAAACCCTATGGGTAAATACCTTTAGTCGTGTGGCTTGCAACTTGAATAACAATGTCTGCTCATCCAATGTATCCAACTCCTGTCTGGTGTGTCACCTTCACTTAGCGCGAAATGCGTCACTAGTAATCTCGTCATTATACAATTTTACTCACACGAAGGCGAGGGGGTCTCGGGGTATAAATGTACAACCCAGATAAGTGGACACACATGCCCTTATACATAAAATGACCCTTAAGACGACACGCAGATTGTCTTTTATTTAATTAAAAAAATTATTACAAGCCATTGCAATGAATTAATAATTAAATAAAATAAATAAACACCAGCCGTACATTGCTTGGACTACGGCTCATGACCAGTATATGCTTTAACTCGAGTATATAAAAACTAAATGCAGAATAAAAATTGAACTTGCATTAAATTGAACATGAGGGTATTATTTTATTGAATTAAAATATCACTCTAATTTTAATTCAATATTAATATGTCATTCGGTCCCAATTTAATTAAATTTATTTTAAAACTAAAAATTAAATTAAATAATTAATTTAATTATCTCCTAAATTAAATTAATTATGCCGCAATCGTTATTAAATCAAAAATTAATATTTAATTAATTTAATTATTAGTCATAATTAAATTAATTAGCTTAATTAATTTTTGATTAATTAAATTATATCTTGGCCCCGAAAACCGGGCAGAGCCTCTTCGGGTCGGGGCGAACCCGCACATGCTTAGTCCATGCCTTACAGACCCCATGCAGGGGCGTTCTAGGATGGGCAGGTCCTCCAATGCCCATTGTAGGTTGGGAAGACCTGTCCGTGTCTATTTCGGGATGGATCCGGTCAAGTCCATGCATATGGGTTACCTCTCGATGGTGCGCGTCGGAACAAGACGCGGCAGGACAACACGCGGTTACGACATCTGCCAACGAGGTGGGAGGTCGTAGGCCGAGGGTGCGAAGGCATGCAAGGAACCTGCTGGTGCGCCGAGTCCTGGTGAGACCCGACTAGGTGGTGCGGAGGTCCTCCGAGGGGAAGGAGGTTAGCGTGGAGGATGGAGGAAGCTCGGTGGGGCTGTCCGCGGCCGATAGGGGCTTGTGCCAAGCTGCCGGCACAATGTCGCCAACCTGGTGTGTTTGTGAAGGACTGCCCTAGAGAGGCCAGCAGCCATGCACAGAGGGAGCCCCGCAGTCCGGGTGAGGGGGTTCCGATCGGGACAGGGTGGCCTTGGTGCTGCGCCGGCCTGCGCCTAATGGGGGAGTGCATGCAACAAGAGGAGGCATCCCGTGGGCGGAGGGCAAAGAAGAGTTGAGCGCATGCAAGGTGGATCCGACCTGCTAAACCTAGCACCAGCGGCGGTTGCACTACGGCCGGGGAGGTGCAGATGGTCTGCCATGGGGTCGAGAAACTGGGGTACCCTGCTGTAGTGCATTGGAAGGGGAAGACAGTCGCTGCAAGGAAGGTCCACGTGGGAAGCACCTGGAGCGCCTAGAGGCCACCCCTTGCACGACGAGGTGTCCGGGACAAGTGAGAAGCGCCCGACCGTGTGCCTCCTGCTAGTGAATCACCGGTTCCGCAGGGTTGACAGAGTCGGGGACGCGGATGGGGTGCCGGGTTGGGGTGTCGCTCCACGCTACAGGTCGTCGACCCCTTTTTATTATTATTTAAACTATCTTTTGCAAGTCCACCCCAACACCCATTATTTTTTTTAACATTTTAGACATTCTTTTTCATGTCTTTCTTTTCTCCTTCCCACATTTTTTTGAAGGCCTCCCACTCTTTTACAAGTCACGCATCCCTTTTAATTTTTTTTCAAAGTCTATATTATGCTTGGGAAAAATAATAATAATATAATAATATAATTATTATTTTAAAAATATCAATATTATTATTATAACAAAAACAAATAATTTTATAATAATAATAATAATATAATTACTTTTTAATAATTTAATATCAAAACCGAATTGATTTTCTAGTGAGTATTTTGTACCAATCTCGAATATGAATTCTAAACATCAGATGGCTACAGACTGACCATCCGATATCCGATTCGGATTCTGTCTGCGGCATTGGGACCGTTTCGACACCCTCTTAATATTTTAATGCAAATTTAATTATTTCATTTGACTTAAAATTGTCACGTGCCCCTATGATACCAATTGTTAGAACCAGGAATGCAACAGAAGCCCCAAACAGGTGGGTTTTTTAAAATTTTCCACCGCTATTCGACGTGAACTTGTCGATGTCGGTGAAGAGCAGCCCGATTAAATCTGAGGATCTTGCATGAAGTGTTTTAAGCACAAAATTGAATCGTAAAATACCTGGTTTAAATCTGAAGGCGCGAACGACGTCTGCTTGTCGTTGGCGATCACTGCTCGAAGAATATGAAGTCGAATTCCTCTAAATCGTCCACACATGCTTCAAGGAATCCACTGGAGCGTCGTTCGTCGTAATCCGGGTGCTAGCGCGGATTTGCGATGATGCCTTCGACGCTCCAACGACCACCGCATCGCTTCGATAGCGATGATCGAGAGAGAAATTCATCCGAGATCCTTGGATCCAGAGCATCTCTCTCTAGAATGAGGGAGAGAGGAGATGAGAGATAAACTCCATGAATAGTATTGGTCAAATGCCCCTCCTCTCCAATTTATAGTTCATAATTAAAATACCCGGTATCGCCTCGCTGGCCCTCGAATACTTAACACACTATCAACGTCATTTAAGACTACTAATCTGAGTAATAAATATTATTATCATTTACTTGTAATATATAAAAATATATTACATGATAAAAATAAATCATTAATTTGACTCCTCGCTCCCATGAATATTAATTGAACCTTGAATAATTTAATATTCTTCAATTAATATTTTTTCGTGTATTTACTTAAAAATCATAAATACATTTAATAAATGAATTCAATACTCATTATTCTAAACTCAAATAATATGAATTTATTTATTGCATTGGTGGTCGTTTAACTCTGGACAAATCTCAGACCCCTATGGCGGGGCCCGCCATGTCCAAAACTCATATTCAACTGAATAGGGAAGATTCTTGAATACGCTATTGTGTGTGACCCTCTAGGCCCTTATTTCGACATCCATGAATAGTATTCACAGACCAAGAGCGGGATCTGGCAACCAATCATAGCCCATTGAGAAATAAGGATTGTCACAGTAGTGACAACCAACCTATGAACACACACTTTGTAATATAATCTCTTTGTCTATAATATCTCATAAAGCAGGACGCACTCTCGTGTCATCTCCCTTTTCTTGTTTTATTGTTTGTTGATGTAACTTAATGGATTTACCCTTGACTGCCATGTCCATGGTCTTGTAAGGGTACTTCCATCCATATCAACATGGCCAGATATATATTACTTCCATAACCTAGAAGCGACAAATCCTTTCTTGACCATTTAACCAATGTCATGCCACCAATGACACACCCGACACAAACTACCTCACCACGACTTCATTGCCGTGGTTTTCATCTTGCATCAAAGTACCCAATCAAATGACATACATTGGTAATGATCTCAAGTCAGGAGACCATTACACATGATCGTAGATAGGAACATCTAATGACACCCGAAACATGTGGTGTTCCTATTGGCGGGTCAGTCCTCATGATCTCACTACTAGAGATCACTAAGTGAGAACTTCATGAGAATAAGTCTCAATGATTATGATCCCCCCGCACCTGATGGTCAGAAATCTACTATGTCCAATTAGTAAGATGTATCTAGACCATAGAACATATATTTAAGATTAATGTCATAGTATCTAGAGGTCCTCATTATATCCTGGGAACTGCTATAACCTTTCGATACGACAATTAATCTTTGGACATTACCATTACAATAGTGGACGCAGAAAAGTCTACACTATAATGGTAAGATGAAATCATGCATAGGTAACTCTATACACGATATGGTAATCAAAAGCACTGAATAGTTGGGTCTAGGGCACCCACTATTTCAATAAAAAGTGTGCCCTACCGCCCCCTCAATTTGAAATGAATCGTTAATGCCAAACTTGGAACGTATAAAGTATGGAGTTAACTAACATATATAACATATATAATTTTTTTTATTATACTATAATTATAATATAAATATGTACCATTTAGTTTTCATTTCTTTAAATATTAAAAACAAATTAAAGTAGCGTTCATGCGTATGTACGACTTACCATTTCCCTGAACGGTGCATTTCATTTCTTATCGCCAATTGTTATGTACTATTATAAATACCTATATATATGGGATATATATCATATTTAAATCATGAATATCACTTTGGAGGTAAATGATTTTTTACCACATGGGAAATTTTTAATTATAACAAGTTTAATTTGGACTTAAGTACTAAATATGGACGAAATCTCAAATATTAACATAAATAATTATTTAATGTTTATAAGATAGTAATAAGTTATATATAAAGGAATAATAAACATGAAGAAGTTTTTTCATGAAATTATAAATTAACATAATTTTATTATTTTGGAAGAACAAGGAACCAATGTGATGAGTTGGACTCAAGGTAAGTGTATTCCTCTCACTCTCCATTCATTGTGCCATATTTTTGTTTATACAAGAACTTATTTTATATGGATTATAATTATACCATTTTTATTTTTAATTAAATTCAATTGTTTTAAATAGAAATATTTTTCTACGAAGCATTTTACTGAATGTCAAAAGGAATGTTTATTTTTAACATACGCAGTAACAATGATCTTTTTAAAACCATGAGAATTATTTGATATTTGGCATCCATAACAATACATAATGTTTTTAAAAGGAAAATAAATACTATATTACCTTTTCCTGTATTTTGGTATTGAAAATGTTT
Source organism: Viscum album (assembly GCA_963277665.1). Taxonomy (NCBI): domain Eukaryota; kingdom Viridiplantae; phylum Streptophyta; class Magnoliopsida; order Santalales; family Viscaceae; genus Viscum; species Viscum album. The sequence continues at coordinate 1,429,168,300 of OY728152.1, forward strand.
TAGAGAAATAACTTATTTTTTCAAAATCTTGAGATGATATAATGTTATTTCAATGTAGAAATATTATCTTTCCTTTATGCTTGTTTTATATTTTTTGAATATGTTATGATTCTCTAGAATTGTTTATGTATATGGGTGGTTCCATAATAAATTAAGGTTGGGTGAGACCGAGATAGCTCTCCAATGCATTGGGTAACGTGACAAAGGTAAACGTTAATGTTTCTCCTAATTGATTTAGCAAATATACTGTCATGGGTATTACAAACATAACTCCTTATATTGATGTGAAAGCTACAATGTAAGTATTTTATGGATGCCAAAAGTTTCCTTTATGATTTATGATTTCTATGTGTTATTCATAAATCTTATGATTTAATGACAAATTTTATCAAACTTATGTTATATAATTGAAATGAATGATTTCATTGATCTGAATGTATTGATGGACTTTTGTTTTCATTCCTTATTCTATAACCTTCATGGAAGTTTTTTTTCTCATCCCAAGTTTTTGAAATGTTTTTCATAGGGTATATGGAAGGTTAAAAGAAAGGAATAATTCATTAAGATTTATATCATGAGAAAAATACTGGTTCTATTTTACATAGATTTATTTTTGTGAAAATAATTGTATATAGAAAAATTATCTTCTTTTTACTTTTTGAGATGTAATGTAAGAGTATTGTCCTTATTCTATGAAACTCTAAACCTAAAATGATCCTCAATGTCGAATTCTTAACTATACTCAATATTATTTAATTTTTAAGGCAAGGTCCATATAGGTAGCCTCAACGGTCAGTTTAGAAGACATTATGAGTTAGGATATTGTAAAATTATTATTCATAAATTAATTTAAGTTAATACTGAAATGATATAGCATTTTAAGATTACCATATTGACTCACCTGAGATATTTCTATTTTCATAATGGTTTTCTATAGAGGAAACATGGAATCTTTGGTGGGAAGACATCAAGAGGAAAATGACCTTCCGAATCAAAAACCTCTAACAGTCAAGATAAGAATTGAATTTTTTTTGTAATGATGTAATAGTAGACTCAAGTGATAAATGGTGGTTGTGTTTATAGTTGAAATATTTGAATAGTCTAAAATTAAATAAGAGCATGAAATTCATTTAATTTTTTTCTTTAAAACATTAATATAAAATATATTGTATGAGAAATTTAGAAATTGCGATTTTTGGTTACAAAAAGTTTCATTCCTTGGTTATATTGGTTATAAAGATGACATAACAGTTGATCATTCCAAATAAAAGTTGTTGAAGATTGGTCAACACCCAAAAAATATAACAGAGACTCATAGTTTTCTTGGTTTATCTAGACGATACTAGAGGCTAGTTAAATATTTTTATGGTTATCTGGCCCACTGACTATGTTGACATGAAAAGGTGTTAAGTTCATCTGGACAAAAGAATGTGATGAATGCTTTCATTAATTGAAAATAGGATTGGTGAATGCTTAAATATTGGCTCTCCCTTCCAAAAAATGGTGTTTTTTTGTATATTGATGCTTCCTTTAATGGACTTGGTTGTGTCCTAATGTAGAATGATCAGATAATTTCATATGATTCATGTTAGTTGAATTATCATGAGTTAAATTACCCTACACATGATTTGAAATTACATGTTGTTATTTTTAATTTAAAATTTTACATGCATCAATTATATGGCTTAAACTGTGAACTATATAATTTTATATAAAAATAAAGTATATATTTACTCAGAAATAATTTTTCATAAGAAATAGTAGATCGATTTAATTAATCAACCATTATGATTTTGTAATTCAATACAATCTAGGAAAATAAAATAAAGAGGATTATGCTTTGAGGAAAAAAAATAATTCTACATTAACATTGATACATTTGGAATGAGATTCATAGGGTTTTTATGTGATTAATTTTGGATTGGAATTTGTTGGTGTAGGGAATTCCACTATTTTTTTCCAGGAGGAAGTGAATTCATCTCAATCCGACAGAATTTAGCAAGTGCAGAAAGAAGACAATGAGTTGCAGAAAAAGGTAGAATTTGTTCAGAAGGGCATGTTACCTGAATTGAACATTGACAAAGACTATGTTTTGAGGTTTTGATAGAGATTGTGTGTGTGTTGTGATTTTCATTTGAAGAAAGAGTTAGAATGTGGAGCTCATAGTTCTTCATTTTTGGTTAATCCTTCTAGGACTAGTATGTATAGAGATCACGAGGAGTATTACTAGTGGGATTGAATGAAAAAGAGATATTACTAACTTTACATTGAGATGTTTGATTTTCCAACATGATAAATTAGATTGGCAGTTACCAAAACGTATAATTTATCATTTTCCATTGCCAGAGTGGAAATGGGAAAATGGGTGTTTGTATTTTCTAGTGGAATTACAAATGGAATCTTGAGGCAACAATACAGTATGAGTTATTGTTGATCGATTGACTAAATATGCTCATTTTTATCCATTATGAGATACTCAATCTCTAGATCAATTTTTTTTTGTATAATATCGTGATAGTCAGGTTATATTGAGTTCCCCTATCTATTGTATCTGATTGTCATCCCATGTTCACATTGATCTTTTTGAAAGGCCTTTAGAAGTCATTAGGTATTAAATTAAATTTTAGTATAGCTATTCATCTACAATCAGCTGGACAGTGAGAATGAAAAGTTTAGTCATTGGAAGATATGATACATTATTATTCAATGGATATCCATGGAAGTTAGGACTAACATCTTTCATTGGTTGAGTTTTCTTATAATAACTGTTTTCATTATAGTATACAGATGTCACCATTTGAAGAATTATATGGGAAGAGTTATTGAACTCCATATTTTTGGGAAGAAGTATGTGAATGAATGTTTATGGGACCAAAATTGGTAGAAGATATGGCATAAAAAGTTCTTTTGATTAAGAATCACATGAGTACTGCTTAGAGTAGGCCGAAAATTTATGCGGGTAATCGAAGGAAGGATATTTCATTCAAGGATGGTGATCATGTATTTCTCAATGATTCTCCATGGAATAGTGTGATTAATTTTATTAAGAAGTTAAATCTGAGTTTGAGGATCATTAGACCCTGTAAAATCTTAAAGAATGTTGGATCTGTTCCTTATAGAGTGGTTTTACCTCCAAGTTTAAACCAGGTACACAATGATTTTTATGTTTTAATGTTGAGAAAGTATATTTCGGATCCATCTCATGTTTTGAGTCCAAAGGTAGTTTAGTTTGAGTATAATTTTTAAAGAGGAACAACCAATACAGACTCCTGACCAAAGAGTGAAAGTGTTGTAGAATAGGGTAATTAACCAGTTAATGTTTTTTTTGGAAAAACCATTTTGTTGAATAGGAAACATAGGAATCTGAAAATTTTAATGAGGGATAAATACCAACACTTATTTGATAAGTGAAAAGAATTGTGGGGACTAAATTTCCAAAAATAGATAATTATGTAACAACCCCTATATTTATTGAATAATATGTTTTAAATTTTATTAATATATATGAATAAGAAATTATTTATACATTAAATGGTATTCTTTGTCCGACAGAATACTCAACATGCAATAATGGGTTTATTTGAAATCTTACATTCAAAACAACTTTGAGTTATATCGAAAAAATAATATAATATTATTATAATTTAAAATTACAGTTAAAGAATAGAAGTTGTATTAGTAGGAAGGAATAGAACTATATAAAATATGATTATATATTTTTGTTAAATTGCTTCAAATTTATCGAAAAAAATTAGATACTTAAAATAATAATGAATATGATTTCAAACATGAAATACTCTAATATTTTTAATGTTCGGTTTACCGCATTCTGATTCAGAACCCTATTTAAATATAGTTTTTGTCACATTTATATGTTATATTTGACAATATAAAATTATTTTTTATAATATTGATGTAAAATATTTACATTGGATGAATATTTGGTATTTTCTCATAAAGTTCATTTTTAATGAATTATGAAAAATGCTAAATTTTAATTCAAAACTAGTTTTCAATATAATATATTTATATAGATTGATTGTACTTGTAAATTAATTTAAAGTGTAATTGTATTATGTTTTTAGCATTTAATCCTATGTTGGTAATTGGATATAATTTCAAATTTTAGTTGGACATAAACACATGTTAATATTTTATTAGTTTTTACTTCTTAAAAACATGCATTTAGGTTTTAAAAACGAAAATTAATTTTAAATTAATTAATAGAATATCAATGTTTTGAATTTGGTAAAATTGATTTAATTTTTGGAGACTATAGGTTCCAATTGTGTAAATATGTACCTTTTATTTTTAGACATTAGGAATATTGAAATCACAAATAATATTATTTAGCATGTTTAAAGGGTAAATCTAGTAAATAAGGGGAAAAATAAAATTATAATAATATCAAACTACCTTAAAATGATTCCTAATAAATTTGGATGAGATTTGGCCGACCATGGGATCCATGGGTCTATTTTGGGAACCCATGGATCCATATTGAGATAAAAATGACATTTTATAAGAATTACATAAAAGTAAAGAAAAATATAACATAAACATGTAGTTTTTACCAAAAAAATCAATATGGCATATATAAGTTATATCTCCTACTATAAATATTCATTAGAAATATAAAATTATTTCCTATATGATCGTATGTTATTTATAATTTTTTTACCGCAAATAAATAAATATATTTTTGACATAATGATGAAGTATTGATTACCTTATTAATGGATTATTTAAGTAAATAAAAATAAAAATATTAAAATAAAATTATTTTAAAAAATTTTACTCTAGAAAATAATTTTTTGAGAGGGATTATAACTACACATACATGAACCTCCATCTAATGGATACAAAAAACATGGTAAGATTTAAATGATATAATAGGCCTAAAAATCTAATATTCAGACACATTACTTATATAATGATGAGAATTTCGTTAATTAACCAATTTACATTATATTGGAATATTATAGTAAATATATAAACCATATAATATAAATATACAAAAAACATGGTAAGATTTAAATTAGTTATCTATGGGTTAAAGCTAAAAGATAATGTTAAATTTGTGTTCTAGGCTTATCTAAAACCTTTTTTTTGAGAATTTTTCTACCCCAAAGCTTTTTATATTTGAAATAAATTATGTAGGTACCTTTTTAAACTGAAAATCATTTTATAATAAAAAAATACATCAAAACATTCCTAAAGATCCCCTCCTCCCTCTTATAAAAAAGCATCACACCTACCTAATTAATCACATCTATAAATATCATGGATCCTCGAAACTCTGACCAAATAAGCTCCCAATATACCTATATTCCTCCTAGAATCCTTACCATAGGCAGAAGAAAATTTATGCAAGGATTTTGGCTCAAATCAGCAGGAGTAACACGTTTTAAGAGGTAACATCTTCTCTAAAGTTCCATTACAATATTTTACTTATTCACTCTCAATTATATTATTATTATTATTTTATTACAAAACAATACTAGTATCATTAATATAGTAGGATTTTTTTATGAGAGGGATTATAACTACACATACATGAACCTCCATCTAATGGATACAAACATATTGTTAATGTGTACGGCGAATTGCTGCCCCCCAAAATGGCGATTGTTTGATTATCTCCTACAACCTCTCAAGGAGGCCATTATGATTTATCAATATTTATTTATGATATATATTATATTTATATTTTCTATATTCATTTTTTATTTATTTAAATCATACATTTATGCTTTGAATGACATGTAAATACAATAATTTCATTTGAGAAAGTGCAGACTACCGCCCCCTCAATGTTATATGACTCGTTCATCACAAACACAGAACATATAAAGGATTACACTAATGAACATACATAACAAATATAAAATATTACATTATAATATAATTATATAATATCTATGTATTGTTTAGTTTCAATTCATTTAAATATGAAAAATAAATGAACGTGGCATTCATATATACGTACGACTTACCATCTCCATTAATGGTGAATTTTATTTCATCACTCCAAATGTTATGTTATATTGTAAATACGTATATATATAGGATATATATGACATTTAATCCATTAATATCATTATAGAAATAATGAAATTTTTACCACATGGATAATTTGTAATTATAACAACTTCATTTTTTATTCAAGTACTCAATATTGAATAAACGGTTGATATTAACTTAAATAATTATTTAATTTTTATATTGGGGTAATAAGTAATATAAAAGGAATAATAAACATGAAAACGGTTCTGAAGAAATTACAAATTAACTTATGTTTATTATTCAGTAAGAACAAGGAACATACGTTACAAGTATAACTCACGGTAAGGGACTTCTTCTCAATCTCCTTTCATTGAGGAATATTTTTTTTTATACATGACCTTATTTTATAAGGTACATAATAATACCATTATTCTATTAATAAAAATCAATTGTTTACAAAAGTAATATTTCTCTATGAATTGTTTTACTAAATGACCAAAGGAATGTTTTTTAACTTACGCTGCAACAATGACCTTTCCGCCACTGTGAACATTATTTGATGTTCAGATATCATAAAGAGTATTAATGTTATTAAAAGCAAAATAAATACCATATTACCATTAACATATTTTTGTATTGGAAATGGTTTTGAGAAATCATTTATTATGTCAATATGTTGAAATGTTATATTTTGGTTTCACTGTGTAAATGTTGTATTTTCTTTCTCTTGTTTTATGTGTAATGAATATGTTATGGTTCTTGGGTATTGTTTAAATATACGGGTGTATCCATGATAAAAAAGGGTTGTTAATACTGATATAGCTCTCCAATGCATTGGATAACATGAAAGATGTATGCATTAATGTTTCTCCTAATAGATTTAGGGAATATACTGTGATAGGTATTCTAAGCATAACTCCCTATATTACTGTGAATGATAAAAAGTTTGTATGTTATGGATGCCACAAGATACATTTATGATTTATTATTTCTATGAGTTATTCATAAATATTATTATTTCTTGAGGAATATTAAAAATATTATGTTTTATGATTGAAATGTTTTATTTCTTTGATTTTTATGTATTGATGGACTAATTTATATTTTCTTGTTTTATAACCCTTAATGAGATTTTTATGCTCATCCAATGTTTTGGAAATGTTTTTCATAGGGTATAAGTAAGGTTATGAGAAATGAAAAATTCATGAATATTTATATCAAGAAATTAATTCTTTGGTTTATTTTATGGAGTTTTATTTTTGGCAAAAATTGGATAGATAAAAAGTGTCTACTTTGTAAATTTTTAGGATGTAATGTAATAGTTGTGACCTAATTATCAAATAAAATAAATAGTAAAAGATCATCATTTTCAAATCCTTTAGTTAACTCAAGATTATGTAATCTTTAAGTTTGTGTAATTATGTCTCATATTGGTGTATGTGGGAAGATTCATCCTTTGAATCTCATAACACTTCCCATGGTGGAATTCCACATTATAATGGGAATGGATTGGCTCTTGTTATATGGAGCACATATCTACTGCTTGGAAAATGAAATATCTTTTCATATTTATAGCCATCCCATGATCCTCTTAAAATTAAATTATGGTCCTAAATATCCATTGAAAAAAACTTCAACAATGTCGATCTTGATTTCCAGTGAAGAGGTATAGCTTGCTCAAATGGTTGAACCATTGGAGAGTGCCATCCTTTTAGAAATTCACATCAAAATGGAATACAGTAATGTATTTCCCAATGAGTTACATGGAAATATCTCAGATCTTTTGGTAGAGTACTTAATAGAAATCACACTTGGAGATAATCCTATGTCAATGTGTCCCTGTTAGATAGATCATATCAAACTGGAGGAGATAATGATGCACCTACAAGAGAATTTGATAAAGGGTTCATATGCCCAAGTTTGTTACCTTAGGGTGTTCTAGTGCACTTCATGATGAATAAGGATGGATCAATGTAGCTGGGCATCGATTATCAGGAAGTCAAGAAGATCACCATAAAAAACAAGTATCCTATTCCAAAGATTAATGAGTTGTTCGATCAGTTAATTGGAGCTCAATATTTCTCAAAGGTGGATCTTCATTCTTGATACCATCAGCTAAAGGTGAAGAAGTATGGTATTCCAAAGACTCTCTCCCAAACAACGTATGGGAACTGTTAGTTTCTAGTGATTCCTTCAGACTTACTAATTCCATTTAAATCATCATGTATTTAATTAATAGAGTCTTTAGGTATATACTTGAAAAACATTTAGTAGTGTTTATCAATTATATTATAATATTATCCAAGAGAAAATATGATTATGGATAACTTGTAAGACTTTTGTTGGTGACATTGATAAAGGATAAGTTGTACTTCATGTTCTGCAAGTGTTAATTTTGGATGAAGAAAGTCATGTTTAGGGGAAATGTGATCAAAAGTGACGTAATTTCTATAGTCCCTTTAAAATTAATGGCGATTGAGGAATTACCCAGGCCCTATAATGTCACAGAAATCCATTTTTTTTCGTGGATTGGAAGGGTACTAAAGACATTTTTTTAGAAATTTCTCATGATTTTTAGGCCTTCTCACTAATTTAACAATGAAAGGGGTAAATTATTTCTGGATGGTTGAATGTGCCGGAAGAATCAAGGAGCTAAAAGGAAATCCAATAACATCACCTATGCTAACATTTCTGAAAAGTGTATAATGTTTTGTGATGTATTGTGATGCTTAAAAGAATGGCCTGGGTTGTGTACTCCTGAAAAATGATAATGTGATAGCCTATGCCTTACAACAGATGAAGATCCTTGAGTAGAACTACCTGATGCTTGATCTAGACATGGAAAATATGTTTTTTTCATTGAAAATATGGCAGCACTACCTTTATAGTGAAGATTGTGAAATATAAACAGACCATAGGAGCCTTTTGTATATATTTAGAAAAAAGGAGCTAAACATGCACCAAAAAAGATGGTTAGAGCCAATCAAGGACTAAAATATCTCTATTCAATACCATCCTCGATAGGAGAACATGGTATATGATGCCCAAGCCAAAAGGAACCTGCAACTCTATACATCTTATGGATTGAGAAAGACCATACCATCTTGTATATTTAAAGGATGAATTTATAAGTCATAAGGGTATGGGACACATTATACCTTTCTCCAATTGTTGTGTAACCATCTATCCAATAAAAGATAAATGTAGTAGAAAGTGATGATCTGGACTTACATAAGAAAGTGAAATATGTAATTGAAGGAAAGTTGCATGGGTTCCATTTTGAAAATTATGGTATGATTCTGTTTGGAACATGGATTTGTGTTCCTTCATCACCTGTGATAAAGAAGGAAATATTGTAAAACGCACCTAGCTAACTAGTCTCTATCAATCCCGTTAGAACCAAGATGTAAATTGATTTTTTAGAACACCTATGGTGGTTAACATATAGAAGGAGTCATTGGAATATATCTTAAGGTGCTTGATATGTTAGCATGTTAATGTAGAGAGGAAAAATTCCAAAGTGATGATGAAACCATTGCCTATAACCATGTTAAAATGGGAGAATTGAACAGTGGACTTTGCCACGGGTTTCACGAAGACATCTAAGGGAAATAATGTGTTATGGTTTATGGTTGAATAACTCCCCAAGACTGTCCATTTTATCAGTATTAATGATGATCGATCTCTTAAAAAACATGAAATGATATATGAGATGAATGTGATGATACTACACAGGGTTCCAATCTCGATTGTATCTGACCAAGATACAAGGTTCACATCTAAATTCTGTTGGAGTCTTTATCATGCTTTTCATATTGAATTAAACATCAGCATGACCTATCACCCCAAATTGATGGCCAGTTTAAAAGGACTACTCAGATGCATTAAGATATTATATGACCCTTCTATTTATAATTAAATGAAGGATGGGATTATAATCTGCCATTGGTTGAGTTATCATACAAAAATATCATCCTTGGAATTATTCAGATGGATCCAAAAGAAACTCTACATGGAAAGCGATTTAGAATTCCAACATAATGGGATGAAGATGGAGAAAGAAAGCTACTTGGACCCGATCTTGTGCAAGAGATGACAGAGGATGGTCATGTCATCCAAATACATATCAAATCAGCTCAGAGAGGGAAAATGATCTATGCTTTCATCCCTCGAAGGGACTTGGAGTTTGATATTGGAGATAAAGTATTCCTTCGAATTACCCCGTGGAAGAGAATTCTACGGTTGGGAATGAAAGGGAAGTTAATCCCAATGTACATTGTCCTATTTTAGATCCTAAAACCATAGGTTCCATGGCCTATTGTGTTGAAATTACACCCAATATGTCTCATGTTCATGAGGTGTTTTAAATATCACTCCAAAGTCAGTACATGATAGATCCCTCACATGCAATAAACTCAGAGGCGGTACAACTGCAAAGATGATATCTCTTATGTGGAGTAGCCAATAATGATTAATTACTAGAGATATTTGGGTATAAACAACATGAAAAAGAACCATGTTAATGTCTGTTAGAGGAACTATAAGATAGAATAAGATACTTGTGAATTAGAAGAGGTGATGAAAGAGATGCACCCTCACTTGTTTGTGTAGAATGAAATTTCGATGGTGAAATTTCATAAGTGGGGAAGGATGTAATGACCCAATGTTTTATCAATGGAATTTCCGTATTATAAGTACGAATTATATTAAAATTACATTAGGAAGCACAATTACATATCATGATACTAAATACTATGTGACTATTATATATATATATATTTTACTTCTATGTTTTGAATTTGAAAACTCTGACATACAGAGTTGTGTTCATGAAGTTTTTTGGAGTCTAATAGAAAAGAAATTAGTTTTTGTGAATAGTAACATACCCTTATGAATATTATTGTTACCCTTAGAAATATTAAAATACCCATATGAATAGAAACCTAATTTATGGTAGTATATCTATCGGACTTATTTGAAATTATGAGGTAACTATTTTTTGGAATAAGTAACAATGGCTTTAAAAATTGTACTTTTACTGTATGTTATGATATTAATTGAATATTAAATTAATCATATTTTGAAAATTATTATTTTTAAATGTAATTAATTTTATGGATTCTACATGTCGAAAAATGGTTGTGGTTATTTTTTTGGATTTTTCTAAAATACTTGAATTTTTGGTGAATAGTAAAATACATTAATTTACAATATATATGTATTAAAATTAAAATCCACTATTCCTGACATCATTAGTGATGTAAGAACCCAAATATCAAATTCACATGACCTATTTACTATTTTATCATGGAATCATCCCAACTTATTAACTTTTTGTAAATAAATAAACTAATTATTAAAATATTAAGAAAAACCCTCTCCCATCAACTATAAATACCACCCCTGAGACCCTTGTTGCTCCACAACTATCAAGATTAAATCCTTTCATAACTTATTCAGAATAATCCAACCTAGCCCCCACCCACAACCAAAATCTATTGGCCTCATCAAAATACCTTCCCTTGGATCTTTAAGGAGGATCTTAAGAGGAGTATTCAATATGTAATCTCTCTGTCTCTCTTTTAATTCAATTTCCTTTAAAATTGCATTTCTTTTATTATCTTATCCTAAAAATATATTGTCTTATTTCTTGATTAATCCCATATTATTGATAAAATGGTATGATATCATGTTAATGGAAGATTATTTTTATATTTCTCCCGCCCTCTATATCTTTGTTTATAATAATTAAATCATTGCCTATGATGTGTTAATTTACATAGACCATGGGCGATGAACTTCCATTTTCATTCAAATAAATCATATATGTAAATTAAACAATTATATGTCTGAAAAAATAATTTAATATTTGTTTGTTAACCCCTTTCAGTTTTTGGAAACAACTATTATTCGTTATACTAAATGATAAAAAAAAATTGACCGTTATGGTCCAAAAACCACCCAAATGAACCTAAAACGGTTATCATTAATTTTTAGATAATGATTAATCCACATGTTTCATAACTATATTAATTTAATGGTAATTTATATATATGTAATTAAATTAATAATATATATTAACAATTATGTATGTTCAACCACATTTCCAATGATCCTCCATTCATGAATACAAGTGAAAAGATCATAAAAGCTAAGGAAATTAACACTCCCATACAATAGAGTTATTCTCAGTAACTCATACAAATGCCTATAAAATATCAGGATAAAACCATAATAAACCAAATTCTTTAATAAAAGGTTCTATAATTTCAAATTCATTAATATATTGTCATTTTACAGGACACTAATGTGAACAAAGTGTTTAGATACAATGTAAGGGGAAATTTTTGAAGCCAACATTCTTTCATCGTGTTCTTGCTCATTCACTCCATGTGTGTTATGGGTTCTCCATAAAACACATTTATTCATCTTTATATTACCATTTCAGGGATATAAATGATCTCAAATTGATTTTAATAAAACCCTAATGTTTTCCAAAAGAACTCTTCTTTCAAAAACACCCTTTTTAACTTCTTGAATATTGTTTCACTCTTCACTCATGGTTAATTATTATATGTCAATAAATATATTCCATATTTATTATGGGGACCAAATTTATATGAATTCATTCTTTTTTTGGTGAAACCCATTTCTCTCGATGGGTTATTTTATGTTTAGTTTTGACATATTTTCAATGTGGCATGCATGATAATGTAAATATTATGATGTGACGAGTGCACCTGAAATTATATAGTGCAATATGAATGTGTGATTGTGATGGGTGTGATTGGAATTATAAATTTCTCTTGTGTATTGTTCTAGTTGTCCAAGACACTAATCCTTTGGATCCTGTTTGTGTAATACTATGATGTTGTTTTTCTTTAAAATGATATAATAGTAATGTAAGAAAAGTCAGGGTCATTATATATTCATATTTTTATAGATATGCTTCACACATGTGTTTATGACTTATTTTCCGTTGGGATGACCATTTATATCTAATTTATTTTTTTTATAATAATATTTACATGTTTCAGGATCATAACATCCCATTTTGAGGTCTTGTATGGATAGCCTTGTAAATAACTGTTTTCATAGGTAGAGATTGATCAATTTTAATTGGTTGGACTAATATTGGCCCAAAAATAATCAGAAAATATTTGGGTGATACATAAAGGAATATTTATCTCACATAGATTTTATAAATTTGGTTCTGATTGTCATTGTAGACCATTAGTGTTTTCAGGTAGATACCATGTGTTCTTTAAGATTTTACATTGATTATTTCATTGATAATTGTGGAGGTTATGGAATCTTTCTCCTCTTTTTGATGGACATTTTTAGTTTTTGATAAGGCAGGAAAGTGTGTTAATATTTCTTCCTTATACCATAGTTGATTTCGATACATAATGTGTTCCATAGATCTCAACTATTAAAAAAACATTATGATCAATCTCATGTTTTGAGATGGAGTGATCATGATATTGAGCTTGATTTATATGTGACTTAGAATCAAATCCTAATTTTTTATTCCAATGAAAAGGTATTTATTTTATGGATTATACCATTTTTTATATCCTATTCTATCCTATTTTTAATTATCATGAGACTTTGGAGTGTGTGCCACTGATGAAAGACAAATGGCCTCATATCTTTGATATCGATACCTCTGGACTAAAAATCATTGTAAGGAATATTTCTACATTGGGGATGTTGCAACATCATATTACTTATTTTTAAGTTCTCCGTGAAATTATTTTGATCTTGTTTTTTTGGGATCAGGTCTCGAGTTGTATTAGGTGATATTTTAATATTTTTAACATTATTTTGTGTTGTGCATGGTTAGAACATATTTTTTTTCTAACTGTGTTCCTCTTCAGTGAAAACCATGAATCCTTGGACACTAATGGTTTTCACTATTAGTTCCTTTTTTTGAAAAACCATTCTCCAACATTGTTGACACCATGAATCATGGAATTTTTGTCTTGAGGGGATTCATGGTAAGGTTTTAGGGTTTATCTAACTGTGTAGTACCACCCAAAAAAATATGTTGGTGGGATATCTTTATTACGAAATATTATTTAAGATTTTTCAACCCCTATTTAAGTTCTATATCAACCCCAATTCTACCTTATTTATATTAAATTTTTATGAAATCTCTTTGTGGTGATGTTTTCTCTTATAATCCCATTCATTGAAAACCCAATATGTGTAAGATCTTGTTCAATCCCCTCCGGGTAAGTGAATCTCCTCTGAGATGGCTTCACTTACACTATCTTTATATCATCCTTAGAGAGGGTTTGATTGTCATGTTACTGATGGATCTTAACTACATTTAATTGGGTCATGAATCTAGGTATGATTTCTTGATCTCATTCTATATTGTTTTTTGTTGGATGATTAATTTATTGGTGACGATTATTGATTTTACGATTAAAGGTTGTTAGTTCCATTTAAGTTTCACCAAATAAATAAACCTCAATTTTCATTATTTGTTGGGAATAAATTTCTATTCATTTATGAAATAATTGATATGAATTGGACATAGAATTTGGAAATCCATGGTTTAGGGTGGAAAACCTCCAACTCTATTAGAATTGGAAATTGGGGTTATTTTAAAAATTGATGTAATAAAAAATGATTTGAGAATTGATTTCAGAAAAAAATGATTAAATAAAAATGTTAAAGAAATATTATTGGACTATTTCTGAATGTTGTGAAATGATAAAAACACCATGCCTTGGTATTGAAATTGAATTGGATTATTGAAATAGAAAACTATAAAATTGAATTGTGATGTTTATTTGATGTGAGATGAGATGTTTCCCTATAATTAATTAATCGATTTAGCACAAATTACCCAAGGTAGATAGTGGGTTATTTGGGACAAGCATGCTAGGATGATAATTCCCTAGAAATGGATTTATGGTGAAAACCCTAACAAAAAAACCAGTTCAATATAATTTTTCTCTAGAAGGATATTGATGAGACTTATTCGGTCTATGCCTGAGGGATTTCTATAAAAATATTTCCACAATCACTAGTATGATATTTACTAGGATCCTATAACTTCAAAATATCATAAAACATTGTAAATAACCATGGTGATTATTATAATTATTTTGAAATATATCCATTGATTTATAGAATATTTTTCTCACACTTATTTATTTATAGATAAATTTTATAAAAAAAATGTTTATTAAATCTATGTTTGAATTGTTTTTCATCATTTTGAATTCATAGAATGTTTTTAATTTAAATATTAAATTGTATTACCATGGATAGTTTTATTTTAATTTAATGTATGATTGGGTTTATATTTATGAAATATGTAAGTGATCATTAGGTGGGACTCTAATGGTCTTTATAGATCACTCCCTACTATTGACTTTGGGAATTTTTAGATATCCTTTGTCTAGGTTTGAGTAAATTAAAACACCCCTTAGAAGAGATGGATGTTCTAGATCATTTTATCTTAGTGAGGTGTTTCTATTGGGATGTTTACTTTCAACTAATTACATTGATGATGTTCCATATTGTGTTTTGATATACAAGTTTTTTGGGTACTTTCTGCTCTTGGATTATTGAGTATACTGACTTGTATCTTAATATTCCACTGATTTTAGGAATATCTCTTCTCTCTATTATCCTGTTTGATTCTAAGTGATAGTTGAATACATGTGGGTATTGAGAATGATCATCTCGCTATGTTAGTTACAACATTGGAATATTGGTAAAATGGGATTCATAAAGGCTTTGACATGGATTGTAGTTAGAGTTTAATAAATATAGTTGATGATATCTTCCCACTGTTTAGGGATATATAATTACATAACTTAGGTATTCATTCCCACATCTTGTTTTATAATTTAAAAGAGGTGAATGTGAAAGGATACGCTTTATATAATGTTTTCTAATACAGTTATATATATATGACTTATTTAGTAGTAATAGGTGTGGATATAAAAATATGTGTGAGTTTTATAGTATGTTTTTATTTTGTTAAATGTTTCATTATAGGACTCATGATGATTCATTTTTACTAAAAAAAATTTAATCTTTGAATAATGTTGTAAATATTAATTGTATTATTGGGGTTAGATTATAATATTGATATATAAATTCCTTTAATAATGTGGAATTTATTACCATAGAATTTAAGTGAATTACATTCTTATCTATTGGTTTCTAATCATTTACAAGAAGATAATCATCAAAAATGAAAATTATACTATGAGAAGATGATATAGAAACCATTATATTTACAGATTATTATCCATTTGAATACTAAATGTTTTTATGTTGGAAAAAATATAGTATTCCATGATCCATTTTAGAATAAAAATGTATATACTCAATCATTATAGAATAATTCAATTTTTTAGTTCCACTACTTAGATTATTAATTAAAATGTGTCATAATGTTATCAAAATCGATACGAAGAGTAATTTGTAAAATATTATATCACAATATACATAGTAGGTTATTAAGAAAGGTATTTATAAATTTATTTGAGTGTTATGTATCTTATTCAAAATATTTTATACTTAGTTGAATATTATTGGGTGATTTGATAGTCAAATCAACTAAAAGATGAATTCTAGTGGTTTTGTTGAGTGATAACGAAAAATTTAAAAGAATGTATTAGATTTTGAATAAAATTATAGAAATATAAATTCATTTTTCATAAAAATAAAATATTATGATATTAATTTTATCATCATGTCTTGAATGAGGTTGGTTACTTTGGAGAGTGATTTTATAATTTATTGGGTAAAATTTATGTTTTTAGAAACATTAGAAATTCTTATATAAATAAAATATTTTGTTTTTAAATAACTGATAAAAATAATATATATATATATAATAATATTTATGTGAACCATTGAATTAAACCTTAACAATCTAGTTTTATATTTATATAATTGCATCTACTATAGATTTAAGGAATCGCTAGAGGTTGGTGATTATTAGATGAATGATATGTTTCTTCAAAATTGTGATTTATTAACTATTTTTTATAAAACATTTATATCTAAACATATAAATCCAATTCCACGTTCCAAATAAATTCATGATATTTATATCTGATAAATATTAAATAGTCATAAACATTAGGAAAATATAATGGTTTTAATTATATCCAAGGATCTAATTTATTCCTAAAAAAAGTACGATACTCATGAATTTATATTCATGAATTAAGGTCATATACATAAAATTTATAATGATATTGTAACTTATTTTGAATCATTTTCAATAGCTTATTCTGATGATATAATATTTATGAATATTTTAATGTCCATTTTAATGGTATTTTAGAGATAATTTTTAAATTAATTTTTGACAGAGTGATAACAACATCAACTAATATTGAGTAGTATTTAAAACAATATAAAACAAATTGATCATTAAGAAATAAATATAATGATACCACTTTTACAATGATACTAGATATTAATATAAAGATATCACAGATGGAATATTTCTTGAATTACCGATTGTTTCCAAATTTTTGAGGCCATGTTGTTTGATCAGTAGTAAGAACATATATTTTTTTGATATTGAAAATGAGATGAACATATAAGGAAAATTAGAGATAGTTACAAAAATTTTCAAGATAAGTATACACCTTGGTTAATAGAAGCTTGTGGAAGTATGAATGAGGGAAAATAATCTCTATATTCCACCTGATAATTAATTAGATTGGAGGGGAAGGGAGACTTGGCCGTTCCATTTCATTATAGAATGGAATCTATAGTGTATCACCGGATTCATCCTATGTAATCCTTGATCTTCTGATCATTTTCTCCGATGATTATTCTTCATGGGGAAAAGAATTAAAGATGGTGAAATGAGAATCAAATATTCCCACTAGATTTTTTGAACAATTCAATAAATAAAAAGGGGGTTCAATGGGATGAAATAACATGATATTTCATCAAAGTTCCTCATAGTCCCCACTCCTAAGAATGAAATATCTATTGCATGTGGGGACACAGTGGAGACTAAATTTATTAATGAAAAGTACATTATAATTATTTTTTTATATCTTGGTCCAAATTGAATAGTATTTAGATTTTTTTTTAATTTTAATAAAAAACAACCATTTTATATCAAAATGAATTAATGATTTTATTTAACATTCATCATGACAACCAAAAATGAAAAAAAATAAATTAAAGGTGTATATTCTCTATGTTATTGACATTGAATCCAAATAAATTTTATTATCTACATTTGTATGGTTTTATTAATTATTAATAGAAAATAATAGAATTGTTCATGAATTTATGATTTTATTACTTGAATTACATTGATATGTTGTATACCACTTCCTTATGGAATGAGGTTCATTGAATAACATGGATTATTTTAGGAGAATTTAAATAAATTATAATAAAGATTTTAATCATTAAAGAGTCACAGTGAATAGTTTAATTAATTCATGTAAAATTCTTATTTATTTGACATAGAATTATTTATATTTCCTTTTATCTAATATTAAGATAAAATGGATAAGAGGATTAATTTTGATGATATATTAATATCTTATAATTTTCAGAGCTAGTGAAAATTTACTTAAACTAACATTCTGAGACATTATGTTATATTCCATGTGAAATAAATTCAATCTTTTCGATATCCTATAAGGAACACAATGTTGTGTTTAAATGAAGCATAATGCACATTTAAAATATTATTATATGCACATGAACATTATAACCTAATAGTTGAGATGAATGATATGTATAGTACTAAATAAATAAATTTAAATAAGTGTTTTACACATATATTATAACACACCATATTGATAATGGGATAAATGGATAAATGATATGACTAATATTAATAAGGTGCACCATTCCTTTCAAGAACTATTTAGATTATAATTCCTTAGTAAAGAATGCATTGTCTGGAGTAGTGATCAGGATGAGTGACCTTCTAGGAATATTCATAAGGAGTTAGTGAGTGATGAAAAAGAATAACATAAATGAAATGTGTTGGCATGTGGGTACATTATTTTTTGACTACCCGTTCAGGCATGTGGGAGGACCCCATGTATGGGACCACAGGTTTGGGGAAAAACTAGTGGTGCCCTATGGGTCAAGACATGATGACCCTGTTAAAACAGGGTGTACATGATTTCAGCGGGGCCACATTACATTTGTATCAGAGCGGGAACCCCACATTATGTATTATGGAACTGTATAAGTTAAGAATTATGGTCCACAATGGGGATATTTTACTCTGGGGGTGATTTTAACATCATATAATTATAAAGGGTGAAATAAATAAATGATATGACTCATGTAAAGAAGGAGAAACTCTCTTTTGAGGGGCCCGCTACATTAGAACACTATATATATGTGTTCTATTACAATAGTGAATCAGATGGGTAACCATTTGAATATGATTCCTAGGGTTTGTGTGAGTGAGGAAAAAAGAAACTGAAATAACACATTTTGTCCTATAGGGAAAGACATATTATGATATGCGACCCCAGTGTGTAATTGCATGTATTGCACTAGGATAGAATAAAAGGTCTTACACGATACTAATGGGCTCAAATGACTACATTCATGGATCAGGGAATGTTTGGTCGTGAAAAATGGTATCAGGTCCATCCTCAAGAGTCCTTGATTTGAGATAACTGGTAGACTTGAGAGGGGATTGTTCGGACCTAAGAGTTGTGTTTTAGTGTGTGCATGTACAACTCTTTCCCTGACAACTCTCAAGATACCATTGGATAATGGGATGTTGGATGTTCCCATTTTGGGGTACCATTTTTTGTGGGGTAAATGGTGTTTCCTTTTTATCCAGGACCTAATGACCATGTTAATAAGGGGTATCTATGCTGTATGTGGGGCCTATTTGTTACATTTCTATCAATGAAGGAACCAAACTAAAAGTGTGGTTTCCCTACCTTGGTTGATTAATAGGGTACATGATGAGTATGAATAGTGGGAGTGTGAATGTAAGACCCGAAAATGTTAAATGGTTAAATGAGTAAGTTATACGACTCATTTCAACAAGGTCAACCTTTATTTTATGGATTTTACCTAAATCAAAAAGTATAGTTATGTTTTCATGGCCTAGAGTGGTGATCAGGATGGGTGTCCATCTTTGATGTTTCATAAGCTACGTGTGTGTAAGGAAAAAACAAACTGAAAAAACATGTGTTGGCCTATGTGGATATTTATTGGACTAATAAGGGACCCCAACATTTAATCACATGTTGTTTTCTGCAAAGGAAACCAAGGAATTAAATGAGATACATGGGGTCAGATGACTAGGTTTAAAGCCCAGGTAATGTGAGTTTGTGACAAAGGGTATTAGTTTTTTGTTTAAGAGTATTTATCTTGGGATTTTTGGTAGAATATAGATAGGAGTTTTAAGACCTAATAGTTATATATTAGTGATTTCCTAACCATCTCTAGTTTTGGTGAGATAAAATTTACCGTAGACTGATTAGATGTTTGGATCTTATTTTTTGTTCTTTAATTTAATATATGGTTTTTATTATGTTTTTTTGTTTTAAATGAGATTATTTTATTTTCTAATTTTTTTTGTGTATAGAATTATACATCCAAGATGTGTTCTGAAAGTTCCTTAAGAGCGTTTAGCTGAATCTATTCTAGGGAATGCACCGATGGATTTGAAAACTATTGATGTAATTGTGTGAGTAGTTAATGGTGTTAGCTAAGATATTCCATAAGCTCAGAATATAGTTTTTGAGGTACAACACAATTTTTTAGGAGGAAGTGATCAATCAAGTGTGTACTTGTGTGGGATGCCACCATCCATTAATGGTATTAATGAAACTCAAGAGGCTGAGGGACGACATGACAATATTGATCAGGTTTTGGACTTCATGGATATTCCTAGGAGTATGAGGTTGAAATATATAGTTTTTAGACATGTGGGTCTTAGAAATCATTGATATTATTCCTTTGTATCATAATATAGGCTAATGTGATTTGACTAGATGGATTTTAAGACCCACTTCTTCCAGTAACATTGTCCAGAGTTGCCGATGATGGTAGATTTTCTCATGCCATTCTCCTTTCATTGTATAGGTTGTTCGCTGCTGGAAAACCCAAATAGGTTCTCTTAGATAGCTCTTTTTTCAGTATTGGTTGTCAATAATGTCCAAAAAGAAAATTATAAGTGTGTTTATGGTTTATGACTAGATATCAGATCAAATGTATTTTTGTGGAATATTACAACCAATATAGAGATAGTGGATAGGTATATAATGGTTGAAATTAATATGATAGGAAGGGATATATATTTTACCCCTTATCCATTACCTATTAGAACTTTTATTGGGTCAATATGAATTAAGAGTAAGTTACATGATCATCATAAAAGCGTTGGAGGTGGTTCTAGGAAGCATTCCACTACAACACATCCTATTTTAGTAAGTAGCGTGCCTATGAATTTCTGTTAGTATGGTGAGGCCGAACACACCCACAATTCATTTACATTACCTAAAAAGATGTATAAGAGCTGTAGACAATATTTTTATCTTTAGGTCTTATTCCGGTCTATGTATACACTTCGAGATAGTCTGTGATCATTTGAGCCAAAGGATATTGTGGTGTAGTCATATGTTTCTAGGACTATAGTTATCCAACTATAAGCCTCAGTAATAAAGAACCTTAATGTTATAGGTGATTTTATAGTTGAGTTATATAAAGATCTAATGATCCTGAGAGGTACCATCTTTATTACATATTCAGTATTGATTTATTTATTTGATATTGGTTCATCCAACATATTAATATCAAGATATTTTGTTTATATGAATAAACTTCTTGTAGAGATCACGTCTTTCATTATGGATTTTTTGAAACCTATTTGTAAGTGTATGTATTAGGGGTTTGGGAGTCCTTATTGTAAACTATCAATAGTGGCTATAATGATAGTCGTGGATTTGGTTACTCTTGATTTTAGATTTTTTTTGATGTAATAATCTTGATGGATTGACTTCTTTCGCATCATTATGAAGTTGAAATTTTTCATTATCAGGTCTCTTTTTATGATGTTGAAGGGACATCAAGGTTGTTTCCTAGATATTTTTATTTGAGGTATGGTTGTAAGATCCTTTCCCACCAAAAGCATATGAATTTGTTGTCTACTGTATTGGTCATTATCATTGATGTCTCTTTTATTATTTATCTTCCCCATATAGTTTGGTCCTTCCAGAAATTTTCCAGGATGTCTTCTCCAGGAATCCTCCAGAGAGGTAGGTAGAGTTCATGATTGATCTAGCACCATGTAAAAAATATACTATAGATACATTATTATCATACAGAACTATAAGAGTTTAAAGAGTTTAAGATTTAGTTGGTTGAACTTGTGGAGAAGTGTTTCATTCTCCCAAGTGTTTATCCTTAGGAATACCTTGATCTCATTTCAAGGAAGGCAGATTGGTTAATCTTATTGTGAATGGATTATCAAAAGTTGAACCAGGTAAGAGTTAATAAAAAGTATCATTTTATTAATGTGGCATATTTTGTTGATTAATTAAAGTGGTAAAAGTTTTTTTAAAATATTGATCTTTATTCATGATAACATCAAATTTGTGTTCAAGTGTGTGATATAATGAAAAAACATTGAAGAGTTTGTATGCCCTTAAAAACATCTAACAACATTTTTTGTTATGATAAGTGATCATGTATTTTTTATAGGTCAGATGAATCAAATATTCTTTAAGTAATAAGAAAAAAATTGTGGTAGTATTTGAGGATGATATTTTAGATTATTCATAATCCATTCATAAGTAAGAGTACCATCTGAGTTTTTTTTAAATCATAAGGAGTCACTGTTTGAATGGAATTATTTTGAAATCCATCTTCTAGATCCAATACGTGATGTTCACGAGGAATTGTATTTTTATAATGGCCAATCAGTTGAACTAGGGAATGTGACAACATTATTTCCCTAGGAAGATCTACAAAATATCATTGATATTCATATATTCATTGGTTATGAAGGATACCATCAATAATTCATGAAGGATTTCTCAAAGTTGGCTTCACATTTGAATGATATAACCTAGAAAGGGGTGAAATTAAAATGGGATGTAATGTGTTAATCTTATTTCAATTAGATGAAAATAATTCTTACATAATGTCTTATTTTTATATTATTTGAGCCCAATAATGGGTATGTGGTTTTTTTATTGTTCTTGAACTGATGTGGGTTGTGTGCTCATGTAGGATGAGAATTTTTTTGGTTATGGCCCTCTTTATATTATTTTTCATGAGAATAATTACCCCATTCATTATTTATATCTATACATAGTTATGCATTCACTTGAGTTTTGGAGGCATTATATTGTTTTTGGGAAATTTTCATTGTGTCTTCGAAAACCTAAATGTTTGAGATTTATCTTTTATCATAAAGAAATTAATCATAGACATAATTGGATGGTGTAATACCTTTGGATGTATGAATATAAAATTCGTTGCACCCAAGAAAAGGTTAATGTTTTCATACATGCAATTAGTTGGAAGGTGAAATCACAAGCAATTTTTGGAATCGAAGGGATATTTGGAACATTTGGTGATTTTTCTATGCTTCATATGGATTCCCAGTGTGTTGTTTTAGTTATAGTTCATAGATATGTTAAATTATAATCTTATATCTTTGAGACTATTATAATTATTTAGTGGTATCAGTATGTGTTTAAGGGAATTCAAAAAAGCCAATATGTTGGGGAGACCATTGAAAATTGGTCCCCCTCTTCAAGTTGTATTCTCATTTTTTGGACAGATTTTCTATCCTAGAATCTGTGAGGATATCAATTTTGTTTTATTTAAATAGTACTTCATGGGATATTAATTGGGGTACTATGAATATTTATTCTGACATGAGATAGAGATTCTTGTGGTCAGGTATGAATTGTGACATTGTTTCTTTTGTGTCTCACTATTACACCATCTAATATATAATAGAAAAGTATTGGAAATTTTTTGGTTTTCACTGGACACTTCTTGTGCTAGTTAGGAAATTTGATGGGGAATCAATAGATTTTATTATTGAATTTACATTGACTCCGTGGGAGAGGAATTAAATCATGGTGGTGATTAATCGACAGACAAATTTACTTCATTTTATTCCGATCATAGAAACCACAAATGTTAAGGATCAAGGTATGATGAATGTGTATTAGATTACGAGGTTAGATAATGTTCCTTCTATAATTATTTGGGGAATTGGTAATTGGATTACTTCTTTGTTCTATTAAAGTATATAGGGGATAATGTAGGATCATGTTGAATTGGGAATATCATATCATCCATAGAAATATGGTCAGACGCAATGTGATATTCATATTATTGAGGATATTCTCCATGATGATGTATTGGGTTTTAATGGATCATGGGATAGCTAATGGGGAAAAAATTAGTCTAATTAAGAGAAAATTTATCAAAATTCAATCATAAGGGATGCTTTTGAGGATATGTATGGTCGCTATGTAGATCACATAATTGTTTGGAAGATGTGGGTAAAATTATATAGTGGGATAGAGTTTGGTTCAAGAGTAATCCAAGAAGATTTAGGATATACATCAGTGTCTGGATACATCATAGATTCAGTAGAAGTATTATAATAATCAATGGTCTCATCCATTGGGGTTTTCTATTGGGGACTGTGTCTTTAGGAAATATTTTATATTGTTTGGTCAGTGTCATCTTGGAAATATAGAAAGTTGGATTTTGGAAATGTTGGAACATTTGTGGTACTTGAGTACTTGAACATGTTTCTTATTGGTTATCATTGTTGGATTAGTTGAGAGGAATTATTGATGTTTTCCACATTTTAAATCTCACGAAATAACATAACTTTCCCTCTCACATAAAAATATGGTATGATATTGAGTAAGAGACATATGCTTCCCTTATTGAGAATCTAGAGGGGATCATTATGTATTGAGTGAAAGAATTACATGGGAAGTTGATTCTGTCTGTAATTGTATTGTGAAGGCATGGATCATATTTTAATCAGAATTTAGAGTGATAATCAATGATGAGGGAGTACTAGCCTCACCAATATACCAGAATTTATTCTTCCAAATGATATATTTGGGACAAGAAGTATTATGGTTAGGAGTTTTTAATATCCGATTACTGGATTTCTGATATTACCCTTCTCTTTCATAGTTGTATTCTTTATGTGGGCATGTCTTAGGAATACTGGTGATGAAGAAATTATTGTCAAAAAAATTACATATTTTTGGGGATATATGTTTTTTTTTCGAATTAGTGGAGCCTAGTTAAAAATGTGTCAATGTATCTGCGGGTTTCTCCCCATGTTTGGAGAAAAATGAAATTTATTTGGGGTTAATATTTAAGATTCAGGGATTTTTGAAGTGTTATTGGATATTATATAGTTTGTAAATGAGTTAAACGAAGTGTAAATAAACTGTAGTTAGAATTTAAGATTTTTGTGCAGAATGTGAATGAATTACAAGCTATCTAATGGTTTCTAGAAGTTTCATGTTAGAATATTAGGTTTTCAAAAAAGTGTCCTATTTTTTGGAATATATACTCCCCTTGAATTACAAGATGTTTTAAAGGGTTACACATCGTGTATCTATCATGATGTAACATTTAAGGGTGCTTAATTGGCATAATTTAATTCATTATTTTATAGACCTTAATGCACTTGAACTATTTCCATTATGAAATGAATTTTTGAGCCCCCATTAGATCATGAATGATTCATTGGGATATTTATCATAATATATGTGTGATTTCATATCTCTAGTTGAGTAATTCTTATTTATTCTTCATTTATCGGATCATTGTAGCACAATTTCATTATGTTATCTGATATTTTTGACATGTGGTGATGTTTTTCTTGAATATCTATAGATATTTTTGGCATTAATGTTTCAAGGACTATATCCATGGGCTTATCTGGGGTGGAAAGTGTCTATTATTGAGGTATGTGTTGCTTCCTGATCTCCACTGACCATTTTGTTTAAATTAACCAATTAAAAGATGTGTATATTTAATCATTTCCCCACATTATAGTTTTCATTTTCTTCCTTATTGTAGATTCTATTGCGTGCATGTGAAACATGAGATTTGAGGTAACCATTTCTGTCTCAAGCTTGTGTTGGTGAACTATATTAATTCCATTTTTTGATAATTTTTTATTAATTTAATTGTAAGTATATGGATGATTGTTTTTCTATTTAAGGAACTGGGTATTTATAAAATATGTCTGTTTACATGTTTTGGTTAATTAAATAGGATTTTAGTGAATTGTGAAATGGATTTTCAGAAGTTATTTTAAATAAAATATTTTTAAATGGTTTGTAAAATATATAACATTTAATGCCTTTGGAACATAGGTGGAAGGTATAGTAACATGTCTCATCAATTGTTTGGAGGTTTTCTCATGGGGATTTCTTCTTCTCCATAGGCTTGTTGTTAAAGGAATTGGGTAGACCTTTTGGGGGTTCAGTATTTTGTGGAGTTCCTCTACTCTCTTTACATGATGCATATGTCTAGAGGCATTATGAAAACATGATTTTTCATGTTAGGTTTGAGTTTTGTAGATAACATAATCTAGTTCGATCCATTAAATGATGTTCTTGTTCTTCTACTTTTGGTTTATATTGTTTTTTGTACAACCATGTATTTCATATGATATTTGATTAATGATTTGTTTTGAAATGATATGTCTATTGTGATATATGTCTATGAAATTATTTTACACTAATTTACAAAATTCACATGGAAATATGGAAAATGGGAATTTAAATTATTAATATATGTTTTTCAAATAAATATTTTAAGACAGTTATCATTCCTTGTTTTTTTTAAATTTCGAAATTTATTGATTATTGATCTTAAAATTGATATATATCATATGGGTGAGACCATAATAAGAATTTCTGGTCACACCTAATATACCCATTTGGTGGAATATAGAATTGGTTTTGCCTTTCAATGCATGTAACAGTAAAGTGACATTGTGAGAAGGTGAGGCTTTCTGAAAACTGAGTTGGTAGAAGGTTCGGAGATGGTGGGAGCCCACCCATGTTATCACATAGACTAGTAAATATACCTATTTTTATAAAATTTTGTGGTTTTAAGTGTATATTGATTTTTTACTATTTAGTTGTTTGGTTTCTGCAGTTTTCTTTTAGTTATGGAATATGCATCCCATTTCCACTCTTGTATTTATTGTATATATGTGTGAATTATTTGTTTTTGGTTGGGTACAACTGTTCCATTTGATTGTTTATTAATGAACATAGGCATGTATGAATTATGTGTAGATCAGGAATACCCTTCAGGTATGTGATCGATTGGGTAGTGTACCCCTTTGAGAGTGCATTCAGTTCGGTTTGTTTAAAATTTCCCATGTTATGTGTGAGTGTGGATGAAGGAAATTTGAGAGAACATGATTTATCATATCTGGACATTCAATACCCTAACACCCCATTAATGTATGTGTGTGGGCCCTAGGTTGGGGAACAAATGTTTTTGGGGTAACTGGTGGTGACATGAGTGATAAGACCAAATGACTATATTAGGGTGAGATGTCTGCATTGTCAATAGGGACTAGTAGTTACATTGGTATCATAGAAGGAACCCAAACTGATGTATGTTAGAACTACCTGGGTTGAGAATTAAGGTACATAATAAGGATTTTTTTCTCTAAATTGTGGGAGAACGTAACACCCTAGAATGACAAAGGATTAAATGAATAAATTGAATGAATCAAGAAAATAAGGCGAACCTTTCTTTCTAGGATCATACGTGATTTGAAATCTATAGTTAAATGTGCTTGGCCTAGAGTAGTGATTGGGATGGGTGACCTTTTGGGATGTTTCCATGGATGTTTGAATCTAGGGAAAAGGGTCACCAAAAAGCACATGTGTTGAAATGTGGGGACATTCATTAGTCTGATGAACCATTTTAGCTCAAATATGGGCCCCACGTAGGGAATACAAGTTTGCGGCGAAGCTGGTGTTACCTATTGGGAAAATACCGGAAATACATGTTAAGATTCAGTGTTTGTGATGTTAACAGGGACTATTTTATACATTTGGACACAAATTCATTTGTTATATATATTTTCTATATTAAATAGAATATAATTAAAATTACATGATTTTTTTTCCTGAAATGTTGATTTATTTTCCTGAAAGACGGTTTAATTTCACCTCAAACATATAATGTCAAATTAATTTCTACAACTTTTAAAATAATTAATTTAAAAAATAAAGAAATTTTTTTAAATTATAATTACAAAAATATCTTTGAATTACTTTTTGGTATTTTTCAGAAATGATTTATCTTTTGATGAATAGTTAAAATAGTGAATTTTAATTGAAAATGATTTTTTTCCTTTAAATTATTATGGAAGTTATATTAAATTTTAATTTGTTTTAAAGTAATACTATTTCAATAATATATCTACTCATCCAAAATAGGTCATTGGAAGAATTTAAATCTAAATTTATATATATATAATTTGTAAACTTGTGACCATTTTCTCATTAAAAACCTATTTTCTCATGACATCAATGTGAATAATTTTAAATTATTTATTTACACTTATGTGAATGGATTTTTGAATAATAGATTCCATATATATAGTATGAATAATTTATATGATTTAATAAGGTCAGTATAATTTTTGACCAAAATTAATAGTGAATACAATTAAAATTAATTAGCTTGGTTAAGGTAAATATTTATTTAATAGGGGTTAATCTAAAATGATAAGGGTTAGAATAAACTAAAAAATGTAAAAAAAATATTTTATATACAAATTTATACACTATCAATTATAACGATCTATAATAATTTATTTTTTAACCATATTGATTGTGAAAAATGTGGGGACACCTTTTTATTTAAAAAATTACATGGTAACCACTCACAACACTTATAAAAGGCCACCCATCCCCTCTTTTAGTAACACTTTCACAATAATTTGGATCATCAAGACCTACAAAAATTACACCAATACATCCATTACCTGAACTTATAATCCTTATTTTTGGTAGATAGACAACATAAGTAAGCATTTATTGAAATCCAAAGGAGGTTACTCGAATAAGAGGTAATGTTCTTCAACGAGTGTTATAATATTATTTATTCTTCCAAATCCATAAATTATTCTTAAACCATGATGTTATAATATCATTAATATTTTTAATATAATTATTTTTTTTGTTAATATAATTACCCATAACCATAAACAAATCCATTAAATTGGTTATGAAATAATCATTTGTGTGTACAATGGACAACTGCCTCGAGAATTAATGTCATTCATTTTTTCCATTAACACCTCTAATGGATAGGTATGATAATTTTTATAAATTATAAAAATGATTTTTATATCATAATAATAAATATATATTCACTATATTCTATATATATATATATATTACTTTCAATTCCATAGGGGATACAAGAACATCACTCTAGTGTTTGGATAACTACTAACTCATGAAGCGATGAAATTCATTTTTCACTAACACATCACATGGTTGGATGTTGGGATAATGTGATTAATATATCGGAAATAAATGAAATTATTTTTATTTTCATGACATATTTATCATTCTTAAAATATAATGAATTATTTTAATTTTTACCTTTTCACTCACTGAATGATGATAACATCATTCGTGTATGTGTGGACTACCACCTTACCAATGCGATGTGACTCTCCTTTCATCACCAAAAGTCATAGATGATATATATATATTTATATAAAGAAATAATATTTAATTTATCATATTATTATCATTCATTACTACCATATAATAATTAAATTAATTCAATAATCTCCTATTATAATGATGACCCCTTCTAGACTCATAATTTCAAATAGGGGCCAATATTTATATTTCATTGTGACGTATAGTAGGTATCATATAATTAATACAATAATGAATCTATTAGAAAAATATTTTAAATTATATCATATATGAATCTTGGAAACATGAGTGGAAAAACCATTACCCAAATCGATTATATGGATTTACTCTATTTAAATACTATGGTATCTTAACACATAGTGTTTCCTAGCATAGTGTAACCCATAAACAATTACATGAACATGGACCCTAGAGATTATAATTTACTCATAAACTTATTACAATACACTAAATAATCATTGGAAACCTAATGGTTCGGGTTACCCATATTTGTTTATCAATGTCTTAACAAGTTTCCATTTTGAAAAAATCTGACACTATGTATTTTGAAGTAGATTTAATCTATCCATATTATCTCATGTTATAAATTTTTTCTATTCATTTTCTATTGATTTAGTTAGGAATCATATTACTTAAAAAACATCAATATAAAAAATTCATATTGATGGGTAACACTTTACACAAGACATAGTATGTGTTACTCGCCCTGAAACAGAAGAAAAATATATTTACGCAGATCCAAATACATCATATTAATAACATACATAAACATTTAATTTAACAATTTATTGTTATATAAATTTAAGATTCAATGCATGAGTAATCCTATAGCCGTAGAGAAAATACATATACCTTTCAATAATATGGAATAACCCTTCATGTTAGTGGGATTCATGACCAAAAGTGCCTATACCAGGGGATACTTTACTAAAGATATATTCTAATTCCTCGTAACAGTAAGTCCAAATATGCATAAACTCAACTATAAAAATTGAATATAATAACCTAAATTATAAATAGATGAAATGGTATAGGGAAACTAAATCCATTCATTACACGGAAGATGTAACTAATTAGATCTATGCATGTTATTTTTATAGAATATTTTCATCCTTAAAACTAAATGATACAAATTTGTA
This sequence comes from Viscum album, assembly GCA_963277665.1. Lineage (NCBI taxonomy): Eukaryota > Viridiplantae > Streptophyta > Magnoliopsida > Santalales > Viscaceae > Viscum > Viscum album. Next base: position 1,429,199,159 of record OY728152.1, read on the forward strand.
ATATAAATTAAATATAAATATGAATAATGTATAGGATAATATTTAAATAAACCTTCATTTTATTTATTAAAGCTTGGAATAATAATTTATGATTAATTTGTAAATAAAATCTAATTATAAACACATTTTAAATTTAGCAATACCTTGAATACATTTACACAATCTTGAAAATAAACACTACATATTCGATTTATAGAATTTTTTTTATCATATGTAATTTCTATTGAAAATTTTATATTTCATGAAATATAAAAAATTTATTTTATGTTATATTTTCTTAATTATCACATAATTAACAAGAAATAAAACATGATCAAATTAATCATTAAATAAATTTTTGATGTGATTTTAAAAATATATTAACTAAGGCCATTAATTTGAAAAAAATTAAATTAGGTATTATGAAAAAAACATAATCTTTAAATGTAAACACATTATATTCGACATTATTTTTTTACTTTATAATCACATTATAATTCCAACATATTATTTTTTTATTTAAAAAATTTATATAAAAATTATAATAAATTTAATATATTAGGTATTATGATAAAATATGATAAAATATATTATCAATGAATACCTTGAGACATAATAACATAACATATTATTGAGGATTGTCCCTTACAATTACATCATGTTAGAATTTATTATTAAATAGTGAACCACATATTACGTTGAATTTATTAAACCCTAGTAATGATACCCAATTTTTGTGGAATGGGATACTTGATATATCACCATGTAATATATATTTCCCATTTTATACATATTATATTATCAATATAAATTATTTTCATGATTCAATATATATTAAATTATCAATAAAATATAGTATGAGAGAATTTATTGAGAATATTATATTCCAAAATGTATTTACAAGGTCTCTCAACATTGACTAAAATATATTGTGTTGTAATATCAGGTAATATTCTATATTTTATAAATTAATTATATTAACTTCAGGATATCACTTGATATTATTTTAATAGTTATCATAATTTCAATTAAGATATCTATACATTAAATTATTACAATTTAATGTTAGGATGAGTGCTATTCAATTCATAACATGATATATAGAAGCTAATTAGCCTAAAATGATTAGATACTAGTCTGTGGTTGATAGAGGTATGATAAAATTTATTTGGATAAGAAGAAAGCATTAGGTAACCTATAATCAGATCACCATGCACGATTAAAATTCATGCATTAAATTAGAAATGAAGAACTCTATAAATGCATACCATACATGAATTGATGGGTTATGAGGACTCAAATTATGATTGATTTTTTGGTGAATATACCCCATATAATTTCTAATATATCTGACATGATATAAAAACTACTATAAATTATGAACAAAAAACATTCATACCTAGATAACTAAAAGCTCTATATTTAATCTATAAGGGGGTTGGAATGATTCTGACAACTAGGGAAAAAGATGAAAGTCTCCTACATAAAAGGGTATTATACTGACTGATGGTTTATAGGAGGATTGTTGATGATCAAAAAATGTACAATGGGTTCTAATGATACCACATAGTGATAAACTGTGTTTTGGGAGGAAGAATGTATTATGAGGCTTGAATATAATTAATCACTGCCAATTAAAAGAATACATTAGTAACCCTACTTCTCATATGTACCCTTACATTTTTATTTTTAGTTTATAAAGAATAATGGTTAATTTTGGTAGATTTTGGATAACCTTTTCAGTGATTTTAGGATAAAGGGAAAGCGCACATGATGTTTATGGTTTGTCCAAACCATAGGGAAATCACAGTAAAAACCAAAATATGTTCTAGATTTTAGACAGTTGCTTTGGAAGGCTATCCACATAGATAAGAAGACCGTGCAAGGAGGCCATACAAGGTGACATTTATAGAAGTGGATAATACACTGTTAGCTCACTGTTTCCCGAACTGTGCGGACTAGATGTGTGTGGGTTAAAAAACACCTCCTTAAAAAGTTTCTCAAGGTCATCCTTGCCTTTAGTCCACTCATTTTTTACCCAAACAATATCTAACTATGTATTTTTCTTCTCATAGGGATAGAGATGGTTATCCCATAGATATAGAGGAAATCAAAAGGCTTACCATGGTTATTTGAAGCTATATTCTTAAGGAATGTTGTTTTTTCATCATTCGTGATCAGTTTACTACATAGATTTACTTCTCCTCTCCAATAATTTTCTTAGATATACACATATTATGGGCATATATTATAAATGGAATTCCAAATTTGATTGGATTTGGTCATGTTGTTGGTAGGAGAATATATCTAAGGCAATTTCATTGAGAATCAACCCAGTTTTCTCGAGCATTCGTCATCCGTTGTCGGTTTTCATCTTACCTTGGTAGTAGGTGGCCTTACTCTCAAAATCTTTTAGTAGAACATAATATCACGGTTCAAAAATTATTGATTTGTGTTAATTTTATTTTGAATTTACTACTTTAAGATTACTATAAAACATCTTCGATGGTGGTTGTGGAAAATCATAAAAATGGTTGTTTTGCACAAGGTGTATGATTCTTGATTTTATTATTTTGATATTAAAATAGAATTTAATTGGAATAATGGTGGATGGATTTGATAAAAAAGATATCAATAAATGGATTTTTTTATTGAAATGGAATGGTATATTGGAATTTTATTGTTTTAATTGGATTTAATAAATGAACAGTTCTATTGAATTGGATTGATATGGTTATTTGAAATGTTTTTTGGAATAATAGCGGTGTGTGTAGATAACATTTATGAGGCATGGTTGTAATATAACGTAAGATATTCTCCAAAAGGGTAATTGAACATGAGTTGTAATTATCATTTAATTACATGGTTTATCATTCAGAGACTTCTCATGAGTATGGAGCTATCACATAATGAATTTGTGGCTGAATGTGTGAATATGTGGAACGGAATGGATATTCCAAAATATGAATGATAAATGTTTTTAATGGTTTTTTGGGTTTTTATCAATAATTATGACTTGTTAAAAATGTTTTAACATAGAAATTATTTAAATTTTGTTATAAATTGTTTTGTTACTTGTTTATATTGTGGTATACACTATTTTTGTGAAATTGTTTTATAAAAAATATATTATATTAATGTTTATAACATTTCAATCCTAGTGGAGTAAGTAGAGAAGTAATTTGGGGAAATATGATATGTTTTATACTCACCCATGCATTTTCACATTGGTGATTTTGTGATTATATCTTCTGAGATATGGGAGAAGGAAAAATATTAAAATTATTTAGTGCCACCTCATGATTCATGGACTATTTTGTGATGTTGGAGAATTGATCTTGTGGAGCATGGAGTCATATGTTCATCAAGGATTCTTTAGTTATTTTTAGACTGTTTACAATGATAGTTGATTGGACATACACTATTTCACACTTTAGAGGGGTTTGAAATGAATGTAATGGTTGAGTTTTCGTTATTCTGTTTATTCATTATTTTCTGAACTGTTTGGTTATGGTTTTTTGAGTTAATGGTTTTTTTTCATAAAGTGTAAATCATCCGCCACTTTCATATGAAGTCCATCAGCATTTAGATACATCATTTGGCATCATGAGGATATCTCTTAAGGTCTAGTAATTATTTATTTAATTCTCAAGACAATGAGAATAATAGTATCATTCCAAATAGTATCATCTTTTTCGGTCCTAAACTAACAAGTAGTCATCAATTTTAGTGGTCTTGGAGTGGAAATGTTTCTTGTAAATTCCTTGGGTTGTGACCTTAGAAATGATTATGATTTTTGGGACATGAAATGTATCTCACAAAAATACATAGCTATCATTTTATGCTGAACATCAAGTTACTAGGGAGTTTGGTACATTAGTGTTTTGGAGAAATATAAAAGATATTGGAATATTATTTTCATGGTCTTGGATAATAAGACAAGAATGACCTGAATTGTAGAGTAATGAATTCTCATTTAGATTTAATATATCAATTTTAGAAATGATATATGATTTAAGGAACTGTTTTGATTCTTGAAAAATGATGAAATTGTTTTCGAATAAAATACTTTGAAAAGAACATGGTTGATATATTTTGAAAAAGTTTTTATTTTTAATAGTGAGAGGGAATTCTTAAAAAATGGTTAAACATGGAAAAGGTGGTCTTTGGAAAGAAATGTTGTGATAATTGTCTTTTTTAGAGTTTGAAATTATATGACCTCTATTGTTAGAGAGTGGTCCTTATAGAGTTTTCTATTTTTCTAGAAGATAACACCTAGTAGACATAATATAATCCAAGCAGAAGAAGCATCAGAAAATATTATTCCACTTGAGCCACAATTGAACCAAGATCCAATTCTGATTATCATTCTTTCCTTTCTAGTAGTGAAAATGGGGAACCAGAGGCATCGGCCAAGTCATGTGGATCATTCCATCCATTTTATGATGTAGAATCCACATATATTCATCAGTCATTTTGAACTCAGAATCGCATAGGTGTGAATGAATATGATGAATTGTATCATATATTTCATCATAACACAATCAGATATAAATTTCAATATGGAAACATATATGCTCTAAGATATCACATTTTAGTGGTGAGATTTGAAAGGCATACTAAACTAGATAACGATCGTAGTTGGGAGGATTCTGAGGAATTTTTGGAAAAACAATTATGTCTCCACAGGTTCAGGATATAGATTATGATGTTCTTCTTCAGCCTAATGAAAAAAATTCTCCCAGTCATAAAAAATGAGGCTAAATTCATGCATTTTGAGCACTTTTTAGCAGATGTTGTTTCTAGTGCATCAATTAAGGGACACATATTCCAATCAAGGATAAGGTAGTAGATTAACTTGAAGATTATGGTTCTCTATATTATTGATTATATAGAGAAACTGAACATAAAGACAGATTCTGAATATGATATTCATGATCTATGGGGGGGGAGAAGAATGATGGTATTTTTATGAAATGGTGGGAACTCTAATTTTGGGATCAAGAGGAAGAGGGTAACCTATTTCGAAGGAGGAAATGGGATGAAAAATCAGATGACTGCATTAGTGAACTTCCTCCATAAAAAAGATATAATAAGGTTGTATCAAATGTGGTTCATTCAGCCACATAAAGAGAGACATTATAGAAAAACCAAGAGCATTCCATAATTGAGATAAGATTGGACATCATAAGTTCTATTTTCTATGTTCTCTACTGTCAGGTCCTTGAGACACTTAATTGTTGTGTGAGGCATCATATGCTCTGACCGAATTAGGATAGAAGAATTATCCTCATCAATCAAATAGAGATAGCCATATCGATTACGTGGAGATCTTGACTCCTCAACAAGGTCAATCTCATCAATGCAACACGAAGTAGAGTGATGTAATAAAGAATTTGTATAGAGTTGAGTATATTATTTTTTATGGTCTGGTTAGACCATCTATGGAGATAAGTACAATTTTATTAAATCATAACCCTATAAATGCGTTGTTTGATACTAGAGCATCTCATTACTTAATTATATCTCATGTTGTAGATTTTATATTTTTAAAACATGAGATGATTCCCTCTATGATAAAAAAACTAACTTTCCTTAGGGAAAGATAATGTAGATCCTTCTAGTGTAGAGTATGTTCTATAAATCTTGAAGGAGACGATGTAAAATGGGACTTCTCAGTGTTAGAGATCGATGTCTATAATGTATATGTGTGTATGTATTGGTTGACAATGTTCAAATATCATATCAAGAATAATTGAAAAATAGTTAGTGTCACAATTTAGGACATTGTTGAGCTTTTATTTAATTGATAAATGTTTTTAAAAGTAGCTACAATAGGGTTCTTGGAAACAATAGTGGGAACAATCTCTTACATGTTGGTTTTGTTGAATTTGGAATCCATAGAATTGATTGAGGATACCCATTTTTATAGAATTTATTTTTATCAATTTCTATATTTCTTTCAGGATAACTTCTTGTGGTTACCAATAATAAGGGTAGTGGAGTTTATGATTGATATTTTTAAGGTAGTAGTCATATTTCCTTTATATCTTATAGGGGGACCAATGGAGATCAAGGTACTGAAATTAAAATTGATGGAGATGAAAATCAATGGTTTTAATAAGACAACTACATCTCAATGGGAAGCACTGGTATTTTTCTTAAAGAATGACGTTAGAAACCTTAGACTGTGTGTTGATTTTCATTATCTTAACCAATTTACTATAATTAATAGATATCCACTTCCATGCATATACGATCCCTTTGATGAATTGAGTGGAGCCTAGTTGTTCTCAAAGATTAAATTGTGATTAAGATATCATCAATTATTAGTTCAGAATGAATATATTTCTAAAATATCTTTTAAAATATGATCTTCCCACCACAAATATGTATCCAAGCCTCTCGGTCATATGAATGCACTAATAGACATTATGAAATTGATAGATTTGATATTTCAGTTATATATAGATTCTTTTTTTTGGTGTTTGTGGAAGAAATATTGGTGTATCCCAGGACCAACGATGAGCATAAACATCAATTGGAAATAGTTTTAGGAATATGGTGACACCATCGTTTCTACTCTAAATAATGAAAGTGTGATTTTTGTATATAATAGTTCTGCTTTCATGGCCATGTAATTTCTAGAAAAGGTGTTTCAGTGGACCCGAAGAAGATAGAAGGTATTATCTATTGGAAACCCTAGATTAATGACTTTGAGATATGATTTTTTCTTGGTATAATTGATTATTTACTGAAAATAATTTTTTCCCATTTTCATTAGTCGGCTTAAGGGTTCTCGATACCCATACAAATAGTCCCCAAAAATCCAGATTTCAAATTTCAAAATCAAACCAAACCACTGTATATCTACCTCCATGTCACCATCACTGCCTCTCCATCAATGTTCATCACACACATCCAACACTGCAGGTCTCCGGCTAGACCATCAGAAGCGTCGTCGCCAAAACCTCCTCCGTAGAACACCACCATACATCATCACCGCCACAAAACCAACAGCGCTGACGAGAGTCAACCACCAGTATAGACTCCGCATGATCAAACACCATTACCAGAACGATGAACGAAATCGGAATTGTCTCTGTGGTTCCGCACACCGGAACCACCAAGAAAACAATCCAGCAGAAACAAAACCACAAACATATCATCATCACCACCTCACAACAAAAATTACAGCCGCAAATCATCTGGAAGAATAGAATCCACCCGAAGATGACCCAGTCCGTCACCATACATACCAACACAGCAAGAAACACAAAAACAGCACCTCATACCTGAATGAAATCACCACTTGAGAGAACAAAACCATTAGGTGCCAAGTAGGCCCCTTCGCCACCTGACCAGCATCATCACCTAAGCACGCACAAACAATAAAAGGATGAAGAAAACCCCATCGCCACCTTCAAAATTGCACCCAATGGCCAGATCTACCCAAAACACAAGCACCCGACACCGAACATGATGGGATGACTTGGCATCATTATCTTTTTGGTGAGAAATTTACTATGATCAAAAACCTCAAAATAATGAAACATATTTACAATAGGATTTGAATCTGAGGCAAAGGATATGGATGGAGGATCTCCATATTTTTGAATTTGAATTAATATATACACTAGGAAAAGGAAATTTATTGGATGATTACTAAATCATAAATTCATATCTATAGTAGGAAAGAATCTTAAAATGGGTGGATGTTGATTTTGGACATTGTTTATATGCAAATGGAATGTGAACCAATTTTTTAATGCAGATATCTTTTCAGTATATGTGGTTCTATATTTGGTAAAAATGGTCAGAGAGTCCCAAAAATCATTGAGGAATGAAATGTTAGGAGGTAAAAACTTAAAATTTGGGACACCATTGAAGGTTGGAAACATGATGGGATTTTTTTGGTTCATAGATCATATGGTTGTACAAATGGATTATTAGGAAAAACTTATTCATGCTAACCACCATTAGAGATGGTATGTACATCTAGGAGTATAGAAAAATGTATAAGGAGTTTAATTCACAATTTTGGTTGGGAAACAAGAAAAGGAAAGTGGCTGAGTTCATTTTAATGTTCTTAACTTGTCAGCAAGTTAAGGCAGAACATCAAAAAATAGATTTTATGTCATGGTCTTTATCGATTCTTGTGCAAAAATGATAGAATATAGCGATGTATTTTTAAAGGGCTACTAAAAATGGTTCATAAACACGATTCCATTTGGATGATAATGGATCGACTAACAAAGTCATCCAATTTCATCCCAATTTGTGAAATTCATATAGTGGTGGATCTGTCCAAAATCTCTATGTAGGATGTATTAATAAGACATGGAAAATGTGTCTCAATAGTCTCAGACAGAGATCTATGGATCACATGATGTTTCTGTAAATCCTTACAGAAATCCCTTTGAATTCAATTGACAATGAGTGTGTCGTATCATCCTTAGATCGATGGTCAATATGAACGGATGATACCGACATTGGGAGACCTGTTGTCGGATTTTATAATTGATTTTTTTGGATCATTTCAGGATCATTTAACCATAGTGGATTTCTCATATAATAAATGTGACCAAGCCTCAATAAATATTGATTCATATGAAGCATTTTATGGGTGTTCTTGTCGTTCTCCAATGTGTTGGGTGGAAACAGGTGTGACATTACTAGTTGGGTTAGTCCTTTTCCAAAAAACAATGAAGAATATTAACTTAATTAGAAAGATGATGGAAATGGGTCAATGTAATTAGAAACCATATGCAAATCATTTTCAAATACAGTTGGTGTTCATAGTTAGTGATCATTTGTTCCTAAGGATCTCTCCAAGGCTTAGACATCAACATTCTGGGAAGCAGGGCATGTTATCCCCAAGATATATTGAGGATTTGGAGAAATTTAAATTGGCTGGAGAGGTGGAATATCAATTTTCATAGCCACTATGTTTTAGTTTAGTTCACAATGTGTTTTACGTATCCTAGTTGAATATGTATCATTCTAATCCTGAAAATGTGATTATATGGGATCACGTTGACCTAGAGCTAGAGGCTTCATTTTTACATATCCCATTGTAGACTGTGGATAGGAAAGAGAATGACTTGTCAGGAAAAAGCATCAGTCTAGTGTAGTTTTTATGGAATCATTGTCAGATTTAGAAAGATACTTGGGAATGAGAAATGGAAATAAAAGGTCATTGGTTGAAACTATTTCAAGGCAGTGATGGTTTTCTACATTATGTAAATTGAAATACTAATGTTGGGTAGAATATAGTGCACCCTAGTTTATATTATGTTACCCTTACAATGTTATTTTATGTTTATAACCTATAAGGGTGAATGTTGGGAGAGTTTGGAGAACATGACTAGAATTATTGGGGCTGAAGGGAAGGTTCACAGTATGTGCATGGTTTGTCCAAACCTTGCGAAAAGCCTAGTACAAACCACGTGAAGTTCCAGATTTTGGAAAATAGCTTCAGAATGATGGGTGCTTGGTTAGAATGATTGTTGAAGGAGGTCATGTGGGTGACCTATAAGGAAATGAATAACACATGATTAGCACATGGTTTTCCAAACAATGCGGACTAACCGTGTGCATGTTAAAACCACCTCTATAAAAATTGGATCTATGTCGGCCTTTCCTTTAAACCACTCATTTTTTCCAAACTGGCTCTAACAGGTGAATTTTTTCTTCTTATGATATAAAAGGATCTCCCATAAATCAATAGGAAATCCAATATCTTCCCTTGGTAATTCAATGCCAGATTCTTGAGGTATGAGAACCTCATTCATCATTCTTGATCGGTTTTTAAGATCTACATAGATCTAATTCTCCTCTCTTCTCAATATCATAGTTCTATATCCAATAAGGGAATATCTAAATATGGAACAACAAATATGACAATTTTATGTCTTTTTGTTGGTATGAGAATAGATATAAGGTGATTTCAGGGAGAATCAACCCAGTTTTCTTGAGAATTATTCGTCCATTTTTGGTTTTCATCAAAACCATTGAGGTAGGTGGATTCACTCTCGAATACTTTTAGTTTAAATAAATTACATGGTTTCAAATTTAATTCTTTTTGTGGATTATAATTTGAAATTTCTAGTTTATGATTTCTAGAAACCCACTTTGGTAATGGTTGTGGAATATCTTTAACACAACCATTTTAATCAAAGTGATTGAGTTTTGAAAAAAAAATGTGGATTTTAAAATGGGATTTATCTGGAATAAGAGTCAGTGGATCTGATAAAAATGAATTCAATAAATGTAATGATTTTATTGAAATGTAATGGTTGATTGAAAATGGTTTTTTAAACTAGGTTTCAATAAAATAATGGTTTTATTAAAATGGTTTTATATGGTTATTTAAAATTGTTTGGCATAATAGTGGTGTTTGTAGATCACAATTACAAGGCATGGTAAGAATATGACCATGTGCTCAGTGCTAAAATTGAAATATAACATGGGGTGTAATTATCATTTGACAACATGGTAGATCGTTGAGAGACCTCTCATGAGTATGGAATTTATGTAATAAAGATTGCATGGTTGAATGTGTCAATAAGTGGAGTGGAAAGGTTATTCCAAATTGTGAAAGAGAATTTTTTTTAAAAAAATAGTTATTTTTCTAGCTTTACGACTTACTGAAAATTAGGTGATCATGGAACTTGATTAAATATTTTTATAAGTGGTTAAAGAACCAATTTATTTTTAATTATAAACTGTTTTAGGAAATTGATTTATATAAACAATTATTATCAATGTTGCTAACATTTCTATCGTAGTGGAATTAGTATAATTCCATTAGGGAAGAACTACCGAGTTTTATAACCACCACAGAATTTTCACTTCAGTGATTTTGATGATTTTATCATCCCAAAATTGAGAAAAGGTCGTGTATCACATGTATTTATCATGACCTCCTAATACATAGACTGTTTGGTGATGTTGGAGCATGAATCTTCTGAATCATGGATCCTTGTGTTCTTCATGGAGTCTTTAGTGGTTTTTTAGGTTCTCATTGATAGGTTATTGGGATTCCACTATTTCACACAATGGAGTGGGTTGATATGAATTGAATGGTTGAGTTTTATATCTTTTGTTCATTAGTCAAATAGTCAGATATTTGTTTATAGTTTGTTATGTTAATGATTGTATACATAAAGGGTAAATCATCCTCCACCTAAATTTGAAACCCTTTGAAATTTATTTCCAGCCATTGGCATCATCGGGATGTCACATCCAGCCTATTAAAAATTTGTCATATTATAAATCTAATGAGAATACGCAGGTCATTAAAAGTATATTCCATATATATATCTTTCCATGATGAATTTTATTTAATGAAGAACATCAAACAAAATTATTATATCAATACCCATTTATTCCCATTAGTCTTATTTAAAGAATTTATTCTTTAAATGGAATAAATTTAATCTATTCCTAATAAATTTACTGATTAAACCATGTGGAATGATGAATGAACCTAAATTCATGCATTTGTGATGGATGAATTCACTTGATATACAAGGTGGTCAATACATACAATTATCATGAACATTTCATTTATCATATTGTACCTTATGTATCATATAAAAATATTTTTAGTGCATAACATAAAATATCTCAATTTATCAAACATATATATGTAATTCATTTAAAACTCCACATCTCTTTTTGAATCCATCCTATAATTCATTTGGATAAGGTTTATAGAAATATCATAAGTTTTGATAAAACACTTTGACCAAAAATTAATACCTACCAATTGGACCAACTGAGTGACCCTAGAAGTCTTTTTGGTGTTCAAAAAAAATATAAAATCCATATTTCAAAGATGTATGAAATGAGTGGAATCTTTAATAAAATCAGTACAACATATGAAACTTAGTGTTTGGTGGGATCATCATCAAACCTCGTAACTTTATATGAACATTTCAACCATAAGATGTATCTAATGAATCCTATTTATACTTATAAAATATATTTTCCAATACTTTGAGTGACCAGTAGACATGTAAACAATGTTAATCTAATATCAGAAAAATCATATTTTCCTGAATCTCTAAAAACGACTAACCAAGTGGATGAATACATCACATGAGATTCATGTATAATATGAGAACATACCACGTGCCAGGTCTATGTATCTAAGAACATTATACTTGTCCTTTACTAATCATGAAAATTAATTTACTTAGTATAATACAATCATGGGAAAACTATATTTACACACATTAATGTTTAAGAATATCATCTTGGTTTCACTCTAACTGACGATATGACCATAAACAAAAACCCCTAAATTAGTTAATCCAATTTTTAATTTCATAAATATAGTACTAAACTATTAAATTTAAAATGATAGGCATCTCTTTAAACTTGGGTATGATGGTTTGATAATAAGTATACACCATTTTGTATATCATTTCAATATTATGACATTCAAAATATATACATTAGAGGGTCAATCTAAGTTACAATTATCAACTTATTACGTTATGACTATAGTCTACTTATCACATAGAAAAACATTTTTAACGAGTATATGAATATATTATTTCTAATATTACCATATAATCACAACCCACTATACTACAAAATCATTATTGATTAATGATAAATCAAAGTTATATTATGAGGGATTTTATCATTCAATAATTTATGTAAATTCAATTTCTCCACACATGAATTATTGATAAATAGACATTTTGTTTATTATAAAATAATTATACATATTATATTATTTAACTCTTTACTAATATTTATCAAAAGTAGGCATGAGAACCATTTTTCTTATCATATATGTTAAATTACATGTTTTTCTTCATGTATGTTGCTTTTTATATGTTTTTATAACGTCAAAAAAATATATTAAATTACTACCATATCCTTACGTGAACACCTATTAATATAATCCCACAAAACACATTATTGAGTACCATCTTTGATGAATGATCATTGGAATAATGGTGAGACCTAGAAATAATATCTCTAACATTAAACGCTTTGAACATATTCCAACTACTTAGCTTCACAACATCAAATGTTATAATGTTAAATTATTTTATCTAGGTAAAATGATATATATATACATCATTATTTTTAAAGGTACTTTCTCCCTAAAAATATTCCCATTAAATTGATGTAACTAGTTACATTGTCACTAAATAGAATATAATAATCCATTTAGAGTATCAGTTAGATTTTAGATGGGATAATTTTTTTATTAACATTGATATTCTATAAGTTCAAAAATAATCTCACTAGAATCTTAGACTTAATATCCTTCTTGTATTATCCTAATATGTTTCAAAAAAAGTATTTTATGTTAGTAAATTTTAGTTATTTACATTTATAGTAATATTTATAAAATTAATGAATATTCCTATATCATATACAGTATTCTATGTGTTTTGGATCAATTTCATTATAAACATTTATTGTTTAAAATAAATCACTAATTATTAGTGGGAATAAATTCACTCATATTAATAAATTACAATATAAAAACATTGTCCTAGATAAAATACTTGTATCATTAAAAAAATTTAAAAAATTTCATAGATTTGATTTGTCATAATCCATGTGTATGAGACCAATCATATCAAATTCTAAATAACAAACAATTTTATAAAAAATTGTCATATCATAAAATAGGAAATAGAAAATGTATAACCATCTTTTAATATCTATATATGATTGATATACTCCTTTAAATTTATAGCATTCAAGTGACTACTATTTTCTTCATCACATGAGTGTAATATATAATCTTAAACAATTATTTACTTATTTTTTACATAAAATATATTTAAAACACTTATAAATATACATTTGGTATCAATACCCTTAAATACCATGTAATTGATTTCTATAACATTATTACCGACGATGTATATTAAATATAAATTAAATATACATTTGAAAAATACTTTATGAATCTAAAAAATTATATAGTATGAAATCATTACTCTTCCTTCATGATAACCATAGGTTTCATTAAAATAGGTTATTATAAAAAGAATTATTGGACTCTAAAACATAATTTTCTATTTCTAGTTTGATCTTTTAACCATTTATACTATTTACACATAATTATAACCTATATATGAATTGTTTAGTTCATCAAAATTAAACACATGAGAACATTAGGTAATATTTTATTGAACTCATTAATATTGTATGAAACTTTTCCGAGATAATAATCTGATTAATTATAAAACTAGAAAACGTCATAATATTACATAATATATCCCCAAAATATTAAATATATGAGTGGAGACTGAAATTACCCTAGTCAAATTTCATCTTTTTACATTTAAAACCTTATGTGTATCATTCTATGTTAATCATAAGAATCTAGATTAAAACTTCCAATAAATTCTATAGTTGGTTTCTCTAAAAAAATTACCATTAACACATAGAATATTCCTTAATAATGTTTTCTCAATTTATAGGTCTTAGGATATAAATACATTGATCTTATCCTTTCGATGATTAAATTCAACAATTAGTATTATGGTGTTAATTATCTATAAAATATAGTTTTATTAGATGGGAGTCATGTATTATATAATTTTATCAAGGACATTAAATAAATACACCAACTACAATTAGGGTCCCCTTGATCATAGTGAGTCTGGATACAAAATTCACTAAGAAATGAGTTTTCTTTTGTGTTACTCAAACAACTTAGTTAATTAGTTTAATATTATCTGATTAAAAATAGTTTTGTTTTTGAGATATTCTAGTAGGAAATACATTTACCAAATCCTTCTAATGAGAAAGCTCACCTTTATTCCATTAATATCCTTCCTAAGGGTTTAAAAAAAACTTCGACTAATGAAAACAAAAAAGGGAAAAAAATAAAATATAGGGGCACCATGTTTTGAATGAAATGACCGATGGATGATCAATTATCCCCATCTAATTTCATTTTTTCAGATGAAAATCCAAACCTAGTCTAATTTGGTATATCCTATATAGTTTAATGATAGTTGTATTGAAAAAAACTATTTATAACAATTCGTACACATAATATTTGAGTGGTTTCATATTTTAGAAATATACCCATTTAAATATACATCACATTCATATTAAATTCATAACTATTTTATCTTATTCAAGAATTAACTTCTCATTTGTATTCCATTGTGTGTATATTCTTCTAATTATTCTATTTTGGAATCTATATTCCATCTAACCAATTAATGTGCTCCCACTAAACTAATGTGTTACAATTATCAAAACTGAAATATTTTGTTACTTACCCAAATATAAAAGAAACTAACATGCATACATATCAATATGCATCATATGTATCAAGTGCATGAATATTTCATGTCAAGGAATATAGTTATATGTATTTTAAAATATCTATTTGAGTATTTCAAGAGCCATAGATAGAAAACCTGACCTTTTTGGAACAGGGAATAAGCCACCAAGATAGTTGGATGTCGATCATAATGACCCTCAACCTAAGGATATGTTACTTAATATTGAATTTAATTCATCATACCTATAACATCTAATATGAAAAAAAATATTCAACAATATTTCAGATGCTCATAACTAAAATAATAATATTACCGTATGTTAGATGAAAAAATAAATTTTATATAGTCACAACTAGCATGTATTTCAATGATTTATCTCTTATATGTATTTAATCACATAAATTAATAATAAAAATTATTCATATTTTGTAAAAAAATTATAAAAATGAATTATCTAATGGAATAACTACTAAAATAAACATTCAATTTAACTTTAGTGAAAAATATGTTTTTTCATATTCAACATACACATTTTTTACATTTTTTTAAACTATTTTATAAATATATATAATATTAAAAATATCCATAATTAATAGAAGAATTAATTTTCTATTGACAAATAAATTTCAATTTTATTATTTGACATGGTTTTATAAAAAAATTTATAATTTGTAATACTTATAAATTAAAACTATTTTATAAACATTAAATATAGTTCTTCAAATATATAAATACATTATTTATTAAATAATATTAAATTACAATATTTAATATAGACCTTTAAAAAATATATTTTATTTAGTATCATGCTTATCATTAATTTTTAAATTATAGAGTATAAGTATAGAATTCATACTCTTATTTTCTTATGAAGAAGAAATTTCAAAATACCACATAGTTTTCATTTATATATATTTTCAAATAAATAAATAATAAAAAAATGGTATGGTTAGGCTAAAAATAATAGATATTAAAATATGTAAGATATAAACCCTTTATATAGAGATTCAACATGAACTCATTCAAATTATTCATAATATGAATTTTCACTTTATAGATTTTATATTTATATGATTAATAAATATTTTAAAATTCAACCTCTATTGTGTAAAATATTTACATAATATAAATATTTTACAATTAAATAATAATTAAACTGTATATTTTTTTATCATTAATAATCTTTTGATGCGCCCAAAAAATATTTAAAATAATATTTTTTAATTAAAACAATTCAAATTAATTAATTATGAAAAAATTCATAGTTTTAAATATTAAATCAGTTTTATTTAGACCTTATTTTCAAAATTTATTAATTACTTATAAATCACTTGTATAATTTATTAATAAATACATAACTTCACAATTTTATGCCATTAAATATAATTTATTAAAAATAGTATTTCAAACATTATCATTTAAAATTTATAATATGTTTTTTTATAAATGATTCATAAACATTTGTATAATTATTTATAAACTATTTATAATTAATTTATACTATTTATAAAATAAAATATTCCCACTATATGTCATACCATGATTTATACAATTTTTCTAGACCATATAATTTTGAAAAATGATATTCTTACTATCAACACTTCAATATTATTTGTAGATTTATAATTGGTTAAAAACACTAAAAAGACTAACCAAAAACATTTTCTAATAAATTAATTTATAATTTTTCTATTAAATATATATTTATTACCCAATACAGGATTGAAATATTTGTAAACCACATATATATTTCCTAAAACATTGATAATTTGATTTCCTGTAGAAGAGACACAGATGAAATTATCTTCTTAATATAATCCTTGCCTTGAACTCTATATTATGCTAATAATATAATGTAATATTGAGTGGTTCCCCCAACATCACGTTATCATATAACATTACTTAGAGTGGGGAAACCCTAGTTATGAGTTTATAAAATAGGTTTTATATTTTACAAGGAATGAAACACATTATATTATGAGGAAGTTGGTGCTCTGATACCATAGATGTGTTTTATGGGATTATCATACCGTTCATTAATAGTGGAAAAACACATATCATTATAGACATCTCAAAGATAAAAAAATGTTATATGAATGAATAATATAAGTATGCATACCAATATAATAGTAATAATCATATTCAATCAATAATGGATTATGACTTATATCAATCATTGGAGTAACAAATGAAATCCTTCCATATCTAAGATTTTTACACCATCCTAGGGATCCAAAAACATTTCTTGAGGATCCCTAAATATTTATGGTGTGATAACACCTTTACCAAGTGATAAACTGTATTTTTGGGTGGAAGATATTATTTAATGGCTTGAATACAATAGATCATCCCCAATAGCATTGATTACATCTGTTAATAAAAACATCCTCAATGTATTTCTATTAATGAAACATGATTTCCATTTTCCGATTATCAACATAAATTTATTCCCATTGGACTTATTCATTGAAATATATAAATGGGTGGAAAAAATTTACTCAATTCCAAATAGATTATAATTGATGAAACTATTTGGGATGATAAATGTATTAAAATCCATGAATATGTGATAGATGTATGAACTCATCCTATTAGGCGGTAGATGGAAACACTAAGCCAAAAATATTTTGTTTGATGTATTCTTATATTTGTATCATATAATTAATTTTTATTTCATAACCAACACTAATAACCATTATATAATCCATATTCGCCATATTTTCTTGTTGAAGATCAAAATAGTGTTATCCAAAGTATGTACCACCGTCTGAGGTACCTATTGGATGAAATAGAATAATCCAAAAATTGTATGGGATCTAAATCCCTTAGTAACATGCAATAATTACATAGTGTAATCGAGTAAGATTAAGGTAGATTATGTTTAAGGAGTTAATGGTGATCATTTGGGCACTATATCACACACATCTGTCCATTTTAAGATAGTGGGGTTTATAAACATTTTGAAGATACTATTTAAAATTGAATGCATTTACACTTGTGTTATTATATAGGATTAAATGATTTAGGTAGTTCATGCATATCAATCATGAATTCAAAAATCTCCCTCATATTATATCTTTTTTAACATATTTTTCAATGATAACATTTGGGTAAAATTTCAACTGAATGTTAGATCTTAACGTTTGACTTGCACATTAGTCATAGATAATATAATTTTATTCTATGAAATATGATCCACATGTTGGGAGATATAACTAACCTCGATAATGGAATATTACTATGTATTATGACATAACCAATCATAAAATATGATTATATACATAATTTCATCTTTACATTCCTAATTATATTAATATATCATAAAAACTATTTTGAATAAAAATCTTCTCATGAAAAATGAATTTAGGAAAATTCATTATTTTAACCCCATCAACTTCCTGACATTCCTACGTTCCATCATTTCTCATGTTAATATTTTTCTTTCAGAGGAATTGACTAATGAATTCCAATTTCCAAATGTGAATATGATTTTAAAATAACTTGTTAAAATATTTTGTATCTATCTATGCTTTCTCAGTTAGATATATTGCTATGAGATAACATTATTCAAACATTTATTGTCTATATATAATAAAAGACTCACTAAAAAACTAATGACTATAAATATTTAGACCGTGAACCAACTCAATGATTCTAACTCATGAATTTTATAGTTATATGAGTTCTTAACTTCCTAGACCCATACACTATAAATTTACATCCCCTCAACTGGATACATCCAATGTAAAATCATGATGTTTCACACAATTATCTATACACAACTTTTA
Source organism: Viscum album (assembly GCA_963277665.1). Classification (NCBI taxonomy): domain Eukaryota; kingdom Viridiplantae; phylum Streptophyta; class Magnoliopsida; order Santalales; family Viscaceae; genus Viscum; species Viscum album. The sequence continues at coordinate 1,429,218,210 of OY728152.1, forward strand.
TTCAAATAGAATAAAATATGATATAGAAATTATCCACCTCATAAATTCAATGATCACACCTTGTCACCTTGAATCCCATTTGATTATAACTCCTTCCTAATCTTATTCTATCATAAGATAACATATTGTTCTAAATTTTTAAATATATCATGGATAATAACCACACTATCAACAAAATTCCATTCCGAAACACAATACTTAGTGCTTACTATAATTTCACTTCATTACCCTTCCTTGTATTGATATAAATCCACTTTTCATAAAATGTATGTTTAGGGAACATCACTTCTTTAATTTATAATTGGATCATAGAGAAATTAATATATAATTTATTCTTATTAAAATTCTTTAAAAAAAATTCTATATTATAAAAAATATATTTATCTAACCTAAAATTAAAATTTTTTGCATCCATATATACAATCACAAGTTAATATAAAATCCTATATAAAATCATATTCATTAATCTATAAAGACTTTATGAGCATTAATAACATATAAATGAATGAAAATAAATATATAATCAATATATTAACAATAAATGCCATTTTTTGAAAGTCATATCCTATAAACCATAACATATTTTAACCACACTGATGGTGAATCATAAAAACCCAATGACCACCCTTCATCCGCAAAAATAGATCATCAAATAGTGGTAATTGATATATTTTTTCACTCATTTTGATCATCATTTGATATTCAATACATAACCATAAGCTCCCACAAAATTTCTTGAAAAATATATAATGTGCTACCTACGGGATACACTCAATTGAATAAATCCATTATATCTTCATAACATATAGTTACACATTTAGTTATATAATCTCTAATAGTTTCATATGATAAGATTGCATCAATATAAATTTTTTTAGTCTATAAAAGACCACATATATCCTATGTGTTCCATGTAAGAAATGAGTTGGATAAATATGTAGTTGTAGATATACTAAACATGGAGGTATATGTCTACTCTCTCATTCCATAGAAATAAATAGTAATATAGCCTACAAAAAAATGTGAGGACCCAAATTTTTTAACATTGAACAATAATTAATTATTTTTGAATATCCCAGTATTACATGAATGTGTTAGTTGGAACCTCTAATGATACAAATATAATTTAATAGTTAATGTAGTTAATTCGTTATTTATACCCAAATAACATATTTATTCTAATTTTAAAATATTAAAATTTCTTATCAAGAACAAATAATTCACATGAAATTCCGCATTATGAATAATTATTGAACAAGATACACACTTAAATGCTTTCTCATATCTTTGGAAACATATGTTAATGTTTCTCATTTAACATGGAATCAATTCTATGCAAAACCACAATAGATTATCGAATTAAAATTTTGAGCCCTCATATACACTAATGATAATATAATAGTGGATGTAGTGAGAATGGTACCTCACACAACTAATAGACTTATACTTGTATCCTCCTCTTTTATTGACTCAATGGAAATGATTTTCCTAGGACTCCCCTAATGTTCTAATCTCAAATATCCATTCTTCATGAACAAAAATAAGTCAACTATTCAAGACCCCTGAGTCGGCTCATCAATATGGTGAGTTGAAACATGGTAAAGGAAATAAGTACAATATAAAACAAAAAAAGGCATACAACCACAATAAAAAAGCTAAGGAAATAGATACAACCATGATCCATACAATCCAATCCAAACCGACCAAGAAAAATGTATCGTAAGAAAAAACCAACAAGTGTCCATGTGACAAATAGTCACGTCAAACCCATCCTAATGTGAATACAATGACAAAAATAGAATCCTAAATTCTAATAATAACATCCACATACCTGAATATAATATAAAATCATCTAAAACCACCAAATTTCAAAATAAGGCTCTGAAAAAAATCCTAGTATCACTCCACCATATGATCTATATAAATTCCAATATCAAGAAATTTATAGTTACCTCATTGAAACAAATACAATCTTACAAAAATATTATTCAATCAAAACAATTAGTAAATCCTCCTTTAGTTTTCTATAAATGATATTACTATTCTCAATGAATTAAATATAAGATTTTATAATGTCTGAAATCATAATAAATAACATCCATGGATACTCTATAATGTAAAATAGTAATAATATAACCACGGCCAATTCATAATGTGAAAGCATGAGATAAAATAACTATCACCAACCCATCATGTGACAATCAAAGAATAAATTAAAAAACAAACTATTTAGTCTCTAACCTATGGATGTATACAGAATAAATAAAAAGAACCCCAATATAGGGGTACAATGGATCAAAATGGTATATCCCTTAGTGTAATTATACCAATGAATGTGAGTGAAAACCTCAATTTTAATTACAATCACTATGAGTGACATGTCTATTCCAAACGCATCTAAGGATACCCAATGTTCTATTTCTATAAATGAATATTGAATAATTTATTCAACATATTCAATGTAATGTTAGTCCTCGTCATTTCAAGAAAACTAATTTTGGATCCAAAAATAATTGTTTATGAATTTTATGAAACACAATGTGTGCACAAATTTTTTTAAAGAAAAAACATATTACAAATTAGATTTCCAGCCATAAAGTGTACTTAAAAAACATATAATCAATTTTACTAAATATTACAGAGGAGTTTACAAGAATAAAAATTAATTTATTTAATGTTCCCATTACATAAATACACATAACTCTTGAAAAAACATAGAACAATAGGCCATTAAAAATAAAGACTAGGGAAGAGTACATCACATCCCCATTATCCTAGATCAATAAGAAACAAAAAACCTCCAAAAACACATAGATATTAAATCCACATCCCACATAGGTCTCAATGAGACAAGGTGATGAGAGACCATGAAAGGATCAAAAAAGGAAAACTCATACCACATTAAAACCCAAACATATATTTTGTGATCTATCAAGAACAAGGGTAAATCCCAAATAATACATAGGGATATTCCTATCGATTTATGGGGAAGAATTAGGTTGAGGATAAATTTGATTAGGGGCCATTAGAGCTTAAACGGAGGTCATGGGGGCTTTTAATTAAACATTCATATCCTTAAAAGTACACACCCATGGTATGTATGAGAGGCCACATAGTTGGGTATAACCAAAACTCATTATTACGCACCCTTTACATAGATTTCATATGGGTTGTACGGTTTCCCAATCCATTTACCAACTGTGCCTAACTCCTCTACCTTGGGGATAAAGGTTTGGAGAGGTGGCCACATAGTTTAGAAAAATGGTTCTACCCATCCAATATATATTTCATGTCCACATAGTTTCCTAGGTAAAAACCCATGGTTTACCCTAACCATGTACCAACTATGGAGAACCCTAAGGCTTCCAAAATTCTCTAAGAACTAGTGAAACAAAACCAAAAAATACAAAAACAAAATTACGGTCAAAACATGGGGAAAAAGTACTTGTGAAAAAGTAATATAATGTTATAATCCCCCAACCATGTAGGTTTTATATACATAGAAAATCAACCACATTACTAACTCAAAAAACAAGAAAGCCACTACTTCATCATTAATGATTCCTATAAGCGTGTCTTGTAGATATCCATTTTGTATTTCCATGGTATCCAATCTAGGGAAACCATTCACTATTATGTACCTTATACCAATGATCCATAATATGAATAAGGTTCAAAAAAATTATATCATGATAAACAACAATAACATCCCATTCAATCACATGGGAACTTCTACGACTAGACCCAACAGGTCTCAAGTCATAACACCCCATGCTCACCTCTAATAGGCCAGAGGCTAGAGACTAGCACTGAGAAGGCATATCACTAACATGGGAGGTATAGCTATGTGCATCAATGGTCACACACATATCCAAGCACAGAAAATGTTGAAATGAAAGAACAAATAACAACCCATGAATGCATACATCTATAACTGAAAAATAGAGTATAATAGAAGTACTAAATGCGAATGAAGGGAAAAATTCCTTTCAAAGAAAGCTATAAAATAATCCAAGCTACATAGAAGGAGGGGATCACTATCAACTAAAACTACCCAAAATATCCCCAAACAATCTCCAGTAATCGACTCGGTATTTCAGCTTCAATAAAGCACCACTTTCCATCGGTCATTTTTGGCCTCCGTCGAAAGGACTGTTGAATTAACTAGACAAAAAACATGTCCAATCAATTCCCATTCTAGGTTGAGTATAAAAATAATTAGTAGGTTCCCCAACAAATCCAAAAGAGAAAGTGATAAACTAAAAGAAAATAGTACAATATCCATATCTATAGGGAATACCAATCATAGATAGACTCCATCTCAAACCATCCTCTGATTTATAAGAAAAGTCATATAATTATACCAAGGGTGTCATCCCAGATATGTGACAACACCACAAGGACTCCCATAATTTACCCATATATAATTGTCTCAAACATTATGTCTTAAGAAGTTCTAACCTCATAGATAGAAATATGATTCTATTCATATGATCTAACACTAACATATAACTAGGAGAACACACTCTATGAGATCAACCATCCAAGATGGACCCTGTCCGAGAGATGCACTCCATCAGGAACAACTCTACCATTCCTAATGGTATGTATGAGAGAACATGAAACATTATGAACAAATTACGCGGTCATAAAGTAGTAAATATAATTATAGGTATTGTCATAATTACCTCACACCTAACACAATTTATTTAAAACCCAGTTTAGAGCCCAACCCCTCACAACTGTACATAGTTGTGGTTGAACTGCAGCTGACCATGCACAACGTGCATCCTATGTAATAAGATAGATTTAAGAGACTCATTCCTTTCCACTTCCCCAATGTTGAGGGAGTACAACTGCTAACTTACCAATGAAACATCTCTCATTCTTCTAAGGAGTGGACCACATCATATTTAATGAAGGGAGCACTGACCCCCTATCTACGTATCATCCACATCCTGGGGATGGTCCCACTACTCGTAAATATATCCCATAGCCATGGGAGATCCAATCCCATTAGAGTACCTACTCCCCTACTAATTCGAGATGAGGGAGTACTACTCCATATGTGAGGACATGAACCATGATCCAATAGGGGTATACTACACATGTAGGGCTCACACCCTGATATGATAGGGTAGTAACACTTTACATATCTAGGCCCTTCTCCCAAAACTAGTATGTGATTACCACTCAGTCCCTTGAGGAAAAACTCCCTGGTAGGATAGTGGAGTACCAACTTTGTCATCTCCTTCACTATCAGTGACCCACTCCCTGTCAGGATAGGGGATTATTGACCCCCATATAGAGGTCCTACTACCTAATATGAGAGGGGAGTACCAACTATTCCTAGACAACATGTATGAAGGATCTGTGCCCGGATCCAATAGTGGAGTACTGACTCCAAGAATAGAGGAACCACACCCAGGTGAGGAAGGGGAGTACCCACATTATCTATATTCCATATATAATGGACCTGTGCCCTTGTCCAATAGGGTAGTACTAAATAAATGAATAGAGGAATCACTCACTATTCTAATAGGGGAGTACCAACTCTACCATCACGGACGCCACAGGGACGCCCACTCCCTATTCAATTATGGGAGTAACACCCCTAGGGTAAACTACCCAAATATAACCAACATGGTCCCACAACATGGTGAGTCCCGTCTCAACCTAAGAAGAGATTTAAATAAAACCTACTCCCCTTTCAATTAGTGGAGTAACAGTTATATAATCTCACTATATGAACCACAATGATCTCTAACATCATCCTAGTGACACTCCTAAAGTGTATAGCTCAACTCACACCACCTCATATCTAATAATCTATATCAGTTTCCACCATCACTTCCTATGGTAAAAAACACTTAGGATAGACTACTCAATATTCGGTATCTGATTTCTAGAGAATGAGATACAGAATGTTTAAGATCCCCAATGGATATACTAGTAGTACATGACGTGCACTGGGGAACTGGTGGTGTGTCTGCCAACCCTAGAACCTACCCATGTATCCTGTCCACATATGTTCCATCCCATGTAGGTGTTCATGACATGTAGGGTATGTACAAATCGTGTCCCAAATCTCTCATCCAATGGCCATTTTCATATTCTTCACGGATCGAGAGACGCGGTCCCTCAAATGTTGTGTATCCAATACTACATGGTGTTTTTGGATAAATGGACACCTTCCTATATAGTTTTCTCATTCATGTGTACCTAACCCTATGCCTATGTATCTTGGCTAGGTTTTTGCACATGGCAATGTGTTTTTACATGGCTATCCCGAGCCAGGTCTCATGGTCACACGGTTTAAGGAACTACATGGCATTTGACCCCAATACATGGTGTATAGTCTTAAAATATCATCTTTCAAAAATTGGATGAGCTACAGGACATGTTTCACTTTACTACATACCAATTATAATGTGATTCCATTAGGAATTCTCATGCATAATCACCCGATTCACCCCAATTCAACCCAAAACCCATAGATCTACCTAGAAGGGATCCACAAAAATTTCAATAGGGCTCTAGATCATTAGAAAACCCCAAAAGAATAGGGATCAGAACTAAAACACACATTCTCTTACCAATTAGTATAAATTTTGAAGCTTTAGATCATTAATGACGTATGGATCATTCTTGTACGCGATCTGATGATGATTTGCTTCAAAAATATAGATCAATGACAACTCATTGAATTGATTCGACGTTGGTTTTGTCATCACCAATGGGAGGTGAGGTTCGAATCTCCTTGGTTGGGTTGTGTGTGATGGATATTGTGGGGGGGGGGGTAATTGGTTTTATTTAATTTAATCTGATTAATTTTTCTCTCAACACCACATCATCAAAACAGCCACTGAACAAATGTCCCATAAGAGATAACTGTTGGTCATGCTGAGGGTAAACATGACATTATGGTGTCATACAAAATATCAGAAATTTGATCTGAGACTCCAACAATCATTATTGAATATTCAATAATAACTACTTGTGCGGAAAAATATTTTTAATATTTTCAATATCACCATAGTGAGGCTTTCTTGGCCCCATCTTCATGTGTTGACTCAGTGCCCAACTCCATAATTGTTTTCCTAAATATTCCAATGTCCATCATGTCCTAACCCATGTCATTACTAGACATATTCAATCGATACATCCTTGGATGGATAACATATAAAATGTCATGAATTTAAGTCAATAGAAATTGAAATACCTACCAATACAATACCATTCCATGTAACTCCATGATCTCTACGAGGCCAATAAACTGCAGTGACAACATTCTCTACTTACCAAATAGATGATCTCCAATGCATGGTGAAAATATGTGGAAAACCCTCCACATAGAACTAAAAATATAGCATCAGATGAAGTCAAACAACATAAAATTTATGAAAACTCTGTTTTATGTCCTACAACATTCATATCAGCTACACCTTTTCCATCACCTCTTAAATGAGACTCGTCCTAAAGAAGGAGTAATATCCCAAAACTACACAGAAAAAGGGATATCTATATACTCTCCCATAAAATGATTAAATGGGATCTATATTTATAAAGTACTAATAAATATTTTTATAGGAAAATATGACTAGAGGAATATTTTTTCCCATGATCTACCAAAATCAACCCGTAATCTTGGAGTAAATCCAAAATAACCTGGATAGATCTATATCTCTGTCCATATGTCTATGGTATATAAGAAATTCTCAATTTTAATAAGTAACCCATATAATTATAAATCCCATTCCACTACATGAATGTGAAACTAGTCTACAAGTTAGAGAAAATCATATGTGGATCCTTACAAAGCCTCACAATAACTCTAATGTATTTTTCTATGAGATGTTCCAATTTTCTATCATCCATGATTGGTATGAAATGATCTTATTTTTTAAGTTCATCATTGGTCAACCAGATCACATCATTCCCACTGGGATCGCATAAAACCCCAATGATGAAGTCCATGGAAATTACAACACACTTCCATACCCTGGTGGATAAAGGATGAAATGAACTAATAGGTCCATGGTTTTCTGCATTAATTTTATGATATTTGAGACACCATTATAGTAAATTTACAGAAAAATTACTCATTCTTGGCATCCAATAACAAGGAATCATGTTTTGATATGTATTGGTAAACCTAATATGAATAAACCAACATGACTGGTTTTCCCCTTCAATCATGTCCTTATGTATAGATGTCATAATCAACAAAAATTTTATGGAAGCACAATGATCCACTAGAATATTAAGAGAACTGACACAAGGTCGCACCATTATTAATGACCTTACCAAAGAATTAGAAGTTAGTTTTCATTACTATATTGATCCAAAATCATTCATATAATGATTATTAAACATTAACCGATACCAAGAACACTTATCCGTCAATCTCTTCCACTACCATTATAATATTAGAATAAAAAATCAATAGAGACCTCAACCCAACCAATTCCATCATAGAATGGGATTGTAATTTTCTACCAAATGCATTGGTGTCCAAATTAAATTTATATGGGGTATATGCAATATCAAAATAAAAATCCTTATGATACTCAACCCTCCATCATGGTTTCAAGGTTATATCCATCTAATTAAAAAAATATTTTAGGATTTGATTATCAAAAAACATTATAAACCAATCCCCATAGAGAGTGTTACACCATGTTTTGTGATCATGCAAAACTTATTCCAGCTCAATGTTATGGTTAGGGTAGTTATTTCTTTAGATAATAACATTAAATTGTCATAGTCCACCACCAATTTACCCTACAACAAGAAAAATTCCAAAACATTACCAAAAGAATCGTTGAAAACAAGATAATGACATCCTGATTTCATGACAATAAAAACTAGTGATATGATCAACATCACCTTTAGTTCCTAAAAAAAATCTAACATTTTTCATTACATTCCATATTTACACTCTTATGGGATAATACTTTCATCAAAGATGTGAGACCATTGATATATAGTAAAAATTATTTAAAATAATTGGTCAAACCAAAGAATCTATATATCTAGACACACATATTTGGGGTTCTCCCATGACATAACTTCATGTATCATTTTAAGAACCATTTATAAAACCCTCCAAAATATTACATGCCATAAAAATTTAATATTCGAAACCAAAAATGAAAATTTAGAAAGCCAACCATATATATTATGTTCATTAATGGTTTGAAGAATAATATAAATTTTTTCCATATTCTCCCCCTCTTACATGGATTAAAAAAATATCAACCATGGACACAAAAAAAAGAGTCCAATAAGTGATGGATGATTTAGTTCATCAATGATATAAATTTCTCAAGGTTGTTAGTGAGACTAGATTACATATCTATAAAATTGAAATTCTCATACGTGCTCATAAACACTATCATATGTATATAATTTTCTACGAATTTCAACTAGTAGTGCCGCAACCGAATTTCAATATTTGAAACCAAATGTGACCTTATAACATGTTCCAACATTTCATCAATCATGGGAAAATGATATTTTTTCATAATAATGAAAAAAATTAAACTTTCAATAATTCATGGAATGTTTGTGACTTGAATATGAATTCTTGTAAAACAGGGTAGGCAAAGCCCTAGGTGACATTCTAGAATAAATAAATTTCATACAGTATAGGTCGTCGTGTTATAAATTATGTTCCAATAGCTCTAGAATTTCTATTCTATAGGTGTTATACAAATGGGAATCCTACGTTGGTTATGGCCAATAGTAAACCCAACCAATATCTGTATTAGTAATCTAGAAAAATCATTCAGAATGACCTCACGGTATAAACAAACAACTACTGTATGCATATAAAAAGGACAAGGGTAAATTAAATCCACTAACATCTCTAAATAATTTCCTAATATTACCACAATATAAATAACAATTGGCCACACCCTTCCAAATCTAGAGTCCCACTCACTCTAAAAAACATGGGTGACCCCATCAGAAAAAATAAATCTCGATGATGATAATAGTCTATATAAAATTAATCATGATCATCGAATCAATGATAATTATCAATTCAAGGATTTAAATATTGAGACCTAAAAAGTCCATGTAACACCCTGAACCCAGTTACCCATAGTCGGTGGTTTATTACATAACATTGTCATGATAACAAAAGATCATATCTTGAAAGAACTGTTAGTTTAGTAGCCCTCTAAGTACTAGATACATTCATAAGGTTTAAACTACATCATAAAATGAAAAATTACAACAACATTGTTTTCATAGACCACACTCATATCAACTCAGACTATCCTTATAGGTTAGTCATGAAATACTTCTTCACATCCTAGAAAAAATATAACATAGAAATGGGTGAGCTCAAATTCTCATTAAGGATAACAACGTAGTGGAAATATTCATAAATTAGCATAAAAATTTAAAGAAATTTATAAGACTAAAAAAAGCCTTTTAATCTTGAACTTAAGTATAATATGGAAAACATAAAATAAAATAATTCCATTTTATTACTCACATGTATATTCTTCGAGTCTAATAATCACAAGAAATATCAATAGACACTTTCATAATGATGGAATGCATAATTCCTGACTTTCAAAACCACATAGTCCATGCCTTGTGCCAAGACTAAAAATATGATTCTGTCAGGGACTTGTTCCAAGAAAATAGTTTTTCTTATGATTCCTACCAATGATTTTTGTAGCTATAGCAGGCTACACCCGTCACATACTAAGTCCAATGCATCCCTCATATGAAAAGGTTTAAGCATAACATAAACATTCATATTAAAAATATAATATCTAATGTCAATACATTATCCATAAACTATGAATGCTATAAAAATAAAACATCCATAGTCAAAAATATCACAAAACCTTAAATACAATATGGAAGTTTTGTATCATAATAAATCAACTTAAAATAAACATAAAATCCATCAAAGGATGCTGACAGAGATGAAATCAAAACCTTTTTTTATAGAAATATCTATTTTTATTTTGAAATCATTTAAAACTCATATAATTATAAAAGAAAAAACTTATTTTGTAATTTTTTTATAAGATTGTATGGGAAGATTTGATGAAGTTATAACGGTGGAAAATAGTCACACCTGCCATATAAGTTAAAAATATTCTTACCTTAAATTTGTCACAAATGTAAAAATGTACCTTGTTTGGAAAATGACGGAAAGATTACATTATAAACATCTTTAAAAAGTCAAAAAAGGTTATAAATGACTTTAACCGATAGTATATAAAATAGTAATAATATTTTGAAATACATTTTTAAGAAACATAGATGTGGGTGATAACGAGTTCCCAATAGATTCTTACTTCTAAACAACCTCGGATAATAAAGAGATTGTGAAATTAATCATTACCTTGTACTTTTCCTTGGTGGAGGGTAGATTAACCTCCTATATAATGGTGAATTTTTTTTTCTAAATTATTCATGAATCATATACATTAATATGATATCATATATGATCTTTTAACATTTCATTGTTAATAATATCTCAGTATTATCGTCGTTTCGGGTGTTCACTAATTTGTTTTCCTTTATATGATTTGTTACGTATGTAATGATTATTATGGATAGGATGTATATTATTCATATTCATAATGAAATTATATCTTTAAATATTATTTTTAATCATCTAATAAAAATTATTCTTGAATGGATACGATGGGGAATGAATCTCATCGCGTTCGTGGAGACAGTAATCAGTACGTACGCACGAGCGAAAATATAATTCTTTTGATATTAAAATAATATATAATACGATGGTATATCATATATACAGAATCATTATCATGTTATATTTAATAGTTACATCAATTACACATCATTATTATACTCATCCATATAATAATGTATTGAATAACAATTACACAATGACGTAGAGACGGTAAGCCGTACGTACGCAGGTATGGTGACATGTAATTAAAAGGCTGGGTATAATAATGAATATGGTTGTACCATATTTATAGTAACATCATAGTATATAATATATACTGGAGTTTTTATTTTATAATGGGAAAAATAATGAAAGATGATGTGGAAGAAGAAAGGAACATGAAAGAGGTGATGAAATATTTACCTCTTTTTTGGGTTCTTCCTTTTGATTTGATTAGAAGGGCTCCTTAAGATGGCTTTATAATTAAAGAAATGCCTCTAGAATGAAGGGATGATAGTGGAAATGGTATTTGGGCTATTTTTGGCCGAGAAAAATGGCTTTGATTGTGTGAATTAGAGAGAAGGGGGAGTTCCTTTTTTTAAGAGGGGAGAGGGGCACCTTAGGAAAAACAAGAAATATTATTTTATAATAAACTCATTTTAGGATTATAATGGCTCAAAAATTAACTCTTTAAAGATTATGGTATGGATACCTTGAAAACCACTCGACCAATAGGTTTTATACAGGTTTGGGTCACTATATTAACTTTATCTTTTTGATTTAACTATTAGTTAAATAGTTTTACAATTACCATGTTTCTTTGTATTTTTATATTATATGGTTATTAAACATAACATACACTTCCAAGAGAACCACAAGTGGTTCATTAATGATACACCTATCATTATATAAGACCTTTGGCCGATCCTTATATTTTTAAGAAATAGAATATTAATTAATAATATAATATATTTTTTAAAAACTATTTTTTGTCAATTTTGACAGTATTTGGTATTTTGTTTTTTCAAAATTCAAAAAAGCATTATTAAATTGAAAAAAATTCATATAACAACCCCTAACACGTCATATAAACCTATAAAATTAGTTTAATTCATAAAAAGTCTGAAATTACATTTATTTGGATATTTAAAATATCAGTTATATTAATATTTCATTAATTAGGTAATTACTGCATCATCATTGTGTCATAAATAAATAAAATTATATAATGTCCAAAAAATATAAATAAAATAATATTATTTATGAAATATTGTTGTCTTTTTATGGAACATTTATAGTCGAATTTATCTTATGTATAACCCAATATTAAAAATGTTTTAGTGATTATACTTTGATTTTAACTCTTTTAACTCTTCTTTAAATAAAATAATAATAACTGTCGTAATCTAATACAAGTTGGCCAAAGAGGTTCATATTTTATTCCTAAGGTTGTTTTTCGTCTAATTAAACTTATAAAATAGAATTAAGACATGTGTTAGGGTAATAGTAATATCATGTTTACCCTTATATACCCTATTTACTTTTAACCGTGGTAAATAAAAGCAAAAAGTTACTATTCACCAAAAATTATTTTCATCTTATTGAACCACATTTTTCTTACTGATATCAACCGTGACTCTCAGATTTTTTAAATTCCACTCATATAAGTGGTAAAATTATGTTTTATGTAAATTTTCAAATGCTCCTAGGAGGTGGGTAAAAGATGGTAAAAAGTTCAATAGAATTTTTATATATTTGAAATTTTTATTAGCTCACTCCAATGAATTAAATTGAACTTATATATGTATTATGTATCTATTTTGACCTAAAATAAATTAAAATAAAATAAATAATTATTTTAATAAAAATTCGGTTTAAAACAATAACTCAGTGTTTTTTGCTAATAATTAAAAATTGAATGTTTTCAGAAAAATACAAAAAATTCACCCTAAGATAATTTTGATATTACGAATCAAAAAATGAAGTACATTTTGAATGATAAAATTTATAACATTTCAAAAAGTGGGTATTACTTTTCATAACAGATATTTTGATTGGTTGTGGTGTGTTAGAACTCGATGTTGCGTACAACACACACTATTGTATTTTTCAAAGAGAAGCGTACCGTGGATGCTTGGGGTGTTACATTCTCCCATCCTTCAAATAATTTAATCCTCAAAATTTATAGAGTATTACTACCTTAAAAAACTCGGGTGGTTCTTCATCATAATTTCCTCAGGTACCCAGGTTGCATCTTCCATCTAATGGATTCTCTATAGAACTTTTACTACACAAGTTGTCAATTTTCTCAGCACTGGTTCTCTTGTATTAAGAAACTTGATAGGCTCTTCGAAAAAAGACAGATCGAGTTCCATCTCAAATTCCTCATAGGTGAGTACATCCATCGGGATATGTTTGTGTTTTCTCAATAGCGATACGTGGATAACATCAGGAACTTTCGAATGATTTTCTAGCATTTCCAACCAGTAAGCTACAACCATAATTCGTTCTAGAATTTCGAAAGGTCCGATGTAACTGGGACATAATTTTCCCCTTTAACCGAAATGTATAACACCCTTACATAAAGATACCTTCAAGAAAACATGATCTCTGTCCTAAAATTCCAAATCCACCTTCCAGTTATCGACAAAGCTCTTCTGCCTACATTGAGCTGCTTTGATGTGGTTTTGGATTATCTTCACCTTTTACATAGTTTCCTCTACATGTTTTGGGCCTACGAGTTTTCTTTCACAAACATCATCACAAAAGGTTAGTGTGTGACATCTCTTTCTATATAACACTTCATATTGTTCCATCTGAATACTATAATGGAAACTATTGTTATAAAAAAAATCTAGCAGAGGTAAATATTGATCCCACATACCTTGAATGCAAAGTGAACATGATCTCAACATGTACTCTAAGGTCTGAGTAGTTTGTTATGATTTTCCATCAGTTTGAGGGTGGTAGGAAGTGCTCAAACGAATGTCAGTATCTAGGTATTTCTAAAGACTTTTCCAGAATCTTGATTTAAAATTTGGATCATGATCAGAAACAATCGATAGTGGTACTCCATTAAGTCTTACAACTTCATTAAAATATAGTCTTGCCAATCGTTCAAGTGGTAAATCTTATCTTATAGCAAGAAAATATGCTAAATTGGTAAGATGGTCAACAATGACCCATATTACATCATTCTATCTAGTAGTCTTTGGTATTCCCAAGACAAATTCCATTGTAATATTATCCCATTTCCACTCCGGTATGGGAAGATGATGCATGACTCCTCTAGGCTGTTACTTTATAGAATACACTTGTTGAAAAACCATACATCTTGACACAATATCAGAAATCTCCCCCTTCACGTTGTCTGCCCAAAAATATTCCTTCAAATATCTATACATCTTAGTGCTACAAGGGTGTATAGGGAAATTGGAACTATGACCATCATCCAACAATTCCCTTTTTAGATCAGGTATATCGAGAACACAAAGTCTCTCCCAAAATTTCAAAATTTTATCTTCACACACAAAGTCACTCAATCTCCCATCATTCACAGCTTTAATCTTTTTTGGAAACTCTTCATCACCGGTCTAAGAACACTTTATCTTTTCTACTAAAGATGTTTTGCCAACCATTTAAAAAATCATTGATGTTCCACCTTCAATGGTTATTCCCATATCCATCTTTACTATATCCATGTATATAGGATCCTTTTCAACACTCATCTTGTTCAAAACTCCATGATCCATTCCACTCAAATAATCTTCCACCTTATTTGACTTCCCCAGGTGGTAGTGTATATTGAAATCATAATACTTGAGTAGTTAAAGCCCTCAACTTCTCCTCATGTTGAGTTTTTTTGTGATAAAAAAACTTCAAACTCTTGTGATCGGCATATATCTCTCATTTTTTCACCATAGAGATTGTGTCTCTAAATATTACATGAAAGGATTACAACTACTCAATCCTCATCATGAGTAGGATAGTTTTTTTCATTAATTTTTAGCTTTCACGATGCATAGGCAATAATCCTATCATTCTGCATCAGGACACAACCAAGTCCTTTCTTTGAAGCGTCGCTATAAATAACAAACACATCATTCCCTAATAGAGGATTCAATAAAGGAGAATTATATAGTATTCTATTTAGTTATTCAAAAAATTATTCACACACTTTTTTCCAAACAAATTTAACCCCTTTTTGTGTGAGCTCTGTTAATGGGTTAGCCAACCGGGAAAAATTTTGGATGAAACTTCGATAATAACCTGCTAGACCAATAAAACTACGTACCTCAGGTATACTCGTTGGTGCTAGCCATTCTTGGATTTCCTTGGTATTTGAAGGATTAATGGAGATTCTATCCATAGAGACAATATGTCCAAGATAATAAATACCCTGAATCCAGAATTCACACTTGCTAAACTTCTCATAAGTTTCATGTCTTCTAAGAGTCTTCAGGATAATGCGCAAGTGATATTAATGATCTTCATAGCTTACGGAGTATACCAAGATATCATCAATAAATACCACTACAAAATAATCAGGATATTCCTTGAAAATTTTATTTATTAGATCCACGAAGATCGAGGGTGCATTAGTTAATCCAAAAGGCATTACTGTAAACTCGTAATGCCCATACCTGGTTCGAAATACTATATTTGGAATGTCTTCCTTCATCTTGCACAACTGAAAGTATCCAAATCGAAGGTCAATCATTTAAAAGTATTGAGCTCCATGCAGTTGGTCAAATAAATCATCAATGTGAGGTAGGGGATACTTGTTTTTTATTATTATAGCATTGATCTCCCTGTAGTCAATGCACAACCTCATAGATCCATATTTATTCTTAACAAAAAGGATATGGGCTCCCCATAAAGAAACACTAGGGAGAAGAAATCCCTTAATACTCAATTCCTCTTGTTTTTTCTTTAGTTCCACTAATTCCACAGTGACCATTCTATAAGGGGTCATCGATATGGGCCACGAACCAGAAATTAAATCAATGGAAAACTCAATTTCTCTTTTTGGAGGATGTCCAGGTAAATCCTCATCAACATACACATGCACAATATGTACATCCTCTATTTAAATATTATTGTCCTCAACCACACTTTCTTAATTATCTTCCTCCCCAATAATTGAATTTAGTTGAGATACTGGGGGTGGATCTCGATAAGAATTAGGTGGTGATGATTATGCTCTAAAGATAAGGTGTTCTTTATCATCATCATCAAAAAATGTAACATATTATAATAATAAATATTCGCATCATGGTCTGAAAGAAAATCTGTAATAAGGATCATATCAAATTCAATCATGGGTATGATGATGAGATCTGCATATAAAGAATATTTATATGCTCTAACGGGAACTGATTCACAAAAATTTGTTGCGATGATACTTCCCTTAAGAGTTTTTACTGAAAAATCCATTGTTAAATAAAATTTTAAATATCTAATTTTCATTGAATATTGGGAAGATATGAAACAATGTGATGATCTAGAATCTAATAAACCATTTTCTAAACATGAGGAAACCATTAAATTACTTTCCACTATGTCTTTCAGAGATTCAACCTCAGCAGTAGTGATAGAATAATCATGGCCTTGATCCCTTGGCCTTTTCTATGGTACGTTCCCCTTAAGGTTAGTACATTCATTCTCATAATGCCCACTTTCTCTACAATTATAGCATTCAACATCGATAGCCTCTCTCTTCGCCTTCCAATGATGAGCTTGGTGTCCATATTCACCACACTTGTAACAGACTCCCATTACCTTCAGGCAAGTACCACGGTGTTTCTACCCTCATTTACTATAGGATGGATATTCAACGTTTACTTTCTTCCCATTAATTACAATTAAAGAGTGTTCAACATATCACTTCTTCTCTTTCTTTGCTTTAATGTTGTAAGAAATAGAGAATTCATTTTCTGTCTTGATAACACATGAGAAAATATCTTCATATGATGAGAAGGATTGTGAGACTAACGCTCGACGGAGAAATGGGTTTAACCCATCAAAGAAAAAATCAATCTTCTTTCTTGGTTTATGTATATAATATGAAGTATGCCAAACTAGCCTTGTGAAGTTAGCCACATACTTTGCGACAGTCTCATCCTCCTTTCGCCTCAGACTCAAAAATTACCTTTCCATATCTGCTCGATGGTCACGAGGAAAGTATTTTTCTAATAAAATCTATATAAACTCCCTTAAT
The DNA here is from genome assembly GCA_963277665.1 of Viscum album. Classification (NCBI taxonomy): domain Eukaryota; kingdom Viridiplantae; phylum Streptophyta; class Magnoliopsida; order Santalales; family Viscaceae; genus Viscum; species Viscum album. The sequence goes on from OY728152.1 coordinate 1,429,236,101, forward strand.
TCCATATTTGATACTTCATCATATTTCTATGTGTTTTGAGTCAATGAACACCATTGATCAGCATATCCAGTGAGGTGGTAAACTGCCATGAAAACTTTTCCCCTTTCGATACTCTCTAAGGCGTAGAATATTTTCCCTAAGGAATTTATCCATTGCTCAGATATAATGGATTTGTACTCCCATTGAATGCTGGTGGTTGTTGCCACATGAAGTGGTATAACATTGATCTTCCACATTTTGGACCAGGGTGCTCCATACGGGTAAGGATATTATTCATAACATTAGTGAGTTTTCCCAGTATAGTGATGAGCTGATCAGCAGCAGTTGTATCACCAGATCCGGTATAATTTTCTTGAGTTCGAGGGAAATCTTTACATCGATAGTGTGCATTGATACAGTTTCCATTACTTCCACTAAGATCAATTTCTAAACAATGGCATAGACTAGATAAGTTTATGAATCGAAATTCATAATTCCATACCTTTAAAACACTTAACATATATTGAAAAGTTTATGTATATAATCCATAATCAAAAAAAAATTCTTTGTGGAAGTATATACTCATAAACCCTTCATAATGTTTTGTAATGAAAATGACTTATCATATCCACCAAGAGTGTCGTAACCAAAAGTGCAGCAAGGCCCATTGTCGTGCACTAGTTTCAAATCATGCCTATCTCAAAGTGGTGTTTTTGGGATTTACTGCTAGGTTCATCTATGTCAGAGCTGCCTCTACCTTTTTGATTCTCGACAGGGATGTATTGCTTTGAAAACTCACATAATTTCTACAATACCAAAATATTAGGAAGTTCTTCTATACTAATCCTCAAAGTATATCTTAGGGGTATGTTCCTTAATCAGAGTTTATCTAAATATAATTTCCACGGTTTGAAATAAACATCCACTGATACCAACTATAATTCCTCGACCCTAGTTACCCAGAGTTGGTGCATTGTTAAATAGAATTTTCATGTTCACAAAAGATCACGTCTCGAAATACCTATTAGTTTAGTATACTTAGAAGTACTAGATACATTCATAAGGATTACATTACATAATAAAATAAGAAAATAAAAAAACATCCCATAGAAAAAACTTATTTCCCCTCAAACTATCCCTGTAGGTCAGTCATAAAATACTTTCGCATCCTAGGAAAAATAAAACATAGAAACGGGTGAGCTTAGATGCTCAGTAAGGATAAAAATATATCAGAAATATTCATAAATAAGAATAAACATTTAAGGTAATGTATATGACTAAAACAGAAGCCTTTTTAACTTGAACTTTAGCATAATATGGAAAATATAAAATCAAATAATTCCATTTACTTACTCAGATTGATATCTTACTAGTCGAATAATTACACGCAATATCAATTGCCACTTTCATAATGATGGAATGTATAATGCGAGACTTTCATAACCTTATAGTCAATGCCTTAATCCAAGTCTACATATATGATTTTTTCAAGGCCTTCTACCAAGACACTAGATTGTCTCATGAGACCTACCGATGCATCAAGGAGCTATAGTGGGCTCCACCCATCACATACTAAGTCCAATGCATTCCACATATGAAAAGGTTTAAACATAACATAAAAATTCATATTAAAACTAGCATATGAAATGTAAGTACATTATCCATAAACCATGAATGGTATTAAAATAACACATCCAAAGTCAAGAAAAAAAAAACAACTTCAATACAATATGGAATTTTTGTATCATAATGAATCAACTTCAAATAAACTTAAATCCATCAATGAATGTTGGCAGAGATGAAATAACAACCTTTTTTAGAGAAATATCTATTTCTATTTTGAAATCATTTAAAATTCATATTATTATAAAAGAAAACATTTATTTTGGGAATATTTTTATATGCTTTTAAGGGAATCTTTTATGATGTTATAACGGTGAAAAATATCCACACCCGCCGTATAAGTTAAAAAAACATTCTTACATTAAATTTGTCAAAAAGGTCAAAAATTACCTTGTTTGAAAATGACAGAAATATTCATTTATAAACATCATATAAAAGTCCAAAAAGGGTATATATGAATTTAATCTGTAGTCTATAAAATATAAAAAATGTTTTGCAACACATTTTTAAAAAACTTGGATGTGGATGATAAAGAGGTCACATTATATACTTACTTGAAAACAACCTCAGATAATAAAGAGATTGCGAAATTAACCCTTACCTTGTACTTTTCCTTGGTCAAGGATTGGTTAAACTCCTATATAATGGTTAAATAATTGTCATTAAATTATACAATAATCATATACATTAATATGATATCATATATGATCATTTAACCTTGCTTTGAAAATAATATCTCAGTATTGTCGTCGTTTTGAGTTGTAACTGATTCGTTTTCCATTATATGGTTTTCTTTGTAAGTAATTTTTGTTATTAATAGGATGTATCTTATTCATATTCATAATTATATTATGTATTTAAACCTTATTCATAATCATGTAATGAAAATTATTCTTGAATTGATACGATGGGGAATGAATCTCATTGCGTTCGTGGAGACGGTAATCCGTACATACGCACGAGCGACAATATAATTATTTTGATATTAAAATAATATATAATTAGATGGTATATCATATATACAAAACCATTATAATGTTATATTTGTTATTAATATCAATTTCACATCGTTATTATACCCATCCATATAATAATGTATTGAATAACAATTAAACCACGACGTGGAGACGGTAAGCAGTACGCATGCACGTATAGTGACATGCCATTCAAAGGATAGATTGAATAATAAATATGGTTGTACTATATTTATAATAAAATCACAATATATAAAAGTTACGAGAGTTATTATTTTATAATATAAACAACAAAGAAAGAGGATGTGGAATAAGAGAGTAACTTGAAAGAGGTGATGAAATATTTGTCTCTTCTTCGGGTTCTTGCTTTTGATTTGATCAAAAGGGCAACATAAAATGGATTTATGACTAAAGTAACAACTCTAGGAAGAAGTTAAGATAGTTTAGAGGGTATTTCGGTAGGGTTTGGACGATCTAAATGGCTTTGATGTTGTGAATTAGAGAGATGGGGGTGTTCCCTTTTATAAGAGGGGTGAGGGGAACCTTAGGAAAAGCTAGAAATATTATTTTATAATAAAATCATTATGGGTTTCTAATGGATAAAAAATGATTTATTCAAATTCTAGGGTAGGGATGGGTCGAAAACCACTCCACTAATAGGTTTTAGACAGGTTTGTGTCACAATACTATATTTATCCTTTAGAGTTAACTCTAAGTATAATAGTTTAACATTTACCATGTCTCTTTGTATTTTTATATTATATGTTTAATGAACATACTATATACTTCCAAGAGAATCCCAAGTGGTTTATCAATGATACACATGTCATTTTATAAGTCATTTTTTCAAACAATATATTTTTAGGAATATAAAATCAATTAATAATATAACATATGTTTTAAAAACTCTTTTATGTCAATTTTGACCGTATTTGGTATTTCGTTTTTTCTAAATTCATAACTGAATTATGACATTGAAAAAATTCATCTAACCAACCCTAAAATGTCATATTAACCTATAAAATTAGTTTAATTTATAAAAATGCTGAAATTACATTTATTTGGATATTTATAATATCAATTATTTTAATATTTCATTAATTAGGTAATTTCTACATCATCATTGTGTCATAAATAAATTAAATTATTTAATGTCTAAAAATATAAATAAAATAAAAATATGTAGGAAACCATTTTAGATTTCTAATAAATATTTATAGTCAAATTTATCTTTTGTATAACTCTATATTAAAAATGTATTAGTTATTAAACTTTTATTTTAAATATTTTAACTCTTCTTTAAATAAAATAATAATAAGTGTCATAATCTAATCCAAGAGGACCAAAGAGGTTCATATGTTATTCCTATGGTTGTTTTTGGTCTAATTATACTTATACAATAGAATTATGACTTCTGTTAGGGTAATAATAATATATGTTTTACTCTTAAATACCCTATTTACTTTTAACCACGGTAAATAAAAGTAGAAAGTATTATTCACCAAAAATTATTTTTGTCTTATTGAACCACATTTTTCTTACTGATATCAACCATGTCTCTCGGAGTTTTGAAATTCCACTCACAGAAGCGGTAAAATTATGTTTTATGTAAATTTTCAAATGCTCATAGGAGGTGTGTAAAAGACGGTAAAATGTTCAATAAAATCATTATATATCTAAAATTATTGTAAACTCACTCCGATTAATTTTATTGAACTTATATAGGTAATATGTTTATATTTTGATTTAAAATAAATTTAAATAAAATAAATAATTATTTTAAAATTTTTTTTTTTAAACTATATCTAAGTGTTTTTCACTATTAATCAAAGGGTTAATGTTTTCAAAAAAATACCAAAACTTTACCCTAAGCTAATTTTGATATTCCGAATCCAAAAATAAAGTCCATTTTGAAAGGTAAAATTTATAAATTTTCATAAAGTGGGTATTACTATTCATAAAGGCTAGTTTGATTGGTCGTGGTCTGTTAGAACTCGAAGTTGCGTACAACACACGCTATTGGATTATTCAAAGAGAAGAGTATCGTGGAAGCTTAAGAGGTTACAATCCCACACCACCTCAATATTTCCTATAATCACCTAAAATACAGGACACTTGAAACCCTGTTTATACCTATTTCATCATGGTGTTAGTGAATCAAAATGAATTTAATAAGTTCCAATGTTATCCATACATGTCAAATAAATTTGATCATATAAAATAATTAATAGAAACATTACCAAATGAAGCTAGTACAATAAAAATGAAATAAGTATCATACCTCGAATAGTTTTCGGCCCTACTTAATATACCTTTGTCACATGCTCCACTGCATTAATCCATCTGGTATAATCAACATAAAAATATGCCTTATCAAAAGTATTATAAAAACCACAATTGAAAGAATCAATTAGATCCAATGAACAATTTGTGAGAGTGGAACTAGACTTTCTCTCATGGGATATCCTTCCTAAAAACATCCCAAATGGACCAATAGTCTGCAACAAATAAAATTATTAGGATTTTTCATAAGCTTTTATTTTTTTACCACACATTCCACAATGGTATAATAAAAACTAATACATTCTTGATGAATCTCTTGAAACTAGTCCTAGTGTAAAGAAGCCACCCTTGTGCTTCCTATTCTTTCTAGTATACACACATTGATGAAAAACTCCACCAAATGAAGCTCCACCCAAACTAGTATTTTTAGCTATGCAATCCTTAGCCAAATATTCTATTTCAAATACCTCCATGAAGGTTATAAGGATGATGGGAATAAGAATCTATGCAATTTCAAGCCGTAGTACCAAATCCAACATCTATGTCATTTGGTAATCATTGGTTAATAGATCTGGTGCGAGATAAACCAACTAAGAAAAATGAGTGGAATCCTGTAGAATAGTACGCTCTCCTTCCTACAAGGTCATAATATCTTGGGTCTCCACATCATGTAACGTCTTAGGGTAAACCCATTGGTTGAATATTTTCCTGAAATATGTCTTTGTAAGATCCTCATGTATATTGGATTTTTCAATAGAGTCCAACCATCTCCTTCCTAGTCCCATGATCATGTATGTTAAAAAATACACCTTATATTCTTCAAGAGTATTAAAGAACTTTGAGATCCTCTCAATTAAATTAATCCACTACTCAGATTTTTGTGTCCTTTTTCACCATAAAAGAAGGGTTGATGCAGCTTAGTGACTTACAAGATATGATCCACTGTAAATTCAGGGTTCTTGAAAACCACTTTCCACATAGTATAAATAGTTTAGATTACGTAATTAGATAATGAAGGGTCCACTAGAGGATTTCCCCGTGGAGCATTTCCTGAAGCATCCATACTTGAATTCATAACATCTCTTTTATGAATAATATTATAATATATTGACGATAATATTTTTTTTATTTTGGATCAAAAATCAAAAGTCATTATACAAACATTATTAATACATTTTAATGCCTCAAAAAATATGAATTTTAAATAATATAATATCCAATGAAAAATGTTAGACATTTAAAATGAATAATACCATTAAAATAAAATCCCCATCATGTTTATTCAAATGAAAACAAAATCATTATTTATAACCTGGGGAAAAAATTCAACCACCAATGGTAACATGATTTCATAAATTTAAGGGAGCTATTTAAGAACACTACAACACTTACTACCAAAATCCAAATGATCCTAACTCTTATCTACAAATGAAACTTATCCAAATTGAAACCATATTTTAAAACATTATTTAGGTACTTACCTTTGATACCATTTTGTAATGAACTGTCTATGGACAACTCAGAAAACCACCCAAGTAGGCCAACCATGGAGGTGAGGTGGAACAGGGTGGAGGAAATAAGTCTTATATATGAAAAAATAAGTCCTAAAACATGAGTATAATTCCAATGAAATACATAAATTCATGTTCCATAAAATACATTCCAAATCATCCAAATAAGAATTAATGATAACATAAGACTAACAATCCTCCATGTGACAAACTTTCACCTCTAAACCCTCCCACTATGAAGGGTGAGATGAAAGGAAAAGCCCATATAACACAAAATTCTTTTTACATTACCTAAATCCTATAAAACAACATCAGTAACATCCCAATAGAAAAATTATGGTCTAATAAAAATTTCTAGTATGATTACTCTACACATTCTTTACAATGTCCAATAACAAGAATGTTATAGTTCTAGGTCTAAAAATATGTATATTTTCAATGAATTTTTATAAGTCAAAACCATTAGTAAATTATAAATTTTTTTAATAATATACATTTATATTATAAATTAAATGAATATAAAAAGTCATAAATCATGAAATAATAATAACATAAATCAATGGATACAAAACAACCTAAACATGCATGCTAATAACCAAAACCATTCAATCGTGTGATTTCATGTGAGAAAATAACTATGTCAAATCCATTAAGTTAAAATATATCATAAAATATAATACACAAAATTTGGGATCTAATCTATGGTTATACATACTAGACATAAAAATTAGATACCTAATATATGGTGATGGTGGATCCAACTGGTATATCCTATAATATCCTTATAATCACTAAATAGAAAGAAAATATCTAGTGGCATTGCACACACTATGAGTGACATGTCTATTCCAATTGCAGCCAATGTTACAAAATGTGTCTTATTTTTCCAAAATCATTAAGAAATACATTCTATCAATTTATAAAATATTTTCAAAGAAATGCATTCCACATCGGTGCTTGAAAACCCATTTTCAACCAAAACAACTGTTAAAGGATTATATTAAACACATGGTCTTCATAAAACATTTTTAATAAAAAAAATAAAACCATTGTTTTATTAAAAAAATAAATTGAAATCTGAAATAAATTTAATTAATTCAATTGCCTAAACAAATTAATTTGAAAAATAAAAAATTATTTGAATTAGGGCATTCTATAGGAACAAATACCTCAATTATGGTGGTAGAACTAAATGAAAATGATGAAAGAGTCCATGGTAGAGAAGATCAAGTCCTTATGATCCAAGATCCATAAGAAAAACACACAAAAAATCAATCAGAAACATTAAATTATAAATCTATATCCTACACAGGTTATAAAAAGAGAAGGGGAGGAGAGGCCATGAAAGGATATAAGAAAATAAGAGGAAGTCACATTAAAAATAAAACATACGTTGAGAGATCCATTAATGACAAATTAAAATCTCCCTAAATCCCATGAGAGAGGCTTCTAGATAACGAGGAAGGATTATGTTGAGCCAAAAGGTTATTTTTGTGTCATTATTGGTTAAACTAAGGCACATGGGATTTTTTTAAAAAATATAGATGAGTAAAAGTCATTATTCCTAATTTGATGGAGAGGCTACATGATCATGAGTAATAGTGCACCATTACTGTGTTCCATTTTTAGAGATTTATTTTGATAAAACATGGTTATTACACATGATTAAATTAACCATACACAAACCATATATAACCCATCTTCTAGGGGTTCACTGTTTGGATTGGTGGCCACACTATTTAGAAATTAGTGTGCCCCTTCATATTAGACCATTCTTTGATACAGGGTTTCAAGGGAGAAACCACATGTTTTTTTTGTAACTATTCACAAATCGTGCACTTGCCAATGAGATCCCAAAATTCATCAAAAACTCCCATTACACACCTGATGCAAGACCCAAAAAAATAGTGATCAATATAATGCTTTATAAGTACCTATAAGAATGAATCATAATACTACACCTTCCCACCATTTCATGAGTCCTTGACCTATCCTACCATTTTATGTCTCATTTTTTTAATCATTGCACTTGGTTGGATGAACAACTCTTACTAACTTAAAAAATAATATTATTAAACTTCTTGAAATCATGTAACATCATAGATTTATGTTTGAAATTTAGTTCCCAAATTTACATGTTTTATTCATTATAATGAATCTAAAAACAAGAAAGAAATATATAATATACTAAATAAATAACAAAAAAATCAATATTGTGTCATAATGGAACATCCCAAAAAATGATTTGACGCTATGTATTACTTACCAATGATTATTACATTACATGGGTTATTAAATCTCATGAATGTGCATAAATAATAATTATAAAATCAATATAAAATAATAATTTATTCAAAACTAGGAAATAATATAGATCAACATTACATGATAGAATCACTGTTAGCATAACTATGCCAATAATGTGATAATAGATCATGAATGGGGTAATAATTTCATAAAATCCTAAATGAAACATTTGGAATGCTATTTATTATTCTTAATGTTATAATGAAATGAATTTATAGGATGTAAAAGGGATAATATCTCCATTATTTTAGTTTTATAAAAGGGTTTATATCCATTTGGTCTAATTCAATCAAACATGTTATTGGGATAGAATTATTGGAATACAGTTAATATAAAATATTATTTAAGTGTTAAAAATATACATTTTTCTCATAAATAATATATTTGAAGAATTATATAAATATAATTTGTTAATAACATTAAAATAATTATTAGTAAAATAAATTAATAACTCATGGTAAATAAATATATAATAATAATGAATAATAATTTAAATATTCAGGTTTAAATAAAAAAATTGATTAAAGGAACACTTTAATTATACATTATATGATTTAATTCAAATGATAAATTTATCATATTTGGAGTAGGGAATTTAATGAAAATAATTGTTTAAATATTTGAAAAAACAAATAAGAATTATGTTATTTTTTATTAATTAATATTAATCAATATAAAATCATTTTATCATAAAAACTTATTTATCAAATAGTTTTTTGGATTTTTGTGTTTTTTATTTTCAAAAAAATAGTATATATTAAGGAGAGATTTTAAATAACTAATATATATATATATATATATTGAACCAAATAAATGATAAACTAATGATGATTACTTGGTATTAGAAAAAATAAATTTATTTTCATACATTAATATATATTTTTGTCAAATTTTTTTATATGTTAAATGTTTCGGAATTAAAATTATTATTTATCACATTCCTAAACTGAATCCTATAAAATTGGTTTCATGTTCTTAATAAACATTTCAAAATTAGAAAATATGGTTAATTCCATATTTAAGCATAAAATTATGTTACTAAGGAAAAACTTGTTCAACCACAGTAAAATAAAATTTGGTGATGGAGATAAATAAAGGTGAAAGAAATAAAATATCACAAAATATAATATGTAAATGTGTGTCTGAGGACATTATCAACATTCCCTATCCAACACCATTACTTTTCAACATATATCCTATTTAATAGATAATTTTAATTCTTTATTAATTATGGAATAAATATTTATGTAGAGACCATGTTTTTTCCTTTTAAGACATTGATGTATTTTAAGATATATTTTCAGAGACAGTTTTTGAAATGACATATGATTTTGAGACCTGACTTGACGATAATTAATTACAAAAAAATAATAATTATATTTTTTATTACCAATACGTTTTTTTCTTAAATATAATGGGATTACACCTTAAAAGAATCTCAGAAAAAATGAGACCATGTTTAGTTTGGAATTAGTGCTTTACCCTAGGCATTACCTAAAATTGATTAGCATAGTGTGGTAGGATAAAATTACCAATGGATATATGTTCGGTTCGATAATTAAATAAATAATTAAATAAAATTATTAATTGAGAGAACAAAAATACATATTTAAATACATCATTATGAAGATTATCTAGGTTTTCTCACATAAACACTAGGAGAAATGTGAGGTTTTAATTCTTCTTCTCATGGATAAATTATAGTCTAAAATTGAAAAAACTCTAGATCAATACAGACAAAGACATAAAAAATGAAAACAATCTTTTTCATAAATGGTGTGAGTGTTATTCATTGATGAATATTCCAAAAATAGGTTGTTCTCATAAATTTTTGGATTTAACCCTATTGCTTAAATTTATCAAGCATGATAATATTGAATATAGATCTAAATTAGAATTGAAAGCCTATGAATGAGCCCCTATACGGATTAAAAAATTTTATTTTTTTTTCTCACATTGGATGTCCCAAATTGATAATTTTGTCTAAAAACCCTTGTCTATAGATTTTTTCTCATTAGATCATTTTTATTTCTACAAAAAATTCTTTATGTTATTTACTGATTCTCCCACATGGTCTCTGTTCAACTTCTCAAGGAGGGATCAAGCCTGATCGATCCACCAGATTCATAGAGGAATTTCATGAAATAAACTAAGTGTAAATCAAAAGAAATATTCGTATATGTTGTGAGATTAGAGTGTTAAATCAACGGATTTGGGATCCAAGATTGAATAATAATGGATGGTAGCATGCGAAGAATGTGACTAACCACTGTGGTTGAAATATACCGATTTTTAGCCACCAAGTGATCATAAATTATTGAAGGAAGTAATATGAATTCATTTTGGGTGTTTAGAGGAAATATTCATGGATTAAGAGTTTGATATAGATGTTTTAATAGTATATCTATCATTATATGAAAAACCTTACTACATTCTGTTTATTTGGAAGAACACATGCCATACACTGGCCAATTGGCTACAACACTAGGGTTTTGATAATGTTAATGATGACACAATGTGTGGTTGGGCCAAAAACCATGTATACCTCCCCTGGTGGAGTATTCATATGAATGATTACATGGTAGATAACATGTGCTGTAACACCCCAAGCTTCTATGGTACGCTTCTCTTTGAATAATGTGATAGCGTGTGTTGTACGCAACACCAAGTTCTAACACATCATAACTAATCAAACTAGCCGTTATGAATAGTAATACCTAATTTTTGAAATTATATATATTTTATATTTCAAAATGGACTTTATTTTTGGATTCAGAATATCGAATTTATCCTAAGGTGAAATTTTGGTACTTTTCAGATAACTTTAATATTTTGATGAATAGTGAAAATTACTAAATTTTAATTAAAAACAACTTTTTTAATAAAAATAATTAATTGTGATAAATTATGAATTTTAGTGGTTTTAAAGTATATTTAGAAAATATTTTTACCATTTAATATAATGTTGGTCATTGGACATAATTTTACTATTAAACCGGACATAAACAAGTATCAATCTTTTGATAGTTATTATATCTTAAAAACACGCTTTTTGTTTTGACAGCTGAAATTAATTTTAAATTAATTTCTGCCACTTCTATGTTTTGAATTTGGAAAAATGGATTCCATATTTGGAATCAGTATTTTTAAATTGTGTAAATAGGTAACTTTTATTTTTAGACATTTGGAATAATTACTGCGGTAAATATTTAATTTACCATGGTTAAGGATAAATCCGGTAAATAAGGGTTAAAAAATAATATTATAATAACAAAAAATTACCATAAAACGTTTCCTAACCTTATTTTTGGATACCTTTCCGACCATGGGCATCTTGGGGTCAATTTTGGGACCTCATGGAGCCACTTTTAGGTGATAGGAACACTCTATTTTTATTAAATTAAAATGAATAAAAAAATGACACAAGCATATATCTTTTAGAAAAACTTTTTTTACATAGGGTTATATATGTTGGATTTTATATTATAAATATTCATTAGAAAGATAAAAATATTTCCTACATAATGATATTTTATTTGAAATTTTTAGACATTATATAAGTTAATTTATTTATGACACAATTACGATGTAGTAATTACTATAATAGTGAAAAATTAAAATAATTGATATCATAAATACCCAAATAAATATAATATGAAACTTTTAATGAATTATAGTAATTTTAAAGGATACTATGATATATTAGGATTGATTAAATTGACTTTGTTAGAAGTAATAAATCTGTTATGAGTTTTACAAAAATCAACTATTGAATAATGTCAAAATTGACATAAAAGAGTTTTTTAAAACAAATATTATATTATTAATTGGTATTAAATTCCTAAAAATCTAAGGTTCGTCCAAGAGACTTATATCATGATATTTGTCTCATTAATGGACCACTTGGGGGTCTCTTGGATGTATATGGTATGTTTATTAACCATATAATATAAAATACAAAGAGACATTGTAAAAGTGAAACTAATTAACTTAGAGTTAATACTTAATGATAAGGTTAATATAAGTACCCAAACCTGTCTAAATTATATTGTTTGAGTGGTTTGCGACCCATACCCACCTTAAACATTTAATAATCAACTTTGGAGCCATTAGAAACCGAATATGAATTTATTATAAACTAATATTTCTAGCTTTTCCAAAGGTGCCCCTCACCCCTCTTATAAAAGGGCACTCAAACTTCTCATTTATTCACACCTTCAAAGCCTTTTGGTTCGGAAAAACTCTACCCAAATACTCTCCCAACTTCCATAACTACAACCTAGAGGCCTTAGTTTGATCATAAAGCCAACCTATGGAGCCCTTTTGATCAAATCAAAAGGAAGAACCCGAAGAAGAGATAATGATTTCACCACCCTTTTTCCAAGTTCCTTTCTTCTTCCACTTCATCCTTTGTTGTTACCATTATAAAATAATAACTCCAGTATCTTATATATATTGTGATGTTATTATAAATATGGTACAACCATATTCAGTATTCTATCCACCCTTTGAATAGCATGTCACCATACGTGCGTACGTACGGCTTACCGTCTCCACATCGTGGTGTAATTGTTATTCAATATATTATTATTTGGATGGGTATAATAATGACGTGTAACTCATGAAAATAATAAATAAAACATGTTAATGATTCTGTATATATGATATACCATCCATTTATATATTATTTTAATATCAAAAGAATGATATCGCCGCTCGTGCGTACGTACGGACTACCGTCTCCACGAACGCGATGAGATTCATTCTCCATCATATCCATTCAATTATAATTATCATTTGATGATTTAAAAATGATGTTTAAGGAATTGATATCATTCTGGATATAAATAATAAACAACCTATCCATTACAAACATGGTTTATGTAACAAAACATATAAAAGAAAACGAGTAAGTTAACACCCGAAACAACGTTAATACTAAGATATTATTGTCAAATCAATGTTAAAAGATCATATATGATATCATATTAATGTATATGATTCTTTTATAATTTAATAACAATTATTTCACCATTATACAGGAGGTTAAACTACCCCAACCAAGGTAAAGTACAAGGTATGGGTTATTCCACAATCTATTCATTATCCGAGGTTGTTTATACGTAATAATCTACTGGGATATCTTTATCATCCACATCCATGTTTCTTAAAAATGTATTTCAAAACATTTTTACTATTTACAAGAATATGGGTTGAAGTCATTTATACCCTTGTTTTACTTTTTATAAGAGGTTTATAAAGGAATCTTTCCATCGTTTTCCAAACAAGGTGTTTTTTAACCTTTTCGATAGAATTAAGGTAATAATGTTTTTTTTACTTATACGGCGGGTGTGGTTATTTTCCACCATTATAAAATTGTTGAAGTTTTCCTTACAGGCTTATAAGAATATTTTCAAATAAAATGTTTTATTTTTTATGGATCTTAAATGATTTCAAAATAAAAAGAGATATTTCTCTAAAAAGAGTTTTGATTTCATCTATGTCAACATCCTTTGATGGATTTTTCACTTTTGTGAAATTGATTTTTTATGATACAAAACATCTATGTTGTATTGAAGGTTTTGTGTTATGTTTGACTGTGGATGTGCTATTTTTATACCATTCATGGTTTATGATGAAATTATTGACATTTCGTATGCTAGTTTTAATAAGAATGTTTATTTTATGTTTAAACCTTTTCATATGGGAATGCGTTGGACTTAATATGTGACGAGTGGAGCCCGCTGTAGCTCCTCGATGCATCGGTAGGTCTCATGAGACAAGCTAGTTTCTTGGCACAAGGCCTTGGAAAAATCTTATTTATAGTCTTCGCATGAGGCCTTGGATATGTGGTTATGATAGTATGGAATTATGCATTCCATCATTATGAAAGTGGTTATTGATATTGCATGTGATTATTCGATTAGTAGAATATCCATGTGAATAAGTAAATGGAATTATTTCATTTTACTTTTTCCATACTATGTTGAAGTTCAAGTTTAAAAGGCTTTTGTTTTAGTTATACATTACCTTAAATGTTTATTTTTATTTATGAAAGTTTCTGCTATATTGTTATCCTTACTGGGCATTTGAGCTCACCCCTTTTCGATGTTTTATTTTTCCCAGGAAGTGAAGAAGTTAATTATGAATGACCTGCAAGGATATTATGTGGGGATATGAGTGTGGAATGTGGAGACAATATGTTGATGTAGTGGTTTTTCACTTTACGATGTAATGTAAGACTTATGAATATATCTAGTGTTTCCAAGTCTACTAAACCAATCAGTCTTTCGAGATTTGATCTTTCTTGTGATCATTCCAATGTTATGTAATAATGCACCGACTCTGGGTAACTAGGGTCGGGACGTTACAGTTGGTATCAGAGGATGTTTAGTACAAACCTTGGAAGCTAGATTTAGATAAATTCTGATTATAGCACGTAGACCTAAGATGAACTTTGAGGATTAGTATAGAAGAACTTCCTAGAATTTTGGTATGGTAAAGATTTTGTGAGTTTTCTGAGAAATACATACCTGTCTGGATACGAGCAGGTAGAGGCAGCTCTGGCACAGATGTACCTAGGGGTAAAACCCGAAAACACCACTTTAAGCTAGACTCGAACGGAAACTGGTGCACGACAACGGGCCTTGCTGCACTCTTTGTTATGACACTCCCGGAGGATATGCTTAGGATAACTCTCATTTTCTTTACAAATCATTATGAAGGGTTTATGAGTATATACTTCCTCAAAGAAAACATTCTTATGATTATGGATTATATCCATAAATTGTTCAATTTATGTTAAGTTTTTTATAAGTATGGGATTATGTATTTTGATTCATAAATTGATCTAGTTTATGCCATTGTTTAGAAATGGAGCCTAGTGGAAGAAATGGAAACCGTATTAATGCACGCACTCCATGTAGGGATTTCCCTCCTGCTCAAGATAATTATAGTGGAGATGGTGATGCAACTGGTTCCGATCAGCTAATCACCATACTGGGACAACTTACTCAGGTTATGAATAATAAACTTACCCGTTTGGAGCACCCTAATCCATAGCGTGGAGGATCAATGTCAGATCGATTCATGAGGCAACAACCACCAACATTCAATGGGAGTAAAAATACCTTAGTAGCTGATCAATGGATAAATTTCCTAGAGAAAATATTTCAGGCTTTGGGGAGCAGTGAAAGGGAAAAAGTTATCATGGCAGTTTACCGTATCACTGGAGATGCTGATCAATTGTGGTCATTGATTCAAAACATGAAGGAAGATGATGAAGTATCAAATATGGAATGGAGGGAGTTCAAAGATCTGTTTTTAAAAAAATACTTTCCTCACGACCATCGAGCAGATATGGAAAGGAGTTTCTAAGTCTGAGACAAAAGGAGGATGAGAATGTCACAAAGTATGAGGCTAACTTTACAAGGTTAGCAAGGTATGCTGGAGATTATATATGTAACCCAAGAAGTAATATTGATCGTTTCTTTGATGGGTTAAATCCATTTTTTCGTTGAGCATTAGTCTCACAATCCTTCTCATCGTACGAAGACATTGTCTCATGTGCTATAAAGACAGAAAAGGAATTCTCTAAGTCTTATGACATTAAAGCAAAGCAAGAGAAGAAGAGACCTGATGATCAATCTGGGAATGGAAATAAGGGGAAGAAGGGAAATGTTGAATATCCATCCTATGGTAAATGTGGTAAGAAACACCCCGGTACTTACTTGAAGGGAATGGGAGTCTGTTACAAGTGTTGTGAAAAAGGCCACCAAGCTCGTGATTGTTAGGGGAAGAAGGAAGCTACCAATGTTCAGTGCTACAATTGCAGGGAGATGGGGCATTATGCAAATGAATGTCCTAAGTGTCATGAGAACATACCTCAGAAAAGGCCAAGGGATCAAGGCCAAGCATATGCTATCACTACTGCTGAGGTAGAAGCTCCGAAATACGTGGTGGCAGGTAATTTAATGGTTTCCTCAAGTTTAGCAAATGCATTATTTGATTTTGGATCATCGCATTGTTTCATATCTTCCCTGTTTCCTATGAAAATTAGATATTTCCAATTTGATTTAACAAGGGAGTTGTCATTTAAAACTTCTAAGGGAAGTATCATTGCAACAAAGTTTTGTGAATCAGTTCCCATTAGAGCACATAAATGTTCTTTATCTGCTGATCTCATCGTCATACCTATGATTGAGTATGATATAATCCTCGGTATGGACTGGCTTTCGGACTATGATGCGAAGATATATTGTAAGAATAAATAGGTTATGATTCTTGATGATAATGATAAGGAACACCTTATCTATAGAGCAGAATCGTCACCACCTAATTCTTATTTAGATCCACCCCCAGTGGCTCAACTAAATTCAATTATTGGGGAGGAAGAGAATGAAATGACTGTGGGTGAGGAAAGGAATGTTCAAATAGAGTATTTACCTGTTGTGAAAGAATTTTTAGATGTATTTCCGGAAGATTTACCTGGACATCCTCCAGAACGAGAAGTTGAGTTTTCCATTGATTTAATTCCTGGATCAAGGCCTATATCAAAGACCCCTTATAGAATGGCCACTATAGAATTAGTTGAACTAAATAAACAACTAGAGGAATTGAGTAATAAGGGATTTATTCTCCCTAGTGTTTCTCCATGGGGAGCCCCTGTTCTTTTTGTTAAAAAAAAGATGGATCTATGAGGTTATGTATCGACTATAGGGAGATCAATGCTATAACAATAAAGAACAAGTATCCCCTACCTCAAATTGATGATTTATTTGACCAACTGCAAGGAGCTCAATACTTTTCAAAGATGGACCATTGATCTGGATACCATCAGTTGTGTGTGAAGAAGGAAGACATTTCGAAGACAGCATTTTGAACCAGGTATGGGCATTACGAGTTTACTGTAATGCCTTTTGGATTGACTAATGCACCCTCTATATTCATGGATCTGATGAATAGAGTTTTCAAAGAGTATCTCGAGGAATTTGTGGTGGTATTTATTGATGATATCTTGGTATACTCAAAAAGCTATGAAGATCATGAAAATCACTTTCGCATTATCTTGAAGACTCTGAGAAGACATGAATTATATGGGATGTTTAGCAAGTGTGAATTCTGGCTTCATGAGATTTCTTTTCTTGGCCATATTGTCTCTAAAGATGGAATATCAGTTGATCCTTCTAAGACCAATGCGATCCAAGAATGGCCAACACCTACGAGTATAGCTGAGGTACGTAGTTTTATTGGTTTGGCAGGTTATTATCGACGATTCGTGCAGAATTTTTCCCAATTGGCTAACCCATTAAAGAAGCTCACACATAAATGGGTTAAATTTGTTTGGAGAAAAGAGTGTGAAGAATGTTTCAAAGAACTGAAGAGAAGATTAGTCAATGCTCCTATTTTGACTCTACCATCGGGGAATGATGGGTTCGTTATTTATAGTGATGCATCGAAGAAAGGACTTGGTTGTGTCCTTATGCATAATGATAGGGTTATTGCCTATGCATCACAACAGTTGAAAATTCATGAAAAAAACTATCCTACTCATGATCTCGAGTTAGCAGTTGTGATCTTTGCTTTGAAGATATAGAGGCACTACCTCTATGGTTAAAAATGTGAGATTTATACTGATCACAAGAGTTTGAAGTATATTTTCTCACAAAAAGAACTCAACATGAGGTAAAGTAGATGACTTGAATTACTCAAGGATTATGATTTTACGATACACTACCACCCGGGGAAGGAAAACTAGGTGGCAAATGCTTTGAGCAGAAAAGATCATGGAGTTTTCAACAATATAAGATTTGAAAGGGATCCAATTTTCATGGATCTAGTGAAGATGGACATGGGAATAACCAGGGAAGGAAAAACATCAATGCTATTTCAAATGAATGCCAAACCATCTTTACTAGAAAGGATTAAGAGTTCTCAAACCGATGATGAATAATTTCAAAAGAGGATTAAAGATGTGAATGATGGGAGACTGAGAGACTTTGTGTATGAAGATGGAATTTTGAAATTTGGGAAGAGACATTGTGTTCCTGATATACCTGATCTAAAAAGGGAATTGCTGGATGATGCTCATTGTTCCAATTGCTCTATACATCCTTGGAGCACCAAAATGTATAGAGATTTGAAGGAACATTTTTGGTGGGACAACATGAAGATGGAGATTGCTGATTTTGTGTCAAGATGTATGGTTTGACAACAGTGAAAGCTGGAAGGCAATAGCCTGGAGGAGTCATGCAACCTCTTCCCATACCGGAGTGGAAATGGGACAATATTACGATGGACTTTGTCATGGAGTACCCCTATCGATTGTTTCTGATCGTGATCCCCATTTTACTTCAAGATTCTGGAAAAGTCTTCAGAAATACCTATATACTGAACTTCATTTGAGCACTGCTTACCACCCTCAAACAGACGGACAATCAGAACGGACTATTCAAACCTTAGAAGACATGTTGAGATCTTTCTGACATGACTTTCAGGGTATGTGGGATCAATATTTACCTCTCTTAGAATTTTCTTATAACAATAGCTTCCATTCGATTATTCAGATGGCACCATATGAAGCGTTATATGGAAAGAGATGTCGTACACCAAGCTGTTGGGATGATGTTGGTGAAAGAAAACTTTTAGGCCCAGAACTGGTGGAGGAAACGATGGAAAAGGCGAAGGTAATCCAAAATCACATCAAAGCATCTCAAAGTAGGCAGAATAGCTATGATGATAATCGAAGGAAGGATTGGGAATTTCAAGTCGGTGATCATGTTTTCCTGAAGGTATCTCCATGGAAGGGAGTCATACGTTTTGGTAAGAATGGTAAATTGAGTCCCAGGTACATCGGACCTTTCGAAATTCTAGAACGAATTGGGGCTGTAGCTTACCGATTGGTAATGCCGCCAAGTCTCTCCAAAGTTCACGATGTGTTCCACGTATCTCTGTTGAGGAAATATATGCCTGACCCAACGCATGTACTCACCTATGAGGAATTAGAACTGGAACCCGATCTATCTTATTGCGATGAGCCCGTCAAGATTCTTGATACAAGAGTACAAGTACTGAGAAACCGGATGACGCGTCTGGTAAAAGTTTTGAGGAGAAACCATTAGATGGAAGAGGCAACGTGGGAACCCGGGGAACATATGATGAAGAACCACCCGAGTCTTTTCATGTGACATGTATTCTAGAAATTTCGAGGAAGAAATTATTTGAAGGAGGGGAGAATGTAACACCCCAAGCTTCTACGATACGCTTCTCTTTGAATAATGTGATAGCGTGTGTTGCACACAACACCGAGTTCTAACACACCATAACTAATCAAACTAGCAGTTATGAATAGTAATACCTACTTTTTGAAATTATATATATTTTATATTTCAAAATGGACTTCATTTTTGGATTTGGAATATCTAATTTAGCCTATGGTGAAATTTTGGTACTTTTCGGATAACTTTAATATTTTGATGAATAGTGAAAATTACTAAATTTTAATTAAAAACAACTTTTTTAATAAAAATAAATAATATTGATAAATTATGAATTTTAGTGGTTTTAAAGTATATTTATAATATATTTTTACCATTTAATATAATTTTGGTCATTGGACATAAGTTTACTATTAAACCAGACATAACCAAGTATCAATATTTTGATAGTTATTATATCTTAAAAACACGCTTTTTGTTTTGACAGCGGGAATTAATTTTAAATTAATTTCTGCCACTTCTGTTTTTTGAATTTGGAAAAATGGATTCCATATTTGGAATCAGGATTTTCATATTGTGTAAATAGGTAACTTTTATTTTTAGACATTTTGAATAATTACTGCGGTAAATATTTTATTTAACATGGTTAAGGGTAAATCCGGTAAATAAGGGTTAAAAAATAATATTATAATAATAACAAATTACCCAAAAACACGTCCTAACCTTATTGGTGGATACATGTCCGACCATCGGCATCTTTGGGTCAGTTTTGGGACCTCATGAAGCCACTTGTAGGTGATAGGGACACTTTGTTTTAATTAAATTAAAATGAATACAAAAATGACACAAGAATATATCTTTTAGAAAAACTATTTTTACATGGGGTTATATATGTTGGATTTTAGATTATAAATATTCATTAGAAAGATAAAACGATTTCTTACATAATGATATTTTATTTATAATTTTTAGACATTATATAAGTTAATTTATTTATGACACAATGATGATGTAGTAATTACTATAATAGTGAACAATTAAAATAATTGATATTATAAATACCCAAATAAATATAATGTGAAACTTTTAATGAATTAAACTAATTTTATAGGATAATATGATATATTAGGATTTATTTAATTGACTTTGTTCGAGTAATAAATCTGTTATGAGTTTCAAAAAAATCAACTATTGAATAGTGTCAAAATTGACATAAAAGAGTTTGTTAAAAAAAATATTATATTATTAATTGGTATTAAATTCCTAAAAATCTAAGGTTCGGCCAAGAGACTTATATCATGATAGGTGTCTCATTAATGGACCACATGGGGGTCTCTTGGATGTATATGGTATGTTTATTAACCATATAATATAAAATACAAAGAGACATTGTAAAAGTGAAACTAATTAACTTACATTTAATACTTAAAGATAAGGTTAATATAAGTACCCAAACCTATCTAAATTCTATTGGTTGAGTGGTTTTCGACCCATCCCCACCTTAACCTTTGAATAATCAACTTTTGAGCCATTAGAAACCGAATATGAATTTATTATAAACTAATATTTCTAGCTTTTCCAAAGGTGTCCCTCACCCCTCTTATAAAAGGGCACCCCTCCTTCTCATTTCTTCACACCTTCAAAGCCTTTTGGTTCAGCCAAACTCTGCCCAAATACTCTCCCAACTTCCCTCACTACAAATATGGTACAACCATATTCAGCATCTTATATATACTGTGATGTTATTATAAATATGGTACAACCATATTCAGTATTCTATCCACCCTTTGAATAACATGTCTCCATACGTGCGTACGTACGACTTACCGTCTCCACGTCGTGGTGTAATTGTTATTAAATATATTATTATTTGGATGGGTATAATAATGATGTGTAACTCTTGAAAATAATAAATATAACATGTTAATGATTCTTTATATATGATATACCATCCATTTATATATTATTTTAATATCAAAAGAATGATATCGTCGCTCGTGCGTACGTACGGACTACCGTCTCCATGAACGTAATGAGATTCATTCTCCATCGTATCCATTCAAGTATAATTATAATTTTATGATTTAAAAATTATGTTTAAGGACTTGATATCATTCTGGATATGAATAATATACAAACTATCCATTACAAACATGTCTTACATAACAAAACATATAAAAGAAAACGAGTAAGTTAACACCCGAAACAACGTTAATACTAAGATATTATTTTCAAATCAATGTTAAAAGATCATATATGATATCATATTAATGTATATGATTCTTGTCTAATTTAATAACAATTATTTCACCATTATACAGGAGCTTAACCTACCCAAACCAAGGAAAAGTACAAGGTAAGGGTTATTTCATAATCTCTTCATTATCCGAGGTTGTTTATACGTAATAATCTATTGGGATCTCTTTATCATCCACACCCATGTTTCATAAAAATGTATTTCAAAACATTTTTACTATTTACAAGAATATGGGTTAAAGTTATTTATACCCTTGTTTGACTTTTTATAAGAGGTTTATAAAGGAATATTTCCATTGTTTTCCAAACAAGGTGCTTTTTAACCTTTTCGACAGAATTAATGTAAGAATGTTTTTTTAACTTATACGGCGGGTGCGGTTATTTTCCACCATTATAAAATCGTCGAAGTTTTCCTTACAATCTTATAAGAATATTTTACAAGAAAATGTTTTATTTTATATTGATCTTAAATGATTTCAAAATAAAAAGAGATATTTCTCTAAAAAGGGTTTTGATTTCATCTATGTCAACATCCTTTGATGGATTTTACGCTTATGTGAAATTGATTTATTATAATACAAAACTTCTATGTTGTATTGAAGGTTTTGTGGTATGTTTGACTATGGATGTGCTATTTTTATACCATTCATGGTTTATGATGAAAGTATTGACATTTCATATGCTAGTTTTAATACGAATTTTTATTTTATGTTTAAACCTTTTTATATGGGAATGCATTGGACTTAATATGTGATGGGTGGAGCCCGCTATAGCTCCTCGATGCATCGGTAGGTCTCATGAGACAAACTAGTGTCTTGTCACAAGGCCTTGGAAAAATATTATTTGTAGTCTTGGAACGAGGCCTTGGCTATGTGGTTATGATAGTCTGGCATTATGCATTCCATCATTATGAAAGTGGTTATTGATATTGCATGTGATTATTCTATTTGTAGAATATCCATGTGAATAATTAAATGGAATTATTTCATTTTACTTTTTCCATACTATGCTGAAGTTTAAGTTTAAAAGGATTTTTTTTTAGTTATACATTGCCTTAAATGTGTATACTTATTTATGAAAGTTTCTGCTATATTGTTATCCTTACTGGGAATTTGAGCTCACCCCTTTTCTATGTTTTATTTTTCCCAGGAAGTGAAGAAGTAAATTATGAATGACCTACTGGGATATTATGTGGGGATATGAGTGTGGAATATGGAGACAATATGTTGTTTTAGTAGTTTTTCACTTTATTATGTAATGTAAGACTTATGAATATATCTAGTGTTTCCAAGGCTACTAAACCAATCGGCCTTTCGAGATTTGATCTTTCTTGTGATCATGCCAATGTGATGTAATAATGCACCGACTCTGGGTAACTAGGGTCGGGGCGTTACATGTGCACATGCATACATTATGTTGTAAAGTACACAATCCTGGGTAGATTTACACGAATGCGACCAGGAGCACATTCATGACCCTAGTGGCTAAGGCATACCATGTTTTTTCATGTATACTATGTAGTAACTCATGAAATGTAATCTATATACTATCATTGAAATGACTAGGAAGTGTTGTTGGACCATAAGTTTTGTGGGACCCCTTACATATTGTGTACACCAACATTACATTTTGGGAAACATCAAACTCTCCTATCTCCATTTGGATTCATATTTTTGCTAAAAAAATCTCTTATACTGAGTGTTCTTCTCGGTTAAACTATATGGTGGAAATTTAATGGTTTTAAGATACAAAATGAAGTTTTCATAGAATTATTCGTATGTTGGTGATGCTCAACAACATCCATGATCAAAGGAGATCACCAGAGACACCAGAATAGTATCCTCCAAATAGGATAGGGAATGGGGCCTCTACCTATCTCTTGAGTGGAACCCTCAACTAGGACATTTAATAGGTATTATATCTGCAATATGAGTGGCACCCATAAGGATATAGAGGTCATGGTTCAACGATTTTATATTAGAGTGGAAGCCTCCAACTAGGCTGGAAATGAATCTTATACCCATCCACTAAGGGGACCCTCCAGAGGTATCATGGTTTGTGTCCTCAATTACTAGAGTTCTACCCTCCATCTAGAATGTTCCTTTTCCCTCTACGAAACACTAATGTGCCACCCTACATCTTGGCTAGTATTGGGTCCACTTTTGACTATTGAGGGAAACCCTCCAGTGGAGCCATGGTATGGGTACTTGGCAATCAGAGAGGAACCGTCCTGCTAAGTTGGGAATGGGTGAAATTTCTTCTTTAGAGTAGAACCCTCCAACAGATCTATGGTATTATTCCTTTTCAATCAGAGTGGAACCCAAATGTTGTTCCAAGGAATTAGTGCACTACCTTGAGTTTTTCCCCTTGATTGTGTGGTATAGTGGAGAGGTGTGAGTTGACTTGGAGGTTATCTACTAGATATATGTTTACAATTCTACGCATTAGTGATGGTCCATTAAAATAGATGTAACTATTTTTCTAGTCTTGTCTGTGGGATTTATAACACCTTTTATATAATTTATGTTTCTTTGGATTTTTTATAAATATATATATGTATTTATTTTCTTAGTTTGATGTTTTTAGTCTCTTTCAATGGGATTCCAATCTATTACTATTGTGCCTCTTACTGCTCCAACTTCAGGTTTCAGGATATCATACAATTTTTGTATATACTGACCACTGCATGGTATTTTACTTCATGTGTAATGTCTTATATAGATTATGAATAAGTTGGTGATGATTATAAAGGGTCATAAGGATACATGGTTTATTGGACGGTGTATGGCAGTTTGAGCATGGATGCAGGAGATATTCTCTCTCTACAATTTACTTTCAAATTTTTTCACATTATGACATCATTATAGTTGGGCTTGTATTTTTTCAATTATTTTTCATGTATTTATTTTGGAAACTTTTACACCCTATATGTTTTCTACACTTTTTTATAATCTTAATGATGTATCTTTTCTTTTATTATTATCAGCATGTATGAATTGAGAGAGTAGTGTGTCTGCATATAGGTTTATTAGGAAAAAGCCTCTCATTTTTTCTATGTATTCTAAAACATGTTGTCATCCCCTTGCCTATGGTGGTGGGATTAGGGTAGTTGTTACCTGATCCTTATGAGGTTGGGTTGTGAATTATTTCAATCAAAGCAGTTCATTACATTGTATGGTGTTTGGAGTAGTACCTTTATTATGATTTTATTTGTATTTAGGGAATTAGTGTCAAAGTATGTTGAGTGCTGATCTCAGGCTAGATAACCCAATATTGGAATGACTGGCAGATGTATTCATTCACTAGTACGTTGACTATATAATTGTTGACTCAACATACTGATACATTGGTTTTTGCGATTAATGGTACATACATCATATAAGATTTAGTCTTTTGATTTTCCTTCATGAGTGAGAACGACATTTACTATTTATTCTTATCTAACCATGGTATGTCCTGAATAAATTGGCATTATGACTTCATGATGGTAGCCATCCAGGTTACCAATTTTTGATTGTGAGGATGGTTTGATGAGTTATGATTGTTGAGTCAATAAGGTTTTCCTTATGACTATTCCATTCCTTCTTGTTTTGAAAATTACAAAGACCTTATCTTTAAGGAAAATTTCTTTTATAAGGAAAATTTCTTTTATAAGGAAAATTACTTTTATAAGGAAAATTTCTTTTATAAGGAAAATCGCTTTTATAAGGAAAATCTCTTTTATAAGGAAAATTATCCTTATCATATTTTCATTATCTATATCCATATTTTTCTTAAGTATACAAATCAGATTCATTCCTATATTCTCGGAATCGTTTAAAACTATGATATGAAGCATTCTTTTTTAGGCTCCAAACTCTGGATGAGAACTATAATGAAGTTCCACTCGAAATTCTGGATATGAAATCTAATAATGTTCTACTCAGAATTCTGGATATGAACTATCATGAAGTTCGACACTGAAATCTAATGAAGAATCCAGATTACGAATTATCATTACGATTTCTAATGGAAAATTCTCATTCCGGATTCTCATTCCGAATTCACCTTTTAAACAGAATCTAATCATTTTTGTTTACACTTCGAACCTTCACTCCAAACTTTTGAGTTAGACTTAAAATGATGTCGTACATTCTGTTACACTTGTTTTGTTATAAAATGATATCGTTTATTCCGTTATAAACTAATCGTTGGTTAAGTGACACGTGTACAGGTCCCTCTGATTTTTAAGGAAGATATGACCGTCGGAAAGGAGGTCGACCGAGCCTATAAATAGGAGCTCATTTGAAAGAGATCGATACTGATCTTTGACTCATGTGATTACATGCTTGAAGTGATTTCTAGAGAGAGAGGATCTTATTAACTCTCAAAGCTTCGTGCAACTCCAAATGTTGGTGATTACATTCGAGGACTTCCGAGGATAGGAAGACAGAGGTGCTGACTACCTTAAAGTTCAAGGGCTTCCTTACTGAGGAAGACATAGGTTACAACTACCATGAAGTTTAGGGCTTGTGGGGATAGCAAGACAGAGATTCCGAGCTTCGTATCAAGGGCTTATCCTGGTGTGGGTAACACATACTTTCTTGAAAGTTTAAATCAAGAGACCTTTATCTAAGGTGGTTGGATACCTTTCTCTTTGGGTTAAAAGAGTTATTGTTTGTTATTTGTAGTTTTACTACCTGTTTTTTCCGCTGAATATTGTATTGAAAGGAAAGTATAACTTTCTTATACTTCCCTACTTGTACTCTGTTTCATTTAGATTCTATACGCTTTAAGGTAGAATCTCATATTGTAATATTTAGTTTAAGTTTCAATTTCCGGATCCATGTTTCCGGAACCTACTTTCGGAATCTCTTTCTAATTTTAAGCAAGTACATAGAACTTGACATTTATAACTTCATTCCTTTTTCCGATTTTTCAATTGGTGTTAGAGGTGTTGTGAATTTGCTTAGTTTAACTTTGTTAAACTTATAACATTCCTTATCTAAGGAAAAAATAGTTATTCGTAATCATCTATTAAGGTTCCAATGGAAATTTTTAAAGTATACAATTCACCCCCCTCTTATCTACATCATAATTTCGATCCTACAATTGGTATCAGAGCAGGTCTCTGAAATAATTATACTCACGTATAAGTTTTTCTTGTTCATTTTCCTTTATTCTTCATACTTTCATAGAAAGTAATTTGTCATTCCGAACTTTTTCATTCTGAAACTTTGTCATTCTGAACTTTGTCATTCCGAACTTTGTTATTATGAAATTTTTCTACTAACAAGTTTGTGTACCGAAGGATATTTTAAGTATGGCAGGAGTTAATGTTGGTTCCCTTGATAATCTAAATCCTAAAAGACCACCAATCATTGATGGTAATGACTATGAGTACTGGAGAGATTGAATGAAGACTTTTGTTATCAATACTAGAGTGGACAACTTTGTTATGCTTACTGGAGATTTTAAAATTCCTGATAAGGAAGTTATAACTTTCACTAACCAGGAAAAGAAAGAGTATCAACTAAATTATAAGGTACGCAATAACTTACTTTGTTCAATGACTAGAAATATATATAGCCAAATTTCTTCTTGTGAAGCAACTAATTGTATCTGGAAGAAGTTAGATGTTACACACTTTGGAACTTCTAAAGTTATTGATACTAGGAGAGCTATGCTTAGAGCTGAATACCATGGCTTCAATTTTCCTTATGGTGAACCAATTTGTAAAGTTCAAAAGAGATTCATGACTATAGTCAGCAGTTTACAGTCTATGGGAGAGAAAGGGTTAGATGATGAAGCACTTGTGGATAAGAAAATTGATATTATACCCAATGAGTGGGAATCAAAGATAACTTCTATAGATGAGAACAGGAAGGTCACTCAAATTTCTCTTCATGAGTTATTTGGAACTCTTCTCCAACATGAAACAAGAATGAAGAGAGATGCTGACAATATCAAGAAGAATAATGGGAATGGTATTGTTGCTTTTACAACAACATCAAATCATATGAAATCTAGGACTCCAGAGAGAGTAACCAGATCCAAGTATGAGAAAGTTATTTTCCAATACGAATCTAGTGAGGGTGAAGTCTCTGAAAATGAGTTAGAAAATCTTTCTCGAAGGATGAACAAGATATATGGCCAAAGAAATTTCCAATAAAAGTATACGAAAAAGGGAAGGAAAGATGGGAAAGGTTGAGAAGTCATGTATAATGAATGCAAGAGAGATAGGCATATAAGACCAAATTTCCCTTTTCTCAAAAAGAAATAAAGGAAATAAATGCATTCAGACAGGAACAGAATGAAGTATTATAAAGATAGAGCTAAGAAAGTCTTGAAAGAAAATGACACCTAGAGTGCCAGTGGTGGTGACTCTTCAGATGAATCTTCTGATTATGAATCTTCAGGACAAAAGAATCTTGGTCTTGTAGCCAGACTACCTATTAACAATCATTTTTTTTGTGGCTAAGGTACAAAATGTTGAATCATTGACCAATGTTTCTTTAAATTATAATGATAGTAAATATTATAACTCTTCTGATGAATAATCCTCTTCTGATGAAGAACATACTTTACGTACATATGAAGAAGTTTCTAGGTTTTCTCAACTTCTTGAAATTGAGAATTCCAAACTCAATATAAAACTTTATAAGGCAAACTCTAGGAATCATATTATTACAAAAAAAATATCAGATATTTCAAAAGATCTTGATAGAAAAAATGATGATTTTGAAATTATTTCAAAAAATCTTGAGGAAGTAAGTTCTGAGAAGAACCAACTTTCTAAAGAGTTAGAAAAAGTAATTTCTAAGAAAAATTTTTTCGAGCCTAACTCTAATTCTAAAACTAATGATTTTGAGGATAAAAAATTGTTTATAAAACTCAAGTCTGAAATTTTTTCCTTAAAGAAGTGTTTATCAAACTTTACCCATGGTAAGGAAAATTTTGATAAAATGTATTCCCAAATACGACCTTTAAGAAATAAATACGGATTTGGTTATACCCATGCAAAACCAATTTTTAGTAACAATTATTTTGTTCCTCAAAGTTTCCCATTTTGTACCAAGTGTCAATGTGGTGGTCACTAGGCAAAGAATTGTTCCTTAAACAAAACCCAATCTCTAGGATTTCACAAATATTATTTCTCTAAGAAGATGTGGGTACCTAAAATTTTGGTATCTGTAAATCTCGGATCCAAACAAGTTTGGATTCCGAAAGTCTAATTCTCATCTTGATTTTCGGAAAATAAAGAGAGTACCAGCAGCAACACATAGTACATGGATAATGGATGTTCCTGGCACATGACTGGTAACAAAAGCTATTTTGAAATGATTATCAAAACGAAAGGAGGAAAGGTAACCTTCGGAGATAATGCTAAGGGAGGGATTGTTGGTATTGGTAATATTGTTCTTCAAGGTAAATCATTGATTTCAAATGTTCTTTTTGTTAAGGGTCTTAAGCACTACTAACTCAAATTTTGTGTGATAACACAAGTGCCATTTCCCTATGTAAGAACCCTTCACATCACTCACGTGCAAAACACATATATATTAAGCATCACTTTCTTAGGGATCACACACTAAAAGGAGATATTATTCTTCAGTTTATCGAAACACAAGATCAACTTGCTGATATTTTCACAAAATATTTGCCTTCTGATAGATTTGAATACATTAAACAGAAGTTAGGAATGATAACCATAAGGTAATCATTCTTAATTAAATTTTCGTTGAAAAAGTCTCCTTATAGTAATAATCTCCTTTTCATAGGGGGAGTACATTTGATTGTGAGAGTAACTAAATTTTTCAAAGTTATTTTTCAAAATTTTTGGAACAAAATTTCCGGAATGGGAATTTCTGGAACTAAAATTTTCTAGAATAGATATTTCCATATAGAAGACTTCTGAAATGGAAATTTTGGTATTGAAAACTTCCGGAATGGAAAATTTCATACTGGTGTTTCCGTAATGAGATTTTCATACTGAGACTTTCATAATGAGCTTTTCGTATTCAAACTTTTGTAATGAAATTTTCATGCTGAAAATCTTATAATGATTTTTCGTTTTCTTTGTTGTGTTTTTCATAGTTATTTTTGCGAACTACGTCTTTTCGTAGTAATGATTTTTCGTAGTCAATTTTTTATTCAAGAAAAATTTTACCCATTACGAATAATCCTCCTATTCCAATCCGAAAGGTATGATTTCCTTACTCAAGTTTTCGTAATAATACTTTAATTTCTGGTATTTTCTTATATTTTATTTTCTAATTTTAGTATTTCTTAAATCCTTGTTTTAATAAAAACCTCAAAAGATCAGATTAATGTCTTCTTGAGAATTGGTTTTCAACCCTCAGATCTGATCATAGTTTTTTTACAACAGTTCCATCAACCGAGGAAAATGAACCGTCATATCTTTTCCTATTTAAAGGAGACCCCAAATGTTCGTCCCACATCGGTTTTTCAAGCTCCAATGTCCAGAAGCTCTGTCTCTCCGTTTTAAGGTTTTTCCGATCATCATCAATAACCGTTCCGAACTTCTCATAAGTCTTCAGATCCGAATGTCTGTGGAAGTAGCTTCTCAAGACATGTCAACCTCTAAGACAATTTCCAAGTGGTTATTATATAAAGAAAGTTTGGTTCATCCTAATTTCTTCAACAAGTATGATTCTATTATATCCAAGAACATAATGCTTAACGGATGGGAAGATGTTGCTGTGTCTAAGACCGGGAATCAAGATGAAGTATATTCGGAGATTCTTTTAGAGTTATATGACATAGTTTCCTTCATTAAGGAATATGGTAGGGAGAAATTGTCATTTAAGTCTTATGGAAAGACTTATATGCTTTCTTATGCCAACGAAGCCAACATGGTAGGGCTGAAAAATGAAGGATAATCAGAGTTCATCACTCATGTTTTTCCGGATTCAAAAGGATGGTTCAACAAAGAAAAGGCTTTGGAGACTCTTAGACTGTCAGATGACAAGGCTCTGAAGATTTCTAGTCTGTCTACGAATTTTCGGATTCTAGAATTATTGGTACAAGGCTTTATCGTATCGAGAAAGGGTGATAAAGATAGTTTGAGGAAGAGTGAGATCTTTATCTTAGATTTTATGATATTTCTAAAGAAGTTTAATCTGATGAAACAACTTCTTATTACCATTGATAATGTTATGAAAGGGAATCTGAGAGCTCAGATCATAATGTATCCAGCAATCATCTCGAAGTAAATAGTTCAGTGCCTTGAGTCTTTCAAGGAGGCTTGAAAGTCTAAGCCAAGAGTTTGAAAAATTATGTTGGTGAGTGATGGTACCCTCAAAGGGATGAATGTTTCCTTAGATAAGAAGACTGGTGAGTTCTTTGGTTTAGCGGTTCAAGAATAAGCGGTTCCGAAAGTTGGTGAACCTGAATCTTCTAATCCAGTGAAGAAGAGAAAGTTGAAAGAAGATGAAGTTGAAGCAGGGAATCCCAAATCTATGGAAGTTCATTCCGTACCTCCAAAACCGAAGAAGAAGAAATCTTATCCTAATGAGGTAGTTGCTAAGTGGAGGGAAATCAAAGATAAGAGAGTGCAAGGGGAGCCTCAGTTTGGCTTGGATCCTATGGAGGCTAAGGACTTGAAGGAAAAAATAGAAGATTAATTAGAAAAAAAAGTGAAACAAAAGAAGCTTTAGAAGAAGATGTGTGAAGCTGAGGTAGCTCAGACTTTGTTAAAGTTTAATGAGATTGTATCCGTAAACATTCCCGTTCTGAGATCTTTTTCTTTGGAATCTCTACCTGAGACTCCAGGAAGAAACTATGTTACTTCGAAGAAGGTAGTTGCTGAGAATGTTGAAGAAGTTGAGCAGATTGAGCAAGTGGAAGAGGAAGAAGCAGTTGCTAAAGGTAGTGGTGAGACCGGAGATCTAATGAATCAAGTAGATGATTATAAGGAGACACCTTCGGAACATTTGTCTCTATGAACTTCAGAAGCTGAGTCCTTTAAGTTAGTCACTCCAGGAATGGATGAGGAGAAAGGAGAACAAGAAGTAGCTTATCATGCAGAGGAAGAACAACTTCTACATGATATTGCTCAAATGAAGAATGTAAAGGATGGTGCTCAAAAAGTTATTGATGATGAAGACAATATTGTTCAAGTGTTTGGTAGTGATCAGAAAACTCCGGAACAACAATCCATTCCAAAAAAGGACAAGAGAAAGAAACTTGTTGTCGAGACCCCGAGCTCAGTAGCTTTAAAGAGAAGGGAAGTTGGTGATTCTTCTAAGAATAAGGATGAGCAATTTGAAGAAGAAAATTCTCCAAGAAAAGTCTCGGATTCGGATTCATCTTCGTTTGGTCATGACTTTGTTGTTCAGTCATTAATGATGGTGGTGGGTTATATTCCGACCTTCTCAAGTATTTATTCAAGATGCTAGATGCTTCATCATACTTTGAATCATAAAATAGACTCCTTATCCATGGTTATGGATAAATGTGTTGAGATGGAGGCTTAGTTCGAAACCTTTTTTGTCAGCTATGAATCCCACAAAAGTTATTGAAAGAAAATGACTAGTTGGTCAAGGAATACTGTAGAAGAGATGAGGCTCTTGGATGAATTCCAAGATAATGTTAAAGATGCATTTGAGACAGAAGACATGAAGCTAAATGATCTTACTTCTTCCTTTGAAGAAAAGTTGAAAGCTGAAAAGAATTTCCGGATTCAAGAAGACATAGATCTAAATGGGAAGATGAATTCTATTGCTCAAAACTGGAGGAATGAAAGGGATCATCAGATTGAGATTGAAGAGAATTTGTTAAAGCAAGAACATGTTTTGAAAGCTCAGGGAGAAAATCTTGAAGCACAGAAAGAAAATATTGAAGCTCAAAGTTCAATAATAGTAGTGTTAGAGAATCAAGACGAGGAAGACCATAAAGACTTGAAGAAGATAAAGACTATTCTTAAGGGTCTTATGTCAAAGGAAAAAGATCCAAAATAGAAAAATCCGATCTTTTGTTGTATCTTACCCTCTTTGTTTTTAATCTTTCAAACTTAATGAAGATCTTGCTTGCTTGTCTCTTTTGTTGTTGTAACTAATTTTTCAGCTACTTTGTTATATTTTCCATTCCCTCGAATACTTTTTGAAAATCACAAAGGTGGAGAAGGAAAAAGAACCCTAACAAAAGGGGAAAAGGAAAAAGAACCTTATAAAATGGTGAGGAAGGAAAAGAACTCTAATAGAGTATATCTAAGGGGGAGTTTTTCATTAAAGAAGACATTCTTATAATTAATAAAATATCATTCCGGAAATCTAGAATACGATCCTTAGAGTTTCAAAGCCTAAGGGGGAGTTAGTCGTATTCATAAACATCCATAAGCGAAGGGAGATAAGCCTTAATGTTTTTTCCTTAGTCTTTCTTTTTCGTAAGGATATTTGTGCTTTCCAAAAAGGGGGAGATTGTTGAGTCATTAAGGTTTTCCTGATGACTTTTCCATTCCTTCTTGTTTTGAAAATCACAAACACCTTATCTTTAAGGAGAATTTCTTTTATTAGGAAAATTGTTTTTATAAGGAAGATTTCTTTTATAAGGAAAATTGCTTTTATAAGGAAAATTTCTTTTATAAAGAAAATCGCTTTTATAAGGAAAATAGATTTTATAAGGAAAATTATCCTTGTCATATTTTCATAATCTATATCTATATTTTTCTTAAGAATAAGAATCAGATTCATTCCTATATTCTCAGAATCGTTTAAAACTTTGATGTGAAGCATTCTGTTTTAGGCTCCGAATTTTGGATGAGAACTATAATGATGTTCCACTCCGAATTCTGGATACGAAATATAATAATGTTCTACTCCGAATTCTGGATACGAAATATCACGAAGTTAGACACCGAAATCAAATGACGAATCCAGATTACGAATTCTCATTACGATTTCTGATGAAGAATTATCATTCTGAATTCTCATCTCAAATTCACCTATTAAACAGAATCTGATCATTTTTGTTTACACTCCGAACCATCACTCCGAACTTATGAGTTAGACTTAAAATGATGTCGTACATTTTGTTACACTTGTTTTGTTATAAAAATATGTCGTCTATTCTGTTATAAACTAACCGTTGGTTATGTGACACGTGTACAGGTCCCTCCGGTTTTTAAGGAAGATATTACCATTGGAAAGGAGGTTGACCGAGCCTATAAATAGGATCTCAATTGAAAGATCATGATACTGATCTTTGACTCATGTGATTACATACTTGAAGTTATTTCTAGAGAGAGAGGCTCTTATTAACTCTCAAAGCTTCGTGCGACTCCGAATTTTAGTGATTAGATTCAAGGACTTCCGAGGATAGGAAGACAGAGGTGCCGACTATCTTAATGTTCGAGGGCTTCCTTGCTGAGGAAGACAGTGGTTCCAACTACCTTGAAGTTGAGGGATTGCGGGGATAACAAGATAGAGATTCCGATCTTCGTATCGAGTGCTTATCCTGGTGTGGGTAAGACAGACTTACTTGAAAGTATAAATCAAGAGACCTTTATCCAAGGTTGTTGGATACCCATCTCTTTGGGTTAAAAGAGTTATTTTTTGTTATTTTTAGTTTTACTACCTATTTGTTTCCGCTGAATATTGTATTGTAAGGAATGTATAACTTTCTTATACTTCCCTACTTGTACTCTGTTTCAATTAGATTCTATACGCTTTAAGGTAGAATCTCATATTGTAATCGTTAGTTTAAGTTTCAATTTCCGTATCCATGTTTCCGGAACCTACTTTCGGAATCTCTTTCTAGTTTTAAGC
Source organism: Viscum album (assembly GCA_963277665.1). Lineage (NCBI taxonomy): Eukaryota > Viridiplantae > Streptophyta > Magnoliopsida > Santalales > Viscaceae > Viscum > Viscum album. Next base: position 1,429,271,017 of record OY728152.1, read on the forward strand.
AAGTACATAGAACATGAAGTTTATAACATCATTCCTTATTCCGATTTTTCAATTTTTGTTAGAGGTGTTGTGAATTTTCTTAGTTTAACATTGTTAAACTAAGAACATTCCTTATCTAAGTAAAACATAGTTATTCGTAATCATCTTTATAGGTTCCAAAGGAAAATTTTAAAGTTTACAATTCACCCCCTCTTGTATATTGAGTATCTACATCATTATTTCGATCCTACAACAATATCTCATTTTAGGGTTTCTTCTATGGTATTCTTACTCTAGGTGGATTAGTAGAAGTAACAACACTTGTTGAGCAGAAGATCATACCTATTGATATGGCTAAGAATGCATAAAATGAAAGAGTACGTTATGATTTCCAACAACATAGTACATTGGGTATCCTTATAGAATCATAACCTCAGGAAGTGGGAGATTATCATGATTAGGTGGTCCACTTTTTTGGATTATACTAACATGGAAGGATAAGGTGGTTGTTTTGGTATCTATACCATTTTACAGTGTAGCTCGATACTGGTGGAGTCTGGACACCCCGATGAATGATGAGTCGACACTATCAGGGGATAACATTCAGTGTCGATTATGCGTGGAGTTCTACCACAACTTCTTGATCTCAATTTTGATTTAAGACCTTATAAAGCTTCAACAAGGAGAGATAATAGTTTTAGAGTTTTCTTATGAGGTTATAAACCTTACACGATAATCCCTCTATATGATATGTGATGAGTACCTCCAATAATATATGTTTGTTCAGTGACTCCTTAGTGATATCTATTCTATTATAGCACCTATGCTGGGGTGTTAGAGTAGGTTTTGATGATGGAAAGATTCATTTTAGATGGATTCTAGGTATTTGTAGTTGGAATTGGGTGTCATTGAACAGATTAATCTATTGCAGCTATCAAATGTGAGTCAATAGAATGAATTTGTAGGAGATCATCCTAAGATCAGGCTTGGGATCATTGTTAGAAACAACATAAGGGAACAAGGAATCTTATAGAGGGGTGTTTCTATTCTTTTGATGGGAGGGATCACATGGAATGTGACAACCTCATTAGATCTATTAAGGGTGAAAGGAAGACAGTGTATTGAACACCAAAATAGAGGAAACACTATGATCAAGGATGTCTCATGAGAGGTAAAGGTGTTCCTAGGGGGTATAGCTAGCATAAGAGATGGTGGATATCCATGAGTAGGATTTTTGGGTAGTGGAATATGCTATGAGATCCTTATCTTACCACCACAAGGTGGACCACATCAGGTTCATTAAGTTGGTGGTTGGGATAACGTATAGCTACCGGCTATGGAAGATTATGAACCCACAACACTCGAGATTATTAGAGCTATGAACTATGTTTATTCAATTATTTCTTCAGTATTTTTTTAAACATTTGTGAGTCATTCCTTAATCGCTTTACTCCTTGTGTGAGAGATGGTGATCCCTGTTAAGGCTTTATTCCATGGGTATTGTCTTGAGGATCCTGTGAGGAAGACATATTCTATATCATTTATCTAATGGTAGTTTGAGATATCTCTTGGTGGGGATAGGTTCTCATGGGATCATTTTTTCATCATGAATGAACACTGTTATTTTATATTTGGCATGGATTGTTTTGTCTTGGTTTGAGCTCAAATTTACTATCAATGAAGACAATTCAGATTACTTCATGATAATGGGACATGATTGTTAACTGTGGGTGAGAGATATATCATTTTAGGATGAGAAGTATTTATGTGTAGGGGGTTTCATCCCACCACACATCAGATTCCATGTGAATCCAATGGTATAAAAAGATATTTAGAAATCTAGATTCCTCTAATAATAGACGACTTTATAGATGTATTTTTAGAGTTCATTCTGGGATTACGTCTGAGGTGGAAGATATAGTTTTTTATCAAATTGAAAATTGGTCCCACACAAATATTTTCTAAGGAATATTTGATGGCCCTTACTAAGCTTCCTGAGCTGTGTTTATAGTGAGAGTACCTTTGATAGACTAATTTTTTCATAACCACTATGTTCATGGTGGGAAGGTCTAATGTTGTACATAAAAATGGATGATGACAACCTTTTATTTTTATGACCTATCCCCCATAAATGGGGCGTTGATAAAGTACAAGTACCCCTATACAATTATTGAAAACCTATTTGACCAATTGTAAGTATTTAATTTCTCCTTGATGGTTAATCTCAATTTCATAAACCATCAGTTGAGAGTTCATGAGGCTGATATTTTAATGTTTTCATTCCATGTTGCTATATGAACTATCAGTTCCTGGTGATTCACTTTCATATCATGAATTCCCCCACTGTGTTTATGGATTTTAATAACTAGACATTCCATCTATATTTTGACTATTTTTTTCTTCTCCATTGATGACACGCTCACATAATCTGCATTAGAGGATGAGCATGAAGAGACCTTGATGATGGTCCAAGATTATTATTTGGAAGACTATATTTTTGTTAAGAACCAAATTTAATTCTGTTTTTTCCTGAGATTCACTTTCACTGTCATTTATTTTATGATCATGGTTTAGTTTTGGACCATATGATGACTTAAGCTTTCCTTTATTGGGATCCACCCAATATTTTTTTATATATGAATTGTTTTATTGTCATGGAGGGTGAAAATGGATATTTCTGGAAAAAAATTCCATGATTTCAAACCCTTTTAACACCCTGAGATGGAAAGGGTAACATTTATCATGATTGAAAAAATATAGATGTTCATTGAAGAGCTTAGGCTAAGGCTGTTGAGTGCTCCAGCTTTGCGACTACGGGAGGATGGTGAATAGTATGTAGTATATGGTGATGCCTCATGAGATATGTTCAACTATGTATTTATAATGTAGTAATAAGTGATCACATACATATTGAGGGTGTTGATACCTAATGAGAATAACTATGGAAATCACTATGTAGAGCATAATGTAGTTTTCCTCACTCTGAATACGTGGAGGAACAATATTTTTGGAGAGTGTAATGTTTCTTACTTAGACCATTAGAGTATTAGGTATGTCATTACAAAAAAATGTCAAGAAATTGATATTGGTTTATTGTATGGAGTTATTAAATGACTATAAAATTGAGATATTCTATACTCCTAAAAACAATAATTTAGTAGAATATTATCTTAGTAGAAAGCCGTAGGATATTTTGGTGAATGAGGATTCAGAGTTTTTATCTTGTTAGTTGTTTCCCCATGTTGGGAAGGATGGTGAATGTTTTCTCAGTTTACATTTTATATTCCACTAATATATCAATGTGTGAGATTTTATTAGTTGGGAGTCATCAATTTTGAGGTCTTACATTAGTGGATATCCTCAGGATATTAACCAAATAGATTTTATGAAATATGGAATCACATCATCCTTTTCCAGGTATGAATGGTTGTTCTAGTCATGATGAGATATAGGTGATGAGAGAGTCCCACATATTTACCATATATTAAAATCAAGATGTGGGGAAGATGTCAAATGATATTTACATTCATTTTGTGTGGGCCAACATGATTCAGAGCATGGACTAGTTTGCCTATAAGCCCCTCACCTGTCAATAGGTGAAGGTTGAGCACCGGGTTTTTCAGGTTGGATGTAGTCCCTTGATATCCCAGAGTGGAAATGGGATAGAATATCCATGTACATAATGATAGAAATTTTTTGGATAGTGAGAGTACAATCCACCATTTTGGTCATAGTTGAATGATCCACGATGCTGGTACAATTCCTTAATATCAGAGAGAAGTGTTCAAGAGAGAGTTTGGGGAAAATGTATGTAAGGGATATTTATTACCTTCTTGGGGTTCCATATAATATTTTCAATAACTATGATGTTTTGTTTACAACATGGTAGTGGAGAGTCCAGTAGGAGGAATTTTGTATATAGATGATGATGAATACAACTTATCACCCCCAAACAGATGATCAAACTGAGAACACTATCTATGTGTTTGAGGATATGTTAAGGGATTAAGTTTTACAGATAATAAGAAAATCATTGGATCAATTTTCATTGGTATATTTTTTACACAAAAATAAATACCACTCTACTATCATTGAGGAACCTTTTGGGGCCCCATAGGGGTAAAATTTTCTTTCACCCTTATATTTGAAATAGATTATAAATAAATCTCTTGTGAGTCCTTAGATGTTGTGTGAGATGACATAGAAGGTCTAGGTCATCTGTGAGTGGATGAGGACATCCCAGAGTAGGGTTAAATCATTTACAAAACAATTTTATAGTCCTTTGGAGTTCTATTAAGGAGACTGGGATTTCCTGTGACTCTCCCCTTGATGGGGTTTGCAAATATTCATCTGGGGAGGGAATATAACCCCATGGTTCCTCGGGCCATTCGATATCATACATTGGGGTAGCAAGTATTCCTTCCACCACTTTTTGTAGAATCAATATTTTACATTCAAGAATCTATAAATCCAGGAAGATCAGTGCCCAAAAACATAATGATTGATCTTCTTCCTTAGTGAAAACATTATTCATCAATGGGTAATCCAATAATAGGTAGTACTCATAAATATGGGTATTCTTCCCCTATTGATTAAATTGATTGATCTTATTCATATTTATTTTTTTTCTACATTTTAATTGTATGCCAATTCATGAGTCTGCGTACAGATTATAATTGTTTACTCAATTTTCTCACTGTGAATATCCCATATTAAATTTGGTGTAAAATAATACTTGGACATTGATTGTTGCACCTTTGACCTTATTCAATTCTAATAAATCTTTTTTTTATTCACCAATTTCTATATAGGGTCTTGGATTGGATTTTCTAGCTGGGGTCAAGACTGTTCGATCACTGAAATTCAAAGAAAAGTTCCCTGTAATGAATGAATTCATCATCAGAGGGATGATCAATTTTTTTAAGGATATGAGTGATGAATCTCATGTACAATGGATCCAATACCAAATAACGATTGATATTGGTGTGTGGGGTGTGGGAAATACCACCATGATTGAATGATACTGATTCTTGACCAATGTCTGGATAGAAACAATGAATTAAGGAAACATCCACTAATTTTGAGTGGATGGTGGGGAGATCTATGATGTTGGAGCCTGATCTAGAAATCCCATATGCAGATTAACATTCTATGAAATACCTAACACATACTATCTAGTTTGAATAACACATTTCATGAAGTGACCCTTTGGGTGTGGAAGTAGGGGTTTTATAATGTGAAGGATGAAATGGCATGTGGCTTGGCCAAACACCATGTATCCCTCCGTGGGTGGAAAATTATTTTGGAGGATAACATGGGAAGGAACCTATATAGGAGCACCCACCACACACTATTTTACAATGACATGAGAAACATACACAAACAAGGCTAAAAGAATAAGCTGGAACCTGGTTGGATAATGAATTCCATGCTGTTCTGTTATACACTATGTAGTGACACACTAGTAGCAAGATGAGTACCATTGGGGCCCAAAAATGTAGTAATATGGGACCACATTCCATGTTTTTCACTATACATGAAATGAACCCATAATTTCCTTTTAAGGAATCTTTAACATCTCGTATATACTTCATTGGGAACCAAATTTTGACCCACAAAAAGCTTAACCATAAATATTGTTCCACTTAAAAGTGATGGTTCCCTTCTTAGTAGATTTTGATATATGATGTGACATGTTATGGGAAAGAATTCTATTTAGGTGAAGCTCGACAATGGGAATGATCAGGTGGGATCACCATTGAAGCTATAGTGGCTCCATCCTACTGCGGTAGGGTGTGGGGCCTCTACCTATCTATATAGTGGAGACCCCTCCCCCCTCTATAAAAGGTGATAGGTGTTATATCTTCTCTCTAACTGGATCCCTCTTTTTTGGAAGGCCCTAGGTCCTCTATAAACTACTAGGGTGGAAACCTCTAGCTCGGTTGGGATTGGCTTCTATACCTATCTACCACGTTGAGACCTACTGCAGTTTCATGGAATGCATGCCCAATTACTATTTTGGAACCCTCCAACTAGGCTGGGAAACTGCACCCTATTCCATTTGGAATATAACATTTCTAGAGAGTCGGGGTATGAGTCCTCGACAACCTAAGTGAGACCCACCACCTGGGATGGCGATGGGTCTTCAATCAAAATTTAAGTTTATCCCTACTTTGGACATGAATTAAGGGCACTTGAGCATCTGAGTGGTACCATCCTCTTGTACTAGGGAATGTTACATCTTCATAGAGTTTATGGCCCATAAATATTGTGGAATAGTGGTGAGGTGTGACATGACTGGGATGTTCTCTTCTAGAAAGATGAGAGAGATTTTATACATCAATGATGAACCACTAAAACCAATGTAACTCTCTTCATAGGATGAGATATTATATATAGTTCCCCTTATCTCTCATATGGGTATCATTTGTTTAAGAATATATATATATATATCTACATTGATGGATGTTATTAATATCTTATCTAGTTTGAGCTATCTATTTATTCATATCGTGCCTCTTACTGCTCCCCATTTAGCTTTTATTGTGTCCTATAGGATATGCATATACTCACCCTGGCAAGGGATTTTCCCAAACATGTCATCTATTCTGATGATAATGAATATATTAATGATGATTATAGAAAGGTATAAGGAAACTAGGTGCATTGGACCAAGTATGGATATTGGAATTTAGAGGCTAGGAGATGGTATCTCTCAATGTTTCACATTATATTATTTTAATATTAAGACATATTTTTGGTTTTCTAGGTATTTTTCATATTTAAATTGGTACTTTTCACTTTTTTACTGTTTTACACCAAAGAGGTGTTGAATACATGGTTTATATTTCAGTAGTTGTATCTTCTACTTCTATTATTTCTCGACACTTCTCTATTGAGATGGTTGGGTGTGTGAATATAGGTATGTTATAAAAAGACCAAAAATATTATTTATTCCTTTTGGTTATTTTAACCACCCAATATCCTATAGAGGCGGAATAGGGGTAGTTTTGGATTGAGCCCCATCAGATCAGATCATGAAAATTTATAAAAATTCTCCAAAATATCACCTTTAAAGGGACTGCTCCCCTAACTACCTCAAATCATACCTGTACTTCAGTGTCTTATTCAATCACTACCCAAATTCTCTCTATAAAAAATCTCCCGTACATTTGATGACCATTATTTATTAGAAGGATTCACAAATCCTTCTTTTTTAATAGTCCTTGTAAGTGGAGTTTAATGTCTTCTACGTATGTTTATACTCTTTGGAATCATATATTTTTATAATTTTAGTCCACCAATTATTCAATTTGATTTATTAATTTAATATATTTGTTTTTAAAACATTATTATTTTATAAATACGATATTATAGTTATATAAGAACATCTTCATAATCATTAATTCATTATGATTTTTTTGGTTTGTTCTACCAAAAATATGAACAATGATATAATGGTTAAACCATTGAAGATTAATAAAAAATACTATTAATAATGTTAAATAATAATGAATTTAATATGTCATTTTAATTATAAAATTGTAATATATATAAAATAAATTTTTTATTGAATCAAAAATCCGAAAAGTATATTCTAACCTCTAATTATGAAATGTCAACATAACATCCATAAAATGGACATTGGTATTAAAAAATATATCAAACAATATTTTGTAAAAACAATTTTTATTATGGAGGTGAAAACCATATGGTCATGGACGAATTAATATAACAACTATACTAATTTTATCACCTAATAAACATGACAACTAACAAAAAAATATTAATTTTTACATTGAATGACTATGATAAGGGTAATTAAAAATTTCAAATAAAATAAACATAAATACTATTTGTCATAGATTAACTGTAAACATAGAATGATTATATATGATGTTATAGTGTGTTTAACAGTACATGAATCCAAGGTAATGGTTTTCATGTCAATTTCCCCTCATTGAGGCTTGCCTCATATTATGAAGAATTTTTTATGTAAATGGTGTACACACTATCACAACAAAATATTTTAACATAATTAAAATTTTATTAATGTGATATGTAATTTTGTTTTTCTATCTCTATTTATTTCACTTTATATTATTACATTTCCAAATTAATAAGGGTTTATTAGACTCAATCTCCTCTCCATGGATTATAATATTTATTCCTTAATATTTTATTTTATGTATTATTTTTTATATACAATGATTTTTTTGTTTCTCTTAATCTATATTTTATAAGGATTTAAATGTTTTTCTCCAAACTTCATTTTAAAATGATTATTAGTTCATAAATTATGATTCCCTTAAGGGGTTTTCTTACCTCAATTTATTTTACCATAGCCAAAATCATTATTCATTGACTATGTTCTTCTATTATTGATATATTCAATCACTCTATTATTAAACTTGTATTTTTTATTTAACTCCTATTAAATTATATTTTCACATCCAAATCTTCTACTTTTTAGTATTTATTTTTTATTAAAAAATGTAATTATTAAGATTAATAATTATCCTCTCAATTGGTTCTTTAATATCCATGTATATATTATTTCTAACCAAATTTTATTTCCCTTATTATTTTTGAACACAAATTTTAATTATTTGTTTTTTATTTTATATTTATCTTTTTCTCTATTTAAAATGAAATTTCATAAAAATTTCAAAGATGCAGGTTTTCATTTAAAACCCTAAAAATATATAAAGTGAACATATTTTCAATTTTTTATATTTAAAATCTTCACATCACATTTATTATCTTAATCATTATTTCCATTTATGGTTATGGTTTTAGGTTTATTTAAAATAATATATAAATATTAATACTGTCACCTTCTCCAAATGATTTTGAATGTGAGTTGAAGATTCATTTTTTATGGTGATATTAAATAGGTTTACTCAACAATTATTTATGATTTAAATTTTATTTTGCAATATATATTTAAAACATCTATATTTTGTATAATTATATTTCATTCATTAACCTTCATGTTCTCATTGTTTCTATTATTTTGGGTCATTGAATTTTGGGTATTAACTAATCCAATTCCTGAGTTCTTATTTTTTGTTATGATTAGAAATGTTATATAATTCATATACATTACATGGGTTAATTAAGACATAAAATTTGATTTATTTATTTTTTCACACATATGTATAATTGATTATCATGTGATGGGGGGACTCAATATTTCAATCCATGATACTAGACTATGTTTTATATTATTGGAGTTGACTCCCTAGATCAAACTACACAACAAACTAGATTTATTGTATATTAAAAGGAATTATTGTTAACAAATACCCTTTCATATATTGAGTTATATTCTATATAAATTTAATTTGATGTTTCCCTAGGGTATCTATATAACAACTCTAGTTTTTTAAAATTGATCATCATGTTCAATAGCTCATTTGAATAAAAACACCCAGATAAGAAGAGAATTGAACATTCTAATTATTATGGTTAAATTTAATTTTCAATAAATTAATTCTATTTGATATCTTGTGATGTAATTGACATCAATTATAAATGAAACTTGATACTCTATTTAAATATAATTATTTAAACTTGATCGTTGTAACCTAATTGTTAAGTTAGAGAGAATGAATATTACTAACTAAATTATAATGAATTTATGGTTTAAAAATATATAAAATAAATATAATGGTAATATAATTATAATAAGTAAAATAAGAATCATTTGTATGTAAAATAATTTTTTTTGAAAAAATGTATTTTTCTAAAAGGGGGTTTTGCAATGTTTTGAATACATAATTTATAATTTATTATTATAAATTTCATATAATTTGTTTTAATAAATAAATTTCATTTATTAAATCATAAGATCAATAATATATTGTGGTGATTTTTTTATTTCGATGAAATGTTTTATTTTTCAATGAATAGTAAAAACATAGTCTTTTACAAAAAAACTACATTTTCATTAAAAATATTTACAATGATAAAATATATATTAAATTGGATTTAAGGTTATTTTAGATATTTTATATTAATATAAAATTAATTTCGGAAATTTTAATTAATTTAATAATGAATTTCAATATTAAAACCTAATATACTCATGAGAATTATTCCATTAAAAACCTGCCTTTTACCTCATAACTGGGTATAAATTTATATTGAATTGTTAAACATATGTGAATTAAATAATGAAACATGTAATAAATATATTTAATCATAATAATTTATAAATATAAAAATTTCAACCTAATATTTGACCAAAATTAATTGTTAAAATAGTCAAAATTAATTACCATGGTTAAGGTAAAAATTTGCTTGTTGTGGTGTTAAACTAAAATGACAAGGGATAAAATGAAAAGAAAATGTAAAATTATTATTTTATGGAGATACTTTACACTTATAATCTCAAATATTAGATAATATGGTCATTTGGAACCTGTTTTCACGTGATTTACTTTACCATTTTGGATTCTTTTGGGAAATTTACAAGAAATTTCCAAGAGGGTTCACTTCCCCCACATGACAAAGGGCACTCAAAACACTATGTTATTCACACCCCTATGACATTTCTCTTGAATAAACCATACAAAATACCCACCACATTATCCTTATACATATTATAGTTCTTATGGTAATCCAAATTACCATCACTAGTGTCCATAAAAAGATATTTAATGGAGGATTCTCTTAGAGAATGTAATTACCTTAAACAAGATCATTTATTTTATTTAATATTTTAAATAATAAATAATATAATTAAATAAACTATTTAATAAAAAATTACCTCATATATAATGATATTTTATTATGTTGATGCAATAATATTTATCCATCTCCACCTCCATCAAATGGGAAACATAATCAACAATTGTGTGTACGATGTACTACAGCCTTATGAACTAATGTACTTTATTTTTTGTTACCATCATTCAAGGATAGAAATAATTATATATTTACGAAATTTATATTATATTTATAATATTATTATACTTATTTACTTTTAATGTCACACATACAATTTTTTACAATCCATTCCATTTCAAATACGATAATGCCACCCATGTGTACTATGGACTACCACCTCGCGAAGTGATGTGATTTTTTTTCACTTACGATTTATATAGAATTTAGTAAATATTAAATTAATGACCATATATTATATATTTGAGATTATATTTTTTTGGTAATATTAATATATCACTAAATTATTTAACCATTCACTCATTAAAGGAATTATATTATCCATCGTGTGTACTTACGACATGCCATATCCATGAAATGATCTGATTCATTTCCAAGACCTATTTTAAAAAAATGGATCATAAAATGCATCCAATTAGGAAATATTATATATATTACATTTTTCTCATTCTGGTGTTGTTGATATATATATATATATATATCTTATCCACAAGAAATGTAATTATCTTATCAAAACATGCTTGAAAAAACAGCACAATTTACCCCAAAACAATTTCAAAATTTGAAATGTTAATAAAAAAATAATCATTCCTAATATCATTATACTGGACGTACAAACTCAAATGATGGAAATCTGACCTAAGGTAAGGGTTTCCCATTTCTCTTTTACTTCTAGGTGACATATGCCATATTCACCATTTATTTACATTTTGTATTTTATATAATACCCCTTAGATATGATATATCATGAATCTATTTATATTCATGATATTAAGTGTCACTAGTAGAATTATTGTTTTTCACATTGTTCATTTTACATCGGTTTCATATAAACAGATGTAATATATTTTTCTGGAGATTTTTTGGCATCAGTATTTTTTAAAACCGACACCAAAAAGTAAAAAAATATATTTTTGGCATCAGTTTTGAAAAAAAACAATGCAAAAAGTGTTTTCTTAATATTAAAATGGATTTATTAACTGACACAAAAAATATAAAAAATATATTTTTGTAGTCGGGGTTTACAAAAACTGATGCCAAAAAATATATTTTTTACTATATTTTAAATTATTTCCTAAGCTTCAATTTGACAGGTCGTGGAGCAAAAATGGAGTTACGGATTAAAATTTATGGTTATCGGAATTTAATCATCTCTAATAGAAGTCTTAATGAAGTCCATATTTTAAAGAACATATCATTTAATCTATAACTCCATTTTAGCACCAAGACCCGTAAAATAGAAGATTAAATAATTATCAAAAACATTTTAGTTTTATTTTTCATTTTTGCCCTCTGTTTTTATGAAAACAAGCTGCAATTTTTTTTTGTTTTCGCATCAGTTTTTATAAAAACTGATGCCAAAAAGTAAAAAAAGTATTTTTTAAGTCAGTTTTGAAAAAACCAACATGAAATTTATTTTAGAAAAATATCCTCTTCACTTTTTTTACAAACCATTGTGAAAAATTAAAATAAAATATTTTTGGATTCGGTTTTGAAAATAACCGACACGAAAAAGTGTTTCCTTATAAATTTTAGCTTCAGTTTATTTAAAAACCGACGTGAAAATTTTAAAAAATGTATTTTTTCCATCAGTTTTTACACAAATCGACGCAAAAAATTACATTTTTTTACTATGTCTTAGATTGTTTTTTAAGATTCAATTTGACAGGTCGTGGGGAAAAAATGGAGTTATGGATTAAAAGTTATGGTTGTCCGAAGTTGATCTTCTCTAATAGATGTCTTAATGAATTCCATCTTTCAAAGAATATAACTTTTAATCTGTAACTCCGTTTTAGCTATACGACCAATCGAATCGAATATTAAGAAATTGTCTAAAACTTTGTAATTTTTTTCAATTTTGGCATCAATTTTTATGAAAACCGATCCAAAAAATATTTTATTTAGGTTTCACATAGGTTTTTATAAAAACCAATTCCAAAAATTAAAACAAAATATTTTTGGCATCGGTTTTGAAAAAAAACGACGTGAAAAAGTGTTTTCATTTAAATTTTAGTGTCATTTGTTTACAAAACTGACACTAAAAAAATTATTAATTCATTTTTTGCATCGGTTTAAAAAAACGATGTAAAAAGTGATATTTTTTATATTAGTAGCTTCAACTTCTATTAAAAACCGATTTCAAAATCAAAAAAACTGACCTTAAAGACCATTTTTCTACTAGTCTATTAATTTTGATTTTATTTATCTTATAGGGCTTACAATTAAAAAGTTTATAAAATGGAAAAGGTTCATTTTAAATATCATTATTATTCAGGTTTGTTTATGGATATGTCTAAATTTAGGGAATAATTGGATTTTAAATATTAAAATCAATATATTTTATTCAAATATAGTTAGTCATTATATTATTTAGGTAATAATACCATTTTATCATCTATTGGTATGAAAAAATAATGGTATTTTTTAGAAAATAATACTATATTTTCATCTTCTACTGAATATATTTTTTCATAAAAACCCATGTTTTATAAAAATGTTTTTGAAAAATATTTTTATCCATATTTATATTATTTATTAAATAATTTTCCCCATTTTTATTTTTATCAAAATTTATTGAAATGTATCCTCATATTTCATTCAAATGAATTCCGATTTGGATTTTACCAAAAATGTGAATGGAATATTTGGTTTAACATGTACGATATGAACTCAATTTTACATCATAATGACCATTACATGTTATCATGATTATTTTTAATGTTTTATAAGTTTATTTTAAATTATTATTATTTTAAAATTGTTTTTTAAAATTATAAAAAAAGATTTAAAATTAAATGGTTAATTTTATGAATAATATTTGTAATGACATTTTTATGGTATTTATATATATCAATGGCATGAACCCTCTATTTTACTTATGAAACACTGAGTATATGTTTTATTTTTACCATCCTTTCTATTTTATTTAAAATTTATGACCATTTTTTGGGGTGTATATTTTATTACCATTCACCAATTAATCTAAAGAGTTTATGATTATGTTTATCGATTGGGGTAAGTTTTAAAATTTCATATATCTATTTTTAAATAAAATTTTTATGTTGACTATGATTCATCCTGTTAATATGATTAATGCATTGTTGTTTTTATGTTATTAGGGGACCAAATATAATGCTGGATTCATTAGAAGGTCTCGTGATACCATCTAAATTGGGTTTTGGCTGAGGCAATACCTAATAATTTAGTTATCTTAGCATAATCCTCAGAAGATATGTCAAACATGTACAATAATATTCATTCTATTAATCAGATTTTATTTACTGATATTACATGTGATTATTAAATATAATAAAATATACATTTTCATATTTTAAATCATATGTGATTAATTATATGGAATTATTTGACTATCAGTAATTAATTCTATATTATACTGTCATTATTGATTAAATAGAATGTGTTTCATTTATTTACATTTCCATATAGATTAATCCTTACATATTCATATCATTTTCTATATTCTTAAACTTAATAAGCATATTACATGACTCATTATATATGTTTGATTTTCCCTAGGATATCGAAATGTGTTTTTTGATTGACATATATAGATACACTATGACAACTAATGAAATTCTTAAAGAAAATATCATTTTAGTTTATTATATCAATTATATTTATTATACAGATTATGTAGATAGTTTATTAATAATAAAAAAAATTGTTCCATTAGGATGTGATTTTTTTATCTTATACTAATGTAATATAGTTGACATAGGCTCTATGCTACTAGGTTTGGGGTCTCTACAGTTTCTATCAGTTGAAATTGAGTAGAATCCTCGAGAAGTAGATTTAGTAAAACATACATTGTTATAAAAATCATATTAATTAAATTTGAAATATGTGTCGAATAAAGAACTAATGTTTTGTTTATGAATATAATATATAGGTTTTCCCATAAAATTCATCCCATTAAAGATATTATGTTTGGATGTGGTTTTGGAATGTGTGTACCTTATGGTAATAACTTAAAAGAGGGTGCATTGGGATTGACCTGATCCTCACCTAGTGCATTAAAATGTGCATTAATCAAAATTGGTTTTATAATCCTATGGGTATATTATCAATATAAATTATAGTTTATTTTAAAAAAATTATGAAGGTCTTGAAAATAAATGTATTCCAAAATAAATCATGTTTTGGATTATGACATTATATATGAATAATTTGTGCCATTTATGTAAATTTTATTTATAGATCTTTATTTATATATTATGAATAATAATTTTTTGATCTAATAAAGTATATTCCAATTTTATAAATGTTTTATAATGGAAGTAATGAAAAATATATAAATTGGCATACCCCATGTTTGGATTTACCCTCTAAGAATGATAATGAAGATGGATTTGGTGGAGGAGATGGAACTGATCAAATTATAAAGATGTTGGGGTAACCGACAAAGGTTATGAGTAATAAACATTCATTTATGTTGTACCATAGTTATCCCCCACAAAATGTATTTATGTTAAACTGCTTCATGCATCAATAAACTCTAAAATTAAATGGGGCTAAAAATATATTTTTAATTGAGAAATGGATAATTTCATTATAGAATATAATTATAACTCCATATTATAGAGAAATGGTTAATGTTTTGAAAAAATTGTATTATCTATTATGATATAGTAATAAATGTTGGTCATTAATTCTAAAAAAATAAGGATGAGGGAGAAATAAAAAGCACGGCGTGGAAGGATATCATCATACTATTCATGGAAAAATAGTCTCCACAAGAGGAACAAGTAGATTTGGAATTGATGTTCTTTAGTATAAGATAGAAAGAATAATAAAATTTTGTTATTTATGAATCCAACATCACAAGTTTATCAAAGATTTTTGTGTACTATCTATGTAATCCCAATAAAATAATTTACCTTTCATTGATGGGATTATGTTAATCCTATAATTTGCAATTGTCTCCCAAAAGTGTTCATCTTATGAGGGTATATTATTATGTTATATCAACTGTGAGAAATTATTTTGCAAGTATTATGACTTTGAATAGATAATAATGAAGAAGATGATAAAAAATAAGAATATGAAGAAAGGGAATAATGGAAAGAACTATTTTACAATAAGTGATACTTATGGAAGGAAAAACCATGGTATATAATTTAAAGGAAAATGATTATTCCTTAAGTATAGAGAAAAATTCAAACTTGATAATGAAATTAATGGAAATAATAAATCTACCTATGTAAATGTTTCCACTATAATGATATGGAGAACTATAGAAAATAATTACCCAAGAATCAATTGATTATACCTCAAAATATGCTAAGGGATCATGGTCACATATTAGATATTACTAGAGAAAAATTGGAATGATTAATGTACATAGGTTGTGGTTCCCGAATTATTTTACAAGAGTATTATATTAAAATTTATTCTGGAATGAGTAAATATTTTTCTAAAACAATATTTATTTACATAATTGAACTAATTTTTTAATGGTACCTCAAAAATTGATTTAGTTATAGGTTTAAATGAACTGAAATCACATGATTGTGGGTGGATTATCCTAACCATGTTCGTAATGTGTCTATAATAATGATAAATTTATTTTTATGAAGGTATTGGTAACCATTATCATATACATAATTTTTGATATTGAGGTAATTATGAGATATTGAAAATTGGTAAAATGATAGGATTTATATTAATATAGTTTTAGAAAAAATAAAAACAAAAATATCAGGTGATAACTAATAGATTATGAAAATGTTTTAACATTCAGGTTTTTGAAAAGGTCTTCTTTGTGGGTGAAAATGATTTTTTAGGTTGGTGGGTGGAACAATTATAAATCTAGGCTTTTATGAGAATTCATATATTTTGAAAAATTCTATGAATTATTAGATTAGATTTATGGATCATCAAATGTGTCATACATTTGGAAGGGTTTTTTGGGGTGACGGGCCTCGAAGACCCATTTGTAAAAAGAGCATATATATGTGCTTAGTTTGATTTATCCACAAAAAATTGAAGTAGAAACTATGTGTGGGTGTCTGTAGTTATTTTTAAAAGTTTCTTAGGTGCAGCACATAATTTTTCATACCGTTATTCCTAGCCCACATGCTTAGTGCCACATAAGAAGTGGGCGGACATTGTTGTCACACAATTTTTCCAAAACTTGTGGCCAAAGTGTGTGACCTATTTTAAAGGGGTGACCCTTTGGATAGTGAGTGCACATGGTAAGTTCATGGTTAGCCAAACCATGTGATCAAGATATGATCCTCTTGAAAAATCATGAAATTTTAATTTTAATTTGTTAATTAATTTTATTCTCTTAATTATCTCCTACAATGCGTGGCTCTCTCCTCTACCAGACATGGATCTCCTATTTCCCTCTCCATAGGTTTTTCCCCCATCTTCAGTCTTGATTAGAATCAAACCTTCATCGGTGAGTTTAAATAATATGAATATGGGTTTCATTCCTCTTACTTCCATTTATTTTTATCTATTCATACTAACTACTAAATACATAAGATCTATTTTCCTAATATTTAGGGTGTATTTCAAAAACTCTATTTTGACTCATTTTGGATTGAGATAGAGGCCAATATTCACTAAAACATGCATATGATTATAAGGTAGGTGGTGCCCAGCATTCTCATTAATATTATTTGAGGTATTGGGTGACTTATTAAATACACAATTTTTTTATGGTAAACCATTAAATAATTTATTAATTATTTTAAATTTACTAATTGATGTTATTGTATATGATTAGGTTTTCAATAATATATTTAAATAATCCTCTGTCTTTTAAGGTGATTATGAACTACCGTGACACTTAGAAAAGTATCCCATTTTAAATTAAATAAGTTTGGTATAATTTAATTGGAAGCAATGAAAAATGACTGGTATGGCCAGAGGAAATGATGTGTTATTGATCACTTGGATTAAGATGGCATGGATAGTCCGGAAGTGGATGTAGAATAAGATATGTGGGGTGATGTTTATTGTCAAGATGAGATGATATGGTTTTTAGGTTTTAGGAAATGTGTTAATCATGTTTAGGGAATGGTCCACATGACTTGTGATAGTGTTGAAAATTTGGACTAGAGTGGTGTGGTTTTAGGTGGAAAAGTTGTTGTCGGTTTTTGTGGCATGAGAAATGTTAGTGATTTAAACCAATCATTATTGGAAGAAACTATGAAGGAGTCTCCATCACCTATGATGGAATCAATTAAGGTAGTGATGACCACACAATGTAGGTGCATGCCTCCATTGATATTGTGTCTTTGGGAATGGTGTTTACCCTTAGTTATGGAGGTGGTGCCCAATATTGAAATCCACAGTTAATTGTTATGGACAATTTTGAGATGTTGTTGATGCCATAAGTTGGTGGTTGGGGCTTTCAGTTACTTATGAGTTTGAAAAGACAATATTATTGGATGATAGAGATCATAATTCCTCAGTACATTGAGATTTTATGCCAATGGTGATATACAATATATGGGAGGACTAACATTAGCATACCTCAAGAGATCGAGTCATCAAGATAGTGATTAAATTATGAATGGAGGTCTGAGGGAGCTGGTATGTATTGATATGAATTCTGTTTGGATTTCAATTTGATGATTGATGTTTTTTTAGGTTCTATATGTCTAGAGGTTCTTTTGCTAACTTATGGGATGAGCATAAGGGATCTCCTCACATGATATTATTTATGAGTAACCTGGTAATTAAGAAATGGGACCTTATAACTATGAATATATCATTGTAGACATGTATTGTCTGAAAATATACATCTATTTCCACATATTCGTATATATAGAAATGTTGTTTGAACCCTGTAAATACAAACATGTGGTTTTTGAGATTAAGTGGAAAGAGTTATTTATTATTAAGTGTGACTTTCTGCTATTTATTTTGACATTAATAAACTCTATAACAATGGATTTAAGACATATGCACATTTTTTGTGGCATATTGAGGTCATTCTCACACACTAGACAACCCAGGAGTATAAGTGTAGAATTTTTGGTTTTGATATCAGTTAATGGGTCATGCATGGTGTCTAGACCATAGTGATCAAGGATGTATAGTTATGTTATAAAAATATCGACCATTAATATTATTACCATCCCCAAAGTGGATCATCTTCCCATTGTCCCCTAATTAGACACTCTTTGCTAGTTGACAGCCTTTGTCATAGGAGGATGCTTTCCTAAGGCCTAATTTCTAACTGGCCTAGGACATAGATAACGTGGAACACTAGTTATTTGTGATTAAAATGGTACCATTAGAGTATAATTTTTATTCTTATCCTAATATTGAGGGTATGATAGAACAATTTATAGGATTTATGTAGAACATCAAAAATAACTCTTGTTTTGGGGCATGTAGCTCCACGCATGGGGAACAAAGTAAGTTTATAGGGGTTGGAAATTTATGTTATGATTTACTATTTTACCTGAGAGTTATTTACACATCATGTGGTGAAATTGGGTGAGATGTTATTGGTTATGTAATTATGAACCATAATTGGGTAGGTAATGGGGGATGGTTAGTGAATCATAATAGGAACATAAGATCTTATGATGTGTGATATTCGTGTGAATGTCATTCTAAGATTGTAATGTTTAAAGAGGGGTTGGGATGTTTAATGTTTCAACAAAAATGATAAAAAATATTTTCCTACATACCATTTTTTTGGATTTCTACTTAGATAGACCATGTATTTCGTTCCTGATGAGATCAATATATGGTTCTATGTTTATATAGTACATATGGTCCTCACTTTTATTAAAGAATTCATGAGTAGTGAAAGGGGGTGGTTTGTTCAAAATGTCAAAAAAATGATAATCAATGTTTTTTTGAATATATTTTTTAGTGGAATTATCCTCATCCACCCAATAATTATGATATCTAATGTAGATGATATATGATTCAAGATAATGTTATGTGTAGTAAAGGGTCCATGATGCAATATTATATGTAATACAGGACTAATTTATGGGTGTGAAATGGGAATTCCGGATAGATGACATGTGAAATGGGACATATAGAGGAATATAAGTGTGGTGAGATGTGCCTCATGATAAAAAATTTCCAATCAATGATATATATATATATATATATAACTGTTATGGTTGTTTGAACATTGTGTATTTTCCTCATATTGATGAGACATATATAAATTCAATGGGAGTTTCATGATGGTGGATGTACGGTTCCACATGAAAATGCATGGGATGTGGTCTGTGAGGGCCCGGATAATGCCCATTTGGGTTAGGATAGTAATGATGCACTGGTACATGCATCATCATTGTCTAGGCATCCCCAAAACATTGAATATTTTTTTTCCATTTTCGGATGAGAAACTAAGGGTGAAACTGGTAGGATTCAAATACAAAATCAATCAAGGAGCCTAAGGAATTGATCTATGAATGGTTTACATGACTCATGAGTTCGAGTAATAACACCCACCAATAGCTTATGGTGAGGGTGTACTACATGAAGAAGAGATCTAGATCAAGTTAGTAATGATTATTTCCAACAATATCAAGACACCCCTTGGTTGGAGGGTGATGCTTGATACCTAAATACATATAGGACTAGAAAAGAGATAGTGGGACATGAAGGTGGAGGATGGAAGACATGAGAGATACTATTGGAAGGATTACAAGGATACGTTCTTCCATCACATCTTCTTAAATATGTTGAGGGATGATAGATCCCATCAGTTCAAGATCCCATCAGCTCAAGATCCCATGTTAGAGGGATGCAAAAATTATGTATTTTACAGATAATTTCACAGGCATTTCCCAATTTGTGCCTTCCATGGTCGGCAAAGATATCACCAGGGGGAGATGTTTTGGGGATGGATTGCAAGACACCATTATGGGTGAAGTGAATATCATCATTCGGAATTTTTTTCCATATTCACTGAATTAGGTTTGATTGTTGAGGGAAAGATGACGGGATAGCCATATTCATGTATTTTGACTATTTCTGGTGATATTATCAATGATCAATTTGGTAGGTGTAAGTGAGTCCAGAATGAGTATTATTATTATTGACATACCAAACTCTCTATTAGGACGTCAAGGAGTGGTTCATCAATGGTGTTCATCCAGGATGGAAATTCAGTGCATTTTCAGACTCAATGTATGTGAGCATCATAATAATGATGGGAATTTGGTCAGATTTGGAATCATATGAAGTTATACAGGGAGCCTTCTTAGATAAATGAATGGTTGATATAGGTTCAGACTCATGGATCTGATCTAGGACTGTGAGTTTTACTTGGAGGAAATAACTTGGATAATATTGTGCGTGAATGTAATGGTAGGGGAATGGATACCCAATATTGGTGTCACTGGAAAGTAGATAGTATAGCTCCATGGGGTGGTCAAGAATTGGGTAGTCTGGCTTCATTTTATGTATATTATATTGATTAACTATGACCAAAGTAGTTTGTATACCTGATGACGGTAACATGTACACAATTATCTTGGCATGATCATCTATTTCTTATATTTTTCTAGTTTTAGTGCAAAAGGTAAACCTGTTTTATTTAGACTAACCAGACGCTAGTTATTATATGTGAATCGGATTTGATGAATGATATGTATGAGGCCAGTAAGAATTAGAACAATGATGGGAATGAATATATTTATATAGTTATGTATCACATGAGTTTACTTTTGAGAATCGATTATGATGCAAGATCTTGGGAATCTGATGAGATTCGGGACTATGGTGTGTTATGTATAAAACATATACTAATGGGAATCTCATGCAGTGAAGGATAAGATGGGTGTCATGTATAACATGGGAATGAATTTTGGAAATTATGAGGTACAAGAATGACATTTTGTCAATGGAGGAATTTTATGTTAATAGATGGTCGACAAAACCTTCAATATGTATAACGTTTCTTTTCTAAAGTGATTGGGTATGTAATTTCTATGGCATGGAGTGATACAAGGGGAATTTAATGTGATTAATCACTAAGAAATAATGGGGTGTGTTTATGAGATGTTTATTTTATATTCTATCACATTGTAGGACCTCTTAGATTGGGGATTAGTTATCATAATGTGGAGAGGCTATAATGTCCTACATTTTTGAATGTATCATTTTCCTAGGTTAACTTGATTTTATTTAATTAGTGGGTATACCAGAAAGAAATATATACTTTAGAGTCTATTTTTTAGGGAATGAACTCCCCATCACGTTTTTTTATTTGTTTTAAAGTTCATTTGGTGACATAGGGTTCTGTTGGGTTTTAGGTGTGCTGGGCACCGAAAATACATTTTTTAAAAGGTGTAGACAAAGGCGCATGATTTTATTTAACAGTGTTTCATGTAAGGGGATACCATGAAGGGTGTGTTCATGTGTTCTTTGAGTATTTTCATGGTATACACATGGGTTTTCAAACTATTCTAGTGATAATTCATGGTTAATTCAACATAGGCAGTTAGCGTTCATGGTTGGCACTTGGTCTGGCAAATATGTGTATCCAGACCACGCGACCTGTTTTAATGAGGTGAAACATTTTATATTAAGTGTTCATTATTGTAACATAAGGATTAAAACCATGAAAACTATCCATTTCCCTATTTATAATGTGGGAATGATCATTTTTACCATGGGTTATTTAAGAGGATTTCCCATCTTTCACTCCTCATACATGATTCCCTCTCCTGTACTATCCATGGAGCTCCCATTTTACTGTTCATAGACTTTGATCCTTTGTCTCCATCTGTGCTTCTAATTGAATGTTATAAAGTTCATTGGAACTATTTTTTTGGGCCGTCATTCATCTTTCTTCCTTTACTTGTTTATTTATACAACAAAATTATGAATCTATGAAAACTATTTTGCCAATTTTTAAGGAATTTGAGTAAAACTATATTTTTTAACATTTCAGATCATGTAAGGGTCTATATTCAATAAGCCAGGGCCAAAAAAAGATAGGTGTTTTCAATAATTTTATTTAATTTAATGCATGATATTTTTTATGTTATTAATTAGCCAATTTTGGTTTTATAAGGGAACCCATTAAATAATTAAATCTTTTTCTTAATGTGATAAATTGATGTTATATGACAGTACTGGGTATGTACTATTTTATTTATGTAATACTATAATGGGTAATGTGATTTTTCATATATAGGATGATTATACTGGTTTCCTTTTTTAATTAACTAAATTTTATTGATTGAATTGGATGAATGGGAACATGACGTTCATGGAAATATTTTCTAATGTTTTTTTGATCACCAATATTGGGATGATATGGTTCATCTGGGTGAAGGGATATCCCTAGATACATGGTGTAATGATGATTACCATGTTGAGGGTATAGTGTCATAGATATAACTAAAAGTTTAGTCAGAGGCAAACCTCCGACCATTTATTTAAAATAAAAGAAAAAGAGAAGTACATCAGACAAGAGAAACAAGGCGAGAATACCAGTTACATATCATAAAAGTCAGACCCATCGCCACATCCCTGATACACCATTTCCTCCGCAGTAGCCGATTCCCACTCCGAACTTTCATAATGTTCCAGAATCTTGGCATACTTCCTTCTAAGATTGAGCTTCTCCAAAGAAAGGAGCTCCTTAGAAGAGGTTGCAATCCGTCCAACCTTCCCACTAGAAGCTCTCGTAGTAATAGGCATTGGCAAGTGAGAGTAATCTTTCCGAGGCCTTCTTCGTGGTGGGTTAGTATTCACTTTCTCCACCACAGACACTCTATTTTTGCACCCCTGAACCATATCACTATAGGAGGGCTGGACCATACCACTATCATTTTCTTTCCCACTATCAGAGCAGTCCCCCCATTTACCAGAAATGTGCACCACCCTATACCCGTCACCGCCACCATGCATGCCTTTTTTCACATTACAATCTCTATCGAAGCTATCCAACAGTGAACCGTTGTCTGTATTTGCTTCAGAGCCCTTCTCAGCACTATATTTCATCTCATTCCCCAGATCTTGATCACAAGTGCCAGCACTAGCAACCCTTGACTCAACATTAGCACCTAAGGAAACATAATTTTGATCCTCATGAGTCCTTTCGGCATCCTGCTCATGATCCAGGACCAAATCAATATCCACCAGGCATGCAAACCGATTGTCATGCTCAATGTTGTTCGCCTGCCTCCCAGGTGTTTCTTGCATCCCATCCACTGTCATCTCAGCACCAATGGCATTAGCAGTTTCCTTGATAGGAGTTTCTTGATTCCCAACCAGCTTCACAGTCCCAAGATCCATGTGTTGATATTGCCTCTCAATCTCCTCTTGAGTTGGGGAATTATGACCTACAACAACAACTTTCACATCATGGACAGCGACAACGGCTGCAGGTGCCCTCACAGTTTCCAGACAGAGAGAATCCACACCACCATTCTACCCACCCAGTTCCACATCCTTCTCCACAGCAGCACAACTTCGTTCAGCATGAATATTCCTCTCAACACTAGCACTCACTTCCCTTCGGGGGCTTACCATCAAGGATGGAACCTCAAACATAGGAGTTTCAGCAGCGCCTCCTGCATCCTTAAAAGTAAAAGAAGACTCAACACTTCATTTTAGGGTATCAACATTACCCAAGTCCCGCTTTATCCTGTTAAAAATATCACTGACCTTCACTCCAGGAGGCTCCACACCTGGATTATGCAATTCATCCCCCATTCCCAGAGCCCCACTGTCCACTAAGTTCACCATCTCATGGCGAGGGAGTATTGGTTGTTCTACATTCACCCCACCATCAACCAAAAGCCCATGTGTCCTCAAACTCCCCACAGCAGCAGCTTCATGAGAATCCAAACCATCCCTCACCCTCCTGCACACCCTCCTGTTCAGAGTTCCATTTCTGCAGGCAGAGGCACAATGTCCCAGCCGATGGCACACACTGCAATAATCAACCCATGATTCAAACGTAACATCCTTCTTCCATCGGAATTCTTGCTCATCAGTAATCCACACCCAGTCCACCGGTGTCTTTGAGACATCAATCTCCACACATATGCGAGGGCAGATGGGATGACACACAGTCTCAGTTTTGATGTCTGAACACAGGTAGCAGCCGACCATGTTCCAAAGCATAGATAGAATGGTGTTGACATAGTCTGTTGGGGATAGGGTTGCTGAGCTAGTAGAGATTTATTATTCATGGGAGGAAAGACTTTATCAAACCTCGATATGTAAGGATATCAAGATGATAATGGAATTATGATTTAAGGTTTGAGGGACCTAGGAATTATTTATGGGAGTGCTGTTTTTATTCGACTTACTTAATTGATGGCATGTGAGGTGTTATATGGACTGAGGTTCCAACAATACATTTATAGGTGGATCATAAGGGCTCTCTTGGAATCACATTCTTCAAGGGATTCCTATGTGTTAAGACATGGGTCTTTTCCATTTAAAATGTATCATTGAAGACATGTATTCAATGAAATTAAATATTTGAGGGAACATTTATAGATATATACTAACATTGGACAATATAGGTAAACACACAATTGTCACTATTGACCATAATTTTTGCATGTTATTTATTAGTATGTGGGATTCCCTATGATTTTTTCTGTTCGCATACATTGTATAATTATAGATATAATGTAGAAGAACATTCATGGTGTCCTATAGTGTTCATGCTCTCACACTACATGGGACCTTTTTGGAATGTATATACTTTATGGTTCTGAAATTATGCATGGGGTCAATATAAATATGTGGACCTTGGTTCCTCCATTGTGTTACATATATATATGTACCATTATTATTGTTATGATCACAAGTTGTTATATTCTCTCCTCTATCATAGAATGTGACCCACTATTCTAATTACTATCCTTAGGCATATGAGGAGTTCCACCTATGTGGTGGGAATAATATGAGTATAGAAACATTTGGTAGTAAGAAAATTATTTTTTCAAGTGTTTTATCTTTTTTTTCAAAAAAGGATAATTTAATTTACATTGTAAAATAACATATAAAATAGTACGATTCTTGGTGATATGTACTTAAAAAATATCGAAAATTTTTTAGAGAAATTTTGATTCAATCCTTTTGATGTAAAGGGGGGGAAATTTGTTTTCAGTCATATTCAATCTGATTAGAAATAATGATTTTGATGGATGAAATGGAAGCTACAATACTTTCATTTTAAAATTTCATGATTCCAAAGATGAATGATAAATGGTTAGAAATCAAGATAGATATGTTTCATGAAGAAATCATATGATTGTCATATAAGATATATGATATCAAAGAATCATGGGAATTCTTACCAAAGTAGATATTTTTAGTGGCGTTGTTTTCCTGTGTCTGCCAAATTTTGTGGCCTCATAATCCAGAATTTATTTTATGTAAAAGGAAGCTGTTTTTGAAAAGGATTTCATGAAGAACAGTTTTCATACTATGAAGGATTGTTCATGGACTGCCTATGAGGTATGAATAGTGGAAATGGAAAATTAGAAAAGGAAGGAATCTGCATAGCATCACTATACAGACCATGAAGTGCAGTACATGAATGATGTAATGAAAATGGTTCACAGGTGCCTCACAGTTAATTGGAGGATTGAGGTAGGAAGAAAGAATTTACTTCATTGAATGGATGGAGTAATATATTATAGGATGGAAGAGACCACCACGAAGGAAGAATGGTGGTATGTAGACAGTGAAGAGGAAAATAGTTTACGGGAGGAGCGTAGTACGTAGTGAAGGATGTGGCACATTGAACATTGGAAAAATAGGTTTAGAAAAATATGAAAATTTATTTTACAATATAGTGGACCCAATTTCTATCTTTAAGGAAGCGTTAATTTCCTAATAAAGCATCTATTATAGGAGGAATAATTCTATGAAATCCAAGGAGTTCACAAAGGAGGATACTATAAAGGAAAGAGTTTCTAGGGTAGTGCATCCATGGAAGGGGAAGTAGTTTATGGGGGATCGTTTTCATGAAAGAGTTAGTGTGTAGAGAGACTTTTCAGAATAAATTTTTGGGTCTTGATAAGACACAATAGAAAATTGATCCTCTATGTATTGGAGCTCATGATGCAATGGTTGTTCGCATAGTAGGGGTAGTATGGGGATCATCAGTAGATCACGGTGCAACAACATTTTTAGATCATCAGTAGTACATGGATAATTTTTTGTATACAAGGAAACATACATATGCAAGGAAATTATAGTTCCCGGTAGAATATGTGGTCTATAAATCAGTCCCACCATGTGTTGACATTTAGTTCAGGGAGGATACATTTTGTTCATGGATGAAGTAGGATAGTACAAGGAGGACGCATGGAATATCTTACAAGCTTCTAGGTAAGAGAGAGAAGAATTATTTTGAATGATAAATTTTGTGGAAGATGATCATGAAGTACTGAAACATTTAATTGGATCATTTTGTTCTCAAAGATGCACACACACTATTATATTTTTTTCAATGTGCTAAAAAAGTGATAGATAATATCCTACTCATTGAATTTCAGAAAAAATGATAGTTATCGAGTAGACTGTGTGGGTTTGGATTGTTCCCAAACCACACCAAAGACATAGATACTCTAGTGGTGTATTTAAAATTTTATATTCTTGAGTACCTATAGATATGTGTTGGGATTTTGTATACCAGGGAAGGAAATCTTTAACAAGAGGAAAAGGTTGTTTCATAGGTAAGGAAAAATAAATGAAAATGTATCACTAATTCACCCCCTCCCCCTCTAAGTGATACTTGAATCTTGATTGGGAAACATTACTAAGGCCCAGTGTCCAATCATATCATAGAATAAATAATGTGGAAAACTGGGAGGGAGGCTACAAAGGCCATGTTACTTTGACCCAAAACTGATGGATTGTAATGGTTTATCACCCTCCACCGACTTACATGATTTCCTAGTTAAAATGTCATTGTTTTTAGTTAATCGATTTGATAGATAAATAGTAATTTGGACATGTTTGTAATAATTGAGGTATATATATTAATGTATTATAATTTATAACATTCTATAACCATATTTGTTTTGAAAAAAATTAATAAATTGATCAATTGACTTTTCACTCTATTATGGATCTTATGATTCCTTAAATGATAATTTTAGTGGATCAAGAATAATAAATTTATCTTGGATATTTAGTTCTTGTAATAATATGTAAAGTGGAAAATGATATATGAAAAACCAAAATATGATATTGTTCCTTTGAAATAGAATGTTATTACTTAATTATATTTTTATATATTCTCTTTCTAGATGATATTGTAATCCCTCAACTCTAGGAAAAGAATATTGAAACAAAATTTTATCATAATACCTTCATTTATGTAGAATTAAGAGTGTTTTAAATCATCATGAATTATTTGTTTTTGGGTCCTCAAAAATACATTGCACATTCAATTTCATTTTATTATTTATCTTTATAACTCTCTATAATTGTATAAACATTTCTTCCATTACTATATCTTAACATTAGAAAAATGTTCTCCTAATAAAAAAACTAGTTTTTTGTCATTCCGAATCAATTTTGTACATAACTTTATATCTTACTAAGAAGATTATTTATTTAACATCTATTGTTATGGATTTCAATAAACTTATTTTGAAATTTCAAATCCTTCATTATCTACATCAATATTAAATTGAGACGATGAAATTTATTTCTATGGGTAGAACGTAACACCCTGAGATTTCTATAATCGTAACAACTTATTCGATAGCAAGTACGACACACATCACAATGTTTGGAATAAAATGTAACTTACATAGGATTTATGATACATTCATTTTTAAATTAATTCATTCTCATATATTTCATTTGACGCATGATGCACAATGCTTAATCAAAACATGATACTCTGTTAAAAGATTATTATATAATCTTCACAATTATAATATAGTGGTTATGTAAGAGGGTATGAATATTAAAAAAATAATTATAAAAATGTTATGGTTTTCAAATACATAAAATAAATTCAATGGGTATTTAATGATTACATATAAAATATTTATCATCTGAAAGTAAATGAAGTGTTTTTTGAAAAACTAAATTTTCCTAAAAGGCAGTTTAATTGAATTTTTCAAACATGATATGTAATTAATTTTTACCACATTTAGAAATTTTATTTTAAAAATTAATGTATATTTTTAAAATAATTATATATATATTATTTTGGGGTAAATTGTTTTTGATTTTTATGAAATGCTTCATTTTTTATGAATAGATAAAAATTTGGTTTATTACTAATAACTACCTTTTAAATTAAAATATTTTAAATGATAAATTATATTTGAAATTGGATTTAATGTAAAATTAGTCCAATTATATTAATATGTTCCTAATTATGTTTATGGGAATTAATATAAAATTGAATTTTGATATTTTAATCTTCTATAGTTTTTAGAATTTCACATTGAAAACCTACTTTTTCAACACGTCTGGGGGTATACTTTGAAATTCAATTCTACCACTTCTATGAATTAAATTAATAAAATAGATTCTATATTTATAATAGGAATTATTTATGTTTTCCAATATGTCCAACATTAATTTTTAACAAAATTAATAGGGAATAGAGTAAATATTAATTAAGTTTCATAAGGTAAAAATTCGTTTACTATGGGGTTAAACAAAGAAGAGGAGGGTTAAAATGACCTAAAAACAATAAAAATTTGAATTTATTACCATATTTACACCATATATTATCCAGAATTTGAACATAAGGTTGTTTTTATAATTTTTCTGTGTAGTTGACTTAATCATTTTGGATTCATTTTGAAAATTCTATGTAATTTCCAAGAGTGTACATTTTCCCTGCTTATAAAAGTTCATTCCTTCCCCTCACTTATTCACACCCATATATCCCATTTTCTCTACAAAAACCTGAAAAAATATATCCCCAACATCTATAAAATTATTCTAGCGCATCTAGTCCTCCCAAAAGATCCTCTAAAGGGTTTTTAAAAGTACCTATGTAAGGTGTTTCTCTAAAATATGGTATTTATAATAACAAAGAACATTACCTTTCTTTCTTATTTTCCCATATTTAAATATTTATTGGAAATAAAATAATATTAAACAAGTAAAATAAAAATAATGAGGTGTTATTATGTGGATGTTATAATATTTACCCTTCTCCACATCCATCAAATGGGAAACAAAACCACTGATCGTGTGTACGATGGACTACCGCCTCACAAAGCGATGTACTTTGTTTACCATTATCATCTTTCAAGGATGGATATAATGTTTAATTTACCACTTATAAGTCATATTAACATTATTATTATAAATTAGAAATATTAATATAATATATTCCTATCTACATTTCATTCCGTTTGAAAGAGAACAATTTCACTCATCTGTATGGAAGACTACCGTCTCAAAAAGCGATGTGAATCATTTTTCACTTAATATATACATAGAATATAATAAGGAATAAAATAATGAGTTTATGTAATATATATGAAATTATATTTTAATAAAATATATATCACCCACATCCTAACCCTTTCACTCATTAATTGAATTATGTCATCACTCTTGTATACGCAAGTCCTACAATCTCTAGGAAGTGACACGAATAATTTTTCTGGATGTCCCATTGAAGTGATCATAATACTAGTAGTAGTAAATGATTCATACCAACCTTCAGGTAGAGGATAATGGGAAACAAACATAATGAAACTAGTAAATGATACAATGGACAAGAGATATATTCCATGTATAAAAGATTACACATTGTGTCATAGGGGTTACACACCATGTCCCTTGATCCTGGGTTCTTCTCCTATAAATGACTCATTTCATTCAAACCATGTCCTTGTAGATAATGTGTACACTATGTGTAAAAGTTACCCATAATGTGTCCCTATATTTTAGGACCTTCCATTGTACTCTATGCATGTGATAGTACACTACATCATCTTGTGTATAAATGCCCATGTTCCAGTACATGGGGTAACCTATGTATATGATCCATGACTTGATGAGTGTGGCAATACACACCTATAGGCACCTTGTGTATTCCACCGGTCACTGTGTACTTCCCAAATAAGACACCATGTATCTAGGGAGGAACCACATGTTGTGTGATAGGGGCCCCACATCGTGTGATGTTTAATATCCTACCCAAAACCCCAGTTTCCATTCAAGGAGCCCCACACGCTTTTTAATACATGATTACAATCTGTGGGTATCAGGACATTCTTGAATCTATAGTTCATCCTCCTACTAGCTCCCACACTTCAATCACCTTCATATCTGGTTCCAATATCACGGGATTCACTCATGTACCTCAACTTAATCATTGATATCAATGAGAAAGAAGTTTAGATAGTTGAATATTATTGTAAAATAGAATCATTCAGCTGAGTCATCTTCCTTGCATCTCACTCAAAAATTGAGGGACTCCAAACCAGATCAATCTATTCTCCACTACTACAATCACACATCCATTGTGTTATACGAATCGTAGATCTAATATCACGGAAAATTGCATTATGAAACACATGTGAAATGATTAATTCACCAGAATATCTTCGAACTTTAGAAAAATGAATAATTAACCAGATGAATGATGATTGTGTGTGAAAAACACAATCAATCAAGAGGAAAAAACCTAAAACAATTCTTGTTTATATCTTCTATACTTTCCTTTGTAATGAAAAAAGGGTAATGAAAAATTAATCACAAAGAGAAATTATCCTGAAAAGACACAATATATAAACCAATAATACAGGGCGATCGATCCACAAATCAATTTGATCATTGATTGATTATTTTTCATCATATAATTTAAGAATGTGGATGAAATCAAAATCAAAAAACATTCCCTAACTAAATTCATTTATATGGCTGATGAAGAATGATGTGTCATTATCATCATTTGTAGGATCCATCAAATGCGAGGTTCATCTATTGTAAATCAACAATCTACCACTAATGTTATCCTTAAATGATTTTATAGGGATCATCTAAATGTACTCAAGTGGTTCTAGGGTTATGAAAATAAGCATAGAAATTCTCTATAATAATCTATTTGAAGACACTTCAATCGCTAAGTAAAAAATTAAAAATAAAATTACTTAATTGAATTATTTTATTATATTCTCTTCTGAGGATATTTCTACAAATAATCCATGACAAATAATTTTATGTCACACCTTGGGAAAACCACATTTTTGATTCAAAAAATGTCCCCATATTTATTACCCTGGGAACCCTTTTAGAAATTATTTGACATTTTTAGGAAAATTTAGCCCATGTTCTCTTTAATATATTTGATATATTTCAAAAATTTGTTCTAGGAATATATGGATTTGAAAGAGTACATATTATAAGTGATTTTTCTTGAAAATAATACATATAATATTCAAATCTTATACATAGAAAATACAAAACATTAAATTATCCCCACCATGGGGCATTAGGTCCCCAATAAGCCAAAAGAAGAGTTACGCATTAAGATATGGTTACTGAGAATTAATATGGGCCTCCTGATCCCATGTTCACTCTTAAAGACTCATGTACATCTATCATAGACACACCAAAAAAATTTATCTCCCATGGAGGATCCACTCTTTCTGATCCTTGATCTCTATCTGGTACACAATAAAGGTTTATCTTCCCTCAATGTTCAATAAGCTATACAGATAATATATGATGGGTCATACAAATACCTCCTTGGCTATGACACATGGAATACATCATGATCCCTATATAACTGAAATGTTTGATAAAAGTGGTATAACACCTCTCTATCTCGACATAGTTTATGGAGAGGGCTGATGAAACTCAAAGATAGCTCACCTCCCGGGCCAAATATCTATAATCTGTATCAAGGTGAAACACATATAATAACATGGTCTCCTTCATCAATCTCCAAATGCATCCATTACCTATAATTATATGACTTATAATGTATTTGTAAATTATACATCCATTCCAATATTATTTTCACCTTCTTGGATTTAGAGCACACCAATTATGGTCTCTTGAGTGATAACGCTCCCATGTCAATCTTGCAAAGTGGTGACATGCAGGGTTTCCAGTAAAAGGCATTTAATAGTGCAATAACGATGGTGTAATTTTATTTATTATTTTACATAAACTCCACATGAGGGAGGATATACTACCAACTATGTCCAATGTACGACATCCATTAACGCAAAATGTACTCCAGAACCTGAATAGTTTCCACAGTTTGGACATCGTTTTGTTGGAGAAACTCTATGCTCTAGTCTACGCAAGTCCTAAAACCCTATTATAATCACTTAAATAACCATGATGTAACGTGAGCTTCATGATCCAAAAAACCTTCAATCGGACTTCACAGATTCAAAATATATCTCATAAATAGAGGTGTCTCATGGTCTCCACTGATCTAAGGACGTAGATAGCAAAAAAATGGGCCAACATTATGAGTCTGTCTATGACCACCCATATTGATTGATGTACCTAGTACATGCATGGTAATACCATCAAAAATTCTATATATATTCCATCCCACTTCCATTATTTCACCAAAATGGGTTGAGTTAAACCTACTTGAATGTTGTGTTCGTCCTTCACTTTTTGTCAAGTAAGACATCAAGAGATGAATTGAGAAACCCTTTCGTCATTAATGGACACCATAATTGTTGTTGGATCTCTAGTTACATCATTTATATAGTATGATGTACCACCAAACGAGATGCATGAAAAATTATCATAAAATCCTCCGGAATCTTTATAGGTACGATCGTGCTTCCTTTGAAATGATTGATGTGATCCCCACCATTTGAAAATCAATCAAGAGAATTCTCTATGGATATCTGATCATCTGTGGACATTCTTTTGGTATCCCAAATTTTTTCCTCATTGATTTTTTTTATGTGTGGAGGGGTGAAAACAATCAACTGGGGTTAATCATCTCCATATCCCTTCATGATAGATAGTAGCAATGAGACCAACTACTCTGATTCCTTATTTAGAAATCACGAACAAGATCGACATCTGAGATAATATGCTATCATGTTACCATTATAATGAGTATAGACAATTTATAAGTCATAATATTCAGGGAAACCGAACAATAACCTATATCTCAACTTCGAATCCTTCATAGTAGAAATATACTTGAGATTCATGTGATTGGAAAAAATGGAAAACCGCTCTCCCATGGGGTAGTGTCACCAATTCTTCCAATTGAATACAACCCCTTCTAACTCTTGAAAGGGGGTCATGTAGTCTGCACATGTGGCCTCAACTAACAATAACGATAGGAAATCATTATTTTCCTCTACATCTAAACACAACCATTCATGGTTTTAGATGCATCAAATAAAACTATGTACTGACCAACCTTCTTTATTAATCTAATGATGGAAGCACTCATGAAACACTATTTCATCTTTTGAGTGTCCTATTGATGCCTTTCTCTCACAAAAAGTGATTTCCCCTTTCATGTAAAAGCTCTCATGTGTGACGAGACTCTGAAGAAATCAGTTATGAATATCTATGAATATCATGAAAAATCAATTAAACTCCATGCCTCTATCACATTATTTGGTGGTTCCCATGAAAACAATGCCTTTAACATGCCTAGGTCTATTAACTATCTATCTATTTAGATAACATGGCCTAGAAAGTGGAACACATGTATTCTAAACTAACTCTTTGAGAGATTTACCTAAAGTGGGAGCTCTCAGTGTATGGACTAATTCACAAACATGACATATTTTAAATGTAATTTTCATTTAATTTCCATTCATGCTATGTTTTGGGGGTTTTACTAGCTTTTTTTAGTAAAGGGTGAGTTTTCATGATTTGGGCCAAACCGTGAGCCCAATCCTAGATTTAAAAACATTTTTTGTTTATTTTATAACTATTTAATTTTGTATATATATTTCACCCATTCCACTTCCAAAATGGCATCCCCTGACCTATTAACACCACCATTGAAATTTTTAACATTTACTAATCGATAATAACTGTGGATTTGGGATTTTATTTAAGGAATTGGGCCATCCCAAAGGCCAATTTGCAGTTAGAAAAAACCAAATTATTTAATAACATATTAATATTTTATGATTTTTTGGTGATTACATGTGTCATCCAATCCTTCTGAACCCTATGGCACGCCAATCCTCCCCCCCACTTCAATGCTCATATTCCTCACGAATTAGTGTAGAACATAATAGGATTTCTGAAATTATTCCGATTGGAAGAGGTAACTTCTTTCCTTCAAAACTTTCTCAATTCGTACTAAATTCCCTCCATTCCCTTTCCTAATTTGTCTTTGACACCCCCCTTGGAACATAATATATATTTCATCCCTCCAAGTCACACAAAACCGCTTTGGAAACCCATTTTGATGGGGGATTTGGTGGAAGAACATCAAAGAATTGTAAGTAAGTGTATCTCCTTCTTAGTTCCTCCCATTTCTATATAGTATATTTCTATTTCCTTGAAGTACCAAATGACCAGGGTTAGTTTTTCTAATATAGGGTTTATCCTTTGGATTTCTTGATAAATTCATGTTGTTTTAGGTATGATGTAGTTCCCTTTTGTTGTGGCGGTGGTGCGACTGGATTTTCACATGGTGATTCAATGGTTTCCTTTGATTTGGAAGATGATTCCAATGTTTATGAATTCATTGTGTATTATCATTCTATATTTATCATATCTTCAGGTTTCTTTAATTTTGGGATTGTTGAAAATTTTACTTTAGTGGTGTTTTTATCGCAATTTAATTTTAAATTCCAATTTGGTGTGAAATTGGTGGGTTTCTATAGAAAAGTTGTATTGTTTTATAAGGGGATTCCATAAAAAACATAGTTGTTTTTATTAAACTGTATTAGAGATTAAAATATTGTTTTTAATGTTTTTCCTCTTTGGTTGTTTCTGCGTAGACGGTTTTTAATGGTATTTGTGGAACATGTGAACAATAAGTGCCATGTTAGTGTGTAAATTGAGGTTTCACAAAGCTATCATTTCTTAGTTCACATGGGAATGACCTAAAATTGATTTTTTTATTTCATTGAAATTTATTAGGCTGAATTTTAGGTTTTGGTAAATTTCAAGTGTGCACATAGTGTAAAAAGTGGGTTTTCTAGAGTTTTGGGATCAAAACAATGCGGGATTTTGAGAAAATGATTCATTTTAAAATCAAAGTGTTTTATTGCGTGTTTTAAATTGTTTAAAATTCATATAGCAATTGTACTATTTTTATGTGACCATCATTTGTAGTTTATATGAAAATGGATTTATATAGCATGCTGAAATTGTTTGAGTATAGAGGGGGATGCCCGGGTACCTAGGTGGAGCAGATGTGTACTCGTTTGGGTAGTGGAACAGATGAGTTTTGTCCCTATTTCACTTATTATTTGGACAATTACAACTCTAAATAACTATATGGATGATGAATTTGGACTACTAGGTTATAGGTATGTTTCATACTAGTGGCTCATGCATGAGAACAAATTTTACTATGTTTACTTTACACTGAGGTAACAGGTACATGGTGCCTAAGACTATCTAGTACCTAAGGGTGTTCCTGAATTTGTTTCTCATTGGTGTTTTTATTTGAAAGTGTATTTGGGTGTTGTTGGTTTTATATTATAGTATCTAATTTTAGTATTTAAATGTATTTTCAATTCTGAATATTTAATCTTGAAAACTATTTTCAATTGAATGTTTCTTTTCTTGGAATTTGTTTCTACTATTCGTTGCATATGAAAACTACTTTGTTTTTCACAATATACCACATTCTATTTGGAATCATTGGGTGGTGTTCAAATGGGCTTAGGCTTAAACCCTACCTATACCCCTTGTGTGTAATTAGATGTTATTATTCAAGACTCAGGAAAAGGGAAGGCTATGGGTGTTAGAGGTTCTGGGTGTTGGTTCTAATCCTTGGTGCAGAGTTGTGGAGACGGCTGGTGGGTGATGAAGCCATGTCATGTAGAGTCATAGGGACTATTTTGTAGTCATTTAATTGTGAAATTTGTCCTTTTTACTGCATTTGAACTTATGTATTCAGTTCTGATTTTTTTATAATCCTTGTTTCATATGAAATTTTCAGATTCTATTTATCAAATGTTTTTGTTGTTTTATCTATACATATTAGGGTAAAGTTTTACCAAACAAAGATAAATGATACCCAGGAACTTGTGCCTGTCAGTGAGGATAGGGAATGCCCTTCAGGACTGGCAATGGATTGTATTTGGTGCTGATAATAGTTGCGACTAGATTTGGTTTGTGAGAAAATATTATCAGAGAATGTTAATGTATTTGGGTTATATTTATATTTTGGGATGTTATAGGATAGAAATATGCTAGGAATATCGAGGATCAAGGTTTTGGTTATGAGTAGGGTGCCTGGACCACACGTCTCATGGAATTCCTCGAGTCACTAGGGGACGTTTTAATTTATGGATTGACTCCACTTCTTGGTGAGGCGTGTGGGCTACAGACCACATGTGGACATTGGGCGGAGGTGGAGTAGTTATTTATTTTATTACATTAATGTGTTTATATTATATATATTTGATTTCATTGATTAAAATTTTCATAGTTGTTGTATTGATTTTTTTTGACTGTTTCATTTAGTAGCAACCTGCCACCACAGAATGCTCCCTCGCACCCACGTGAGGATGCTGAAGAGAGTTCTCCCATGCCGATTGATCAGAGGCTAGTGGAGGCTGTGGTCCAGGATATCCAAGCTCTGTTATAGGGACCGAATCCTTTTACTATTCCTTTTAGAGAATAATAGACGGGTCCTAGAAAAGATAAAGATTGGGAGTTTTTTAAAAACAAGCCCCATACCTTCTGAGCTAGCTCATAACCCCAGGATGTTGAGGAATGGATCAAGATGATCTAGAATATGTTTGTGTTTTTGGAAACTCCCTAGGAGATTAGGGCGATGTGTACGTCTTTTCTATTAGAGGTTCTTAGCCTTAATTGGTGGGAGTGAGTGTTTCAGACTGGGAAGAATGAGAAGATTCATTGGGGAGATTTCATGTCCATCATCAATGAACAGTACTGACCTAAGGTCTTGGAATATGAAAGGTCCTAATAGTTCTTGAACCTTGATCAGGGGAATCATTCTATTATGGAGTATGCAAACCATTTTTCTAAGTTTGTTCGTTATGTCCCTAAAATTGTATTGAATGAATATTTGAAGGTTGAGAGGTTTGAGAAAGGCTTGTGACCAGAGACATACTCACAGGACTTCTTATTCATGTTGAGGACCTATGCATAGGTTGTTGAATGGGAATGTATGGTGGAGATCGACCATAATAATAGGGCTGAGTTTTTAGGGATAGTATCAGCAGTGGGATGTGGAAGCTCCATAGAGAAGAAGATGAGGCGGGAGGATCCATTGAAGAAGGGAGGTGGCAGTTCATGCCACTCCTCTATGTACTTTTCATCTATGGTTTCTAATATGAGATCAGTCATGTGCCACCAGTGTGGGAAGCATGGGAAAATGTGACAAAAATTTCCAATTCTTCGAAGCCTCGTTACCAATGTGGATGTCTGGGTCATTTGTAGTGGTTCTGCAAGGTTTCACATCCACATTCGAGTGGGGCAGGGTCAACAGCTCCAAGAGGAGTTCCAATACAGTCTAGGTCGTTGAGGATGGAATGATCTCTATTTTCTGGTCATGGTGGTAGGGTTGGGTCATATTCTAGGAGCACCTATTTTAGGACACATCCACAGTCTAGCGGTCGTCCTCAGGTAGAGAACAGACATCTCCATGTGGTGGATCAGGAACCAGTAGGATCATAAGTGGGATCGTTGACATTTCTAGGTATAGTTCTGGTCGTATCTTCTATTGATGCTATTTTTTTAAAATGGTGCCTCTGTTTCATTAATTTTTTTTTCATTTTTGGGACACACTAAACATTCCGACCATGGTGATTTCTTTTGCGATGTAGTTTTTTTCGCATCAGGAAATAAAGAAGGAGAAGGGCCTTCATTTCCCGTCGTGTGCGCTTTCCATGTCAAGGGTCGAGATGGAGAAGAACCTCATTGTCTTAGACATGGATTTTTTTTACATCATACATGGAATGGATTTTCTAGTAAAATTCATTTCACATGTCAATTACTACAGATGGAGAGTGAGTTTCACAACACCTAATGGGAGTCATCATGTTTTTCGTAGAGAATGAGATCCTCGGTTGGGTCGAGCATGGCCTCCACTCCTAGAGTTGGGAAATATTATATTTTAGTTATCTTAACTAATGCTAGAGGATGACAGTCTTTCCCTTGAAGGAGAACTACCTCATGTAGTGAATGAGTTTCCGGAGTTATTCTAGGATGATTTTTCAGGTTTTCCCTTGGAGCGGTACGTGGAGTTTTTGATTGATCTCATGTCGGGAACACATCCTATATATCTTCCATCATACCTTATGGACCCAACTGAGATGAGGGAATTAAATGTACTCCCAGATGACTTAGAATCCAAAGGATTAATTTTCCCGAGCGTCTCTCCTAAGGCTGCTCTTATATTGTTCAAGAAAAAGGCTGGTTAATCATTCCAGTTGTGCATTGACTACCAGAAGGTGAATAAGGTAACAATTAAGAACAAATACCATTCCTCCTGAATATATTATTTGTTTGATCAGTTGAAGGGGGAAAAGTTGTTCTCAAAGATAGACCTGCATTTAGGGAATCATCAACTCGGGGTGAAAGAGTCAGTTTTCCAATGATAGCCTTCTGAACAAGTACGACCACTATGAATATTTGATCATGCCCTTCAGATTGACCAATGATCTAGTGGTCTTTATGTATCTCATGAATAGGGCGTTCCATTAGTATCATGATTCCTTCACTGTGGTGTTCATGGATGAAATTCTAGTATACTCTGGCTCTGATGAGGAACAAGGACATCACTTGAGGATCGCCTTGGGAACATTGGGAGATCACCGCCTCTATGTTAATTTTTCAAAGAGAACATTTTGGATCAGGGAAGTGAGATTTATGGGGAATATTATCTCTGAGTAGAGGGTTTTAGTAGACCCTGAGATGAATTGTACGATTATGTCAGGGGAGAAGCCGAAGAATGTGTTCGATATTAGATGTTTCCTTGGCCTGGCTGGTTATTACAGACGATTCGTTTGGGATTTATCTTGGCTTTATTCACTGATGAATGTGCTCACCCAGAAAGGGGTGAAGTTTGTATGGGCCCCAGAATGTTAAGTAGCGTTCGAGGAACTAATGAGGTGGTTGAATACCCCCCACCCCCACCCCGTGCTGATTTCTCTAGAGGCACAAAATTTATATGTGGTCTATTGTGATGCTTCAGTTACAGGTCCTGGGAGTGTGCTTCTGCCTAATGTTCACATGGTGGAGTATAGATCTCACAAACTCCAGAAACTTGATAAAAACATCATGATCCATGAATTGGAGTTGGAAGTAGTGATGTATGATTTGAAGACTTGGAGTCACTACCTCTTGGGGGAGAAGTTTTTGGTTTACTATGATCACAAAATCTTGGCCTATATATTCTCATAGAAGGACCTCATCTTGAAACAAATTAGTTGGATGGATTACTTTTAGGTGTTTAAATTTTACATTATATATACCCTAGGAATAAATTATGTGGTGGATGATGCTCTGAGAAGACGAGTTCCATTGTAGTATTTGAGGAAGTACATGGATGAGTGGACTTTGATGGGGAACTTTTCTCAGATGCATGTGTAAACCAGGGAACACAATGGAGGTGTGTTCATGGAAATCATCAAGTTTAATCTTTTTTTGTTAGATTTGAATCAGTGGGGACAACCCAGTGATGAGGTTTTTCAGTAGTCAAAGTAGTTTTTTCATGGTGTGGAGGCATCCTCTGAGTTATTGTCATCTCATGAGGGCATCTTTTGCTTCAAGGGTTGTTCAGTACTGTTGTTGTCTCTGCGGAATGTGGTGATGGAGGATAACATCCACTCTCAGTGGGATGTCCATCCATGTGCCACTAAGATTTATTATGACGTCCTTCAGTGGTTATGGTGGCCTGGTATAATATGACATATAGTGTAAATTATTTTGAGTTTCTATTCATGCTAGAAAGGGAAGGAAGAGCATCAAAGGCCTTCTGGTTTTCTCAATCCATTAAACATTCCAACATAGAACCAGGATGAGGTCTCCATGGACATTATTTTTGTCTTACCTCATACACCTCGTTGTAAGAATTCCATTTGGGTAGTGATTGATCATTTGGTCAAATCATCCGACTTCATTCTTGTTAGAGATACAACTAAAGTGGATGAGTTGGGACGTTTGTATCTTCAAGAGGCGGTGAGACTCCATCGTATGTCGTTAGTAGTTTTCTCAGATAAAGACCCATGTTTCCCTTCTTGGTTCTGTGAAGGCCTTCAAAAGGACTTGGGGTCTCAGATTAAGATGAGCATGACATACCAACTTCTGACGGATAGTCAAATAGAGTAGACAAATCAAATATTGGAAGAGATGATTCTTGCATGTGTCATGGACTTTGGAGGCTCCTAAGAAAACCCTTTTGGGTTTGATGAATTTTCATATAAAAACAGTTACCCTTCCTCAACACGAATGGATCCTTTTGAGGTGCTCTATGGATGACATTGATGGTCCACCCTATGTTCGGATGAGGTTGGTGAGACCTCACTGCTGCGACAGAGTGTGGTATAAGAGATGTGTGAGAAGGTCAAATTGATCAGGCAGTTCTTATGGACAACTTAGAGTCGTCTTAAATTTTATGCTGACTGGAGGCGTCATGCCCTAGATTTTTCTATGGGTGACAGTATTTTTGAATGGGGCCCCGCCTCTAGGACATCATCGATTATAGAAGAAAGGAAATCTGACGCCATGATATGTCAGCACTTTTTAGATCACTGAGCATATAGGCAGAGTTTCATACTGGTTGGCCCTACCTTCTCAATTGAGGTCCATCCATGACGTCTTCCATGTGTCTGAGTTGAATAAATACAACCTGGTTCCATCCCATGTGTTGAGTTGGGATGAACTGGAGATAGAGCCCGACTTGTCAGTTTTTTGAATGGAAAATGAAAATAGTGGACTCCCAAGAAAATGTTCTTTGAGGTATGTCTATTCCGCCAGTCCAGGTTTGTTGGAAGTATGGTAATAACACACATGAGACATGGGAGCAGAAGGCATGGGTTGAGGAAGAGTATTCATTCCAGTTTTCTGATAAACATCAGGTTTATTTTCTGGGAGAGAAAGTATTCATGGTGGGGAGAATTGTCACTTAAATGACATATTTTGAAGGTATTTTTTCATATAATTTCCATTCTTTTTTTGTGGGTTTCTCGTGATTTTTTTAGGAATGGGTGAGTTTTTGTTATTTGGGCCACACCGTTAGCCCATTGCCAGATTGAAAAACCAATTTTTATTCTTTTATAAGTATTTAATTTATTAATATATTTCACCCATTTCATATCCAAAAATGGAATCCCCATACCTATGAATACCACCATTGCAATTTGGAACCTTTAGTCATCAATAAAAATGATGGATTTGGGTTTTTATTTAACAAATTAGGCCAGCCCGAAATACCATTTCATGTTTTAAAAACAAAAATGATTATTTTGTAACATATTCAGTTTTTATGGGTTTTTAGTGATTCCAAGTGTCACCCAATCCCAGTGAACTCCATAACGCGGACATCCTCTTTCCCCCCTCTTTAAATCTCGTATTCATTGTCAATTTGTGCAGAACTTCATAGGGTTTCTCAAATAATCTTTAAATGAAGAGGGAAATTAGTTCATTCATATCTATCTCAATCCATAATCTTTTTCCTACATTAAAATTCCAAATTAGACCCCTCCTCTTATTTGAACATAAAATCTATTTCAGCCCTCTAAGACTCACAAAACCTAATTGGGACCCCATTTTGATATGGGATTTGGTGGAGCATCTTCAAGGAATCTCAAATAAGTGTCTCTCCTCCTTAGTTCCTCCCCATTACATGATGTTTCATTCAATTTCCATGAAGTCACCAATGAAATGGGGGTAGGATTTTTAACCTATGGTTTATACATGGGTTTTCTAGGTCAATTATTGTGGTTTTAGGTTTGATATATGTCCCTCTTGGTGTGGTAGTGGTGTGACTAGATTTTCATACAGTGATTCATGGGTTTCCTTTTATTTCGTATGAGATTCCAATGTTTATGAAATCATTTTGTATTATCAATATTTATTTACCATATATTCAGGTTTATCTCATTATATGATATCGGCATAAATTAGTTATAGTGTTTTTTTATTGCAATTAAATTTTAAATGACTATTCGTTTTGAAATTGGGGGTTTTCCAAAGAAATGTTTTATTGGTTTATTTGGGGATTCACTATAAATGCATATTTGTTTTTATTTAATTGTAATAGGGATGAAATTTTTTTTTGAATTTTTATCCCCATTGTTTGTTGCTGTGAAAATGGGTTTTAAAGGTATTTGAGGAACCTGTGAACATTAAGTACTATGTTTGTATGTAAATAAAGGTTTTAGAAATATATCATTTCTTTCTTAATTGAAGCTACTCAAAAATTGATGTGTTAGTTTCATTGAAATGTAATACGATGAATTTTATGTTTTGTTAACATAAAAGTGTGCACATAGTGTACAACGTTGGGGGTTTCCAGGAGTTTTGGGTGCAAAACAATGCGGGATTTTGGTAAGTTGTTTCATTTAAAAATCAAAGTCTTTTGTTGTGTGTTTTAAGTGGTTTAAAATGTGTATAACTATTTTAATGTTTTTATGTTACCATTAGTGGGGGTCATTATAAAGAGATTTATTTATCATGGTGAAATTGTTTGAGGACAAAGGGGGATGCCTGGTTACCTATGTGGGTCAGATAAATACTAGTACGGCTTGTGGACCAGATGGGTTTTGCCTCGGTC
The DNA here is from genome assembly GCA_963277665.1 of Viscum album. Lineage (NCBI taxonomy): Eukaryota > Viridiplantae > Streptophyta > Magnoliopsida > Santalales > Viscaceae > Viscum > Viscum album. The sequence continues at coordinate 1,429,314,770 of OY728152.1, forward strand.
TCACATAGAATTCGGATAATGACAATATTAACTAAACAATATGGATGATTATTGGGGACCAATAGGTTATTGGTATGTTCCCTACTAGCAGTTCATTCATTAGAATAGTTTTTACTCTGGTAACTATACACCAATGTACATGGTACATAGGGCCCGATACTATCTAGAGCCTTGAGGTGTTCCTGATTTTATTGCTCATAGGATTTTTGTATTTGACCATGTATGTGGTTTTATTTGGAATTATATTAATATAGGTAACATTACAATTAAAATTTTCTAATATTCATAATATTTTAACTTGAAAACTATTTTTAATTGAATGTTTCATTTCTTGGAATTTGTCACCGGTTTTCATTGCATATTAAAACTGCTTGCCTTTTAACATTGTACTGCATGCTCTTTATAATAATTGGGTGGTATCCTATTGGGATTAGGCTCACACACTACATACACCCATTGGGTGTAATTAAATTTTAGTATTCTTGAATCAGGTAAAAGTAACGCTATGGGTGATTGCGGTTCATGGTGTTAGCTCACATCCTTGGTGTAGAGTTGTAGAAAAAACTTGTGGGTGATAACCCCACGTATTGTGGAGTCCATGGGTCTATTTGTATGTTGTTTCTATGTGTCTTTTGACCATTTTTAGTTTCATTGAACTTATGTATTTAGTTCTAGATTTTTTTATAAACATTGATTGGAATGAATTTTTCTAATTCTGTTTATCAAATGTTTTTGATGTTTTATGTATATATATTCAACTAAATCATTCCCAACCCAAGATAAATGATACCCAGGAACTTGTGAAATCCCATGGGGATAGGGAAGACCCTTTAGGCCTTGCCACGATCTATGTTTGGTGTCGGTAATAGTGATGACCAAATTCGGTTCGTGATATCTAAAACCATCCTAATGTGTATGGTGTGCTGCTCATTAGACCATGAGTACACAAGGATATGGTCAATAAAGACTACCATGAACTAACCTAAGAGAGAATAAAATATCTAGTTCATTATTCCCATGAACACTGTTAGGGAATTATTCATGTCTAATGGAGTAACCTGGTACTCATAGTGACACTAGAAACATCTGAATTTCATCTTTGGTATGTCCTCATTTCATACTAATTACCAATGATAGCCTGACTAAGGTCAAAATAGATAACCATCATGTTCCTATAAACTAATCAAATAGGTCATCCATCCATGGCATTGGATACTTGTTTTTCATGATCACCCAGTTCAAGTGCTGGTAGTCCGCACCCAACCTCCAAATCCCGTGTTCCTTCTTGGAAAAACAATTCGGGCTTCCGAAGGTGTAAAAATGGTTCTCACGAATCCATTCATAATTAATTCCTCAAAAATGACCATCAGCTCATTATTATAAATGGGAATAAGCTAATATGATGGAATATATATCACTGTCATCGTATGGTGTAGATATAGGAATAATTATATCATTCAGTAGGGTGGTAAACATAGACCTTCGTTAGGAATGACATCCCCATGCTCTTCTTCCACTATAAGAAACTAGAAACTCCGGAAATATACTATAAGAAGGGATAGGCTATCCATCTGATGAGTAATCGGATGCACCCTTCTATGAATGAGTACATCCTACATTTAATGGGTTTCCATTTCACTAATAAAAGAAAAATTATTTTTTTTCACTGTGAACACACCACAACCTTACCATAAAATAGTCAATTTGGGGAATAACTGCATATAAAACATTTATACCAAGAATGGAATCATAAGGCCTTGATGCTAGAACCATGAGATCCCATCCAAAACTATCACCTCTATGTTCCATGCCACACTTTCGACATAATATTTTGATCATCATGTCTTATCTAGTTGGATCCTCCAAGCGTAAGGGTCGAGTTAATGGATTAATTGTAATGTCAATGTCCTGAATAAGGTATGGATCAAGAAAATAATTAATAGAACATCTGTGTATCTATACTGCAGCAACATATTAAAAAACAAATATCATACCTTGAATCATTCCTGAAGATTTTATGTCATAATATTCAACCATATCTATCTATCCCCTTCCATGTCCTCTAGATCCCTGAGCCTAGTGTAGACCACCGAAATTTTGTAGTGGTAACATTTCAAAACATCAATCACATCCAACTACTCTCATAACTCCTCTTCCATTCCCTACAACTTGATAAACTTCTTGATCCTTCCACTATCTCTATCTGAGTGGTGAAACTATGATTTATTTATCACCTATATGGGGGGATGGACAATCTCGGGTGAGATTTCTTCTACCATTACATGAGTAGCACTTCATCTCTCTAGGATGACAGGACCCACCGTTTTGTCCTTGAACCGAAGATCCTCCATCCCGAGACATCCTCCTAAAATGCTTCACACTTCTATGAATATGAGATAGAGTTTTGCTCCCGGATGCCAAGGCCTCTACTCCAGATTTCCCACCACTAAAACCTAAGGGATTTATCTCCTATTAAATGAATATTTCAACCACCAATGTTCATTATATCACCCATGCATATGTATGAATTCATAGAGGGATAATACTATCTCAGATATCTCAACGCACACATATCTTGAATGATCAATCCCGAAAATATTTGATCATGAACCATATCCATCAAGTATCTAAAGTTGTTTTTAATCTACTATGAATACTATGATACAATTAATATTCCTAGAAGGATCTACTAATGCTCCTGGATACATACCACCCTCAGCATAGCTGGTGATAAATCCTATCTGAAGGGAAACATATCATTTCCCATTGAAGTGTTTCTTCAACATAATATAGGGTATCTAAACCACAAAAATGCCCTATTGTGCTAAGAATAAGTATTTATAGTAGTACTCCCATGTGATCTTCTAGCATCCTAACTAGATAGAAAACTCAGGTCATCACCTCATGATAGTCGTCATCTTTTTTTGGGTTAGCATTACCTCATAACCTGATGGTTCTCTACCATGGAAACTCATGATGCCTAATCATCCTTCACTAATCATCCACCTACGTAATGTGTACCACGTGCTTCTCTACAAGTGGTATGATGGTTAACCTCCTGGAGGAAAATTGTTGAGAACTGGACCTTGTATAGACACCTCATTACTGATGTGATCATCCTCATGATATTTATATTGAATCATTGTTGGTATATATTGTAGAGGCATCCAAAAGAAAAAAAGATGTACAAAAGTCAATGAATATATCTAGATAGAAGGCTAAAAAAATTGTTGAAGAACAACCCATTCCTATACGATGCATGTAAAATTGATTTCATTTCAACTAGTGATCTCATGTAATAAGTCAAAAGTTATGTGATTAGAGTCCTCATGCATGGATACGTTGGCCATCCCACCTCCCCTAGAGTACATGGACCAAAATCCAAATTTGAATAATATAACCCTATTTCCCCATACTAATCTCATAGACACTCAGTCCTTTTTTAGAACATAACAACTCTCATACCACTCTTTCATGACCCATCCCAATAGGGCCCATGATGCGACTCCGCAAGTCCACCTCCAATAGGCTCATGGATAGTGACTAGCACTGATTAGTCTTATCATCAACATAATAGAAATTTCTAATACACAGATACATAAGCACACATCCCCAAATAAAAAAATTGTTAAATGTTAAAAAAATTGAACATCTAGTGCCTGAAAATTTATATATCTCACAACTAGAGTATGACAGGTTGTAAGGAATGTAAACAGGGTAAAATACAAGCCCAACTAAAAGATTATATAAAACAATTAAAACATGAATGTAAAGGTACTAGGACTAATTTCTTAAATCCAAAGGAACACACATTGGTCAGTCAGATCTTACAAAGCAACATCTTCTCTTGGTCTGGCCAAGAGTTTATCAAATTGTTTATCATCAGCACAAGACACAACATTGGTGGGAAAATCACATTAAAGGGTGAGTATGACAACACATAGTAGGACACCGTAAAACCACAAAGCATAAAACAAAGGAAAGTATATTCCAATCCACACTAGTATATTTCAACCACACATATACCAATAATATCTATACATACTCAAAAGAGACACACAATCTATAGGTAAGCCCAAACCATAGTATACACAGCCTATAATTCAAACTCAATGATTCCACAAATAAATCATATAGGATAACATAATACTAAGTCTGATAACACTGATGCCATCAATATTTGTGGTAATTATTTTCGAGACTCATCTTAATAAATAATATATGTCGAATTATCAAAGGAGAATACAATACAAAAATGGGGATCACAACTAGGGCCATGGGGTGATACAGACAACCCAATCTGCATTAATGTTGAAATGTTGAGGATTGATACCTATCTAGTTTTTTTCACATGGATATAAAGAACTCCTCATAGGTCACCTGTATTAATAGAGGATATCTATGGATTCCACTCCATGTGATTCCAATGACCATATCTTGTATGTCCCACTAATGGGATCATAATACTAGGAGTAGGGAACAGTTCATACTTACTTTTAGGGAAAGTATTCGTGGAATGAATCTTAAAGAAACATGTCCATGATATAGATGAATATAAATAAAAACCATGTATAAAGAGTACATATCATGTAGTAGGGGTTACATGTTGTGTCTATTCAACACAGCTTCTTTCTGTGTAAACATTCTTTTTCATTCAAACCATGGCCATGTATAAGGAATGTACATGACATGTAGAGGGTTCACATGTCATGTCCTTCTATATGGGGTCCCTCCCATGTAATCAAGTAATGGTCTAGTACATGACATCATCTCATGTATATATGAACATATACCATTACATGGGGTAGTTAGTGCATATGTTCCAAGCCTTGTTAGGGGGAGAAATAAACCCCAAGTAATAACCCCATTTTTTACACCTCGTGTCCGTGTACATCACAATGTACTTTCTGAGTATCCACGGAGGTACCAAAAGTCATTTTATAGGGTTCACATTCCATGTGGTTATTAACTTCTTAACCAAAACTCTAGCAACCACTTTGGGGCCCCCACACACTTTGTATCCCGGATTACATTCCGTGTGTATCAGATTTTTTCAAAACCCTAATTATTTCTACCACACCTTCCAATGCTTCCAACACCTTGAAATCCTTCTCCAAAATCAATGGTATTACTCAATCTACCTTGGTTGGGAATTGTTGGAACCAGGTTCTTCAAAGCATGATTTGGTGTATGGTTTGTGTTTGTTGTCAATCCTCAGTGGAAGTTCAGGGTGTGAACCAACAAAGCGATCATACCGTTCAGGAAGAAAACAGTAGTGAAGGTGGCGCTGTTTCCCAGTGTTTGCCAAATTTTTGGGCCTGAAAATCCGTAAATAAAGTAAAGTGTTTTTTTTTGGCAAAGATACTTGCGCGCCGAGCTCTTGGAGGATGAAAGACTTGCGCGCCGTATGTTTTTGAGGATCAGAACATCATAAATTGGCTAAGGAAAGAAGGTCGCGCAAGTGTTGGTTGGGTCGCGCAAGTAACTTGCGCGACAGAGGATCTGGAGACAGGACTTGCGTGCCATCGAGGGACTTGCGCGCCGCCGCGCAGGGGGTCCAGTTTGCCTATAAATACTGGACCACCCCTCCTCATTTTTAACGGAGTTCAAGGCCGAGAGATTGTTCGAGCTCTCGTCGCGCAGGTGGTTGAGTCGCGCAGGTGGTTGTTTTGTCGCGCAAGTAGAGCTTGCGCGCCGGTGTTTGGCTGTTCTCCCAAGGCAGTTTGGAAGAGAAAGGAAGTGGATCGCGCAAGTATTTAGTTCAAGAAGGCAGTGTCGCGCAGGTGCTTCAGCGACACTTGCGCGCCAGTTTAGTCTTGCGCGCCTGAGACTTGCGCGCCGCCGGGAGACTTGCGCGCCGGTCTTGAAGAGGAGACCTAGACACTATTGAAGCACGTCTGCCTTACTGGAGCTGCACGAAAGCCGAGAAACTACTCGGTTCATTCGGGGAAAAGTGATATTCTTCTTCTGGTGAGAATCGGACTTCAATAGAGCATCTACATTCAACAAAGGATGCACTCTTATGCAAATGAAGAAGAGACCTACACGTCTATAAACTGAGTGGGACTTCACCAACGGCAGTGAACCAGGGGGAGTCAACGGGAGTGACCCGAGGGACGCAGTGAGCTATCCCTGAACTTTTGTAAAGGCAGTGTGCCTGGGACAGAGTGTCTGTACCCGAACTTTTGTATCCGCAGCTAGTGAAACTTAGTGGATTTAGGTACTACCGGCAACCTGTCGGCGTATGCTCCTTGGACGTAGCCCTTAGTGGTGAACCAAGTAAAAATGACTGTGTCTTCTCTGTGCATGTGAATGTTTTCATTTTGATCGTAATCATCATACAGGTTCAACAAGTTCCTACTAACGTGGGAACAAGATCCAACAAATTAAAAGAAAAATTGGTCACCCTGATTCACCCCTCCCCTCTCAGGGTGTCCCGGGGTCCTTCAAGTGGTATCAGAGGGTAAAGGTTGCTGGTGTTGAATCTGACTTTCTTCATCATGGAAAACGCCGTCAATGTCAGGGGAGTCCCTCACTTCGATGGAAGCAATTTCCAGATCTGGAAGAACAGAATGAGATCTCATCTAAGATCTCTTGGAATGGAAGTTCTTTTTTCTACTATGCAAGGAATACATGTCACTGATCCAACAGGTCTGGCTATGACTGAAACAGACAGGAAACTTCTTGATGCAGATGCTAAAGCACAGAATGCTCTCACTGCTGCCCTTTCTGATCAGATTTACCTGAAGGTGATGAATTGCACCTCAGAAAAATCTATGTGGGATAAACTTGAGAATATTTATGAAGGTGATAGCAAAGTGAAGGAGGCGAAACTACAAGTGCTACACAATCGGTTTGATGATCTGAAGATGCATCCATATGAGAATGAAGACTCTTTCTTCAATCGAATTACTGAAGTGGTTGGAGCAATTCAGGGTCTAGGCGAAGAAATCAAAGACATTGATATTGTAAAGAAAATTTTAAGAAGACTTCCACCTCTGTATAATGCGAAGGTGTCAGCTCTTGAGGAAAGAGATCTTTCCAAACATTCTCTAGATGACATACTGAGCAGTTTGGTAGCATATGAAATGAGAGTCAAACCAGAAGATGCTACGACTCGGGTGAGCAAGGAAATGGAATTCAAGGCCATGGATAAATTGAAAATCTCAAAGGATAGTAGCGGTGATGATGACGAAGAGAAAGAAATTCCTTCTCTCATTGCAAAGAAGTTCCAGAAGGGGAAAGGGAAATTCAAAGGGAAGTTACCTCTCGCATGCTTCCGTTGTGGAAAAGTTGGGCATATTGCCTCTCAGTGCTTGAAGAATATCAATGATGATGACAGTGAAGATGAAAACTTCAAGAATCCTCAAAGAAGGTTCTTCAAAAAGGGAGACTTCAAATCTGGTAAGAAAATGCAAAGGAAGAGTTTTGTCTGTGAAGAGGAAGAAGATGACAATGAATTCTGTGATGAAGAAGAACCAGAATTCAAAACTGGGAACCATGCTTCTATGATGGCCACTGTTGAAAAGTCAGAAGATACTGATGGTGAAAAACAACTGAGAACTTGTGTAGATCCTGAGGTGCAACTTAAGGATGCAGTTAGTAATCTTAAGATTAAATGTAAGAGCTGCAATAAGTGGAAATCAATTTTAGAAGAATCAACTGAATATGTTGATCAACTTGAAGCTGAAATTGAACGACTAGAAGAATTTGTGAAGGTACAGTCTAAAATAATTGAAAGCAATGATGATGCAGTTGATCTGAAGCTGAGAATTGAAGAGCAAGAAAAGGTCATCAATGACCTCACATCCAGACTGGATGAAAAATCCAAGACTGTTGAGGGTCTTGAGGAGGAAGTAGTTACTCTGAGGAGTAAAATGGAGACAGAATTTGTTCCAAAAGAATCGAGGAAGAAAATACAGTTCGGAAGATTCTCAGATGCAGAATTACTTGCAAGAGCCAAGTGTGGTTCAGATGGGGTTGGAAAAGTCTTGAGTGATCAAAGACCTGCTTGCATGGGAAAGAGTGGAATTGGCTGTGAGGCTGAGTCATCAACTGCTGGAAGTGCAAAGATCAAAAAGAAAGATAAGATGAAAGTTTAACATGTTGAAATGTTACCTAGAGTGCTGAAAAAGGAACCCTCAATCCAAACTAAAAGGAGACCTGAAAATTATCCTCAAACTTTCAAAAATGGCAGACAGTCCTACTATTCTCCCAAGGAAGAAGCTATAAGGAAAAATTCAAGTGAGAAGACATTTCTTCTCATGAAGTGTCAGTTCTGTGGCTATTTGGGCCATACCATGTCCTATTGTGAAGAGGCAAGAAGCTATCTGAATGGAGAAGATATAGATGCTCAACAAAGGAGAACAATTTCATATCCTAATTCTTATAGAAGAAATAATTTCTATGGATATTGTTTTCATTGTTCTAACTTTGGTCATAAGGCCATTAATTGCAGGCAGAGAAGGGACATTGACACCTCATACAGAAGTTCCAGACATGTCAAGTCTCGTCAGCAAGACGATGTTTCTCTTTCAAACAGGTTCTCACCTCTTAAAGAAGACTTTGACTATGAAGAACCTGGGTTTGCGGAAGAGATAGTTGAAAGGCCATCAGTTCTATATACTCAATCTAATGTCTCATGTAAGGAAAGGAGGAAGATTGAGAAATCAAACCTTGCAGAGGTAGCTCTCAAAGCTACAAAGAACAACAGTACCTAGATTCTAGATAGCGGTTGCTCATCTCATATGACAGGTAATGCCGGTCTACTAACAAATATCATAAAGAATGTTGATGGTACAGTAAGATTTGGTAATGATGGGGCTCTGAAAATCAAAGGGAGTGGAAGTACCAAATTAGCTAATGGAGAACTAAAGAAGACTGAAGTCCTTTACGTAGATGGCCTACGTCATAATCTCCTCAGCGTGAGTCAACTCTGTGACTCAGGACTTGTTGTTACTTTTAATCAGAAAGGCTGCACTATCAAGGGAAAAACTGGCAATTCTCTCATGAAGGGATGCAGAACAGAAGGAAACTTTTATCAGGTTGATAGTGAAGAGAATGTATGTTACATGACTGTTGAAGAAGAAAACAATCTGTGGCATCGTAGATTGGGACACATCCATCAACAAGACATGGAGAAAATATCAAAATTGAGAATTGTCATGGACATTCCCAACCTGAAGCGTGAGCGTGAAAAATCCTATGATGCTTGTATTCGTGGGAAGTTGGTCTGCAGTTCATATCGGCCAAAGAAGAAAAAGGAATCTCACCTTCTTGATCTGATTCATACAGATGTTTGTGGTCCAATAAATGTTGCCGGAACTCATGGAGAAAGGTACTTTGTCCTTTTCATAGATGATTACAGTCGAATGGCATGTGTGATGGTCATTCACCGGAAACGACAGGTCCTTGACTGCATGAAAACATATCGGCGAATCGCCGAGAATGATACTGGACGAACAATCAAAGTGTTGCGATCTGACAATGGAGGAGAATACACGTCCATTGAATTTGAAAATTATCTGGAGAAGCATGGGATACAACATGAGGTAGCTGCTGTGAGAACTCCACAACAAAATGGAGTTGTTGAACGAAGGAATCGACAGGTGAACAACATGGCACGAACTATGCTGATTGAGAGTCGTATTCCACGACATTACTGGAAAGAGGTTGTTCAAGCTGCAGTGTACATTCAGAATCGAACAGGACTTTATATGGGTGAGACGAAGACACCATATGAATTGTGGCATGGACGGAAGCCTTCTCTAAAATACTTTCGTGTTTTTGGAAGTAAGTGCTTCATCAGGAACAAAGAAGGAAATCAGGGTAAATATGGTGACAACGCAGATGAAGGAATCTTCCTCGGTTACTCAATGAACAGCAAAGCCTACAAATGTTTCAACAATCGTTTGGGAAGGATTGTGGAAAGCAATGATGTTAAGATAATTGAAGAGAAAACCACAAATGCTTCACGGACGTCATATGCTGATGTGATAGAAAGTCATGAAGAATGTGGACATGAAGAAACTACAAATACAGAAATAGAGGAAGCTGTTCAAAACACCCATCAATCACATAATGATGTTGACTCAGAAGAAGAATTTGAAGAAGAAACTATGGCTGAAGAGAATACTACTGAACCTCGCAGGAGAAATCGAAGAGCTGAGATTGATCCATCCAACATAATTGGGGATAGGAGTGCACCCACACAAACCAGAAGGATGAGGAATACCACGCAATCTGCATTTCTATCAGTTGTAGAGCCATCCTCATTCGAAGAAGCTGCAAAAGATGAATCTTGGGTGAAAGCCATGAATGATGAATTAGATCAGATTGATAAGAATCAGACATGGGATCTTGTCCAGAGACCTGAAGGTCACAATGTGATTGGTACCAAATGGATTTTCAAAAATAAGTTTGATGAGAATGGAAGTGTTATCAGAAACAAGGCACGACTGGTATGTAAAGGATACTCCCAGATTGAAGGTATTGATGTTGAAGAAACCTTTGCTCAAGTTGCTAGACTGGAATCAATCAGGCTTTTCCTTGCCATGGCACTCCAAAGAGGATATAAAGTATATCAAATGGATGTTAAGACAGCATTCTTGAATGGTGTACTCGAAGAAGAAGTCTACATTGAACAACCGGTGGGGTTTGTCTTGGGTACCGATGAAACAAAGGTCTGCAAACTAAAGAAAGCTCTATATGGTTTGAAGCAGGCACCACGGGCATGGTACTCACAGCTAGATTCATATCTCAAGAAGTTGGAATTCAAAAGAGGAGGAGTTGATCACAATCTCTATGTGAATAATTCTCCAAAAGATCAGTTCATGGTTCTTGTCTACGTTGATGATATCATTTTTGGTGGCAGCAGGCAGAAATCAGTGGATGAATTTGCCAACCACATGAAATCAGAATTTGAAATGTCTATGATTGGGGAGCTCACATATTTCTTGGGGTTGCAAGTAATTCAAAAGGAGGAATACACTTTCATTTCTCAGGAAAAATATGCAAGAGAGTTGCTGAAGAAGTTCAATATGCAAGACTCCAAACCAATGTCAACTCCGATTCCTGTTGGAACTAAACTTGGAAAGCATGAGGATGGGAACTCTGTTGATCCCACCATGTACAGGAGGATCATTGGAAGCCTACTGTATCTGACAGCGACAAGGCCAGATATTGTCTTTGCAACATGCCTTGCGGCCCGCTTTCAGAGTAATCCAAAGGAGGAACATATGTCAGTAGTAAAAAGAATCATGAGGTATATTCAAGGCACGCATAACTTCGGGTTATTTTTTGCTGCAGGCAGGGACAATGAATTATCAGCGTTTTCTGATGCTGACTGGGCTGGGGATGTAGTAGATAGAAAGTCCACTAGTGGTGGAGCTTTCTATATTGGGCATAAATGTGTTGGCTGGTTGAGCAAGAAGCAAGAAAGTACTTCTCTTAGTACTGCTGAAGCTGAATATATCTCCGCCACAAAAGCATGCACTCAACTTCTTTGGATGAAGCAGCAGCTAATAGATATTGGTGATAAGGTGCAGCAACCAATGGTGATTTATTGTGATAACAAAAGTGCAATTGATCTTACGAAGAATCCGGTTCAGCATTCTCGTACAAAACATATTGAAATACGGTATCATTTTATCAAAGAAAAGGTTGAACAAGGCGTGATTAAAATGGATCATGTTGGAACTAATGAGCAAGTGGCTGATATCCTAACCAAGCCATTGTCCGCGACTGTGTTCGAGAAGCATCGGTTGAACCTCGGTGTTCGACCACCTCCTACTGCATAAGGAGGCTCCGGAAGTCCCCTCTCCCCGTTTGTTTTAACTGTTTTTATCTGATTATGGCTGTGATGCAGGTTTATTGGGGAGATACTATCCAGGGGGAGTATGGCTTGAGCTGAACGTTGAACAAACTTTTCGGTCTTTGGTTTTATTGTCAATGGGGGAGAAAGGAATAAATTCAAGGCAAGAAATTCTTCTGTGATGAGAAGTGTAAGCTTGTGATGAGAAGTTTAATAAGGATAACATCGGGATGGAGATTTTCGTGTACGCTTTCAACACACTAAGACTAAGACCCAATTCAAGCTTTCTCTCTTGTTTTCTACACCGAGCCTTGCTCACGTAGACTTAGAGTGTTAGCTGAGTTGATTCTTGCGTTTTGGTTTTGCTCATGGGTGGAGATCTATTGAATTTATTCTGATTGCCAACAAACCCAAAGGGGGAGATTGTTGGAACCAGGTTCTTCAAAGCATGATTTGGTGTATGGTTTGTGTTTGTTGTCAATCCTCAGTGGAAGTTCAGGGTGTGAACCAACAAAGTGATCATACCGTTCAGGAAGAAAACAGTAGTGAAGGTGGCGCTGTTTCCCAGTGTTTGCCAAATTTTTGGGCCTGAAAATCCGTAAATAAAGTAAAGTGTTTTTTTTGGCAAAGATACTTGCACGCCGAGATCTTGGAGGATGAAAGACTTGCGCGCAGTATGTTTTTGAGGATCAGAACATCATAAATTGGCTAAGGAAAGAAGGTCGCGCAAGTGTTGGTTGGGTCGCGCAAGTAACTTGCACGACAGAGGATCTGGAGACAGGACTTGCGCGCCATCGAGGGACTTGCGCGCCGCCGCGCAGGGGGTCCAGTTTGCCTATAAATACTGGACCACCCCTCCTCATTTTTAACGGAGTTCAAGGCCGAGAGATTGTTCGAGCTCTCGTCGCGCAGGTGGTTGAGTCGCGCAGGTGGTTGTTTTGTCGCGCAAGTAGAGCTTGCGCGCCGGTGTTTGGCTGTTCTCCCAAGGCAGTTTGGAAGAGAAAGGAAGTGGATCGCGCAAGTATTTAGTTCAAGAAGCCAGTGTCGCGCAGGTGCTTCAGCGACACTTGCGCGCCAGTTTAGTCTTGCGCGCCTGAGACTTGCGCGCCGCCGGGAGACTTGCGCGCCGGTCTTGAAGAGGAGACCTAGACACTATTGAAGAACGTCTGCCTTACTGGAGCTGCACGAAAGCCGAGAAACTACTCGGTTCATTCGGGGAAAAGTGATATTCTTCTTCTGGTGAGAATCGGACTTCAATAGATCATCTACATTCAACAAAGGATGCACTCTTATGCAAATGAAGAAGAGACCTACACGTCTATAAACTGAGTGGGACTTCACCAACGGCAGTGAGCCAGGGGGAGTCAACGGGAGTGACCCGAGGGACGCAGTGAGCTATCCCTAAACTTTTGTAAAGGCAGTGTGCCTGGGACAGAGTGTCTGTACCCGAACTTTTGTATCCGCAGCTAGTGAAACTTAGTGGATTTAGGTACGACCGGCAACCTGTCGGCGTATGCTCCTTGGACGTAGCCCTTAGTGGTGAACCAAGTAAAAATGACTGTGTCTTCTCTGTGCATGTGAATGTTTTCATTTTGATCGTAATCATCATACAGGTTCAACAAGTTCCTACTAACGTGGGAACAAGATCCAACAAATTAAAAGAAAAAGTGGTCACCCTGATTCACCCCTCCCCTCTCAGGGTGTCCCAGGGTCCTTCAGGAATCTCCACCGACAGTAAATGTGTTCCATCCAATTAATCAGATCATAAAATGTAGTTCTTCTTTTAAATCATCATCCATACAAATCATTAAATAATCAATGGTTTTCATAGTGGTCTGATCCATTCGATGTTATCACTGTCACAAATACGTTGTCTTATTCCATTCCCGAATCTAAAATCTCGGATCGTTCCCCCATTAAATGCATCTGAAATGATCGATTCATTGGTAAATCAATGAATAGTTGGAAAAATGATAAATTCCATCAATTTATTATGAACAACATGAGATAATAAAAACAAAATTATGAACAACCCTTGGTCGATGTGCATTGTGTTTTTTGTTAATTTTTGTATAAAAAATAATCGAATAACCAACAATTAATCTCATCAATAAATTATCCTAAAAAAACCCACATGAAAACCAATCCCTTATAGAGGAAAATGTGAAAATCAATCTATTCATCAATTGAATTGTATTTGTCATAGAAATTATGAATTCAAAATAAATCTAAATTAGAACACATTCCCTACCCGTATGTGGTTCAATTTCTGATAAATAACAACGCATCATCGTCATTGTTGGAAATATCCCTCAAATATGATGTTCTTCGATCAATGATCGACAATACGTTGGTGTTGTTAACCATAGAGGATTTTACATATATTTCACTATATATATTCCACTACTTCCAGGGATATGAATCTAACTCTAGAAATTATCCATAATTTCTTATTTTAAGATTTCACAATCTCTCCGTAAAAAATCAAAAATAAAATAAAATAATTTAATAAGATTTTTTTTCCTATGACAACTTTTCAAAAAATGTCCCACTCCAACTAATTTTATCTATTGATAAGTGAAATAATAAAATTTTGTGTTCAATGGTCCCATAATATTTTATACATGGGAACCCTTTTAGAGGTTATCCACTTTTTCAGGAAAACCATGTGCACATGTTATTTTATATATTTAAAATATTTCTAAAATGTGTTCTTGGAACATCAGGACACAGAATTGCATGTAATATATGTATATGGTCTAAATCATAATCCATAAAATATCAAAATCTTATACATAGAAAAAAAAGACATTAAACTATCGAAAATAACTAAAACTTTCATAGTGAAATGTGCATGACAAAAAAAGCTAATTAACACCCGAAACCTAAAAAATAAAGAAATATTATTAAAAATGGGTGGGAAAATGTTATAAATGGATATAATATTATATTATAAAAATTTTTATGGTTATGATATAAATTTGTAAAATTATTAAAACTAATATAGATGTGGTACAAACACTTACAAAGAAAATTGAACTGGAGGTAAGTGTCTATTATCTCACTTTGAGATCAATGAGATATGTACCTTATTCCCAAATTATTTCATTTATGTGGTACATATAATTTCACTTTGATATGTTATATAATAAATCTATTTACCTTAATATTATTTAATTATTCATTTTATGACATTTATTTTATATGGATTATGATTATAGAGCTATGAATGTTGTATGAGTTTATTTCACAATCTCATCCCTATTTTGATATTGTTTATGTTTATATATCCCATGGGATAATTATTTGTTATTTATATCCTAAAATAAATTTTTATTATTAAACTATGTTTATTCAACAACTTTTTCAAATAATATTACAACTTTAAACAATTTTATACATAAAATGAATAATAATGTTTTTTTATGAATATCAAAATTTATATCTCTCTTCAACCATAATTCTGTTTTCATCAAAACCAAAATTTCCTTAAAATTTATTCAATTTTTTTTTAAATATTCATAATGATTTAGAAACATAATTTTTACTAATTAATAAAACTTTTTTATAAAGAATTGTGATGTTTTTTTAGAAAATATTCCGCTATGTATTTTTGGGGAAAAGTGAAAGGAATCATTGTGTTTATGTGTACGAAATGAATCATAAATTCTACTATCATGCCTAAAAACGTTTGAATAGTTATTTTAAATATTATAAGGGGTTATGTTCTATATATAATGTTTCAAAAAAAATTTGTGGATGTGTTTTCTAAATGGTAATTTTAAACATGAAAATGTTATTTTTTCTTAAAAAAATGTTGTAAGGATCATTTCATGTTATATATATTCCTAAATGATATAAACCACATATTTAATTTACGATCCATTTAGGATACGTTGTATTGATATAGTACTTATTATTTCAATAAATGTTCTTTGATCATTTTCACAAGGGATGTTCAATTTTATTGCAATTATCCATTTTACTCTGGATGGTTGAGGATTGTGTTTATTGATAAGGGTACATATTAAAAATTCATATGTTGGTTTTCATATATGTATTTCTACATTTACTGTTTTTTTACCCATCATATGAGGAATTAATTTCATAAACAGGGTTGTGGTTAGGGCCTTTAATATCCCATTTATGCATCAATAAGACACATGAGAGACACTAAATTGGGGTTTTCCATGGAATTTCACATTTATTTAGAGGTGACAGATTAAGGCATTCAGATTTTATTTCATAAGTTTAGAATTATAAATTCCATCACTATGTATTTAGTTATTGATATCCCAAGATATAATTAATTCTTTTAGAATATCCATTGTATGGTCTTCAGGCTCATGCGATTATTTATATGAAATTATTTGTTCATCATTTATTACGACCATATTATGATAATGTTATTGTTAAAATGGAATGTGTTTTGGTTAATTACCATTTAAAATTTATTATACCTTAATTTTTTCTTAAAACACACTATACTGTTACACTTTATAATCATTTGTGCTCACCCTTTTCTTATGTTTTATTTTCCACAGGATACCAGGAAGTGATTTTTGATTGAAATATAGGAATATGATTTGATTAATATTATTGTTATAAAATTAAATACATTTTTATTTTATGTTTTCTATTTTAATAATAAATTCATGAATGTATCTAGTTTATCAAGACTAAAAAACAATTTTCCCATTCAAATGAAATTACATTTATCTTATACCTATCTAGTAATGTAGACACTATATGTAAGATATTCGAGTAGGGGTCCTTAAAATCTATCCGATCAACATAGTTCATTATACATCTCTAATATGATTAGAACATTGATATTATATTAAAATATTTTATAAACACAAGTCTTATGATAAGGATATCATTCTATGGTGGAAAAGTTAATATGTTCAATATTAGGTGAGCTTTCTCATAAGAGAATATTACGTAATATCATGATGTTTACACATGCTTATACCTATAATAGAAGATTTAGAAAATAGACCCACTAGATGAAATTCCACATATTTACATGCCATTTGTTATTATTTTCTATGCTAATTTTTAATTATAATAATAATTTAGGATTATTATTAATATATATCTTGAATCATGCACATAGATGTATCTCTTTAAACCATGATGCCATCTATTCATGGGAATGATTGGTAATTTCAATGTATCAAGAGTGTTTTTTTATTAATCAATAATTTTTGGAAGTATTGTTCCCTTAAATATGTATAGAAGTTGAAATATATTCCCTTTTATGAATATAATGTATAAAAAATGTAAATAGTTGTGATGTTTAGAAGGATTCATTTCATATTTTCAAAGAAAGACACATCAAGTATATATGTTCAAGAAGTGAGTATGTAACATTATTGATGAGATGTCATGATAAATTTACCATATCACTCATTGAGAATTTATATATGGATGATTTCAACGGTGGTATATGCACTTTATATGTGGTTTCAATGACCAATTCCTAGATAGTAATCTTGGACTTTATGGAAGGCAGTATAATTCAACTAGGAATGAGGTTTAGAGGGTTGAACATAATGTGAAACCTGTAACCTACTGAAATTCAATTTTAATAAAATAGTAGGAACAAATAATATTCATATTACCAAGATGTAATATTTTTTCAAGATTTATTTTATAGAAGTAATAAATAAGTATTTATACACAAGTTAATTATTTAATCATGTTTATATATAATATTATATTTTCTTATTTAATTTGGAAAGGAAATAAATAATAATTTATTCGATATAAAGTACTAATTTAGTAACATGAATATTATTTTAATTTTTTATTCACAGGACTATGAATTTAATATTAATGTAATTAGTCTATGAATAATATTTATTATTCATGGTTTGATAAATATCAATGGCAGAAAGTTTATGTCATGCTGACCAACAACCATTGATTGAAAAAATATAATTTTAACAAATATAATTTTTTTAAATAAATATTTTATAAAATGTTAAAACTCATTTTACGAATAATAATAACATTATAATTATTTTGAGACTTGAGTTACTCTATGAATATTGAGAATGTATAAGGTCCATTTTCAAATTATCAATCCCCTAACCTTATTTCTTTATAAACCAATTTTATCACTAACTAGGATTTAAAAAAAGTGTTAGACTCATTCATTTTGCACAATGGCTTCCTCCCTAACGAATTATTTGATAATTAAGAAATTTTTTAGGGGTTTATCTAAAGATCATGATAATGTCATCCAATTCCCCCCCTTCTATCAATAGTTAGAGAATATAAGTTAATACATAATGCCTGGAGGATTGGGTGAAGATCAAATGAAGCGATGTTGCAAGATTGATAATATCATTCTAGTACAAGAAGTACCATATATAGTAACATTGATATCAAGGTGGACATGGATATAATCTCTTTAGGGGATCAAATTTGTTTCAATTTCAAACAATGATTAAACCACTAAAAACTGGTTCATAAGATTAAAATCTACTTTTGAGGGAATGTTCCAGACTGAGGAAATTCTCTAATTAAATTAATTAAAAATTTAATGCTAAAATAACACCACTTGGTTTTGTATATCATTGTTAAAATTCATCAAATTATTAATTGACCATGATGTTTAACTTCATGCGCATTTTGAATTATTAACTAAATTCATAAAATGGTTATCTTGGTCTAACCCAAATAAGAGCTTTTTCAACATCTGAAACATTCACATGTCTCATGAGATTATTATGGTATATGAGTAATAATTCAAAATCCTCTATTACAAGAAGGTAGTGATGTTTTATCTATTTTGTTTTTGGAATAGGTATTGATGCCTAATCAACTATGATATGTTTTTAGTGATGCCCAATTACATATTTTTTGGGACAAGAGTAGTCATTTTGAATCCATTATGTTTTAATGCATGTGGATTTATTTTGCTAATTTCATATACCTTGATTATGTTCTCATTCCCAAATGTTTATTTTATACCCACTTATTATATTTGAATGAAATATATTATGTTTACATATAATAATAATACAATTACACCCTCAATATTGTTTCCATTACATATGAAATGATGAATAGTAATATGTATTATATGACCAAAAGTGTATTGTGTGTGAAGATTATTTATGAGATATATTTAATAATACTTGTAAAATAAATTTTCTATGCATCTAATATGAAATTTGAATACACATTGGGGTCCTAGTTGTTTGTTCTCATATTTATATGCAATCCAAAGTGATGTATGTGATTTTTAGTCATCTCAGTTGATATCATAGTATGTGTGTAATATATACTTATTTAGAACTTGCTCTAGGATTTGAGGTCTATGGGTACTTCACATAGCCGAAATATAAACATTAATATATGTTTAAGGAAAATTCAGGCATATGAACTTCTGGTATACCACCTCATCACACTAGAAACTCTCAAATGACATCTTCCCTTTAGAAATATGATAATATAAGTCACATAATTTCCCCCCAATGTTCATCATATTTTTCTCTTTATATCAAAATGAATTATTTACACCACATTAATGAAGAAGAAATAACTTTCCTTCATCATTTTTTCTATATCAACCTATACCAAATTCATTGTACAAATAACCAATATATATGTAAGAGTGTTTTGTAAAACAATCATTGACTAAATATTTGGTAAATTTAACATAACAAGTCTTCATGTACGGTTTATTTCAATAATTATTTTATTTACATGATTCATTAAATGTAATATATATATATATATATATATATATATATATATATTCTATAATAGAAATATTTCCCCACTCAAAATCTTAGCACACTGAAGATCTATCAAAAATTGGATATTTAAATTATTGTTGACCACTGAATATCTTTTAAATTATTTTCTAGTAGATATATTTTCTCCCTACATCCTTAAACACATCCAAGTAATTATTGGTTTGTTCTATAGTAAATTTTATTCATATATGACCTTTTATGTGTACATTCTTCAATAAAAACATAAATATATGGTCGATATTTTTCAACCAATCTTTAGACTAGTCAGAACCAACAACCCCCCCAGATGATCGAGGGATTTTATATTGAAATTCAAGGCCCTATATACATACATGGGACTATTAAGATTGATAATAAATCCAATCCAATAGAATATCTCTTCCATTATCCTAACAAATTGAGGCCCCACATGAGCATACTTCACCAACCCATTCCTTTACACATGTTCTATAATAGCTCAGCAATAATTTTTTTTAAAAATGGAATCTAATTTAAAACATAATATGTATATATTAGTAAACATCAAACAAATATTTATTATACACTATGAATTGGTTATTTTCCACATGCTTGGATAATATAATTTATAACCAATTAATAAAACCAATTCAATAAAGCTTCAAAATAGACATAAATTTTTAAATAAAAAATTTTAACTGATTAAACCAATACATTATAAATCAATTTCATATGAAAATACATTATTCCATTAAATCAAAGTAATGTGTTGGGATTCATACCATTCCTACCGTGATTCATGTACTCATTCATATTTCGAGCCTTCATGGTTTAATAAAACAAAAATAACATACATATGAGTCTATAACAACCCCATCAAACCATATAACATTTTATCATTATGATGATTATACAATGATATCTATATATGAATGGTATATATTTCAAAGCATAGCCATAAAATTATTTATTTATAATATACATTTTAATACGGGACAAAAAACCATTCACTAATGCAAATTTTTAAACACATTGTACTGAGATACTTAATCCCAAGTGTCATGTTGGGTACCATATAACAACAAGTTTATCTACCACTCAAAAGTGGCCACTAAAAATTGACGAGGAAAAAAAATAAACGACATATTATGGTTTCACTCTAGAATATAGTGATAAGTTATGTTTGTTAATGAAAAATATCATCAAATTTAAAACTAATAAAAATAACCTACATACTGGGAAAAATGTTTTATAAAAAACACAAACTAATATATTGTGTTAAAAAAGGTTACATTTTTTAAAACCATTGTTCTAGATATAAAAGCTACCATATTCTATAATATAAATATAAATTGGAATTATAAATAACTACTAAAAACAAAATAAAATTTCCATATATCTAATTAACATGTAATCACATCTATATGTCCATTAATGTGAACTTGAGGAGGATAGTATAAAATTATAATGTATTACCCAAAGAAATCAAGACTCTACCATGAATGAGAAATTACAATATATAATTTTAAAAAATAATAAAAAATTTAAAATATTTTTAAATCTAACCCATTTTATTTATCCAAATATGTCTAAAAAATAATGAAATTTTTATAAATAATTCATTTATAAATAATATTCAATCATATCACAAAACCAATTAGTCCATGAAACTATGGTTTTCCATAAATCATTTATCCTAAAATATATAATTTTCCCAAATCCACATTTTCAAAATTCTAAAGGAGAATCCCTAGTTCCCCAAAAATAAATGTGAAGCTATAAATTCAATAAATAGAAATTTTTAATGTTAACATATCCCAAACATAATGCATATTATAATTTATAACTACCATAACGAATGTATCAATATCCATTTATAAAGAAAAAAACTCTCACCATACTGTGTTTTATCATTTGAATCTGTGTATCCCAAAAATTTATTAACTTAGCAGAAGGTCTTTAAAATAATCCATATATTAAGATGAAATATAAAGGCCTAGAAAATAAATTCTTCCAAAAACATTTTTATCACATTCGGACAACATATGTGCTAAATTACAAGAAATTACAATAATACATTAAAAATTAATTTCATATTCAAAATTAAATTCAATACCTCTAATAATATGTGAATAAAAACAAACCAAATTAAATTTTCTATTTTGAATTATCAATACCATTCTCAAAAATTGATGTAAAATAAAAATTTATAGTTGATACTCATTTATATTTTTTTCAGAAATAAAATATCACTCAAATTAAAATTAATTTTTAAAATACATTAGAATTAATGAGATGTAAAAAAATTATATAATCTCATAATAGGGGAAAACCCACATACCAATTCATATTCATCATTAAAATCACTTTAATCCATTATCCAATATCAAAAAGGGATGATTCCTTTAATCACCTACTGAGGTGAATGAAATCCCTCAATTCATGGCCAATAATTCCATGATCACAGAATTCAATCCTTGTACATAAGTGATATATCAGAATTAAATAATTGATAAAACCTAAATCTTGGGTTTACCTTTGAATTTGGTGTAAAAAAGTCCTAAACACATTTTTTAATAAATAGACAACAATAGTTCATCAAAACAACCTAATAAATATTTGATGGAAAACTGTGTAAGATAAGTTTTTTTTGGGTCCCAAATGATGAAAAAATCATATAAACACAAATATTGTGTATTCATGTACAGACAATATGATTATCTAGGTGATCATGAAAACATCACTAGTCTAAAATTTCTATAATGGAGGATCAATATGAATGATGTTTGGGACCATGGGGAGGGGGGTTTAAATAACCTACTTGTTTCACAAATCTATAATTCATGATCACCATACATAGTATACATGATTATTTCGGAAACCAAATATCCTAGATTAACCTCAAAAAAATTAAATATGAAATTAATATTCATATTAATGTGGGATGCAAAGGTAAATACCACACTCCTAATCATTTTTTGAGAACAAAAAAAATTAATATCATTTTGAGAAATATTTATCAACCTGAAATATAAAATTTCATTTAAATCACTTTAAAAATAATGATTACATTATATAATCATTAAATACAAAAAAACATATAAAAATATAGCTTAATATAGTTATCTGATAAATGAAACATTTCTATTATCAAACAATGATATTTCACTTGATATAAATATATTTGGGGATGATATGATTGATCATGATTACTGTATTGTACCTCAGTTTTTATTATTGATTGACTATTTGATATATTCTAAAATATCATTAATAATACATATTACTATTTATGTGTCATTCCATATAATGGTTGGGGATGTCAATGACATGGGAGTTCTAGATTATCTACTCTTCTACTGAATAATTAACATGTATTTGTCAAAAACAATAAATTAAAATATGCATTATTGTTATTAGACATAGACTTCTTTTATAGAAATGTGATAATATATATATATATATAACATATTGTTAGGTAACAATAGGGATACAATAGAGTTATAGGAACCATGAATATAATAGTTAACTCTTTCCCTATATATAGTGGTTAAAATCCATTTTAGGTGAGTTTTTGAGTTCAATATGAATTCTAGATGTTTAGAAGATATTTTTTTCAAGATGGTGGGATGAGGTTGTTAATATGCTAGCGAAGACAACATAGGGTAACCAATGGGATGACTTCAAGTACCTGATAGTACTCTAGTGGATACATGTCAACATTTGGAATCATTGAGTGCCGCATACAAATAGAATAGGTAGTCGATGGTATAATATGTGATATATTATGTTTAGGGGGATATCCATTATACCTCAAATTTAATTCCCATAGAATCATTTGCATTTCAATTTCACATAGATTTTTAGAAATTTGAATCTATATGTTGATCTACTCTCATTATCCTATAATTGGGATGGATTAAACCTCGTTCTAGGATTGGACTGAATTCAATTATTTAATGATCTCATTCATGGTAATGGTAATGCTATATATCACACATATAAATATTATTTATTCTATTTACTTATAATAGATATAATAAGTTTGTATTACACAAATATAGGGCCTATAAAACATACAAAATCATATTTTCCCCGATCAGTATATCTTCTATAAGATTTTGGTTTTGAAAACAATATTAACTTTTCCCCAACTTCTATAATATATTTTATGTTATATAAGTAGATAATGAAAAAAATACACCATGTAATATGTTATTCAATTCCAATAGGTGGTGACATATACACCTCCCGAGGTCCTAAAACAATTAATGTATATTTATTTAGGTAGGTGAACCAATTACTTCCCTCACACACATAGAGAGTTATCATCCTAAAATTATTCTCTAGGTGAACCAAAATTCAATGAAAACATTTTCATAATAAATATCCCAAAAATTATGTTGGGAAAACCTAAATTATTAGATCAATTTTAGTTTTATTACCCCAATTAAATAGCCATTCTTTTGATTTTTTATGATTTAAGTGTTTATGGACCTTAAAATTTTATACCTATTATGAATTAATATTTATATATGGTTGATGTGTTGTGATAGAGGATTAAACATCCAATATGATGTGTTCCACTATATTTTAATTATACCTTTTGATTTTAATTTATGATTTAGTGACTGAACATTTAATATAACTTACGATTTGATATACCAACATTGTTGAGAATATTAGAATATATATAAATATTATTTTGTGATCCCAATGTAGTATATATATATATTGATTTAAATGTTGTTTTTTTATGGGATTAAAACACCTTGAATTAGTATACCCATTTTCCAAATTATGGGGGTGATTGGTTGTATTATCATCCTAAATATATAGACAAGATTATTTATCCCTAGGTTGTGTAACTATATTATGACTCATTATGACCAAATATTTAAATTTGTGTTTCTGTATATCAGAATATGAGTGTAATTTTTGTAGGTATGTTTTCATCCTCCTTTTGAGGTTATAACTGATGTGATATTTTATACATCGAGTTGAGGCCCTAAGTAGATGTGTCTGGTATGAGCCCTTATAGAAGATATCATTGATTACCAACATAAAAATCCTTGTTAAATGTATATTACAATAATAGATTTATAAATGAAACCTAATATCCTTATAGTTGTTTTATCTTTTATACCCTCTTTTATATTAGTGGCGATTAATGTGTGAGAGAAAATTTCCTAATTGGTATGATATACATATAGATTTCACGGGACCCTATAGGATGAATGATTATTCTTATTTCCATGATCTATATATGTGCAAGGAATCAAATCACAGGGTATTGTTGTATATAGAGTCAAGGTAATGCATATATTCCATGGACATTCTATCAAATATTATTTTATTAAACTCATAATCCATGATAGTGGTGTAATAGGGTCTTCTCTCAAGTGTTTTTGAGATGGATCACTATTATTCTCAATAAATTATTTATATTATTAAAATTTATTTGTAAAAATAAAAAATAAATGTTCCATGATATTGATTTATATCATGTGTGATTTTAAATAATATAGACTAATAAAAAACAGTAAACACGTGTTACCAATTACAGGTTCCTACCATAGGTTTGGAAAACAAGGGTCTTTTTCTATCCAAATTAATTTCATAATATTAATTGATAATACACTAAATATGATTCAATGTATTACCATGATTAATATAGTCATGAAGGATTAAGTCACCTTCAAAACACAATTGGAACACAATGTATCACATCCTCCTTAGTCTCATATGATTTAAATAAAATGAATGTAGACAAGCTACAATTATTATCCCATTCCTAATCATACAATGATTATACAATTATACAAAATACCCAAACCATATGACTGTGGACTAGGATATTTGAGGGAAAATGATTTCGTTAATATTAGAAAAATGGTATAGATATTACAATGATATTGTAATAATCCTCTCCACAATTCCATAGAATGTAAAATACTCCATACCAATTGAACAATAAATTTTATAAAATAAGATAAGAGACATGGGAGAACCATGAGAATAACTATAGGACTTAAACTCAGGTTAGTTTATCATAACCATAAATATTGAAGAGGCACAAATAATGAGTTACAAAACATATGAAAATAATAATGAAGACTTAATGAAATTCAAATTTAATATCTAAAATTAATGCAGACCTATAATACATTCATCTATGTACTAAATCATTTATAAATATGGGGGGAACATAAGTAGTTGTACAAGTGATGGACCTTTAATAACTCCCCAAAAAAGAAATTATTTACCGATAAATAGATTAATTTATTAAATGTTATTATATATTAAGAGGATTCAAGTTCAATTTTTAAATGGATGTGTACCTAATAGAATTATCCATAATTCCCTTACTTGAAAATGTCATGTATTGAAAATAGAATATCTCGTATTTTTTTGGTTCCTTTGAATTTTGATCTGATGGAACTTATATTGATTACATGGTAATTATTTGTTATTCATGAATTATATTCTGGAGTAATCCATATATGTGTAGTGCGCTGGATAGGGATTCAACACAAAGAGGTTTTGTGTATTCCCTCTCATATATCATTATTTTAGTTCTTATGGTAGTTCCCATGGAACATGTTTCTTTATAATGACAATATCACTAAATCTAGTGGCAATATTCTTTAGGTTGTGACAAACATATCTTTATGGAGTTTATTTTTCATTATATTTTGGTAATATAAAACATCTAACATATTAATCTTCCTAGGAAAAAATATTTTTATATATCATCTATTATAAAATTTGAAAACTTTAACATCTTATAAAAGATTTTTATTGTTGGAAAATTATCAATCAAATATTATTATCTAATTTCTATACTATCTAGGATATTATATATATTATTTTTTGTGAAATTAGTTCCAACATAGGAAGGTAATCATATTTTTCATAGTATGGGATCCTATGTAAAACTTCTAACATAATATAAATCATAATATGTATGAATTATATTATATTATGACAATGGAATACATGGTATTTATCACTCAGTTACTCTAAAAAACAACTTATTATTGTTTCTCTCTATTGAATAATTTTTCATAAAATACATTGAAATTTCAAAAACCATTGGATGTTATATATCTGTACTATAGTAGAGAAAATGTTTGCATATTCATCAGTGTGATATTTTTTTTCTCATAATTTGTCAACATCTATAAATCCACTTCTTTCATGATTATTTTCATTCTTAATTTAATTATCACCTCAAAAATATTTATAGTCCTTGTTAAAATTAATCTAAATATTATAAAGTCATTGGAAATCATGAATTTTTATTTATTTATCATGTAATCCTATATTAAACAAAAAGTAATGAGTGATTCATTTTATAAAAAAATAAATTAAATTTATAAAAAAACATGAATGTAGATTTTAGTCCAATAAAAAAATTCTCATTTTTCATATAATAAAATATACCACATTTGTATTTAGAGTAATATGAAGTACTATTTATAAGAAATTTTATATAGAAAATAATGGAAAAAATGGATTATCATTCCCACAATCTTAAAATAGAACTTTTCCTCAACTTGTAAAAGGCCACACATCTTCCAAAGTTAGTGTAATTGAAAGATAAATTCTAAAGAAAAAAATTAATAGAAATATACTAAAAATAGTTATAAACTTCATTTATCCCACTCTCCTAGAAACCATACAATAATGATACATTTCACATTCCCATGGTATAATCTAAATTAAATATTTATATTTATATTGGACCATTTCATTTTTAGGGTCTAATATTCCCCTTACTTAAATCCATTTGATATTAACAATTAGGAACGATACTATTTTACTAAACCCATGATATTTTATAATAAATTATTCAATTTTTAAGTGTATTACTTTATTTCTCACACTTTGAGTGCCTACTAATATTATAACATCATGTGGGGACCTAATTACTGATTCTACTCAAATTTCTTGTGACTGAAACTAATGAAATTTAATTTGGATCATTGAAGTATTTCTGTTAAAATATGAAAATTTTCTTAAGATTATATTAATAAATTTAAATTCCACCTTTATATCATTATCTAATCCATTATAATGTTTCTAACTATTTTCTAAATACATGTCTCGATGGTACTAGTGTTGATTATTTATTTTATAGTGAGGAGGGTAAAAATTGGAATCAAATTTTATGATAGTGATAAACGGTATAGAATCACAATAGAAACTAGAAAAAACCCAATGAATATGTTAAACTTAATATAACTTCTCCCTGTAACCAAAATTATTTGATAAATACCATAAGGATTAATAAAAATCATATTTTCTAATGAAAAATATGTTAATAATAAATAACAATTCAATTAAATTACATCGTAAAAAATAACCTTGACTATATTGATAAAAAATTACTTCAAACTGATCCTTAGTGAAATCCACTTTGTGTTATCCACGTGAAATCCCATATTAATTAAAAAATATATTAAAAAATGTATTGAAGAAAAAATAATGAATGCGAAAAAATAATAGTCATGGTTTAACCATTAAGACACCGATGATTTTTATAGTCCATCAATTAGGAAGTTTTGTTCTAAGCCATAATTTCTCGGTTTATGGGGGATTCGTTATTAATAAACACAAAATATTATTACTCCCATTGCCTTTTATTTGATACAATAGTGGAAAACAACATAATAAAGAAGTGGAAGTATAAATCCCTAAATTATATGAATAATGATGGATTTTTTGTGTAGTGAGGTAGGAATAATTGATTCAAGGATCTCAATATTTATTATTTCATAATTTCAATTAATTATCATTATTTTTTTGGGGGTTTGATACCTTACCATATTCCTTGATATTTATTCTTCTATAAATATCGCCTCTTGGGTGGTATATTATTTAACTCAGCATTACACCTTGCCCTATATGATAGATTCTTATTAATCATAATTAACGTGTATTGATAATTTTGGATTAACATAGAATATATCATAAACACAAATTAAGTGATATTATAATTCATGTCTGAAAAATAATCCTTGTTCTAGGAAAGATCAACTCCCTTAATTATCATGACATGGGGATCTTATTATTTTTGTACTTCCAATGAATAAAATATTGAATGATTATGGGGGAATATTTGTATTTTTATGAATCCACCCCCATAATGGATAATTTATATGCTGGTGGGATGATATAATTTCATTCCTTTACTGATTATTGAAGGATCACAAGGAATTAATCCAATAACATAGTAATCTCTTTATATAAGAGATAAATAATCAGTAGTTCCATGGAAATGAAGATACCCTTAATTTTTTCCCCACAAATTATAGTTCATACTATATAAAAATATTATCATGTAATAAAATAATCCTTATATTTTTTATTCAGGTGTGTCAAAAGCATATTAAATATTTTTAATTTTTTTTAAAAATTAAAATTTATAATTTTTTAAATTTTAATTTTAAATTAGGGAACTATTTAAAAAGTGATGAAAATAGTGATTTACTAACCTAACATCACTTAAAAAGAAACCTAGTTGATGAAAGGGTTCTGTGGGAAGATGATCAAATCAAATTTTATATAATTATTTAATGCATCAAAGTTGTTTATCGGGTTTGTATCTCAAGGATTTTTAGGATGGATCTCCCCTATTATCAATCATTTATTAGTATTTTTAGTTATTTTTTATGAAATAAAAAATGGATTGGGTTTTGTATTCGTAATGGGTAGATGTTAATAAAATGAATAAAAAAACCAAAAACTTGGTAATAAGTAAAATGTTTTTTCTTTTTTTTTGGAAAATACATGACCTTCACTATCAATATTACTGTCATTTTATTTATTAATAATGAACTCAATACTATTTCCTGGATAACCAACCTCATCTTCTATTCAATTTCTTATTGAACCTTTTAAAACATCCTTCGAATACTAAGCCTTGCCTCCTCTATTGTGTCGTGTGATTAAATTGCATGATAGTAGATAAGACACCCCCATTAAACCACTCCCAGTCATAAAACATTTATCCATATATATAAAATTATATAATTAAATTAAATGTGTACAAATAGAGGATATTGAAAATTTTTTGATTTAGATTTAAATAAGGACATATTGATTATGAAGGGAAATCATGGATCCTCTACACAATCCCTAGGGAATACACATCCACATAAAAATTTAATTGAAAATTTAAATAAATATATAACGAAATTGTCGTCCTTATGAGACCCCCTCAAAAAAATTTCCCCATCTCAGATTCACATAACCATGATCATTGAAGAGGCATGTAGAGGGAAAAATAATATTGAAGAAAAAGTAGAATAAAGCTTAATTGAAATCAAAATATCAAAACTAAAATTATAGTAAACCTATAATACAATTGATGAAGCAATTATTTGTCTGTTAAGAAAGCTATTAAAACCTGAGTAAATTTTTAATATAGTATAGTTGAATCCTTAGTTTTTAATACTATTGTGTGGAAATCTCATTTCCCACAATTACTATAAATGGGGGATTTTTAAGAATTTATTCCTTATAGATGTTTGGAATTATTTAAAATAGGTGAATTGAAATCAAAGGTATATAAGGTTCTAGGTTCCAGTTGTGGTTTCTAATTAAAATAAAATAGTAGTATCGAAAGCACACCCATATCCTTATTATTAACTAAATAAATGAATGAATCCAAGGTAATTTATTAAATTCTCCAAGGTTGATGGATATTTTATAGAATAACTTATAAATAATCATTTATTGATCCATAAAACTTTTTATGCATGTATAAAGTATGAATGTCACCAAAAAAGAAATTCATACCCAAAATACATAGTAAATTCCAAATTTTGTGTTACCATTCTGATGAAATACATGTGGAATTCAATAACTTCACAAAAATTCTAATAAATAATAGAAAAAAAGTCACCCAACCAATAATATTATACCAAATATAAGATAAAATTATTGGGGTATATATGTGATTCATCAAACAAGAAAAAACAAATATACCTATTTAAAAAACCAAAAAAGTTAATTTCAATAATAACAATCACTAGAGGTTGATGTAAATCCTTTTAAGGGACTTTTATCTAATAATTATAATACTACATAATTGGAATTATATATACTTCCCTTATATTATCACTAAATAGTCATTTCTTTTATATTCAAGGGTTCACAAGAGTGAGGTGAGAGAGATATAATTACAAAAAATAGAAAAAATGAGTAATTAAAACTAGAGAAATCCAACAATAGTAGCCTGATATGATCCCTTATCAATCAAAATTAACTTCTTTACATGGACCCTTTTCTTCATCCAATATTGGTTACAATGAAATGATATTTTTTTTCAATTTTAAAACATTATATATAATTTATTTTTGAATCCCATCTAAACCTAAACTATATATTTATTTATTTCATTCATAGGTCATCAAATGGACTTAGGGAATTTTTTTATTTTATAAAAAATTATCATTTTTACATTAATTCATTATGGTTAATAAATTTGGAAGGAAAACTTGAATTTATGAAATCATCAAGGACTCTATCTTGAAATTAAATCTTGTAGTTGAACTATATTCAACATGGAAACGATGAATTCAATTTGGATTTGGATTTTAATTTTCATCTATCCATTAGATAATGATATTACAAGTGTCATGGAATGATGCTACACCCATTCAAATTTCATTTATTCCAATCATGCATGATTTTTCCCTCTATAGTGTATAACTAATTATTCTATAATTTTTAAAATGTATACATACTTATTTTAGTTCATCTAAAATAAATACTATGTTTATGATATTTATCATCTTATATGTCACCTGAGATTTTTACATTTAAAATATTTTGAGTTTAAGAAGATACAGAAAATTATAAATTAATATGTATACAATAATTAACTTACATAATATGTAATATTTATAATGTAATTTTTACATGAATATGTAATATATTCTTGCCAAAATGTTAGTTGATTTCTAAATATGTATGATATATGACATTTAAAATGTCCATTTTTAAGGGACACATAATAATTTATATTATGAAATGTAATTTTTTGGTATTCTTATATAAGGAAATTTAGTTTTCCTAAATTTTTATTCATGTAGAAATGTAATATATTTAATATCATATATGATACATAAGATGTGGAACATGGAATAAATTTATATGTAATTTCATCGAACCTTATATATCAAAAATAAATTTTAATTTTTTCACATTTATACACATTATATGCACCAAGTGACAATTTTCATAAAAATTTCGTTAGTCCAATATATCAGTCCCTAAATTATCAAAATAACATAGAAAAAGGTTATGGATTTTCAAATAAATTCCATTAATTATTGAATGAAAAAAATACACATGAATTAATTCACATCCAAAATAAATCCCAAATTAATTTCATGATATAAAAATGATTTTATTTCCAATAAAACTTTAGGGAATTAATTTATTGATGTGTAACATTATAATAGTGAAAACATGGGCTATATTATTCAGTTATGATAAGAATATTTGATATGATTGAAATAATTTATGATTTAAATGAGGGAGGGATTATATATAATAATATTAAAATGCCTGGGGTGACTTAAAAGTGTTTGTGTAGATTTATCTAATGTAAGATGTTTCTTATAGGGCCTATATTTTACTTTTTGTATTGTTGTGTTCTGTGAGGTATTCGTTGTCCCCACATTACCGAATTTTTTTAGGTAGTTAATATGAAATCTCCATTTTTAGAGGATTCTATAAATATTTATCATTTTTAACATAGTTACATTTTTGGATAATTTTATGTTCTTCACAAATGATATTTTTGTGTGATTTTAACATTAGAATTGAACATATTATGGCTTCATCTCATAGTGTCATAATGTTATCTCATTGATGAAACATACCATTCAAGTGTGGTGTGTTTCTCGTAGAATATAAATCAATAAAATTTAATTATCACAAAACATCATTGAAATATTCTTAATAAAATGACTAACATCTCATAGTATTATGACTCATTCTTCAAAATTTGGTAAATTTAAACATATTTTATATGAATCTGGATTGAGAAATTTATTTTTATGGATCGATGTATCTACATATTAAAAACCATAACATAATACATATAATATTTTCTATGTATATTCTTAATATGTGTCAATCATTGAAATTTTAAAAAATATTTCTTACATATATGTTTCAGTGGGAAATAAAACATTACAAATGAATCCCCCTGAGTTGGGAATGTGTGCGCTCATATATGTGACATTAGATATAGGAAAAATAATCTTTTGTACGTATTCCACAATATTTTTAAAAATTAAATAGTTTTACATATCACTTGGTTCCCCTAAAACAACTTATTTATCATCATTAACTTTTTATAAATCATCTCACAAAATAAGACGTCATCAAATTAACAAAAAGGATGTTACGTATTATTATTATATTAGAAAAAATTCAATGTATTGTACACTATGTAATTATATTTTGTTTCCCATAGTTTTAAAATTTCTTAAAATCCTTTTATTATGTTTTTGTATACTTCTTAGAATTAAATATCATTACAAAATAGGTGATGTCAAATTTAATATTTTTATAATGATGATTATTTTTTTGTAAATAATAATTTTTTTATGTTTATCATTCTATTATATATTCAAAAAAATCAAAGAGTTAGTGAATTTATTACATTAAAAAATTAAATAACTAAAAACTATGGTCCTAGACAATTGAAAATTAAATTAATATTCATATAAATAAATAAAAACATATGAATTTACACTATTAAATAATATTATTAATATAAAAAAACATAATAAAAAATTGAATTAAAATAGATTCATTACAATTGTATTATATGTTTATTTTGGGCCTTATGTTTGATATGTGTGGTATATAGACATGGGTTTTCCACGGATGCTTTTAGGGGTGTTTTTCCACGTGAGTTTCACTATTTCGATGTAGGGTCACATTTTAATTTCAATAAAAATATATATAGGCTATTTAACCTAGTCCCACATTCCATATGGTCATATGGTTTGTTTTAGATCTTTTTTTTATATGATGTATGTTATTATAATTTCTTCACTCATTATAGTTTTTATACTCACCAGGTTCCCAGATTTAATAGCTTGTAATCATTATATGGAATTCCCTCTATATTGTTTATGCAACTCATGGCCTTCAGAAGGATATGGTTGTTTAATCACTTTAATAGGGAAAACCATATTGAAAAAATATATTACACATACCATTTTATTTATTCCAGCTTTTAGAAATTTGGAGGTGCATATGAGGTATTTTGATGTTATAAATTGAGTAAAAAATAGGTATTCAAGTCACATATATTAAAAAATAATATCAATTCCTGCAAAAATGGATCATTATTATGGTAATGGTGTGTAGGAAGAAGATTAAACTGATGGGACATAGGAAGTAACACATAAATATGCCTCTATAGAATAAATATGGTGGAATATTGAAATTTTAGGGGAATTCAATGGTTTATTTTAATTCATATTCTATGATAATTCCTGGAATATGAGTCCCATGTACGATGCAAGGTGTATATGGGTCACCACATTTTATAAATAACTCCATTTTTTCAGGATTTCTTATGATTAATTATGTTATACCTGAAACAATTGGTGATTCATGTTATAAAAAACATTAATAAAAAAGATTATCTAATATTTGTTGTTACAATGTAGGATAACATTGATCATTGAATCATTCCCTTCTTTTTATTGCCTATTTAATATTAATGATAGTTAGTTTCATTAATTATCTACTAAAGACAATCATTTATTTGTTCTAATTGATATTTAGTGTCTATTGATTTATTTTAAAAGTCTTATAAATGAAATATTAAAATGAAAGGTTTTTTGATTATTGGAAATGGAATTGAGGGAGAGTGGAATGGGGTTAGAGTAATCCAAGCAGAATAGTTTCAATGTTTGAGTGGATACAAATAGAAAAAATGTTATAATTTTCTACCAAACAATATAGTATATTATACTAACTCAATAAATTCCCCTACCTTATTGGAAAGGTAATATTGAAAATCATATAGAGATACAAAAACATTTTATACTTGAGTTTTGGAGGGTCATCCATAGCTTATTTGTGCCCAGATATGGAGATCCTAAATGGGATACTTCAACTCCTAATATCATAAAAGATTAAAAATATCATTAGACCCTAAAATTATGGGTCAACTACTTCCTACAGAGCCATGGTGTCAGTTTATTACCATTATCACATTTTTTAAGATAAAATAAACACTCAAACAACATGGAGTCTGGTTATCCACCATTAGGATAAAATTGGAAGTGTGATAGTGGTGCTATATTATACTAGTTGTTATGAAAGTACACAACCTTTATTGAAAGAGTTATTTTATATTGATTTTCACCAAGAGGATCTACCATGATACTTTTTGATTAGTGATGGAATATGAATTTATCTATTTGAGTAAGCACTTGGTTCCTATTATGGAATAAAACACATTTTGATTGTAACCATTTCTATAAAAATATTAGTGGGGATAAAGAGTCAAAGAATGATATTTTGAGGTGGGAGTAAATAATTCTTTATTTCATTATGTGAATCATATCTAACTTTTTAGGTATATTAATATTGCATTTCTTTATAATATTTGATCAAATTATGGTTTAAGTGGATATTTCCCTTTATTCATTGTACCTTGAGTGACATTTTTCCAATATATAGAAGATGTGATGATATGGAATTAGTCGATTTGCTTCCAGGAATAGATCACATGGTGGTGGTGTTCCTCCACTCCTAACATGGGTATATCACCTTAAAATTTTCATTACTGTTATTTCTTCATCCAATTTAATCCCAACTATACCATTTATGTGATGAATTGTTATTAATGACGTTAGAAAATCCATATTTAGAAACTATGATGAAAGGTAATCTTTGAGAATATTGAAAACCAACATCAGTTAATATAAGTATCCCAATCATAGTTAGTGGGGCTATTGGGGGAACCTATAAACTATATTGATGGTTTGATCAGAGAGGATAACATAGAAATCATAGATTAATAAAAAAAGCTAAATAGTCTGTGAGGAGATTCTTAAGACAAGGTTAGCAGGGTAGTTTATGTGGGGTGTAAAATCTAGCTTAATATATAAGTAATGTGAGAGAGAGTCGATATTGAACTAAAGGTACTATTCTAGGATCATATACATCGTATCATTCTTTATTTTATATTGGTGATTTGAATTCCTTTATTTATGAGAAATTATTTTCCTTTCATGATCATAAATATGAAAATTAACATAATTTTATTTTAAAGTATACCCCACTAAAAACGTAGATCCAGAAAGGGAAAGTATAACCATGATATTGGTAGTCATTTATTTTTAAAATATTTGGGATCTTCCATACTATGATATTTGGTCCTTAAATACTATTCGTAGAATAGACTAGTTAAATCAGTTTCATCCATGGATTGAATTATTAGTCAGATATGTATGTTTCTCATTGTCATCTGGGGATAATTATACCCTACATTTTGTGTGTAAGTTCAATGGTAGTCCAATAGCTTCTAATTTAGGACTCGATATCATGATCACATATGATATATCTATTCCTATACTAGGAGTGTGTGATGTTGAGGCTTTAGAATCCTTAACTCCAATGGTGGATCCATACTTTGATGTATTCCAATATGTCATTTTAGTTCTCTATTCATGATTATAGGTTAATGTTACCATATATATTCATCTTGAAATTTATTTTTTATTAATTCCACCATATATAATGGAATATACATAGTGAAGGATTTGAAGATTTAAATGGTTTCATTAGATTGAAAAGTGTTTATTATAAAGAACACCTATCCTTAGGATGATCGAATTCTCCATTCAAAAAAAAGATTTAATTCAATATATTTTAGAACATTATTAGAATATAAATCAATATATGATCATGGATCAATAAAATTTTCCTAGAATTGTTGATATATTATATCAGTCAAAGGGAAAAATTGGGTATATAAGACTGAACTATTCTTTGTAAGTAATTAACTCCTAGTCATTCAAAAACAAGTAAAATATAATTATTTTCAATATAAGAATATTCATTTAAATTATATGATAATGATTTAATAATTCCCCAAAGGTGTTAATAGCATTAATGAATAGTATTATTTATTAATTTCTACATCATTCATCTTGGTATTCATGAATGATAATTATTTTAGATACAAAGATGAGATTGGGTGACACCTAAAAACATTATTAAATTATTTTTGAGAGATCCAAATTTAAACCAAGTTATATAAATGATTTTTCATGAAATTGGATGTAATATATCATAATTATGTAATCTCTAAAAACACCTATGTAGATACTGAAAATGTGTAGATTTTAGTTCTGGGAAAGTTCATTGATTTTTATTTGAAATCAGTTGTTTCTTAGGAATAAAGGGTATTCTCTTTACATTAGTTTTTATTAATCAAGTATTAGTACTCTTATGAAATATATCACTATGAATGTTCATAAATTTTTTTTTCTGGTTTTCCCAATGTGAGAGATCCCCTTTAAAGATAAAAAGTGGTTGACTAGACCAAAGGTTCTTATATCACCAAATCCCAGTCATGGATTTTGTATTCATTGTCATCAATTATATGTCATAATATATTTTTTTCTTATAAAATATCTTTTTATACTAGATAATTGTAACAATTAATAATGTTATCATTAGTGTAACTATGATACCCATGATCTTGAATTGATCATGATTGATTATGAAAAAATGTTTTAGTGGTATTATCTTAATGGATAATGTTTCATAGTATTTGTCAATCATGAGATCAGGAAATATATATTTCACTATTTAGATATTAATCTAATGATGTTTCATTAGGTTGTGTATATCAAATCAGTCTACCTTTATGTACAATATTCAGATGTAAATGGCAGTGTGGTTTGTGATACTATTTATATGAAAATGAACCACTAGTATATGTATAAACTAAAGGATTAATGATGATTTTTGGGTTTATATATTGAAATCAATAATGATATAGGTGAGGATCATAGCTATTTTCATTTATATCACAAAAATATTATATAATTTTTCATTGATTTCATCATGGAATCCCATATATCCAATTATGTATATATCCTTATTTGAGAGAAACATTTTGATAGAGAGACCCTCTTCAGTTAGTTCCAGGAATCCCCATCCTTCTTATATATACATGGATGAATTTATATCCAAATTAATATAAAATATGAAATAATGAAGGTATTGTATTCTTTTATTGTGATATATTTCATATAATCAAGAAGAAAAATCATCATATTTATCACCAATTCTTGAGGCTGAGCATTAAGTACAATATTATAAAGTTAGTTTCTAGTTGTATATACTATTAGAAGATAAAGGTAAAAAATAAAAGAATTGAATGTAAACTTTACACACTTAAACTAAATGCAGTAACATAATTAAATGATTATGTATTTATTGAATATGATTAATATATCTTATATATATGGATGTCCATTATAAGTTATTATGGATTTTCTTTCTATAATGATCCAATTCCTACTTATAAAAGAGGAATTTTTAGTTGATGATCTTTAGAGGATACATGTCAGAGGTATCATTAAGGTATATATCCTTCCATATATAATAATTTTTTTTATAGATATCCATATTTTAGATATTTTATTTATCATAGGATTCAATCATCCACATGTTCTTAATTCTTTGAATATAGTAGTATCCACCCATAGACTAATGGCTAGCCCGAGTGCACTATTTTTATTATGATGAAAATGATTAATTATTGTATCCTTGATTTTACTGTCTCACAGAAGAACACCATTATCTAGTGGAAGTATCATATAATAATTGTTACTACTCATCGCTAAATATTGTAACATATGAAGCTCTTTAGGGATGGTCATTCAGTTCATCTATTTTTTGGACTAAAATATTCAAAATCATAATGATGGGGCCTTCATTTACCTAATAGATAACTGAAAAGGTAAATTTATCTATAATTTTTCATAACAACTCAAATATATTAAAATTTCTAGGGAAATAGTCTATGGTGACCCATAGAATTAAATGTTGGAAACTATGTTTTTGTGTAGGCATCAACAAGGATGGATAATTGATCAGAGGGTAAGTAGGGGAAATAATCTCCATGATTTGATGGGGTATTAAATTTTAGAATGGGTCTGGGAAATGTATTATAATATCCATATTTATTTAAAATTCAGTTCTATACATAATACTTTCCAATGTCAAGATTGAGGCTGACTTGTCAAATCTACAGAATCTTCTAAATATAATTTCCCAAATATAAACTTGTGTAATATTAGAAGGAGATATATATTTCTTAAAAAACATAAGAAATGTAAATATTAAACACTATACTTTGGAGGGTAATATGATGTGATGGTTCAATTGATAAATTCATTCCCTTATGAAGCTAGATAAATATACTTATGAATGAGAAACTGATGGTGGAATATTTTTAAATACCCAAACCATTAATAGTTATTATTTCACTTTAACTTATGTGTTTTGAAATTCTTATTATGATTGTTTTTGTTTTAATATGATTCAATTAAATGTGGAAGATATTTATTAAAAGATATAGGGATGGGGGGGGGGGGGGGGTAAGTACCCAAGTGTTGAGAGAACTTGGTCCTCAGTGGAACTCTAGTTGATATAGGTCCGCATTCAGTATGACTAGGTAACAAGTTGAATTAGACTATGTAAATGGTGGAGTTGTAATTCATTATTTAGTTTTTTGGAAACTTTTACTTTCATTTTAAAAACTAATTTCCTTTAATACCCTATACATTGGATTTCAATCCCATTCATATCCATTATAGAATCTATAGATATCCCCTCTCTGTCTCTTCTATTTTATTCAGATCCAGCTTCATCCTAGGATTTGATTTCTTCTAATTAGTCATATAATCTCTTCTTATGTAGGTTAGAATAATAGAAGCCATATAATATTCAAATGTATCCAATTTCCATATATGTGTAGATACAATCCCATGCTCAATGATTCTAGGGATTCTAAACCATGATGGATATATTGGTTATTGATCCATCCAGTAGTTATGAGAGCACCCTCATGATAAAGGAGCGATATTACCATTTTTATTTATGTTTGGAATAAATTTTATATTATGAATGTAGATAAACCCATAGACACCCAAATTTAATATATGGTCTAAGGAAATAGGTAGTTTCATATCCTCCTCTCTTCATAACTAAAAGATATAGTCTATATTTAAATTTATAGGGGAAAACCTACCATATCTCAAAATCAAAGAGAGTTATATTAGTAATGATTTGGGGTAGTGGGAAACTAATGATTGTTTTGGATAATAATGTTATTGTAAATTGTTTTTGGAATAAAAATTAATGTTTGGATTGAGTTTAATTTTTTACCAGTTA
Organism: Viscum album; assembly: GCA_963277665.1. Classification (NCBI taxonomy): domain Eukaryota; kingdom Viridiplantae; phylum Streptophyta; class Magnoliopsida; order Santalales; family Viscaceae; genus Viscum; species Viscum album. The sequence continues at coordinate 1,429,354,778 of OY728152.1, forward strand.
CCAATACATACCTATTATTTGATAGAATCATTTCATAATTATGACTTATCAAATATTGTTTATCTCTAATTCATGTAAATTTTTGTTTGATACATTGGTATATATGAGTCAACATACTATATGATTCTCTGAATTATGTTTTATGTATACATTGAACATGTGAAATATGTTATGATTAATAAACATATAATGAAACAAATATATTGATATTCTATCCAAGATGGGATTATTTTTATAAATAAATAAATACTCCATGTAAACATAAATTGGTATCCAAATGATAATGTACTGAAGGATATTCTAGGATTATCTCACAACATGCTGATTTTTTATAACCATTTATCCTTTTTGAAGTGGTATGTGATGAATGATAACCCAAATTATAAATACAAGATACGTTTTCATCAAGATGGGTAATGGGAAATAGACTTTTTTTCACACAACTATATATATGTGTTTCTTCATATATGTACATTAGGGTGGTGGTTTTTTGTATTTTCCATACATTCTTTTATGGATGACAGTAGAACCACATTTTAAATAGTTATCAAATGATCAAAACATCTATAACTGGTATAGAACCTTCATGTTTAATAAGTATGTTACTGTAAAAATAGCAATGTTGAATGACTTATTCTAGAATTTTTTGATGTAGATTTTTTTATGATTTCATCATTATATTGTTACCATTTATACACATTTTTATTATAAAAGGTTACAAAAAGGGTAGTAGCATTCTATATTGTAATATATTATCACACCCTTTACAGGAACCTTTAGGATCCATGATTATGGATTTGTTTGTGATCCTAGTAATGGAATGGAACACGATATTGGTATCTTGGGGTACATTGAGTTGGGGGAATGAGCAGTGTCATTTGGATCAAATTGTGGATAAGTGAGTTAGATGCACATGGTATATCACTAGATACCCACATAAAGGTTTTAAAATTCATGCCATTAACTATTATAATATAAGGACTTAAATGACATACACCATTTAGAAATTTTTTTTTTAATATATCCTCACACACCATGTGAGTTGTACAGATTCTATTGGTTATTCAGTGTATGTAAAAAATGTCCATATCGTTCCTCTACATAGTTTGTGTTTTTTTCCCAAATGATACTCTAGTTAAATATATTTTACACCTTGTATAGACAGTTCTCAATTTCTTTTTTCCAATAATGGGAATAAACATTGTATATTTATTATATCATATATGGGAAGAAAACAATCTCTCAAAATTATTTTTCTCAATGAAAAATATTTATTCTAGATGATGGTGATTATGATGTTCACATGAGGAATTTTCACAATGTAGTATGAATATGGTTTAAATATTTAGTTCCAAGAACTCATATGTGTATTTTTTCTTTTTCCTAGTCACTATTATTTGTTTGTATTTAAAAAAAATCTATAATGTTTTTTAATCATCTAATAGTATATATTTGGGACATAGGGGCAGTTTTTTTCCAATTTATTATTTTCCCACTTATGAATCCAGGATTATGGTAGACTATCCATATATGTTCTCCATTAACATGGGACCAGTCCGGGAGCTTCTACTCAATTAGATATGGAGTAGATAATTGGATGTGTGTCATGATATCCTTATTTTATATCCTGTTCTTTCATATATGTGACTACTATACATGTGTTGTGAAGATGAGTTATAACATTCATTTATTGCAAAGTGATTCTCTAGATAACAAGATTGTTATGACTGTTACCCATATTTGGGTGACATATGGCTAAATTAATGCATGAAATCAGGAATTGGGTTCTCAGTGGCAACTAGAATGATTATTTTCACTAGGGTACTAGCCATTTTGATATTATGAATAATGGGTATTTTTATTCATATAATTATATTTTCATTAATTAAATATGATTATAGGGAGATGCATCAAATAATGATTTGAAATAAATCATTTGTGTTAATTTGAATATTTATCATGTGTGCTTTATTTATGGTTTTATCAAAACATTATATATTGATGATTCAAATATAAACTTGTATTTTATAAGAGTTAAATAATTTCTTGGGATAAATATATTAAGTAATATTACACAACAATTCACATGTACTTATTATTTTACACACTTGTGTTATTTTAGCTCCGAGGTTAGTGATCTTAGAAACTGGATATTTACAATAGATATTATAGATGATGGACTGAATCATTTATTAGGAACACAACATTTCTTTATTCTATATCCAATTTTATGTTCCCGTTCAATTTTTGGGATGTGTTTTTTATCATTGGAGATTTATTTGGTTAACTAAAATTTAATTATAAATATGTTGTTATATTTTTACGATTTAAATTATAATATTGAATATACAATTATAATATTAAATATTATGTCACATGTTATCATTATATATGTTTTTAATGGTAATGATTAAAATTATGTCATTTGGATATCTTAACCATACTCTCTAGCCTTTAGCTAAACTGAGATGAGATTATAAAGTTTACTTGCTAACATGTCTGGATGTGGAAGGTTGGTATTTGAGTCATAGGATGGAGCTTTGTGTTAGTTATATATATGGATTTAGTTTCTTAAACTATATAAACAATGTCTAAGTATTAATATTTTCTCTTTACAAATTATAGATTATATATGCTGGGAATGAAAGAAGATTCATTCTTATGAAAATATTCTAAGAGTCTAATAATATACATGAGAACCTATATAAATTTTTTCCAAGTGAAAAATTATTCTTAATCTAGAAAACTATAGATTTAGACTCTAACTTTAGGTTTTAATTATATTTTATATATTTTTTGTGATGGTTTTAACAAGGTAGCCAGATGTACGATCTTCCAATATCTATATTTTGATCAATTAGTTTGTGTTTGGATGTTTTTAATTATTTTTTAGAGAATAAAATAGTTATAGTGTACGTGAACTATGTTAGCTTGTTCAAAGAGGTTGCTATAGAAAATTCAAACTTTATATGTTGTCATATGGTGATTTGTGGAAAAGATAGTAGATGAAACAATGTTTCATAGCTCTAATTTGATTCGAAGATATATATTTTTGGACTACTTGGTATATACTATAATTGTGTTCTTATTATGTGACTGTTTTTATTTTATTTTTTAGATAGTGACGTTATTCCATATCATTATAATTCATGTCTTTTTTATTTTTCCAATTTATTAAAAAAATTAATTTCTTATTTATAGAATATTCTGAATTCTTAGGACATCTGCGTACCCTCAAGATTAAAAACCACTATGTTAGTAGTAATTTATGTGTCACATATAGTTCATTATGAATGAATAAGTACTTTGGAATCATTGGGTGACTAAACCACACCCATATCTTTTTCTTATTCAAAATCATTTTACAACATGAGATATTTCAAGTAGATACGAGTTTGTATATGTTTGAAATATTTTTTGTTACATGGGTGGTGGAATTAGTTGGATTATATATGATTTATTTCAACTATATATGCATCATTTGGAGGAATATTTTATAATTATATATATATATATATATGATATTTCATCAAATAATTATATTAATGTTTCTTAATAAATAGTCCCAATGTTCTGAAAGGGAATTTAACTGATGAAATATTATCCAATTTATCGAAAATTTGATATAATATTTTGTGACTTGGGATGATTAAAATTCATCACAATACTTTATAAAGATTAATTATCATGTAATTATTAAGAATTTATCATGATAAATAATACAATTATCCATGTATTATGACTGGAGATACTTTTAGTGACTCTTCTAGAGGAATAAAAGATCATTGGAATGGAAATATAAATTTAATTTAAATTTTTCATTCAAATATCACAATTACACATCAAAAAAATATCAACACATTAGTGTTTTGAATAATATAATATTTTTGTGATTGAAACATCACATTTTTATATCATAATAAAACTGAAATATGACATTGGAAATTGAGATCTGAGGAATCATATTTTCTTAATAATGAATTAAATTGATGGATCCATGCTCTATTATATTTTAGAAAAATATACTAGGATATAATGGTTTGGAATTAAATGTTTTTGAGATATGTTATTCTTTCAGTGATGTTACAATCACCTTTCTTGGGCATAAATTATTCATAGAGTTGGACTAGACAAGACATGAAAAAAAACTTATATCCGACATTCTACTTATATATAATGATATGGGTCCTTGATAGATTATTAAATATTTTTGAATATGTTAATATAATATAGGATTATTAATATTAGATTGGAAAACTAATTGAAAATATCCCCATAATTTATTAATTATTTCTTTAACATGAAATCTTTCAGATGATGTTAAAAAATTATTTTCTAAGAAGAGTAGTTTGAGCATTGTAATATTTTATAAGTTTCCATAAATATGTAATAATGATTATTTTTAATTTTGTAGTAGTAGTTGAAATAAAATTTCGTGTTTACCATTATGTAATATTTTGTGAAGATCTGGAAAATTTGTTTATTAGCATGATTGTAATGTGCCAGGAGTAGAATGCCTTAATAAATGTTCTTTTCCATGATTTAGGACTATGAAATATAAAAACCTAAATTTTCACCTATTTTATTATCATGAAATTATTTTTAATTTAACATAATATAGAATTTATCAATTTTTTATTTTTTAAAGGAGATATATTATAAAATAATTTTTTGTAGTTAAGATATTTTTCAATGTTTGGCTGAAAGAATCACATTGCAACACATATAATTATGATGTGTTTATTTTGATGATTCAATATCATAATTAATGAATAAAATTATATTTTAAATTTAAATATTACTAAAAAAACTTATACTGTATTGTTGAATGTCAGATTTAGAATAATATTATATTTTTATGGTGATGGAGTGGAAACAATGTCGCAATACTCCTGTGATCCATGATTTGAAGAAATATTGAATGAATCAGAGAATTGTGATTGTGGGACCACTAGTCCTTGGATTTTCAGTGAGGTTTAATTAGAAGAATAAATCCGTACAACTATACCACAATGAAGAGGGAATAATAGATAGTGGAGAACAAATTATATAATTCCACAATATATAAAATTCAATTTTGTAAAATAAAATTAATGAAAAAATAAAAGGAAATGATAATATATCAAAAAGATGATGTGTAATACAAAATTAATTATGGATTTGAAACATTATAACATTACCAGAACCATAAAACCAAAATGTGTTGGATATGCAGAATTTCAAAATATGATATGATAAAATGTCCATGGAGAAAATATAGACAGAATGTTTTATATACTTTTATTATTGTGAAATTGATAAAATCATGAAATTATTTCAAGAATATATCAATATCTAATGTCTTTAATTTCATTAGAGTAAATTTGTGGAATTTTATTTTTCCAAAAGACGTATTATTCCAAGAACATAGTCATGAAAGACGTGGAAAAAATATATTTTTTTAATTTTATCAACTTTTACTCTTTCATGTCTTTCAAATTATTTGGAATTAATTATTCATTGATAATTGATTCTTCATTAGTATTTTATGTGTTATAACCTTATAGAAAATTAAATTTTTAGTAGAAATAAGTGTATATATTGAAGAATTGAATTTTCTAATCACGGGGTTGTTTTGGTTTTGTATCTCATTAAGATATATTTTTCTATATTATTCTATAATTTATTTATTTTATAAATGGGTTTATAGGTGGGATGTATAATGAGTTTAAGAGGTATTTTGGTTATTCAATTATCATTGATTCTAATTATTATTTTAAAATTAGATTTTGAGGCATCCAAGTTTGAATATGTTCTTATATTCCAAAATAACTGATGAAATTATTATAATATTGATTTATTATTGAATAATATCTTTAAATTACCTTAGGGATCTTATAAATAATAAACACTATTCTATTTACAAGATAATACAAACTTATATTAAAAAATAAGATTTAAAATTAATTTATTATTATTGTTTCTTTTTGAAGAATAAAATATTCTAATGTTTTTCTTTCTTTAATTTATTCACTAAGTTGAAATATATGGATTTAATAATAAATAAGTTATTAATATAATGATTTTTTTGGTTGTTCAATATTCTATATAGATAAAAAAAATAATATATAAACTTAAATATTTTAGTTAATTACAATTTGTGGGCTCTAAAATATAAATTTATAAACCCTAACACCTCCATTTTTAATAATGAAGAATTTAGAAGGGTCCTATTTTTTGTATCTTTTTATTGGTGAAATGAATATTTAATGGAATTAAAAAAATAGTTATTATTTGGTTTTCTGATATGTGTATTTCCCTTTCATTTAAAAGTTATAATTATTCATAATTTTTATGACCATTAGGGTTATATTATTTTCTCTAACATATAGAATGCTCTTAAGAAAAACTCAAATAATCCAATCAAAGATATTTGACCATTCTAAGGCACTATTTTTCAATAATATGATCACAATGTATTTTTCAAGTCACCAAAGATTAGTGAGGGAAAAGTGAAATAACCCCAATGTAACTCATTATGATATTAAAAATCATTTAACTAAGATTAAATATAATCGGGTCGAATTAACAATGATGATTATATACATTTGATGAAAGAGGGATTTTCCTTTAGAACATTAATATTTATGGTATATTTTAAAACATTACAAATTTATATGAGAATATTCCAAATGATAAAATGTGTTAAGTGGTTTGGTGGCATGAAATGCGAGGATCCACATGGACACCACTAAAAGATTCTAAAAATATATAAACATTGAAGAATTAAATTTTCTCAAATGGTGTGATAAATATAATATCCATAATTTTTTCACTAAATCATACTATCATGGATTTGGATAAAACTAATTCCATCCATCATGCTAATCATATGGGATGAACCATCAATAATTTTTATAGAAAATTATTTCCCATCCTCAAATGCAGTGACACTCAAAAATGATATTTAAACCTTTTCAAAATCAGGGAGAATAAATATTTGAGTAATTAAAATTGATTGATGAGTTTTTTGTAACTTCTCATATGATTGTTATTGAATTTTGATGCCATTAAATATTTTCTACTTTGGAAAAAAATACATTCAATAGAGGATATCAAAGTCAGGCATAATTAAAAGCAATTAAACAACAACTAAAGATATATTGGATGGAAAATCAATTAATATTATTCAAAGGATATGACAATATGGCCCTACTAGATAAAAAATACCTACCTAGAAAAGTATTTAATGTTAGTTTCATAAGTGAGAACAATTCATGTGTAATTAAATTATGTGTTAGTTATTCAATATACAATAACACCTCCCAAGACACAAGAAACACATTTATTAAACGTTATATTGACCCAAGATTAACATACATATATATTACAACATTTGAGAAGAATATTCATCACAATATCTAAATACATTCCATAGAACCGTAAGAAAATAGAGTCTTTGGAAGCACAAAAAGTCTGTCATCTAACTCGGTGAAAGATATTCATAATATACGATAAATATATTCCCTTATTATCACTCCTACTTAAGACCTTTCTACACAACCTGGGGAATGGAAACATAAGAAAATGGTGATGTGGGATTATCAGTAAGGGTAAATAAGGGAGATATGTATGCATAAAATGAGAATAAGGGTTTGAAAACACAATCATAACAATATAATATAATACCATGATTATTAATGATCATAATAAAGAATTGTGGCATTCATGTTTAAAGTTATTAAGACTAGGTATCATCACTCGAACCGTTTTGGGGATCGAGCCACAACTACCCCATTCCCTCCTCTATAGGCCAAGGGGTGGAAATAAGCACTGAATGCATAAATAAAAATTGGATATTTTTTCCTATGTACATGTACACATGTACACAACCAAATCCTTGAAGAATTTTAGAGATAAAGAAGAAAAATGCTACACTATGGTAAATTATTCCAAATATGCACAAACCACTTGACATTACAAAATTTTCGTAGTGTTAACAAAATTGTAAAGTGAAAAAATACATTCCCAACCCAAAATATTTCTAAACTAGAAAAAAATTTATACAACTAGGAGAGCCCAGCTCTTGAGTCCCAAGATATATCCAATATATGTGGTCTATGAACCATGTATCTATAATTTCATCTGATGTCATAGTCCACCTATCCATTGTCTACATAAGACATGAGTCAGGTGGAAAAAGACCATGCAATGGTGATTATAAACATACATAGTATGAAACCTCTAATTCTAAAGGGGAAGAAGTGAGAGATGTGAAGGAAGAGAAGGATATGAGATTCCCATGTTATAGTGAAGATTATAGATCAATCCAATATTAATTATAGTACACTCATCAATGAACATGGGGATAAACATGGTGAGTAGATGAACTACCTGTCAAGACTTCTCCACTTATAGCAGGATAATATGACTATAGAATCATTAGACTCAAGACACAGAAATCACATTGGATATCCCGCATGCCTTCACCTCTCCTATAAGGGGAATTTCAAAATCCAAGAAGTGGATTAAGAACCAGGATATATATATATATATATACTCATTCTAAAGAATCCAAAATGGGAGACTAAGGGGATCTACATCTCAGAACTCATCCCAAGATGAAGAGTCGCCAATATTTCCAAATGTCCTAGAATGATACCCAACAGCCAACACATCTTCCCTGCAAACACAATCCCAAGGAAATCAATTATATCACATATAAAATATAAAAAATTGGTGTCAATAACACGCTCTCACGGTTTTGTGGTCACATAACAAAAACATGTCTTAGTGGGGAAATAATTCCTCTTCTGTGTGATTATAATGATAAGACAAATCATGTCTCATCCCTAGTATGCACAGTAGATGAGACAAAGTTGATTTTTAGATTACCCATTCCCATTTACAATAAAAGGGTTCCACATTGTTAGTTGAGGACCAATGCCCACATCATTTTGGGGGTCCACTATAAGTCATTGAGGACCAATGCCCTGATACCATAAGATGGTTCTACTAGTCAAATTACAGTCCCATGAACAGTCTAACATGAGAGTTCCAATCTAGTAGTCATCAAGTACCCATGTCCGATGAAGCTATAGGGTTCCACTCAGGCGACTTTTGCAGATACATTCCAAATGTGGATGGATGGTTCCACTATTGAAGCCATTGAGGACCCATGCCTAGCCTAATTGGAGGGTTCCAATTAGGAGTAAGCATCAAGTGATACTTCATGATCACTCTCATCATCAACATCTCCATATAATGTTTCATTCATGAAAAATTTTATATCGTATCGTGCAAACGAAATCCAATGGTACCATCATGATATAAATAATAAAAATAAAGATGATAGGCCAGTCATGGGTTAAAATCCAATATCAAACAATAGAGATAAGAATCATGGATGATCATACAATGGAACGGAAGGGGTACATGACGTGTGAGGGGGACACTTGATTTTTGGCCCAACATCATAGCCTAGACATATCCCAAATCATCACATGGGTCCCCATCAGTGAAATAGTATGTGTGGTGTTGGTGGAATACACAACATGTCCTGAATAACCGAGAATAGGGATGTGTGCTGCTCGCTATGTTCGTTTATTAGAGTACACAATTGGGTATCAAACCCCTCATACTCTTACACAAGTTCCCATCCGTGTGACCCACCACACATGTTTTCCATCTTGGATAGGGCACATAAAATATACAATGGGGATACTAACTATGTCATCCTTTTTTTTCTATGAAACCCTAGTGTCACATGTGAGGAGGTTACACACCATGTGTTCTTCATCGAACACACCATGTACGTTTTATTTTGATAGAAAGCCAGATCTATGATCCATATATCAGATATATCCCATAACTATGATTTTGTAATTGTTTCCATATGAAACTCATGTATCTAGATATGAACTATTGCCTCAACAACTGATAACCAAAAAATTGGTTCTATTTTGTTCATAAGTGGATCTGTCATTTATTATACATTCATCGATTACCACTAAACCCTATTAATATATATATATATATATCAACAAAAAATAATTAAGATGATCATAAAACACCTGTAAACATCCTAATTCTCGCTATACATCATTGATTAAGGCTTCACTCATTATTTCGTTATGAATTTGGCGGTCTTATCGGGCTAGGAAGATAATGAGAAATTCTAATAGGGATTGTGGGGATATAACTGTTGAAGAACATGAATCAATAAAAGATTAAAGAAACAAAAGGCAAATTTAAATTTTTTCCTTAAGTATTGGCCAATGATTAAGAATGTAAATATTTTAATAGATAAATATATCAAATTAATTTAGATTTCAAAACCCAATAGCATGAATGGTCTACAATTGGAACAGATCCATGAAAGAGGATTGATCTACTCATACATTTAATAAAAAGGGAATAACAAGAACAATTGATGAATCCTACCATTGTTTTGGATAGATCACTCATGAAGAATGAATTGACTAATGATTACGAAGGATCTAATGCTTTCAATTCATCCTCATCCAATCTTATTTAGAGTTATGTTGTCATCTGGGATGATCCGCTTGGGGATAGAGGAAGGAGCTCCCACCAATGATTCTGGAAATGATGAACTGACGCTTGAATTGTTTTCAAGGGTCATTTATTTATAAACAAATAGACACTACAACAAATGCCGGTCCTAGCGGCGGTTTTTTTGCCATTTAGCGTCGGTTTAAACCACCGCTATATTGTGTGGCGGCGGTTTACAAAAACCGCCGCTAAGTTTGGCGTCGGCAATCTATTAGCGGCGGTTTTTTCGATTCCGCGGCGGTTTTAGAAATGTGTCGTAGGTCCTTCATTTAGCGGCGGTTTCTCTTCATTTAGCGGCGGTTATATGGGCAGCTTATTCGCGGCGGTTTTAACCGCCGCTAAATTCAGGCGTTTGATGCGCCTATTCTGCGGCGGTGAATACCGCCGCGAAATATCAGCATAATAAATTTAGCGGCGGTTAAAACCGCCGCTAAATTCTGCCCAGTTCATCATTTAGCGGCGGTTTTAACCGCCGCTAAATGGTTCCTTGTTATGTAGCGGCGGTTAAAACCGCTGCTAAATGTTCATAGGTATGGCATTTAGCGGCGGTTAAAACCGCCGCTAAATGTTGAACTGGAAAAAAAAATATATTGGATCTGCTCCACCACTGCCCTAAATTTTCCAAAACTACAGCCACATCTCACCCATCAGCCCCACATAATATCACATCCACACATATTTATAATGTACAACAGCTTACAACATTATTACATCATCACCATTTCATATTCCATCACTAAAAGAATACTACCACAATCCCCTACACACAAAACCAACATCCTCATAATAGTGACCATAACATCTCTTACCATAATAAAAACCAACATTAAAAATGGACACAGGTCACACATTAGTGGTAGCGGTCACACCGTGCCTCGGATTGAGGCGGAGTTGAATCTTACACGTCACATTTGACCCATGGATAGTTGTCCTTAAGTTTCAATAGAATCCCAATGTGTTTGGTCAGTTTGTCGTATGTCAGTTGTTGATTTCACTTAAAATTAAGTCCATTTTTAACAAAACAGTGACACTGTGAGTGGTGTCGGCCACACCGGGCCTCGGATTGATGCGGTGTTGAATCGTACACGTCACACATGAGTCATTGATCATTGTGAAAAAGTATCAATGCAATCAGAAGCCGTTAGATCATTTTGGCGTATGTACGTAAAATATTGTCCATTTTAAACTAAATACATACACTTGGAGTGATACCGGTCACACCGCGTCTCGGATTGAGGCGGGGTTGAGTCGTACACGTCACATATAACCCATGAATCGTTGTCCTAAAGTTTCAACACAATCCGAAGGCGTTTGGTCGGTTTCCCGTATGTCAGTTGTTGATTTCTCACTTAAAAATAAGTCCATTTTGAACAAAATAGAGGCACTTGGAGTTGTGTCAGTCACAACAGGCCTCAGATTGAGGCGGGGTTGACTCGTACACGTCACATTTGAAGGTGAGTATGCATACACGATAGTTGACCTTCTTAGAGAAGGGTTTCTGGAAGAGTATAAAAGACATTAAGCAATGAAGATCATTAGAGTGTTGGAGCAAATGTGGTTGCTACAAACAATGTGGAAATCGGCTTGTGCAAAGTGACCAAAGTTACAACTTGCAGGTATTGTACTCTATTTTTTTCTGGAAGGTTTCAGTTTAAATGCATTTTGGAATGATCATTGCTAGCCATTGTCTTTTAGGTTATTTTGACAGCCGAGGGGAAAGGGTGGGGTCTGAAGACATTGTAGGATATGTCGAAGGGTGACCGCTACCACCCAAAGAGTCGCTCTCTTGTTTAAAATGGACACCACTTTAATTGGAAACAAAAACTGACCTACGTAAAATCTGACCAGACGCATCCAGATTGCCTTCATCCTTTAGGAGAAGGATCCACGGGTCCTTGGTGACGTGTACAAGTCAACCCCTCCTCAATCCGAGGCACGGTGTGACCGCTACCACCCAAAGAGTCGCTCCCTTGTTTAAAATGGACACCACTTTAATTGGAAACAAAAACTGACCTACGTAAATCTGACCAGACGCATCCAGATTGCCTTCATCCTTTAGGAGAAGGATCCACGGGTCCTTGGTGACGTGTACGAGTCAACCCCGCCTCAATCCGAGGCACGGTGTGACCGCTACCACCCAAAGAGTCGCTCTCTTGTTTAAAATGGACACCACTTTAATTGGAAACAACAACTGACCTACGTAAATCTGACCAGACGCATCCGGATTGCCTTCATCCTTTAGGAGAAGGATCCACGGGTCCTTGGTGACGTGTACGAGTAACATGCAAGAATGATGGACCACATTTCTTTGGCCTTTGGACAAAAAAACCTGTAAAATCTCCAAAATACCTTCATATCATGCATTAACCAGTAAAATCTCCAAAATACCTTCATATCACGTAGTTTTGAAAAGAGTCACTATTTAAAAGAAAGTCAAAAATTTAGATACATCTCGAGATGGTCAGTTTAAAAACATTTTGAGGGACACTACTAAAGACATTCTCAGATATGCACACATCCCCCACTTTTAGATCATTGTCTACTACAATGATCTTCCAAACAAGATATGCATTAGAACGCTCATGATACATAGAGCAATTCACTGGCCACCTTCGAGAATGATCTGAAGCACAAACCATGACAGCATTATGTTTTTAACTTCAGCACCTCAATTGAGAATGTGACACCTTTCAGGACTTGGCGCCATTGTATTTCGTTTCGTCCACTGAATGGGTCTATCCTTTTATTTAATTTTTTTAACTTCAGTCAAATATTCTAGAAAGATGTCGCGGCAGATCCTTCACCATTTAGTTTTGCTGAACATCTCATTACATTGTTAAAAAAAGCAGGGTGTCTTGCATGGGCAATACGTTCCTGTATTGAAGATGATGCACTCCCATTTATTCGAACCCACAAAACCACCCCACGACGCGACGGTGATCGGTAGGTGCCTGGGTTCCTCCCCGCCTTCCAGTAAAATATGAGTCCTTGTTTTCTCATATTTTACTGGAAGGCGGGGAGGAACCCAGGCACCTGCCGATGACCGTCGCGCCGTGGGGTGGTTTTGTGGGTTCGAATAAATGGGAGTGCATCATCTTCAATACAGGAACGTATTGCCCATGCAAGACACCCTGCTTTTTTTAATAATGTAATGAGATGTTCAGCAAAACAAAATGGTGAAGGATCTGCCGCGACATCTTTCTAGAATATTTGACTGAAGTTAAAAAAATTAAATAAAAGGATAGACCCATTCAGTGGACGAAACGAAATACAATGGCGCCAAGTCCTGAAAGGTGTCACATTCTCAATTGAGGTGCTGAAGTTAAAAACACAATGCTGTCATGGTTTGTGCTTCAGATCATTCTCGAAGGTGGCCAGTGAATTGCTCTATGTATCATGAGCGTTCTAATGCATATCTTGTTTGAAAGATCATTTTAGTAGACAACGATCTAAAAGTGGGGGATGTGTGCATATCTGAGAATGTCTTTAGTAGTGTCCCTCAAAATGTTTTTAAACTGACCATCTCGAGATGTATCTAAATTTGTGACTTTCTTTTAAATAGTGACTCTTTTCAGAACTGCGTGATATGAAGGTATTTTGGAGATTTTACTGGTTAATGCATGATATGAAGGTATTTTGGAGATTTTACTGGTTTTTTTGTCCAACGGCCAAAGAAATGTGGTCCATCATTCTTGCATGTTACTCGTACACGTCACCAAGGACCCGTGGATCCTTCTCCTAAAGGATGAAGGCAATCCGGATGCGTCTGGTTGGAATCTATGTGTCCCTTCAGCGACAATGAGTTTGTGTCACCATTATAATTTTGGTAACTAGGTGAGGTGGTGCTAAGAATTTTGGGCCATGAGTTGTGAAGAGGATTGGAACAAAGGTGTTCCGATTGGCTCTCCACAGGGTAGTGTAGTGCCTTATCGATATCCTCTTGTGCGGTGGTATAGTAACATTACCTAAACCTTTAATTTTCATTTTATGTTGATAATAAATAGTTGAGAGATGAACTTTAGTCATTTTTATTAAAAATACACACTATAAACCTATCAATTATCCTTGAGAGATGAACTAGGGTATTAACTAGACCATAAACCAACTTTAAAGATATAATCAATTTGACGTGTCATGACAATGTGGTCAGTTCCTATTGGCGAAACCAAGGGGATCGACACTACAATGTAGATTAGGAAACCCTAAGAGTGGGAGAATCCTCAATGGGAGATTTCGGAACCATCCTCACAATAAAATACACAAATCAATCACCATTTTCCATGATTAAAATTTCATTTATTCACTTAAAATAGGGAGTTAAATTACCTATATGTTGTTGTCGGTGCTTCCCATCATTAAATATCTTAATCACTATTCGATGATAGAAAGTTGACTCAATTTATTTACTTTATTCTATTTTTAGATTAATTATTTGGGAAATACACCTCACCCTATTCATTTGAATGGTCATGGAATCAAATCCCAACCATGAAAACTATAAAAAATACCCCATTAAATCATCATATAATCATTCTATAATCACTGATTAATCATAACACCACTTGTTCACACCAGGCTTCCCCACACTACTGAAATTCTATCACATCAATGTCTGTACTTGTACCCACCAAAATGAAGTGTGAGCTGATCACTAGATGAATTTACCCCCACCCTCTTACATATTTCTCCATAATTTCTAGATCTCCCACAATATCTCACCCTAGTGGATTTTTATAGACCACTTTACATGGTCAAGATGAAATTTCCCTTGATTTCAACCCCAGATGAACACTCTTACCACATTGATATTTTATTATTATCCCATTATATTATGATATACATATGAAATAAGATCCAAATCAACCAACCTTATCACCTATTTACAAAATCACCACCTTAAATCATTAGTACGAGTGTATCCATTTCCTAGAATTCTTTCCTTACACCCCATCTGTGAATCACCTTGAAAAGGTTTCCTTTTCCCAAAACCCCATTAATATTGAATGTATTTATATTTTTTACTCATATCTTAGTGTATAATTTAGTTATCAAGACTTCCATGCATTCCAACCATGCTTCTAAAAACTTACAATCATCCTAATTTCCTTATGAGTAAAATAATTATGCTAACATGAAATCCCTATCTCAAATGAATGATAAGTATCTTATCAAAGGTCACTTTTTCCTAGATTAACTAACCTTTATAAGGATTATTATTGATAACTATCCAATTATTATTTCACCTGGATGAATCATTTTTCCACATTATCCAAATCATCCCAAGACTAGGCTGAATATGATTTTACCTTGCAACCCCAAATCAATATCCCTATTTTTCAACATCTGAGAATAAATACATATTGAATCAAACCCAAGTCAAGTACCAAATCCCTTAAAAATCCTGTAAAAATAAAAAACACAAATCATCCTAGACATATCATAAGTCCTCACCCCTATCATAGAACTAACCTTCAGTGATAATAACACCCTCACCATAGGTTTCACCAGATGGTCGGGTCTATGGGTACGATTCATGGATCATAAACTTGGTCATTATATCTAGTAAAACCTATAATACAACTTGAAATACATTTAAATTTTATATAAAAATCACAATCAGTCACCCCCATCAATATAAAATAATACCACAAGGATAGTCACACTTATATACATCGCATATCTAGTATATTATTAAGTAAAACTCTTAGATCTTGGCCAACTATGATATCAATGATCAACCTCTTAATTCATTATCAAGTGATCATTGGTGATGTTTAATCCAACTAACATAACCCTAATCTATAATTTACCCTAGTCTATTAATTAACTTTACACCAATTAATCATTTAATTCCAAATTAATTACTAACCAATAACTTTTAATTAATCCAAGACTATTCTCATTTTCATTTAAAAACACTATCGTATCATCATAAAAATAATGCATCAACATTGTATCCACACAAATAATTTTCTCATTATGAAATTTTATATGGTACATGAATAATCACGAGTATGTCAAGCAGTAGACATAGATAAAACTCACTTTGGGGCCGAAGTCGAAGCGAGAAAGGTCGTCGGGAGAAGGGGGTCGCGGGTTGCCGGTCGCAGGCACCGCCGGAGGAGGTCGCGGGGTCGCCGGAGGAGGTCGCGGGGTCGCCGGAGGAGGTCGCGGGGTCACCGGAGGAGGTCGCGGGATCGCCGGGGGGTCGCGGGGGGCTGTGGGCGAGGGTTGCAGGGAAAGGGGTCGGGGTAGGGAAGGGTCGGGGTTTTTTAAAAAAAACAAAGGTTTAGCGGCGGTTTATTAAAAACCGCCGCGAAATGTATTTCGGAAAACGTTTAGCGGCGGTTTTGTGAACCGCCGCCACAAAACCGCCGCTAAACACTGTTTATTTTGTAGTTAGATTTTAAAAAAATTAAAAACAATTTATTAAATAATTCAATAATTCATTATTTAAACTCACCGCTTGTGAGATAGGGGTCCAAAAATCCTATACCAACTTATTTTAAGTCGTTACTGTGGAAAAATCCAAGATCTAGTCCCAACTGTGTTGTTTTATTTACAGTCCGATCAACCCTTTAATAATTATCCCACGAACTCTTGTAAGATACAAATGGTATAGATAAAATATATTTAAAATTCTAATTATAATAATTCAAGCCACACTAGGCCTCAAAATCGTATTACATTTGAGTGCCTAGCTCTAGAAATAAATACTGAGTTATTTCAATGTCTTGCATGGAAAATAGGTGTCTAAATAATTCCCCCCATTAATATTCTCATCCTGAAAAATAAATATCTAGGAAAGAGACTTGTGATACAGGGCATACACATGGATACCTTATTCATAGTAAATATGCATCATGTTTCCATGCAGCCATAGCATGTGAGCCAAATGGGTGATCTGTCTAGTTAGGGTACACTCCTACCGATTGTTGATTTCCACTGAGTTCTCTACAAAGGTGACTCCATCCTCGATGTCCATATTAACCCAACAAATTATATGTGTGGGGCCATTCATTTATTTCCTTAGTTGAAACACATGGAAGATTTCGTGCACCTACTACAACTGGGGGGTAGAGCTATTAGTTACCCAAACTCGCCAAACCTCTTCATGAACTTAAATTGCCCGATGTAGCTCAGGGATAGAATTACTCCCCATCTGATCCTCTAAAATTATCATATTGGTGAGAATTTCAAGAAAAAGTGGTATCCCTAATCAATCTCCAATTCCCTTTTATGACGGTCTTTGTAATATTTCAATCCTCTCTAGACCATCCCCATCCACTCACAGATGGTCTAGACATTCTTTATCGTCACCTATATCATTTCTTGGCCCACAAGAGATGACTCACACATCTTCATCTAGCATCAATGTGACCTATATAGGCTCCCATATAGTGCCTAAAATGGTTCTATTACAATAATATAGTGGAAGATGTCATTTTACTCAAAATCCACAAAGGGAAGGTTATTTTCCCAACTATGGTCAAAATATAACATGCAATCCCTCAACATTTCCTCCATCGCCTGGATAGTGTGATCGGTCATCCATTACATATTGAGGTGAAAAGATATACACTTACGCAACTATGTCTATAATTCATCCTATTGTTCACTCTACAATCATGATGTAAGACAAGCATCATGATTAAAAACAATCAGTGGAAGTACCCCTTGAAGGTGAATGATCCTCCATACATATAACATGGAAGATTATATGTGGAACTATAATAATTTATTTCTAGGTAGTTAACCAACATCGTGAGTTGGTAAAATATCACTCAGATGGCGTCGTGTCTATTTTATCTCTCAAAATCCCTATGAAAAATTCTTTGGATATGCCATCACATTACTACTTCAGGATCTCAAGGGGCAGCAAAAAAAATGTTGAAACCTTGTGCTCAGATTTTAATTTTAGATATGTGAGGATAAGATAGATGATGTTATCTATGCTTAATATCTTTCAAAACCACCAAAACATCCTCTAATGGTATGTACATATTCCTCAAAACATGATGTAAATATTGTGGGGAAGTTTTTAACTCATGCACCACCTCCTCCCATGACGTGATACGAACCACTACACTCCACTAAAATAAGATGACTTGAATCCATCCTTTAGAATGTCCATTTGGGGAGTCACATGTGGATATCTGATAACATAAGACATCATAGTTGATGTATTAAAAATAGGACCCTCTTGCATGCCGAATAAGCTATTGATTCAGTACCATCGGTTGATGAAACATTGCACCCTCCTTCTCCCCCAGGGTTAGCTATAGGAAAAGAAACCACTCTAAAAAATCATGAACTAAAATTCTATGGGACATCCTTCATAGGGACGCTACTTAAATGTTGAACATCCATAGAGTAAAAATTATCTCAAAGTTATAGTCTTATATGGAGTCCAACAATTTTTGTTCCTCAGGTTCTTTCCCCTCTATGTGAAGATGTGCATAACACTCTAGTGGCCTGAATAAACCAATAGCTGCTACCCTATAAAGTTCTTACACCACATTATCTTGAGAAAAATGACATTTCTAGCCCAAGGTCGTGGGTTTCATAGTTTTTCTCTTCTGTCCTCAACTACCTCAACCAATATGCGATAACTTCTCAACTTTCCATCAATACATACCCAACACCTATTCTCGGGGCATCACAATACCCAATAAACTCCACTCCCTTCTGTGGAAGAATGAACACTAGAGCACTTTTCAACCTCTTCCTTAATTCCTCAAAGGTCCTCTATAACAACTTAGACAAGTTAAATGAAATCCCTTTTTTTGGAAGGGTGGTAAAGGGGGATGTGATTCTTGTTAATTCTTCCAAAAATATCATATAATAACCCACTACGATAAAGAATCTCCAAACCTATGACATGTTTTGAGGTGCATCAATGTTAAGAACATATTTGATCATCATTGTATCAATAGATTAATTAGAATTGAAATTCCCCAAAAATAGAACCTCCTGAATCAGTGTTAGGAGACTCAAAAGGTTTATATAAATCTGGTGCTATCGAAGAAAATAAAAAATCATCCTTGGGTGCTTTACATTATCCTCATATAATACCTAGTAGATGAGTATATCTTTGAAAATGAAAACAATGAAGTGTTCTATGTATGGATAGAAGACACCATCCATTAAATACATAAACCTTGTAGTGGAATACAAAACATCAAAGGGCGTCACTAGGAACTCCTACTATCTGTAGCGACGTCGAAGTGGAAAATTTGGAATATCATCCTACTGAAGCCTCAACTAGTAGTATTCGGGCTTGAGATTGATATTCTAGAACCATCCCATTCCTTGATACTAGTCAAATAAATCATCAATTTTTAGCTGTAGTACTTGTTATTTATCATTACCTTGTAAAGAAATGATAACCAATGAAAATTCATAAGCTCATATCCACCTTTTTCATGAACATGAATGGATCACCCCATGGGGGAAAACTGGGTCTGATGAAGCCTTTCTCACAAAGGTCCTCCAACTTCAACCATTTCTCCCAAATCTCGGTTGGTTCTGTTAGATATACTGATGAAGATATCGGGGAAGTGCAACCATAAATGTTAATGAAAAAATACATCTCCCACCCCATAGGTAGTCCGAGAACATATTTGATGAAGATATCCATATAATCCTCCCTAACTGAAGGATAAAACAAGCTTGAAGAGATTTTTGAACCAATGGATGCACTCTCTAAATAATGGGTGATAGGCTGCAACCTTTAGCTCAAACCATCCACCTATCCTACCTAGAGATCTCTCTCACCTGAAAATTGAGAAACTCATTCCATCTATTCATAGTTATCTGACTTTTTTATAGTGACAATTAGTCTAGAAAAGACCATGGAAATCCAATCCATACACATGTTGTTGTCTTCTAGTTCCATAATGATTTCTAAAATGTCCCATGTAAAACTCCCTCATCTGATTAATAGTTCACACTACCAGATGATGAAAGATACAGAATAATCATTCTATATAGAAATCTCAAGACAAAGATACTATTATTGCACCTAAAATGGGAGCTATAACTCTTGAACCATGATTAGATATATGAATTAAAATCTAGAATTTATGTTTACTTGTATATATTAATGAGTATAACAAACACCTATCGTACCTCTAATCATATCATGTGTTGGGGGATCATAGACATCAAAATCATATGGTTGTCTATGACCACATCCACCAACATGCTTATATTGATGTGGTCCAATTTTTGTTGGTGGTGGGAGGATCACATGATACTTCCAACCACCCATAGCTCATACTTCACCACTTCGATATATTCCTCCCTAGGGACCACCCTTTACATGACTAGGAGACCCTTGATCATGGAGTTGGTTTTACGTTTAAGTGCACTAGCTATCTTCTTCTACTACCCAGCATGTCTAGTCTGTTATTCTCAATCCATTTGATATCAACCATCACAATTAATGAACCACCCAGATCAAGGCTACTCTACACCTATGTTCTTTCTCTGACCTGACACCTAAGTATTATCAATGGAGGATCTCCTTCACCGAGATCATGTCACCTGACATCAATGAGCTGGTGCACATAACATAGCATTATGGTGACCCCTACCATTTCCTGTAACATGACGTCGATACAAAAGGAACATCTCTATCATAATTTACCACTACAACACCCCATCATTGATGTGGATGCACAAAGGCACAATAATGGATCATATATCTCTGGGGAGTCTCTACTCTAATAAAACTCTATTTTATTGAATATTTTATTGTTAATAAATGATATAATCTCCTCACATTTTGATATATATGATCAATTATGGAATATTTGGGATTAGATCACTCAATTGAAAATTTGATGAAAATTTCAGTTTTACCCTTTTAAAGTTCACTGTGGTATATTATGAATAAATATTTTTATTTCCCGACTTGGAACAAAATAATTTGTGACCAAATGCCTCACTAAATTTTCTACAACATTCATTCAGGCCATTGGAGCTAGATCGTGGTTTTACTTGGAGTAAATGGGCCATGAACACAAAGCTGGACTGGACTCGTTGGGCTGGATAGTGCTTCTGTATGTGGGCCATAACATTCTTATCCGTGCTTGGATGTGGCCCAAATTTGGAGATAATCTAGAAGACAAAAATGCGCGCAAATCATTCTTCTGGAAGAAGAGATAGATCGCGCGTTTTGGAGGTCAAACAGGCAGTGCAACCAGGATTAAAATAGTTTCCCGAATTTCCACATTCACACTTGAAACCATTTGTAACCCTAGCCCTCCCCAACTCTATTTAAAAGACATTTTCACTCTTTGGGAGGCTGGTTAGGTGCTTGGGAAATGTGTAGCCGAGAGTTGGTTTCCAAGGAACTCCTCTAACCCCTTTTAATAAGTGAGGCTTTGTGCAAGGATCTCTTCCAAGAAGGCTCTCCTCTCCCACCTCCAATTGTGTTTTATTGTTTTCATGCTTGTAACTTGTCCTTTTCTTCAATAAATCTTCTTTGTTATTATTTTACTATCTTCTTTTTTTTCTTGGTTCTGGAATCATAGAGTGGAGACAAGATTGAGTATTTCCCTTTCAATCCGTTTCTTATGCAAAACGTCTCCACAATGAAAATTCCAACCATGGAAGAGTAGTTTCGTTCATAGTCGATCTAATCCATACCCCTTTAAATTATTAATTTTGAATCCATGAACATACTGTAATTCATAATTTGTGATCAATTAATTGAGATTTAAGTTGTAAGGAACTCAATCGACTTGCATCTGACTGTGAGGTCGGTCCTGTGTGAATCGGGAGAGACAAACTTCAATTGTAAAATCTAATCAACTTGGTATAGAATTGTAGGGTTCAACTCTCATCCCTAAACATAATTAATTCTAAACTCTAGAGAGGAGGTTCTGCCCTAATTTAAAATTGATCATAAGTTGGATTTGGACCACAATCAAAGTAGGGTACTGCGATTGGAAGTCTCAAAGACAACCTAGTGCTCATTTCTTCAAATACATATGGTTGTGTCAAATTCCGTAGGTTTCGGGGGTTGACAAGGTTAGTGGGTCACATTTTAATGAATTATAATCATATGGGATAATGATTTAAGAATGGTGAAGGGGTATATTATATTGGCTACGACTTCTCATAGTAGTGCTTTTAAAGAAACAGTGTTCGTGATTGTCTTTTACTCCTTGATTGCCTTGATTGTTTTGTTTCGTGTTCTAAAAGTCTTTCAATCAAACCACCCACATATTTTATCATTTTGTTTCTTTTTTTTGGTTTATTCAAGCCTTCTACGGGTTGTTAAAGTAATTCCTCCTCAAGAGAAAGTCCTAGGCCAGCCACTATGCTGCACTTAGTAAAAAACAATATCATTTGAAAGCGCCCACGACAGGGCCTTTCAAATTTGGCACCGTTGCCGGGGAGGAAATAGTTTTCTCAATAAATTAGAGGTATTTGTTTTTTTATTTCATTCTCTTCTTCCTATTCTCACTTTCTTCTTTCACCTTTCTCAATGTTGGTTCATTTTTCTCTTCTTTTTCTTAATTTTTTTTCAGACCATCAATTGAACTCCATTCTCATGATATTGTGGTCTATTCTTCTTCTTCATTTCTCTATTTTTATATGATTTATGACACGGTCCCAACCTCAGGATCTCTTTGATATAGAACCTGAGATTGAACACAACCTTAGGGATCGAATCAGGCAATCTCGATCCATGGGATGTGTCAAAATTTACCCAACAGGAGAACTCCTCCATTTTGGAACACTGAAATTGGAAACACATCTAAATCCAAACTAAAACAAGAACCAATGGTTGAGAATAATGGAAATGAACTTAATAGAACCATTCGAGAATTGGCCGCACCAGATATTAACTATCAACCAAATTGCATTGCATACCCAACTCCTGAATCAGACTTTGAACATAAATCTGGACTAATTCACCTTCTTCCAAAGTTTCATGGATTATCTAGTGAGGATCCCAATAAACATTTGAAAGAATTTAATGTGGTTTTCTCAACCCTTAAACCAAGAAATGTTTCTGAAGATCAAATCAAATTAAGAGCATTCCCATTCTCACTTGGTGGAGCTGCAAAACACTGGATGTATTATTTACAACCCGAATATGTAACTTTTTGGAACGATTTGAAATGTCTTCTCTTGCAGAGATTTTTTCCAGCATCAAGGACTACATCCATTCGAATGTAGATATCAGGGATCAAGCAGGCACAAGGGGAGTCGATGTATGAGTACTGGGAGCACTTCAAGAAGTTATGTGCAAGCTGTCCGCATCACCAAATCAGTGAGAAACTCCTCATCCAATACTTCTATGAAGGCCTCACACCTATGGAGAGGAGCATGGTGGATGCTGCAGCTGGAGGAGCATTGGTGGACAAGACACCAGTAGCCGCACATGCATTGATCGACAAGATGGCCCAAAACTCTCAACAATTTGGTGATCGAGGTACACCACATATCAGGGGAGTACATCAGGTAAGTCCTTCTTCTATTGAGAGTCATTTTATTGATACCAAGTTAGAAGAATTGAAAACTATGGTGAGGAAAATTTCATTGGAACAAAAGACATCTCTACCCCCTCCTTCAAGGCCTTGTGGCATTTGCACTGAGACAAGCCACCCAACTGACTGTTTTCCACAACTACAAGAGACAGAGGATTGTGCAGCAGTATTCCCAGGGAGACCATTTCAGCAGCAGCAACAACCATATCCTCAAAAGAAGTTTGAATCATTTTCTCCAACATACAACCAAGGGTGGAAAGATCAATCGGACATGAGGTATGGCTCTGTACATCAGCAAAGGCCCCCCTTTCAACAAACCTTCCAGTAGTCTCCACCTTACCAACAAGGTTTCCAACAACCCCAAAGGAGATTTGAGGCCCAAGCATCAACAAGTCAGCAACATGGGAGTTCTCAACCAAATTAAGATTCTAATATTGATGATCGTTTGAAACAAATTTTTCTTAATCAACAGAATGAGCTGAAGATTCAAGGTTCTGAGTTGAGGGAGTTGAAGACACAAATGAACCAAATTGCCACCGCCCTCCAAGAACTGGTAAGTAAGAACTCTGGATCCCTTCCTTCCCAACCTACTCCCAATCCCAAGGGGAATGTCAGTGCCATAAAATTGAGAAGTGGGAAGAAAATAGTTGATACATCTGCACCTACAATACCACTGGGATTCACCTCAACTCCGGAGAAGCCCCATCCCATACTAAATGATGAGAAACCCAAGGAGAAAGATAAAGGTAAGAAAAAGGTCGATGATATTTCTCCTAAACCCCTTCCATTCCCAATTAGAGTTGTACAAACTAAGAAGATGGATGAAGAGTAAATGAAAAAAGAGGTTTTGGATACATTCAAGTGTGTCGAGATCAACATCCCTCTACTTGAAGCCATCAAGCAAATATCGAGGTATACAAAATTCTTAAAATAACTATGTCCAAATAGAAGAGGGATAAAAGGAAATGAGCGGATCAACCTTGGAAGTAATGTCTCAGCACTTTTTACACCAACTCTATCAATGCCAACAAAGTGCAAGGATCCCGGGACATTCACCATCCCATGTACCATAGGGGATTTGCACTTCTCTAATGCTCTTGGTGATTTAGAAGCTTCAATAAATGTGATGCCTCACTCTGTATTCTCTTCCTTTCAGGTTGGTGAGTTGAAGCCAACAAGAGTAGTGGTGAAATTAGCGAATAATGCTACGGCATATCCAGCGGGAGTCCTTGAGGATGTACTTGTCCGGGTAAGAGACATGATCTTTCCAGCGGATTTCTATATTCTTAACATGGAGGAGGATCAGGTAAGTTCTCATGCCCCAATTATCTTAGGTAGGCCCTTCCTCAAAACTGCCAAAACTATCATAAATGTCAATGAGGGTACACTTTCCATGGAATTTGGGGATGAAGTTGTGATATTTAATGTTATGGATTCCATGAAGTACCCCTCTAAGGACCATTCTGCTTTTGATATCTCCCATTTTGAACCACCAAGTAAAAACTCCATGTATTTGGATTGTCCTATGCTTAGGGAGATTATGAGTATTGGTTCTAGTTTAATGTCTAAGAGAACTTCCACACCTATTTCCAATGAACAAGACTCTCTAAGATTTGATTTTGAAATGGATTCATATTCTGATCTTTTTCATGTGAACTCTGAATATGACATGGCTATAGAGTATGCTGATGGATTTGATGCTTTATTCTCTGATTTTGATGATGTATATTCTGATACCGATTCTCTTTGTGCACATATTTCGGTTCCTTCAATGTCTCCATCCATACTACACCCTCCTTCATTAGAACTAAAGCCATTGCCACCAAATCTAAAATACTCATACTTGTTGAGTGGTGAGAAATTGCATGTTATCATTTCTAACAATCTCCCTTTTAAACATGAAGAAAAGCTTTTGAATATTTTGAGGGAGAACATCAGGGTGATTTGGTGGACCTTGGCTGACATATCAGGTATTAGCCCCTCCATTTGCATGCATAAGATTCTCTTGGAGGATGAGTCTAAACCGGTGAGACAGCCACAAAGGAGACTCAATCCCACCCTCCTGGAAGTTGTTAAAAAAGAAGTTAAGAAATTGATCGAGGAAGGTATAATCTTTCCCATTTTAGATTCTCAGTGGGTAAGTCCAATTCAGGTTGTGCCTAAGAAAACTGGTTTTACTATTGTTAAAAATGAGAAAGATGATTTAGTTCCAATGAGGGTGAAAAACAGTTGGCGAGTGTGTATTGATTATAGGAAACTAAATCAAACCACTCGTAAGGACCATTTACCCATCCAATTCATTGACCAGATGCTTGAGAGACTTGCAGGTAGGACACATTATTGCTTCTTGGATGGTTTCTCGGGTTATTTTCAGGTTCCCATTGCAGCAGAGGACAAGGAGAAGATGACTTTCACATGCCCCTTCGGCACATTTGCCTACAGGAGGATGCCATTTGGACATTGCAATGCCCCAGGTACCTTCCAGAGATGCATGGTGAGTATTTTTTTCAGATTTCATTGAGACCTGCATGGAGGTATTTATGGATGATTTTACATTGTATGGTTCCTCATTTGATGAATGTCTATATAGTTTGGAAAAGGTTTTGAGTCATTGTATTGAGAAGAATCTGGTCTTGAACTTTGAAAAGTGTCATTTCATGGTAGATCATGGCATTGTCTTAGGTCATGTAGTGTCAAACCATGGCATTGAAGTTGATAGATCTAAGGTAGACATCATTTCATCCTTGCCATATCCTACATGTGTGCGTGATGTTTGATCTTTCCTAGGGCATGCAGGATTTTATCGGCGCTTCATCAAAGACTTTAGTAAGATTGCTCTTCCAATGTCACGATTACTTCAAAAGGATTCTGATTTTGTGTTTTATTATTCTTCCAAGACGTCCTTTGATGAGTTAAAGAAGTGTCTGACCACTCCACCTATCATACAGCCCCCACGGTGGGAGATTTCTTTTGAGCTTTTGTGTGATGCATCCAACTTCGTGGTTGGAGCTGTCTTATCTCAGAAGGTGGAGGGACGTTCACATGTGATTGCCTATGCATCGAGGACATTGGATTCAGCCCAATCCAATTACACCACAACGGAAAAGGAGTTTCTTGCTGTTATATTTTCATTAGATAAATTCCGTTCATATTTATTGGGATCTAAAGTAGTTGTCTTTTCTGACCATGCAGCTTTGAGGTACCTCCTGAAGAAGCCAGATGCAAAGCCCAGACTTATCCGATGGATGCTCCTATTTCAAGAATTTGATATTGAGATAAAGGACAAGAAGGGGTCAGAAATCATGGTGGAAGACCAAATGAGTAGGCCTACTCACACACTAGAAGATGACACCTTGGACCAGGTACCACTTCGGGACACTTTCCATGATGAGAATCTTTCTTCAATATCAGGTATGAATCCTTGGTATGCTGATTTAGTAAACTACATTGTTTCATCCGAAATCCATACAAATTTAAAGAAACATCATGTCCAAAAATTGAAAAGCGATTATAGGTTTTATGTTTGGGACGATCCTTACCTCAAGCGCATGTGTAGTGACCAAGTAATTAGGAGGTGTGTTCCTGATCATGAGTTTGAGTTTTCCTACATTTCTGTCATACACTTGCCTGTGGTGGACACTTTGGACCCCAAAGGATAGCTAGGAAAGTCTTAGACTCTGGATTGTATTGGCCTAGTTTATTCTATGATGCCCATGTGTTTTGTATGTCATGCTCTCGTTTCCAACACACTGGGAATATTTCTAGGAGACATGAGATGCCCCAACAACCCATACTATTTTGTGAGATTTTTGATGTATGGGGCATCGAATTTATGGGTCCTTTTCTTAGTTCATTTGGATTTTTGTATATTTTGGTTGCTGTTGATTATGTGAGTAAATGGGTGGAGGCTAAGGCCACCAGGACTGACGATTTTCAGGTTGTTGTGGACTTTGTCAAAGCACAGATTGTTTTTCAGTTTTGGAGTACCAAAGGCCATCATCAGTGACCAAGGGACACACTTTTGCAATAGGAATTTTGATTCCCTCCTTTGAAAGTATGGGGTGACCCAAAAAACATCAACACCATACCACCCCCAAACAAATGGCCAGACTGAGGTTTCATATCGTGAGTTGAAACAAATCTTGGAGAAAATTGTGCATCCAAATAGGAAGGATTGGAGCAAGCGCTTGGATGATGCATTGTGGTCTTATAGGACAGCATACAAGACCCCCATTGGTATGTCCCCATTTCGGATTGTTTTTGGGAAAGCGTGTCATCTCCCCGTGGAAGTCGAGCATCAGGCATATTGGGATATAAAGAAATGAAACATGGATTTGGCCCAAGATGGAATTCAAAGGAAGTTGCAAATTCAAGAGCTTGAGTAAATTCGACTGTCATCATATGAGAACTCAAGGCTCTACAAGGAAAGATCAAAAACAGCTCATGACAAAATGATCCAACAATGGGAGTTTCGTGTTGGAGAGAAATTCCTTCTCTATTGTTCACGACTGAAGTTGATGCCTGGTAAGTTCTGTTCTAGATGGTTAGGTCCTTATATTGTGTCAAATGTTTTTCCATATGGTGAAGTGGAGATCACACAAGAGGACACTAGAAGGAGCTTTACAGTCAATGGGAAACGTTTGAAAAGATACATTGAGGGACTTCCTAATGATGCAGTGGATTTGATCACACTGCATAACCCCATCATCACTTGAGCACATCAGGCTGTTCCTAACCCTTTCACTTTTATATTATTGGTCCTATTTAAAAATTCTGCATTTCATGTGCATATATCATCTCATAGGTTCACATTGATGAAAATGCAATATTTTAAGTGTGGGGGAGGGAACCTTTTAGTTTAGTAATTTCAATTGCTTTCCTGTTCAAAAAAAACCAAAAAAAATTGTGTCTTTTTCAAATTTTCTGTGTCTATTTAACAATTTTCTGTGTGTTTTTGAAACTTTTGAGCTGAAATGATTCTCATCACCATTTCTAAATCCATATTAATAAGTGAAACAATTTACCCCTTGAAACTAAGCTTAAATTAATGCTGAAATGACTTTGTTTCGAGTTCAAATATTTTGTAATTTCATGGAAAGTACACCGAATTTTGAATCCCATGCCACATCTCACTGTCTTTATATTTGAAATCACTTTCCTGTGAGGCTTCTGAACCATTGTTTTCATATTATTTACATTCACCACACTTATTGAGAGAACCAAACCATGCTTGATTTAAACAGAATTTGATTTATTCCTCTCAAAACTTGAGGGTTTGAGGTAGTTATGTTTAAATGATTGAGGCATTTGTTTGGTATTAAAGCCCATATTTCAAAGAATACTTTTTTATAATGGCCTAACATGAATATTTAATCATTTTAGCCCTCAGAAGCCATGCAAAGCCTGTTAGGTTAGCCACATTACAAGCCAATTTTCCCTATCCAACCAACTCTTGAAGTAAAATTGCATTATCTAGTTGAGCTTAAGTGTGGGGGAAGTTGTCTTGTGTTTTGCCACCACATTCTATGATACATTGGGTGGAAAATTAAATTCTGAAGAGATGTGTTTGCTGCTGAAGAAATTCATTATATTGAAAGCTGTGCCTCTTTGGGAGCTTTCATGACAAGTGAAGCTGTGCCTTTTCTGGAGCTTCTAATTGAGGTGGAAAGTTGTGCCCATCTGGAGCTTTCAAGAAAATCATGTTTGAGAAGATTGAAATTTTTTATGCTGAAATGATGAATGGTGTAAACCTTTAATGAATATTCATGATGATGGATATGAATTGATACTATGGGGATTGAGGAGAAGACCATATTTAAGTGAAAATTAGATTAATGCAATTTTTCTTCAAAAGAGTCAAGCCCTCCTTATTCAGCCTCAGAGTTTTTCACATCTTAATCCTACCAACCGAAAGCCACAGAACAACCCTGAAAAGTCCTCATGATAAACATATGTCCTTGAATCACATCAGGTAGCGATGTAGGAATCTATCCAGCCTATGGTGACCCATGTATGAGTTTGGATGAGAAAGACATTGCAAAAAATTGATATTTGAGTGATGAGAGAAAATTCAAGTGAGGTAAGTGTTTTGTTCCTGGGAGGATAAATGAAGTGGAAATATATTAAATGATATAAATAGAGAACATGAAATAATGTTTTTTATGAGTCATGGTATCTTTTTATTCTTGGTGGGAAATTTATTGATCTCAAGGATATGTGTTTTAAAATTGGTTTTGATTTAATATTGGTGTTTTCTTGACATGAGGTTTTGCCCAGGAGTGCAAAAGGGTAAGTGTGGGGGAGTTGATAAAACACTATTTTATTGAATATTTTATTGATAATAAAAGATATCATTTCCTCACATTGTGTTATATATGATCAATTATGGAATATTTGGGATTAGATCACTCCATTGAAAATTTGATGAAAAATCCAGTTTTACCCTTTTAAAGTGCACCGTGGTATATTATGAATAAATATTTTTATTTCCCGAATTGGAACTTAATATTTTGTTACCGAATTACTCACTAATTGTTCTACAACTTTCATTCAGGACATTGGAGATAGATCGTGGGTTTACTTGGAGTAAATGGGCCATGAAGACAAAGCTGGACTGGACTCGCTCGGCTGGATAGTTCTTCAGTATTTGGGCCATAACTTTCTTACCCTTGATTGGATGTGGCCCAAATTTGGGGAGCATCTAGAAGACCAAAATTCTAGCAAATAATTATACTGGAAGAGCAGATTTATCGCGCGTTTTTGAGGACAAACAGGCGGCGCAACTGGGATTAAAAGTTTTTCCCGAATTTCCACTTTCACACTTGAAACCATTTCTAACCCTAGCCCTCCCCAACTCTATTTAAAGGACATTTTCACTCTTTGGGAGGATGGTTAGGAGCTTTGGAAAGGTGTATCCGAGAGTTGGTTTCCTAGGAACTCTTCTAACCCCTTGGAAGAAGTGAGGCTTTCTGCAATGATCTCTTCCAAGAAGGCTCTCCTCTCCCACCTCCACCTGTGTTTCATTGTTTTCATGCTTGTAACTTGTCGTTTTCATCAATAAATATTCTTTTTTATTCTTTCAATATCTTATTTTTTTTATTCTTGGTTCTGCAATCTTTGAGTGGAGACAAGATTGGGTATTTACCTTTCAATCCGTTGCTTATGCAAAACGTCTCCACAATGAAAATTCCATCCATGGAAGAGTAGTTTCGTTCATAGTCGATCTAATCCCTTCCCCCTTCATTTATTCATTTTGAATACATGAAAAAACTGTAATTAATAATTTTTGATCAATTAATTGAGATTTAAGTTGTATGGAACTCACTCGACTTGCATCTGACCACGAGGTCGGTCCTGTGAGAATCAAGAGAGACAAACTTCAATTGTAAAATCTAATCAACTTGGGATAGAATTGTAGGGTTCAGCTCTCATCCCTAAACTTAATTAATTATCAACTCTAGAGAGGAGGTTCTTCCCTAATTGAACATTGATCATAAGTTGGATTTGGACCACAATCAAAGTAGGGTATTGCGTTTGGAAGTCTCAAAGAAAACCTAGTGCTCATTTCTTCAAATACATGTGGTTGTGTCAAATTCCGTAGGGTTCGGGGGTTGACAAGGTTAGGGGGTCACATTTTAATGAATTATAATCATATGGGATAATGATTAATGAATGTTGAAGTGGTAGATTATATTGGCTACGACTTCTCAAAGTAGTTCTTTTAAAGAAACAATGTTCGTGATTGTCTTTTACTCCTTGATTGCCCTGATTGTTTTGTTTCATGTTCTAAAAGTCTTTCAATCAAACCACCCCCATATTTTATCATTTTTTTTCTTTTGTTTTGGTTTCATCAAGCCTTATAAGGGTTGTTAAAATAATTCCTCCTCAAGAGAACGACCTAGGTCAGCCACTGTGCTGCACTTAGTAAAGAAACAATATCATTTGAAAGCGCCCACGAGAGTGCCTTTCATACTACAACCTATGTTTTCAAAAGTAGTCATCCCAAATCATGTCTAGGGAGTAACATTTATGGTATGTGAACCTTGTAGTGCACTCAATCATCTCAATCCCTTCAAAAATCTTCTCTACAAGATTCTCAATCATGAATACACCTTTGTAGGAGGGGTAATAATCCTCCTGGAACAACTGTAGGAAATCATACCTTGAGAGTGTCAAATCATCATGCATCTGTATAACCAGGATCCACCATTGAAACAATTCTCCATTAAAATAGATAGATGCCAATTCCACAACTTTATTAATGGGTGTACTAACAGGCCTGATGATATGGACCACCGACTTTATCCTATCATCTGCTCACTAAGGATCTGCCTCACCAAAGAATGTCAGTGGTATCTGACATAAGAACTCACAGAGTGAGATAATACAATTTACATCCTCATATATGTTTGTTGGGATGATATATTTATCAATAGTGGGAGGAGATGCAATCTTCCAACCTAGAAGAATTGGATCAATGAATGGACCCAGAACTGATGCCTCATATCTCCTAGTATCATCATCAGAAACTGGAGATGGTATCTTGGATGACTATCATTGGAGTGGCATACATAATGTTATTAAGGTGTAACATGGTTATATGATCATATATATATATATCATCAATCCATTATAATATTACTTTTGATGGATAGTCGAATACATAATTCAGTATGTTGCTTTTACCATTTATCCATGAAAAAAATGTCTCAGCATGTCGAGTTGACAAAAATGTGGTCAAGGTCCTAGTGAGATGATATGCCATCCGCCAAAACATTAAAAGACTCACATGTCTGAGAGCCTCTCTTGAGACAATTTAAAACAACTTCCCTAAACCCAACCAATCATATTTAAGGGGATTATTTGAATTTTTTTCTAAAAGAATGCACTTCCTCTGATACTAATTTATCACACCTCTACCCATGTCATGGCTCGTGCTACAACTACTCGAATACATCATCCATAGTCTAGAGGGTGATGAAAAGTGAAAAATACATAAATAAATTAGTGATGCATCTTCCTATGTCCTTAGACACTTCCAAATCAATGAAAAAGTGATTAGAGAATGAAGAAAACACGCAACACTACTATAAAGTAAACCAATAAAACATGAACCACTAACTAGTAAAAAACTATGGTAGTTTAAATTGAAATGTAAATGTAAAAAATACACTCCTATCTATAAATATGTGCCGACCTGACAAAAATAAAAAATTAAATAGGTGAGAGAACCCATCATCTGAATCCCATGCAAAGACCGTGGAACATGGTCTATGAACCTAGTGTGTCCAATCACATCCAAAGTCATGGTCAACCTATCCATCATCTTCACAAGTCATGAGTCTTGTGAGAAAATTTTATATAGGGGTGACTTTATACATACCAATTAGGATGCCCAAAAATTTTTATGGGGAGATGTAAGATATACGATAGAAGAGAAAGATAGAAGATGCACAAGGTATAGTGAAATAGTACATCTCAACCCCAAAAGAATGAATGTAAGCCCATCCAACCCAAGGGGATAAGCATGGTGATTTGATGAACTAGATATCAAGGCTTCTACTACTATTGAAGGATAGTACAGTAATCAATCCATTAGAATATAGACACAGAATGCTTGTGGTATAATCCGCACATATTTTCCTCTCAAGTATGTGGAGTTTCAGAATCCAAATATATGATCCAATAGAAGGATATATATATATATATATATATATATATTCAGTAAAAAGAATCCCAAATGATTGTTTAAGGGTATCTATGTCTCACAACTCAGCCTAAGAATAATATTCTACAATAGTTCCAAAAGTCTAATAATGATGCCCAACACGCATGATTCTACCCTAAACACCCAAGTCTAATGAACTCCATTAGCACACCATGATACTATCCATATTGCATGGATCTAAATTTCCCACTTGTTTTTCAGAGATTTCACAAAAAGAAATATATGTGGGGGATGTGTTCCTCTTGCTCTTGAGCCAAAAGCTACAGCAGACTACATATTATCACTATTCCGTAAAGTTGAGGGGACACACTTTTTGGTAGAGGACCCATTCCCTAGTATAATAAGATGATTCAACTCTAGTAGTAGAGAACCCATGAAATTATGAGGTATAGGGATACACTCTAGTACATTGTGGGAGAACTCCTTGATACCATTGTTTGGTTCAACATAGGATGTCAAGGACCAATGCGCAGTCCAACTGGCCGGTTCCATTATAATAGTCATTGAGGACCCACTTGCAACCCAACTAGAGGGCTCCACTAATGTATACTTACAAGAAACATTCCCACCCTGGAGATACTCTTCCACTCTAGAATCCATCAAGGACTCATTCCATAAACATCCATAGGGTTCCATCTGGGAGTAAGCATCTAGGGATCCTGCCTGATCACTGCCATCATCGAGGTCTCCTCAGACAGTGTTGTTCCTAGAACAGTTTACATTATATATATAAATCCACATATTGTGACACCACCTTGTTATATACGAAAAAATAATTCCTGTAGGCTACTTATGCTCCAAAATACTTTTCCAAACTAATGATATACGAAGCATGGAATTTTTCTCAAAGGAACCAAGGTGGAACACAGTGTTTTTGGGGGCACACATGGGTGTGACCCCACTTCACAACCAGAATATGTGACACATGGGTTCTTCTCCTTATAGTATCAAATTCCATTTAGGTGTAATACCCAACATTTCTTAGATAACATGGACCATGACCTTTTATTTCTCACTATGTCCTTGTACCTGTGTACATAGCCATGTATCGAACTTCGTATACTCTTACATGGGTTCCTATTTGTGTGACCCATCACATGGATGTTCCCACTTGGATACAATTCTTGGTGTGTAGACAGGGGCAACACACCGTGTCATCCATAATTTCTATGAACCCCTAGTTCCATTGCTAAGGGGATATATGTTTTTTTTTCTTCATTAAACATGGTATTTATTCAGGATTTTAACAAAAATCCACATCCCTGTAATGTGTTAATGATCAGGCCTACCCCATCAATTTCATATTTTTTCCATCCAAAACTCATGGATCAAGACTAGATTTATCACTTCTAACCACCAATCACTATAAAACCCATTTTTTGGGTTCGTTGAAGGATTCATCATTTATTTTTCACTCATCATAAAACACCATGCCATCATCATTAATTAATGAACACCATACCATACAAACGATCGTTAAATAGTTGTAACCATTTGATTCACGCTCAAATTTACCCTAGAGAAGATGGTGGAATGGTCCTTTTAGTTTAGCTTGGGTTATCTAATTCTATGAGACCTAAGAAGAAACCTACAAACACGTACATTCAATGGATTGTTTTTGGCTATGAAGTTTCTAGTGTGGGTTGATTTTAGATGGTTTTAATTTATCACAAAAAGATTTAAGTTAATTAAAATTAAGATAATGAGCTGATCCTATGTCATTGCTTGCGGTGGATTGGTTGAATTCCATTTTTAATGATTTTAATTTCTTATATTTGAGATGGGTAAATTTAATAAGATCAAACAACATCATCACTTACTGGTTTAATAAATACGCCCTTTATTACTAATCACATATACACATGATGGATCAGTGTTTTGATAACTTCAAGGTAATGGTTCATATTTGCACTTGAAGTATGGGGCCTTAAATTAAACAAGGATAAAGGAGTTTAAATATATTCAAACAAAATTCTCAATTAAAAGAAGTGATTAGAAATTAATGGAGTGATAAATAACATCCAAACCATCCCCTTTCTACCCCCTTGAATCAATGCATAAATATTTTATCCCTCCATTTATTCTATGGTCTCAATGGAAGCGGAAAGTAGACTCATGTGGGAGGAATTGGAAAAGTAAAAAAATAAATAAAAAGAAAGAAATCACTCCACCGTTGTGTGAGTAATATCACAAGGTATGGTGTGAATAAATTAACACCTTAAGGAAATGATATCAAAGTTATAAGAAGAAAAATGTAATAAGAGTAATGGAATTTATTTTATTAAGAACAAAGGTGATTAGAACAACTTACCTGAGAAAGAAGAACGTTACAAATCCAAATCGACATAATAACATCACAATGAAAAAAAGATCCAAGGATCATAAACTCTCCTACCACCATAGCCATAAATTGGAAATTGTTAGGCCCTAGTCCGAGCCTAAAACAGTGGAAGTCAACTCAAATAATGGTGGTGGGCCTAGGTGGGTGGAATGTTAAGAGAGAGTTGAATTTTCCACCCTTGACCAAAGGTGGAATCCAGCTTGCTTCCACCGAACAGAGGCACCTAGAATACCTTCTAGATGGACGAATTGGAGTCGTCCTTACAAGAAAAAAATGATTCGACGTATTTCTCCTATATCTATGTAAAATTGCAGCCCAATGGAATATGTGGTATTCGAGATATGATTAAATTGGTGGGATGATGTTAATAGCCTCAGAATCTGACCCAGACTTTTATCTCTAAATTGGTTTGCCTTAATAACCACCATGGTGGCCGAATTAGCATTGGATCCTGCATACTTATTTGTTACTATATATGTTTTATAGAATGTCACAAAATTCGGGCTTTATTGGGCCTTTAATTTGGGCCCCACATTCTCATCTGTGGGCCGGTGTCCAATCTTCCTTCTCCATAATTGTTTGCATGAAATCTCATTTTGGTGGTCATCCAATGTGAATCTTCCAAAACTCCACAAGTATGAATTGTTCCCAATATAATTATAAATCTTAAAATAAAATATTAAAATAAATTCAATATCATTGGGTACTTCAAATGATGTTCAAAAAATTTAACATATTATAGCGCATTTTAAGAGGAAGTTACAATCATAATGTGAAATGATGTTCAATGTGTAAAAAGCACTAAAATGGTGTTTGTGAATAATAAAGGACATGACTATTATATATATTAACAATGAATATTAGCATCATTTAGTGGCTAATCACCCCCCAAACTTGATTATTTCTAATCCCGATCAAAATATATCACAAAAATATGAAATTCAAATTCCCTTTTCCAAAAACATTTTAATACACAATGATCACCAAAAAACCTTATACCAATCAATCATAAAACCCATAAAAATATTTTAATACATGATAGTATCATAATAATATCCCAATCCCATGCTAATTCATTTTTTTTAAATTCATAGCCATATTTCATCCAATATCAATTAAGTGTGATGATTTGTTGTGGATCGCATTAGATATGGGGGGTTCATCTTTAATCAAGAGAAAAATGATGGAAGTGTTAGGTGGAATCACATTTCAATATTAAGATGAGTAATAAAAAAAATTTGAAATTTTTCTGGGGTAATTGAAATTGCACTCAAATTATTCAACCCCTGTAGCGAGACTTTGTCGATGACTCCCATGCTTAAAGACCGTAGGGAACCAAGGGAAGACCACATAATCGGGCATCATCTCGGGTTAAATCAGTGAAAACCAAATTCAAATTACGAAAAAAGAGATAAAATTACTAGCTCTGGGATAGAAAACAATGGAGTCACAATCCCCAAGTGCTGAAAGCCACATATTAGGTTATTTTTTTCCCTACGTGCAAATTTATTATTTTTTTAAAATTTTTTATTGAATACGCATATTAAAACTAAAATGACCGCCAAAAGTATGATATTTATTTGGGGGACACCATGGACCAAAACTAATACCCCACTATCTAAAGAATGTGCGTTGTGATTTTTATATTTGGGAGAAAACATAAACCATGGAATATCACATTAGACTGCCACACATTCCAAAATATATACTCATGAAATTATACATGGATTAAATTCAAAATCATGGTATCATAAATTATTTGATATTCAGTTTTAATGTGTACAATTTCTATTATCATTTTCAACGTTAAATAAATTTTTCCATCCATTAAGGCAAACTTTGTTTTTCAAATCATTCATTTTTTTTACAGAAGAGAAATTTTATTTTATCCCCCCCAACTTAAAATAACATTGCCCCTAGAGTTTAAATAAATAAAAATTTAGAAGGGGGTTGAGTCAGAGAATGGGAGTTAAAAATGGAAATTGAAAACGAGGATCATGGAATGAAGTTACTTGGTGGTTGAAGTTGAACTTCATGTTGATCCTTTGTAATCCCTTGATCTCGATTTCACTATAAGAATCCCCTTTTGGAAAAAAACATAAAACAAACAAACCAAATAGAAAAAATATATATATATATATTTCTATAAAAAATATTGTAAAATAAAAGTATATATATAAAAATTATATAATAAATAAGCACAATAAGCATTAGGTCAGTGCTAAGCACGCACCCCTATCTCCCTTCGGTCTTGGGTTTGAGTCCTCACGGC
Source organism: Viscum album (assembly GCA_963277665.1). NCBI lineage: Eukaryota > Viridiplantae > Streptophyta > Magnoliopsida > Santalales > Viscaceae > Viscum > Viscum album. Next base: position 1,429,393,177 of record OY728152.1, read on the forward strand.
TTGGCCGGTTGTGACATGGTTTTCCCCACGACCTACGATGTGGCCTTTTAATTTTAGTATTATGATTATATATTTTTTTAACCTACAAAAACATAAAAATAAAATGATCTAATGATACATTGTCTGCATTTTTAATTTTCTAGGTAAGGTATTACTCACAGGTCAAACTACGTGACATGGATGAATATGTCACTCCTCTTTCATACCCATCCATAATAATAATAGAAGAACAGGTCAACAGACTATTTTTTTTATTAATTTTAAATATAAAAATGATTCATTAATACTATTTAATATATAATGTTGATCAAAACAACAAAATGATTGGAAACTTGAAAACCATGGGTTGCCTCCCATGTAGCGCTTTGTTTAGCATCATTAGCCCAACATGGATCCTAAATCAATCAATTTTTCCTAGTTTAGAGGTTGTTTTCGTTAACTCAACCCATGTTTCTTATTTATTGAATGATTCAATGAATGTGTTTAACCTTTTACCATTGACCTTGAAAATGTATCCACTTGTGGGATCTTGAAACTCTAATTCCCCATGGGGGTACACATGATGCACTATGAAAGGACCTGATCATCTAGACCTTAACATTTCTTGGTATAAATGACGTTTTGACCTCTACAAGAGGAAAAATTTTCCCTGTTCAAAATTTTTGACTTTGATATTTCTAGATTGGTAGGCTTGAACTCTTGCTTTATTAATCCTTGAATTTTCATAAGCCTCCATCCTTAGTTCCTCATGTTCATTGAGATCAAATTTTATTTCTGTTCTGACCAATGAGATGTCATAATTTATTTTCTTATTTTCCAAAAAAGCCTTATGATCAATTTCAATATGTAAATGGCATGTTTTTCCATAATCCAACCTATATGGTAACATTACTAGGATGTTTTTTTTGTTGTACAATATTCCCAAAGAGCAACCGAGAGTTTCTTGGACCAATCTTTCCTTGAAGGATCGACAATTTTTTTAAGAATATACTTAATCTCTCTATTTTCTAACTCAGCTTGAACATTGGTTTGAGGATGGTACGTAGTGGAAACCATGTGAGAAATCTTATACATAGACATGAGTTAAGAGAATGGATGGTGGCCGAAATGGGTTCGACATTCACATATTATATCTTTAGAAATTCCAAATCATGAAAATATGCAGTCCTTCAGAAATCGGATCACAACATGATGGTCATTAGATTTAGGGGGAATAGAATCAACCCATTTTGAGATATTATCAAAAGTTAAGATGATTTAGAGGTGTCCCCTAGTGTTTGGTAAGGGACCCTTTAAATTGATTCCCCAACAGTTAAGGATTTCAATCACTATGATGGGAGTGAGTGGAATTTGATTCCTTTTTGTGATTGACAATACTTGTTGAAACTTAGTATTGCATTGAAAAAATGTTTAGGAGTCCCTTGAGAGGATGGTCCAGAAAATACCACACTAAAGAACATTAGAAGAAGCTTTCTTAGAGGAAAAGTTACCTCTACATGCCTCACTATGACATAATTTAAGGATGGACACTTGTTCAGATTTTGGGACACACCTCTTAATGACTTGGTCAGGGAAGAACTTATAGAGTTATGTATCATCAAACACATAATGCAGAACATAAAAAAAGAATTTCATTCTAGAATGAGTCCCTAATAATTTTTTATTTACTCCTGTAACTAAGAAGTTGACTATGTAAACATACCGAGGGAAATCACTCACAAAGAATAGGTGTTAATTAGGAAATGAATTAGACACAGAAAGGTGATTTGAGTGGTCTTTGAATTCCATCCCAGATAAGTGATCAGCTAAAACATTTTCAACACCATTTTTTCCTTGATTTTGGGGTCAAACTCTTATAATAAAAGAACCCACCTAATTAGTCTAACCTTAGCATCTTGTTTTTGGAAAAGGTATTTTAGGTATGAATGGTCAGTGAAGATAGTGATGGGTGATCCTAAGAGATAGGACCAGAATTTATCTAATGCAAATACAACTGCAAGAAACTCTTTTTCAGGGGTGGTTTAGTTGATTGGGGCATCATTTAATGATTTTCTAGAATAACCAGTTACATAAGGAGTTTTATTGCAACGTTGTTCTAACATAGATCCTACTGCAAAGTCACTGGAATCACACATAAGTTTGATAGGGAGGTTCCAATATGGAGATTTCATAATGGGAGGAGTGTTGAGAGAAGATTTTAAAGTTGATAATGAAACCTCACATTTTTCTTTCTAATGAAATGGAGCATACTTTACTAGGAGAGCACAAAGGGGATGGGATATTGAACTAAATTCCTCGATGAATCTTTTATATTAATCAGCTTGTCTTAAGAACAACCTCTCTTCCTTGACATTTTTGTGTGATGGAAGGTGACGAATGATGTCAAACTTGACTTTATCAACTTTAATCCCCCTACCTGAGACCAGATGACCTAGAAATAGTTCCTCTTTAACCATGAAATGAAACTTTTCCCAGGTTCGGACCAGATTCTTTTGTTCATATCTTGACAAGACTGTCTCCACATTCCTCAGAAATCCCTCATACGTATCCCCAATTACATAGAAGTCATCCTTGAATACCTAAAGAAAGTACCCTACCATGTCTGAGAGTATTCCCATCATGCACCACTAGAAGGTTCCGGGGGCATTGCATAACCTGAAGGGCATGAATTTAAAGGCAAAGTTTCTGAATGGATATGTGAATGTAGTCTTCCCTTGATCCTCTTGGGAGACATCAATTTGATTATACCCTGAGTACCCATCTAAGAAACAGTAGAAGGCATGACCTTCCACCCTCTCAAGGACTTTGTCAATGAAGTGTAAGGGAAAATGGCCCTTCTTTGTGAATGAGTTTATCTTCCTATAGTCAATGAAGACCCTCCTTCCACTATTCACCCTAGTTGGATGAATCACTCCAACCTTATTGGTTATCACTGTGATTCCTACCTTCTTGGGACACTCTTGTATTGGGATGACCCACTAACTCTCAGCTATAGGATATATGATACCATATTTTAACAATTTCATAAGTTCTTTTCTCACTACTACCATAAGATTAGGATTGAGTCACCATTGAGGATGATGACATGGCTTTGAATCAGATTCCAGAACAATCCTATGAGTCCCAATAAGTGGGATAATCCCAGGAATATCAGACAGGGTCCAAACAATGGTTTTCTTATGTTTCCTAAGGTCATCTAGAAGCATCCTCTCATGATTGGCTTCAAGAGACGAATTAATGACAATATAATGTGTTTGATTTCCATGTAAGAAGGAATACTTGAGTGCAGCAGGATGTTCCTTAAATTCAAGATCAGGTTGGTTAAGCATTTTAGCAGAAGATTGGGACATTGGATCAAGATCAATTTTGTTTCCTAGAGTTTTATATAGGATTGATTCCCCACATCTAGAAGGTTTACAAACTAGATTTTCTTGATCAGAATTAGGGAATAAATATGGAATGGTGTCCATGAAAGAGGATTCCTGAATGTTTTCCCTGATTGTTGGACCTAAGACATCATCATAAGAGAAATTTGTAAATGATTCATGTGAAGGAGATAAACCACCTTCATGCGAACAAAGGAAATCAATCTCATCATGAATTAAACATCCATCAAATATTATTTGATTTTCTATGGATTCAATATCAATTCTTCTTATCAAGTTTATGTCCGGAATTTCCACATCATCCCCTACTTTTTAGCTTGATTTATAGATGTTAAAGTATAGACTCATGCTTCCAATGTTGATGGTCATGTTCCCATTTCGGGCATGGATAACAGATTTGATTTTTCCAAGGAAGGGATGACCAATGATGATTGGGGTTTGCTCCATATTTTTTTACGTTTTGATGGTTGTCAAGGAAAATGAAGTCAGCAGGGTAGATGATGTTTTCAAACATCCCCAGAATGTCCATTAAAATCCCCTTCGGAACCCTAATGCTACGATCAGAAAGTTGAACTGTGACAGATGTGATTTGGAGCTCTTCTAAGCCTAACTAGAAGTACACATCATAGGTGGTGATATTGACACTAGCACCTAAGTTACCCAAGGCCTTGAAAACTTTTCTCTCTCCTAGATACACATGGATATAAGGGAAACCCATGACTTTCAACTTAGGTGGAATGATCCCTTGAATGGTGGTACTCACATTAGCAGCCAAATGGAAATGGTTTTAATGTGAAAAAAATCTTTTAAAAGTAAACATGTACTTAATGTACTATGAATAGGTAGGTCTGGTTTGGATTGCCTTGAGAAGGGGAATGTTTAACTTGACTTGTGAGAATATTTCCCTCAATGTTTCACTCAATTCAGATTTTGTTTCCCCTCTCATGCATCAAGGAAATGTTGTAGATTGTTGAGTCGTTTTTTGAATAGTTGTTTATTTCACATTGTTATCAGTTTCATTAGTTTGATCTTGTGGTTTATTTGAATTTTCATTAGAGTTTGAAGCATCACATGGTTTCTGACTTATTTGATCTGGTTTCTCAATTGATTTCTGACTTCTTAAAACAATCACACCCTTTAGTTGTTCATGAGTTGATTGAGTGCAACTTGACTCTCCCCTTCAAGTTGAGGATGGTATCACCTGAGTAGGCATGGGTGGCTTTCCATTTTTGATGGTTTTATGTTCTTTTTTATTGGAAGAGACTTCCGAGTTCATCCTTTCCATTTGTTTGAACATGTTTTCTAGTAGGATTTTTGGAACAGTTTGGGATGGTGATTGAGAATATTTGTTTATCCCATGGGGATATTTTAGAGGGGGGATGGTTTGTTGAAAATAGACCGGGGACTGTTGGTATTGGATAGGTTGGGTTTGGAACTGGTTATGGGTTTGGTAGTTTTGATGGGGGTAATGATTTTGTCCCTGTGGTTGGCTAGATTGTTGGTTATCATTCCATCAGAAGCCAGTGTGGTCATTATACCTTGTGTTGATGTTATTTTGGTATTAAGGGTTTTGAATGTTCAAAGCATTTACTTCCTCAAGGGGTCCTCCAAAAATAACATCCTTGATAGATGGAATGGTTGGGAAGTTGTCTGACTTATGGACATGTTTCTCACAAATTGTGCAAACAGGGTCTAAAGTTTGGATTTCATAGACTTTCCTAAGGTCTATCTCTTCAACCTTCCAAGAGAGTGCTATGAGTTTATCCCTAAGGATTTCCTCTTATCTAAGTGTACGAATTCCAGTAGTTCATTGTTGATTTTCAGAATAATGTGATGTTCCCCATGTTTGGTTTTGTCCAACAATGCTTTCCAGATACTCGTACACATCATATGGATCTTTGTTTTTAAAGGATCCATTACACATCATGTCAATGAATTGTTTGTTCCCCAGACCCAACCCTTCATAGAAAATTCTCACTTGTTCAGGAATAGAAAAACCATGGTGTGTAACCATGTTTAGAGTGTCCTTTATCCTCTCCCATGTTTCATATAATGACTCTCTATCTCTTTCAAAAAAGTTTTGGATGGTCTTTTTAAGTGCAATTGTTTTGTGGTGGGGAATGTATTTTTTTGTAGAATTATCATTGTAATTGGTCCAAAGAGTTTATGGATGATGGTCTCAAATTTTTTAGCAAATCATTAGCACGATCCTTTAAAATAAAAATGAAATAGCCTCATCTTAACGGATTCTAGTTGATGTGGGGGACACATGTTTTTAACAATGTCATTGAACTCCTTAATGTGAATGCAGGGAATCACAGACTCCATTCCATGTAATGTGTGAAGATTGTTTAGGGCATTGGGTTTAAATATGTAGTTAGAATATCCTAGGGAGTTGGGATTAATGCATGTTGGGGAATTATTCCAGGAATGTGTGAGGTAGTCATTCATGGTTTGATCAACAACATTCCCCATGTTTGTGGCTTCCTCTTTTGGGTTTACATTTTGGTTCCCACCTGGGTTTATGAGTTGGTTTCTTTAAAGACCTTTCATTGAAATGGGCTCATTTTTGGACTCTTGAGTATTAGGATGACTAGTATCTAATGGAAAGAGTTCCCTTGGTGTACTTGACTCCCCATCCCTAGTACTACGTACCCTAACAAGACGGTTTGATTGAACATGAGTGTAGGCGGACATGCGCCAAAAGAAAAAAATGATAAAGGGAAGAGATAAGAGATCTTGGGTGAGAATAGAAGAAATGGGAGAGAATAGAATGGGTGTTGAGATGACTTACTTGGGTCCCCATAAAGGGCACCAAAATTTTATTCACTCTCAAATTTACCCAATAGATGAAGGTTGAACGGTCGTTGTAGTTTAGCTTGGGTTGTCAGATCCTCAGAGACCTAAGAATAACCTACAGACATGTACATTCGATGGATTGTTTTTGGCTATGAAGTGGCCAAATTGGGTATATTTCAGATGGGTTTAAGGTATCACTAACTGATTTAACTTAATTCAAATTAAGATAATGAGTTGATCCTAGGTCATTTCTTGGGGTGGATTGTATGAATCCCATTTTTAATGATTTCAATATATTATATTTGAGATGGGTTTATTTAAGAAGATCAATGAACATCATCACTTACTGGTTTAATACCTACAACCAATATTACTAATCACCTATAAAATAGATAGATCAATTTTTTTAGCACTTCAAGGTAGTGTTTCATATTTTCACTTGAAGTGTGTGACCTTAAATTCAACAAGGATAAAGGATTTTAAATATCATCAAAAAAATTATCAATTAAATGAATTTATTAGAAATTAATGGAGTGAGAAATAATATCCAAACCAGACCCTTGATACTCCATTAGATCAACACATAATATATTTTTTCCTCCATTTATTCTATGGTTTCAATGTAACTAGAAATTATACTCATGAGGGAGGAATTGGAGAAGTAAAAAACAATAAAAAGAAAAAAATCAGTCCACCGTTGTGTGAGGAATATCACAAAGTTTAGTGTGAATAAATTTACACTGTAAGGAAAAGATATAAAAGTGATAATAAGATAAACATAATAAGAGGAAATGATGAAATATTACTAATAACTAAGGTGATTCGAACAACTTACACGAGAAAGATGAACTCTACAAATCCAAATCGACAAAATAATTTTACAATGAAAACAATGCTCCAAGATCCCCAACTCCTCTACCACAACTAACTTAAATAGACACATTTGAAGCCTTGGGTCATGTAAAAAATAGTTAAAGTCACCTCAATTTATGGTTGTGGGCCTAGGTGGGTGGAATGTTAAGAGAGAGTAGTCTTTTCCACCCCTGGACCGAGGTGACAGAAGGCTTTCTTCCACCGAATAGAATCACCTGGATGTCCTTCTACATGGCCGAATTGGAGTGGGACATAGAAGAAAAAAATGTATATAATGATTTCCCCAAGCTCTTTGGAATATTTAAACACAAAAGAATATGTGGTTTTTGAGATATGATTAAATTGGTGGGTTGATTTTATAGTCCTCAGAATCTGGCCTAAAATTTTATCTCTATATTTGGACGCTTTAATAAAAACCATGGAGGACGAATTTTCATTGGATTCTAAAAAATGATTTTTTCCTATATATGTATTCTACCATCCCACCATATTTTAGCTACATTGGACCTGTATGTTGGGCCCCACATTCTCATCAGTGGGCTGGTGTCCAATCTTCCATCTCCAGAATTTTTTGCATGAAATCCCATTTTGGTGGTATTCCAATGTGAATCTTCCAACACTAAACGAGTATTAATCGTTCCCAATATAATTAGAAACCTGAAAATAAAATATTAAAATAAAATAACGATCATTGGGTACATTAAATGATGTTATAAAATGTTCCACATAATAGGTCATTTTAAGAAGTAATTACAAACATAATGTGAAATGATGTTCAAACTGTAAAATGAACTAAAATGGTGTTTATGAATAATAAAGAACATGAATATTGTATATATTAACAATGAATATTATACTCATTTAGTGGAGAATCACCGTTACAATTCAATCCATACTTAATCGAGCTTGTATTCTCTAACAATTTCCTTATGAATCAGGTGGTTCAATTGTGCTCGCTGCCTCCAGGTAAAGTCAAACAGAGAACATAATGATCCAACTAGTAAAGAATGTGAATTAATGGGGGAGAAAAGAAACCAAAAACACAATTTTCAGATTCTTAGACAATCATTCTTGGATATAGATCAAGAATAGGCATATAAGTTTAGGTGACCAACTATGATTAATCTCTATTTAAAAACCTAGGCAAATAAAATGTCAACAATTTACATAGATCAAAGAAAGATGAGAGATCTGGTCAATCATTTAATCAAATGGGAATAGTAAAACCAATTATCAAGTCATACCACTTTTTTGGATCGATTTCTGAAGAACGTTTTTATCATATGATATAAAAGAAACTTCTAGGTTTATTGTGTTCCGAAATGATCCTTTTCACAGTCCCATCATTGTCTGTGATGATCCTCCAAATCAAGTGGAAAATATCACTCGACGATGATTAATGAAATTATGATCTCTCATTAAATTATTTTTCCAAAGAGATGTATTTATAAACATATCTTTTTCACTAAAATAATAAACTAATTCATTCATTCATTCATTAAATGCATAACCAAAAAAAGGGGTCTGAACGACCCACGATGAATTATTTTATGTGGAACCTTATGCTAACACCACAATATGAAACCAACTAAGTTATCATGTTTCTGATCTCATTATCCCATTAATAGTTACCTCATTTTCATTAGGAATTTGTCTGCACAGTATATAAATTATAATTAATATATTTATAAGATTAATTCCAGACACACAGAGCCATCAAAAAGAATGTTGTCTCATCTTCTAACTCTATAAATATATATATAAACATTTTAATGTCTTTAATGGAAGAAACTAATTCTCTACATGTTATTATAATAGAATAAATAGCATTAACCCTGAGATAATAAGAGAGGAATAAGAGATGGATTTATGGAAAACACATAATCATTGAAAATATTATGTCAATGATACCAACCAAGACTGTCACAACATGATAGTATTTGAATAATAACTATTGTAATGAAATAAATATTGAGATTCTTTCTAATGAACCCACTTGTTTTTGGATTTGGATTCCCTCCTATGTACCCTAATTTTTCGGTATTTGGATTCCATGCTGTTTTGTTCTTGGTGTTCCCTCTAGTGTACTCTCTTATTTTGAGAGTGGGATTCCCTACTGTGTACCCACTTGTTTTGATCATATGATTCCCTCTTGTTTCGGGCTTGGTATTCCCTACCATATACCCTATTGTTTTAGACATGTGATGTCTTCCCGTGTAGTATATTTTTTTAGGTATAGGATATCCTATTATTTCGGGCTTGGTATTCCCTCTCGTCTACCCTATTGTTTCGGGATTGGGATTCCCACTTTTTTTATCTTGGGATTCCCATCCATATACCATCTTATTTCTTGAATTTGGAGCCCTCTAATATAACATTTTTTATTTTTGGGATTCCATCCATTCTACCTTATTTTTTTAGGATTAGGATTCCATGTATTTCCAGGATTGTGATTCCCTACAATGTAAGCTCTTATTCTGGTCATGTGATGATCTCTCTTATGTTGAAACTTTTATAGGCCATGGATACCCTCAAGTTATAGGCTTCGGATGTAATCGTGTGTACCATCTTATTTCATTGTTGTTATGTCCTCTCATGTACCTCTTGTATCAGGATTAGGATGATCTTTTCATTTGGGATTGGGAGGCCCCCTTTTGGGTCTGGGGATTCCCAATAATATACCATGTTATCTAGTAAAACATTAATCATTATCAAAATCATTGTATGGAGATACATGAACCACATGTCACATAATAAAATCATATGTGCATGTGCCACAATAAAAAAATATCCATCATATCATGACTCTTAAAAATATATTGGATTCCTAAACATCATATCATAACCCATGAAATGAAATGAGTAAATTACCTTACCTAATAACCTATGAAAAATATATAGGTTTCATATTCATTTCATTAAAGCATTACCCATGAAAATAAGTGGGTTTCCAAATCATATAACCTATAATTGAGAAACAGGTGTCATAAACATAATTATATTAAATAATAAACCATTTAGAAAGTAATATGAAATGTATTATTACATTATACCCCCAATAAATCATAAAATATAAAAATTTATTCCACCATTGATGGAGAATGATTTTATATATCACATGAAATATTTCAAAAGGAAAATATATTTTCTTTGAATTTTTTTTTCTTATATCCATTTGAAAATTATTTTTCTTCTGAATAATGATATAAAATTTCACTCAAGACATTACTTAAGTAAAATATATTTTCTGATTTGGGGAAAATGTAATAAAAATCACAAATTTTAAAAAATTTATTTGAATACTTCTAAATTAATCTTTAAAACATTTATAATAACTTTTACTATTAAAACACTTTTATACTTATAAATAATTCTTAAAAAGATTTGGAAATATTTTTTTTCTTAAAATAGATTCGAAAAAACGTAGAGGAATCATTGAAAACCATTTTAAAACATTGAAAAAGAAAAAATTTCCTTTAAAAAAATTTCATTATAAATTATATTAAGAGATAATTTGAAATCAATTTTTAAAAAAATTTTATAATAAATGGTTTTTTAATAAAATATATTACCTCCGATGATAAATAATGTCAAATTTCATTCAAAATACTTTCTTAATTATATTATGTACCAAAAATTGGATAATCGTACCATTACTTGTGAATAAAATGAATATCTTGAAGATAAGATAATTCATGATACATTTAGAGATATGGATAATATAACACCATTAATGGAATCATAATCACAAGAAATCTTGATAAATGAAGTGATTGTAAAAATAATCTCTTACAAATTTGGTAACATTAAATCAAATTCCCCAAGAGATAATTGAATTAAATGAAGCATTAAATGACATGAAAATATATATAATCATGATATTATATTTCAATTAGTTTTATATAATCCTCAATGGATAAAAAAATTGTATAACATATCGTGTGTCCCCATGAATGAAAATTGAGACAAAATTACTTTACTGATTTGGTAACTTTTGAACCGTAAACTCCATGAAAGAGATTCCATAAAATTTATATGTAAATAAAAAAATATTTAAGGATAACAATCAAATAATAAATTCATGTTTGTATATACATTAAAAAAATGAAATGAGTGGTGAAAATGAAATGTATCTCACATATATAAAAAGTGAGATAAGAAAAACCCATAACTTAAATATAGACATATTCATACATGCTAAAAACCACAAGATAATAAATATAAGCTTATTATAAATATTCCATACAACCATAATCCTGTATATCATACCATATATTATTCAATTATAAATTCATAATACAATTTTAAGAATAATTCTTTGCTAATGTAAGGTTTCGTGTAATGAGCTATTTGTTTATCGTACATGTTTTGAAAAGTTATTCTTGATAATATTACAAATGTCATGATTTATATATTTCTAGAATGTGAAAATTGAGTTATATATCATATATATATTCATTATATAAATATTTTTAATAGTATATAAAATATATAATTTTGAAATGGAATACACCATTCAGGAAGATTGTAGGTCGTATATATGAATGAATGTTGTTTCTTTTATTTTTTGTATTGAATGTAAGTGTATATAACATATAAATAAAATAATTCATGTAATATAATTCTATCATATATATCATATAATTTTACTAAATACTGTTGCGTCAAAAGTTTTCCTTTGACTTCTATATCTTGTTTTGGAAATCACAAATGTCTTTTATATTGTTTTGTACTGACTCTGTCAATCGTATCATACTGACTCTGTCAATCGTATCGTACTGACTATGTAAATAGTATCGTACTGACTATGTCAATCGTATCGTACTAACTCTATAAATCATATCGTACTGAATCTATCAATCGTATCATACTGACTCTGGCAATCGTATCGTACTAACTCTGTCAATTGCATCGTACTGACTCTGTCAATCGTATCGTACTAACAATTTCAATCGTACTCACTTTTGTGTATCTTACCTTTTATCATATCAATACATTAAATTTAGTAATACATATAACAATCATACCTTCATTCTTGCTTGTTTTGGTACTTAGTCAAAAAACACATGTTTCTTATTAATGGAACTGTTGTTTATCATCTTCATATGTCTTTTTTTAACCAATACAATGTCGTTGAGGTAGTTACAAACTAATAAAAATGATGCCGTTCTTTCTGTTTCAATGTGACCGTTATAATGCCAGGTGTCCAATTCCCTCCTAGTTTTTCGGAGAAATATGACCGTTGGAGGAAATGTGACCGTTGGAATCTGAGGCCGATAAGTAGGTGTTTATTTGAAGCCAATAAAGAACGATGGTGATATAAATGTGATAATTTTCTTCTATCATGTTCTAGAGAGAGATGTTGTGACTTCTCTCATGCTTTGTGCTTTGTGTGTCCAATCATCGTATCGAGGGCTTTCATGTAATTGAAAGACATAGGTGCTGATTACCTACAAAATCGAGGGTTGCTAGGGATAGGAAGATAGAAGTTTCAATCATCGTATCACGGGTTGTCAGGGATAGGCAGACAGACATTCTAATCATCCTATCAAGGGTTGCTGGGGATAGGCAGACAGACGAACCGATCATCGTATCGAGGGCTTACCAAGGTGGTGGTTAGACAGACCTCTTATCCTAGGTGAAAAGGAAACACTTCTCTTTGGGTAAAAAATAATTGTAATACTTTTACATTACCACTGCTATTTGTATTAGAAAATAATTTTTATAGTTTCCTTTCTTCATTAAACTTTCAATTGTAATTGTTTGAATTAAAATTATTCTATTACAATTTGTATTAATAGATTCAATACGCTTTATGGTAGAATCTCTCAAACATGTACTACTCTGATTATTGTATTCATATTGAATACAATTACATTACTTTTCTAATAGTATTACATTACTTCATACCTTTATATTCAATACAATTGTGGTTTTCTGAATTGTATTAGATTAAGATCTTTTAAACTAATCTCTAAGTGTTTAAATTCAAAGTTTTAAACATACAATTCGCCCGCCCTCTTGTACTGTTCCTTGTAATATACATATAAATCTACATATTCGATCCAACAATTGGTATCAGAGGATGTTACCACTGATTAGTATTACTTGCTCTATTTCTTTCAAACTTTCATTTTAACTAATTAATACACTAACGTGTGGAGTGGAAAAGTTTTTTTGTTTCATTAGATGGAAGGAATGAATATTGGGTCAATTGACAAAAAAAATCCTTCTAGACTGCCTATCTTTGATGGAAATGATTATGAGTACTGTAGAGTTCGAATGAAGACATTTTTGATCAATAATGGTGTAAAAAATTTTATAATTCTTACTGGAGGTTACAAAATTCCTGACAAAGAAGTCAGTACTTTCACTAATCAAGAGAAGCAAGAATATCAACTGAATTACAAGGTATGCAATACATTATTATGTTCTATAACCAGGAATATATACAAACAGATATCTTCTTGTGAAGAAGCCAACTGTATTTGGAAGAAATTGGAAGTCACACATTTTGGTACATCCAAGGTTATAGAAACAAGAAGAGCAATGCTACGAGTACAATATCATGGATTTGTTTTTCTTTATTGAGAGCCAGTATGTAAAGTGCAACAAATCTTTATGAAAATTGTCAATAGTTTACAATATATGGGGGAAAAAGGTCTTGATGATGAAGCTCTTGTAGATAAGATTATAGATATAATTCCAAATGAATGGGAGTTAAAAATGACAACTATTGTTGAAAATAGAAAAGTTCCCCAGATTACTCTTGATGAACAATTTGGAACTCTTTTACAGTATGAAACAAGAATGAAAATAGATGCTGATTTCAACAAGAAGAAGAATGGAAATGGTAGTGTAGCTTTTACATATAAACATAAAACACCGGAAAGGATAACAAGATCCAAATCCAAGAAAGTTTTTATATCTAATTCAAGTGATAGTAATCACTCGGAAAATAAGTTAGCCAATCATTCTCGAAGGATGAACAAGATTTTGGGAAAGAAAGACTTCCAATACAGATTCAAAAAGAAAGATAGGAAGGATAAGAAAGATTCAGAGGTAACTTGTTACGAATGTAAGAATGTAGGACATATAAGGCATGATTTTCCTTTACTGAAGAGAAAAGATAGAAAGGAGAAACATTCTGAAAGAAATAAGAAAAATTATTATAAGACAAAGAAATTCTTGAAGGAAAATGATACTTGGAGTGCAAGTGGTAGAGATTCTTCAGAAAATTCTTCATAATATGAGTCCTCAGGATAGAGAAATATTGGACTTATAGCCAAACTACCAATTGAGGATCATTGTCTTATGGCGAAGGTACATAATGCTGAAGCTATTACAAATGTCTCCTTAAATGAAAATTATGTTGATAATAAATATTATGAATCTTCAAATGATGATTCTTTATCATCAGAAGATGATACAGTACCTTCATTTGAAGAAGAATCTAGATTTGCTAAATTACTTGAAAATGTAAATTCTAAACTTAAGAAAACACATGATAAAGAAAATTCTAGAATTTCAGTTTTAACTAAAGAAGTATCAGATCTTACCAATGATCTTGATAAAAAAACAACTGATTTTGAAAGTATTTTAAAACCCCTAGAGAAAGTCAAATCTGATAAGGATAAACTTTCTAAGGATATAGAAAATGTAATTTCTAAGAAAAACGTTTTAGAGTCTAACTCTAGTTTAAAATAAAATGTTTTGGAAGATAAAAACATAGTTTTAATACTAAAGTCAGAAATTTTTTCTTTAAAGAAATGTTTTTCAAACTTTACTCATGGCAAGGAAAACCTTGACAAGATGTATTCTCAAATTATACCTTTTAGGAATCATTCTGGTCTTGGTTATTCTTATTCCAAACCGGTTTTTAGTAATAACTATTTTGTTACACAAAAAACACTTTTTGGTTCTAAGTGTCAATGTGGTGGACACTGGAAAAGAGAGTGTTCTATTAATAAAACTCAATATTTAGGATTTCATAAATCTGATTTTGTAAAACAAATGTGGATTCCTAAAATTCACTTATCTAACCCTTCTGGATCCAAACAAGTTTGGATTTCGAAAAACTAATTGTTTATTTTTCAGGAAAATGAGATGTGTACCAACAAAAATATTTTGTACATGGATAGTGGTTGTTCTCAACAGATTACCGGAAACAAAGATCTCTTTGAAAAGATTATCAAAAAAAATGGAGGAAAGGTTACCTTCAGAGATAATGCTCAAGAAAATATTTTTGGTATCATTAATATTGTTTTTCTTGGAAAAGTTATTATATCAAATGTTTTGTTTTTTAAAGGTCTTAGGCACAATCTAATCAGCATAAGTCAATTATGTGATGAAGGTTACCTTGTGAATTTTACAAACGACAAATGTCTAGTTCCCAATTCCAAGGATGAGTTCATTCTATCTACTTACAAGCAAGAGAATGTATACACTATTAACTTAGAAGACCTTAGAAGCCAAAATTTAACCTACCATAGCTCTTAGTAAGAACCCATCACATCACTCTCGTGCAAAACACATATATGTTTGGCATCACTTCCTTAGGTATCACACAAAAAAAAGGATATATTTTTTTTACAATTCATCGGAACACAAGAACAGCTTTCTGAAATTTTCACAAAACCATTACCTTCCGATAGATTTGAGTTTATAAAACAGATGCTAGGAATGATTACATTAAAATAATCATTCATATCTACTTATTATTTTTATATTTCTCCTTACATTAAACAAACTCCTCTTAGAAAGGGGGAGAACATTTCTTACTATGTTTCTTACTATGTTTCTTCTTACCTTATGATCTTTAATTATTTATTCTCTTGGTATGTGTTTTTACTTTTCTGTTTATTGTGTTGACAGTTTTATCATATCGACTGATCATGGTAATGAATTTCTTTTCCATCTTATCGACTGATCATGGTAATGAATTTCTTTTCCATCGTATCATCTGATCATGGTAATGAATTTCTTTTCCATCGCATCGTCAGAAAATGGTAATGAATATATTTTCCATTGTATCATCAGATCATGGTAATGAATTTATTTTCCATCATATCATCAGATCATTGTAATGAATTTCTTTTCCATCGTATGGACCGTTCATGGTATCAAGTTGGTTTTCCATCGTCTTGTCAGTTCATGGTAACAAGATTGTTTTCCCTCAGCATATCAGTTCATGGTAACAAGATTTTTTTTCCATTAGATTGTGAGTTCATGGTAACAAGAATGGTTTCTATCGGCGTGTCAATTCATGGTAACAAGATTGTTTTCCCTCGTCTTGTCAGTTCATGGAAACAAGATTGTTTTCCATCAGCTTGTCAGTTCATGATAACAAGTTTGTTTTCCATCGGCTCTTCAGTTAATAGTAACAATATTGTTTTCCATCGGCTTTCCAGTTCATGGTAACACGATTTTTTTCCATCGACTTGTCAGTTCATGGTAATAAGTTTTTTTTCCATCGATTCATTAGTTAATCGTAAAAAGATTATTTTCCATTGTCTTGTCATTTCATGGTAACAATATTGTTTTCCATCAGCTTGTCAGTTCATAGTAACAAGATTGTTTTCCATCGGCTTGTCAGTTCATGGTAATAAGATTGTTTTCCATCGGCTCGTTAGTTAATGGTTAAAATATTGTTTTCCATCAGCTCGTCAGTTAATGATAACAAGATTGTTTTCCATCAGCTCATCAGTTAATGGTAACGACTTTTTTTCCATTGGTATGACGATTGATAGTATTCTTTTACTTCATATGCCTGTGTTTTTTTTCTTTCACTTAATAGTATCTAAAACCAACAATTACCTTACGATCTCCAGTAGGTACATACTTTCTTCATTTTTTTTCATTTTTTTGTTTTAATCCTATCTTTTGATCTTATTTCTTCAAATCTCAACCGTAGAAGATCAACATTCACCCTTTTTGCCGCCTATAAATAGCCCCCCTCCCCAAACACACATTGGTTTTTCAGGTTTTGAGGCGAAGCTCTGCTCCACTGATTTAACGCATCATACAATCTTTCAAGAGGCTTCAACTATATGTCTCATTCCTCTGCTAATAATCCCACCGAAATGTATTCAAAGACTTTTACAGAGAAATAATTTTTCAGAGAAATGTTAGTTTCTCGGGACTTTTTTTATTTGTACGATGCTACAATCAAAAGAATCATTTTATTTCAAGGCTGGGAACATTTATGTGTTGAAAAACCAGTATCTCAAGATCCGTTTCTTTTTGATGAAGTCACTCAGTTTTATAAAACCGTATCATTCGATAAAAATATGACTATCAACTTTGCTGTGTACGATAGAAAGATTTCTATGTCTGTGAGTCAAGTAGCTCATTTTCTGAATGTTCCGATAGAAGGTGACTCTTTCTGTCCATCTCATAAACTACCAGAAGAAGTTGGTACATTTATCAAAGAGAATGATGAAAAGTATTTGGTTATAATAAATGAAGAAAAGATGAAAGTAGCTCATTTTTCTCCAGACAGTAGGTTTTTGACTCTTTGGATGAAAGGTTTTCTTATCCCAAGGAAATGAGATAGAGAAACTCTGAAAGTTTATGATGTTTTTATGCTTGACTATCTTGTAAATATGAGAGAAGTAAATATCATGGCATATGTTTTTAAAACTATGAATAATGTTATGTCAGGAGGAATTAAGTCGCAAATGATTATGTATCTAACTATTCTTACAAAATTCATTCTCGAGAGTATGAAGTTTTGTAATATTCCTTTGAAAGGAAATATGATAGATTTGAAGCCCTCCTGGATTAGGAAAAGTACTTTGATGAAGTTTAATGTTTGTTTTGACCCAAATTAAAAAGTTTTTATAAGAGATTTAGAAGCAGAATCGGCTCAGAATCAATTGGAACCTATGCCAGCCAAAGACAATCCTTCTATTGGTGTTCCACAAAATTCAGATCACCAAACCAGTTCAAAGGCAAAGAAGAAACCAAATTACAACAAGTAGGTTGTGTCTAAGTGGAGAAAAGAAAGAGAAAAGAGAAAGGAAGGTGATCCAAAGTTCAGTCTTGACCCACCTGAAGATTTTACAGAAAGAATAATGGTAGAGGAAAACCTTCAAGATGAAAAGAAAAAGAAGCCTGTTTTGAAAAGAAAGGCTAATGTCTTTGATATCTCTAAAGTACTCAGAATGGTTGAGGATGCTAGTGCTCAACTAACAGATGAAATACATCTAGAACCAATCGTACATAGTCTTCGGGAAAAGAAAAAGGAAAAAATGTTGCAAGAAATAGAAGAAGTTGAATAAGAGGAAGGAGATTTTCTTTTGGAATTCCTTCAAAGTTCAAAAAAGAGTAGATAAGAATAGGTTCAAAATTAGAGTGAAGGTATTCAACAAGTTCCTCATGCCAATCAAGCACCTATTGAAACTTCTAAAACTCCGGATAAACACCTCCTCAAGCAAATCAAGGTGCTCAATCCTCTCATTCTGAAAAGGTTACTGTCATCAGTGACAAAGTAGAAGAAGAATGTTGGGAGAAATAAAAATAAAAAGGAAAACAACCAGTTGTTGAGTCAAGATGATCATATGAACTACTTTCGTACGATGAAGACACTGATTCAGAACAATCAATTTCTCTCAAGAGAAGTTATTAAATTGTAAATGTTTTAAGGATGGTTGAAAAGACTATTCCATACATTCCCAGGCTGGAAGGGAAAACATATCTTATTACTGACAATCAGAAAAAGAAGTTTGGTTCTGTAAGATAATAGAGAAACAAAGTTTTGTCAGTTGAAGCTGATTTGAATGTTCTATCTGAAACTTCAGCTGTTCATAAGAAGGATTGCAATAGGATGGCCAAGTGGTCATATTAAACAGAAAGCTCGGTTAGTGACTATGAGATATAAATTGAAGATATAATGAGGTTGTCAGATGATCTTGCGATTTCTTTCAATAATCTTGAAAAAGAAACTATTGAAAGGCTGAATCAGGTTACTCATGGAGCTGATATTACTTCAATGAATGAATTGAAAGAGATAATGAATGCTTTTCAGTCTGAATTCTCAAAGGTTTAATCTTTCAAAGATGAAATGTTTTTGTTAAAGAAACAAAGTTATGTGTTATCCAAAGATAAAAAGAATCTACAAGACAGAATTCATACCCTTGAGGAAGTAATCAGAGTCCAGGAGGAGACTATCAGAAATCAAGATCAACTTTTTGCCGACCAACAAGAGATTCTCAGATCTCAGGGGGATTCAATTTCTGAAGAGAAGAATGAAATCAAAAAGACGAAATTTGTTCTTCATGATATGATAAAGAAGGAAAAGGAAAGAGAAAAAAATGAATTTTTTATTTGTATTTCTTTTCTAATGGAACCTCTATGTTTTGTAATGACTATTATGATATCTTTTCTTTTGTCCTGGATTTCTTTTATCTAACTCTTTCAGGCAACCCAAGGCTACCCCATTATTTTTGTAAATCACAAAGGGGAAAAATGTTTTATAAAGGGGGAGAAAGTTTTAAAAAGGTATAATGTTTTAATAAAATAGTTCAAAACCATGGAAAATCTGTGAATACAATCCTTAGGAATGTATACACCTAATGGGGAGTTAGTTGTATTCAAATTCATATTCAGAAGAGTTTCCAAAAACTCCGGGGGAGATAAGTATTTCTTGTTGTCGTTACTTTGTGTTTTGTGCTTTCGAAAAAGGGGGATATTGTTGAGTCAAAAGTTATCCTTTGACTTCCATATCATGTTTTGGAAATCCCAAATGTCTTTTATCTTGTATCGTACTGACTCTGTCAATCGTATCGTACTGACTCTGTCAATCGTATCATACTGACTATGTAAATCATATCGTACTGACTTTGTCAATCGTATCGTACTGACTCTCTCAATCATATCATACTGACTCTCTCAATCATATCGTACTGACTCTGTCAATTGCATCATACTGAATCTGTCAATCTTATCGTACTAACTCTGTCAATAGTACTCACTTTTGTGTATCTTATTTTGTATCATATCAATACATTACATTTAGTAATACTTATAATACTCATACATTCATACTGACTTGTTTGGGTACTTAGTCAAAAAAAATGCTTCATATTAATCGTACTCTTGTTTATCATCTTCATATTTCTTGTTTTAACCAATACGATGTTGTTGAGTTAGTTACAAACTAATCAAAATGATGTTGTTATTTCTGTTTCAATGTGACTGTTATAATGCCAAGTGTCCATGTCCCTCTGAGTTTTTTGGAGAAATATGACCGTTGGAGGAAATGTGACCGTTAGAACCTGAGGCCTATAAATAGGAGGTCATTTGAAGCCGAGAAAGAATAATAGTGATATAACTGTGATACATTTCTTCTATCAAGTTCTAGAGAGAGATGTTGTGACTTCTCCCATGCTTTTTGCTTTGTGCGTCTGATCATCGTATCAAGGGTTTTCATGTAATTGAAACATAGAGGTGTCGATTACCTACAGAATCGAGGGCTTCCGGGGATAGGTAGGCAGATCTTCTGATCATCGTATCTAGGGCTGTCGTGGATAGGCAGACATACGTTCTGATCATCGTATCGAGGGCTTCCAGGTATAGGCAGACAGACGAACTGATCATAGTATCGAGGGCTTACCAAGGTGGTGGTAAGACAGACCTCTTATCCTAGGTGAAAGGATAACCCTTCTCTTTGGGTTTAAAAGAATTGTAATACTTTTACATTTCCACTGCTGTTTGTAATAGAAAAGATTTTGTATAGTTTCCTTTCTTCATTACACTTTCAATTGTAATTGTTTCAATTAAAATTATTCTATTAAAATTTGTATTAATAGATTCTATACGCTTTATAGTAGAATATCTCACACTTGTATTACCATGATTATTGTATTCATCTTGAATAAAATTACTTTACTTTTCTAATAGTATTAGATTACTTCATACCTTTATATCCAATACAATTGTGATTGTTTGAATTGTATTAGTTTAAGATCTTTTAAACTAATCTCTAAGTGTTTAAATTCAAAGTGTTAAACATACAATTCACCCCCCTCTTGTATTTTTCCATCTAATATAAATATACATCTACTTATTCAATCCAATAAATACATCTTTAATACATTACATGTAATGTGTGAATTAATAACATTTATTTTTAGAGGCGGTAGATCCACAAACAATGTTATCGTATTTAAAAAATTGAAGGAATGATTATTTTGGTGATATAATAATTACAAAAGATTAAATACATAATAGATGTAATATATATAATATTAAAAAAAAAATTTAATCATAATACCAAATAATGATATTTGGTAAAGGAAAAATGAACAATGCTATTTTCTGGGGTGGTTGTTTGTCGTATACCAGAATTGTATATTTTTTTACCAATTTGTTGGAAGTGTGAATATGTGTAGACATAAAACATATAATAATAACATATAATTATTCCAAGGATACTTAGTTTTTTATATAATCAACGAATAATAATATATGAGGGGTGAATAATGAAAATACACTAATTGAGCTTGAGGAAGGCTGTTACGACCTCTTTGGGTAACTCCTTTTGGTTTGCACAAAATAGATTTCATAGACAATTTTATGAAAAAAATGGAATATTATAGGAGAAATTGAGGAATTTTAGTGAGATATTTGGGTATGTTTTGTCTTGTATATAATGTCTTGTGGGGTTTCGAGAGAGGGTGAGACGAGTAGGCCTTTTATAATAGGGGAAAAGGACAAATTGTGTATTTCTGAAAGGAATTGGGAGATCCCAACAATTTAATTGTCCCCATATGTTTTAAATTGTTTTTATAGATAATTAGTGGTTTATAAGACAAAATATGGCCACATAAAATATTCAGATAAGCACGGGGTCATTATTACACCATATGTTTTATGATTTTTCATTAATTAATCTCACCTTTACCATAATCACTATAATTTATTTTAAGTAATTTCACTAATTTTTTTGGTTAAAAAATAAGTATACCTTTTTATAAAATAAAAATGATACTAATTATAAATATAGAAACTAAATGGACAAATTAAAATCCTAGAAGTGGAAAAAAATACAGTAAAATAAATCCCAAAGACGTGTTTCTATAACGAGTTTTTTTAAGAGAAAATGTTTAATAGATTGAAATGATTTTATATCCAATTAAAGTGTGAAATGGATTACACAGTCCTAAACTTTATTAATTTATTTAAAATAAATATAGGTAATATTTAAATCCAAATTTTTTTTATCTTCTCCAATAAATAAAACGTTAATATAGTTTTCAACTAAAATTTAGTGTTCTTCACTAATCATCAAAAATTGAAACATTTGATTTAAATACCAAAAACTCACCCATAGTAAATATTTATATTAAAATATCAAAAATGAAGTATATTTTTTCATTAAAACTATAATAGTTTTAAAAAATTCATTAAAATTTGTATATCTATTAAAAGTTTTTAAAAATACGTTTTTGAAAAATATTTATTTTTATTAAGAAAATATGATTTGTTGTTATCTTATGCAGATAAAATATATAAGGTGCATGTAAGAAATTAATTTATTGAATATATAAAATAATAATAAAATTATTCAATAATATTTTTTATAAATTTATTGACATCAAATGTTGTTTTTACATCGAAAAATAGTTTTCTTAGAAAATGAATTTCTTTATATTCAAATTGTTCTTACATTCATTTCTAGCTAATTGATAACCAAAGGGTTAATTTTATTCACATATTTAAATCATATTACTCAATTATTAATCTATTATTTATAACATTCAATCTAATGACTTGGTGAAACTATAATAATAATTTTAAAAAATATTAATAGTATGTTGTTTTTTGATAAAACATGGGTTGCATTTAACCTACACCATCAAAGAAATAAAAATTATGTGTTATATAAGAAAAAAATATGTTTCAGGTACCAAAATCTAATAAAAGTGTTTCATGTCACTCAAAAGGGGCTTGGTGTTGTGTATAAATAAAGAATAACAAGGTGCTTTCATATAACAGAAGCTATATTCAGTGTTGAGTGAAATGAAGAATATCAAAAGGTATAAATTAATTGGAAATTTTTTCACAAATTCTAATGGTGTTACATTCGAACCACATTACAATGAATATCTAAATAATAAAATCATTTTTTAATCAATTTTTAATACGTTAATGTTCCATTAATAAAAAACCACATCTTAAAAATTATTACAAAAACATCCATTAAAAAGGGCCTATTAGAAATATAACCCTCCCAAAAATTTATATTTAACTAAGATTTCCCATATGAAGAAATATTTGGAATGTAGAAATAATAAAAATAAAGAGAAATCTAACAATCCGGTTTAAATGGATAGAGATAGATAACTTGATTAAGAGATAGTTAACAAACAGAGATCCAAAACCCAAATATGCTTGCAAAATATCACCGATATACTAAAAAATGATGAGAACTTGACCAAATTTAATTTCAAGACCCATTTTTATAATTTGCAAAAACTTTCATGAAAATAGATACTAATACAATTTCTTGACAACGTTACCCTTTTTCCTTGATAAACTTACACTTTATCTCTTATTCTAATAAATTAATGTAAAGTTTTCATTCCAAAAGAATTAACATATCAAAAGATCCATCAATGGAATGATAGGTCATTATATTTAGCTTTATCAAGAATTTTTTCATCATAAGTTATCAAATATGCATAAATCCTCACATGGGGAGATAATACATTAATCTGTAAAACCATATATGATGGTTAACATAAACTATTCCATAAATGGTAATCCTTATAACCCTTCCCAGTAATGGAAGCCGAAAAATTATAAATATTTTTACTATTTTTAAAACTATCGAAACATTTAACACCATAACATATTGTAGTTATTGGTTGTCACATACAAAACATATAAATACCATTCTCATGTATTCTCTTGAAACATGTCAATAACCTAAATTATAATAAATCCTTATTTAAAACTTGTATATTTCTTCATTACAATATTTATTTTATGTAATCATTAAAATCAAATACTATATAAACGTCATTAATGTTAACATAGACCACTTAAAAACAAATCCTTAATTAGTTCTAATGAAATCAGTAATATGCAATTTACTTATTCATATCTAATATATATATATCCAATCATCATTATCTCATCATTAGGAACATATTTATGGTTATTTTTCCATTAATCTTGTATTTACCAAGAGTATAACTTTGAATTTATACCAACATTCTAGTACATTAGATCAATTCCACACATTCATGTAAATCCTCTGTGAAAAACGAAAACATGAACAGTCCTTATATATATCAAAATTCATATAACCTAATGTTTGAATATAAATACATATACACATTGATTATTCCACTTCATCCATAAGCCATTAACATGGATTTATAATATTATTCATTAATAACTGACTCCATAAATATGAAATACAAATCATTTCATAGCAGTCATCAAACTCATATTAATCATTCTTATAAAAAATTCAATTGAACAATACATAAATTTTATAAATCATTTGTGGAATCTTCTTCATCATGAAAAAAAATTACTCATACAACCATGTTGACTAACATTATTTTATTTACTATAAATGAATTTATATAAATAACTCCCATAATTTCCACACTTAAAAAATTCAACTATTGATAATACCTTAAGAAGGAAAATATTTACTTACATTCTTTTAACCAAACATTTCAATTTTTTTATTGCAATTCCATGCTTTGATTCCATCTTTTTAGAAGACAAAAAACATCCTATTTCTACGATAAAATGACTTGGGTATTGTTTCCCACATTACGGACACAAATGATACTGAATATTCTTTCCATGTGCTCTCCATTACCTAAATTCGATGCAATCTCATTAATTTTCATCTTTGGTGATTCTAAGAGTTAATTAAGGTACCAGTTGATAGTCATGTTCCATAAAAACTGATTTTGAATTATTACAAAGTATTTAAATCATGTTACCATACCCTTTTACTTCTCATCGTAAATTTTTCCATCAACCTCATTGTTAACATAGTTCTTTCTAGTTCCTACTGTTGACTTAATATGTAAATGAATAGTTTTAGAATCAAATATCCTAGAAAAAAAAACCTAATAATTACAAATAATATATTTTATGTCCAAATTATGGAACCTTATGTAATCTAAAAAACCATATGAATATATTTATAAATATTCTTAGATATATCCTTATAAATATCCCTAGGGATCTCACTATGCTTTTCATATCCTAATTTCCATAATTTGGCTAAACTTTAACTCTAATACCAACTATAGTGAATCAGGATTATCATACATGGATATTATATAATTTTACATAAATATTCACCATATTAGTAAAATACATACCCATGGAATATAATCATCTAGTTTCTTAGGAAACCAGGAAAAAAAGTCATCTAAAATGCTGAATGATCTTCAAAATTTGAAGTAAAGATCTTCACCCTTTAATATTCCCACATAAAACCATTCTTCATAAACTAGGTAAATGGAACGTAAGAAAGAAGGGAGATAAAATTCTCATAAAGGGTCAAAAAGTGATATAAGAAACCCCGACACAAGCATAATAGTATGAGAACATGATCATAACATTAGAAGATCATACCTTTAATACTAATGATCATAATCAAGAGTTATGATGTAATGATTTGAAATTCATGAGAAATTAATTATAATGGAATCAAGGGAAAAATCCATAATGTAATAATAGGGGAATAAAACATTAAATTGTGGGATACACATAATTATAGAAAATAATATGTGAAGGCTACCATCCAAGACTATTTTAACTTGTTATCCTTGGTCTAATAACCCTTGTACCTACTCTGGGTCAATATTACCTCCCATGTACTCTCTTATTTCCGGCTGGGGATGCCCTCATGTATAACCTATTATATTAGTATTTCGATTCCCTCTGGTTTTGGTCTTCGGATTACCTCCTATGTACCCACTTATTTCTGTCGTGGAATGCCCTGCCACAAACCCTCTTATTTCAGGATTATGATTCCGTCTAGTTTTGGGCTTGTGATTACCTCCAGTATACAATATTATTTTTATATTGGGATTCCATCTTGTGTTCCATAATATTTTGGCCTTAGTATTCCCTCTTGTTTCAAGCTTCATATACCCTTCTATGTACCCATATGTTTTGATCATTGCATTCCAACTTGTTTCGGTTAGGGGATTCCCTCCCATGTACCATCTTGTGGTAGTCTTAGGATTCCATCTTTTTATGCTTGATATTCCCTCATGTGTACCCACTTTTTTCTGGAATGGGATGATATCCATTTTACCATTTTATTCTAGGCTTGGGGTTCCCTCGTGTTTATCTCTTGGGATTCTCTCCCTTGCACTATCTTGTTCTGGTCTTGGAGAGACCACTCATGCACCCTCATGTATTTGCCTAAGGATCCCCTTTTTTTAGGCCTAGGAACCCCTATTTTTTTGGTATTGAGATGCCCTATGGTGTACCCTTTGTTCTCCTAAAACATTTATCATTACCCATTTCATTATAAAGATATATAAGTCTCACCCATCACTTAATGAAATCGTACATTCATGTTCTATAAGATAACAAAGCATTGATCATATCATGACTCATAATAAGTGATGGGTTTCATAAACATCATACCATTAACCAAAATAAGAAATGGATATCAATAACATATCCTAATATCATAACCATTGATAAATAGAGAGGGTTTATTCAAATTTCATCAAAGAATATGCTTTTAAAATAAGTAGGATTCAAAATAATATATCTTTTGGAAGAGAAACAGGTGTTATATACACCATTCAATCAAAATATACACCATTGAAGAAGGAATATGAATTTTATTCTTGTATCATATCCCTAGTAAATCATAAAAAATAGAAAAGTATGTGATATTTTTTGGAAGGGATTTTGAAGTATCACATGAATAATATCTTATAAAAAATTTTCTTTACTTGGAAATACTTTTTATTAAAGCATACGAATAATCCTTTTGAAATAAATAATTCTTTACAATTTCATTTTAAACATTTCTTGAGGATGATATATTTTACTCTTTTATAAAAAAATTTCAAAAAATCATTCATTTTTAAAATTAAATTTTAAAACATATAAAGAATATTTAAAATACTAACAATATATTTTACATTGAAAATACATAGACACATAAAAAGAAACATTTAAAACATTGTGGAAACCATTTTACATGATAATAGAATTTAAAACATGTAATGGAAAATTTTACAATAGTTTTCAATAGATTAAAACATAAATCATTTGTTAAGAATAATTTTCAATGAAAATTAGTTTATGTGAATAATTTAAAAAATATGAAAATATTTTTAAGAATTTTTTTTTTCAATAAAACTAATTTCTGACCAAAGATAAATAACATCGTATTTTATAAAAAACATTTTACTAATTACCATATGTACCGATGATTGGATAAATTTTAGCAATAGAATAGAATAACATGAATATAAATAGGATAATATAATTAATGAGAGATATTAAGAGATTGATTATAATATTTCCCCAATTCAATCATAATAAAAAAATCCTAATAAATGATGAGATTATATTAATAATCTGTTAACCATTTGTTAAAATTAAATAAAAATAGATAATAGATAATATAATTAAATTAAAAATAAAATATAATTAAATGAAATATATTCAAGACATAATATTTCAAAGGGTAGTATACACACCTCTTACATAAATATTGGTGAAAAACATGTTGTGAGTCTCAATGAATGTAAATTGAGACCAACGTACTTTATAGATTTTGTAAATATTGAACCATAAACCCCAAAAAAGAGAGATAATAAAATTGATTTATAAATACCATTAAATTTAAGGATAAAAATTATATAATACATTAATTGTTAGTATATATACAATAAAAATTAAATGAGTGGTGAACATGGAATGTTTCTCAAATATATATAATATGAGATGTGAAAAACCCTTACCTTAAGTCGTCACATTAGTCATACATGTTCAAAAATCATGTATAATAAAAATATTTTTTTATAGAACTAAAATAAAACCATATTCATTTATATAATAAAATATATGATTCACATATGAATTTATATTAATTTTTTAGTAACAACTTCAAGTTAATTTAATGTTTCTGGTAAGAACTTATTTGATTATCCTACCTAGTTTTGCTTGTTATTATTGATCATCTTATATACACCATGATTTACATACTCAAATATTCATAAAAATTTTATATATATGAAATATATTTAGTATATTAATATATTTAATAATCAATAAAATATTTAATTATGAAATGGGATACACCATTATTGATTATTGCAATATGTATGTATGAATGAATGGTCTTTCAGATTTATTATCATAATGACAAAACTAATGTAAATTAAACACACACACACACATATACTTATTATTATTAAATTACAATTATTATTCCATATGAATCATATAATTTCATTAAACCCATCATTAATATATTCTATGTAATGTGTCAATGAATCACATCTCTTTGAGGTGGCGGTAGTACAGACATCTACCAACAAAGTTATCATATTTAAAAAAATTGTAAATAATGATTGAATGTGTTATATAAAAATTCCATAAACATAAATAAATCATAGATATCAGATATATATCATATAATTAAATAGTTTCCAAATTAATTTCAAAATATGATAGGTGGTAAAAAATGTACAACGATTTGTGAGGCGGTAGTTCTCTACAAACAAGAACGTTATGTTCATTACCAATTTAATGGATGTGTGTGTCAGTGTAAGATGAAAAATTATAATAAATAAACTATGCTATCATAGGATTATTATTATTATATTTAATCTTAGAATAAGAATATTTTTGGGCTAGATAAGGAAGATAATCCTAGAGCTTGAGGAAGGATGTTACCACTTCTTTCCGTAACACCTTTGAGTTTTGACCAGTGGGATTCATTGGATTGATTAATATTTGAAGAGAGTATTATAAGAATAATTTATGGATGTTTGGAGTAATTTTTTCTTCAGGTTTTGTCTATGAAAAACTAGTTTTAGAGATTCAATTATTGGTGTAGGAGATGAGACCTTTTATAAGGGGGGAAATTGACACATTGGGTATTCTTCAAAGTAATTCTATGTTTCCCAAATTTAACTTACCCCCAGATGGTTCCAAATGAATCATTATTTTTCCTTAGTGGCCTAATTGAAAAACTTAGGCCATAAAATAATTTTTACAAAAGTATAGGGTAATTGGCACACATTTTTTTTCTATGTTTAGTCAATAATTATATGCCTTTTCCATTAATCACATTAATTTCTTTTAATTACCTTCACTATTTTTTTTGGAAAAGAAAATTCAACCAAATTACACATTATAATGTTTTTTTCAAAATGTGGAATCCATTTTGAAAATTTTTATTCATAAGAGATTCATAATATAATCTAAAATTCATCATGTAGACATTTTGTGACAATGGTTTTTCAAGGATAAAATGATTAAAACATTGATATAGTTTTATATCAAATTTCAATGTAAATTTGATACAATGAACTAAATTATATTAATTTATGTCTAATTTTTCTAATTTAAATTTATAAAGAATCTAAAATAAAATTTAATAATATAAATAAAATATATTGAAAAAAATTTTGGAATCCAAATCTTGTGTTCTCTAATATTTATAAATAAACAAATTTTTCAAAAAATACAAAAAAATTCCTAATTTAAATATTAAAATTATGATATAAAAAATTATGTTTATATTTTTAAAATAAAAATAATAAATTTTTTGAAAAATAAAATTATAATGGGTTCTCTATTAAAAAGATGTAATATTGCATTTTTTGAAATTAAATTTATTTATTCATACTTTATTATTCTTATCTTATGACTATACAATATATTGGATGATTAAAAAAATAATTTAATTTATATTATTTTATAAATATTTATCTGTACTAGCTGTTTTGATTTATTGAGAAAAAATGGAACTTTTACATAGGAAAATTATATTCGTAGAAAATGATTTTTTTTATTTAAAAAAAAAAAAATCCTTTATAGCTAATTTATAACCCAAGGGTACATTTTATACAAATTTTTATACAATGTTATAAAATTTTAGTTAATTTTATGCCTAAAATCCATTAGAATGGCTTGGTGTCAACCATAATAATATTTTAACAATAATATTAATAGTACTATTTAGTTTGGTAAAACTAGGTCTTATAGGTAATGCATGCTATCAAAGGAAATCATAATTATGTGTAACATAAGAAAATAATAGTTTTTTTGTGTACTAAAGCTAATATATGTGTTGTAGGTAGCATGAAAATAACTTGGGGTTTCATATAATCAACGAATAACTTATTTAATTCATATAAAACAAGTTATATTTAGTGTTGTATGAAATGAAGAATATCAAAAACAATTAATTTATTTGAACAAAAAATAATAATGTATCGTGGGGTATAAAATATTTATTTAGACAAAACTATTTGATTTTTTTAGTGTCTTGTTCAAGGATTAAAAATTCATGGAAGTGAAATTTTTATGGTCAAAATGAGATAATAAAATATTTTAAAATGAATATGGAATACAATTTTGGTAAGTGACTTGAAGGGAAATGTTGGAAATAAAAAGGAATCTTAAAATATTTTACTCGTTCTCAAGGTTCATCATATTTTCCACTTGAATTGTAATTAATAATCATATTTTATTAATAAATCCACCCACAATACCCCATTTCAATCAAAGAACTCCCTAGATGTACCAATCTCAAATGGAACCACAAATCATTGTTTCTGTGGTGACATAATACGTCAAGAAATTTTAATAGTATTTTTTCCAGTTAGAGATGATTATATAAAACCATGATACCCTCTTGAAAAACAAAAAAAATTCTCTTAGGACCATTGATAATCATTTTTTATATACTTCCTAATGAATTTTTCGGATACCAGTCGATACACTATTAATTGACATTGAGGTTTCATGTAATGAGGAGAATGATATAATGTTAAAGATTGGATATAATCTAAATGAGTAGGAGACCGCTAATGATAAGAATGATGTCGAGGATAGGTGTTATAATAATAAACCAAGGAAAAGTAAATAGTTAAGGAATTGATAAAGGATAATGATATGGATAAAATATATAATGAAACAAAAAACTAAAAAAAATTAAATAAATATTCATTACCCATATATTCCCTTATCTGAGTGGATGTAGAAAGGTAATGCCACATAGTAATATAGTAAATTCATATAGATATTAAAATAGGTACATATCAATATTATATTTTTTGTGAAAATATATTAAATAGTTGAATATTCCATGTTCTTTCCCAAACTCTAAATGAGTAAGATGAGTATTTAAGAATTTGGAGTAATATGTCTTAGTGACGTCATTCATCCATGGTTCAAATAAATTTCCAACAAAAAAATAAATCATAGTGTCTTTTAAATTAAATATAAAATAAGATCATGTAAATATAAAACATCACATTGTGATCTATGGTAAAGTGTCAACCTAATATCGTTGAATGTTTTTAAGAAACATGGGTTGGATTATCACCTACCCTTGAGAGTTTATCATTAACTAAATGAATTTTTATTCATGTATTAAATTTGAATTATTGGGGATGTATTGGATATAGAAAGAAGTTTTATTATAATATATGAATTTATTATAATGGATGTCATTAAATAAGTGGTGGAACTAATTATCCTCGGTTGACTATTATATTCCCTGGGTTTGGTGTTTTTGAATTGAAACAAATATGTATTATATTTAATGTAGGAGATAATAATGTTAATTTTTGATTCATGAAATATAGTAATCATGAATATTACTATAATGAATTTTATAAAATTAGAACTTTAGAATAATAATATAGACTTCTATAGATATAGTGCGGAAAAGAAAGAAGGAATATTGAAATTCAAGATGTATAAGTGGAAAAATGTGGATAATAGAGAAAAAGTCTCACATATGGAAGCTATAAATGAAGTACAACATTTATAAAGGAAATTAATATAGAAATTTATCCCTAGATTATGATGTCACCAATATTTTAGATGAACAAACTATCATGTGTTATGTTGTATTTATTATTTCGGGATGGAGGAAAATTATAGGTGAATTTTAATGGTAAAATTTTAAAAGAAAATTTAAACAAGTTATTTCATTTCTAGATGAAATGAATGATGAATGTTTCATTTATTATCACAAATATTAAACAATTTAGACCTTCCATTTATATTTACATAGTGTGGATCAATGAAGGAAGAAGAAAGATGTGGAAACCATAAAAGAGGTTTCCACTACCAATAAAGGTAGTAGAGAGTAATGATGTTTTAGAGCTCTCAGATTGAGTAATGATCTATCTCATGTCTGAAAATGATTGGGTGGGTCCCCTCTAAGAAAATCCTAAAATGGGAGAATTCAGTGTAATGAAAACGGTGGATGATTTGAGACAAACCCGAATAACGATATATTAGAAAATATTTATTGATTAGAAATTGAAAAAGGCTGTAATGTAGAAGAAAATTTCACGATCATGTAATTAGATAAATTATGGAATGGTAATGGGGGATTTGAAACAAAAACTTAGTTATAGATAATATATTTACATATTTAAGTCTTATTTTAATTTTCAGTAGAGGATCACTGAAAATCAAAATATTTATACCACTATGAATCATTAGCTTTACAATATATATAATTTTTAATGTTTAAAACCCCCACTAATTTTTATAAATTTATGTCACATAAATTTTATGTGATAATTATTGAGTTTTTGAAGGTATTTATGGATGATTTATCTATCCAAGGAAATAAAATTTAGGCATGTATCAAGAATCCAAATTTGGTTCTGGAAAAAAATGAAGAAACATATTTAATGATGAATTAAGAAAACATGATATTTATAGTAAATGATGGAATTTTTTTCCAAAAGAATATTAAGGGGTAAAATTAAATTTAATCAAGTTGTGATAAATGTTATTAGATAGTACTTATATTCAAAAATGGTGAGAAATATATATATTCCATTTTTTACATAGATGTTTTATAAAACAATAATTTTTTATTTTCCCTGAAATTTTCATCCTCTTAAACATGTCATGGAAATTGACATATATTTCTAGTAATTTTAAAACTACACATAAATTATTTATATATTAAATAATAATATTTCTACCAATACAGTAATGTTACCCACAGTTGGTGGGAACCCATTGACCTAATATTCAATGTGAGTTACATTTCTCTTGGAGAAGTGATGTGATAGAGAGTATAATTAATTATCTCACAAATATGATTTATAAGAAAGGAAATTACATCCACAATATTTTACTACTAAATAATAAATAATTAAATACATTATTTGGACTATTATTTTAATTAATTTATACTATATAAAATGCTCTATAATGTGGTAATATACATTAATCACTAAATATGGTAATATTTTCTAACACATAATGATATAAATCCACGTCTAATTTAGTTGAACAAATTACTATGTGTTATTAACATTGAAATGGAAGGAAAAATGGATTGGTAGATTAGGTAACTGACCATTTAATAAGGTCTAAATGGTCACATTTTTGTTGGTTTCAATTATTAGAAATTAAAATGAATTTATAAATGAATAAATTTTTATAATGGAGTAAACAAATACGAAAATTTATGTACTTGACTAATAATGAATAACCAATAATATTCCTATGGAAAGATGAAAATATTTTTATTTTTAGTGAAATATTAATTTTCGGAAAATTATAAACTCTTGAAGCTGTGTTGAATGGGATAGTCCACTAGTGGGTGCCTGCTTCTGAAATAAAGAGTGTACTAAAATCTTATTTTTCAAAATTCATTGATGGACACCATGGATAATACTAAATGGTTCCAATTATATTAAAAATGTTATTATTATTTTTATATAATTTACAAAGATGTAATGATATATGTTGAATATTATCATAGTATACAAAAAACTAAAAATACTAGAATGATAGATAAATTCCCACAAACATTTATCATGGTTGTTAGGGGATTTGAATTTTTGTAGAATCTATTTATTTTGGAATTTTTTTCCAACAATGAATTTCGGTGTGTGTTGAGTACATATCTAAATTTTTTGAAATGGAAGATACTATATAAAATAATTACATGGTATTATTAATATTTTTCAGGAAATATATCATTCCACAATTCAATGTTAAGAATATATTAATAGATATTATAGAATAAAATTTACAATGGTTTTGAGAGGTATGTTTGAGAAGTATTAAGTAACGTAAAATAAGAGAACAACCAAAATACTAAAACAAATTAAATAGTTGTAGCTATGAATTTTAGAGATAAAATAATTATATTTAATAATAAAAATTAAATCAAGAATTAATTTTAATAGAAAATCAATGATTATTTATTGGATAATAAAATTTACACCAAACACTATTTGGAAGATCATCATTCCACATGGTTAAAGTAGAAGTATGTGTCCTTCCACTAGAGATAACCCAAAAGTAAGATTGAGATATAAATTGTGTTAACTGGTGATATGTTGAACATAAGAAAATTGTATTTTGGAGATTCATTAGGATAAATAAATCAGGAGGGAAGAATTTGAAAGAAAACCCATTTAGAAAAATAAAATAAATATATAGGATAACAATATTATTTATAATATGGATCGATACATGAGTAAAAATGTAGTCCATTTTAACTCATTCCCCCAATTTTTGCAATGGAATCTATATTCATGATGTTAAAAAACCTTATTGGTGGTAAATGTTTTTCTAATTGTAGTATTGGAAATCAAAACTAATAAATATACCTCATTTAAGGTGAATAAACAATGTTTGATGCCTATCCAAGAAAATTTTTAAGACTGGAAAATTTTTATTAAAGTTAAATAAGTACATAGGAATTTTTACTATATATAAAGACTTATTTTAGAGGAAACCCATATATGTTTTTTGGTTTCGTATTCATTTAATATTAAATATATTTATGAGAAAATTTCAAGAATATTATGTGTAAAATTTTCATTTTTATTCATCCCATAGAGTATGCCCCAAAATTATTATCAAATACATCATATCCCCTTTTATGAATTTTAAAAATATAGTCAATGAGTATGAAAAAATTTATAAAGCATTAAATTATGTGAATGTGGTGGTTTTTATAGATGATAAAAACAATTTTGTAAAAAAAACTATGACAATATTATGAATTTCACCTCAAACACACCAAAATTGTATTATGGATTAGAGGAAAACATTAATATATAATGACATAAGTATAATTAATAATGTGGAATCATAGAAATCATGATATCTTATTATGATTAAATTCCACTCAGTTGTGTAAAAAATGTTACCAATAATGAATTTAACTATCCCATTATGTTGTGATTGGAAATGAATATTTCTCATCAATACATATATAAAACCAAATGTTATCCATTACACTATGATACAACATTGAAATGCACAAAGACATTTATAAATTTAGGATCATGTTAATAGAAAATAAAATACCTAATGAGATTAATGGAGTAACTCATATTAAAAAATAATAAGGCGAACTACTATATAGTAATCTAACATATATGTTGTTGATGAGTCAAAAAGTTGAAATCACTAACTAAATCCCTACCATAATATCAATGTATCAAGGACCATTCAAATATTGGTAATGTTATGGGATATAGGTTATGTTGTAATTGAAATTGGAAATGGTGGCTGAAATTGGTATTGGTAAAATTGAATATAAAGCATGAAGTAATACTGAAGCTATTGGCTCAACAATGCATTAAAATTGACACTGTGTATAAATAAACCAAAAAATTACACCAAGAAATATTTTTATTATGATGTAATAATTTTGTGATTATTTTAAAAATTAACTTATAAACATTATTTCATAATATTATAAAAATTATGAATTTTTTATACTTTAGTAGAATTTTTTAAAATCGGGAGGTTTCTAATAATATATAATGGATTAATAGGGGTAAATTATTTATAATATATATAATAAAATTAAAATGTTGGAGAAAACCATAGATTGTGTCGTAACTAATATGTTGTGTTCGTGAGTGATTCTTCTTTTTACCACAATCCAATCATGATATAACCTCTTTTTGGATTTATAATTTACATGGTAATCTTCTCTATCGTCATTATTTTTATTCTATCACATTATTGTGTATATTTAGTCCCAATTGCCCCCTATTATTCATATGATTCATAATATTTTCAATATTTTGGACCAAAACAACACCTCGGATAAATAAAAACCATATTCCCATAAGAAATCCATCTTATCCCATTTACTTATTATCGTTACACTTTATTCATTATAAACGGAAGGGGGAAAATTTACACATCATCTAGGAAGAATAAATTTGTAGAAATTCCCCAATAACTCCATTTTTCCATTCCAATTAAACAAATAACCCACAGAAAACTAATTCAACCATTGAACTAATGCATTTACTATTATATACCCATATAAACATATAAATAGTAATATTTTCATCCCCAATTTCTTCATATATGAGGATTATACTCTTTATCACCCTCGTTACATCATAACAAAATCTAATTGGGAGAGGATAGGAAAGATAGGAACAAGGAAAATGGATTTTTGTGTTATGTTTTTTTGGTTACATTGTTTAAGATTGGGATTTTTGGAATTATTATTTGATCCACCGAACATATTAAATTTATGGACATATTTATAGTAAAGTATAATTATTTTTACAATCTTTAATTTGTGTTTTTTTTCGGTGCGTAAATAAGATCAGAAGGATGAAAAATCTAGAAAGGAAAAGCTATATTGGAATAAAAATTTAGAGAATTTTCAGAGTATGTCATTGAATTTACACCCATGAGTATATAAATAAAAAATAATATTTTGAGTGGGAAATATGTTTATAAAGGTAATTAATATTAAATATGTGGATAGATTGTGAATTTGACCCCATCATGACCCATGTACCCTAAATGAAAAAAATTTATACATATTTGGATCCCACTCTGTTATATCATAGATTTATTAATAAACTATTGATTTTTGAGAATGGAGGAAAACTGAGGTATCCAAATAAATAAATATGCTCTCATTCTTCACTTTCCATAAGGGTAAAACGAATATATATAGATAAGTCTATTTTCTATTTTTATATGGGGTTAAAGATTAAAATAATAGGAATGGTCATGGTGGGAAATTTTGTTACATATAAATCCCATAATATCAAATTTTATTGGTAATATTATCCATATACATTTCTTGGTGAAATCATTTTTATTAATTAGCATATTTTGAAAAAGATTATGATACACTATAAGGAGTGAAAATTAATTTATTTAAAATGATTGAACCAATATAGATGGAGTGGATGATACTATAAATGGACATTACCATACCCTTTCTAACCATAGTCCCAAAACTATGGAAATATCCAATGTTTACCATAATCCATCCCCAACTATAGATTCTAAAATGTGAGTTGATATGAATATTATTTTTAGTAGTACTTTATTTAGATTGTGGGTTTTCATTCCAATATTTATATGACGTCCCAGATTCCCTTCGACGTGTCACATAATCTACCTCAAAACTAGACAAATAATACACCACCATCTCCCATACCCATCATACCATACATAAACATCCGTCATGTAATTTACAGAAAAATATTTAAATCATCACAATCGGCAATTGATATAGGTCGTACCACCACACCACCAACCCAAATGTTAGAGGACCCTCCCCACTATTCCTTACAATTCAAATCATTACTGGTTGTAAAAAAATGACTTCCAGATTACGATGACCCCATTAGTTAACAAATATTGATATTTATAGTATTAGATATAGTGAATGAAAAAAAATCATTAAAACCCAAAATGATATTTTATTCATCAAACTAAAATACTAATACATAACATCCATCTCAATAGAAGACTATAACTCATAGGTGTAAACTTCTACAACTATTATTAGGGATGATCATTATCTTGTTAAGCTTATTGGGAATACATATTTATTAGTTAGAAACACCCATATTAAAGGAAAAAGAATGAATTACATTCACTTTTATGTTGTGGGTCCATTTTCATGACCCCTATTCTCATGATGCCTTCAATAACATTTTATTTGAGAGTGAGGATGATATAATCCCAATTGAACATCTTATAGAACCACATACTCTAGTTGATATATCTTTTCATGATTTAAAAGATAATGATAAGAAAATTCTATTGTTTAGGGAGTTGTCTATTATAGATTAACCTAATAATTTACTATGCTTAGTGGATTATATTAAGGATGATAGTAGTGGTGATGATTTGGAAGATCCTATAGTGTCTTAACCAGACAAATATTTTTATATAATTTTGTCACATTTGGATTTTTATCTTATTATGGATCACCAATTTTTTTATTCAAATTGTTATTTTTGAATATTTTTTTTAATTAATATTAAAATATAATTGAACATTCTAGGTTTTGGAGCCACAATTCATTCCCCAATTCAATTAGTAGATTATTTGATAATTTTAAAGTAGAAAAATTTATACACCCCATATTTTTATTTATGGTCTTCAAAAATAATTAAAAAATTCATATGAATATCAATTAATATTTGATTATATTAATTCAGAGATAATGTTTTTAAGTATCACTCAAATAGTGAGAAATTATTATTATTTAAATTATTTTAGATTCATTCCTTTACAATATTTAATTAAATATTAATTTAAAACTCTTCAATATTTGATAAATAGGTGAGAAATGTTTTAATTAATATATATAAATTGTTAGTTGAAATCCATTAATACATTTCCCCTAATTATCTAGGTTATTTAATTTCTTTTTAAAAATATATATTTCCTCATAAGGAATAATTAATTTCTCTTGATAATAAATATTAAAGAGATTGGTGGAAATTTAGAATGAAAATTAGTTATTAATTATTATTTTTTATTTCAAATTATTGATGATATGATATCTATTTTATTTGTTGATTATTTGAAATTATCAGTTTAAAAATATTATTTCAATCATCACATGATTGATTTACCAATGCTTTCATTCTCATTATAAATAGGTAATCTAAACCTTTCTATCATTATGTTTTTCAATATAGTATTTATTTAGAGATAATTATGACAATCTAGATACATGATAAATCAGAATTTATTTGTAAAAAAACTATAATTTCAAATCAAATTTAAATGAATAATGTTATATTTATTGATATTATACCACAAAACCTTTGGGACAAAATTTTTATTTATTTATTTATTCATCCCTTAAAGATCATGTGAAATGGGATATTATGACAACATTAAAATCATTTTAGTCTCTAATTACATAATTTTTGTATTTTACTTGTGTACAATTGAAATATATGTGGGTGAAAATCATGTTTCATGACGTTAGTGAGGAAAGAAATCATGAAAAAGGGGGCTGCGGAAAAAAATTTAGACCCATATAATGGTTCATATGTTTTCATTCATTTTGATTTTATGGATTCTAAATAAAAATAAAAATGGAAAGATACAAAAAATAGATGGGAAATATTTCATTGTATTCTTTATTTGATTCATGAAACATTGAATTTAGAAAAAGAAGAAAAATAAATTGATATTATAAATATTATTTGAAGAATATACATTAAGGATTGGTTTCCATTGAAATATGAGTAAAAATTTAGGTCTTCTCCTGACGAGCTAATACTCATCATGAATATTTTTTAATAATATTTCATCCCCCAACCAATACCATTATCTCTAAAGTAATCTTTTTGAAAATCCCACATGATTATTGTTATTTTTTTTGAATCGATAAATTTAGAAACATTATAAGGAATTATTTATAATGAAGGTACTTGAGGTTTGAATATAACAATATTAAAATGTTCTTGTATTGATGAGTGGATTTATTTTTTGGTTAATATGTGTACATACTGTTCATGAAACTAAAACATTACTCAATTATGTAAGTGAATGTGAATAAAATTTTGGAGTCAAATTTTTAAAGGAGTCAAGATTGAGAATTATTAATTTTATCAGTCTTATAGTTCTAAATTTTTTAGTTAGAACATAAATTTATGATCATGATTAATTATGGGTTATAGATTACAAAAATATGTATTCTATGTCATTAGATTTTGAATATTTTTCATGGATACATACAAATGTTCAAATGTAGGTAACATTGATGACAACAATTTACAAACATAATAATATTATAAAATTCATTATTAATATTAATTAATACCACCTAATTAAGAAATTTTTGATATTTAAATTAAATGATAATTTATATGAATTTTAATATTTCCAGAGTATAATTAATGTTAAATATAATAAAATATTATCATAGCACATATCATTGTGATGTGGTTATTTTTAAGACTCTATTAAAAAATTATATTGAAATTATGGGGAGATGGTTAATTATTAAACCTTAATCAATTTATATGATTATGTGTAAGAAGATGATGAAGATTGGAATATGTTGTGTTTTTGTAGAAATAATTTCCAACACTCAAATGAGATAATATTGAAATAATATTTCAAGTACCCATTTACACATGATAATATGATCCATGTTCTGTAGATGGGTTGGAGAACCTAAACGAGATCCTATTTCAAACATGTACTCGACTTGAGTTTTACACATAAAGGAAAGGAATTCCTTATCCCCAGAGGCTAGCAGTATGAACCCACACATAAAAAAACCAAAGGGAACAATTTATGCTAACTTGATACAAAAAACATGACATAAAGATATATACATACATAATAGAGAGGAAAAATATAAGAGATAAATCTATTCAAAAACTATAATAAGATAGTGAAAATGGTACAAATATAAAGAAGTCATAAAATACCAAAGTATAATCCCAACATCGACTTGAAAATAAAACAAGAGTTGACTACCCTATGTGATATCTTGGTAAACTCCCACCATCCCACCAAAATTTACCTAGAAAATGCTGATAGAACCTCGCTTACTCAATGCATCACCTTTCATTTCCCTATATAGAATTCCATATAATGGTATACAATTGACTAAGAAGAGCATAGGGTGAAAGAGAAATAGTTATAGTGGTATCCCACATAGTTTTTCAATAATAAGTCTTTGTATAACAAAACGAACATGATCTATGTGAAATAAAAATTTCATGATAAATTTTAGAACACCTTTTCATGAAAATAAATTAATACAATTAATTACATGTTTTACATATTTCTATATAAATCTAGGTAAAATATATTCAAATAATTTCATCAATATATCAAACGAGTCATATAAAATATAATAATTCATCACATATCATATCAAATCTCATTCCAATTGGAATCATAGGTAACATCATTATAAGGAAAACTAAATATCATGATAAAATACAACCCGTACCATAATCAATGGAATGTGAAAACCCAATTACATAGAAAAAATGACTAATAACATAGGATAACCCAAATATTAATGTTAAAATGTCAATCCTGTATCTAAAAAAATGATCCTATGGAGTAAAGAAAAACCCCACAAGTGAACCCCCCAAAAATAGATGGATGATGGACCTAAGCTACACCCTCAAAATATGTACCCATTTCTTCCCATTTGTTATATTTTCCAATCCATTTCATCAAAAAAAATCTTTTGAATTCATTTTTGGAAATCCATTTTTCAATGCATTGAAAATACCACTTTATTTGAAAAATGTTTTAAAAATTATTCCTTTCAAAAAAACCATTTCATTATATATAGAAATCAATAAATCAATTATTCCATTTCATTTATAAAATAATTTATAAAAATTAGTGCAACAAATTTCATCCATGATATCCTAGATATGGAACCACCTACTTCAAAACATGGTGTCACACACCTATAAAAAGATAGAAAAACAATAAAGAATATTATTATATTCTTGGGGTCCTGTATATTAATTCCAATGTCTTAGAATCACATCCCATAAGCAATGTATTTGGTGGAATTGGTAGATCACAAAAATACTATAAGAACTCTAACCTAAATCACTAAAACCATTAAATTATTGGACCATAGAGAAATGTCAAAAATTATATCTTGAATAGATACATAATATTATAATAAAAAATCAATAGATTCAAAAAGACAACCTATTGGTGCTAACACAATCCATGGAAACAATGTAATAGAAGGATTACTCACCCGATGAAGCACACCAAAACTAAAATGATGATCAATCCCTGAATAAATTGATTAGATAGGATAATAGGTCTATAATATAAAATGTGAGTGCTCCTACAGAAATAAATAAGAGGCTATGGATAAATAAAATAGAGACCATCCATGATGTTCTCTAAAAATCACATGTCATGGGAGTTACATGATGTGAATCCCATTTTCACATCTTGCAATACACAAAACCGAAGTATTCTGAAAACCACATCCCCTAAAGTTATAAATTTTTATTTTACCGTTATATGACATGTAATATTTTGAAGTTTTTAAACCCTTCATGACTTTTACTAGTTCGTTGCTTTTTCTTGATAACCAGTACACAATGCGTAAAATCTATACACAAAATGTATGCTTCTCACTACATGATAAATTTTTGAGATCTAAAATGAACTCTTGAAATCTACCTGGTGAAAAATAAATGATTTGTAAATACATTAAATGGTTTATTAACACTTTACATGATGTTTATTTCTCATATACATAGAGAAAAACTGAGATTCTATTCAACATCATAAACCAGAATCCGATTTCTCTGATATTAGGGAGAAACCTACAAATCTAATAACATATTTATACTCATACTGTATTATTTGAAAAAATATTAATAAAAAAATAGTTAATTTCTCTAAAAAATACACTCCTTCATTGGTATTCCCCAAAAATATCCAATATAAAGAGAGAAATGAAAGATAGAAGAAACGATTTTAAGGTCGGTAACAAGATATTATAAACTCCCCATCATAATAATTTCAATCATTTGGATGTCATGTAGAATAATTATATAGTGAAAATAGGTCTTTCAATTTAAGCCTCCTAAATATATCATACTCCCATGTCAAATGAGAATTTGATCCCTAACATACTAACAATCTAGCAAGTAGAACTGAATTCCCTTGAATGAAATTCACCAAAAAATCTACCATGTCCACCAAATTCATTAAAAGTAGAAATATAAAGATATAACTCATTGTATTACAATTTAAGAACATAATATGGATCAAAATGATATTTCCAATGATGTGACATGTAGAAAAAATATTCTATTCATATAAACAAAACCAACAATCCCATCTAGTAAGCTTCTGGGCCAAACCATTTAGTGAGGTCAATTAGTTCAACATATCGTTAAGATTTATTTCCCTAAATTTCATGAATACAATGACAGAAATAAAGATACCAATTTATGAGAAACCAATCACCAAATGAAACCTCTATATGATGGTTCAGATGATATGCATGCAATTTATATTGTCTCTTACTTGTAACAAAAAACAAACGTATATCTTGAATCCTTTCTGACATCTCATGAATGATTATTGGTCCCACCAAAGAGACTTCATCCACCTTAAACCAAAAAATAGTTTATCTATAGGAGAAACCATAAAAATCCTTAAAGGGAACCATTTTGATCAAAGAATAATAGCTTTTGTCATTGGAAAACTCAACCCAACAAATATGATTATCCCATGATATACCAATATCCAATACATGAGAGTAGATAATATCCAACAGGATCTAAGTATAATGCTCCATCATGCAATATATCTATGGAAGATATGTTGTATTAATACTTACAAGTGTTCACATCAACTCATTCTAATTCCTCGAGAACCTCAATGTAGTCATAAGATCACTGTTTTGTGTAATTTATAAAGCATCCCAATATATCCTCATGATGTCTTTAACATATAGAATATCTAGATCATTATATCTACTCATGTAAAAGATCAAAAATAAATGTGATATATTTTTATTAAAATTAATCAACACACTGATAACATTACTCCGCCATGAATACATTGGTAATCCAATGAAAACATTTCATGGACAACACAACACATTTTAAAACTAGAACCAGAACACGATATAGTAAAACAGAGGGAATTATATGCTATACAATTAATATGATTACATGTGTAATAGAATGACACATAATTTATAATGTTTATATTCATAATTTTCCATTTGAATCATTACTTCATGACATAACACATATTTTTAGTTACTAGATGAATTCCCCCTGAAGAACTATAAAAGTAAAAAAACTAACATTCTCATAGATGTAGGGATGACAAACTTTTCCAAAAAAATTTAGAAAACTATCTGATGAGATATAGAAACATGAAGAGGTCTCCCCAGAATATATGGTTTCCTAAAATCCTATAAAACCATCATCCTACTACTTCATTTTCAGAAACAACACATGGAGATATGATGATAATTGAACCATGAAAAAAACATACATGAGATATACTCTTATAAATCCATGTGAAACTTTACAAATAGACCCTTTTGGTATCACTCATCATTCGATTCTAATATATTTTGTAATGGTAATTCACTACTAATATCATATGAAATTGTATTCCCCATACATAGGGTGTAGGTGATTTTTAAGTTAATAGTACGAAGGTATTCCACACA
Organism: Viscum album; assembly: GCA_963277665.1. Taxonomy (NCBI): domain Eukaryota; kingdom Viridiplantae; phylum Streptophyta; class Magnoliopsida; order Santalales; family Viscaceae; genus Viscum; species Viscum album. Next base: position 1,429,437,925 of record OY728152.1, read on the forward strand.
CAACCTCAATATGAGATTCAAGTCACTCAAATAAATGTTATAGATTAGACACATGTGGAAACTAATTTCCACAAACTATTACCCAAATAGATATATCCACCAACATTTATGCACATTCATTATCATAAAAATATCTAAATAATTTTTGGGTAAGTATTTTGATGATATTATAGATGAAGAGAGTTGTAATCCACTACATTATCATTCTTCATAAACACCGTACCCAAACTGGCACCAAAAGAATAAAAAACCACATACATATTCTAGCCTCATGTATGGTCAGAATATGATCAGATGCTATAATTCATTTCATATTATCAATATAATACCACCACTTTCCATCCCATATTAATTTCATCCCTTTCTAAGTAACAATGGTGCAAGCTTATTCCATCCTTGAGGATATGTTTTACAAACCATCGATAATAAATATCAAGACCAAAGAAGCTCTAAATCTCAATGGTGTTAAGTGGATATTCCTAAGAAAAAGCATCCTTGAGCTTCTTAGGATCAGTTGATTTACCCTGTTTAGAGATTACATTCATCGTAAACATCCCTTATTGGTTCTAGAATAATTATTATAAAATATTACCACATAAATAGTGACTCATCAAGATATCAAGAATTAACATGAAATGGTTATCATGATCACACACTAATATCAAATAAAAAAGAATTAACAGCAATGAAAACTACCTCAAAAGTGATGAAAGAGTCATGGAATATATGATAAATAAATTCCAAAAAACTATAGGAGTTTTAGTCATGACATTTGAAATTAGAAGATATTAATAATGGATATAAATTCCCCTTAAAGTTTTCTTCAGAATACCAAACTACATAGATTTGAACAGATGATAACATTTATGAAGATCGATCCTTGAACACCAATTTCCCTCATTTAACTAATAAGAAATCATCTGATAGTGGAAAATTGTACTTTTATTTTAACAGTTAATAGGGTCGATTTTTTATAGTCCACAGACAATAATAGTGAACCATATTATTAACAATGAGAACATGGGATGGACAAGGAGAAACACTCTGGGGAACAAATAATTATTCCCTTATATCATTCAAATAAATTTGGAACTCATTCAGATTAACTGAAGGCATAAGATAATATGTTATCAAAATTAGCTACATACATTACACTAGCTCAATTAAGAACTCTTGGTTCCTCCCTAGAAGAAGTCCAAATAAATATTTTGTGAAAACAATAGAAAAATACAAAACAATAGGGGTAAGATCTAAAATAATAATAAATTTCATCGAAAACTACTAATATATCAGAGAAAACATTTTATATTTTGGTGGGATCATCTTTGATGACTGGACCCCGGATCCTATCATCAATGAAACACATAGAGCTCCGATCAGGTGCAATAAATGACAGACACCTATGATATCCAAAAAACTCAACATGATGAAAAACAAGACAATACATACTAGTAATGACCTCAAATACAACTAGATACAGAATAAGAAAATCTCATACCTACTCTACATCATCAATCAATATCAAACAAGAACGTCACAAAAACCAATTTGCATTCCAATATCAAAGATTTGTCTCTTTATCCATAAAAAGTGATGAGATCTATTAGATAATTTAGAATAAAAAATGTGAGGATATATATTAGCTGGAATAAATATAATCAAATAAAGAAATATCAACTAAATATGACATAAGTAATGAACATTTCAATAACGTTGGACCAACATCAACCTCCTTTAGAAAATAATCAATTACATGAAATTGAATCATTCTTGAGGAAAGTGATTAGAGACCTATATTCATTAATGAATTTCATTGAACTGTAGTACTCTTTGTAGAATAACATTTTGAACGATAATGATTTATTTGAATATCTTGATAAAATTGTTAAGATGACCATAATTTCCACAAATAATACACATCATCACATGTTCAGGATAGGAATAGCTGGTGTGTCCATCCCTTCCCTGGAGATTGACTGTTAGGGGAATAATATTGTCTATAATTGACTAAGAATAGGAGGTATGTCACTAACAACAACATCCACCCCTCCTATGGAAATCATTCTACCTCCATTTTTCACATTTAAGACATTAAAACACCTATTGGGTGGTAGAGTTGGGGTAAAATAACCAATTTTTTATTCGATATTCCACTATTCCATCATCAAACTGTCTACGATATCATTATTTATAGAATGATTCAACATAAATTTCAGTAATTTGATAAAATGTCTCAATTCCTAATGGTACTTTTGACACTTCAACTATTCATTTGTTAATAACTCTATAGAAAAAGGTACCAGTTCGGTAAAATAACTGTTATTAGAAAACATCAAACACTCTCATTTCTACAAGGAGAATATCACCAGAGTATTCACTACCGTTAGTGAAATTAGATAAAACTATTAAAATAAGAGGTTCCTGAAATAATTAAAATCCAATCCCACATTACTATATTTCTATACCATGGAATTACAAAATCGCTTGTTGTTACACTGTGTATAAATATAGAACACATCACCATGATACTCTTAGGTGTATCGTGAAAGTGAAAGTCTTCATTGATAATTTCCATCTAGTACTAAAACTCAAATGGTTTATTTTTTACATTAAAAGGATGGTGGAATCACATTAAAGAACACCCATGATCGATCTGTGTCACTTCCTTCTCCTGGTTGTACATAAACAACTACATTCTCCGCATGAGATATATTTTTATCGATATAATAGACTTCCTTCATGATAAAATTGATAAGATTCTGATCAAGTGGTGGATTCCCTTAAGTATAATCCCATGCACCCAACAAAGGATCCTATATAAGATGTCTCAGAGGCATATCAATACACACCAAAATAAGATAAATGATCATACAATATAATAGTTTCTTCATGGAATGAGTTGGATATTAACTCACTGAAACCTACTTATAAAGTCTCAAAAATCGTATCTCTAGACTAAAAAATGTCCAAAGACATGGAATGTTGAGGAAATACATCCTTTTATATGAATCCTTGGAAAACTGGGCTATGATACCCTCTCAAACCGATACCTGAACCTAATTTCCATATACCCAAATGGTATTCTGGATCCCCATGAGCCAAAAACTAGCACTACGACATCAAAAAACAAGAGTGAAATGTTTTTGACAACATGGTTCGATAAGTTTTCATATATGTATTAATAATATATGGAAATATGTGAATATATAAATATATTCTGTAATTTAAAGTATATATTATAAATAATACTTATAAAAAGTAGGTAGCATATATCAATGTACAAGTCCAAAATCAAAGGATAACTAAAAAAACTGTATACTCCATGTGATATCATGGGAAACTCCCACTATCACACAACCAGCTACCCGGAAAATGGTGAAAAAAACCTCACTACCACTCTATAGTTCCTTCCCATTCCCTACATCCAATGACATATAAATACCTATGAACCGCTAATGCGGTCTCTAGGGTCTAATGTAAGAATTCTCTATAGGATCAAACCAAGGTGTTACATAACAAGTATCTATATAATAACAATTAAATTATCAATATAAAATAATCCAACAGATGATAAATTGGTTAATGGTTTTTATATCTAAATCCAATATTTTTTGTAATTTTCCACTTTTCTACAATTCCAAATAAATCCAGATAAACAGTTGTCCAAAAATTTAATATATATATATATATATAAAGTATTATAAAATGAAGTTATTTATTATATATCATATAAAATACAACATAAATATGAAGCATAATTATCATTACATCATGGATAACTTTTAGCCAGGCTACCAGAATACTCATACCATAATCAATGACAAGTACACACTCAAGTACATAGAACACTTTCCAAAATATTTATCAAAACCTCATGACTGATCCCTAAAATTTCAATCAAGTCCATATGAGAATAGGCCTACGGTGTTTAAGAACACTCTCTGGATGAAACCCATAAAAATACATGGAAAATAGACATAATATACACATTCCACCAATGTACACAAGGAATCCCATGTATTATGTTTTCTGAACCATTCCTTGAAAACCATTTCATAAATCCATTTCATAATGATTTTTGAAAGACATTTTCTTGGAATAAATAAAGGGGAAAACAAAATTTTCCCAAAATATCTTTTTATACACACACACACAAATCAATCAATAATGCATCCCAGTTCATTTATAAAACAATTTATAAAACCATGTCCAATATTGTTATTAAAAAAAATATTGAGATAGAACTACATAACTCAATATAGGTTCTCACATGACACTAATGGCATCATGCAAAATGAATTAACATGAATACAACTACAAAGGCCCAAATACTAGTTCACATGTCTTAGAATCAAATCCAACATGAAAATAAAATGGTTGAATAATATATGATGAAACAAACCTAAGAATTAGCAATGGCCATATTGAAACAAACGAATAATTATCCCATGTAAGAAGATAAAATGTGATATCTAGAAGGTATCATTACGATTATAAAAAAACAATGTATCTAAAAAATACACCCAACCATGCGACACAATTAATGAAAATGAATAAATAGAAGGATTACTCAGTCAATGAAACACTATAAAACTGCAATAATGAAAAATCATTAAATGAAACAATTTCGAATAAATTGATGTATCTAAAATTCCATGGGAGATTTCCTAGGTTGAAAGGAAGAGGTTATATCTGAATTAAATGTATTTCATCCATTTAGTAAACTATAAAAATTGATGTGTGATATTTACATTGATCATGATTATATAATTAGATGACAATGAATACATTCATGGATTTCATACCCTTCACAACATGTACTAATTCATGTATTCTTCATGATGCCATTTACATGATGTGTAAACTGTTTACACAGTGTGTAAAATTCAAAAAGGGTGTAAGATTTTCATATGCAGAAACAAAGACACTAAATCATTCTAGTGACCAAAACATGGTTTGTAAGCATTTTAAAATGCATGTAATCTCTTTACACATCATATAAACACATTAAATGACATTTTTTGAAGACAATGAAAATCTTGAAGTCACCTTAAAAGCATAAATCATCACCAAAATTTTCTAAACCCTAGGAGAATCATGAAACGTGTTTAAAATAATTATACATAGGTTTTATTAATTCAATAAAACCTAAATACTATAAATTTTGGTCATTTCCCCCTGAAAATACACTCCACCCTTGGGAGTCCCCAAAATAACACCATGTAAAGAGGGAAATAAATGAGAAAATATATATACCTGAATTTGTGTAATATATTGTTGTAGATTTAATGTATGTTTAAATACGTTGAAGTAAGGAGACTAAAAATTCTCTAATTAATATGGTATAATGAATGGATTGTAAAAAATTAAATCATTCCATGTAATAGTGATTTATATGGTATACCACATTATGATGGATATAGTCTTAATGATTGAGTATAATTTACGCATACAAAAGATCAAATGATGAATTTTAACATTATTATATAACTATATTTGTCATGTCATAATGTGGGATAGTAATAAATTAAAAAAAACATGAGATAATTTCATGGGAGAAAACCTAATAACAGCTTTGTAGAAACACCATTACATTGCATTGTATAATTTTTTTCACAACATGATATATATTATAAAATTTAATATTTTTAATTTGTGAGTATACCTTAGACATGTTATTTTTCAAAGAGGGATTGTTTGTCTATAATTTTTTTTTGGTAGTATATGGTTATATTTTTTTGATAAATAAATTTCTTTTATTATATTTATTACATTATTTAATTTAAACTTATTATTTCTCTTCATCTAGATCACATTGAAAGGAATTCAATTTTAATCATTATTTATATATCAACCCAGAATGATTTTTCCTTACATGGTAAGATAAAATAATATTAAGTGGATGAGAATAAAATATGTAGTTGAATTATCTTGTAAATGGGTATTTTTTTATAGTATTCTATTTTGATTTCATTTCATTTCTTATTGTCTAATTTATTTAATGAAGAATTTCTTTTTATGGGAGGACTCCAACATGTTAAAGTGTTGTTCTGGTAATAAATTTGTTCTTAATAATTGTATTTTTTTAATATATACATTTTTTATATTATGTTCATTTGAACATTAATATTTTAAATGGTTATGATAGTATTGAGTGAGTTTTATCTAAGGGATTATAATTAAATTGTAAATATATTTACCAATTAAAAGTAATTTATTTAAAATTTAGGAACATTATACTTTTTGTTAATGAATCATAAAAAAAATAATTGAATATAAATATTTCTCATAATATGTAATAATTATTATGATATTTCAATTAAATTTTAATTCTGAATATTAGCGAATGATAATAAATTTTCCGTTATTATTTTGGATTTGTGGACATTCATTGTTTCTTTTGGGTCAATAAAGAACTATAAACTATACCACACCCCTGTATTTAAATTTTTTGGATAGTGAAATGAAAATTTATAAACATTGGAGCCATCTATTATAATTTCTAACACTCCTAAAGGAATCAACCTAATCAGATTATCGAAGCATAATATTCTTCATAGTACAAGTATGAGTAACAATACAATCAATGATAATTTCATTGATTGTGAGAAATTTATATTTAGAGAATAATTGAACAAACTCTTTATAAATATTTTATTAATAATTAAATATGAAATTACGGAATCATATAAATTTTCCTTCTGTAAATTAATGGAAGAGAATGTTACTGACCTATTGTAGGAGGGTTTGGACAAATCTGACACACTGATGTTGTTAAATTTTTAATATTATTAATATGTATTTTAAAATTTGATGATTACATTGTTTCTAGAAGCATAATGTGTGATAATTATACATTTATCACTCACTGTTTAGTCATTAGGAATATTCCATAATAGTTAGTGGTCAATTAATTTTTACTATTTGTTTCAAAATTCATTGAGAAGTTTAATATATGGATAATAAAGTAGTCAATTACCATATCAATAGTATTTATTTTATGTATTTTAATATACAGTTATGTTTTTTCAAGTACTCATCAATGCATTTTTTTATCATGTTTTATTTGGTGCTTGATTTTTGTGTCATTTTGGAATTCGTTGATGTTTTCATGTTGTTCTCTATTAGATCACAATTATCCCAAACCATGAACCTATAATATGTAAACTAAGAACAACTAGATTGATATGGTTTATATGGTTGGAACATGGTTTGACAAATTGTGCACCCACCTACTAGAAACTATTTTCCTTGGACAATGAGTATTGAGTATGTTCACAGTTATGGTTAACATTTTTCATCCCTATGGCACTATCCAACTAATAGTCAGTGTGTGATATTTTTATTCCTAATAATTATTAAAAAAATTATGAACCCCCATTTATGTTCTTGATCAATATAAATTGAAACAAACTCAGATTCCATGTATATGAAATCTCTCTGTGGGTGATTTTTTCTACTCCATACCCTTTACTTAGAAAATTGAAACATGGTGAATACTGTTTAATCATTCCCACATATGTAAATCACCTGTTGTTTTTCTTATAAAAGTTGATCATTATCTTCTCCTTAGAGAGAGTTAGATCATCACGTTTTTTATGGATATAAACTATATTTAAATATATCATGTTTCTAGGTTGGATTTCTTAATCTCTATTTTTGTCATTATACAATGGTGGATCCCATTGTAGGGGTTGATTTTTGATTTCCTGATTAAAGCTTGGTGGTTCTTTTTGAGTTTCTCTATATAATTAAACAATTATTATATTAATTTGTTTTAAATTTATTGTAATTAATTTTTTTTAAAAAATTGAATATGAATTGGAATTCTAATTTGGAATAGATTTTATTTTTGAAAAAACCCTAATTAAAACAGATTATTAATTTGGGGAAATTTTTTAAATTGATGGAATTGATAAATTGATTTGAGAATATTTTTTTAATTGATCTAATGAAAACCTATGAATTTTTATATTCAAAATGGCTAGGAATGATGAAAAATAATTTTTTTGGTTTTGAAATTGAATTGGAATACTGAAATAGAAAATTGGGAAATTTAATAATGAATGATGATTAACTTAAAATGAGCATATTTCACCATTATGGATTCAATTATTTATTACATCACAGACTGGTTAGTTAGTGGGTTATTTTGGATAAGAATAGTAGTAATATTTTTCCTTAGATACGATACTAAAAAATATTTTTGGATATTATCCCTGATGGGATGTTGATGAGCCCTATTCAGTCTGAGCCAGAGGGACATGTGTATACAAATTATCCTAATCACAGAGAAGATATGTGTGAGTATACTATAAGTATTGAATACCTTTATATAGGAATAATGACCATAGTTCTTATTGTTATTGTTTTGATATATTTTTCGTTAATTTTGAGATCTTTTTTATTCACACCAATGAATTTTTATATACTATTTTATATAAAAAGATTTAATTGATGAATGATATATATTCCATATTATTGAAATTAATGATTTTTTTTGATTTATATATAAAAATATATTACAATAACTTTTATTTTTTAAATTTAATAGATGATATGATTAATTATAATGGTTTTATTTATAGAACACTTCTTTAGAACCTATGGTGCTTTATAACTCACACACTTCCATTACATTCGAGAAACTGTAGATTTCCATCTTCAATGTCTGGGAAAAGGTAAATAACCGATTTGAGGAGGTGGATGAACATGATCCATTATGCATGGATTGATTTTGTTATTGTATTTTCCCTTTTAGACTTAATATATTGAAGATTCTCCATATTGGGATTTGATATACCTATTTGGTTTATGGTACATTTCATTTTAGATTGTTTAGAATATTGAATTATATCACAATTTTACACTAACTTTTGGTAAATAGATTCCCACATTTATCTTTTTTGATTCCAAGATCTTGTTTCCAACATGTGTGGATCAGGAAAATCATTTATGCTTCGTTTGTGTCAGTCCATGTATTAGGGAACCGGGTTGTTATGGTGGGTTCATGAAAAAGTGGAATCAAATGTGTTGGTTAAGAATCGTTATATTATTTTCTGTATGTAGTTTGGGATTGCTATTCTGGATATTGAAGGTTGTATCGAGCGAGTTCATGGCCCTAACCCATCATAAAGAGCCTTAATTCACCATGGGTGATTTGGGAAAAAGTCAAGAAGAATCATTTGATCTAAATCTTGTATATTCTGAAATATATATATATATAATAAAATAAAAATATTGATATCATATTCGATGAGATTGATATGCCTATTTCTCAAGTTTGAGTTGTTTATCTATGTAATCATTTGATTTCAACAATGTTTTGTTGATGATGATGTGAATCATAATACCTATGAGATGATGTGTAAATATGAAGATAGAAAATATTGGTGGTAAACAACGAGCAGAAAACCCTCCCTTTGAACATAATATTATTGAGATGATTTAGAGTTATTTCCACGCTCTATGGTAAGCACCTATACAAATTTCAACTCTAGCTCCAGCTCTGAAATCTCATAGAGATGAATTTTGGAAACATGATATTGATATTTATCTCCCAAATACATAAAAATTACAAGGATTTAATAATCGGAAATTTTTTGAGTGTTTTATGAGAAATATAATTATTAATTTTCAGTTTTTTGAAATACAAGATTCTATTAAGGCTAAAGGTACCACCTTCAATCTAGAAGGACCTAGAATGAAATGGTGTGCCTTGATGGATAACAAAAATAAGAATGATATTTTAGAGTGCAAGGACATAAAATTTACATTCAAAAAATTGTTATATCAAGATCATATGTTGACAGATAAGGCTCTTTAGTTTTTTAAAATATAATAGGATGGATTGTCCACAATGGATTATGCGAACAACATTATAGAGCTTGTGCACTTTTCATCTGATATTTTATCGAATGAGATGATAAAGACTGAATAGATAGATATGTTCATTTGATCAGATATTAATTATCAGGGTTTTTCGTTAATTATTATTTCATATATTTTCATTATAGTTAGGTATTTGATTGTTGAGATTGACCTAGGTAGTATGTTAGGGTTAATGGGAGTAACTTTTTTTTCTCAGTGAACGTTCTATGAGTTCCTTTATATAAAAGTAAAAATTCAATGAGTCTCATGTTGGTTCTTGAAAAAAGGGTTTCTATAGACCTACATCACTTCTTATAATATTCCCTTAGACTTTATTCTAGAGTGGAATGCCTAGAAATTTAAAATGGTGTTTCACTACGGGACCTAAAGACTTATGTTCTAACATTCTTCAAGGGGTTTTCAGGAATGTGTTCTAATATTATCTCTCCAACATTGTGTAACGGGCTCATAAACAACAAAATGTTCATTGATGTAATCATATGGTTCATGAAAAAATATTTTTAAGCCACCTTTCTATTCAATGAAGCTTATTCGTATATCGTTGGAGTTTCCAGTAGAATAAAATATAAACATACTATCTTTGGGAGGAACCACTACTATAGCTTGATCTCTAGTGATTGTGTTTTTGATATGGGTGTGACTCATTCACATATATCGACTCATATTTTGAATATAATAAATATTCCAATGATTTATTTTTGTTATGTGGTGGGTATTATTACACCCCTTAGATCGAAGAGGGAGAAGGGACTTCATTATACTTATTGTGATTTATCATAATCCATGATTTATATTAAATAAAAATTTTTGGTTGTAGGTATCAAAACCATTTGATATCATTTTTAGTGATGGTTTTGATAATTTATAATAAGTCTTGAGATGACTGAAATCTATGATGAGTCTCCTCTACCAGGCCAACGGGGGTTTGACATTAATTTCAAGGATAATCGGACCATAGTTTGACTAGATATTGACCTCATTATCATTATTTGGGGAATTTAATATTAGTTTTTACTATTGACATGGAGAGGTAATAATTAATCAATGATCTCCATAAAATTTTAACCATGTTTTCTGATGTTATTCCTTCTCATTTATATGGTTTTCCACTAGTAAGAGAGGTAGATTTGTTTATTTATTTAGTTCGTGATACACATCCAGTATCTACTCACTCATACTATATGGAAGCTGGTAAAATGAAAGAGCTAAAGGCATAGTTGTTTGATCTAATAGATAATGACTTTATATGCGTGAGTATGTAAAATTAGGTGGATCTCATCCTCATTTCTAAGAAAGATAATGGGAAACATAACATATGAGTTGATTAATGGAAATCCAATTCAGTTACACAAAATAAAAAGTATCTATTACAATAGATTGACTTTATTTACCAATTTAAATGGGTGAATTGGTTCTCGATGTTTGATCTTCCAATGGTTTATCACTATTTTAGAATTAATGAATTAAAAATTCATAAAAAATCATTTTGGAGTAGGTATGTCCATTATGAGTACGTTGTATTTCTATTGGGGCTAGAAAAATATCTGGCCTTTTATATCCATCATGAACATGATCTTACAAGAGTATCTTGAAGCCATCATGGTGCTATTTGTATATGACATCCTAGTTTCCCCTAATAATTAGGAGGATCTTGTGCATCATATGAGCAAGGTCCTATATTTGATATGAAATCTTCAAATTTATTCCAATCTATTAAAATGTAATTTATGGATTTATAAAGTTATAATATTTTGGAACATGGTCGCAGTATGTAGCATATTAGTTGATCCTAATAAGGTGAAATATGTTATGAAATGGGGGAAACCAAATAGTGGTTCTATGATTTAGTGGTTCTTCAATTTCGAAGGATACTATCATTGGATTGTTATAGATTTCTCCAAGATTTCTTCTCTAAGGACTGCTCTCAATATGAAGGGAGTGAAGCTTTTTTGGATGATAAATTTCAAGGATATTTTTTTCAGAAACAAAATGGAATTTTACATCATTCTGGGTTTGGATATGTTCTTAGGTATGTTAATCACATTATAGCCTATGGATATGGAAATATTAGGCCGTATTAGATAAATTACCCAACCCATGATCGTGAACATGCATCTGTTATAGATATTCCTAAGAGTTTTCAATGTAACCTTTTCTAAGAAAGGATTTCCTTGTTTTCTGAACACTATAGAATGAGTCATATCTTTAATAAAAAATATTTGAATACTCTCCAGAGGAATTGGGTGGAGTAGCTGAAATATTTTGATTTCAAATTTTCCTATAAAATAGGGAAATAAAATTTCATCACCAATTCCTTGCTATGAAAACTCGCAACCCATGCTAGGGAAGGATCATTTGATGATTGGGATGTGATGGATAATTTTTCATAGCCTCATATAAGAGTCTAGGAAATAGTGGTGAAGGATGTTTTTGAATATTTTTAGTTGAACAACTCTCTTATCGTGAGGAATATTTAGGAATATAATCTTGATAATTAAATCCATAGCATTACGGTATCTCAATATCGTGGGGAAACCTCTGTTGAGTGGTAATTACCCATTAAGGGATCATATGATTCTAGAACAGGTATGGTGTCCCTTTAACCATGAGAATGGATGTGATGGGGGGTTCCATAATTCCCAGTAGTTGGTGCACCCAAGAACTACAATTTTGATTTATGATATATGACATTTATTTTGAGGTCCATTTATGACAATGTGATTTGATAATTTTATCATTAATTATTATACATGTTAATAGGTCATGTCCATGAACTGAAGCTATTCTTATTTTCCTTATCCACTTCCAGTTATGTTTTGAATGTGGGATGAGATATCTATAGACTTTGTGGGATTGTTTCTTAATATACCAAGAAAGAATAATGGGATATCGGTATTGATCAATAGTTTGACCAAATTGACTAATTTTATACCCAGTAGGGATACATCCAAAGTTGATGAGTTGGAAAATATCAATGTGAAAGTGATTTTTCATTTTCACGATGGTCCATAAGATATAGTCACTGATAGAGGTCCATGTTTTACTTTTTGATTTTGGGGAGCCCTTTAAGATGTGATGAGCAATCTTCTTTGTTTGATCATGGTGTACCATCTATGGATGGATGACAAGATGTAGAGGGTTATACTCTAATCAACAATGTTTTGTCAATGGAATTACCTTTATATAATTATTACTTATATTATAATAAATTTAGGAAGAACAATTACCTATCATTATTCTAAATATTATGTGTCCATTAAATATATTTATTCCACTTATAGGTATTCAATTTTGAAAAAATGACATTCATGGTTGCGTTCGAGGTAATTTTTGGAGTCTAATAGAACAAATGAAATTTTGGTTGAATACTAACAGACCCATATGAATAATAATGTTACAATTATGAATATTGACATACCCTTATGAATAGTAACCTCACTTATGGTAGTATACATGTAATATTTATGTGAATGTATAATATACCTATGTTTTTGAATAAGTAAATAACTATTTTAAAAATGTATATTTCATGAAAATTAGGATTTTAATAAAACATTAAACTAATCATACATAGAAGATTATTTTATAAAATGGAATTCTTTTTTTGATTCTATACACCGAAAAATGGTTCAGTTGCATTTGTGGGATTTTTCTGAAATACATAAATTTTTGGTGAATAGTGAAATACAATAATTTTCAGTATAAATACATTAAAAGATAAAACCACTATTTGTAATATCATGAGTTATTTAAGCACCCAAATCTCACACTAAAATTCCATATTTACTATTTTTGGTCATCAAAACATCACTATTTATTCTCTTGGTGTAAATTAATAAACTAATTATTAACATAATAAGAACACCCCTATCCCCTCTACTATAAATACCACCCCTCACACTCTCATTACATCACACCCCAAAACCTTCATTTATTTCCTAAAATCTTCCCAAAGCTCATCCCAAGCCCCTCCCCCACAATCAAGATATTTTGGCCTCATAAAAATAATATTACTATGTTCCTTATGAAGGATCTCAGGAGGAGGATTCAAGAGGTAATTTCTCTCTCTTTTTTCATTCAATCTCCTTTTTAATTTCATTTCATTTCATATCTTATCAATATATTCTGTTATCAATGTTCCTTATTACTCTCATATGATGTATATAATGGTATGATATCATTTTAATTGATAATTATTCATTACACTCCTCTAACCCTCTCGCTATCTTTGTCAATAGAAATGAAACTATTCCCCGTGATGTGTTAATTTACTTACACCATGGGCGATATACTTCAATTTTCCATCAACTACATCAAAGAAGTCAATAAAACCATTAAGTGGTCAAAAAAGTTATTATCTATTTTTAACACCTTTACTGCTCTGGAAACAACTTTTATTCATAATAATAAATGATAAAACAAAACATTTTCATTGTGATCCAAAAAACTCCCAAATTAACATTAAAGGATTATCATTAAATTTTAAATAATGATTCATCCTCATGGTACATTACCAAATTCATTTCCAGATAATTTATATATCGGGAGTTTAACTAATAATATATATTAATAGTTATGTATTTTCAACCACATTTCAAACAAACATCCGTTCATGAATACAAGTGAGTGGTTCATAAAAGCTAAAAAAATTAACACTCATGAACAATAAATTTACGCTCTATAACTCATCCAATGGCCCATAAATAAACATGAAAAAACCATAATGTACCATATTCATGTATAAATGGTAATGAAATTACTAATTATTTAATATAATGTCATTATTGAGGACATTAAAGTTAATAAATCATTTGGATACAATGCAAGGGGAAATTCACGAACCCCAATACACTTTCATTAGGTTCTCCTTATTCCACTCCTAGTTCAGTGTGGGTAACCCAAAAAAATAATTTATCAGTCATTATATTAAATTTTCTATGATATATATGTTCTATAATTGATTTTTTCAAAATCCCAATGTTTTTGAAATAAATATTCGGTCAAACACACCTTTTTTAATTCATGAATTTTCTTTCACTCTTCACTCATGATTAATGGTTCTATTTCATGAATGATATTCCCTCTTTATTTTGGGTTCCAATTGTTTGTGAATGCATGATTTATTATGTGAAACCCTTTTTTCCATGGTTTATTTTATGTTCAAGTTTGACATATCTTCAATGTGTCTTGCATGATAATTAAAATATTATGATGTGATTAGTGTGCCTAGAATTATATAGCGCAGTAGGAATGTTTGAATGTGATAGGTGTGACAGGAAATATATGGATATCCAATGCATTGGATAGAGTGATGAATCTCTTGAGTAAAAGTGAAATGATGTGTGAACATGATTCTATAATTTTTTAGTAATATGTTTGGTAATTGACCATAAAGACATGATGTTTTATTTTTATGTATTTCCACATTACATTCCTTAATATAATGAATCCTCTCATGATTTTTATGATGAAATTATGACTACACTCACCCCATGCATTATTGTTCTTTTCTATCCTCTTACTAGGATTTTATATCATCCCTTTTTGAGGTATATTATTAGGTTAATATGTGTAATAAGGAGTTTTCAAGGGGCAATAAGAATATAGAGAAGAATGAATTAAATTCATGTTTGTGTTTGAGGTTGTAATTGTTATGTATAGTCCCTGTTTTCCCAAGACACTAAACCATTGGATCATCATTATGTAATACTATTTTTTTTATATTTATAATTATTTAATTTTATTGTATGAAAGGAATGGTTGTTATAGTTGGTATCAGAAGAAAGGTGTTGTTAATTTTGGAATAAAGATTAGTGAACCCTAGAGAAAAAATATCATATGATACCAAGTAAAATTTTGCACACATGATGATTTTATAAACATAGGGATCCCATTAGTTATGATTTTAGGGTAACTTGTACAAATTAAATAGTTATGACTTATTGTATTCTATTTTTATCTATCCTTTCCTTTTGTAGAAAATGTTGGGAATGAGGATAAATAAGGCCAACAACCTGTGTGAGGGACAATTCTAGGATGTCTCGAATGACATACCAAATTATTTGTGAGGTAGAGTTCAAAAAATCATTGTAGTTATTACCCAAATATCTTAGTTTATGAATAATAACATGAATAATGAGGAATTTTCTCCTTTTCCGTAGATGGAGCAGCTGGATATTGAGGGTTTAATGCGGAAACAACCACCAAAGTTTAGTGGATCATCTCATCTAATAGTTGCTGAATAGTGATTAAAATCCATGGAAATGGCCTTTTTGGTGCTTGACTATTTTGAGATAGAGAAGGAAACACTAGCAATTAATCTTTTAGAGGTAGAGGCCAATCATTGGTGGGATTTGACTAAGAACACCAAGCCGAGAGATGAATTCAAAGAGATGGAATGTGGATAATTTAAGATAATGTTTCTTAACAACAATTTCCCAGTAACTCTTCATAAAAATATGGATAGAGAATTCCTAGAGATCAAAAAAAGGATTGAGAATCTTTCACAAACTACAAAAAAATATTTGCAAGGTTTTCGAGGTACGATATCAGTTTTATTATCAACAATGACTGAAAAATTGATAGATTATTTAGTGGATTAAAACCACTCTTTCAACATAATCTTGCAATTCGATACATTGGGAGTTATGTAGAAGTTGTTTGGTGTTCTATCAATGAGGATATGGAGTTTGGAGAATGGTCCATGGCTATAGTGATGGGAAACGAAATATAGAGTTTCAATCCAGAGGATCTAATAATAACGTTTGGAAGAAAACTTAAAGCCCCATATCCCAAAAAATATGGGATGTTTCATCATTGGAACTACAAAAAAATGGATAGGGAAATGGTTCAAGCGTGTGAATTATGACAACCATGCATAAGAGTGTTGAAATGACATGAGAATGAAGGATAATGTAGTGGATGAATGGAGAGCACCACCAAGGGTCTGATGCTACAACAATAGGGGGAAAGGGAACTATGAATGCTTGTACAATAAACCCGGAGTCCTCAAGGTTAATCTGTGTCAACGACCCCCAAATCTAATGGAACTAGGTAAGGATTATGCCATCACTTCTGCAAAAGTAGAGAAAGATAATGAATTCATAAATGGTACACTTCATATTCACTCAATAATGTCCATAGTATTATTTGATTCTTGGTTATATGAATTCTTTTATATATTGTATGTTTTCTAGATCTATATATTAAAATAATAAAAATCATTATTTAAAGATAACTATAAAAAACACAGTTGGTGCAGTCATTGCAAACTTGATGTATGAATCTTCTCCATTTACATCCTCAGTATTTATAGGATAATACCATTTCATTTATATTAATATTTATAAATAATATATTATTTTTACATTAATTCAATGATTTTTCTAATAGCATAATCAACACAGTACAACTGGTTTCATTGAAATATTATGTTGCACACAACATTGAGTTTTACCAAAATATATTATAATATTAATATTATTTTAAATGGTTGCTAACGCGTAGCCATTGTAATGGCAAGAATGAACATAACAAAAAAATTTATATTAATTCATGTTTTTTAAATGTCTTTACATTTATCAAAAAAATTATAGAGGCTTAAACTATGAATGAATATGATTTCAATCACAAAATAATATAATATTTTTAAAGGTTGGTTTATTTCCTTTTGATGAAAAACGATTTTTAAATAATGTTTTTCTCATCTTTATATATTCAATTTGACAAAATAAAGTTATTCTATATATTCATGACCCCAAATATTACATTGGATGAAATTTTGTTGTTTTTATGATAAAGTTCATCATTTAATGAATAGTGAAAATTAATGCATTCTAATTCAAAGATGCATTTCAATATAATTTATTTTTATAGTTATATTGTAATTTTAATTGGTTATAATTTGTAGTGGAATTATGTTTTCAAAATTTAATCAAATTTTGGTCATTAGAATCCATTTTTTCATTTTAATTGGACATAAACACCATGCAATCTTTTGGTAGTTTTTAATTATTAAAATAATTGTTATGGTTTTGACAACATGAATTAATTTTAAATTAATTACCACATCTTCTATGTTTTGAATTTTGGAAAATAGATTCCATATTTGGAATCAGGAAGTGACAATTGTGTAAATAGGCACATATTGAATTTATTCATTACTAATAGTATATTCAATAAATATTTTATTTAAAATGGTTAAATGGTAAATCCGGTAAATCTGGGTAATAAATAATATTATAATAATAATAAACATACCTAACACATGTCCTAATACTATTTCATGAGATATGTATGACCATCGTCATCCTTGGGTCTATTTTTTGACCCCATTATCCACTTTTTGGTCAAAATTACATTTTATATAAAATAATATAAATTAAAGAAAAATAGAACATAAACATGTCTTTTTATGAAAAAAATTATTATATTGTGTTATATAAGTGTTATCTTTTAATATAAATATTAATTAGAATGAAAAAAATATTTCATAAATCATTGTATCTTATTTATAATTTTTAGACATAAAAAAAATATTTTTGACACAATGATGATGTAGTTATTACCTTATTCGGGAATGATTTAACTAAATGATAATATAAATATTAAAATAAATTTATTTTTTAACTACTTATTCTATCCACTAATTTTTTCAATGATTATGGCTTGTTATATTAGAATTAATGAATTTTTATCTAAATAATAAATTTCTTATGTATTTTGAAATATTCATCATCTGAATTATATAAAAATCTAAATAAATGAGTTTTTAATACAAATAATATTTTATTAAATGATATAATTGTTCAAAAAATTAAAATTCTACCAAATAACTCATATAATGTTGAAAATATCATCAGTGAAACACTTGAGGTTGTATTTTCATTTTATAGTAAAAATATTAACCATATAGTCTGAATATACAAGAATACATGACAAGGGTTTAATTAGTTAACTAAGGGTTAAAAATAAAAGATAAGGTTAAATTTGAGACCTAGACTTGTCTAAAACTTATTGGTGGATATTTTTTCAACCAAACATCATATGATATTTGGAATAAATAACTTATGGATCTCTAGAAACCAATACCCATTTTAAAATAAAATAATACTTAAAAACTTTCTTAAAGTGAACTACCTCCCTCTTATAAAATTGCATCACCCATACCCATTTAATAACACCTCCTAGTACCTTTATATCATCCAAAATAAATCCAAAATAACCTCCCAATATACATATATTCCTCTCATAAGCCTTATCTTAGGCATAAGTCAATTCACGAAATCCTTTTGGCTCAAGCCAATGAGAGTTACACGTTTTAATAGGTAGCATCATCTCTGAAGTACCTTTCCATTATTTTAGATATGCACTCTCTAATCTATTATTATTATGTGATTACAAAACAACACAAGTATTATAAATATAATATAATGTTTTTATGATATTTATTCGAACTATAGTTACAAAAACCTTCATCTAATAGATACGAATATATTGTTTCTGTGTACGGAGAACTATTGCCTCGCAAAACTATGATTGTTCGATTTTCCCCTACCAGCTCTCTTGGTGGAAATTATGATTGAACTAAATTTATATATTATAAAAATTATATTTATATTGTATATCTGGTTATGTTTTTTATTAAAATCAAACCTTATGATTTCCATCAAGTGTAAATACAATAATTTTATTTGAGAATGTGTGGACTACTGCCCCCTCAATGTGATATGACTCGTTCATTCCATACATAGGATGTATAAAATATGAAACTAATGAACATATGTAACGTATATAAAATATGATATTATTTTATAATTATAATATAACTATGAATCATTTAATTTTCATTCCATTTAATATGAAAAATAAATGAATGTAGGATTAATTTGTACGTATGGCTTACCATTAGCATGAAGGGTGCATTTCATTTCCTTTCAAACAATGTTATGTAATATAATAAAAAATTATATGTATTGGATATATATGATATTCAAATCATTTATATAATTTTTTAGATAATGGAAACTTGACCACATTGACAATTTTTAAATATATCAAGATAATTTTTGACACCTGTACTAAATATCAGAAAAATGACTGATATTAACGTAAATAATTATGTACTATTTATAACATGGTAATAACTGATATAAAAGGAAAAATAAACATGAAAAAGGTTTTAAAGAATTCATAAATAAACTTAAGTTTTTTATTTAGGAAGAAAAAGGAACATACGTGATGACTTGGAATCATGGTAAGGGACTTCATCTCAATCTCTTTTCATTGAAGAATATTATGGTTTATTCAAGATCTTATATTATATTGATTATAATTATACCATTTTCATTTTAATTAAATTCAATGGTTATCATAAGGAATAATTTCTTTGAATGGTTTTACTAAAGGAAAAAAGGAATGTTTCATTTTAATGTACGCGGTGACAATGATGATTCCCCCACAATGAGCATTATTTTATATTTGGATTCCAAAACAAGACATAATGTTTTTGAAAAGAAAATAAATATCATAAACTATTTTTATGAATTTTGGTATTGAAAATGGTTTTTAGAAAGCATTTATCATGTCAAAATCATGAAATTATATTTTTTGATTCCAATTGTTAAAATGTTATCTTTCCTTTATGATTTTTATGTGATAGAAATATATTATGGTTCATGGGAATTATTTACTTGAAAGGGAGGGTTTGTGATAAAAAAAATGTAGGTGATCTAGAGATAGCTCTCAAATGCAATGGGTAACATGATAGTGGTAAACATTATTATTTATCCAAAGAGATTTATGCAATATACTATGATGGGTATTCCAAACATAACTCCATATATAGACGATAAAGATATAATGTAAGTATGTTATAGTGGGAAAAAAGTTTCCTTTGTGATTTATGTTTTCTATTAGTTATTCATAAATCTTAAGATTTCATAGGGAATGTTAAAAAGCATATGTTTTCAGATGGAAACGTATTATTTCATATATTTGAATGTATTGATTGACAAATGTTTTCTTTACATATTTGATAAACCTTAATGATATTTTTATGCTCATCCCAGGTTTTGGAATTTTTTTTAAAAGGATATAAAGAAGTTTTATAAAATTTACCAATTCAATAAAATTTCTATCAAGAAAATAATTCATGATATATTTTAAGGATTTTTATTTTTTTCAAAAAATTTGAAAGAGAAGAAGTGTCTACATTATAATTTTTTAGATGTAATGTACGAGTTTTGGCCTAATTATCAAAAACTATAAACCTGAAAAGACCATCAATGTAGAATTACTATCTAAACTCAAGATTATGTAATTTTCAAGGTAGGGGATTTATATTTTGTATCAATGGTCACTGTAGGATAATTTAAGAGTGTGGATATTTTTAAATTAGTATCCATAAATTAAATTATGGTATGATTGAAATGATATAGCATTTGATGATTCCTATGTAGATTTACCTAAGATATTATTGTATTTAGAATCTTTTTCTACAAGGAAAAATAGAATTTATGTTTGGACAACATCAAGAGGAACATGACCTTACAAATCAGCAACCTGAGATTGTCAGAATCATAATTAAACAATTTTTTTGCAGTGATAGAATCATTGAATCACATGATAAATAGTGGTTTTTTTATAGATGGTATTTTGGTATATTCTAAAAGTATATAGGATTATGAGATTCGTGTAAGGGTTGTCTTTGAATCCATAAAATAAATGAAACTATATGGGAAATTCAGAAATTTTGATTTTTGGTTACAGAAAAAATATATTCCAAGGTCGTATTTTTTCTAAATGTGGAATAAAATTTAATCCCACTAAACTTTTTTTAAATAATTTCTAAGACCCAAAAATATTACCATGATTTTTATATTACTTTTTTAGCTGGTTTTTGATAGAATATTGTGGAAACATTTTCATGGTTATTTATCCAACTTAATAAGTTAACTTGAAAAGCTGTTAAGTTAATCTGGAAAAAATAATGTGATTAATATTTTCATGAATTGAAAATATGATTGGTGAATGCTCCATTATTGGAACTATCTTACAAAAACATTGAGGTTGTTAACTATAGTGATGCTTCCTTGAATGGAATAGGTTGTGTCCTAATAAAAAATTATCAGGTAATTGCTTATGTTATACATTAGTTGAATCCTCCTAAGTTAAATTACCCACCCATGATTTGGAATTGGCTGCTGTTATTTTTGCTTTAAAAATTTATATGCATCATTCGTATTGTGTAATTTGTGAAATATAAACTACTAAAAAATTTCAAATGTATATTTACTCAAAAATAATTGAAAATGAGACAGAAAAGATAGTAGGAATTAATCAAGGATTGTGATTTCATGATTCAATACCATCCAGGAAAAGACAATAATGTTTATGATGCTTTGAGGATGAAAAGTAATTATACATTAACTTTGATTCATTTGGAATGAGATTATTTGGTTTATTATTTGATGAAATTTGTATTGGAAGTTGTCAGTGTAGAGAATTCCACTATTTTGTTTCAAGTGGTAGTGAAGTAATCTCTATCAGAAAAAATTTAGCAAGCACAAAAATATAACAGTGAGTGGAGTAAAAAAAAGTATTTTTTTAGAAGGGTATGTTACATGAATTAAACTTTGAAAAAGATTGTGATTTGAGGTTTAGAATGAAATTATTTGAGCCTTGAGATTTGTAGTTGACGAAATTGTTATTATCTCAAGAACATATTTCTCTATTTTCAGTTCATCGTTATTGTATCAAGATGTAAAGTTATCATTAGATGTAATTATGGAGGGATTAATTGAAAAGGGATATTACTAACTTTACCCTATTATGTTTTATTTTTCACCGAGTTAAATCTGGGAGGCAGTTACCCAAAGGGATGCTTCATCCTTTTCTAGTGCCAATGTGGAAATTAATAAATGTGTCCATTGATTTCATAGTGGGATTACAACATAATTCTTGAGGTAGCAATGAAATTTTGGTTATTCTCGATTGATATACTAAAACTTCTCATTTTCTTCCTATTCTAGATACCCTTTATCCAGATCAACTTTCTCGATTGTATATTAAATAAATAGGTAGGTTACATAGAGTTCCCATATCCATTGTATCTCATCATGATCACATGTTAACTTTTATCTTTTGGAAAGGACTTTAGAACTAATTGGGTTATGAATTAAACTTTAGTACAACATTTCATCTGTAATCATATGGGTAGTCATAAAGAATAATTCAGACATTGGATGATATGATATGTTCTTATTCAATGGATTACTAGGGATTTTGGTAGAAACATCTTTCTTTGGTTATGTTTTCTTATAATAAAAATTTTCATTCACGTATACAGATGAAACTATTTGAATCATTTTGTAGAAAAATTTATCGATCTCTACATTTTTAGGATGAAGTTGGTGAAGGAAAGAATATGGCAACAAAATTGGTAAAATACATAGAGCAAAAAGTTATGTTGATTAAGAAGCACGTGATAATATCTCAATGAATGTAGAAATGTTATGTTGATAACAGGAGGATGGATATTTTTTTCAAGGTAGGTGATCATGCCTTTCTTATTGTTTCTCTAGGTAAATGTCTGATTAATGTTAGTAAGAAGGAAATTCTGAGTCCGAAGTTCATTAGACTGAATGAAATCCTAGGGAAAGTTGGACAAGTTGCTTACATTGTGGATTTACCTCCCAGTTTATCCTAGGTACACAATATTTTTTATGTTTCAATGTTCATAAAGTATATGTCAGATCCATCTCATGTTTTGAGTCTTGAGGTAGTTTAGTTAAACAATAATCTCTTTTATGAGGAACAAAAAATCCAGAATCTTGACCATAAAGAGAAAGTGTTGTAGATTAAAGAAATTCACTAAGAAATGTTTTTGTTGACGAACTATTTTGTTGAAGAGGAATCACGAGAATATGAAAAATATTATGAGGTATAAATTCCCCATATTATTCTATATGTTAATAGTATTTCATTGATGCAATTCTCAAAAGGTGGTATGATGTTACAACCCAATTATTTATAGAATAATACAATTTCATTTCTATTAATATTTTTAAAAAAGATATTGTATTTACATTAAATGTTATTATTTTGCAATTGAATACTCAAATAATGTTATTTATATTTTCATGACATATTATATACTCCCTTTACTTATTTTATAAGAAATGTGCATAATTTGTGTGAAATATTAATATTTTAATACTAAGTATAATTTTCAAACATTTTTTAGAACTAGTCCAAATGAGTCTATTTACTAATTTTTTAATACATATCTCCCTAAAAATATATATTGGGTGGTTCCTATTTTTTATAATCCCTTATTTAATATAAAACATTTCATTAGAAGGGATCATGGTACAATTCATCCATTTGAATGCACATATGGACCACACAAGAAGGCCTACAGAATCTGGGAAGAAACTGGACCATACATGAAGATTTAATTCCTAGGATCAATTAATAATTCCAAATTACTTTATTATACACCAGAATTCGTGGTAAAATGTTGGTAGTCATGGATAAATATTTCAATGCCCAACTCCATATAAACGAGGCCCAAATGATTCATTTAAACTCAGCCCACCATTCTATCAGGGAAATAAAATCAGTATAGTATTAATTAAATATCTCATGATGTAACCATCCAAAAAAGCTGATATTTTTCAATGTGAATGAGGATATATAGATGGAAGACTTTGTTGAATAAATAATTCATATTTGAAGGCATATTCTTATTCACAGACCCAATCACATTTTGGACTTAAAAACGTTTTCATTGAAATGGACAGATTAACATTTTTTAATCATGCAGCCATAACATTGGCTCCTTTGGTCCAATGGCCACCAAATTTTCAAAGTATATAGAGGATATATTTATCTATAACGTTTAATCAGATCATATCTCGAGATTTGGTTGTCTAATTTATCCAATTGTCGATGGAATTGGAGATTCGGTTTTGGAATGCATACAAACCCTAACATTGAGCTACAAATTCATCCCCTCCTCTCCTTTCGAAAGAGTTGGCATTTCAAAAGAGAGTATCACATATTTGGCACGACCAAATCCTTTCCAATGGATTTGGAGGACCTTCCATACTCATGGTTTTAATTCATATACCCTTCCTCCTCTTTTTCTTACCTTTTATTTTTGTGTTGTTTTTCATTTGTAACCTTGTAAGTCTTGGTTTTTGTAATTATATTTTTATGCATGTTTCTTATTCTTCATCTATTATTCTCATCCACCTTATGTTAAATAATATTTGTGGTCATGAAATAGTTTAAATATGTTTTAATCTCATTCCCTTATTATTCTTCCTCTTTCAATCTAATGTTAGTATTTAATTCCCTTCGTCATTTGTGTGTTTGTTCGACGCACCACTCTTTTATTATCCATTTCTTTTTCTTATCATCTTAATTTATCATCATAAGAATTATAACCAGATTACTAAAAATTTAAATGGATATCTAAATCTAGCATTGGGGTGAGTTATAATTTAGGTATATTAAGTGATTGAGAGCCTTCTCTCATAGGTATTCTTTGTGTTAATATTCCATATGTTTAACTTTATATGTCATGGATTAATGACATGTTTTGTTTAATATCTGTATTCCATTTGATTATTGGAACCACTAATACACTACCATAGAAAAGTAATGGTAATTATTAGAAACCTATGTTATGTTATGTATTTGATTAAAGCTTTATGACTTGGGAATTCCGATCAAAATCATCTTGTGAAGGGGGTATTAATTTAATGAAATATAAAGCAAAGCTCAAGGATATCATAAGCTTAAATCCCAAATAATGAAATCACCCCTATCATTATGAAATTTTCAAATAAAAAATAATCTATAAATTATTTCATAAGATCTGAAAACAAACCCCCCAAATCATAATTCAATTAACTAAAAACAACTGGCTACTCAAAAATATCATCGCTGATGATTCGACCCTATTGTTGCTATACACATTAGCAGAGCACCAGATCCTTGACCGATCGACAGGAGACAATCAGTCATGCTTTAAAATGGAGTTTTTGATGGTGATAGTTCTTTTTGTAGTCATTAGTCTCTGGTTAATGTAAAAAAACCATTAAAAAATCAAAATTAAAAAAAAATTAAAAAAACACACAATGAAAAACCCGCCTTCTCATAAAAATCATAAACGAAAAAAACACAATGAAAAATCATAGGCTTATTTCTTCTAAAATATTTCCGAATACCATGTAGCCTCAAAAAAAAATCCCTCGTGTTTGTTTGACCTTGAAATTTAGTGAAATCTTCTCCAAATTAGGAGGAACATAAGAGATAATCAAATAATTCAAGAACCAGTCCTTGTCCAACCAATTGAATTATATATTGCCTGTCCTAGGGAACAAACACTAAAATAACACACTTACCTTGATATAAATTACCAAAAAAATGGAATTAAATATCCAAACACAGAGGCTGACTTTGAACTCAAATTAGGTTTGATTCAACTTCTTCCTCATTTCTGTGGGCTAGCTGGTGAGGATCCACATGTCCAGCAAAAAGAGTTCCAAGTGGTTTGCTCTACCATGAATACTCAAGGGGATTATGAGAAAAAAATCAATCTTGGAGCATTCCATTTTTCCCTAGCTGACTCCACCAAGTCATAGCTCTACAACCTTCCTCCTGGTTCCATAATCACATGGAATGACATGAAGGATCTCTTGTTAAAGAAATTCTTTTCTTCTTCCCATACTACTTCTATTTGAAAGTAAATAAGTGGTATCCATTAGTTCCAAAATGAATCACTCCATGAGTACTGGGAGAGACCCAAAAATCATGATGCAATCTACCCACACCACCTAATCCCTAACCATCTCTTGATCTAATACTTCTATAAGGTGTTATTGGGAATGGAGAGAACCCTCATAGATGTTGTAAGATGCGATGATTTTGTTGATAAAACTCCTACAGCTAAAAGAGATCTCATAAAAAATATGGATGCGAACAAACAAAAATTCCATACATGAGTACATGCTCAAGTCAAACAAGTCCATGATAATCAATCAATTGAGCCGATCAATATGGCATAGTGGATGAGTGAACTTATGTGTCTTGTGTGACAACTAGTTGTGGCTACCAAATTTCCAACCACATCTTCGCTGCAATCAATGTTTCTTGGACCTGTCAAAAACTGAGGAATCTGAAACTCCCCATATCATCCAACTGACACATGTCCACAACTTCAAGGGGATCAATCTGATTCATATGGACCAATGGTGATCAATGTAGCATATTCTCAGTGGAACCCCAACACTCAACAATCAGGTCAGTTTGATAGAAATGTCAACCAATTCCAATTAGGAACCCAATTCCTTTTCCTTAATCTGTTTTTAAGCCAAAGAAGTCCTTTGAACTTGATCCTGAAATGATTGACATGTTCAAATGTTTTGAAGTCAACATTCCTCTCTTAGATTCCATAAATCAAATCCCTAAGTATTCCAAGTTTCTTACGGAATTTTTCACCCACAAGAGACATCTTAGGACCTTTTAAAATGTTTCCACCCATCAGTCTATTCCCATAATGTTCAAGGATCTTGGGACCATTACGGTTCCATGCCCAATTGTAAGTTCCAACTTTAATGATGCACTCATAGACCTAGAAGCCTCAATTGACGTCGTTCCCAAATCTATCTTCTCAAAACTTGTTCTAGGTCCCTTACATCCATCAGATGTTTTTATTCAATTTTCCAATCAAAGAATTGCATGTCCTGAGGGATAATCTAGGATGTCTTTGTTAGTGACAATGATCTTATATTCCCAGACAATTTGTATGTCCTTAACAAAGATGGTGCGATGAACTATTTTCGATCTCACATAATTTGAGGAAGACCATTCCGAATGATAGAGAGAACCAATATTGATGTCTATTCAGGCATCTTATCCATGTAATTTGGTGACCAACTTGTTAAGATCAATATTTTCCAATCCATGAGATACCCATCTGAGGATCACTCTACATTCTCAATCCGTGCACATGAGTACACTTTTTAAAGTCAATTGATCTCCAATCCATCATGTTCTTCATGTTCAAATGATAAAGGATCTGGTAAAACCCGAACCATTATTAACCATTTTATAAATGGTGAAGATGATGTTGAACATTCATTCATATACTCTATCAATATAGAGGATCTTGAAAACTCTATTGAATATCACCTCAACTCTAATCTCTACTAATCCACCTAGGATAGTATTAAGGAGAATTAATCTGAAGCAATTGATGTCCCTTCCTCTATTCCTGAGTTTTCTAACCCACAAATTAATGATGAGACTGATCTGAAAGCTCATCCTGAACACCTGAAATAAGAATTCCTTTTCGATGATCACTCGTATCCTGCAATTATATCTTCATCACTTACCAAAACTGGGGAGTCCAAACTCGTTAATATATTATAGGAAAACAAAAAGACCATAGTTTGGACCCTAGATGAAATACCATGAATCAACCCTTCTTTTTTGCATGCATCACATACATCAGGAGGAATCATCCAAACCAATTAGACAACCACAAAGACGACTCAATCCACTCATACTGGAGGGAGTTAGGGAAGAGATCACCAAGATACTTCAAGATGGTATTATCTACAAAATTTTTGATAGTGAATGTGTTAGTACAAATCAAGTTGTACCTAAAAAGGTTTTATAGCTGTTGTCACAAATGAACATGGGGAGGTAGTCACAAATCGAATGAAGAACAAATGGCGTGTGTGCATCGACTATAGAAAATTGAATATTGAAACCAGAAAATATCACTACCCACTTCCATTCCATGATCAAATGCTAGAACGAATAGCTGGAATGTCACACAATTGATTTCTTGATGGATACACCAGCTACTTCCATATCCAAATTGCACCTCAAGACCAAGAAAAGACTAATCTCACATTCCCCTTCGGAACATATGCATACAGGATAATTCCTTTTGGCCATTGTAATGATCCTGTAACATTCCAAAGGTTTATAATTAGTATCTTTTCTTAATTCATTGAACACTTCATGAAAGTATTCATGGGTGAATTTACCATTTATGGTGAGTTATTTGAATCATGTTTAATTTCACTCTCTCTAGTCCTTAAAAAGTGTGTCAAGTGTAACATTGTGTTAAATTTTGAAAAAATTCACCTCATGGTTTCAAATGGGATTGTTCTTGGGAACATAGTTTCAAAAGATAGTATTGATGTTTGATCCTGCCAAAATTGAAGTGATCCAATCCCTTCTAGAACTCACATATATTCAATACATTTGTTCATTACTTGGTCATGCCGGTTTATATTATATATTCATCCATAACATCAATATGATTTCCTTCCAACTCACTCGGTTTCTCCAAAATGATGTCACATTCTGTTTCGATGATGTTTTAAAGAGAGACTTCGTTGAACTCAAAATTGCTCTTACATCTGCCCTGATAATCCAACCCCCAGATTGGACCTTACCCTTTGAGTTGATGTGTGATGCTTCTAATATAGTTTTTTGGGGCCTTTCTTGGTCAAAGAAGAGAAAAAATTCTTCATGTCATTTATTATGCCTCAAAACATTGGATGATACATAACTTCACTAAACTATGAATGAAAAGGATCTTTTAGCTGTGTTTTCTGACTTAGATAAATTCTGACCCTATATCGTAGGTGCCAAAATCATCTTCTTCACAGACCATTCTTCTATAATGTTCTTACTCGTTAAAAGTGATTCCAACCCAAGAGTGTGACCTTGAAATAAAATATAGACTAGGAAAAGATAACAATGTGGCTGACAACTTGGGTAGAACATATAATTATTCTCATTCGTAAATTATTGATCCAAAATTTCCAACTAAAAACCTTTCATCTCTTCGTCCAAAAATACCATGGTATGCCCTGATTGTAAATTACTTAGTTTTTGGTGTTTTTTCCAAAAAAGTATTCAAAAGAACCAAAAATGAAGTTGGAAAGTGATTCAAAATACTATTTTTGGGAAGAAAATAATCTTTGGAAAACCGAGGCATACAAGGTAATTAGAAGATGTGTGTATGAGAATGAACATTCTTTCATTGTAGAATTCTGTCACTCAATGCCTGTTGGTGGCCACATTGGGCGATATAGGACCTCCCGAAAGGTCCTAGAGACTGAATTCGATTGGCCTTCACTCCTCAAGGAATCACATGGGTTATTTCAATCATGACCCACTGGCCAAAAGTTTTGCATAATTTCAAAGAGAAATGAAATTCCCCAAAATCATTTAATTCTCTATGAGATCTTTGATATTTGGGGTATCGATTTCATGGGAACATTTCCCCTTCCAATGAATTCTCATACATCATTCTTACGGTCAAAAATTTTTCTATGTGGGTAGAGGCCAAACCCACTAGAAAGAATGATTCACATTCTATTAGTGAGTTCCTAAAGACAAACATATTCCACCAGTTTGGCACACCACATGCCTCGATAGGTGACTTGGGAACCCATTATTATAATGGAACCACATAATATCTTTTTAAAAAGAATAGTGTTGTACATAAAACATCAACTGTATATCACCCCCAATCAAATGGAATGGCTGAAATTTCTAGTAGAGAAGTGAAATGAGTTATTGAGAGAAGTGTAAACCCCACCAGAAAAGACTGGCCAAAATGACTTGTTGAAGCATTTTGGTCTTATCAAATTCCTATAAAACACCCATAGGGAGTCTCCTTTTTTGGATAGTTTTTGGTGAAGCATGTCATCTACCAGTTTAAATCCAACATAGAATTTTTGGGCTGTGAAAACCTGTAATTTTGATTGTGAAAAATATGGAGAAGAAATATTGTTGCAATTGGATGAACTGGAGGAGCTTCGACTTGATTCATATGAGAATTCCAACATGTACAAAGAAAAATTCAAGGAACTCCTTGAAACACACATCCTAAAAAAGGTAGTTTAGGAATGTGAAAAGGAATGCTCTTAAATATTTAATTTTGGCTTCACCCAGGTATGTTTAATTCTCGTTGGGAGGGTCCTTTTATTATTATTAATGTTTACCCATTTTGTACAGTGCAAGTCCAAGACCCCTCTTCCAAAAGGTCATTCACATTTAATTGACATCAGTTAAAGCATCGCCATGAGAGGACACACAATCCTGGACCCACATCAACTTCCATCATTTCCATAGTAGACCCACCATTGGATAGAGATGTCAACCCACCAAATCCAAACCAGGGGGCACCTCTTTCCCTTTAACTCCATCTCTCACTAACTCTCTCTCTCTCTCTCTCTCTGTCTCTTTGTCTCTCTCTCTTTACTCCCTCCAACTTCTTTTTTTACCACTTTCCTCCTCACATTTTTTTATTTACACATACTCTTTTGTGTGGGTGTGCCTTTATAAAAAACTCAAAAACCTAAAAAACTAAAAAAAGAAAATAATAATAATAATAATATGAAATATCAAGTGTCATATTTCCTCACCTTCCAATTTTAAAATTTTTCCTACCATTTTGGGTAGTCAAAATACATGGTTTTATCTCAGACATCTTATGTATTCATCATATATTTTGATAAAGTTTATTGTGTCAGAAAAAAAAAATTTTGAATGCTCAATTTTTTATTTGGAAATTGAATTTACCCACCCGTGAGGAACAACACTAGCTTTCATGCCAAGGCCACCTATGACAATATTTTCAAAAAGTGTGTTTTTCACCACCAATTGTGATTCTTGATTTTGTGGGCCTTAGAGCTGAATTTCCATCACTAGTGTGAATTAATATGATAGAATCATTTTCAGAAACACGTGTTAATCAAAATGTCTAAATAGCCACCCATTTCCCTAACATTAATCCTCCTTTCGATATCCCCATCAGTACTATGCAAACCATTTCATTGTTAGCCCCATTACACGCATAATACCTTATCCATGCCATTATAAACATGGAATTTCATTGCATAATTTTTTTGAAAATTATGTGTGGGGGGGAATAGATTTCATTTTGGGTACCCTTTGTTGATTTCACCATATTATCATATACTTGAAGGAAAGCATCCATTTTAGTATGGGGAGAGGTTGTCATTCAATGTGTTTTTGGGAATGTATAGTTCTTTAATTTATGTAATTTTGTAAATTTTATTGATTGGTATTAAAAAAATCAAAAATAATAATAAAAAAGAACAAAAAAATTGGGATGTTTCTTGGGTAGGTTAAAAATCACTCTTCCTAAACCTTTTATCTTGTTATAACTATTACAATTAGTGTCTTGAGGAGATCAATAATGGGTTGGGATATGAGTTTGAGATCTTTTCCAAGTTAAACTTTCTATAAAAGAGAAAAAAAGATGAAAAAAGACAACTTTCCTTATATTCTTATGTCATTGGGAGAAGTTTTGGGTTTCTTAAATATTACACCATCTCATTTACTTCATATTTATTTATAATTTTGTATCTTAATTTACTTTTTAATTCACTCTTAAATATGTGATTACATTTCCTTTTATGCCTCATTTAAAAAAATGTGTGCATTGGGTTTTATATGTTGGTGTTTTATCTCTCTTCTTCCCTCTCTTAGAAATTATATTCCTAAAATCCCATAGCCACAAAAAACTCCATTCAAAATACCACTCGATTATTGTGCACTTTGGGATATGAAATGGAAGCTGAGAGCTCTTTCAAACTCTATAATTTTAACTTTTGGTTGGCGAATGAGTGAAGCTTCATAAATTCATTTTATCATCATGAGAAGAGTAAGTTTTGTGTGCCATCATTTTCTATTAGTAAAATTGAGAATGAAAAAATGAATTGTTTTTGGAACATTGTTTCTATAACATCTTGTGGTGGAATTAAATATGGATGAGTGAAATTGTCTAAACCTCCCCTGATTGAGGAAAATAAAATTTTATTATTTGTTTGTGAGTAAAAATGATTTTGTCATGTTTTTATATTTGTTGCAATGAGGATATGCACAAGATTAAGAGTGGGAGGTTGGATGTAATTAATATTATCATGAATTATTATATACTCCCTTTACTGATTTTATATGAAATGTGAATAATTTGTGTGAAATATTACTGTTTTAATACTAAGTATAATTTTTTGTGAATTTTTCAGAAGTTGTCCAATTGAGTCAGTTTACTATTTTATTTATAACTCTCACCCTAATGATCCAAACTATTTTATTTATATTTATTAGGATTCCTTATTGAATATAAAACATTCAATTAGAAGAGATCATGGTCTAATTCTCTACTTTGAAGTCCAATATGGACCACACAAGAAGGCCTACATAATCAGTGAAGAATCTGGACAAACCATGAAGAGTTAATATCTGGGCTCAATCAGGTAATCCAAATTACCTTCTTCTACTCCAATTTGGGGTAAAATTTAAGGTTTCTTTTATAAAAATTACAAGGCCCAACTACAATGAAAATCGGCCCAAATGATTGATTTAAAATCAGCCCACTATTCTGTCTAGGAAATAAAATCAGTACTGTGTTCATGACATATATCATGATGTAAGGAACCAATAAAACTAAGATTATGAAGTGTGAAAAAGAAGATAAAGGAGAGAAACATTATTTAATAAATCATTCATATTTTAATGCATCTCTCTTTTTAAAAACCAATTCACTAATTGGAGTTCAAAAATATTGGATTTAAGTGGACAGATTGACTTTGTTTAATCAACCATCCATAACATTGGTTAATTATGTCCAACGTCTGCCAAATTATTAGAGTCGATAGAGGAGATATTTATCTAAAACATGTATGAAGATCATATATCGAGATTCATCTGTCTAATTTATCAAAGTGTCGAGGAAAGTGGAGGGGCAGTTTTGGAATGCAAATCGCCCACAAAATTGAGATATCAATGCATCCCATCCTCTCATTTCAAAAGATTTTTCCTTTCAGAAGAGAGGATCGCATTTATGAATGATAAAATCCTTTACATGGGCTTAGTAGTACTTTCCATAATCACATTTTTACTTGAGATACCTTTCCTCCTCTCTTTGTATTTTTATTTTTAGGTCATTCTTCGTTTGTAATCTTGTATGTCTTGGTTTTTGAAATTATATTTTAATGCATTTTTCTTTTTCATCATATATTATTCTCATACACCTTCTATTAAATAATACTAGTGGTTTTAAAATAGTTTAAATACAGTTTAATCCCTTTCCCCTATTATGCATCATCATTCAATCTAATGTAAGTATTTAATTCCCTTCATCGTTTGTGTGTCTATTTTACGAACCACACATTTCAAATCCCTTTCATTTTATTATCTTCATAATTTAACATCATAATAATTATTAAAATATTACTATTCATTTTAATGGTAGAGTAAATCTACCATTGGTGTGAGTTATAATTTGGGGATATTAAGTGATTGAGAGCCTTTGCACGATGAGTATTCTTTGAGATAATATTGTGAATGTTGACCTTTATATGTCATGGATTAATGACATGATTTGTTTAATATGTGGATTCTATGGATTATTGGAACCCAAAATAAACTTCAACAGACAATTGATGGTAATGATTAGAACCCTATGTTAAGTTACAGCTTGGATTAAAGCTTTAACACTTGGGAATTCCGATCAAAATCATCTTGTGAAGTGGGTATTAATTTTATGCAATATAAATCAATGCTCAAGGTTATCATATGCTTAAATCCACAATAATGAACTAAACCCAATCTTTATCAATTTGTTAAATCAAACATCATCCATAAATTATATCATATTCTCTACAAACAACCCTTCAATCAGAACACAATTAACTAAAAACAACCGACTATTAAAAAGTATCAATACTGAGGATTCGACCTAAGAACTACTATACAAATTATCAGAGCACTGGATCCATGACCAGTAAATAGGTGAAAATAGTCTGCACGTTCATCCACATACAACAACGGGTTTCTTTGATGTATTACATTGCACACAACATTGATTTATATCAAAAAATAATATAATAAAATTATAATTTTAAATGGTAGTTAATTCCTTGGAATTGTATTGGAAGGAATGACTAGAAATAAATAAAATATGATTATACATTTTCGTTAAAATCCAATCCATTTTTTCAATTAAATTTAGATTCTAAAAATAATACTGAATCTCATTTCAAACAGGATATAGTCTAATATTTTTGAAGGTTGGTTTACCACCTTTTGATGGAAAAACATTTTTAAATATATTTTTGGTCACATTTATATGTTCTATTCGAAAATATATACTTCTTCATTTGATCAGGACATCAAAATTTACATTTGATGAATTTGTTTTCTAATAATGTTCATTTTTTAATGAATAGTGAAAAATACTACATGTTAATAAAGAACTTCTTTTTTATATAATTTATTTTTATATATATAATGTAATTTTAATTTATTTTAAAGTTTAATTGGATAATTTTGTATCATTTAAGAAAATTTTGTAAATTGGATGTAATTTCACATTTTAATTGGACACAAACAATTCTCATTCTTTCAGTAGTTTTTACTTCATAAAAACACGCTTTTTGGTTTTGACCACGAGAAATTATTTTAAATTAATTACTAAAACTTCTATAATTTGAATTACGAAAAATTGATTCCATATTTGGAATCAAGAGGTCCAAATTTTTTAAATAGTCACCTTTTATTTTTAGACATTATGAATAGTAACTTCACTAATTTTTTAATTTTCAATGGTTAAAGGGTAAATCTTGTTAATTTGGTTAAAAATTAATATTATAATAATTTTAAACAACCCTAACATGTTTCATAATACTATTTTATGAGAATTGGCCGCCAATGGTAATCTTTGGATCGATTTTTGGAACCCATGGATCCACATTGAGGTGAAAATTACATTTTATAAAAATTATTTTAATGTAATGAAAAATATAACATAAACATGTCCTTTTTACTAAACAATTTTTTATATGGGGTTATATATATTCTACCTCCTACTATAAATACTACTTATAAATATTATATTATTTCCTACATCATAGTATTTTATTTATAATTTTTATACATGAATGAAATAGATATAGTTATGACACAATGATGATGTAGTGATCAAATTATTAATGAGTGATTTAAATAAAAGAGAATATAAATATTAAAATAAATTAATTTTAAAAGTTTTTTATTCCATCCAAGAATAGTATGGATGAATATGACTTTTTAGATTTTAATTAATGATTTTTTTTTGAAAAAATAAATTTGTTATGGATTTCTAAAAAGTCAAGATATGAATAGTATAAAAATGATTAAAATGAGTCATTAAAACAAAAAAAATTTATTAAATGATATAATAGTCCTAATAATATATTTTTTGGCCACATCACATATATAATGTTGAAAATGTCATTAATAATCCATTTTATGTTTTATTGGGATTTTATAGTAACTATAATAACCATAGATTATAAATATACAAGAAGACAAAGTAAGAGTTAAATTAGATAACTAAGGTTAATGAAAAAAGATAAGGTCCAATATGTGACCATGAATTGTCTAAAACCTATTATTTGAGTGTTTTCGACCCAAGAGAATCTTTTATTTGAAATAAATTTTTTTTGGAACCTATGAAACCAAAAAAAAATTATAATAAATTAATACTTCATAAC
Organism: Viscum album; assembly: GCA_963277665.1. Taxonomy (NCBI): domain Eukaryota; kingdom Viridiplantae; phylum Streptophyta; class Magnoliopsida; order Santalales; family Viscaceae; genus Viscum; species Viscum album. The sequence goes on from OY728152.1 coordinate 1,429,474,422, forward strand.
ATTCCTAAAGTGCCTTTCCTCCATCTTATAAAAGGGTATCCCCCCTTCCCAATTGAAAACACCTCTCAGGCCCCTATGGATCCTCAAACCTATGCCCAAATTATCTCCCAATATACCTATCTTCCTCATATAATCCTTACATTTGGTATAATAAAATTCAAAAAATCGTTTTGGCTCAAATCAATTGGAGATACACGTTTAAAGATGTAGCATCTTCCCTAAAGATCCTTTCGATTATTTTACATCTTCACTCTCTATTATATTATTATTTTTTGATTACATGAAAAAACCTGTATAAAATGTATATTGGGATGTTTTTTATATAAGGATTCAATATAAATTTATATACACCTTTACCATATGGATATGAATATACTGTTTCTGTGTACGAAAAACTAATGCCTCACTAATTGATGATTGTTCGATTTTCCGCTACAAAATCTCCATGTGGACATTATGATTACACTATATTTATATATTACTCATATTATATTTAAATTTTTTATATTATTCTGTTTTTTTATTTAAAATATACATTTATGATTTCCGTGATATGTAAATAAGATAATTTCATTTGAAGAAGTGTGGACTACCCCCCCCCCATCAAAATTATTTGACTAGTTCATGCCATACATTGAATGAATAAAAAATTGTGGTAATGAACAAATGTAAAGAATAAAAAATATGATATTGTATTTATTTATAATATACCTATTCATAATTAATTTTTCATTCCTTTAAATATGAAAAAAAAGTTAAAGTAGTGTTCATGCATATGTACGGCTTACTATCTCCATGAATGGGGATTTCATTTCTTATCTCCAAATGTTATTTACTATTACAAATACATATATATAGAGAATATATATGATACTTAAATAATTAATACCATTGTAAAGATAATGGAATTTTGACCACATGGACACATGGTAATTATTACACGTTTAATTTTAACTCAATTACCGAATATCGACAAAATGGCCGATGTTAACATAAATAATTATTTAATTCTTATAACATTGTAATAAGTGATTTAAAATGAATAAAAAACATGACAAGTAATCTGAAAAGTTATAAATTTATAGAAGTTTATTATTCATGATGAACGAGGAACATACTCGACGAGTCGGACTCAAGGAAATAGACTTTATCCCAATATCCTTTCATCTGGGCATATTTTGTTTTATAAAAGACCTTATTTTAAACGGTATATAATTATACCATTTTAAATTTAATTAAATTCATTTTCTTTCAAATGGAATCTTTTTCTATGACGCATTTTACTAAATGAGAAAAGGCATTTTTCTTTTTAACATACACGAAAATAATAACCTTCCCGCCACAACGAGCATTATTAGATATTTGGATTACATTAAAATCCATACTATTTTAAAAATAAATTAATTACTATATTCCATTTTATTTATGTTGATATTGAAAATGGTTTTTAGAAAGCATTGATTATGTCAATATTATGAAATGATATATTGTGATTGTAATGTGGAAATGTTATATTTCCGTTATTCTTGTTTTATGTGTTATGAATATATTATTTTTCATGGGAATTGCTTATATATACAAGTGGTTCTATGATAAACCATGGGCGGGTGATCCTTAGATATCCCACCAATGCTTTGGCAAACATGAAAGATGTAAACTTTATTGTTTCTTCTAAGATAATAATGAATATACAGTGATGGGTATTCCAAATGTTACTCTTTATGTAGCTTCGAATGCCAAAATTTGAGTAAGCTATGGATTCCACAAGTTACCATTATGAATTATGATTTCTATATTCTATTCATAAATCTTATGATTTTAGGTGGATTGTTAAGAAGATTATTTTTTATGATTGAAAAGTATGATTTCATTGGTTTTTATGTATTGATGGACTAATGCTTTCTATCCTTATTTTATAAGCCTTACTAGGATTTTTATGCTCATCCCATGTTTTGTAAATGTATTTCATAGGTTATAAGGAAGGTTACATGAAAAGATGAATTCAATAATATTTATACCATATGAAGAATAATTTTTTTATTTTAATTATTTTTTTTAAAAAAAAATTGCTAGAGAAGAAGTGTCTACATTTTAATTTTTGAGATGTAATGTAACAGTTATGGCCCATTTCACTAAAACACAAAACCTAAAAAGATCCCCAATGTCGAATTCTAGACATAACTCATGAATATGTTTTGTTTAAGTATGTGTCCTTATATCTCTACTTGGGGTATGTGGGAATACACTTCCAACAAATCTCGTAACACTTCCCTCAATGGAATTAGATGTTATATTGGGAATGGATTGGCTCTTATTATATAGAGCACAAATAAAATGTAGATAAAAGGTAATATCCATTCATATTTTGAACCATCCTATGCTCTTCTACAAATTCAATGATGATCACAAATCTCCTTTGATAAATCCTTCAATAGTGTGGGTCCTGATTACCTATGAAGAGTCATTCCACAGAAAAATGTTTGAGTCAATGGAAACTTCCAACCGTGTGGAAATTCTCATCGTGAGAAAATATGGTGTAATATTTCCCAAATAATTACCCAGGCATCCCCTATATCTTGAGGTAGAGTTATCAATATAACACATATATAGAGCTACTCCTATCTCAATGTGACCATGTAGGATGTATTCTATAGAATTGGAGGTGTTAATGAAACATATATAAGTTCATTTGGAGGAATGGTTCATACTCTCAAGTGCATCACCTTATGGTGCACCAGTGCTCTTTGGAAAGAAAAATGATTGATCAATGTGGCTGTGTATTGATTATCGACAACCCAACTAGATCACCAAAAAGAACAAGTATCCACTTCCAAGGATTGATGACTTGTTCAATCAGTTATGAGGTTCTCAATACTTCTCAGTGGCAGATCTTTATTCAGGATATCATCATCTAAAGGTGGAGAAGGAAGATATTAAAAGGAATGCCTTCCTTACAATGTATGGACACTATGAGTTTTTGGTGATTCCCTTCAGACTTACTAATTCCCCTAAAATCATCATGGATTTGATAAATAGAGTCTTCAGCCAATAAATCGACAAATTTTATAGTATTTATTGATTGAATTCTCATCTTCTCCAAGACTAAGGAGGAGAATGAAGAACATATAAGTCTTGTGTTGGTGATACTGAGAAAGGAGAATTTTTAAACCAAGTTCATCAAGTGTGAATTTTTGATGAACCAAGTCACATTCTTGGGACATGTGATCACAAGTAAGGGAATTTCTGTGGACCCTTCAAAATAAAAGTCGACTGAGGACTGGCCCTGGACCTTTAGAGTCACAAAAATACATATTTTTATTGGATTAGTTGGGTACTATAGATGTTTTTTGAAACATTTATCATGATTTTATATCCTTATAACTATGTTAACAATGAACGTGGTAAATTATGTCCCGATTGAAGAATGTGAGGGATGTTTCAAGGAGCTAAAGGGATGTCTAATCACCACACCTGTACTAACATTACTGAAAAGAGAATAATGTTTTGTGATATAAAGATATTCATAAAATAATGTATTGGGTTGCGTAATCATGCAAAATTATAATGTGATAGTCTACTATTAATAGAGGATGGTGATTCAAGAGTAGAACTACCTACGACATTATCTAGAGCTGGAAGCAATGATTTTATCCGTGAAAATCTAGCGGCACTTCCTTTATAGTGTGTAGTGTGACACATACACCGAACACAAAATCCTAAAGTATATATTAAAACAAAAGGAGATCAACATGCGTCAATGTAGAAATATAGAGATAATAATGGACTATAATTACACTATTCAATACCATCCTGGATTGGGAACAAGGTAGCTAATTATCTAAGTAGAAAAGAACCAGCAACTCTATCCATGTTATGCATTGATAGAGACCCTATACTCATGGATATTCAAAGGATGTATTTTTTAATCATAAGTGTATGGAATACATCCCACATATCCCAAATGAATTCATAACAATCTTTCCAATAAAATATTAATGAATCACAATGGGATGATCTGATGTTTCAAAAAAAAGGTGAAAATAGTATAGGAAGGGGAGATTCATGAGTTTTATTTTGATGATGATGGGTGGATTTGATTTTGGAATGAGGCATTGTGTGCCTTCACCACATAGGATAAAAGACTTATTGCAAAATGCAAAAATCTCAACAATCCCTATCCATCCTGGTAACACTAAGATGTTTTGAGAGCTTTGAGAACACTTTCATTGGGATAAAATAAATAAGGATATTACAAATATATTTCAATGTAAATTATTTGTAATTAAGTTGAAGTAGAGTGAAAAAGTCCAAATGTATGATGCAACCATTTTCAATACCCATGTGGAAAAGGGAAAATGTCACTACGGACTTTTTCATGGGTCTCCTGAAGACATTTAAGGGAATTAATGTGATATGGGTTGTTGTTGACTATTCACCATGACTGTACATTTTAATTCTATTCAAGAAGATCTCTCACTTTATATATGTGAAATGATATATGTGAAACAAGCGGTGAGACTATATAGTGTTCCACTCTGTATTGTCTATGATTATCATCCCAGGTTTGCATCTAAATTCTAGAGGAGTCATCAACATGCTTTCAGTACAAAATTAAATTTCACCATGACCTATCACCCCAAAACAGATGGCCAATCTTGAAGAATGATTTAGATTCATTATGTTATGCTTAGAACCTACTATTTAGAATTCAAAGGTGGATGGGAACATAATTTTTCATTGGTTGAGTTCTCACAAAACAATATCTTCTACTCATGTATTCAGATAGCTCTATTTGATGCTCTATATGGAAGGAGATGTTGAACTCCAACCTGTTGAGATGAAGTTGGAGAACGAATGCTACTTGGACCCGATCTTGTGTAAGAGATGACAAAGAAGGTTCACTTCATCCAGAAACATATCAAAGATTTTCATAGTTGGAAAAAGATCTATGCTGACAACTATTGAGGGGACATGGAGTTTGATGTTAGAGATAAAGTCTTCCTTTGAATATCACCATGGATGAGAATCATGCGGTTTGGAAAGAAAGGGAAGCTTAGCCCATGGTACATTAGCCCCTTTTAGTTTCTTGAACGCATAAGAGTCGTGGAATATTAGCTTGCACTTCCACAAAATATGGTTTAGACATCTAATTTAACACCACATATTAATAATGGGTTAAATGGATAAGCGATATTACTCATATCAACAAGCTATACATTTCATTTCAAGAAACATCCAGAATAGAACTCAATAGTGAAGCAAGAATTGTCTAGAGTAGTGATCAGGATGGGTGACCATCTAGGAGGTTTCCAATTGAGTTTTAGAGTGATTCAAAAGAACTCTAGAAATGAAATGTGCTATCCTTTGGGGACATTATTCTATTAATTACCTATTCGGGCATGTGGGTGGGCCCCATGGATGATGTGATTGTTGGAAAACTGGTGGTTCCTTGCGGGCCAAGACCTAATTTCCTTTTTATGATTGGGTGTATATGATGGCATTGGGGCCCTTGTTGCATTTGTTTTAGAGAGGGATCCCAACAATAAGTTTAGTGTCACTACTTATGTAAAGAAGTTGGGTTCACAATAGGAACATTGCACTCTAGAGGGTGAATTTAAAATCACATAATGATAAAATATGAAATAACAAAATGATATGTCTCGTGTCAATACATATAACTTTTCTTTTAAGGGGCCAACCAGATTATATCTTTATAGTTAAGTATTCTTGTATTTTAGTAGTGAATCAGATGGGTTGCCTTTGGGAAATTTTCCCAGGGTGTGTGTGAGTGAGGAAAATAGAAACTGAAATAACCTATATTGGACTATGGGTAAATTCATATATTGATAAGAAAACCCAGTGTGTATTTTCATGTAGTGCATTGGGATGTCAACCAAGGACTTATAGGATACCAATGGTCTCAGATGACTACGTTCTTGGATTAGGAAATGTTGGGTCATGAAAAATGGTATCTTTTCTCAACTCAAGAGTCATAGATTTTGGATGATTGGTAGAGTTGATATAGGATAATTCAGACATGAGAGTTTTGTTTTAGTGTGTTACTAGACAGATCTTTCCATGACGACACTTAATGACTATATAATTTCATGCATTTCAACAAGTTGAACATTTATTTTATGGATCCTACCTAATTAAAACCCCATATTTATGTTTTGTTGGCCCGGAGTAGTGATTTGGATGGATGTCCTTCTAGGTTGTTTTATAAGGTATGTGTGAGTGAGGAAAAAACAAGATAAAGGAACATGTGTTGTCCTATGTGGATATTTAATGGTCTAAAAAGGTACTCTATTGAGTAATAACATGTGGTTTGCAGCAATGGAAATGAAGGTATTAGAAGAGATCAATGGGGTCAGATGAGTAGAGTTAAATCCCAGGTAATGTGAGTTTCGACAAGTGGTATCAGTTCATTCTTCAAGAGTATTTCTCATTGGATGTGTGGAAGAGTAGAGATAATATTTTTGAGACCTAAGAGTTATATTTTTATGAGTGAATAACCATCTCTCACTATGATGATATTCAAGATACCATAGAACGAATGGATATTTAACTCTTATTTGTAGTTCATTAATTTAATATAAGATTTTTATTATGGGGTTTTTAGTTTCAAATGAGTTTGTTTTGTTTTCTTAATATTTATTTCGTTTTGGGTTATAAAATTATAAATCCATGATGTTTTCTATATGTTCATTAGAAGGGTGTAGCTGATTCTAATCAGGGTAATCCACTAATGGGTTAGACATTTTTTGATATAATTGTGTGATTAGTTCATAATGTTTGATACGATATACCATAAGCTCAGAACACAATTTTTGAGGTACAACCAGTTTTTGTAGGATAAATAGATTAATCATGTGTGTACTTGTGTGGTAAACCACCATCCATTACTAGTAATGATGAACCTCCAGAGAAAGAGGGATGAAATGAAAATGTTGTTTTTATTTTTGACATCATGGATATTCTTAAGAGTGTCATGTTGAACTCGAAATTTTTAAGACCTGTGGGTCTTAGAAATTCTTGAGGTAATTCCAGGGTATCGACAGATAGGCATGTGGGATTAGACTAGATAGATTATAATACTATCTTTGTCAAAAAAAATTGTCCAGAGTTTCTAATGATGATAGATTTTAGGATGTTCATGACATTGCATCCTAGAGGGAGTTCAGTGTCGGCATACACCACTAGGTATTCTATGCTATCTCTTTTTCACTAGTGGTTGTTAACAAATACCAACAATAGATTAGAAGTGTGTGATTGATTTGTCACCAGAAATCAAATCATAGGTATTTGTGTTGATATATTTCTACCTATATAGATATAGTGTGTAGGAATATAATGTTATAAATTAATATGATAGGAAAAAAAATATATTTTACCCTTCCCTTTCACCTATTAGATGTTTTAGTGGATCTCTGTGCAATAAGAATAAGAGACATGATCATCAGAATAGTGGTGGAGGAGGTTCTTGGAAGCAGGCCACTACATGACAACTTTTTTTAGCTAGTAGTGTGCCTATGAAATAATATTAGTGTGGTGAGGCCTAACACACCTAGAATTAATTTCCATCACCTAAAAAAGTAGTTGTTGGAATTAAGGTTATCATTATGGTTTATTCCTTTCTTTTTATACACATCAATATAGTCTAGGATCTTTAGATCCAAATGATATTGTGGTGTAGTCAGATACTTCTTTGTCTATAGTTATCCGGCCATAAGCCTCAGATATGAAGCACCTTAATGTTATTAATAAGCTTTATTTGAGGTACATATAGATCCAATGATGTTGATAGGTACCATACTTATTGCATCCTCAATAATGATTTATTTATTTTATATTGGTTCTTCCCACTAGTTTATATCTTGATATTTTGTTTATATGAATAACCATCTGGTACAGATCTTATGATTTTCTATAGATTTAGAGAAAATTATTGGGAGGTTTAAAGTGTATGGTTTTGGTGACATTATTATGCACTATTAATATAATTTACAATGATAGTCATGGATTTTGTTATTATTTATTTCAAATTTGTTTGATGTAGTCATCTGGATGGATTATTGTGTTTCGCGTAATTATAAAGTTTACATTTTTTATTATCCTTTTTTGTTTCATGATGATGATGGGAGATCAAGGGTTTTTCATGGAGATAGAGATATGATTTATGGTAGTGATATCTATTCCCTCTGAGTGTTGACGAGTTTTTTTCTACTTTGGTAGTTGATACCAATGATGTCTCTTATATTACTTATCTTCTTCCTATAGTTTGTGACTTCCAATAAATATTCTAGGATGTTTCTTGAGGATTAATATAGAAAGGTAGGTAGATTATATGATTGATCTAATTCCATATAAAAAAATATATTGAAACATTCTTATCGAATAGAACTAGAATAGTTGAATGGGATCAAGATTCAGTTGGTTGATAGAGTGGAGAACTGTTATGTTCTCATAAGTCTTTCTCCCTGGGAATCCCTAGAGCTATTTTCATAGAAGGATGATGGTTTAATCTGATTATTCATGGATTATCAAATTTCAAACCAGGTATCAGTTAATAAAAAGTATAATTTATACTTGTGGATGGTTTTTTATTAGTAGAAAGGGGAAAGTTGTTTTATAAGATTGATCTTTATTCATGTTAACATAATATCAGTGTTCAATAGTGTTATATAATAAAAAACCATTAAGATCAGGTATTCCATTAAAAATATATACATATGTCATTTGTTCTGAAAAGAACTCTTGTATTTTTTATGAACTGTATTAATCAGATATACCATGAGTATCAAAAAACATTTGGAGTAGTGTTTGTGGATTTTATTTTGGATTATTTATAATCCATGCATGAACAAGAGTACCATATGAGATTGGTTGTTGATATCATGAGGAGTCAGTGTTTGAATGGAATGATATTAAAATTCTTCTTCTAGATCCAAGAAGTGATGTTCATTGTGCATGTAATTTTTAGCATGGCTAATCAATTGAACTATGGAAAGTGAAACCATTCATTTCCTGGGAAGATCCAAATAATGTATTATAGATTCATAGATTCATTGGTCTTGATGGTTATTATTGATGGTTAATCAAGGATTTCTCATAGTTGGCATCACCATTGAATGATATGACCATGACAGGGGTTAAATTCACATGGGATGCAATGTGTTAGTCATATTTTTATTAGATGAAAATACATCAATCATTAGATCCTATTTTAATATTATTTGAGTCCAATAATGGGTATCTAGTTTTTTTTATTCATCTTGCACTGATTTGGTCTGCATGTTCTTGTAGGATGAGAATTTGGTTGGATATGGGTCTCTTAATCTTATTTTTCATGAGAAGAATTACTCCATTCATTATTTAGAGCATTCCATATTTATTCATTCCAAAGTGTTTTGGAGAAATTCTCCTTTTTTGGGGGAATGTTTCATAGTTTTTAAGACAATAAGAGTTTGGCTATATCTTTTACCATAATAACATATATCATATACATATATTTTTGGTGGAATATATTTAGATGTTTGAATTTCATATTTTCATCACCCTAGCTAAGGTGAATGTTTTCATTGATGCTATTAGCAAGTAGGTGAAATCAAAAGCTATTTTGGAATCGAAGGGAGATTGGAAACTTTTGGTGATTTTTTCTATGTTTAATCTGGTTTCACTGTGTGATGTTTTAGTTATAGTTCATATAAATGTTCAATTATCATCATTTCTCCATGATATTGTTTTAGATATTTAGTATTATGATGAAACGTTCAGTGTAATTCATGAAACACTATATGTTGGGGAGACCATCACAGATTCATCTCCCTTCTTCAGATGGTATTCTCATTTTTTAGGTCGATTTTCAATCCCAATATATGTGAGGATTTAAATTTTGTTTTGTTTTTAGAGATCTTAATAGGATAATAATCTGGTTACTATGAATATTTATTATGACAAGAGATAGAGATTCTTGTGGCCAGGTATAAGTCTTGACTTTTCTTATTATGTGTCTCACTACTACACCTTCTAATAGATAATGGAAATGAATTTGAAACCTTCTGGTTTTCACTGGACTCTTATGGTGCTAGATTGGTAATGGGATGAAGAATCCATATATTTTATTATTAGATTTCCATGGACTCCCTAAGAGGATAATTCAATCTTGGTGATGATTGATTGGCTGACAAATTCTCTTCATTTTATTCTAATTACACACATCACAAATGTTAATGATGACATTAATCAATATGAGTAGTATATTATGAGGTTACATATTTTTTCTTATGGTATTATTTTGGAAAGGGGTCATAGGTCTTCATCAAGGATCTATAAGAGTCTACATGAGATAATGGGGATTCTTTTTGGATTGAGAATATCTTGTCATCCATAGACTGATGGTAAGATGAAGCATGCTATTCAAATTATAGAGGATGTACATCTTGAAGGTGTCTTTATTTTTGATGGATCTTATGATAGCTAACTGAGACATGATTATTTTTCACATGATAATAGTAATAAATCTTCAATCATAGTGTATTATTTTGGGAGTTTGTATGGTCTCTATGAAGATCACATAATTGTTTGGAAGAGGTGGGTGGAGCTTCTATGGTGGTACAAAGTTTGGTTTTAGAGGAATCCATGATGATTCATGATATACGTCTGTGTTTGGTTACATTTCAAATTCATAAGAAGTGTTATATTGTTTAATGGCCTCATCCTTTGGGATTTTCTAAAGGTTACTTGGTTTTTAAAAAAATATTTTCTATTGTTTTGTTAGTGAAATCTTGGAAATATGGAAATTCTAATATGAGAAATGTTATACCATTTGTGGGGTTTGAGATTCATGAATATGTTTTTTATTGGTTTTCATTGTTGGATCGATTGAGAGGAATTCCTATTGTTTTCCACATTTCATAGCTCTGAAGATACAATCACTGTCCCTATCACATTATAATATAGGAATATATCGAGTTGAATACATATGTTTCTGTTATTGAGAATCTAGTGGAGAAAAGTGTTTCCTATGTGAATGACTTATATGGGGATTTGGTTCTGTTGGTAATAGTGTTGTAAAGGCATTGATCCGATTTTCATCATAATTTTGAGTTAGAATAAATAATGACAAAGCACTGGCCTCACCTATATACCCAAAATCATTCTCGTAAAGGATATATTTTGGTCAAAAAGTATTATTTTAGGGTGTTTCTAATATCCCATTACTTGATTTCTGGTATTACCCTTCTCTTTTATAGTTTTACTCTTTAGTTGGTTTCATATTAAAACACATGGGGATGGAGAAAATTCATTGAAAAATATCATATGATTAGGGATACATGTATTTTTTTATTAGTAGAATCTAGTTATAAATGTTTTAATATATTTTTTGGTTTTTCCACATGTTCGGAGAATAATGAAACTAGTTTGGGGTAATTATTTAAGAATAAGGGTTTTTTGATGTGTGATGGGAGATTACATTGTGTGTAAATGAGTAACACGAAGTGTACGTGGCCTTGAGATATAAGTTATTTTTTTTTGTACAGAACGTGAATATATTACATTCCATTTAATGGTTTCATGATGTGTCATGTTAAAATATCCGGTTTTAATAATAAATCATTTTTTAATATGTAATCCCCTAGGATTAAATGACGTTTAAATGGTTACACATAATGTATCTATCTAGATGTTTCATTTTAGGGGGCTAGATCGGCGGATTTTGATTCATTACTTCATAGACCTCAATGTTATCGAACCTTTTTCCCGATATGATCATTTTTTGTGCATCCATTTGATCATGATTCATTATTTCTATGATTTATCACTATTTAGTTGTGATTTCATCTCTATGGTTGCTTAATCATTATTTTTCTTTTTTATCATGGTAAAACTATTTAATTTTTTTATCAGATATTTTGACATTTGGAGATGTGTAATCTTGAATATCTATAGATTTTTTTCGATCCTTTTTTGAAGACCATATCTATGGTTTGATGTGGTGTAGAAGGTGTCTATTCTTGAGGCATGTGTGACTTCCTAATCTCCACTAACCATTTGGTATAAATATAATAATTAGGTGATGTGTATATTTATTGTAATCCCCCATTATATTTTTCTTCTTCTTTATGGTAGATTCTATTATGGTCATGTGCAACATGATGTTTAGGGCAGGAATTTCCATCTCTATCCTGTGTTGTTGAACTACATTTCTTTTATTTTTTAATAAAAATTATTATTAATTGAATTCGATGTATAAGAATAATTTATTATTATTTTTGGAGCTTTGTATTTATATATTATGGTTTTCCCCTTTTTTTGGTTTATGGAAAAGGATTTCAAGGAATTTTTAAACAGATTTGTGAATGCTTTTTCTAATCAATGTTTTTTTGGAAATGGTTTGTAAAATAGATTTCATGGAATGCATTGGATACTCACGTGGAAGATATAGTAATAGGTCTCATCAACTGTTTGGGGTTTTTCTCAAGGGGATTTCCTCTTCTATGTAGGCTTGTTGTTCTAGAAAATGGTTATACTTTTTGGGGGATTAGTTTTTGTTGTGTTACTCTATATTCTAGATTTATTTCATATGTCAAGTGGATCTGTAAGAACACTATTGTTCATCTTAAGTATGAGTTTCTTAGCTATCCTGATCTACTGTGATCCGTGAAATGACGTTTCATGTTCTTTTTCTTTTGGTTTATATGGTTTTTATGTACAACCATGTATTTTCAATGATATTTGATCGATTCTTTGTTTTCAAATGATATATCATTTGTGACATACGACTATGAAATTATTTGAGATTAATTTACATGATTTAATTAGAAATATAGAAAATGGGAATTTAAACAATTTCCAATGGTTTAGATATAAACACTATTAAAAATTACAATTTTATGATTTCAATAAATTTTAGAATTCAATGAAAATTGATTAGACAATAGATATAGATCACATTTGTGATACCCTACTAGGAATTTTAGGTCACACCCGATATACCCACTTGGTCGTGAATAGAATATGTTTATGGTTTCGATTCCTGTAATGTTATGGTAACATTGTAAGAGGGTGAGGTTTTCTATCAACTGAGTTGGGTAACTTGTTCTGAGATGGTGGGAGCCTTCTCATGTTATCATGTAGAGTAGTTGAATTCATTATTTTTATAGTATTTTTTTGTTATAAATGTACATGGATATTTTTTATACTATTGATTTTTTTGTTTCGGTTGTTTCTTTATGTTATGGAATATACATCCCTTTTCCACTATTGTATCCATTTTATATATGTGTGAAGTTGTTATTTTAGGTAGGGTAAAATTATAGCCTTTGATTGTTTCATATTGACCATATGCAAGTCTCCAGCATGTCCAGATCGGGAATACCCTTCAGGTATGTGACAGATCGGGTGGGGTACAACCTTGAGAGGGAATTAGGGACGGTTCATTAGAAATTTTCCAAGTTATGTGTGAGTTTGGAAAAACGACATTGGAAAGAACATGATTTATCCTTTGGTGACAATCAATACAATAATTACCCATTCAGGTATGTGTTTGGGCCTAATGTAGGGGACTACTTTTTTTGTGGGGAAACTAGTTGTGGCTCCAGTGATAGGACTCGATGACCATGTTA